>JAWDJE010000002.1:148147500-149528750 GCA_035047345.1 Bradypodion ventrale
TTGGACTTCAATTCCCAGAAACCCAAGTCCCTTCGAAATCCACACAAATGGGCTTACTGCGATTCACAGTGACTTGGGCTTCTGGGGCTTGAAGTCCAAGAACACCTGGAGTGCCAAGGTTTGCCATCACTGGCCTAGAAGGAAACCTGAGCCTTTTACAGGAGATTATAATGGAGATATCTTCAGCCATTTGTGTTGGAACTCCCAGAATTCTGCTTGGGAATTCTCAATGAATTCTGGAGCTTTGATTCCAGACAAGCCTGAGTGGCTTTTTGACCACTTTAGAGGATCACCTTGCTGCAGGTGCTGTTGCTTTTGAGACTTTAAATTCTTCCTTCTGCAAATACCTTATTCTCACCCACCCACCCACCCACACCTTTCCTGTTTTCTTTCTTTCTTTTTCTTGCTGCTTTTAAATAGTTACTTAAGGAACTCTTTCTTTTCAAAACCAGATATTTCTACTGTACTTATTTCTCATTGAGGGATATGGGTTTTAATGCAGCTGAGTTTCACAGACCAGGCATATTAGACTGTGATTTGGACCCACATGGGTGATAAGGATCACTGATTTTGTTGTTGTTCAGTTGCACAGTCAATTCCGACCCTTTGAGACCCTATGGACCATTGTCCTACAGGCACCTCTGTCGTCCACCATTCTCCTCAACCCACCCAGCTCTGTGCCCATTGTGTCTACAATGCCATCTAGCCATCTCGTCTTTGGCCACCCCCTTCTTCTTTTGCCCTCTACCTTTCCCAGCATCAAAGCCTTCTCAAGTGAATCCTCTCTTCTCATTTGATGTCCAAAGTACTTCAGCTTCATCTTTACTATTTGACCTTCTAAGGAGCAGTCAGGGTTGATTTCTTCTAAGATTGACCTATGACTGTGAATTGGACCCACATGGGTGATTAGGATAACTGATAGCTGGCTTAATTGAATGTTTAGGCTGTTTTATTATTATTATTATTATTATTATTATTATTATTATTATTATTATTATTATTATTATTATTATTATTATTATTATTATTATTATTATTATTATTATTATTATTGAGGGGAGTCTTCTAGAGCATCTTACAGATCATAGGACTATCTCTGCTACACATGAAAAGGCAGAATTTCTAGCATGCACACCATTTCCTTTTGCATATATTTTTGTGTTAGAAACCACATTTGGGTGTTAGAATTTATTTTGTCTTGTTTACCCTCTAGTAGCTTACAGAGTAGCATTGTAGCTTTCAGGTTTTGGCTTCTGTCTAAAACATTAGCTGCATAACTGATACCACATGAAGCAGATGATGTAATAACCCTCTGTGATATTTCTTATGCTCAGATCTGTCTTGGAGTTTGCATTAATAGCAAAATCAGAAGTACTTTGTAGGTTAATTTTCATGTTTTACCTTCTAATAGGTAGAAAACTAAATATCCAGTATGGTGTATGGATAGAATGACAGACTAGGATTCAGGACTGGTTTCAAATCCTACTCAGACATGGAAACTCCCTGGAGGAGTAGAACTGGTAAAACTAGATGATGAGATGATGATGATGATGATTATGTGGATAGAGATAGAAAGACTTATATTTTCTGCCCAAAAATAAGTATTTCAAACCAACATATTAAACCAAAAAAATAAAAAACTATACTGCAGGCTTTGTAAAGAAATGGATGAAAAAGTGGATCACATTATCAATTGATGCAGTAAGATTGCACAGATTGACTACAAAGGATGTCATAACCAAGTTACAGTGATGTTACATTGCAATTGTGCAAGAATTATGGAATGCCATCTTTGAAGAACTGGTGGGAACACAAACTTGAAAAGGTGATTGAGAATGAGGATAAATGGTTAAGATCTTGTGGGACTTTAAGATCTAAAACGATAAAAAAAAAAACTCGAACACACCATTCCAGACATTACTATGGTTGAGAAAAAATTGGTTAAGCTGTTTGATGTGGTGATCCTAGATGACAGTCGGGTGGAAGAAAAAGAGATCGAAAAGATCATCAGATATCAGTATTTATTTTGTTTTTTAAAAAAATTAATTAATTTCTTTAATGCAACAATAACAGAAAAAACAAAAAGATAACAAAAATACAATAAAACCAATCAACCATAGGAACACACATCCAAACTATAAACTAAACTTAATAACCTAAATAATACATGACCATGTGATATCAGTATTTGAGAACTGAAGTACAGCATTTATGGGAGAAAAGGGCAACAGTTCTTCCAGTAGTGATAAGAGCACTTGGGAGCAATAGCAATCACAAAAGGGTTGAAAAACATCTGAGTGTGTTTGGCATTGATATGATCACAATAGAGCAGTCGCAGAAAGTAGCACTACTAGGTATCAGCTACAAGTGTTAGTGGTGGTATCAAGTAGAAGTGGTTTTGTTTGTTTAGACCAGTGTTTCCCAACATTTGTTTTTTTGGACTTCAATTCCCAGAAGCCTAAGTCAGTTCCCCAAAGCACTGCAGTCAATGTACTGACTTAGGCTTCTGGGAATTTGAAGTCCCCCTGTGGGGCATGTGCCCCACGTGAGGAACCACTGGTTTAGACACAATGTTTGTATTGAAAGTTTCCTATTTACCATGTTCTGCAAAAGGATTTCTAGTTCAAAAAATAATGTTAAGACCCTTCATTTAATTTATTCTTCTGCACTAGAAAAATAGCAGCAACTATATAAAGTAGAAAGTAAAAATAAGAGGACCAAAGCTTCAAAATAGTGGGAGTGTGTGGAAAATATAATATCTGATGTACAAAATAGACTTTGGGTGCCCTGTTCTTTCTTGTAAAGCATGAATGAGGAGTTCTTGGTGAGCTCTTTGGTCCAAAGGCAGGGGTGAGCTGTGTAGTTCATTGTGACCCCCAGCATTATTTTTGCAGACCCCAGGGTTCCTCCAAACCCCTCTTTTTCCAGGAAAAAAAAGAATTACTGTTCCTCAAAGTTTCCAGGAGTGGAAATTCACCTTTTAAAGAGGCTTTAATGTACCTTCTCCCCTCCGCCCAACAAATCTGGGAGTGGAGTTCAAGGCGCCTTCTTCTTCTTCTTCTTCTGCTTCTTCTTCTTCAGTATTCTAGTGTTCAGCATAGCCCCTGGATGTTTCAGGGGAGGAAGGTGGAGCCCAAGCCCGTTAAAATACCTTTGCCTTAGAAATTAGATGATATCAGTGGAAGGCTTTTCTTAGCCCCTTCAAGCCATACTCCATGTCCTTGTTCATAGAGAGGCATGGGGTGATTGTCCCCTGCCTGTCTATCAACACTGAAAAGGATTGCTTGGGGGGTGGAGGGTGAATAGCAGCCTTTTCCGGTAGCACTTGATGGAAAATACTGCTCTGATCTCTGATAATGCACCAGAATGAAACTTTCATTACTGAAGAAAAGCATGTTTACTATTTTAAAGGCAACTACAGCATCTGGTTTAGACCAAAAACAGCCTTATGAAAAGCTATAGATCTGCGATGGCTAACCTTGGCGCTCCAGGAGTTCTTGGGCTTCAATTACCAGAAGCCCAAGTCAGCGCTCCTGCTGATCAGGGCTTCTGGGAATTGAAGTTCAAGAACAGATGAAGTGCCAAGGTTCACCATCACTACTATAGATGGTCTGAAATAGGTGTGTGACCCTTCACAATACACTTTAAATATTCAGTTGCACTCACCAGAGCTACTGGGAGTACAACTTGCTGCTGCTTTGTGTATGTAAGTATGAGAGAGTTTTCCTTAAATGGGAAAGACCCCGAGTTCACTTTGTTGTTCAGTTGCACAGTCGACTCCGACCCTTTACGACCCCATGGACCATTTTCCTCCAGGCGCCTCTGTCCTCCACCATCCTCCTCAGCCTTCCCAGCTCTGTGCCCATTGTGTCTACAATACCATCTGGCCATCTCATCTTTGGCCTCCCCCTTCTTCTTTTGCCCTCCACCTTTCCCAACATCAAGTGAATCCTCCCTTCTCATTTGATGTCCAAAGTATTTTAGCTTCATCTTTACTATTTGACCTTCCAATGAGCAGTCAGGGTTAATTTCTTCTAAGATTGACCTATTTGTTCTCCTCGCTGTCCAGGGGACTCTCAAAACCCTCCTCCAACACTACATTTCAAAGGCATCTATTCTTCTGCGTTCAGCCTTCTTAATTGTCCAGCTCTTGCATCCATACATTACTACTGGGAAAACCATTGCTTTGACTATTCTAATTTTTGTTTGCAATGTGATGTCTCTGCTTTTCACTATGTTCCCCAGTTTCTCATAGCTTGTCTCCCAGGAATCAGTCGCCTTTTTATTTCATGGCTGCAGTCACAATCTGCAGTGATCTTTGATCCTAAGAAAGTAAAATCTGTCACTGCTTCTACTTCTTCCCCATCTATTTTCCAGGAGCTGATCGGACCTGTTGCCATTATCTTGGTTTTCTTGATATTGAGTCTCAAGCCAGCTTTTGCACTCTCCTCCTTCAGCCCAATCAAGAGACTGTTTAGGTCTTCCTCACTTTCTGCCATTAGGGTGGTATCATCTGCATATCTCAGATTGTTGATGTTTCACCCAGCGATTTTAATCCCATATTGTGATTCCTCCATCCCTGCATTGCGCATTATGTGCTCTGTGTATTGGTTGAATAAGCAGGGTGACAAAATGCAGCCTTGTTTTACTCCTTTTTCTATTCCAGACCACTCTGTCATTCCATGTTCTGTCCTAACTGCTGCTTCTTGGTTCATGTACAGATTTCTCAGGAGGCATATGAGGTGCTCTGGTATTCCCATCTCTTTAATTACTTGCCACATCTTGTTTTGGTCCACACAGTCAAATGCCTTAGTGTAGTCAATAAAACAAAAGTAAACTTGTTTCTGGTATTCCTTTGTTTTCTCCATGATCCAGCGTATGTTGGCGATGTGGTCTCTAGTCCCCCTGCCTCTTCTGAAACCAGCCTGCACCTCTGGTAATTCTCTCTCCACATGCTGCTGAAGTCTATCCTGTATTATCTTGAGCATCACCTTGCTGGCGTGTGGGATGAGCGCGATTGTTCGATAATTTGAACATTCTTTTGCATTGCCCAATTTTTGGGATTGGGACGTATACTGATCTTTTCCAATCCTGTGGCCACTGTTTTGTTTTCCAAATCTGCTGGCATATTGAATGCAGTAATTTGATGCCATCATCTTTTAGCGCTTTGAAAAATTCAACTGGGATACCATCATCTCCACTAGCTTTGTTGTTTGCAGTGCTCTTTAGGGCCTTTATGACTTCGCTCTCCAGGATGTCTGGCTCAAGTTCAATTTCTTCATCATTGCTCCAAGTCTTGTTTTTGCTGACTGTATGGAGGTTCTCCATCTTTGGCTGCAGAGTATGTAGTCAATCTGGTTTCGGTGTGGGCCATCTGGTGATGTCCATGTGTAGAGTCGCCTCTTGTGTTGCTGGAAGAGAGTGTTTGCTATGACCAGTGCGTTCTCTTGGCAGAACTCTATCAATCTTTGCCCTGCTTCATTCTGTGTTCCAAGGCCAAACTTGCCTGTTATTCCCTCCACTTTTTGATTTCCTACTTTGGCATTCCAGTCTCCTAATATAATTTGGACATCATTTCTTGGTGTCTGTTCTATGAGGTGTTCTAGGACCTCATAGAACTGGTCCATTGTGGCTTCATCTGCACCAGTGGTTGATGCATATATTTGGATCACAGTGACATTGAAAGGTTTGCCTTGAAATCTGACTGACATCATTCTGTCATTTTTGAGATTGTATCCCATTACTGCTTTTCTCACTCTTTTATTGACAATTATGGATATTCCATTTCTTCTAAGGTTTTCTTGCCCACAGTAGTAGATATGATGGTTTCCAGAGCTGAATTCACCCATCCCTGTCCATTTGAGCTCACCGATGCCCAAGATGTCAATGCTTATTCTTTCCATCTCATTTTTTACCACTTCCAGTTTACCTTGGTTCATTGATCTCACATTCCATGTCCCTAAGCAGTATTGTTCCTTGCAACATTGCATTTC
The DNA here is from genome assembly GCA_035047345.1 of Bradypodion ventrale. Taxonomy (NCBI): domain Eukaryota; kingdom Metazoa; phylum Chordata; class Lepidosauria; order Squamata; family Chamaeleonidae; genus Bradypodion; species Bradypodion ventrale. The sequence continues at coordinate 148,153,494 of JAWDJE010000002.1, forward strand.
TCCCCCCCCTTTCCTGTCCCTCCCCTTCCTCCACTGTGGTGCTAAGCATCTTGTATCACCTAGCCTGCTCCTTTGTTTTGGTCAATAAGGTTCTCTTAGCAAGCTTTGTGGTGTGGTTTGCCGGTGTCTACGCCATTTTTCTCTCCTCATACATTTTATCACAGTTTTTACAAGTTTAAAACATTTTAGACAACATATTATCATGCATATTATCACACTTTAAAACAGTCTCTATGTCAGTTTCTATATTAAGTCAGTATAAAGTCTCTATGTCAGTTGCTATATTAAGTCTTCTATATTTGCATATCAGCTACTTATCCTTTGCATGGGACTCTGAGTCTCGCCCCCTGCTTTTCCTCCTCTGCCCTCTTCCCTCACCCTCCGGCTGGGGGTGGTTGCCCGGCGGCGGCGATGGCTGGCCTTTCCGCCGCTGGCCGGCTCTCTTCCTCCTCCTTACCCCCCGGCTGGGGGTGGTTGCCCGCCGGCGGCGATGGCATAACAGGCATAGACTGCTTTTTACTAACCCCTGGTTTGACAGAGAGTGGCCCATGTCCCCATCCAGATGTTAGAGTGCAGCTCCAGCCAACCTAGCTGGGACTGGGGTTGATGATGGAAGATGGGAATTGCATTTCAGCAATATGTAGAGGTGCATATGTTTGCCATCCCTGTTTTTTAAAGGAACTTTATTCTAGTTTGAGAAATATGTTGTTTTGTCCTGATTACTGCAGTAAATTCTAAGCTATCATCCAATTCATGCAACTTGGAAGCAGACAATCGTATTTAAGAAATTTAAGATTTTTTCTCATGGTTTTAACAGACATCTTTGTCTACAAAAGTTTGAAGGGAATAAGTAGGCAATGGTCAGTTCTGGCTTCTGTTGCCAGCAAAGATAACCAGCCAAAGACTTTGTCCTTCCAAAAAGAGAGAAAGAAATCCCATTGCAACCACTGCCTTTGGCTTTGCTTTCCAGTGAAGAGCAAAGTTCACAAAAGGATCCCATCTTTTTGTGTTGGGAGAGTGTCATTTATGCATTATTAAGGTTCTTTTCTACCCTTCTGTCAGCGCCTATGTAGGACCATAAGATTCTGTAGGAGGTTATTTAGAGAAATCCAACTTTCTGTTTCTCTAATCAGATAGCTTTGAGGAGTCAAGTCTTGTTATACATTTTCGCCATAACAGTGTGATATGCTAGTCTTCCTGTTTTGAATTTGGGGACAGAGATTTGGAAGGATTTCCCCCATTGTTGCTTACTAAATCCTAGTTATGTTCTAAACACTGAGCTCTACTATATCAAGTAAACAGTGCTATACGCTCATACCTGTCAAGTATCCCGGGTTGGCTGGTAAATCCCGTATTTCACCCCTCTTTAACAATCGTTCCCGCGGCCATCCCGTATTTTGGCCAGCCAGGAAAGGGGTTGCTGCACATGCACGCATGCACAAAGGGGTTCTGCACATGTGCAAAGGGGTTATGCGCAAAGGAGTTGTTTCTGTGCATGCGCGCCCGGGCTGGAGTAGTTCCTGTATTTTCCGGAGTCGCGCTTGACAGGTATGTACGCTTTCCCCTTCAGTACAATTTGCATGTGAGAAGCCTTGGTCTTGTAAACGCTCTTTGATGCTCTACAGTGGTTTTCACACCAACTACTCTTGCCTATATATGCTCCATTCTTAACATGTGATAATCCAGGGCGTAAGATCATCATATGTAGGAACCTACACAAATGGAACCATAGTAAATCCTCTTAATAATGGTCTGGCTTCTATTTCAAATGCTAATACAGATAAGATAAGACATTTTGTGTGGATAAAATGCAAGTTCGGCCCACACTTTAAAAACTCATTACACATTTTCAGGACTCAGTCAAACAGAGTCAGCTAGTTGTGACACTACTGTAGCAAAGCTTCCATTATAAAGCATTGGGCTGTGCCTTTGATAGATAGTTGCTGCCAGGTTGGGCAGGCCAAATGTTGCTAATCTCAGGGGTGGGGAGATCACTCTTCAATGCGAGTTTCACATGTTGTCTTTTAGTATCCCAAGCAGCAGAGCCCTAATTTGCTTTAGCAGTTTTAGGACATGTCTAGCAGGAGATCGGTGCATTGCACTCTAGAGGAAAAGAGGTACTTCCTCTTTTGCAGATGTTGAGCTTTTGAGCACAATAATAGCTGTCTCAGATGTGCTGATCCCTGATAGTACACTGGCATCAGATGCAGTTGGCATCTTGGATGGGTGTGTTGCCAATGAGATCCAATTACTTTTCACTCAGCCGCAAAATTCCCCATCTATATATGGTCATTTGCCATGGACAAAACAAAGCAGGCTGCTTGCAGTTATAGTAATGAACAATAGGTCTGTGTGCTTTAATGGCAGATTAATAAATTAAAGCTTTTCTGGTGCAATTTTGATTGTACATTAAATTTACGTTGTAGTGTATATTTCTGCAAGAATGAGAAAAACTGAAGATTCTCTCCCTCCCTCCCCCCCTTAATAGCTGCTGTCTTATTTATTAGTTCTACTAGCTGGGATACCCGCTTCGCTGGGTAGTGGATCCTTATCTGCGCTCTGGGCTGCATTGGCGTGAGGGGCAAAGCTGCCACATCTGGCGGCCTTGCGTTCCTGGTCATGGCAAGGCGGAGGCTGAGGGGCGGCAGGGGCAGAGGGGCAGAGGCAGCACCTACAGCGCCGCCGCGCCCTCAAGCGGCGTGGCTGAGGGCGGAAGGGCAGAGGCAGCGCCTATGGCAGCGCCTCACCCAGCTGCGTTCTCAGGCGGTGTGGCTGGGGGCGGAAGGGGCAGCAGGGCAGAGACTGCAGCTATAGTGGCACCTCGCCCGGCTGCATCCTCAGGTGGGGCGGCTGAGGGCGAAAGAGGTGGCTGAGGGTGGCAGGAACAGCAGGGCAGAGGGCCTGGTGAGGTTTCCTGGCTGGGCCCCTCCATGGCCAGTCTTGAAGCGCCGGCTGGTGTTGTGTGCGCGCATGCCCAGTCCTTGCGCGCTGGGGCAGTCCAGTTCTTCTGGACTCATGGCTGCTGCTCGAAGAGCAGGTAGCGGCTGTGGCCAGGAGGGCCTTTGCACAGCTTCATGTAATTTACCAGTTGCGCACGCTTCTGGACCGGGACTCGTTGCTCACGGTCACTCATGCTCTGGTCACCTAAAGATTGGATTATTGTAATGCACTCTACATGGGCTGCCCTTGACGACCATTCAGAGGCTTCAGCTGGTCCAGAATGCAGCTGCTCGGGTGGTGATGGGATGCGGGCATTATGCCTGTGCCTCGCCACTGCTCCAGGAGCTGCACTGGCTCCCAGTATGCCTCCGAGTGCAATTCAAGGTGCTGAGGTTGACCTTTAAAGCCCTTCATGGCATTGGTCCGGGGTACCTTAGAGACCGCATCTCCCCAAGGTTCTCAGCCCGTCCTACCAGGGCAGACAGGAGAGGCTCAGTAGTGGTCCCGTCCGCAAAAGAAGTCCATCTCACCGGGGCCAGGAGAGCCTTCTCCGTGTCTGCCCCAGCCCTATGGAACCTTTTACCACCAGAACTCAGGCTCCAGTCGGACCTGTTATCCTTCAGGAAATTGTTAAAGACCTGGCTATGCCAGCGGGTGTGGGGCATGTTTGAGTCCACCACGCAAACCTGCTGGCTCATATAGTTTGTCTGAGGAATCCTGTGTATTTTATTTTATTTTATTTGCTGTTTGTACTATATGGTGGGAGGGTGTGGGTAGGCTTTTTAATGCTTAACTGTCTAGGTTTAGTTTTGGGGGGATTTTAACAGTGTTTTTAGCGGAGGTTGAGTGTTTTTAGCCTGACAAAGTGTACAGATTAGTTAAATGTTTGGTTTCTCAGACGTTAATAGATTTACATAATTATACTGATTCTCTTATTTGTATCATTAGCCCTGAGGAAAGAGTTACAGTATTTTATATCAGTAGTCCCCAACCTTCTGGGACATGAGGGGCCACATTACAGTGCCCAGTGCCTAAAGAGGGCCACATCTTAAATCAAAATGTAACAAAATTGTTAAACTGTCAATTTAGTTTGCAGATGTTTCCATGGAAATGTGGCAGGCATGCCTAGACACTGAAGTGCAAGGAACGCTGTTTACCTTCCCACCAAAGTGGTCCCTATTTATCCACTTGCAATGTCTTGCTTTCAAACTGCTAGGTTGGCAGGCGCTGGGACAGAGATGGGCGCTCCTCCATCATGCAGCACTTGGGTTTTGAACTGCTGACCTTCCACCTCCCAGTCAACATCGTAACCACTTGAGCCACTGCAGTTCTTGATTCTTTGGCACTGCAAGGTTTATTTGACTTCTCATTTATCTCACCTGATACAGCCCCTCTTTCTTTGCAGCCATGAAGGACAGACATTCTCATGTCTACTGTCTTTTCTATGCATCTGTACAGTTGTAGGATTCACACAGTGGTAGCTGTAAGAGACAAGATGAAAGAGCTCCTTGAGCATTCTTCAAATGGCATTTCCTTTCCTTTTTTGTGCTAAAGACCTTTCCCAAAAAAGCACTTTGTAACTATTCCATGCAGACTACGAAAAAGTGCATGCCGTAGTTCATGCATGTGCTTTCTTAACGCTTGAATGGAACTTTTTCTTTTCTTTACATGGTCTTATGGGACACTGTGGGAAATAATTGTTTAGTGAAAGGAAGAGCAGAGACTGGATGAGTGGCTGCAGTAAATTTGTGAGATGCTGTTAAGGAGAATTAAGAATGCACAATTTAGACTAGGTCTAAGAGCAGAGCATCAGCAGACACACCTTCTACCTCCTTGACTTTTTTACTATTTTCCCCCACACTTCCACTGGACTCAAATGTAAAGTAGTGGGTTTTGAGAGCTTTTTGTCAACTGAAAGTTTATCTTAATTAATTGACAACTTCTTGTAAAACACTATGGTTTTCCATTCAAGTGCATTCAGAAACTGTAAGCAGAATCTAATAAAAAGCATCAGGTCCCCCAATAGAGAAGTAAAGGCACCTTCAAGGATGGTGCCTTCAACAACTCTTCCATTGGCTAACAGCAAAGACCATATTACAGTAATACCTCATACAACGTCCGCTTCATACAACGTCGGATCCACACAACGTCGCCCAATTCTGGGGGGGAAAGGTGCCTCATACAACGTCGCCGGACGTTGTATGAGGTATTAGGGTTTCCACGAGAGTTTGGACTTGCAGCTTGGAGGCCCCATGGAGTTCGACCGGCAGCTGGCCGGAGGAGGCGGGGAAGAAAGAACTCGCCAGAGAGACGAGTTCTTTCTTTCCCCGCTTCCTCCAGCCGGCTTCCAGTTGGACTCCGCTGGAGGCGGGAAAAGAAAGTACTCACCCGAGAGACGAGTTCTTTCTTTCCCCACTTCCTCCGGCCAGCTGCCGGTCGGACTCCACTGGAGGCGGGGAAAGAAAGAACTCACCCGAGAGACGAGCTCCAAGTGCGGCGAGTTCTTTCTTTCCCCGCCTCCAACTGAGTTCGACCAGCAGCCGGCCCTACAGTTTGTGCTGTTACAATGTATCTCTATGGGAACGACGTTATACAAAGCATCGGTGGCAATAATTTGGATGTTGTATGAGGCATCGTGGCTAGGATTTTGCATGCCTCATACAAAGTCGGAATTCATACAACGTCCTAACTTGTGGAACCATGTTTGGACGTTGTATGAGGTATCACTGTACTTTTCAAAACTGGTGTTGTGCATATTCACTTTTATGCATGCTTAATTTTTGTATGATCAGTTGATAAAACAGGCTCAAGCGAAAGGAAGCAAGATATAGGTTGAATATCAGAAATAACGTCTTAATGGTTAGAGCACTATGGCAATGGAACTAAATGCCCTGAGAGGTGGTGAGTACTCTCACATTAAAGAGATTTTGATAACCATCTGTCAGATGTGCTTTGATTCAAATTCCTGCATTGAGCTGGGGTTTGACTCAATGGCCTAAAAGACCCCTTCCAACTCAGTTATTCTATGATTCTATACTACAGTATCTCTAATTTTCTCCCTTTCTATTCCCCATTACCCCCCTCTCTCCCAAAAAAGCTCTACCATATGATGTGTATGATTTATTCAGAGGCATAAGACTGTCATCAGTGGTAGATGTCATTTTTAAAATGATTCTTCTGTGTGTTTCTGCTACCACCTGTCTTGGTATGGTGCACAGCAAAATCCTAGCTGTATAGTCAGTGCAAATTGATGGATGAGCTTTAATGTGACTTCCTTTCTATAGTCAGCTGTGGCATGTTTCTGATGCCATCTGGTTGCTCTGCCTGCCATCTACTTTGAGATCCCATTAGATTTGGCATCTTAGAAAATGAAGGATGTGTGTGTGTGTGTGTGTGTGTTTCACATTGCTACTGCTGCATTGTATTCCTTGCCAGAGGGAGAACAACGTAGGGCAGAATCGTCACTGAAGAAGGCTACCAGATTATGAACCTTTTCCTTGGACTTGTTTCTTAGGCTTCACTGTTATAATAATATGCTTTTGATTCTGACTTGCAGCAAGTCTTTCTCATGTTTCCCATGAATAGAGTGCTCAGATGTGTTTTACCATTCCCTTCTTCTGGGGATACCCTGGGATTGTAGTGCAAAGTGAGGAATGGAACTGTGGACCCTTGGCTGTGCAGCCAAGTGCTTCAACTCATAGTTGTCTACTATACAGGTGAAACTCAGAAAATTAGAATACTGGACACTATGATCATCACAATTATAACAAATTAAGGCATGACATATCTCACTTTGCATGTAGTGAGTCTATCTCATATATTTGTTTCACCAAGTGAAATGAATGGACATTTGCACAATATTCTAATTTTCCAAGTTTCACCTGTATATTTTCCCCACTCCAAGACAGTTCTGTTTTTACTCTTGTTCTCCCAGTGAGTCTGCACTGTTCTCCTGAGCTTTTAATAGCATTGGAGAACCTTATACATTTTGCTTTTTATCTGATAGTGATAGTTGGAAATCCTGTATCTATTCAGCTTTGAGTATCTGTTTTTTATAAAACATATATTGCATTTATTTTTGATTTAGTAAAGTTTATTACACTCTTTAGCTTAATAAATTTAACCTTTTAGTTTTTTAAACTAAAAGAGTAGCCTGGTGTCATTTCATAGATCCTATGTGCTTATAGCATGTGTTCTCATAAATGTGTCTTTTCTGCTCTTTGACTGTTTCCTTCGCAGCATTTTAATCTCTTTTGTTAAGCATGACTGTAGAAATAGATGGTCAGCAGTTCAATAACCCGAATACTGCAAGACGGAGTGAGCTCCCGTCTCTGTCCAAGCTCCTGCCAACCTAGCAGTTTGAAAGCAAGAAACTGCAAGTAGATAAATAGGGATTACTTTGGTGGGAAGGAAAACAGTGTTCTGTGTGCTCCCGTGTCTAGTCGTGCCTGCCACATGACCACGGAAACGTCTGCAGAAGCAGACAGCGCTGGCTCTTTGGATATGAAACAGAGATGAGCACTGAACCCTAGAGTTGGATACAGCGGGGTTTCAAGCAAGGGTGACCTTTACCTTTACCTATAATTAAATGTGCAAAGGAAGTTGGATTTATATTCCAGAGATTATACTGATGACACACACACTTCTTTTGTTAATGCGTTTTCACAGCTCTACTGTTTCGACACTGTACTTGAAAGAGCATTCCTTCCAGATATAGCTTCTTTATACTGTACTATATATATTAATGTATATCATCCTCTGTTTCTGACCAAAAACAAAGCAAAAACAATAAATTGCAGCTCTTGGAAGTCTGCAGAAATGCTCTTTCACCTTCTGAATAGACAACAAGGACATCACACATAGTTTCCTCAAATACTGTACTCATCTTTCAAAACCGGAAGTGACCTTCTACGATACTGTCAAGTCTGTTCTGACTTATGGCCGCCCTTTCCAGGATCTGCTCAATAGACAATGGGCAGAAGTGGTTTATCATTCCTTTCTTCTGGGGGGACACTCTGGGACTGTGTAGTTTGCCCAAAGCCACACAGTCAGGCTCTTCTCCCTTGAAACACAGTGGGGAATTGAACTCTCAACCTCTGGGTTTTCAGCCAGATACCTAAACAAACTGAACTAATAATCACTAGTAACCACTTTCTTTCTCTTCACTCACCCCCCTCCTACATTTTTTTTCATTTTCTGCTGCATTTGGATAGTTAGGGACCCAGAAAAGCTCAGTTCAGTAGTGGCTGTGTTGAAGTATCAGCGTAAACTAGAAGAAAATGAGATAGAGGAGTGCAGGTAGGAGAGTTCTCTGTTGAAGTGTACCAACTGTGTAGTAGAGGTTTGCAGTTCCAGCAGATTCTTGTTCTTGCACTTTTGTACTCTGCCCCTTCTGAACTTCCTGCCTCTCCCACTGTGTTCCTAATGGTTGAACATGCCACAGCTATGTGAATGCCTGGGCATCTTATGGCTAGAGGTAAAGGGACATTAAAAGATACAGCAGCCATAGTCATTCCTGGCTTTGCCTCCTCCCTGCTATCTTGCCTGGTTTCAGTCCTGTTTTTCTTCCTGCTACACTCAAGGGTGTGCTGGGCACCATAGGAGGGCGTTGGACAGGGGCGAGGGTCGGCGACCAAGGGACGGGGGAGAAGGCTGCCCCCGGGAACCGCTTGGTCATTGTCCCTCGCTTTCTCCGCCCAGCGTGCGGCACTTTAGAATAAACCATTGCTCCATGCTGAAGGAGGGAGCTTGGAGCAATGGCTTAATCTAACGTGTCACATGCCAGGTGGATAAAATAATAATAAATTTATTATTTGCACCCCAGGGCGCCAGAGGTGAGTGCACACCAGGATGAATCCCCCTGTCCCGGTGGCCCAGCCCATGCCTGGCTACACATGAAACGGAACAGCTGCTGCTTTGTTCTAGTTAGGAGGGCTGGCTGGGAAAGAGAAGCAATGACCCTGGTGAGCAACAACTAAGTCACTTTTCCTTCCAGCTGCGGCTTGCATTTCTCCACTTGAAGTCTTGTGGGTTGTGCTTCTAGCAAGAAGTCCCTTGACGACCATTCGGAGGCTGCAGCTGGTTCAGAATGCAGCTGCCCGGGTGGTGATGGGGTGTGGACGTTATGCCTCCCCGCTACTCCGGGAGTTGCACTGGTTACCAGTTTGTCTCCGGGTGCAATTCAAGGTGCTGGTTTTGACCTTTAAAGCCCTATATGGCAGTGGGCCAGGATACCTAAGAGACCGCATCGTCCCAAGAGTGTCTGCCCGTCCGACCAGAGCGGACCGGAGGGGATCCTTGGTTGTACCTTCAGGTAGAGAGGCTCGCCTCTCTGGCATGCGGAGGAGGGCCTTCTCTATGTCCGCACCAACCCTCTGGAACCTCTTGCCAACAGAATTGAGGTTGCAGACAGAATTGCTGTCTTTCACGAAAGGATTGAAAACTTGGCGGCAGGGCAGTTGTGGGGCCTAAACGGGAATATGGCCCCAGCCTGTTGGCTTGTTTCCAACTAGAGTCCAACTGCCCCTCCTTTTCGTGTTGTGTACTGCGGTATTCCTCCATTCCCTATTCCCTTTTTAGTATTCTTAAGTGGAGTGGGAGGGTGGGTTGTTGGGTGGTCGAGTTAGGATTTTAATCTGTTTTGTTATATTTCACTGTATTTTATCTGTTTTTACTGTTGTGCGCCGCCCTGAGTCGGGTTTCCCCGAGTGGGTGGCATAAAAATCTAAGAATAAAATAAATAAAATAAAATAAAGTCCCTACTTTCCCCCAGTAGTTTGTTTTCTGAAAGGAGTCAAACATTTATAGAAGCCAAGCCATTGTTCAGTTAGCGCTCTTGCCCCATCGTTTAAAAAAACCCCACTTTTTTCTTTATATGCTGTTGAAATATGAATCTAGCTCTCCGACAAGATATACTCCAGAGTCTTTGTGGCTGGGGATGAAATGAGTTGTTTAGCACATCTGGAGGAAGGTGCCAGCTTGCATCAAGATATGTGAACCTTGATCTAAATAGATGCTTACATAGGAGGAGATTGGTTTTAGAATGATTGGAATATAGTTGGAATATATTTTGAACCAAAAGGAGTGGGACTTTATGATAAAGGAATAAAGATTAGATTAGATTAGATTAGATTTTTAATTTGTACCCCGCCCATCTCAACCTATAGGCCGACTCAGGGCGGCTTCCAACATAATCAAATATACAATATAATAAAACCAAAGTATAACAAACATATCATATAGTTAAATGCAAATAAATATAGTTCAAATAGAAAGCAGCATATTAAGAAAATATCAAAAAACCCTAACAATAACAAATCACAGTCACTATTAATATAAATGCAATATTATACAGTAGCATTATCAGAATATCCCACCCACAAAATTCAAATAACATATACATATCAAGTACAATTAAAGTAACAAATAAGCATAAAAGCACTATAACATACACCCCCGCACCACAACAAGTCCAGTAGGAGTAAGGAGAGGGGAAAACCACAACCCTCTAACCTTACACCGCATTACCGACCTTAGGATCAGGAAAGGAGGGATAGTCAGATGAAAACAAGTGTACCTGCTTGTGTTTAAACCAATAGATAATTTTGCAACTATGCATACTTACGCATTTTAATATGTTTTTCTGAAACAATTCCTCCATGGAAGGGGACATTTATTAGCATGCAAGAGAGTGTATGTGTTGTAAAATTCACCATTCTTTGAAGAGTAACATAGCCATGTTGCCACTGCTACTTCAACAGTACAGCTTGGAGGTTTTGTCTCATCTTGGCTGCTTTTTCACTCAGCGCAATGTGTGCATCTATTTTAACAGTATGCTCAGTTTCAAATGCAATACAGTACTTGCACCCATTTTAATGGAGTGGCTGATTTCGGTTCTAGTTAAGTGTCCAGATTATGAGCTGTTCAGAGCATTTTTAGGAACCCTATGTATGTAATAAGAATAACCAGTATTCTCAATGGTGACTGTGCTCTCTCTTAGGTAAGAAGGATGTTTTTCATGCAAAACCTAATCCCTCTTCAAATGCTGTGGTCCTATCATTGAATTAGTCTCACCTTTTCCTATGTAAAACCAGGATACAGTAAAACCCAGACTTACCAAAAAAATTGGTTCCATGGCCTATTTTGTAACTCAATTTTTTTTTTGTAACTCGAGGCACCCCATAGGGATGCATAGAAATAAATAAATAAATAATAAACGGAGATATTTCCTACCTTCTGGCTGCTGCTGCTTCCTTTTCTTACACTTCCGGAGGTGTGGGGGAGTGGCTGGGAGTGATTTTAGTGCACCAAAATGGCACCACCACCATTTTGAGCGCTAAAAAACTGTATTTTCATATGTCGGGTTTTTCCGTAACTCTGGGGGTTTTTTTGTGAGTCGGGACCCTGATTTACGGGGAAAAACATTTGTAACTCAAGTTTTTTGTAACTTGAGCCATTCGCAAGTCGGGGTTTTATTGTACTTTTGGATTTAATATGGAATACCTTTTGGAATATAAATATGTAATTTAATGTGGAATGTCTCTTCCCTATAACTTACATATGTTTTTAAAATTGTGAGCTTGTGGGCCCTTTTGGTATCACATCTTTATTTAAAGCTTGTCAGGGGAGTCCTACTGGCCTACTTTCTAGACCTTAGCTCTTCATCTATAAAATGTCAGAGGGGCACCTTCTGATCTGGAGTGAACTCTGCAAATTGCTAATGTAGGATTGTACTTGCTGTTCTGAAGCTTTCAATACTTATTAAGGTTCTCCGTCAGTTCCAAAACAGCAACCTCAGGAACAAGAATTAGAGACATAAATGGGAAGAACAGCTGAGAACACCTCCTGTTTGCTAGCAATAATAACTTTGTGTCAGAGATTACTCTGACAAGAACAAGGGTATCAATGGCTATAATTATGGATACCTAAGGACAACTTCCGGGTTGGAGAGATAGGCAGGATATCTCTCAATGCCATTTCCAGGGAATCCTAAACAGGTGAAGGCATCTGCTTGGGAATAATACCCTGAAGCAAATGGGGAGCCACTGTGGGAGACAGAATGCTGGACTGGATGGGCTGTGGCCTGTTCCAGCAAGGCTGTTCTTATGTACTCTGGGTTGAAATGATTTTTGCTGGAGAAACTCCACTCAAGGGACACCTGAATAAGGCTGCTTTCATGTCCCCAAGTGCAGCCCACAGGTATCAAAACCCGGCCTTCCAGTCTCTAAACTCAATGAAGAGTTTTTACGATACCAGACATGCGCAACATGTCTTCAAGAAGTGCTTACAGTATTGCAGCCCACTTTAAGACTGACTCTTGTAGTGAATCTTTACACAAACGCAATCCTGCCTCCTTCAGCTGTAGCAATTTTGTGCAAGAGCCTTTTGCTATACAACTGTTTTTAAAGACACAAGAGTCTTGCCTTGCCCCCTTTCGTGGGGTACGCAGAAAGAGCCTCCTTGAAGATTGTGGGATTTTTGAACCACAATTGGGCGTACCCTGGTAATGGCAAACTTGTGTTGCCAGCTAATCTTTCTCACACTGGGTCAGGCAAAAGGAACTGCAGAATGAAATCACCAAAAGATGCCTTCATTTTGGCAATTTTACATCTGGCCTAAACACAGAGGACGAACAAGAATCTGTTGACATTGAAAAGAGGAGCAGAAATATAGACATGAAAAGAGGGACTTCATAAAGCTTGTAATGGTTTTACATTATTCTGTCCGTGCCCCATTTAAAGCTCCGGTTCATTCTTACTGTTCATTAACATCTATTTTGCCTCATTGTTACATGTGTTCGTTGTTTTACTGTTAGTTTGTTATCGTTTGGCTTGAGATGCCCGCTGTTGGGGTTAGAAAATGAGGTTTGGATCTTGAAATACTGTACTATATATGATGATGATGATGATGATGAATTATTTTGGACAGTAAGCTTCCAGAACTCCTTGGTTTAGCATGGCTAAAAAAAGTAAAATTCCCAAGACTGCTGATCTTTGGTGTTTCCTCATTTTTGTCTCTTACCTTGGGGTTCTTCTTCTTTTCAGATGCGCTGGTTCCCTCCCTCAGAGGCTATTTCTCAGGGTTGGAAGTCCCGTCAGTTCTGCTGAATACTGTGTAAGTGACTGGGAAGCGCACCTTGGAAAAATGCTCTAGGTTAACACTAGGGGGAGTGAGTAGGGATAATGCTTCTGTTTTCTTTGACTGGCCTGAGTGGGTGCCTGTAACTACAGTACCTGCATTCTCTTTTTGCTTGTCCTGCAACCATAAGGTTGGAACTGGTGTACACAGAAAGAACCTCCTCAAAGGTTGTGGTATTTTTGAACCACAATCAGGTATACACTAGTAACAACAACCTTGTGTTGCCAGCAAATCTTTCTCACACTAGGTCAGGCAGAAGGAACTGCAGAAGGAACTCACCAAAAGGTGCCTTCATTTTGGCAGTTTCACATCTGGCCTAAACACGGAACAATAAGAAGGTTGAGATTTGTCCTTCTCAACTGGTTGCTAAACTTTGCCTCTTTGATCCATGGGTACCTCCTTTCCAAAATAACATTTGCCCCCCACAAAAAGACAATACCTGTACTTTAGGTGGCCCTATTATATATTGGTGGAGCCAAGTTTCTGCTGAAGTTGTGTCTTTCACAAAATGCACATTGAAATTAAACTGTTGAGGTGGACGATGTTCAGTGTCTTCTCCTTGTGGGGAGGCAATGAACTGTTTTGAATTGTGACTACAAATAATGGATCTGGGCTTTAATATTTAACTTTTTTCAACCTGGTTTAGGTAGGTAGAATAAAATTTAATTCAAAATCAAGGTGTACCCCTTTGCTAATGGTTGTCTTGCAATGTATTGGAACATATTGTCACAAAAACTAACTTGCAAAATCCAGGAGTGGACAGTTCAGTTTCTGTTACCTGGGAGAAGCACAGAACAGGGGGCGCTGTAGACCCTTTTTGCTGAAAAAATGTGGAAAAGTTTAACTTAGGTGTTTTTATTGTATACTAGCAGGTTTTTTGGGGGGTGTGGGTGGTAGGGATGGTTTTGGGGGGTGCACACACACACAACACAACCACATACACAATGCAACCACACACACACCCTCCTCCCCCCTCCCGAAGCCTCGGCGAGGCCACACACACACACACACTGAAGCTACGCAGGGAGAAGAGGGGCTGACCCTCCCCCCCGAAGCCTCGGTGAGGCCACACACACACACGCCGAAACTACGCGGGGAGAGGAGGGGCTCCCCCTCCCACCCCCTCCCACCCCCGAAGCCTCGGTGAGGCCACACACACACACAACTCCGCCACCCCGCCGAAGCTGCCTCAGGCTGAGCAGCGGTGGCACAGAAGGCAAACGGCCCAGCTCAGAAGGCTGCACCGGGGAGGCGCAAAGTGCGATCGGGCCAGCCAGCAAGAGGTAAGTGGGGCGGGGGACAGGGACTGAGGGAGGGGAAACGGTCGGGTGGGCAGGTTCGTGTTCTCCCTTTCTCCTCCCAGACCAGGACGGGCAGCGAGGTCCCCGGGCCTATCCCCCCCCCCAGTCCCTGTCCTCCACCCCACTTACCTCTTGTTGGCTTGGCCATTGGCTCGGCCGCTCACCTTCCGTGCCTCCATAGTGCGGCCTGTCCTTCGCCAGTCGGGCAGGGGGCAGCAAAAGCAGGCGGCCCCACTGGCAACTGATGTGCCCGCTCGCCCACCCACCATGGGGATGGCTTCCCTCCAGGAGACGAAGTGTCTCCCGGAGGGAAGTGGTTTGCATGTTGGCTGGCCATTTTTTTAACATGCGCACCAGCTTCCCAGCGTTCTCCGCGCTCCCACTCTTCAGCCTGATTGGCTGAGGGGTGGCACGGCATGGAGGACGCTGGGCCTTGTAGTTTTTAATTTTTGTTATGGTTTGTGGGGCGGTTGCCCCACTTTCATCGGTCGGACCCTTGTGGCGATGCTCGCAGGGTCATTAGGTAAGTGTGGGTGGCTTGGTACAGGATGGTTGGGCCAGGTGTGGACGTGCATGCCGGACACGAACGGCCCACGTACCTTCTTATAGGTATAAATCCGTGTGATTCACCATTTGAGGTTCTAGCTTTCACCCTGTTCATATGGTGGCAAATTTTAGCCTGCCCTGACCTTCTGACTCATCTGCAATGCTATGTGATTAGGCTAATCTGTACATTTAGCAGATGTGATTAGGCTAATCTGTACATTTCTCTCATTTGTATCTGCACGGTTTGGCCCTATTTTTGTCTTTTAAGAACTGAGCTGCTCCTGAAAAATGGCATGAGTAGTTAAGTCAGGGATTCTCAACCTGCGGCCCACAGTGCCATTTCATGTGGCTCCCACTGCCTCCACCACACCCGGAAGTGACATATGGTAAAGGAAGGGCAAAATGGCTGCCAGGCCTCTGAAACTGTCTGAAGGAGTGTGACCCAGCCCCCATCTTAAAAAGGTTGAGAACTCCTGAGTTAAGTCATAGTTACATTATACATTTTCAGACTCTATTTTCAAATCAGTTAATTTGTCATGCCCCCTCCCCTTTCCTATCCACTGTTATCCACTGTTAAGAGGTTACTGTACTTACATTCTTGGTAGGAACTGCGGTGGCTTAGTGGTTAAGATGCTGAACTTGATGACTGGAAGTTCGGCAGGTCAAGCAGTTCGAGACCCGAATGCTGCATGATGGAATGTGCTTCCATCTCTGTCCCAGCTACTGCCAACCTAGCGGTTCGAAAGCAAGAAATTGCAAGTAGATAAATAGGTACCACTTTGGTGGGAAGGTAAGCAGAAGTTCTGTGTGCTCTTTGTCTATAAACAGGGATGAGCCCTGAACCCTAGAGTCAGATATGACTGGCTTTTGAGCAAGGGCAACCTTCATTCTTGGTAATCTTGGTGAAGATTTTACTTGCCCCTCTTCCAGATAAATTTGTTTTAAGGATTCTGTAAACTTAATTACCAGCTTGTGTGAATACAGAGCTTGTTTAGGCATTTTAAACTGGAGCAAGGGCTCTCCCTGACATACTCTTGGGTGTACATGTTGTTTGTTTCAGAAAGAAAACAGCTCGGGAACTGGGCTCTATCTTGTTTAGGCATTCATATTTATATCCCTTCTGCCAATATAAAAAAAATAAATCTTGAGAGGAGTGGTGAACAGAAATAAAATACTGAAGTTTTGTTGTGAAACTGTGCGCAAATAGAATGGAAACCTATCAGTTGCCAGCTCATCTTTCTCACACAAGGTCAGGCGAAAGGAACTGCAGAATGAACTTACCCAAAGGTCCCTTCATGTTGGCAGTTTCATGTTTGGCCTAGACACGGAAGAAGAAGAAGAGGCGCTTAGTCAGTAGTTTTAAAACTGAAAGCTGCTAAATGATTTTTTAAAAAATTCTAAACAGAAAATTTGCAACTTAGGTGCATAAAAGCTGTAGAGAGATTGCATGACCCCCCTTTTAAAGAATGCCTTCAGAGTTGAAGGTCCCTGGATGTTGCATCTAACAACAACCTCTTTTTTCAGATGAATAAATAAATAATCTTTACTTAATCATCTGCAAATAATCGTTGCCATCTTGTTACATTTCCCCCTGTGGCACATGGGAGGGAAGTGTAAGAGATTGAGAAACAGTCTGGCGGAGAGTTCTCCCGACATCTTCTGAATTGGTTCATATTCTGGTTGAATAGTTCAGCGCATGTTAAAACTACACCCACTAAGAGTCATCTACAAAACAGCTCTGCCAGCCCTCTGAAGATAAAACGGAAACAACATGCAAGCCTTTTTATCCCTTGCTGCTCTCCTTTAAAGTAAAAAAGGGAGCAATACAACCATCATTTCCACCACACACACCCCTTGCCTCCACTTTGGTCATTATTTAGCCAAACAAAACAAACAGCTGTTTTTAAAAATTAATGGAAACTTTCTTGGCTGCACATCAAGGTTGAAGAGCTGTAAACCATGTGGATGCGCACAGAAGGTTATTGAAAGCCAAGGTTGCAAGAGAGACGGAGATAGTCCAGAACGTGGGGAAGTCACCCTTTTTGACTATGAGTTATTGGCGTTTTAATCCTCAAAAAGGGATTGGATGACACATTTATGCAAGCCCCAAAGTTTGAAAGCTCAGAATGCAGTTTGGGGGAGCTGTTCCCGCCTCCCAACAGCCCTATAGCAACTGAGATTGCTCAATGGTCAAAGATTGATGGAAGAGGGAGAGGGATATTGCTGGCTGGCTGAAATACAACAGAGGTCACCCAACACTGCAGCATTTTGTTGCATGTCTCACTAGTTGCACACAATCCCCCTACTTCCTTCCATTGAGGAGCCCTTGATAAGCTTCCAGGTTAATTCCACGCTATTCCCCCACTAGAGTAGCCCCAATTGACCAAAGCCAGTTTGCAGGGAAGAACCCCTAGCAGTCCAGAGATCCTGAAAGTGAGAATCAGATGGTAGGAAGAGAACGTGGGAGTAAACATTCATTTTGTGTGCACACAATGTGCTGGGAGACAATTTTGTGTTCATCAGGCCAATGTGGGTGGTTGTGCATTCCTAGGGATGGACTGTAGACCAGGCTTTATATGTTTGTTTTAATTTTAAAGGTATGTGATGACTGTTAGTGTGCTCATTGCTACAGACTGAAGTGCCTTATTTTTCTGCAGTGTTTTCCTGAGACCAAAGGCAGATATGAGGATAGGATGGGAAATCTGGAAAGCCGTTCTGCAGCAAAAAAAAAATTACATTCACAAAACTTGAATAAGTGCCAGTGAAAACAGAAAGAGGATAACCTTTGGATTCCAGGAGCGGGGGGGGGAAATAAAGACAAATGTGACGCTGATGAACTAGGTCCGTGATGGTGAACCTTGGGACTCCAGATGTTCTTGAACTTCAATTCCTAGAAGCCCAAGCCCCCGTGAATCCACACGAATGGGTTTACTGTGATTCATCCGGCCTGCGTCGCCCTCGTCAGCGGAAGTAAAATGCACCCGTACTGGTGTGTTTTACTTTCGCTTCCAGGAGCGACAAGGGTAGCACAGGCCGGATGAATCGCAGTAAACCCATTCGTGTGGATTCACGGGGGCTTGGGCTTCTGGGAATTTAAGTCCAAGAGCATCTGGAATGCCAAGGTTCGCCATCACGGAACTAGGTCTTTCTTTCTGTTGAGGCCTCCTTCAGTTCCAGAAAAGAGTCATATAGGGTAGGGCTCAACAACTGGTCTCCCTTGAGTCAAACTGAGTCATGGGGTGGGGATGGAGGTGGGTGGGATACCTGCCCTCAGTTCATTTGTGAACTCAGCTGCTAGTGTGGGAAGAGATCACAGCTGCAGCTGGGAGATTCACCACCATCTCTTTGAAAGGGAGGTGAGTATTTTGCCTGGTATGTCTTGCTCCAGCCTTTGGCAAGCAGAGCCATGAAGGAATGAGGACCCTGACAGATGCTTTTCTTTCTCTGCATGGATGGGGGATCCAACCCAAGGTGCCATTAGCAGGGATACGTGAGAGGGCCAGCTTCTCTTTGCCCCCAGGGAGCCATAGAGGTGCTTCCTTGGTGACAGTTTCTTCTGCCTCTTGAAAACCTTCTCTTTGTTAATTGTTCAGGCCAACTTCTTTCTGCCTGACTGGTTTTGATTTGCTCTCTTGTTTGTCCTTTGATTTCCTGCTGCTGTGATTTCATTGTCTGCCCATAACTTACTCCATGAATTGTGTTTTCTGTTGTTGGCTGCCTTGGGTGGCCTCGTTTCTGAACCAGAGCAGGTGGTTAATAAATGTCCTTGGCAACACAAAAGGAAATGAGGAACGGGCCTGCTCAGCAGAATTGCATTTTGTCTTGGTCATCACCCAGGGATTTTACTAGGGTGTTCATCAGGGTGACTTTCCAGCTGTTAGATATCAGTACCTATTCTCTGTCACCATTAGCAGTGCCCCGCCTAGTGTGTGCAGTTTGTTATTTATTTATTCACATTTATACCCCACCCTTTAGGTGCAAGCACCACTCACTGTCCACCTGTTCTCTTCCTAACCCTCATCTGCACTAAAGTTGGCTGAGAGAGAGAGAGAGAGTGGATGCATACCTGTCAACCGTGGCTCCGGAAAATACGGGACCTGCGCAGAGCAGTTCTGCGTAGAAGGCTTTTATGCTTGCATAGAACCCTTCTACGCTTGCATAGAAACCTTCTACACATGCGTAGGCTTCTACGATCCCGTTCTGCGCAGATCGCCTTCTACGCATGCGTAGAAGGGTTCTACGCAAGTGTAAAAGCCTTCTACACATGCGTAGAAGGCGATCTGTGCAGAAGGGATGCGCAGTACCTCTCCCCCCCCCCCCCCCCGCAGCTGCCAATTCCGGGGTTTTGGCAGCTGCGGGTGGCAAATGGCGCAAATCGGCGCCAAAAATTGGGAAATCCCGGCCAATCCGGGAAGGTTGACAGGTATGGTGTGGATGGCTCAGAGCCACCCAAGGGATGGCATGGCTGACCAGAGATTTGCATCTGGCAAAGTAACAAGAAGCCATCGAACTCCCAGCCTCCTAACTCTGCAGCCAGATACCTAACTCACTGAGAATTCTAGCCAGCACTTTTGAAAATCAAGATGATACAGTGCTAATATTCTCCTTTAAAATTTGGTCTTTCCCCCAATGTAACAATTTTATTTTACAAAGTCCAGTGAACATATGCGATTAAGATGATGTGGTGTTTTTTCTCACACACACAGCAGAGTGTGCCAATATATTATTTTCATACCAGCATATTTGTGTATGAGAGAGATTGAGAAATGGCAGGGCAAGGAGAAAAAGCAGCGTGTACAAACACAAGATCTGAGTCTTTGTGAATTATTTTTCTGCTTCTAAAACATGGAATGCTCAAAGTAGTAGAGCCAAGATGCATGCAGAACCATATTTGGAAAGAAGTTCCTTCAGCAGGCCATCCTAGCTGCTGTGAGAGCAAAGCCACAGTCCAGAAAGAAACCGTTTTTGAGAAGATTCACTTCTCGTTATTCTGTTTGAACCTTCCTGAATAAAGAAAACACTGAGGAAGGTCAGAGGATGTCCCATTTTGTATTCAGAATTCACCATTTTTCCTCCTCCTTTAGAAAAATGTCTCATATGATGTTACCCTTTGAGGGTAGCCTTGGATAAATTAGTCCCTTGGTCCCAGTTATGGGGAGAATGTTGACATTAGGTTTTTTGCAAATATTGCTTTGCTTAAATTGAGATTTCATGAGCTTTTCAGATGAAGAGGCTGTTGGCATTTCTGGCAACCAGAGCCTTTACTTTAAAGAAGCATAGTCTATATGTGATGGTGCATTTATCTTCCTGTCACAGGTACCAGGTGTGTGATGGGGGCTACACTCTGTCTTGTGGGTATTGATGCATTTCTTCCTAAGTCGCTACTGGCATCTTACCTTCATCTTCGGAATGACATTGTGGTAGGTAAGTGAAATCCCTTGATTTGGGGGGAAACTGCACTGTCTTACCTGGTAGATAATGCAAGCAAAGGTCCGGCGTCACCCTTTTCGCTAAGATGGTTGCTTTGAGGCCAAAGCAGCACAATCTATGAGGCTGCACGATGGTCTTTCTTTATATGTTGCTTCTCTCAAATCAAACAGGTCACAACAATCAAAAACTTCTTGGGCTTAGTAATTGTGCCAGAGATGTTGTATTGCACTAATTTGTGGCTTTTTGGTTAATACATAGATGGAATCATTTCAGAAGCTGAAGCTTCTGTCAGCCCTGCACAATTTGGCTGCACTCAAAATCTTCTTTAATAATTGACTTTGAGCTTAGTTAGATTAGCAAGCTAACGAAGCCTCGTGTTCTTTTTCCTTTTAAAGCATTGTTTGGATGAGTGGCTATCCCTGCCAGGGCTTGAGTTGGGAAACATTTTCTAATGCCAACTCTCAGAATTACACAGCCATTCATCATCCTGGCTCTGGGATTCTGGGAGTTCTGCTTTTAAAAACACACCAAATTAACAGCCATGTAGTCTCACTCTTAAGACTGAGGAAATGGATTTGATCCATAAAAGCTCACAATAAAATATAGTAGTTATTAAGGTACCACAATGTTCTTGTCTTTGCCTGCCCTGTCTGGCATGGCTACCATTTCAAAACCTATTAAACAATGTATTTATAAGCACTTCACCTTATCTACTTCTTTCTAAACTTTGGTGATGATCATTATTGTTGTTATATTCAGGCTGATCATGCTCATAATTTCCAGCCCAGAGGAGAGTGGCTCTTATGTTTCATCAGTAGCTTCTGAGGTTCACACCACCTTACAGAACCTTATTTTATTTAGCAAGATTGGGACAGGTTCTTTTTTGTGGGCTTGCCTTCTTCCTGTGGTTGTCGCACCATGGCCTAAAGGTCAGAATGTTTTGACATACCTACAGGAACATGACCTCAATGGACAGTGGGCATCAGTGAACCTTGGCACTCCAGCTGTTCTTGGACTTCAATACCCAGAAGCCCTGATCAACAGGAGTGCTGACTTGGGCTTCTGGGATTTGAAGTCCAAGAACATCTGGAGTGCCAAGGTTGGCCATCATGGATCTAGAGACTGTTCTCCTTCTGCCCATGCCAGCATTGACTGTTTCTGATAGTAATTCCCCCCATGGTAGTTGCTGTCTTCCTAACTGATGCCTCTTCCCTGTTTCTTACAGGCTTGAAGAAACCTCACAAGCTCGAATCCCTTCAAGACTTTGCCACAGCCTTTATCACACATCTGCTTCTAAGAAATAAATACAAATATTGAGTAGTAACTATGTGTTCCTCTTCTACACTGTATAAAATGTTAAAGAATGATGACATTCAAAAAGCATTTGAGGGGACGGGACATCTGGTTTGATATTTTCAAGCAGAACCAACAAAGAACACATATTTTTATACCAAGCGTTGTAAGTAGAAGGGTCTTATGCTCGGCTGGATTACTGATTATGTGCTTGACTTTTGAATGCCTGTAATTAAGTCTTCTCTTTTACCCGTCCTTTTAAGCTGCATGTTCAAGGCATGTTTTTAAATTTTGTTCAGATTTTTAAAAGTGTATTGTTGAACTATATAGACATTTTTGGCTATCTTGGCTGGGAGTCCGAGATTTTGTGTGTTGAACATATTAAGTGTTCTTGTTGTACATGTACATGTTTCTCTTAACTATGCCAAATTATATTGAGCAAGACAATCAGAAACACATTTTTGTAACTCTAGGCTGTGTTACCGTCTGCTGGTACTGCATCAGGAACAGAATCTACTACCTGCTTCATGTTGTATTTTCTCTATTTGAGCCCGTAACTTGGATATGCAACTGCATGGAAAACCACTCGTGAGTTGTGGAAAGCCAAGGGTTAAACTCACTTCTGTGATTATCACAGCTGGATAGAATGGAGACATTATTATAAAAAGGGGTGCACTTATGCCTGTGTTTCTACTCTGCCAACATACAGCTGTGTAGCCTATGTGATTACTTGCCAAAAGAAAAGGGAAAGCACATAGTAGTGTGTATGAACCAGTTTTGCATTGCAAAGCTCTGCTAGAAAAATGGATTGCCAACTTCCCTACAACCTATTTGCTGTGTTTTGCATACACTTGTCTTTGAAATGTTGTTAAAATGGCTTTGCTCCATATAAGGGGGTTGCTACCAGTTCTTGGTAGATTGTTTGGGTCTTGTTTGGCCACCCTGCCATGATAAAAGGGGGTGGGGGAATTCTGAGCATTGGAATCCAAAAATGCAATTTTTTCAAGCTCTGGACAGCAATGGTTTCTATTCCTGGGGAATAGGAGGGAGAAAGCCAAACACTGATAAACAAAGCGCTTATCGTCTGCTGTTAAACCAGACATTCCCATCTCTGTTGCAAACCGCTTTAGCTGAATCTAGGTCCTTAGTGAAAGGACCGCCTTGTGAGCAGTTCCTTTCTGCTAACAAGGGATGTTTTCCAGAGCAAGTGTCAAACTAAAATACAACAATCACCATAGGTACAAGTCTGTTGGTGTATACAAGCAATACTCATAAAGCAACCGAGTCAGCAGTGCTGCTCTTTTGAATACAGTACAGGTATATGTAGTCTGCTGAAGTCTTTGTACACTTGTTCTAATTAAAAGGTGGCAGAGTGGAGGGAAACTCTGCTTTGAATAGATCTAGCCTAAGACGTTGAGCCACCTCCTAAAGTAAAATTTAATAAAATTATTTTTGGGGAGCTGCTGTACTCACAAAAAAGCATCTTTACCAGGCTCTGCCCACATTGCATGTGCCAAGATGTGTCCTAGCATCCTTTGCATGTAGAAGATACTGACACCCACTGCTTTCATGCTGTATATGTTGACACACATGCTGGATGCTTTAACCCAGGATTCCTTGGTGTCCAAGTGATTTTTAGGTTGGATTGGATGAGTCACCCTTTTCAAGGCCAATTAATGACATCACTTTGACGTGTGGCATGTAGAATCAAGTGAATGTAGCTTAAGCACTCATTTCTTTAAAAACTTCTACTTACCCGCTTGAGTTACTATATAAACTCCAGTATGAACCAATTTTTTCAGCAAGAAAAATGTGCTGAAGAAAGCAGACTTGGCTTATACTTGAGTCATCTGCTCTCTCTCACACACACACACCACACACAATACACACACATGTCCGCTCGATCCCTCCCAGCCTGGCAGAAAAGGAAGGCTCCAGTGGGCTCCCAGTGCCTACGCAGATGACACAATGGGAGAAGCAGGCACTGAAGGCTTTTCTTCTCCCCTCACAGTGCACGCGGGGAATCGATGGGTCCCTCTCCCTGCTGGGGCTTCCCCCATCTGGCTTGACACGCCTCTTCGACTGCCCGATTCTAGCCGGGCTTGCCCGTTAACCACAGGCTCCTGCTTGGATGAGAACAAGAGAGGCTGCAGTGAGGCTTCAAGTCGTGGCTCCCGCATTCTTCCCTGGCAGCGTGAGCACTGGTTGGTGGCAATGGTCACTTAGCGCACGCACACACACACACACACACACACACACACACACCCGCTCATCCAGTTAGACCCCGTCCCACACACACACTCATAGGCAGACTCTCTTTATTCTCCTTCCTTGATTATTGAAACTCACTAGTAGATGCTGCATTTCCCACCTTAGGCTTATACTCAAATCATTCAGTTTTCCTGGTTTTCTCAGGTGAAATTAGGTACCTCGGCTTGTATTCAAATTGGCTTATAATTGAGTATATACAGTACTTCACCAGCAATCACATTAAGTAAATCACAGCAGTAGTCTTTGTAGGACTATTTTTTGAGAAACATTATTTCAAAAAGAAATTGTGCATTGGGAAATAAAGCTACTCTGCTCATGTTCTTTCTGGATGAAACCAGGCTAGAAGAATTAATCTGCATGTTCACGGTACACTTCACAGATTCCTATAAGTTAGAATCTTTTGGGTGCCTACCTGGCAGTATGTCCTACTGAATTCAGCAGGACCTCTAAGTAGGCATACTTAGGGTTGTATTGTTAACTGATTCAGCAACCTGAGCTGCTCATTTTTTCTTTGTAGGGGTCTCTTTCTCTGCATCAGAGGTAGCTTTTCTTACTTCTCCTGCAAACATTCCACACTATTAGAAACCCTCTTGCTAAAAAATTGATACATACATCACATCTACAGTAGGGCTGGGAAATGTGGCACTTCAAATTTTGTCAGATTTCAATTCCGTGAATCATAGTAAACATAATGAGAAATAGTTCAACAAAATCTGAAGGGCCACATATCTGCCACATTTACCCTAGTTACCTCATTGCATCCACTAACATTGGGTCTGACTGTACTGGGTTACTCAGCCAAATCCAATGTAATTAAATCTCTCTGAATCAACATCTGTTCAAAATACTATTCACCATGACAATAAGTGATGTCACTGTTTTAAAAGTAGTTGTACGGAAAATAGAAGTGTGATATCAAGAACTTTGAGCTTTTGTGATAGCAAAACTACAGAACAAGTGGATTGGAAAATACCCATCTCTAAACAAAAAAATGATGACTTGAACATAATCGCAGTGTGACAGCATGTGCTTTAATAACTCTAAAAAGAAATGTGTTGGACTTAAGCAAAAAAAAAAGTTTTTTCCCCTGTATCAAGTCTTTTACAACTGCTGAAACAAACGATGCTTCCAATTTGTCTATGTTTTTTTTAAAGAAAGTTGTTGAAAGGTACTTTTCTATTGTAATTTTCTAAAAATAAAGCCAACGATTATAACTGACTTCCATATAGCAGCAGGCTATGCTACATTGTCTGTTTTTCTGCTTGTACCCATTTGAAGAAATTTATGTCACTTATGCTAGTGAAATGCTTTCTAGAATTGATGACAAATGTGGGATCATCCCAACAGTACAAACTCAGTGTGGCTTTGGATCCAGACACTTTGTTCTATGAAAAGAAAGGATGTGAACTCATGTGAATTATTTAACGCTGACTTTTTTTCTCTCCCTGCACCACTACTGTAGCCTTTTCAAATTGCTTTTTGCAATTCTAATATAGGCTAGCCAGCGTTCACAAAACCCTCAATTCAACTAGAACAGGGATTCTTAACCTACAGCCTGTGGGCCGGCCCTGGCCTGCGGGCACCATTTCATGTGGCTTGCATCACTGCTGCCACCGGAAGTTGGAAGCATTTATGACAGCCATAAATGTGTCCATGGCTGTCGTAAACACATTTACAACAGCCACGGATGCATTTTACAGCAGCGTTTACAGCAGGGGGGGGCACCAGTCCAGCCTGCTCAGCTGTCTGTGGAGGCGTGGTTTGGCCTGCAGCTTAAAAAGGTTGAGAACCCCTGAATTAGGATGAGAACTTTTTTCCCTTGAGGTTTTTGTAACCTGTGCAAAACTGTTTTCTCTTCCCTTTGTGAAACTAGACAGATGTACATAAAGCAAGCAAAAACATTGGTGGGTCAAAAAAAGATACAAGCCCACAAAGCAAGTTATAGTTTTGTATGATTCATATTATTTGCTCAAGAACTTTTTATAAATGGGAAGAGTCTATCCCAGGTGACAGAAAATCATTAACTGGCAGTGATAAATTTTCTGCAGTTTCTAAGTCTCAGATTTCCATTCATATTTATATCCAGAGATGTCCTTCCACTGCCTGTCCCAGTGAACTTTTCTAATAGAGCCAATTTTCTGCAATTTCTCTACTCCCCTTCTACCGTATGCTCTGCTGTTCCAAAAAGTCACTGTATCCTCTGAAGGGAATGAGAAGGACAGAGGAGAAGTGAAATCAACAAGAACCATCCTCCTTGCAAGGACACACCTCTCCAGGCGCTGCTGGACTACAACTTTCTGCAGGCTGAAGAAGGCTGGATTGCATTTTGCCCAGCCATGGAATACACTATAAAAAATACGAACATACATTGATTAATGGACCAACCCAGTGAAAAGATCCACCTGCCTAACTTTTGAGTCTTTTGCCATGTATGCAGAATTTTTATTATATCGAATAATCCCTCAGTCATGTCTGGTTGAAGGCAAGAGAATGTTTAGTGCTGCAGATGTCGAACCAATAGATCCCATCATTTGCCATACTGGCTGGGGCTGATAGGCATTAACAGTCAACATCCAGAGGGTCACACAGTCCCCAGCCCTGCACCTATATTTGTATTCTTACAATAACTCATCTCAACTTCAACAGGAATGAAAGCATTCTTAGAGCACTGGCAGCGAAGACATATTTAATAGATTATTAGTTAGCTTTTCTGTCATGAAAATGCATTTATCTTTAACCACTATTCTAAAGTTTATCAAGAAGAGATAAAAATTTAGTAGTGCTGATTTGTGCATTCTGCTGAGCTTTTTATATTATGCCTTGGCTTGGCAGGTAATTAAAAAATGGATATGGAGCAAGTCTAGTTTGGTGACAACCGGCAGTTTCCTCCATAACAAAAAAGTTGCTATTGCACAGAAACTAAGACTGCTCCAAACTGCCATAGCAAGAGTTAGCTTTTAACCTGCTATCGAAGTGTTATTGTTACCTGACCACAAACCATTTCACCTGTATAACTTCCATCTTATAGGTGCTTATTTGGGAGTGGGCCCCATTGAATTCACTGGTCTCACTTTTGAATTGATACACAGTGCAGTGGCAAGAAGAGTAGTGTCCAGCTGAGTGAGTTTTTACGTGGCAAGGACAGTGTGGTGGTAAATCTATCCAAGACTGAATTCACTGGTCCCACTTTTGAATTGATACACAGTGCAGTGGCAAGAAGAGTAGTGTCCAGTTGAGTGAGTTTTTACGTGGCAAGGACAGTGTGGTGGTAAATCTATCCAAGACTGAACCATATCTATAGACTCACATTGAAAACAATGAAGGAACGAAGACCATCAGAGGATGACCCTGGAATGACACACACACACACATGTACACATACACGGTGGTGGGCCTCAGCAGGTTCGCACCAGTTCACCAGAACCGGTAGCAGAAATTCTGGCTGGCCCCGCCCATCCAGGTTTTGAAATAAAGTAGTCCTAATTCGGGTGCAATGCAGAACTTTCCCCCTGGTCACACCCACGATACCATGCCCACGGTGTGGTAGTAAATTTTTTTGGAGCCCACCACTGCACATACACTGAAAACTCTGGACAAGCTGACAACCAAAGCCAACACGAATCCATGGGAATGGAAGAGAGAAGCTGCCATCCAAAGACCAGCCCCTTCCTCTTCCTCCTCCTCCTTCTTCCTCAGCTTGTGATATTCAAGGGCAATAGCAGTCAATGTTTTCATACCCTCCCTCTTCCTCCTCCCTCTGGCTAGTCTCACCAAGAGCAAAACAGAGAAAGAGAGAGAATTGGGTGGGGAAGGAGAAAAGCAAAGTTATCAAAGCAGCCTTATGAATGAGTTGCAGGATGGGTTCTTCTGCGTTTTGTTTGGCTCCGCGCATGTCCACTGACAAAAACGGGCACAGAAAGCTGAGCAGCACCCAAGCCGTCCTAATCAGGCCAGCGAGAAGGCATTCCAGCTCCCTGCACCTCGGACAGAGCACAAGGCTGGATAAGACCCCAACCCAAAGGAAGTTACAGTGGTACCTCGTATAACAGACATAATTTGTTCTGCAAGGCTTTTTGCTATGCGATTTCTTCATTATACAGAGCATGCTTCGTATAACAAAATTTCCTATGGGGAAATTCGTATAACGAAAATCTCCATAGGAATACATTGAAAACCACCTGGAACTCACGGGGAAAAAACCCCGGGAGAAACGTTGCTTCGTATAAGGGTACGTTATCTACCATAAGAATAGTTATCTGAGTAGTCCTGTGAGCATTCATACGTTGTGGCTTTGCCAATGCGTATAGATGCTCACGGACCACGGAAATTTTCACTACACGAGGCAAAAAAATTCTTCAAATTCCTTTCATTATATGAGTTTTTTGTTATAAGAGCCCTTCATTATACGGGGTTTTACTGTAATTGAAGTGAGGGGGATGGCAAGAAAAGTGTGGTATTGTAGGAAGGGCCAGTCTGAAGAGACAAGAGCAAGCTCTGCTATCTGAGGGCAGGGATGAAGGGAGAGACCTGACAGGGGGCAACCAGAAAGGT
Organism: Bradypodion ventrale; assembly: GCA_035047345.1. Classification (NCBI taxonomy): domain Eukaryota; kingdom Metazoa; phylum Chordata; class Lepidosauria; order Squamata; family Chamaeleonidae; genus Bradypodion; species Bradypodion ventrale. Next base: position 148,181,963 of record JAWDJE010000002.1, read on the forward strand.
CCTAGCTGCAAAAGGGTGCTGATGCAACAACAACACCCACCCCCTCATAGGATGCCACAACTACAGGTGAAACTCGGAAAATTAGACTATCGTGCAAATGTTCATTCAGTCCAGCAATGCAACTTAAAAGGTGAACCAACTATATGAGATAGACTCATTACATGTAAAGCGAGATAGTTCAAGCCTTACTTTGTTATAATATCGATGCTTATGGCCTCCCCTCAGGGCTCACTCCACCGGCCCTGAGGGTGGGAGGCAGGTGCGTCCCCTCAGCCCCGCCGAGCCTGCTTGCCAGAGGGCTTCAGAAGGGAGACATTGCCTCGAGCCCTGCCGCCGCCGCGTTGCCTCCCCTCAGGGCACACTCCACTGGCCCTGAGGGTGGGAGGCAGGTGCCGCAAGCTCCTTCCCCTGGTCCTGCTGGCCGGGTGAAGTGGGGGCACCTGGGGGAGTGGACCGAGATTGTTCGGTGACTTTCTTGGGTTTAGCTGGCCACAGACTTTTTCCTCCTCGCTATGTTGACCTTGGTCCCTCGCCTGCCCACCTTTGGCCGGTTTTCGATGGGAGGGAGGAGGATTGTGTGTGATGTTAAAAGATATTTGATGCTGTATATTTCTGAATTTTTTATTATGTGATTTGTACTGTTTATTATTGTACTGATTTATTTTTTGTATTGCTATATTGTATTTTGGGATTATTGTATTGTATTAATTATGTTGTTTGCCGCCTTGAGTCGGCCTCGGCCGAGAAAGGCGGGGTATAAATTAAAACTACTACTACTACTACTACTACTACTACTACTACTACAACTACTACTACTATTATTATTATTATTATTATTATTATTATTATTATTATTATTATTATTATTATTATTATTATTATTATTATTATAGCTTATGAAAACCCCAACCCCCCAATCATGTACCCCATAATCGCCACATAATCTCATGGACGCTGTATGCCATGATCAGCACAATTATAATGAATTAAGGCATGACATCTCTCGCTTTGCATGTAGTGAGTCTATCTCATATATTTGTTTCACCTTTTAAGTGAAATGAATGAACATTTGCACAATATTCTAATTTTCCGAGTTTCACCTGTACACCAACACATACAACAAAGAAAAAGGGCTTAAACTAAATAAAAGACCCCTTTACAGACAAATTTTTAAAAAAGGATCTGATACTTCGAAACCACATAGAATCATCATGGGATAGCTATGGCTTTCACAAATTCCCTTTACTGACATAAGCGAGAAATCTCCTTAACAATTACATTTTGACTGCACATTATGTTTTAAAAATTATTTTTATATATGCACAGGAAAACTGAATCTTCACAATTTACTGCGACCAACTGCCATCTATACATGATCTTATAAACCCGTGATGGTGAACCTTGGCACTCCAGATGTCCTTGGACATCAATTCCCAGAAGCCCAAGCTCCCCTGAATCTGCACAAATGGGTTTACTGCGATTTATCTGGCCCGCGCCGCTCCTGGAAGCAGAAGTAAAACGTGCCCATACGGGGCATGATGGACTACAAGTCCCATATGGCACATTTTACTTCCACTTCCGGGAGCGACGAGGGTGGCGTGGGCCGCATTAATTGCAGTAAACCCATTTGCGCGGATTCATGGGGGCTTGGGCTTCTGGGAATTGAAGTCCAAGAACATCTGGAATGCCAAGGTTCGCCATCATGGTTATATACCATCACCCCGCTGCTTACCGCTAGGAATAATCAGCACTTAACATTATCATGTGTTGTGCATCACAAGAGCAGAACCATATACTCTGGACTACACCAACAGTTCTGCCTCAGGACGTAGTAGTGGGTTCTCCTTCAGCAGGAGTATTTGAGCAGAGTGTGAATGGCCTTTTCGCTGTAATTGTTGCAATGAACCTGATTAGCTGAGATAACATCCAGGGTTCCTTTCAGCATAATGAGATTTCTGGTGGTCACACTGGCAATGTGAAGCTTCATAAAATCAAGCTTGTGCTTAACAAGTCACTCGATAGCTGTAGGTGACAAATGCCACATGGCCACAAGCAGCCTGGTGAAGTAGAGACATTGGCTAAAATCCTATTGCGTGGCATAGTAAATTGCATTACAGTAGGTCCATTGAATCAGTCTGACTGAATGAGTCTGGCTGTAACTTTCGCACAGTAAGTCACAATTAAAGTAGGCCTGTTTGAATGAATGTAACATCACCAAATCCCCATTGATCAGTGGGCCAGCTTTATTGCAATTTACTAAACTAACAGAATTCTGACCATTTTGCTCTGCCCCTCTTCTGCCATGTTCAGTCTGGTGGTTCATAAGTATTGTAAACTTTTGTTGTTGTTCAGTCGCACAGTCGATTCCGACCCTTTGCGACCCTATGGACCATTGACCTCCAGGCACCCGTCCTCCACCATCCTCCTCAACCCGCCCAGTTCTGTGCCCACTGTTACAATGCCATCCAGCCATCTCATCTTTGGCTGCCCCCTTCTAATGGAATACAGAGCAATTCCAGCAATGAAGTAGTGACAAAGCAAAAAACAAACTGATTAATTTCTTCCTTCTTTTGCAACTCTTTGTTGGTGCAGATGTAATATCAACTCCATCTTACTACTGAGTAAGAGATTAGCAACCATCACCACCACCACTACCTACTACTAACACAACCTCCTTTCACACCCTCACTTACATGCGATTTTTGTCTTCCCATTTTAATAATAGTTCAGGAAAACATCAAGACCAAGCTTAATAATGACTAGCATTAATTAGAGCTCAGGCCTCTGGTTTTTTTAAATGAAGAATAACTGCTAGTACTAGAAAAGAAATTCTATTAACTTGATCCAATACACCTAGTGAAGAAAAGTGCCGATTTTAAATCAACCCCAGGATGTGTCTACTTGTGGTAGTCACTAGGCAACTGCACTCTGGGAAATCCAATCTAGCACATTAGCAGTTACCTGAATGTAAGTCAAAAAAGTGGAAGTAACCGGATGTCACTGCCATGGTTATCCCAACTTTCAAATCTCTCTTCATCAGCAGGTATCAAGAGCCTGGCATTCCCCTGTGTCCTCTCACCAACTGTTTGCACTTACAAGAAATGACAGGAAAAGCCAAATGGGCATTCTTTGCACAATTTGTCTAACTTCACCCATCTCCCTCCCATCTCTAAAAGCCTGGAAGGATTGTGATGAATTATAGATCAGATGCATTACAAACTGCTTCATGTCAGTTCTCCCAGGCAACCATGCAAAAGCCTGCTGTACTTTCTTTTTGTTCCCTCTGTTCTTTCCCCTAAGACCCTGCCTATAGATTTAAGTATTAGGGGAGGAAATTAAATTACCTTTCTGTTATACCAATTTGTAGAGCATTATCCAATCAGTTTGCACCTCTAGTGTCAATCTAGTACAATTTAAAATTTACACCCTAAATTTGTGATGTCCAGGCATTTAAATAGTGTTAGCCATGGTCTACATGTGGCCATTAATGCTAAAATAAATGTATTGGTTGTGGATTTCCAAGCAGCTATAACCACTTGCACACTTCAGAAAATAGATACTCAAAGAATTAAGGACCTTCTCATGCTATGGTTTTTCTAAAAAATATATTTCTAATTCAAAATTTTCCTTATCTACGCCTTGATCGATGATGACCATCAGCAACTGCAATAATAATAATAATAATAATAATAATAATAATAATAATAATAATAATAATAATAATAATAATAATAATAATAATAATGATGATGGTCAAGGTTGTCTAATTCCATCTGGGTCCAATCAATTACAGTAATACCTCGGATAACGACCAAACTTGGTTCCACAAGTCTGGTCGTTATCTGATTTTTAGCGTTATCTAATGCATGCATCAGATATCGCTAAAAATAACCAGCTGCCTCTGTGAGGGCTGGGGGACCGGATCCGCATTGTTTCAGGCATCCCCCGAACTTCCCAGGCAAAATGCTGGGGTGGGGAAGTCCTTCGTCGGCTGCAAGTTTTGAGTTGCAGCAGCACCTGGGAAGGTCGGAGGACATCGGAAACAACGCGGATCGGGTCCCCCGGCCCTCACAGAGGCAGCAGGGGGGGGGCGGAGAGCCCAAAATGGGAGAAAAAAATCCGTCATGAACTCCTTCCTGCAGCCGAGGAGTTTCCCCCAGCGTTTTGCCTTGCAGCAGCACCTGGGAAGGTCGGGGGACGTCAGAAACAGCACAGATCGGGTCCCCCAACCTTCCCAGAGGAAGCAGCGGTGGCGGGTGCACACATGCAGAAAAACGATGCATTGCATAACGCTAAAATAGTGTTATCCGATGCAATTTCCCTAAAATATCGTTATCCGATTTTAGCGTTATGCGATGCAGTCGTAGCTGAGGTGTTACTGTATTCCAGTTATACGATATTCAGCTGGAATAACTGATTGGACCCAAATGCAATTAGACAATCTTGACTGAAAAAAAGAGGAAGCCAATGACTATGGATCATACCCTGCACCCAAAAAATGGTGTTGATTGATTGTAATTACCAAGAGCTGAGGGTGGCAGAGGACACCTACAGGTGAAACAGACAGTAGAGGAAGAAAAGCATAGCTTGAATGACTACATTAAGAAAAGTGAACAAAGGAAGTGAACAAAGGAAGATTTTTGAAAACAGTGAAGAATAAAGCTGAATATAGAAAGGATAGAAAGTAAAGCTGCAAACTGGAAAAGCAAGCCTATGTGTGGTCGATACTTGAAAAACATGGAAGGAAAGGGTGACAAAAGATGACATGGGAATGGTTTTAATTTGAAGGGAACGGAAGGATTTGTCTTGCAAACAAATTGTTGCAAACAAATTGCATGAAGACTAAAATACAGCATGTAGCAAATGCCAGCTTTGTAATGAAAAGGATGAAACAGTAGATCATCTGATCAGCAGATGCAGCAAAAATTGCAAAAATTATTCATTGGAAACTTTGCCAGAAGTGAATGCAATGAAAATTATTGGGAACATCAGATAAAGTTTTGGAAAATGAGAGCGTCAGGATCCTGTGAGACTTTATAATTCAATCAGATAGACATCTGACTTATAACACACCTGATATAACTGTTGTGGAAACAAAGACCTGGTTTACTGACCTTCTTCTTCCGTGTCTAGGCCAGACATGAAACCTTCAAAATGAAGGCACCCTTACCAGGAGATACACGAATTGAGAACAGGAGAAAATCACAAAATATCGCGATTTGCAAATTGAAGTTGAGCATTTACGAGGAAGAAATCTGTTGTACCCATAGTGATTGGAGCCCTCCAAGCGATACCCAAAGGACTCCCAGGATATTTGGGAATTTTGGATTTATTTGACTTGAACATCCAAGTCAGGAGAGGTATATTCTAATGCCAGTGGCCACATTTGCTTTTTGTAATAGCTGGTATCACTAACAATATTGTTGAATAATATGGATACAGTATCAGATATTAAAGACATCTGGTAGAATTTTGCACCTGTTGTATATGGACAATCTTAAATTGTATGGGAAAACAAGGCAGCAAATTGAGTCACTTGTGCAGATAGTCCAAATATTCAGCAATGTTATTGTGATGGATTTTGGAATAGAAAAGTGTGCACCTTTAGCAGAAAGAAATTTTTTTTGTTGAGTCAGGAGGACTACAACTGTCAGAGGGAAGAACCACATAGAATCTCAGACATGAAAACTATGCTGGACAAACAAAGAAGTCATTTATGTTTGTTTGTTTTTGTTCATCTTAGATCCCACCATTCCAATAAATACAGTGATCCAAGGGACACATTGGAAACAGATCTCATAACAAGCCATTACAATTGTAGTAATCGAAGGAACTTAAGCCTTTCCCCTCCCTACGCCATCATAAGTATTGGGGAATTTTACAAGTACAGTGATACCTCATACAACGTCCAAACTTGGTTCCACAAGTTTGGACTTTATACAGATTTGGACTTTGTATGAGGCATGCAAAATCCTAGCAGTGATGCCTCATACAACGTCCAAATCCTTGCTGCGATGCCTCGTACAACGTCGTTTCCATAGAGATACATTGTACTGTAACAGCACAGACTTCAGGGCAAAGTCAAGGAAACAGACAGGAAACTGACAGAACTTTTTAAAAAACATTGTCTAAAGGCTAAATACATTACAAAAACATGTCAAACAACCCTGATTTTAGGGGACAAACCATCCTGGGGAAAAACCCCAATGCCTCATACAAAGTCGCAGCGATGTTGTATGAATTCGATGTTGTATGAAGCGGACTTTGTATGAGGTATTACTGTAAACATAAGCAATGCAAAAATGGAAAGGAAGACTAACACAGTATTTGAGGAGAGTCTGAATAACCCTACAATCAAGAATGAATGGAGGAAATATCATAAAAGCAATAAATACGTGAGTCATAGCCATGATAAAATTTAATGCTGGTATTGTAGATTGAATGCTGACTGAGTTGGATGATTTGGATTGGAGAACACGAAAGCTAATGATTGAAAATCATGCTCTTCATCTGTGAAATGATGTGGATAGATTATGTCTGCTGTGGGAGGTCAGAGGATGAGGACTGGTAGCGACTGGGCCTGGAGGCATAGTTCTACTGGGAGGCGGTTCCATAATGTGGGGGCTACGACCGAGAAGGCCCTTTTCCTCGTGCTGGAGAGGCAGGCCTTCCCAATGGATGGTATCTGAAGGGTGCCCTCTCGGTTTGCTCTCGTGGGATGGGTCGATGTCCTAGGGATGATGCGGTCCCTAAGGTATCCTGGTCCGCTACCATGAAGGGCTTTAAAGGTGACAACCAGCACCTTGATTTGCACCCAGAGACATATTGGCAGCCAGTGTCTATAGAAGGTAAAGTGGATAGGACTAATAATTGTGTATGGCTAAATCTGGCATCCTAAAAAAGTAGACAAAAGGACATATTTGCTGCCCAAAACCAAACACTATAAAACAACAAAATTAAAGCAAAAATGGAAAAAAACTGAAACTGATAGTATGTGTAGGTTTTGTAAAGAAATGGATGAAATAGTGGACCACATAATCAGTGAATGCAGTAAGATTGCACAGCCTGAATACAAAGGATGCTATAAACAAGTTGCAACAATGTTACATTGGGATTTGTGCAAGAAATATGGCATACTATCCATAAAGTATTGGTTGGAACACAAACTTGAAAGGGTGGTTGAGAATGAGGATAAACAAGTTAAGATCTTGTGGGACTCTTTCGGGAGCTCACAACACTCCAGACATTTCTGTATTATTATTATTATTATTATTATTATTATTATTATTATTATTATTATTATTATTATTATTATTATTATTATTATTATTATTGGGGGGAGATGGTTCAGCTGATGTGCCAATCCCAAATGATGGCCACGTGGGGAAGGGAAGAGATGAAACAGATAATGAAATATCAGGATTTGAGAACTGAAGAATATCATCTCTGGGAGAAAAGAGCAACAGTGATGCTAGAAATGATAATAGCACTGGGAGCAATCACAAACCATCTAAGTGTGATTGCCATTAATAAGATCAAGGAGAGAGCAGTTGCACAGAGTAGCACTACTAAGTACCAGCTACATTATCAGGGGACACCTGACTCTTAGATCCAGAGTAGGACCTTAGCAGTGAGGTTCTAAAACTCCAGTCCAAACATCTAATGGACCAAGTACACCTTTGATGATGGTGATAATGATAGTGACCATCTTTATCCTCATCTTAAAACTACAAAGCTGGGATCCCACGGATCATGCAGAAAACTTAAAATTATTCATTTTCACCTCACCTTAGGAATCTAAATCATTAGGAAGACGTATGTTTGTAAGCCTTTGTTACTTTTCTCCCTGTTAACCAGAGTCAACAATGACATCAAGCCAGGCCTACAATAGCTCAAATAGTGAAATACTAATCTGAAATGTCATCTTCAGTAATAATATACAATATATATATTCTAAAAATCCTTCACACATATTAATATCTAGATTTTTGAAAGGGAAGTTGGATAGCAAATTTTGTTTTGATGCTTGGATGTCTCAATACAAATCGCCTACCTAAGCTCACTCTTTTCTGTCCAATTAAGTTGAAGCAAAGAATCAATTATGGAACAAGAAGGCCTTAAGCAAAGTTTGTTTCTCCAGAAGTGCTGTTCTTATTAAGAAGTTGTGTATGGAACCTCAGTGTAGGGTAGTTGATAGAGGTCTCAGTTCAAATCCCTGCTCAGCCATAAAACATTCCCTAGGAGTGTAGAGCTGGTAAATCACTCTTTAAATATCTCACTTACCTTGAAAATCGTATTAGGGTCGCTATAAGCCAGTTCTGACTTGACAGCACATCACAACAGAGGTTTGGAAGGATATGACCAGGAAAAGCAGCAAACAAGTGAGCTGGGAGATATACCCGGGATCAAACATGCAGAGTTGCAACAGAGGTTCAGCAGTATGTTAGGACTAATGACATGATCCATGAAACAATGCACAACCGCTGTATTCTAAGTGTTGTCAGCACATACAACAGAGCTGAGTCTTCTGAAAATTAAGAATAATCTTCAATACAGCCCAAGTAGCATCACTATGATTTTTTTCTTTATATCAGAGCATTGCACAATTTTAAAATTAGGGATGTATATGAAATATACAGGTGAAACTCGGAAAATTAGAATATCGTGCAAATGTTCATGCAGTTCAGTAATGCAACTTAAAAGGTGAAACAAATATATGAAATAAACTCATTGCATGCAAAGTGAGATAGTTCAAGCCACTTTTGTTATAATATTGATGCTTATGGCTTACAGTTTATGAAAAACCCAACTCCCCAATCTCATGTACCCAATAATCATCACATAATCTCATGTATGCTGTATGTCATGATAATCACAATTTTAATGAATTAAGGCATGACATCTCTCGTTTTGCATGTAATGAGTCTATCTCATATATTTGTTTCACCTTTTAAGTGAAACGAATGAACATTTGCACGATATTCTAATTTTCAGAGTTTCACCTGTAGATAAAGTTCAAATTAATTTAAATGTTAAAACAATTAGACTATTTTTGATCAGAAGTGGGCTACTTCAATAGTGTTACCTTGGCGGTTTACTAGAGTTTCTTTTGTATACACAATAAGGTATAAACTGCATGCACATAAATGTTGCATTCTCTGCATTTCATAGAAAATTTGTCCTGCATCCAAGAAGCCCATTTCCCTTGATTATTCTTTGATTTTCCTACATTGCTTTGAGGTCTATTAAGTGGGTTCCAGATGATCCAGTCAGAATCTTCTCCTGGTAGGAGACACTGTTTAGCATTCATCCATTCAACAAGTTGTGTTTTCACTCTCCATAAGTTTAGCCTAGGACTAGGTTATTCTGGTTTAATATTTAAAGCTCAAGAAGTGCGCAGGAAACTTTTCCTTAATTTTAACCATTAGCTAGGGGGTTAGTGTCCATAAAGTGGATTAATTTGATGCTGTATTACAATAGAACCCTGCATAACAACAACAAAAAACTCAGTTCCACGGAGCTCTTCATTATGCGGAGTTTTCATTATGTGAAGTTAATGGACGATACCCTGCATAACGAAAAAATGTTCGTTATATGGGGTATCGCACACAAAGCGCACAAATTCTTTGTTATACAAATTTTTTGTTATACAAAGCATTCGTTATACTGGGTTCCACTATACTTTATTTTATTCATTATTTGCTAGAATCTCTTAAAATACTTCTAGAGGAGCAACAGCAGCTAAATAATAGACGTTTTCACTGCAAGTAGATTTCAATCAGCCAGTAATAATCCTGCATGAGTTATTAAGAGTTATATCAACTTGTGTGGCTTGTCCTGATTTATACTTTACAGCATATTCTGCTGCGGAAAAGCACAGGGTCAGAGCTATTCTTGTTGTTTATGCGTCTGCACCCTTTCTGAACCAGTCAGTTTTCCTAAGCATGTTCTTTCAGGCAGCAGCCTTCTGTTTGATGTTTAGGCAATGTATAGCTAATGATTCAATCCAGAGCAACACTCATATTTTGGTATACAGCAATGCTCCACAATCAGCTTCCTCTCTGCTTCTCTGGTCTTTAAGTGGAAGGCACAGACTTGTTTTCAAAGGGTTTGTTTATATAACATAAGAAAAGATCTTCTAATACATAAGGAAATATGTTGTAATGCTTGTGCTCAAAGGTGGCATAGTAAGGAGACCAGCCTATAGTTTGGGGGATCAGATGGTTCTTTGCCTGGTGTCAGTACAGTGATTACTTTCATGTTCTGCTATACCTGTATTTTTAAATTTTGTTTGCTTGTCCAACAGTTATTAAAGAGTTAAAGGAGGCATTTCTTTGTGCTTTGCCCAAAATGTTTAATTCGCTTTATCCTACACCTTTTTTATGGCTTTGTCTAGTTCCGCCAGTATGAAGGCAGTAGAAAGTTCATTGGATTTGCTCTGAATATCCCTTTGATGTTTTATTTTTATTATGTGGTGGTCAGTCTTCCCTGTCAAGAGCAGTTGGTATGCTATTTGGTTTTGGGTTGTATTTACACAGTGTCCTTTTGTTTGGATCATTGTTCAGTATTTTCAGTCATTCTAAGCCAGGCTTTCTTAACCTTTTCAGGGTGGGGGACGGATCACTCCCTTCAGAATGGCTGTGCGCGCCGGTCACTTGTTTCCACATGAGTTCTTGCAGGGAAATGTGCAATTATGGCGAGTTCTCGTGATTTTCGCAAGTTCTCGCAGGAGAACTCGCCAAAATCATGCAAGAACTTGCTGAAACCACACAAGAACTCACTAAGAACGCATTTTTTTGCCTGGTTTTGGCACGTTTTCAGCACTTCCGGGTGACGGTGGCAGCTGTAGGAACGAGGGTGTCGGAGGCCGGATGAAATGGCTTCAGGGGCCAGATTTGGCCCACAGGCTGTAGGTTTAGAATGCCTGTTCTAAGCCTTCTGGCTTTCTCTTTCCATGTCAAGTTCTTTTATAGTATTTATCCAGCAAGTTTTTTTCTTTCTGTTTCTGCAAGAGTTGAGATCAAATTTCACCTAGCTTTTATCATATGTTCACTGAACAGATTTTCTTCAAAGTGTGAAATATAATCTAAGTATTGGATATGTGTTTCTAAAGTGAGATCTGGAATGCAGGTGGCCTGGCACCTTCTTGAAAATAAGAGACATGAAAACATTACAAATTGATCAAAGTTTTCTGGTTTTGTGAAAAAGTTATATAAGGAATCTTACCCCAAAGAAGGAATTTACATATCAAACATGATTTTTTAAGCTGCACCCTACATTTGTCTAACTTCTTTTGTTTTCTGTTTCTAATAGAACAAACAGCTTTATTCAGCCAATTCATAGGGGAATATACTCATGTGGATAGACCTCGTCTTTCTAGATTTTTTTAAATTATAAACAAAGTTTTTAATATAGGTAAAACAAATACTTGGTTTTACCTCTAAGCCAATCCCAGATGAATAAAAGAAAATACCCTCAAGACCCCAAAGAATTCTTCAAAAAAGACTTAAATGAACAAAAGCTTCCACATTACATGCTGAACGTATCTCACCCTGATATCAAAAGTCTATGATAGTGAACAGCCTTGCCTTGATCCAAGTTTGTGTTAACCAATGAAATAAGCATTAAGGCTTATCTTTTAACTTCAAGAGCTGTTTCTTCTTGACTGCTGTAGGACTGGGAGACGGAGGGGAGAACCACATCATGTTATACACAGGACACTTGTCCTTCAGAGCTACTGAGCAGTTGCTCAGTGAACAGTCCAATCTCATAAAGGTTTGTTCCAAAAGATCCACTATTTAGCAGGAACCACATCAGAGTAATCCTTCAGTACCCCAGCCAAATGGTCATTGTGGGTCTTGAACCTCCGTTTCTTCTGAGACGCAGGCTTCTTTCTCCTTTGAATTGGAGCCTGAAAGAATAAATATGGGGCATTCACATTCAAGGTGTTAAAAAATAAAGCCATCAAGAACAAGATGGCCAGATCAGTCCTAAGGTCCATATAGACCACGAGTGCCCAAACTACGGCCCCTGATGCCAAATCATCCGGCCCACGAAGCCCTCGTTGCTCCCAGGAATGACGAGAAGCTTTGTTGGCCAGATGAATTGGCGTCGGGGGCCAGATTCAGCCCCTGGGCCATAGTGACCGGGGCCCTGAACCACATGACCAGCCCACAGCCCAAAATGTATGGGCACCCCTGATCTAGACCAGCATATGTCTCACCAACAAAAGAACGCACAAGGGCAAGAAACCAGTTTGTAGGGGAGCAGATTACATAGGAATGAACCACGACTGCTGCTTATCTTGAGCTTCCCAAATTCAAAGCCACCACCAGCAGAAGCAGCACCCAGAGGGAGGAAGAAACTTAGAAACCACACAAAAGAAAGCGATAGACCAGCGTGGGTTCGACCAGTGGCCGGCCGGAGGGGGAACGAGCAGCACCTGAGGGCCACTCCACCGCCCTCAAAAGCTGCTCCCCGCCGCTGCCGACACCAGCGCGGGTTCGACCGGCGGGTGGCCGGAGAGAGAACGAGCAGCACCTGAGGGCCACTCCACCACCCTCAAAAGCTGCTCCCCGCTGCCACCGAGACCAGCGCAGGTTCGACCGGCAGCCGGCTGGAGAGGGAACGAGTCCCCACCACCGGTGTTCCGCTGCTGTTGCCACTCTCGGGACTAATCCCCTCCTTGGTCCAGGAGGGGAGTTAAGTCACCGGCGGCTAGAGTCAGTGCCAGCATGATGATATTCACCGGTGCTCTGCAGCTGCTGCCCCCCTGGGGGCCAACTGGACAAGCTCCTTCCCCGGTCCGGCATTGGCCGCAGGGAAGTTTGAGCACCTTGGGGCTGGAGAGCACCACAGACTTTACAAACTGCCGCCCCACCGCCCCGCCAAATGCTCCTTCCCCGGCCCGGCATTGGCCGCAGGGAAGTTTGAGCATCATGGGGCTAGAATGCACTGCAGACTTTAAAGACTGTCACCCTGCCGCCCCGTCAGAGCTTCTTTATAACCTGTAATTCTGTTTATGTATTTATTCTGAAATTGTAACTTTATGTATTTTTGCAGCACTTGTAATATTGTATTTTGTATTTTATATATTGTATTTTTGTTTTACTTTTGTATTGATATTGACATGTTGTTGCCGCCTTGAGTCGGCCTTGGCCGAGAAAGGCGGGGTATAAATTAAAATTGAAATTGATATCAGGCCATTAAAAAATAAGCCTTCCAGTTTCAAGATGGATGGACAGGAGCAGGCAGAGGAAAAAGGATAACTGTCTCATTTGAGGACTGCCTTGTAATTTCATTACAATAAAACCCCGACTTACAAATGCCTTGAGTTACAAATGATTAAACTTACGAAATGGTTTTGTGCTGAATTTTATGCCCCGATTTACGAAATTCAGCACAAAACCCTGATGCAAGTCTTCAGAGATCAAAATGGTGCTGCTGCCATTTTGATCACTAAAAACCCACCCGCCCCCTCCACCAGAAGTCTCAAGAAGTGACTTACCATGGCGGCGATGGAGGCAGCTGGTCCCCGGGTGGTGCTGCAAGTCGAGGGATATCAGAAACAGTGCAGATCGGGTCCTCCGACCCTCCCAGAGGTGTCAGGGGTGGAAGAGAACCCAAAATGGGCGAAAAAAATTCCATCACGACGGAATTTTTTCCGCCCATTTTGTGCTCTCCGCCACTCCTGCCGTCTCTGTCCTCAGACCTACCCAGGCAGTGCTGCAAGGCAAAACCTGCAGATGACGAAGAAGTCGATAGGAGGCTTCATGCCATTTCTACGCAAACTACTGGTCTCCATTGACTCCAACCAGCAAAGTTTGCGTAGGAATGGCATAAAGCCTCCCATCCAGGCTGAGTTGCTTCCTTGTGGTCGCTCATGCCGCTTTGTCCGCTGTGTCCGCCGCCACCACCACCCCCACACCTCTGGATGGCTTTGGGGAAGCGATCCCAACCGTCCCAGCCATTCTGCAAAGCCCGGAGCCTTTGCTGTGATAGAAAAAGTCCCCTGGACTTTTTCGATCACAGCAAATGCTCTGTGATTCAGAGAATGGTGGGGACAGTTGGGATCGCTTCCCCAAAGCCATCTGGAGGTGGGGGGTGTTGGAAACGCCAGACAAAGTGGCACAAACAGCCACGAGGGTGTTGTAAAAAACGTCCTTGTGGCCGCTTGTGCAGCAGAGTCTGGTGTGTCCGCCATCCCCCACCTCCAGACTACTTTGGGAAAGCAATCCCAACCGTACCCGCCATTCTCCGAAACCCAGAGCCTTTGCTGTGATCAAAAAAATCCCCCGGACTTTTTCGATCACAGCAAAGGCTCCGGGCTTTGCAGAAACACTGGGGCGGTTGGGATCGTTTCCCTAAAGCCATCCGGGGTTGGGTAGTGGGGGTGGCCGACACACCAGAAAGAGCAGCACGAACAGCCACAAGGGCATTGTAAAAAACGTCATTGTGGCCGCTTGTGCAGCTGGCCGAGGCAAGGACGCGCCCCGCGGGCTCCAGCGATTCAGCCTGGCTGGAAGGCTTCATGTCATTTCTATGCAAACTCCGCTGGTCTTCATTGACTCCAACCAGCAAAGTTTGCATAGAAACAGTGTAAAGCCTCCCATCCAGGCTGAGTTGCTGGAGCCGGCGGGGTGCATCCTTGCCTTGGCTGGAAATCTTTTGCTTGAGGCATCGGGGCGGGGGAGGGAGTGCCGCTCAAAATCCTCCTAAAACGCTGCTTGCTGTCTGTCCGCTACAAGGGCTAAGAAAGTCCAGTGACAACGAAGGTTTCCAGCTGAGGCATGGATGCACCCTGCGGGCTCCAGTGACTCAACCTGGATGGAAGGCTTCACACCATTTCTACGCAAACTCCGCTGGTCTCCATTGACTCCAACCAGTAAAGTTTGCGTAGAAACGGCGTAAAGCCTCCCATCCAGGCTGAGTCGCTGGAGCCGGCGGGGTGCGTTCTTGCCTTGGCCGGCAACCTTTGGCTTGAGGCATGGGGGGGGGGGGGGGGAGTGCCACTCAAAATCCTCCGGAAAAGCTGCCTGCTGTCTGTCTGCTACAAGGGCTTCCCAAACAAAGTCCAGCAACGACGAAGGTTGCCAGCTGAGGCATGGATGCACCCTGCGGGCTCCAGCAACTCCTTTGCCTGGGAAGCCCTTGCGGTGGACGGGCAGCAGGCAGCGTTTTGGAAGGATTTCGAGTAGCACTTTCTCCCCCCCCCAGGCAAGAACCCTTCGGTGGGGTGTGGCAGGACTTTCATCCAGCCCCGTGCCCCCGAAGTGGAGGTTGCCAAAGGAGGAGTGAGCCGCTTTTACAGAAGCCTAGGCCATGGGCAGATGCGCAGGACGAAGACCAAAGCTGCTGCAAGTAGAATTTTTGAATGGTGGGAAAGGTAGAAAATTTATCTTTGTACAGTACAGTACAATATTGTATTCTTTGTCTTTTTAATGTGTTTTAGTGTTTTTTTTAAAATTTGATTGATTTTTTATGGTTGGGGGACGTTTTCTTTATCCCTATGGAGATGCCTCGAGTTATGAAAAAAATCAAGTTATGAAAGAGGCCATGGAACCGATATTTTTCGTAACTCGGGGTTTTACTGTATATCATTACTGAGCCACTGCACTATTCTGAGGTATTTGAATCATCACCTGGCTCCACTCAACATGGAGCACATCAATCCCATCCATTCTCAATTTTCCTGAATTTAACTCATCAACACTAAAAAGAGCATAGTCAAGAAAGGAAAGGAAACATTTATGGAAAGTCTGCAATTTTCTTACCATTTTCTTAGGGCCTGCATCCTGCATTGAAGAAATACCCTGACGCTTCAGATACTCTTCTATCTTTTCCTCATCCATGGAGTCCACAGGAATGCTCCTCCAAAGTTTCTGAAATTCTAAAATGGCAAAAAGGAATACTAATTAGACACAGCAATGAATAGATTAATAAATAGGAAAATATCCTTATCTGGGTCACAGTTATGCTACAATGGAAGAGAACAATGACACAATCTTAAAGCAGTGTGAAAAACTGATGAGGTACATGAGAAGATTTAAATGACTTCTAATCAGTGACTTCTAAAAACACAGAAAATGGGAGAGCATGTCATAGTATTGAGGGAGCTCTTCATTGTCCAGATGATAACTGAAGGGCTTCCTTTGAGGATCTTAACAGATGGACAGAGTAATGGCTCCAGGATCACAGACCTTCATGACACAATAACAGATTATGACATGGCTGGTACACCATGGCAAACTCCACGGTGACCATGCAGGGTGGGAATGAAATGTTACAGCACTGTTAATATTCTGCCTCTTATTCAGTATAATAATTATGTGTTTAAAACTTCTAGCATTACATCTATATTTAGGCATGGAATTTTGCGGATTCATGGAGTACAGTTCCCAGAATTCTGCAGCAATTCCTCTAGCCACACTTCTGAGCGCTTCAATCAAGAAATTCAAGTCCTGACAGGCATTTTCAAGTTTCTAAGATAACAAATTCAGACTTTGGCAACCATTTACATTCCACTAGGGTTCACACAAGAAGCCTCTAAAAACCCTACCAAATCTATAACCCCTTACAGCTTGCACAAAGCTCACCTCCACCTATCCATTTTTTGTGTTTGACTGTCAACCCACTGCTGTCACAATTCATGAAAATCTCTACTTCTAGGAAGTGTAGTGTAAAATTGAATTTGGAGACAATTGACATGAGAGATCAAGGCAGTGAGGGGCCAGTGTGAGCCAATGCATTTATTTATATTTTATCTTGGTTACAGATGTGGTCAAAAATTTTGGCACTTAAAATTCCAGCCCCCATACTCTTCCCAGTGCAAAAATGGTTGACACTGGACATACAGAAAACTTGACATCCCTACTGTCAGAAGCCTTTTTACCTGACATGCCAGATTATGTTGTTACTCAACTGTTTTCTAAAACACTGGATATGGAATATTACCAGATCCTTTTAAAACAGTGGTGCTATTGGAAACAATGACAAAAATCCTACCAATATCTGAGTGCAAGAGGAATCACAGAGGCAGTTGTTGCAGCTAACTGACAAGGTGTTGGGACACATACCAGGGGTGTGACCTCATCCAATACCTAAAGTGTCTTACTTTATTTATTTTGTGTGCACCTTAAATACCCAGTAGAATGCTGCCCATTGTATCCACAAGAAAACCTACTAGATATTTACTTGCTTAGCACCACCATGAACACATTGTTTACCCAATACTGTGCATCAAAAGTGCTTCAGTGTTTGATATATGTGGGAATACCTAAAAAGATTTCCTGGCTCTGTTTTTCAGAATTTTATTTATGGATTGTGGAGCTGGGTCTGTTGACAAATTCTATTTAAGTTAATGACTATGGAATGAAGGGTGTGGAATTGTACCAGTCACTGCTTTGATAACAGCATTCCAGGAAAGCACTTAAAAGAATATATGGAGGCAGGCTGTGCCACAGGTTATCTGGCTGTTGCTGCTCTTTGAAGTTTGAGGCCTCTTCATTTTCCGTGGCTAAAGCAGGCTCTCCACTTTGAAAGACTCAGAAGGATTCCCCACACACATACACACACACACACACACTTGTTCTTTATAATAAAAAAAACAATTAAAAATTATATTGCAACTTTAAGACAAAGAAATGTTATTTGACACAGGTTTCCATAGGATCTTATGTATTATAGTGTCATCTAAAGGCTTGAATGCAAGCATGAAGTAATAGTTATGTACCTTGGGTCCAGACTAGATAGTACACAGAATGTGGCTGTTGCCAGTCCATGTGCCCCTGAACAACTACTGAAAGAATATAGATGAGGTCACAGTGCTTAGAGCTGTGATGCTAAACCTTAGCACTCCAGGTGTTCTTGGAGTTCAATTCCCAGCAGCCCAAGTCTCCACACGAATGGGTTTACTGCATGTACTTCGGCTTCTGGGAATTGAAGTCCAAAAATACCTGGAGTGCCAAGGTTCACCATCACTGGCTTAGCGTTTCCCACTTCTGATACCTGCTTGTTTAAAACACCAGGTATGGTAGATTTCAACACCAGTCACAGGATTCTACTGAACCGATATCCATAAACAAGGGAATGCATTTATCCTAGGAATGAAAAAGGCCCAAACTTTTTGGGGAGTACTTTCTCACAGGGGAAATGCTGAAGGAGATCTCCGACAAAACTTGATCCTATGACATAAAAGTTTTTGCTATTGTGATTATGTGATACAGAAGTCCCACACTATTTTTCCACAAACAATGATGGCAAGAAAAACATACCAAATCATCCTGAATATATCCGATTTTAACTAAACAGGTCAGACCACTTCATACCCAGAAGGAAATTCCCTGGAAATTGCAGGAAGAGCTAAGAAAAATCCTGCCTGAAACCTTGGGAAGCTGCTGCCAGTCCAGGTTGACAGTATTGGGCTAGACCAGTGGTTCCCAACCTTTTATTGGCCATGTCTCACCTAAGCATCTCTAAAATAATGATGCCCACCACCACCACCGCCCGGTGACATATAATTCTTATTATTCAAAAAGTGAACTCCTAATCACAAGGAGGAAGCCTAAAAGGTCATTAATTTGGTCAAACTCATACTCAAATTGTCCCGTTTTTTAAAAAATCAAACCCCACCCCCACCCCATGGGTAGTGTGTCCCTCGTTGGGAACCACAGGGCTAGACAGGTCAATGGTATGACTTAGTAAAAGGCAGCTTTCTATGTTCCCAGAGCAATATATTCTGATTGTTGGCAGGAAGGACCCATTCAAGGACAGAGCAAAATTGTCAATGGTTCAGCAATTATAAGAAGTATACGCTAAACATTTCTCTAACCATAAACCTAACTATGCTGCCAACTTTACTGATAATTATTACTTCACTAGAATTCTCATGGGGTCAGAAAATACTCATCTCAGTAAAGTATTTATATTCTGGTTAAGGTTGTATTTTATTCTTTATACTTAACCTGTGCGGCCTTGAGCAAGGTGCCCCAGAAGAAACGAATGTTAAACAATTATGGGTATACCTAGAAAATCTTGGAAAGTGTCACCGTAAGTCAGAACTGTTTGATAGCATGCAATTATTACATTAATAGCATGTATATCTTTTATTTCGACAATATTTTTCTCTCCTTTGCCTTGATCCATAGTTACAGTATGATTTTTAAAAAGGTGCTTAAAGACTGGAGAAAATATTGTAGTGAAATTAGTGCTGCTCTACAGCCCTAGAAGATTCTGTATGCAGTGCTCTAGTGTACAAACTGGCAAGATGTTATATAGAAAAGCAGTATTGGTTTGCAAAAGACCTCTGCTTTTAAAAAAATAAGTAATATAATAACCAATGTAATGAATTAATGACATTCATTACTGAAGCCAACACTAACAAATTAACTTCTGGAATTCACTAGCAATTAACAAAATGAATTACTGTAATTTTTTAAAGTAATGTTCCAAGCTGCGATAAAAAAAGAAAAATGCAGAATTTAAGTATAAAACATATACTGTAGTATCATTGCGGTAGCAACTACAAATGTGAGATTATGCTGCCCTCTAAAGATCAAATTAAGAATCTTCTCATCTTCCACTACAATATTAATTTGAGATCATAGGGCTAAATATTAAACAGCAAACCAATGCTCTGTGATCTGGAAGAAATTGTCAAGTTAAACAATCAAGAATACAATTTTTCAAGCTGATGCCCATTACAGGAAAGACAACTGAAAAGACTGAACTGAAGCTAAGGTAGACCCATTAAATTTAGACCTGACAATTATAATGGTGGTGGCCATAATATAACAAATAGATATATAGTAACAAATAGTAAACAAAAATTACTTCACTCATCATTCAGCTTATTAAAATATAATATGTTATACATACACAGATAATGTATGTTTTCATTTATGTTATAAAGAAGTTATACTACTCACTAGAAAATAACATGATTGCAGTGCTCAAATCCTTGCCACATTAATTTTCTATCATAGTCTGTAGTTTCTCCTATGGGGAGTATGGATGTGAATTCATATTTGATACTGAAAACCTGTGATTTCCAGACATGGGTTCTGAAACATTTTTGTGCTGCGAGCCGATCACATGGTTGAGCAGGCCAGTCATGTGTTTCCTCCTGCTGTAAAATGCATCCACAGCTGTTGTAAACTACAGCTGCAGGTTTAGCCCACGGGCCATAGTTTGGCCACCCTTGGCTTAAAGGGATTGCTTGAAAGATTTTCTGCCAGGGCTTTGGGGCCAGCTGTGCCTGATCTGCTGGAGCCCCATCTTGGCAGGGATAAAAGACAGTGCGGCCCGACATCAGCGGGACCTCACTGCCACCTCTCCCTGGCCCCGCCATCTGCCAGGGCTTTGGGGCCAGCCGTGGCTGTTCTGCCGGAGCCCCGCCTTGGCAGGGATAAAAGACAGTGCAGCCCGATGCCACGGGACTTCAACGCTGCCTCCTTCTGGCCTCGCCGCTACCACCGACATTGGTCCTAAGGGAAGAGTGGCTTCCCTGGACTTGCCTTCCCCTGGCCCGATGACACCCAGGTGTCTCTGCACTGTCACCATCAGAGGAGGAAGAGGAGGAGATGGTCCGAGCCAGGTGCAGCCACTTGGATGCTCTCACCTGCCTTGTTCTGGGCCCTTCCCGCCCGGGAAATGACTCTGCTGCTCTGTTTGATGCTTCGTGGTAATTTGAATTTGTAAAGCGTATTGCTGTGCATTTTGTTTTTTTTTTGTATACTGCTTTATTGTGTATTTTGAACTCTGTATTTTGTTTTATTTTGTATACCTTACTAGTTGTGTATTTTTGGACTTTATTGTGTACCTATTGGCGGTAAAACCACTTTGAGTCGCCCGCTGGGCTGAAAAAAGCAGTATATAAATTAAACTTTATTATTATTATTATTATTATTATTATTATTATTATTATTATTATTATTATTATTATTATTATTATTATTATTATTATTATTATTATTATTATTATTATTATATTTAAAACTTGCTTTGATTTGGAAACAAAGTTTCTAAGGAATAGATTATTTTATGGTGTCCCAAAACAATACTACCTCAGTTACAGGTGCTTGGAGGTCACTGGCTGAAAAAGTGTGAAATCTATATCTATAAAACAGAAGACTGGGTTTGTATGTGCTTGAAAGGTTCTCACACCCCTGGACCAATTCTGCTGAAATTTGGCACACACCTACCGTGGCCTTGCGAGATCAGCACCGTGGGGTTCCCGAAACCCATTTGGAGTTTTAAGCCCCTCAAATTGCAGGGAAACTACTGCGCATGCACACAGTTCTAGTGGGGGGAGTGGTCACACGCAGATTCTGACTCAGCGAGCTGTTGAGCTGCGACTCGAGCCCGGCACTGTCGTCGTGCACACACGCACACCTGCCTCACTTCTACCGCCACCAACTCTCCCTTTCTCTGTCTCTCTCTCTCACACCCCACCCCCTCCCATCGTTATTTCACAACCTCCTCTTTCCCTAATCGTTCCAAACGCGATCTGGAGAAGCCCTTGCTGGCCGACATGTTAGCAGCGGCCTCGGATGACGCCAAGCTGGGGTCGGCGCTCTGCCAGCGGGGCATCCTCTGCAGCGGCATGAGATACAAGCTGCTCCAGGAGGGCGACATCCAGGTATGCATCATGCACCACACACACACCTTCCTCAGCAAGATCCTCACCGCCAAGTTCCTGCGCAGGTGGGAGCCCCAACACCTGGCACTGGCCAAGAACAGCCTCACCTCAACCACGGTACGTCCACACATGTCTCTCTGTGTGTGAGAGAGAGGCAGGGTGAGAGTCAGGGTCGGTGTGTGTCAGGGTGTGGGGGCAATCACTTTAAAGGAAAAAAAGCCTCCGTTTTCCCTATTCGTTCCTAACACAGCCACCGGAGGGCCAAAGGATGTTGGGAAATGTAGTTTTTCTGAAAATGTGCTGGCCGTCCGTTGGAGGCCATGGCAGAGGTTGCAGGGAGAAAAGAGGTGTGGCGCCCCTCAGTACTTTATCAAAGAGCAAACAAAAACAACAACAACAAAAGACAAAGATGTTGAGGCATTTTACAGATTAACTCATGTATTTAAATGTGAGTTTTCGTGGACTTAATCCATGAAAGCTCACATTTAAATACAGGAGTTAGTTTTCAAGGTGCCACAACATTTTTGTCTTTTTTGTTGTTGTTTACTCTCTAATATGCTTGCACACTAATTGTGTGTGTGTGTACGCGCGCACACGCGTGCACTGCCCATCTATGATATTTATACTGCCCATCTAGGATATTTCCCACTCTGGGCAGTGCACATACAAGTCAGTGATGGCGTCTCAGGCCCCTACACTTACAGGGGGGAAAAACAGAGCAAGGCCAGGTAATCAGCTAGTTTCTGATAACCCAGGGAATACATTTTCAGTCCACCATCCTTATTACCTATAGTGGCCAACCAGACAGTTTTGGGAAGTCCAAAGCAGGGTATAAAGGCAGCAATATTCCTTGTTGCTGCAACCTCTGACAATTGCTAAATGTGGGAAGTTCTATGTAATTCTGAGAAGAACCAGTGCTGGAAGGATTTATTCTTCAAGAATTCATCTCAATGCATTTTCAAGGAATCTATTAGAGTCTATCATGTTCATCTCCTGTAGATTACACACATGAACAAATATAGACTCTCAGGAACTTATCTAAGGTGAAAAAGTCATTTGTGCCGTTTAGTATAACATTAATTATATTAAGATTATATACTGTACTGTATTAAGAATTCATATTGGTTTAAAAAATTTACTCAGAAAATGTTTCATTTTAGCTCACCTTCTCTGACTCTGGGACAGCAATTCTGTAAAAAATTATGAAAACTTGACTCATTTTGATTCTTCAAAATGAAGCCATCTGAGTAAATGAAACAGGTTTACTTGTACCACTTGATAAATGGATCTGTGTGCTTGCCTTTGTAGGAGGAAAATCTGTGGTTCCAAAGTGAGGCAGCCTGAAGAACACAGACCACAGGTACATCCCAGCTTACATCATGCCTAGCATCCAGTATGCTATTAACATGAGAATGTTTAGTATTTTAGGCTTTGAAACCTAAATGTTATATAGCTATAATTCAGATCAAAGTCCACCTTATCAGACAAACTGAAATTTATGTAACATTTTTAAAAAGTAACCACTGTAAATTCAGTTGAATGCTACATGTGTACACTAGATGTACACATTTACAATCATAAGGACAAAACCAACCTTCATCCACTGTAAATGGGCAGCTCTTATCATTGTAAAAGAGAATTTTCTTCTTATCAGGACGTGTAACAAAGATGATCTGGTCCCCTAAGGCCTCAAATGCAAACACAGAAACAAACAGCTTAGTATAGCATGAGCAAAATCAGATTATCTGCAAGTTAATTACAAGATAAATAGGAAAGATATTCAACACTAGAACTCTATTTTAGAATCAGTATAAAGACCTGCTGTTAATCTCATCTCAACTCATAACAAATAACCTAACCTATATCATTAGAGAACTTATTTTCTGGATAATAAGGCAAACTGTAAAACAAAATGGCCACCAAATGCATTTTTACACTTTGCTTGGGTTTCTAGAATTTGAAGTCCCAAAAAATCAAAAATCGAAATGGTGGCCACAACTTTATTCAGCTCTTGTGCACCCCAGGGACGTCCGAGGAAGGCAGCAATAGCCCGAAAAGGTCCTCCAAACCTTTCAGAGGCTGCACAAAGGTAGGAGAAAACTTCATCTTTTTAAAATGGGTAAAAAAACCTCCGTTGTGACAGAGCCCCCCCCCGCCCCCGCATTTTGGGCTCCACTGCCCGTGCTGCCTCTCTGAGGCTTGGGGGGCCTTATCCATACTGTTTCTGACGCCCAACGGCCCGCCCGGGTGGTGGGGCAAGGCAAAACAAACGCCAGGAGGGAGGACTCCTTCTTCAGCTGGATCTGGTCCCTACCACCCCAATGCATCGTACAACATCGCAACAACGTTGTACGATGCAACTTTTTCCACAGAATTGGGTAACGTTGTGTGAAATGAACATTGCACGAAGCAAACGTTGTGAACTTTGAAAATGATTTCAAAGTATAAGCCACAGGAAAAGAGCCATTTTGGAGGCACAATATTTTCTAAAAAATAGGTTTTCTTTCTTCCTTACTATCATTTTCTTTTTCTTTTTGTAATACTCAGAGCCTCTAGGTTGGAAAGTGGCAAAAATGGACAAATAAACATCACTGTTGGCTTGCTAAGGGTTTACTAAGGTAGCCTTACCATTAAAAATAATAATGTGGTCTCAGACATGGGAGCTCAGAATGCAAACACCTTTCCATCTTCAAGATCAATTGGTGGGAGAGTCTAAAGAATTCAGTGTCTGCATCAGCTCACCTTTAGAAAAACTGATATATTTAATTTTAGCTTTGTATGTTATTATATGCTTGTGGTACCTCTGACACGAATAAACAAAGATATATTAAATTTAGGCTGGAATTTTTCACTTAGTATCTTTCAACACGTATCTGGTAGAATGAAGCAGTTTCAACCTTTTAAAGCTGTGGGCCAGGTCACACTCCCTCAGATAGTTGAGCAGGCTGGACTTGTGGTTCTCCCCGCCATAAACGCTGCCGTGAAATGTAGACACGGCTGTTGTAAACACATTTTTATGTATTTACAGCTGTCGTAAACATGGGGAGGGTATTGGGGGAAGGAGGGGGTAGGGAGGGACTAGCAAGAGGAAGTGTTTATTACAGCCATGTCTGCATTTATGGCTGTTTCCACCACTTCTGGCAGCGGCAGGAGTGAGGGTGGCAGGCCACATGAAATGGTAACACGGGCCGGATCCTGTGTTAGTGGCTAGAATTCAGAGGGAGACATATGCCCTTCTCATTTAAATTTCCCCCAATATTTTTTAGAATTTGTTTACACACTGCTGCCAGATATCTATTTTAGAAAGAAATCAATTTTCAAAAGAGCCTGGGGACTTGGTAACAGAAAAGGAAAAAAGTTACGTACACACTATTCTTGTTGTTCAGTCGCACAGTTGATTCCGACCCTTTGCGACCCTATGGACCATTGATCTCCAGGCACCCCTGTCCTCCACCATCCTCCTCAGCCCGCTCAGCTCGGTGCCCGCTGTGTCCACAATGCCATCCAGCCATCTCATCCTTGGCCGTCCCCTTTTTCTTTTGCCCTCCACCTTTCCCAGCATCAAGGCTTTCTCAAGTGAATCCTCTCTTCTCATTTGGTGTCCAAAGTACTTCAGCTTCATCTTTACTATTTGACCTTCTAAGGAGCAGTCAGGACTGATTTCTTTCAAGATTGACTTATTTGTTCTCCTCGCTGTCCTGGGTACTCTCAAAACTCTCCTCCAACACCACATCTCAAAGGTGTCTATTCTTACTTCCCTTTACTACACTATTCTTACTTCCCTTTAAATAGGTCTTGCACTCATTTCAGGAGAGTTGAAAGAAAACATATCCTTGCCTTTCTCCTGATCGTAGTTTTCTACTGAAAAGCAATTTACAGGTCCAAATGACTTGTTTCACAATTTGCTTTTGTGGAAGCAGGGAAGTTATCAATTGGTGGCTTACCTTTATGGCTTTCTGTGCATTGGGTAGCCCTTCTTCAATATCCTCTAAAAGGATTCCTCCCAAACCTCGCTGATCATGCTTATCCAAGAGTCTAAGGAGGGCTTTTTTATCTTTCAGATTGTATTTAGGCTTGAACGCATATTTTCCATCTATGACTTCTATTTTGGGATTGCTGACAAGGGCCTGTAACATAAGGGTAAATTTTGAGCTAACAGGAGATGATATATACTTGCCATGTGAACAACACACTTTGTTAAACCAATAATCTTAGGGCAGTTACTAAACCTGGACTTTATTGGCCGAATGGCAGAAACCAGTGGAAGGAAGGTGTCCTCACTATCCTCCATACATCTCCAAAAACAGATCCAGAAGGGTTAGAAACCTTCTGGAAATGGTTTTCTGGTGGCATAATGAGCTCTTAGGGAAAGTGAAAAAAATATGCTTTTATTTTATTTGAGGAAATGTTTCTACCTGCATACAAATTATAATTTATAATGGACTAGCATTTTTTGCCCGGCACTGCCGGAAAGGTTTATTTTTGTATGTTGGTGGTAGGGTTGGTTTTGGGGTACACACATACACACACAACACAACCACACACACACACACACACACACACACACACACACACACACCACACACACACAACTGTGCACACAACACAACCACACACAAAGCACAACCACACTCACATGCACGACCCTTGCCTGAAGGGGAAGAGGGTTCCCTTCCTCTGTCAGGCAAGAACCGGACGGGGCGCCAGCTTTGGCCGCCCCCTGGCGGGGAAGGCGAGAACTTTCTATATCTCTCTCTATCCCCCCTTCTCTCTCCCCCCTCTCTTAGTTCCACCCACCCTCCCTCTCTCCCCCCTTCTTTCTCGCGTGTGCTTTCCCCGTCTCTCTCTTTTACCCCCTTCTTTCTTTCTCTCTCTTTTACCCCACTTTCTCTTTCCCCTTTTCTCTCTCCCCCCCTATGTCTCACGCACCTTCCCCGTCTGTCTTCCCCCCACTCTCTATCTCTATTCCACCCCTCCTGTCTCTCTTCCCCCTCTCTCTCTCTTCCCTTTCCCCCCTCTCTTTCTTCCCCTTTCTCCCCCCCCCCCGGTGGAGAAGGTGGCCTCGCTCAGTGGGGCTGTGGGAAGTTGAGGGGCTCCCCCTGTTTCCGGCAACCCCGCCAAAGCCACTGCGAGGCCAGCGCTGGCCTTGCTCGCCAGGGCCGCGGGAAGATGAGGGGCTCCCTCTGCTTCCCGCAACCCTAGCGAAGCCGTGGCGAGGCCGGCCTTGCTCGCCGGGATGGCTTCCCTCCAGAAGACAAAGTGTCTCCCGGAGGGAAGTGTTTCGCGGCGCTTTGGCGTGGCGGCGGTTATTTTTTAGCGTGTGCGCCAGCTTTCCTGGCCTCCTCCACGCTCGCGTTCCTCAGCCTGATTTGCTGAGGGGTCACAACACAGAGGACACTGAGACTTGTAGTTGTTTTTTTGTGTTCGCGTTCATGGGGTGGTTGCCCCACTCACGGCTGGCGGTCCCTTGCTGCTATGTTCGTAGGGTGTTAAGGTAAGTGAGGGCGGCTCGGTTTGGGATGGTTGGGCCGGGTGTGGCCTTGTATGCCGGACACTCACGACTCATCCACCTTCTTATAGGTATAGATTTTTCTTTAATTAAATTACACCTATTCCCATTCTCATCTTTAACCACTTGTATGATATTTTAGCTTTTTTATTGCTTGTAGCCATCATTTTCCTTTTTTTAAAAACTAAATTCAAGATATTTTTTCCAGATAAATTAAATTCCTGATTTCTTTCAACTTCAATAGTTTGCAACACTTTTCTTCTAGCTTGAATTTCTAATAAAATTTATGTTATAATTTTTTCTAGATGTTTTGCTTCCTTTTTAAGCTTATTATGTTCTTCCTTGAAGTTATATGACTTTTTAATACTTAAGCGTCTTACCACTGCCTTCATTTTATTCCAAACTAAGGTATGTCCTCCAGGATTAATTCTCTATATTTTTATCAATTCTTTCTCCATTTTGTTTATTATAGTCTTACATCTAAATATATTTCTATCTATTATCCTATTATCCATCTTTTAGCCTCTTGTTAACTTTTAAATCCATTTTTACTACTGCAAAGTCTGTTAACTTAATTATATTTTCTTTGAAATTAATTACACTAGATCAGTGGTTTCCAAGCTTTTTTTGGCAATGCACCACCTAAGCATCTTTAAAATCCTGATGCCACCCCATGACATATAATTCTTATTATTCAAAAACTGAACTCCTATTCATGTGGAGGAAGCCTAAAAGACCAGTAATTTGTTCTAACTTATTCTCAAATTGTCCCCCTTAAAAATAAAATTGTCCCCCTGTGGGGTGTGTGCCCCAAGTTGGGAACCATGGCACTAGATAATAAAGGTAAAGGTCACCGTTACTCGAAAGCCAGTCATATCTAACTCTAGGGTGCAGTGCTCATCTCCGTTTACAGCCTAAGAGCCAGCACTTTCTGCATCTGCAGACTTTTCTGTGGTCATGTGGCAGGCATGACTAGACACAGGAGTGCATGGAACGCTGTTACCTTCCCACCAAAGTGGTACCTATTTATCGACTTGCAATTTCTTGCTTTCGAACTGCAAGGTTGGCTGGAGCTGGGACATATGGAAGCTTGAGCATTGTGCAGCACTCAGGTCTTAAACTGCTGACCTGCCAACCTTCCAGTCTTCAACTCCAGCGTCTTAACCACTAAGCCACCAGTCTCCCACACTAGAAAATAAACCACTATTAAAATGGCCAAACCTCAGCAATATTAAATTTCCTATAAGAATTATATTAATGCTAAACCAGCATTTATTCAACAATAAGCTTGCTACTTTGTTACATTATCTTCACTGAGAGTTGTGCACAATACAACTGATAGGTTTCTTTCAATCTACCCATACTTGAATAGTGTACTTATATCATCAATATGCTTATTTCAATTAGCTTTATATTAGAAGTCTAAATACCAAAGAAAGGTTACCTCATTCATAAGCCACTGTTTCTGCTTCAGTCCAATATCAAGATGTTGAGTTTCATCCAATATTTCATCTAAAGTTAATGGGTGTGTATCACCACGCTGGTGCCGTGTCTAGGGGGGGAAAGCCATTATTGCTATGAATGTTTAAATTGGTATGTTTCTAAATCATAGCACTAACAGTA
The DNA here is from genome assembly GCA_035047345.1 of Bradypodion ventrale. Classification (NCBI taxonomy): domain Eukaryota; kingdom Metazoa; phylum Chordata; class Lepidosauria; order Squamata; family Chamaeleonidae; genus Bradypodion; species Bradypodion ventrale. Next base: position 148,210,732 of record JAWDJE010000002.1, read on the forward strand.
TATGAACTACATATCAAAGCTGACCAGAAACAAATTACATACAGAATTTCTGTCAAAGATCTGATACAACCACAGCTATTTTCATACCACTAATTCATGTCCTGTTTTTATGCCTATTCTGTTGTGTAACAATCCAATCCTGACAGTGTTTTTTTAATGCCAGTATAAGCACTATGGGGCGGTATATAAGTGTAATTGTGATTGGTGCTGCTTTTAACAACTACAGTCTTTTCAGCAATGCTGCATTGCCATTGCATGAATTTAGTTTCATGGATAAGGGTGTCTAACAATGGTGTCTTTCCCTCTTCCAAGACCTGAAATGACACCTATGATGATAGGAAAGAGGTCTGTCTGGATAAATGTATGGAAGAATTTTTAGATCAAGAACACCTTATAGTAATCTAGATACATGTATCCATGATGCTCTGCCTCTACCCAACACAGCTTAGGCCTTTCTTAAAAATCAACTTGGCTAACATGATTACATAATGTCCTGAATGAGACATCTCACTTTAAGTACCTTCTCTTTTTTTGTTAGCAGTACTGAATGTGTTGCTATGAAGATGAGGGGGGAAATAATCCTAAATTCAATACTTCATGTTTTAATTAAAATATGTCAATTATTAATTTACTGGTTTGATCCATAAGACTTTTTTACTATCTCATTTGCATTTCAGCAAGCTTCTTACACATTAAATACAATACCTATAAAACCCTTTTGTTTAAAAAAAATTCCATATCAGTAGCACACAAAGGTGCTTTCTGGATTGAAAAGATTTTCACTGGAGGAGTCAGTGGAGACTCAGGGGACGCCTGAATGAGGCTCATTTCATGTCCCCAAGATCTTTTCCCACCGAAGTGGTCCCTATTCATCTACTCGCAATTTCTTGCTTTCAAACTGCTAGGTTGGCAGGAGCTGGGACAACGACGGGTGCTCATTCCGTCATGCAGTATTCAGGTCTTGAACACTTTAAATCAGTATGCAGTAGACCTAATCTATAATTCCTATAGTAATTTCTTGTTCAGGTTAAGATACTCCCAGAACTTTGGGTAATTGAAGATTTTTAATTGTTATTTACTGCTAAGTAGGGACAGGCATTTGCCTCCAACCCTCTTAAAGACCTTCAAGGCAGAAATTAAGTGAAAGTGTACTTTCATCCTCCAACATGAAGGAAGAAGCAGGGGTACAAAGAAAGAACCTCCTTGAAGATTGTGGCATTTTTGAACCACAATTGGGCATATCCTAGTAATGGCAAGTTTGTGTTGCCAGCTAATCTTTTTCACACTAGGTCAGATGAAAGGAACTGTAGAATGAACTCACCAAAAGGTGCCTTTATTTTGGCAGTTTCGCATCTGGCCTAGACACGGAAGAAGGAAGAAACACAAAACCACAGATGATCAGTTGTCACAAAAGACTGCCCCAATTGGCAAACTGGCTGCTGAAATATGCCATTTTGCAGCTACCTATTTTTCCTTCACTGACAAGCATTTACCGTATTTGCTGGGGTATAAGACCACTTTCCCCTCTTAAAATACAGTACATGGGAAAATGGAGTGTGTCTTGTGGTGTATATAGTGGCCTATAGCAGGCTATTTTGGTAATAACAGGATGTGTCTTATACTCTGATGCGTCTTATACACTGGCAAATATGGTAAATATTCCTGTTGAAATAAAGATAATAGCACTATAGCAAGTAAACTATAAATGGTGCACACCTGATTATTCTAAATGTTTCAAGCAAAATGACAATACCTTCATGTAGTTCACTATCTTTGCAAGGACTCCAAACTTGTAACCAGAGCCACTAGAAAGGGCTTTTATGTTAAAAGATCCATTGCTGTGGTCTGTAAAGGAAAAACATGTTTTTATACAGACAAAAAGCTGTGACACCTTAAATACTATCAGATTTATTTTCATGTGAGCCCTCATGAACTACAACCCATTTCCTCATATATACAGAACATTAACAGAACACAAAGAAAGACATGGTAGAGAAGTGAGAATAGAGTTGAGAAAAGTTATGACTATAGTTTTCAGACAGACAACAGCATTTGCTCTATTGTTACAAGCTCCAAAGTTCCATAACTTATTTCTATTTTTTTCTATGAGACATGTTGGATCTGGGCCGCGAAGCGGGTTGCGCAAGCTGGATCGGAACCGCAAAGCGGCTGTTGGGTCCCGGAGGAGACTGGTCAAGTAACGACACACGAGGCAAGATGGAGCGAAGACCAGTGATTTAATGAAAACCAATCATCAGTATTTATCATGTTTTAGGCTGCATGTAAAAGTATTGCGACACTGCAGGTTTCACACATAATGTTTACACAAGTTAATTGGGGAAGTCTACAGGGGAAGTTAATTAACCAACTTAATTAACGGCAGAGGAAATACATTGTTCCGTGTTATCCAGGGTAAACAAGTGGCTAGTATTGGCTCTAGGGTTTAAGGTAAGAGATTGCCTATTACGCACCTAGCGTGTTAGTCATTAGCTCTCTATTGTCCGAGCTGCTTGTCAGATCAGCTATTGATGAATTAAACTCTATATAATATTCCGCTCCCCCAATTTCTGTCCCCTCAGGAACCCCTGGTAACGATGTGATCACCCACTACCGGGGTTCTGTCAGGGCCAGTTATGCCAATTGTGTGCGCGGATCCCACAAGACAAAACAGGCTAACACAAGAAATGCTTAATATTTACAAATCTTGTCAACTCCTGGGAGTTTTGCAAAACCAGGAAGTATTCAACTGTGTGATACACAGATATCACAGATATCACCAGGCCTTCTACAAAATTGAGACCTGTTACATGTAGCTACATAAAACTATTTCCTCATAGTAGAATCTCACACTGATTTTGAAAAAAAACTATGAGTGTTAATAAACATATAGCTAGGGCTGTGACTGTTCATTTCTCATCCATGTCTGGGAACTTGGTAAATCCATGCAAAGGGAACATGTTTCTACACCTTCTGCCAACTAGTGTATCTCACTGTATCCATTAGAGCAGCCTCATATCTTATGGCTTCATATCTTATGGCCTCATATCTTATGTACCTACCCCACAATACACTCTCCCCTGCCTTCACAAGCGATACAGATTAAGAGATGCATCTGGGTCTCCTCATTCCAAGCATCATGTTTATGAAGACCCATTAACAGCAGTGAAACAGTGGCTGTTCAGGAACACTTTTGAATACGGATGTTTCTATTTTGTTTAAGCTGATAAAAATGTATGTTGCTTTACTGTTATATATTGATTATTGTTTTTGTTTTATAGTATTAAAATGTATACAATTTTAATAATAAAAATAATTCTTTGTTCTGCTATTTTTCCTTCTGTACTGCAAACACAGGTTTTGAAATAAATTTAAATCCAATCCAATATCCAGTATCGACTTGTCGTCACTTTTAGCACAAATCAACTGAACTCCAAAATGTTTTATCCTTTGCCTTCTGTTTCCATCTCTGGCCGAACAGCTTTACCAATTCTCATTCATTCATTCATTCATTCATTCATTCATTCATTCATTCATTCATTCATTCATTCATTCTCTCTCTCTTGTGTGTGTGTGTGTGTGTGTGTGTGAAAACTGCATAGTGAAGAAAGCTGACCAGAAAAAAATTGATTCACTTAAAATGTGGCGCTAGCGGTGAGTTTCATGGATACCATTGACACAAACATGAGTGCTAGATCATGTCATGTTGTACTTTGGGCTTTTCATGAGAAGACACTGTTCACAGGAAAACACAATAACGTTGGGAAAAGTTGAAGGCAGCAGGAAAAGAGGAAGACTAAATATTAGGCAGACTGACTCATATTCCAGGCTTCAGTTTGCAAGACCTGAGCAAGGCAGTTACTTTTAAAACTTTTTGAAGGTCACCTATTCATAGAGTCGCCATAACATAAGAGGTGAATGGATAGCATTATAACAAAGCCTCAATAAGGTAAATGACTGAGAAGAGTGAGCAAACTAATCCAACTTCATTTTGCCACAATTTTTAATTCTCTCCTCAAATGCAAAAGATAGTTTTCCGAAGATAAAACATTTCTGTGCCTTGAGGTTCTCCATGCAGTTGGAAATACAGATTATTATTTTTAACAATAATAATGTTTCATCTAAGAAAAGCACATTTCTACTTGAAGGAGAGCTCCATGGACCACAGACTGCCAAAAAAGACAAATAAGTGGGTGCGGATCTTTTAAACGTAAAATACTCACAATATATGCAACTGTTCCAGTTGCCTCTTACTACACTATTTAAATCAGTGTTTCCCACCTTTTTTAGACTCACAACTCCTTTTATAATAGCCAAATAACCTGCACCTCTACCATATTTGCATAAAAGGAATTTTAATGGGGCAAAAGAACCCACATTAAAATATTGTTACCCCAATATGGCCGCTTTGAAACATAACCTGTTTACAGAATGACAGCACCTCTCTAAGCTCTCCCCTCTTCCGTGAGACTCTCTTTGTCTATTCATTGCAGTATAAATGCAGTGACTCCACAGAAAACACTTAATATCTCCCTTGGGGGTCATGAACAACAGGTTGGGAACACAAGATTTGGACAAAGGAGAACATTAACTGGGCACTGAGGGAAACCTGTTTAGGATATCTTTAAAATACTGATTTAAATTAAGGGAAAGACTTCAATACAGGTTGCCACCCCTCCCCAAATATCCACAAGTTTCAGTAATCCCTGGATCTAAAATATTTAATAAAAACCCATGAAATACATTACAGTATATGTGTTTCTATGGCTCATTACTAGAACTGTCTACAAGAGGCCACTGTCCACAATGTAAACTATAGGATTCCTGTTATCTGTGGTTTCATGTATCTGTGGTAGGTCTTAGAACACATACCCCACAGATATGGGTGGGCAACTTGTATTTATTTATGGGAGGAGTTAGGAGAGAGTAGCTAATTTGAAAAAGCTAAAAAATATTGTTTTATTTTAGACTGACTGAGCTTTAAGACTTTGAAATAAAACCAAACTTTGTTTGAACAGTAGTTCAGTTTCCCTACCTCTCTTTATCAAAACATTCACTATTTAACAGACAAGAAAAATACATTTACAAATGATTTTAAATATATATTACAAATGTTTGTCAAACTGAAAACAAATGCAATGTCCTTAGTCAACCTATAAAAATAATTCTTTTGAAGCAGAATGCTGTTCTACCCAAAATGAAAGGGATCAGTATTTCTAACCTTTCAGAGGTTTTTGCTTATTTTTCAGTTTCACTATTTGAACAAGATTTTACAGATCAAAATCTTTCATAATCCTTACCTGATTTCCTTGTTTACTGATTTTATAGAATATGGCCAGAACACAGAGAAAACAGGAAGAGAAATCTTACAGAGAGAACTTACAAACCACTGCTATATTTTCTCAGACATCAATTGTTTATTTAGAGCATAAATGCTTTACCAAGAACAGGAAGGTAAAAGGTACTTCCATCTTTAAACAAAATAAGGGTGAATGAGTGTGCATCTGTTTAAAATCTTGTTCTAATAAGATCTTATCTAGTTCTGTATGGTACACAGTAGCTAAACCTGTTGTTAAAGCAATAGGGAAAGAATTAACACAAAAAATGCCATGCACTTATCAAAGCAAAAGCTCAAAAAGCTGTTATTTATAAATATGTTTCATTGTTCACTGTTCTCCTAACTGGAGGGGGAGTGTCTGTAGGGCAGTAGGGGGAGATGAGATCTGACATTTTATACATCTCAGTTTTGTGAATGATTTCCTCCTCGGGTAAGGGTCTGATGCAAATGAGCATAAAGGAAGTTGTCAGCTGCATTCTGCTTCAGCCAATAGTAGCAGAGCTCCATCTTAGCTCTTCCAGAGGCTGTATTAAACAGCAGATCAGCACTGTTCCAGCATCCTTTCTGAAAAGAGGTAGGTTTATCAAATATATATATATATTTTAAAAAATACTGTTTTATGATTATAATCTGAAAGCAAAACTGATTCTAAAAAAATCAAAACATAAAAGACTCTTATCTTGAAAAAAATTAGAAAATTATAAACAATTTTACAGTTCCTTTTTCATGTGAAGCTTGATTGTGTGCTGCTTAAATGCAGAGATGCTCGTCTTGTACTAATAGAGAATCTTACGATACATGCATCAGGAAGAACCGGTGGCCATCCATCTTACAGAAAGCCCAACACTCCTAAATGACATTCTGTGAACGAGATTTTTTAAAGGCTTTGTGGGGCCTACTGATTAATTTGATTCTATACATAAAAATATACGCTTTCAAACGCAGAAGCTTTTGCTAGATTTAAGCCATCGGTAAACTGCTGAAGGGGAAATGAATTTAACCAAATTCACTAAACTAGTCTCATTAAATTAGCACCAGTCCTTAACGTATTGCTATTGTACAAGATAAATATGGTTTCAAATAGTCAATGATATTCCACCAGTCTGAGTGCTAAATAATCATCATTTTAATTATATCTCCATTTACATGGGAGTAAACTCCACTAAAATTAGCAGAAGCTACTTTAAAGTAAACATCAGCTGTTCGTTTGTCTTGCAGTGGCTGATTAACAGCACAGTCCCATTCATGGCTATACAGAAATGATTCCCATTGAATTCAGTGGAGCTTACTCTAAAGTGACAGGGTACAGGATTGCAGCTTTGGTCTATCAGAAAATTCTGGATGTTACAGAAGCCTCATATAGTTACTTATGAGACTTCATTACTGTGATCCTCGTGTACTTTACTCCTTTTCATATAACTATATAAAATTTCATTTTACTACAACCCAAGGAGAAAGCAGCTTTTAATTTAAAATTAAAGCACATGGAAAATCATAACATACTTAAATACCATTTGACTGTGTGAATTTATAATGAAATGTATGACTAATTTTATTGTAAATATACAATTTCTATGTCAATATTTTAATTTAAATATCAAAGTAAATCTTGTTATCTGTTATGTGCAGACCATCAAGGCAAATCCAATTTATAGTAACCCTAATGGGGCTTTCAAGTGAGTGAGATATTTTAAAAATGCCAATTAAACTCCCTTGCATATATATGCTATGAGCCTTCTTGCTTTATTAGAGCTGGTACGCAAAAAGGCATTACTGGACATGAAATCTCCTAGAACTTGTTTTGGTACTTTTTGAGCAGAGGAAATTTGGAGATTGAATGTTCAATGTATTACTTGCCCATTTTAGGAATGGGAAAAAAATAACAAAGATGACAGTCCTAGTGACCGTTTAGTCATCCCCTTTAAGTAACAAAATGTGTGTGTGTTGTTGTTTTTTACATGGAAAACATCCCAGTGTGATGCAGCTAGAAAAGAGTTTGTTGATCTACCTAGTTTTCCATGCTGCTCTTTTTCACTTGGGAGATGAATTATGAGCTTTTAGCTGTGGAGCTCAAGAGAAGCATGTTTGACATAAAGCAGGTAAAGGAGTTTTCCAGGGACTGAGTGGAGAGATCTCTCTCTCCTATCTAGATCAATCATGGATTCTACCATTCCTGACTATCACTGAAGTCTTTCCTCTTATTAACTATTCTCCTGTTGAGTAGAAATATCTCCAGCACACGCAGGATTGTGCCACTTACAAAAAGGTTGCTGTTGTAAAACCATTCCTTCATGGAGATCACCACCTCAGCAATGGCAACTTTTTGTGCAAATGGATCAGTCAGTCCCACACTAGTATGTTGGTGGGACTTTTCAGTCAGTAGAAACTGAATAAAACAGAACACTTGCCTAAGAAATTTTCTTTAAAGAAAAATGGCAAATGTATTTAGTGCAGTGTTTCCCAACCTTTGGTTTTTGGACTTCCATTCCCAGAAGCCTAAGTCAATTCCCAAAAGGACTGATCAGCCAATATTTTATCTCAAAGCCACAGGGGTTTTGAGAAAGTAGAGTTAAATATAGCAAATAATAATAACAACAACAACATCATGTAGGGTATTTTAGTTATAATATTCAGACTGTATCTTTGAACAAAAAGTTGCCTTGTAATTTCCCCTGATATCTACAGCTTGCCTTCACTTCTACCTTCATTTTTTCCTGATACTGCAATAGGTAATGATGTATCAGCTCTGGGAGATGTTGGTTGTCTAGTTTTGGATCTGTTGGCAATTTTCTGCCCACAGTAAAAACTGATAGCAAGAAATAAGAGCCGTTATAAACCAAGTGTGTGTGTATGTGGCAAAATATAATTAACAAGGCTAAATATGGCCTGGGCCACCCGTTCCTCCCAGGCATTAGGTCTTTGGGTCCACACTCTGAGGGAGGGTCAAAAGGCTATTGTAAGGAGTTGGGCTTTCTCAACAGTGGTCCCATCACCACAGAATGCCCCTCCCCCCATCTTACATATGCCAGCCCCTCCCTTCAAGTATTTCAAAAACTAGTGAAGGCAAAACTGTATAGGGAAGCATTAAATAATATTCTACCTCTCTCCTAACTAACTCAACACAGTTGGTGATTTGTTTTCTGGTTATTACTCACTCTATTCAACCCATCTGGAATAGCTGTTTGTTCTGATTATATATTACCTATTGACTTATGACTATATTCTTCCCATATGTTTTTAATTATGTTTGTTATGTTTCAGCCACATGAGTAGTATATAATCAGTCAATCAAAATTCTACTACAACTGCCCAAATACTTGATGAAGCTCCAAACCAGGGATTCTCAACCTGTGACCCACCTCCACACCAGGAAGTGCCATGTGATGGAGGAAGGGCAAAATAGCCTTCCAGGCTCCAAAGCTGTCTGAGGGAGCGTGACCTGGCCCCTGGCTTTAAAAGGTTGAGAACTCCTGATATAAAGCATAAGCTGGTGGGAGATTTCCAGTTCCTTTATTTCTTTACTGGCAACACTACATATTGCCACCTAATTTACATTGTTATTTCTACCTGATCTGGCTGGTTTGTAAGCATAAACAGTTAGTGAGTGAAACCTATCATAGATTTCTCTAGCCTAAAGAATCATATGTACTCTGAAGCAGCAAAAGGATTTATGTTGGCTTCCTGGATGGGTGCTGGTCTCTGTCATGTGGAACGAGTCCTATGGTAATGGGATAATGGGCTTTGTTGTCCTTACAAACCCGCTCCTTAAGTATCTCACATCCCCAACTTGTACTATTTACCTGAGACCTAGATTCAAATATCCTTTCTGCCAAACTCCCAGCAGGGGGAGCAGGACTGGTAAATCATGTAATGAATCAAAATAGAGCCTTTGCTTTTAATGAGTTAAGATAGTTACTAGTTCTTTGCTCCCTGAGGGTTGTAGAAGTGAAGAAAGTCTGGGAATGTGTCCTTCAAGTCAGGTGCTTTCTGTCCCCTTGATGATAGTCATAATAAGCTGAAACTGTGAGAACAGAAGTAGGTATGATGAACATTGAAAGTGAAGCCTTACTGAGTAACATACAGGAAGATATGGAATGAAAGATGAAAAATGGGGTTTGGCTATCTTAAGGTAGAAGAAACACTATCATTACTAAAGTTTGCATGTTCCAAAAAGCAGGTGGAGACACTTGTTTATTAGTAGAAAAGTAGTAATGTTATCTTTCTTTTGTTAACTGGCTACACCAGGAAATATATAGATATGCTTTTATTATTTTATCCAGGGAAAGGGGAAATACAAAAAAATGTTCCTTTTCTATTTTTGTAACCCTAAACTTTGATCTATTTTCCCTTCAAAATAAAACCTGATTTGTACCAGAAGATGCTGTACCTTTATACAGAGCAAGGATTCTCAATCTGCAGCTTGCTGGCAGGATGTAGCCCACAGCACCATTTAATGTGGCCCCCCACTGCCTCCACCCCACCAGAAAGTGCCATGTGGTGGAGGAAGGGCAAAATGGCCATCCAGCCTCTGAAGCAGTCTGAGGGAGTGTGACCTGGCCCCTGGCTTTAAAAGGTTGAGAACTCCTAATATAGAGCATAAGCTGGTGGGAGATTTCCAATTCCTTTATTTCTTTATTGACAACACTACATATTGCTACCTAATTTACATTGCTATTACCTGATCTGGCTGGTTTGTAAGCATAAACAGTCAGTGAGTGAAACCTATCATAGATTTCTCTAGCCTAAAGAATCATATGTACTCTGAAGCAGCAAAAGGATTTATGCTGGCTTCCTGGATGGATGCTGGTCTCTGTCAGGTAGAACAAGTCCTATGGTAATTGGATAATGGGCTTTGTTGTCCTTACAAACCCGCTCCTTAAATATCTCACTTACTTTTATAGCCCTATTGCTATAAGTCGGTTCTGACTTTGCTGCACAGAACCAAACAGAAGCCCAACTGAATTCAATGAAACATACTTATAGATTTAAGGTTGTAAACTGAGCTGTGGCCAAAACATTATATTTTGTACTAGAACCAAATATAAATTCAAAATGGGTAAAATTGACATGCCTGATAAATGACTGATTAAATGTCCTATGAAGTCAAAAACATCTTCCCTGTGTAGGGGTTGGTTTACCATTCAGGATCACAAGTCACAACAGTCACGGCATGTAATTATTATTATTATAACAAGGACAAATGCAGAAAATGCCTTGCAGCATTCATGTTGGTTACCTAATACAGAAATGTCCAGCAATGATAAATATTACTGAGTACAGCCTTCTGTGATTCTACCTTGCATGATGAAGGAACAGAGAGAAATTTATGCTGATGATGCCCAACAAACTGTACTACCACATTCTTGGCATAAATACTTTTAAATTATTATTTTCTTTTACTATCTAAGGTTATTTTGCCCATATTTTTTTTGTTCTATGACCTCCCCGTCATGGTATTATTTATTTATTTTTGTTTGTTTAAATTTATATAGCCGCCCTTTCACCGGAGCGACTCCGGGCGGCTTACAACAGCATAAAACATCCAATTAAAAACAGTATAAAACCCATCAAAACCTATAAAAAACCCGTAAGAACTCAGCCACCCACCCCATCTGAAGAGAGGGACAATTATTTCACGAGCCACCGGGCAGGGAACACCTCCCCGTCCATGTCCCGTCCATGGTATTGGCAGAACAAAGGCAAACGAAATTTGTTCAAAGCAAGAGTCACATTTAAAAAACCTAAATAACAACTGATAATTTTTTAAAACTATTTTTAAATTTTTTATTCAGAAATAAGTTTAAGACCAAATAAGACTATGAATATCCTTTCTGATTTGTGATATATGAAAGCTTTCCACATACAGTAGAACCTCGGATAACGTCCAAACTCCATTTCACAAGTTTGGACTTTGTCCGATTTTGGACTTTATCCGAATCAAATGGGTGATGCATCAGATAACGTCCAAAAAATGGACTTTATCTGAGGTTCCTATACCAAATACCTTGGATAACGTCCATTTTTTAGCGGCTTTGGACTTTATGTGATGCATCATGTGTGCATGAAAACCGTGACTTTATCCAAATCGGACTTTATCCGAGGTACCACTGTATTGTATCTGTGAAGGGAGATATGCTTTTACTTAGATTAAGTGTCTACTTTTTATGTGTTGGACATCTCCAATACATTACAGGTTGACACCCACAAGAGATGGGGCTTTTTGCTGCATGGGTCCTGGAGTATGGGATACATTCTCCTCAGAGCTGCAATTAGTTTCCATTCTCACTATATTTAGGAAAACCATGAAGACACATCTTTTAAAACTGGTAGTGTTTCATTTACTGTGATGCTTTCGAACTACTTGTAGCTATATTTATTTCAGAGGCTTTTATGGACTTGCTAGTTTCATTTGATTTTAATGGCATTTGCTTGAAAATTTCCCCTCCAACAGGTCGCATGATTGAGAGGTTAGAACAAAACTTTAGGACATTTTTGGTTTTCCCCTACTTTAAAAATACATGACTATTATTAGAGCTATGCCAAATCCCAGCATTCTTCAGGAATTTCCGAGGCAGAATGTACAAAAAGGGAAGCTGCTGCAGTAGGTCTTGGGTATCACAGTTCTTCATGAAATACCCTCTACAGCAGGGGTCCCCAACCACAGACTGGTTTCATGTTAAACAATTTTTCCATGGACCAGCCATAGTTAAGCAATGTGGAGGAGGGTCCCAGCCACATGCATATCTGCTGTGTCTGAAGCCCATGCTCTCACTCCGTTCGCTGGGCAGATTTGGCGGAGCACATGCAGGGCAGAAGGATGCCATTGGGGCTCCCAGCGCCGCCACCCCCCCCCCCCCCAGCCCAGTTCAGGACAGGCCAAGGCCCACTACTAGTTCAGGGCCCAGTGGCTGGTGATCCCTGCTCTACAGAATGTAAAGGGCAGTATGTAAAGGGCAGAATGTATGGCCCTAGGAAGCACCACTGTAGCTTCCTTCTTTTTACATACACAACAGGAAGAAAAGCAGGAAATAGCCTTGTTTCTTTGGCCCTGGTCCATGCTAGCAAAATGTAGGTGTTGGTAGGTATAGATTTGTGGGCTCGAACTCCCAGAATTCTGCCTGAGGAACTCTAGTAGAGTCCAACAAAATGAATGCCACATCCCTATTTAGTTAACCATGTTTGACTAAGCAAATGCCTACCCTAGAAATGACAGCACATCATTATGTTAACATAATAAAAAAAGGCATACTAAATATAGTGCTGTGTCCCAAAGCTTTGCTTTACTTAAAATAATACTGAAAGCCTCCTAAGCCAGTAACAATTAAGTGTTTCTCCATATGAGATTTCTACCAGGACGGATCTACTGAGCTTTGACCATTTTTTATTCTGTCAGTGAGAGAAAAATAGAAGAAAGGAAATTGCTAACTCTGTTTCTCTTTTTCTATATCTCAACATGCAGTTACTTCAGCAACAGAACCCACAAGGCTCCTCAAGCATGGCAACCTTTAATATTAGCCGCTGGAATGAAACTGTATCCCTCTACCAGAATGTTGGTTTTCAAGTGCAAAAAATCTACCCTTTCCATGACAACTGGAACACTGCCTGCTTTGTCATTCTGGTTATATTTATATTTACTGTGATATGTCTAGTTGTGCTAGCTTTCTTATATGAGCTGCTCGACTGCTGCTGCTGCGTGAAAAATAAAACTGTGAAAGATTTAGAGAATGAACCTAATCCTGTTAGATCTATGCTGGACAGTTTCAGGAAACGTGAAACAGAAGTGGTGTAGCAATGGACTGGTCACTGGCTCCAGCATCAAAACAGATGATCATCGTTATAATGAAGCGTCTTGCCTCCAAGGACCAAGCAATCCCAATCCTGCTTAGCCTTAAATATATTAGTACTACTGTATTTTGTTTTTGCTTACTGATGGATAAAAACTGAAATGGTTCACAAAATGTTTAATAATATAGATGATCAGTCACAGTATTATCTGGAATATTTTGGTTTGTTTTTGTTTGCAGTTAACTGCTGTTGATTAAAATTAATGATTTGAATACAATTTAGGTCATCTCACCTACTTATCTATTGCTTTATTTATTATAATTTATAGTGTACATTTTCAGTATTTCCATTCTCAGGAACCCTAAACATATTTATTTATCTATTTATTACATTTATAGTATATCCTGCCCATTTGAGATATTCTCCCACTTTGGGTAGCATACAAAGATTAAGAAATTTTTACAAATAACAATAAAATTAAAAATAATATAATATACAAAAACAACTAACACTAGACCAAACAGAATAAATTGTACACAATAAGCAATAAACAATAATACCTCAGAAACAGCACACATTGGCGATAATATAATATAAAGTTAATTAAACATATTGTTAGGTAATTGGAAGAATCTCTTTATAGAAGCTTAATACAACTTAAGAGAATAGTAAATTAAACACATTAAGTTAGCTGTGGTAGAAAAAAAGGTATCAGTAGCAAGAAAAATCAATCTGAATATGTATTTTTTTCTTTTAAAATTGCCCCAATGCTGTCTATTAAAACCAAAAAGAATATTTTAAAAAAATATAAATAGCTGAAGATATCAGATACACAAATGATGCTTTATTATTTGCACATCAAATTTTATATTTTAAACTTTCCACTTTCAACATGACCATGGAAACGTCTGCAGAAGCAGACAGTGCTGGCTCTTCGGCTTTGAAACAGAGATGAGCACTGAACCCTAGAGTTGGATACAACTGGCTTTCGAGCAAGGGAAACCTTTACCTTTACTAAACTTTTCATATATGTTTTCTCAGTCTGCAAAAACCCTGGATCTTAAATGTCAGTGCTTCTAACTGTTATATTAGAACATTCGTACCCTGGTAACGGCAACCTTGTGCTGCCGGCTAATCTTTCTCACACTAAATCAGGCAAAAGGAACTGCAGAATCATACCTGTCAACCCGCGACTCCGGAAAAACGGGACCTGCGCACATCGCTTGTGCGCAGGTTGCATTCCACGCATGCGTGGAAAGGTTTTACCCCTTCCACGCATGCGCGGAAGCGCTATGCCGCTTGCGCTGGCCTTACGCAAGCGATGTAGCGCTTCCGCGCATGCGTGGAAGGGGTAAAACCCTTCTGCGCATGCGCGGAAAGCATTTCCCCCGCTGCCAAATTACGGGGTTTTGGCAGCGGGGGCCGGGTTATGACGTCAATCGACGTTAATTTATGGGGTAATCCCGGCCAAATCGGGAAGGTTGACAGGTATGTGCAAAATGAATTCGCCAAAAGGTGGCTTCATTTAGGCAGTTTCATTTCTGGCCTAGACATGGAAGAAGTGCCTGAAGAATTGAAGAGTCAATTCAGCTGATAAAAAGGAAACCTCAGAAATACGGCTTTGTTTCCAAACTGAACACATCAATTTTCATATTTACAACAGGTAAGAAAGAAAATCTGGTAATATGAGAGACAGTGGGTTGCCACCAAAACTAGTAAGCTATTCTGAGAGTCCATCCATGTAAAATCTACAATATCCAGAACAATCTGATTTCCCAATGTAATTATATTATGCTTTTTCCCATTGCCACCATCCACTTAAGTTTTGTTGCAGTTGATTCTGACCCTTTGCGACCCTATGGACCATCTAGCCATCTCATTTCTGGTCGCCCTCTTCTTCTTTTGTCCTCCACCTTTCCCAGCATCAAGGCTTTCTCAAGTGAATCCTCTCTTCTCATTTGATGTCCAAAGTACTTTAGCTTCATCTTTACTATTTGACCTTCTAAGGAGCAGCCAGGGTTGATTTCTTCTAAGATCGACTTATTTGTTCTCCTCGCTGTCCAGGGTACTCTCAAAACTCTCCTCCAACACCACATCTCAAAGGCTTCTATTCTTCTGCGCTCAGATTTCCTAATGGTCCGGCTCTCACAACCATACATTACCACCAGGAATACCATTGCTTTGACTATGCACATTTTTGTTTGCAAGGTGATGTCTCTACATTTTACTATATTCCCCAGGTTTCTCATCGCTTGTCTCCCAAGAATCAGTCGCCTTTTTATTTCATGGCTGCAGTCACCATCTGCAGTGATCTTTGATCCTAAGAACGTAAAGTCTGTCACTGCTTCTACTTCTTCCCCATCTATTTTCCATCCATCCCTGCATTGTGATTCATCCATCCCTGCATTGCACATTATGTGCTCTGTATATAAGTAGTTGCAGAGAAACACAGCATAGTGATATCAATATATACATACAGTACTGTATTTTGATAATTGGTTGAAACAACATTTAGTCCTGCTCCTTGGCTCATATTACAGGGGATGTGCAAAGATTCTGAAATGATTCTGTCCTAAAGGTGACAAGTGTTCTTCTATTCATAGCCAAGCCCAAAGAAACACTACATGGCCACAATCACAACTTCTGAGTGAGGCTCCATCAACTGCAACACCTAAATTAGCTCTTTCATTTCCCAGCCTGGAAAGTTTACAACCACTGGCTTAAAGAAGGAAATAAGACAGGTGGCAGAAAGGGGTTGTTGTTGTTGTTGTTTTTTGCAACAACAAAAAATCTCTGAATATTGAGGCTTGCTTTATTACACAGTTACACTACTCTATTCCATTGTGCAACTACAAAGTGTCCGATAGGATTCTATGTGCTGTGGCTCCTTTTCTATGTAAATGGGCCACTATCATCAGATACAACAACAACACCTCCATTCCCCAAGACAAAAATCTCAAAAGAAGTAGTCAGGCCCTCAAAAAAGTTAAGACATGTGTAACAGAAAGGAATTTTTCTCAGGGACTCATTCCATCACTTTTACGTCAAAGCTATCATTCGATATAATAGCATGAACATTCATAAATTGGATGTTAGATTTGATCTTTTTCACATAAGATTGGAGGCTGACAGTCAACTGATCCATAACTTTCACTGTAAACCCAGAAAGCAGGGCCATATGTTCGACAAATACTACAAAGGAAGCCTCAGCCAATTTGGTATCACAGATGTGCTCTATGGAAGCTTCAAGAAATGATTTTGCGAGAATCTGACTAAAAGTCCAGTACATGACAAACAGCATTTCAATTCCCCCCTTCTCTCCAAACTGGGACTCTCATAAGGTTTTTTAAAAAACCAGTTAGACTTAAAAACACAAAAAACTACTATTATTAAAAAACACAATTAAATTCTAATAGCAAAGCATACACCAATTTAAATCACTTCAAGAAGTACAACATACACTTACTAAAAATTGTTTCCTCAGCAATTAGATAACTGCCAAACTAAAAACATCTCTCCCTGCCATCAGGAAAACAGGAAATACAGTGTACTCCCTTTGAAGCATGTTCTGGAGCCTGTTAGTGATCACCAGGCACTTTTTGTAACCAACGCTTGATTTCTGTTTTATTTTTAAAGAAATAAATTTGCCATCTTAAGAAAGTTTTTTGAAAAGAAATAGGAAGTCAGTCATTTAACTTCACGGATCAAACAAAAGAAAATGGAGATCAGGCACTGAACCTTCCAATATTTTATCACAGCCATTTAATCACAGAAATTGTGTTCCTCAATCGGCTTCTTAACCCATAAGAAAAGTATACAAACTCACATATAGTTAATTGAAAGCTATTATCTAGAAGAGGAGTTCTCAACCTTTTAAAGCCGGGGGCCAGGTCATGCTCCCTCAGACAGCTTTGGGGGTTGGATGGCCATTTTGCCAGCAAAATGGCACTTCCTGGTGTGGCAGAGGTGGTGGTTGGCCACATGAAATGGTGCTGCTGGCCACATTTGGCCCATGGGCCACAGGTTGAGAATCCCTGCTCTAGAATTTCTTTTGAGCAAAGAAAAAATGGAGGAGTACTTGCTTAAACTTCGAAGTTAGTTCTTTTCCCTTTACAGACCTGAATTTTGTTTTGAGCTTGATGATCCACTCTGCTCTACTTTTCCCTTCTTCTTTTTAGAAGAATCAGAAGTGGGTGCTGGGCGTTTTTCTACAGCAGGGGTACAGAGTGCTCGTTTCTTGAAAAGTTCTCGTTGTCGTAGCAAATTTGGATCCATATTCTGTCAATAAATATATACCATAAATATCTCAAGAGGTTAAAATTGCTGTGATGTAATATTATAACTCTGAAAAGGAAAGGCCAAAAATTTCAGATCTATACTTTTCCACTATTATTATTTTTTGAGGTATTGAATGTGATTCCCTCTGGGAACTTTCAGTATTCTCAGACTAGAATTTCAGCAATATGAGCAAGTATGTAATATTCCTCTCCTAGATAATACAATGGCACAGCAGAAAAAAACCCCACATAAAACAAAACTTAAAATTAAAGCCCTTGAAACTCTAGCTGCCAAAACCAGGTATCACGCTAACAGTAGCAACTGGACATATATCAGGATGTTTTTTAAAATACTTTGTATATCAAAATTATACTAGTTCAGTAAAGGACAAGGGTCTTAAAGTATCAACCGAATATAGAAATTGGAGTACAGTATCTTTCATAATTATTTGGTCAATGGGGAAGATGTTTCTAAGGAATAGGAAATTCAGAAATGGAAATTTATTGTCTAGCTCAGGGGTAGGCAACTTATGGCACCAAATAATCCACCCCTGTCCTTGCTCCAGCCGTCACAATCGGCCATGGACTCATTTACAGCAGCCGTAAACTTTAGGGGGGGAGACCACCAGTCCGGCCCCCTCAACTATCTGGGTTAGCGTGACCCGGCCCCTGACTCATAAAGGACAATGGTTAGTAGCCCACATATTCTGCTCTTTTTCTTTTTCTATGGTTAATCAGAACCTGAGCTCTAGAAAATAACAGCAGAGAACATTATTATTGTAGTCACTAGTGTTTTACATTTAATAATGGCTTAAGAACCCTTGACTAATATTTAATCCATTGAAATGGGCATTGTGCGTGGTGGTGGTGGTCCAGGAGAGCTCACATTAAATTCCAGCAGTTAGTCTTCAAGGTGTCAGAATGATTTTGTTGTCTTTATTTTGCTTTTGTTTTAGTTTGTCTCTCGTTTGATGATACTCTATGCACGACATGAAAGTTAAACATTAGTTATCCTTAAAGCAACTTGCAAATATCAACAAGTGTCACAAAAAGGGGCACAACTTCCACGACGTTTGAAACCTGTGTGTAGCCATGTTTCCCAACCTTTCGTTTTGTGGAATTCAATTCCCAGAAGCCTACGTAAGTCAGTACATTGGCTGATCAGTGCTTTGGGGAAATTTGACTTAGGCTTCTGGGAATTTAAGTCCCAAAAACCCAAAGGTTGAGAAATGCTGGTGTACAGGAAACAAGTTGTCTTAAAAAAACAAAAAACTTTTTATTAGAATTTCACAACAAAAATAAACATTAAAAGACAAAAAAACAAAAGAAAATCAACATTTTTTAAAAAAAATCACATATATTACCTACATAGAACAAATCACACATCAACCCCAATTAGTGAAACATAATCTACCACCCACCAATACACACAACTACCCTTCCACCCCCTTCCAGACTGTACAACCATCTGGCGCTTCCCATTAAGGGGGGAAAAGGGGGGGGCAGAGTAGCCTGCTCCTTTTAATCTAAACCAGTACCTAGGCTGATCAGTGTTTTGAGGAATTGACTTAGGCTTCTGGGAATTGAAGTCCAAAAACCAAAGGTTGAGAAGCACTGATCTAGATCTTCCCTTCCACCCCTTCCAGACTGTACAACAGTCTGGCACATTCCCTTTAAGGGAAAAGGGTGGGGAGCTTGTCCCTTCTGGTCTAAATCTTGTCTTATTCCCTGTCTCCTTCCCTTAATTTTAGTTCTTTCATTTTCAACACTTCTATACTCTTTTCTTTTTTTCTCTTAATAATTGACTTCTATCATTATAACATTTTAGTTACTCTTTAACCTACATCTGTATGCAGTATTGACTGATCTTCAGTATCAAAATATTCTATTTTACTTTTTCTTCCTTCTAGCTCCTGACATACCAATACCAGCTTCCTCCAGTATATCTTTTTCTCTCACTTCTCTTCCCTGCTGCCCTCCCCTCTTCCCAGACTGGACCTTCCCTTCCTCTTTTTCTTCTTACATATAAGAACAGCCTTGCTGGAACAGGCCACAGGAGCCCATCCAGTCCAGCATTCTGTCTCACACAGTGGCTCACCATTTGCTTCAGGGTATTCCCAAGGAGGTGCCTTCACCTGCTTAGGATTCCCTGGAAATGGCATTGAGAGATATCCTGCCTATCTCTCCAACCTGGAGGTTGTTCTTAGGTATCCATAATTATAGCCATTGATACCCTTGTCCACCATGAACATGTCTAATCCTTTCTTAAAGCTGTCACCACTTCTTCTGGCAGGGAGTTCCATAGACCAGTGACCCTCTGGGTGAAAAAGTACTTTCTCTTCTTTGTTTGAGAACTAGTACCCAAAAGTTTCATGGAGTGCCCCCTAGTTCTAGTGTTGCGCGATAGGGGAAACAGTTTTTCCTTATCTCCTTTTCCTTCCTCCTCCTTAACCTGTAGTCTCTTAAACAATCGTGTTTTTTCCTCTGGGCAGACAGCCCACATCAAAAATTTACATAATTTCTAAACCCCCTTGAAATTATCAGGGCTTCTCTTCAGGGTCTAAGTAAGCATAATTTCGTGTCAGAGGTTACTCGGGGTGGAAAGGATTTTTTTAAAGGGGACACCCGAATGAGGCTCCTTTCATGTCCCCAAGTGCAGAAGCATCTTAACCTTCTCACTTTTCTTTTTTTAAGGGAGATTTTTAGCCTTTGTCTCCTCTTTTGTCTCCGAATACCTCAGTTCTCTCAGCCCAAAGCCTGCTGTGGAGAGAATAGTTCCTCAGTACTCCCCACCCACGGGTTGTTTATTAAAGTACGAAAGTGGCGCTTCTTGGTTGACACAGTCCGGAATTCACTCCCACTTCTGCCTCAGGTGGGTTGTGAGGAAAGGAGGCTCCCCTGTCGGCCGCCCCACCCCCACGCCCCACCCCCCACTACCCGCTTCTTTTGAAAAGGCTGACCAACAGTCCCCGACACAGCGCGCGGCTGCCTCGTCGCTCCGCGAGACCCCCAAGCGGCCTCCGCCAATCCCGTCCCGTGGCGCGCGCCCACTAATTCCACTCACCTCCCACAGCACGAGGCAAACCCCCCGCTCTCGCGAAGAGGCGAGACAGAGGCCGGCGGGTAGTGGTGTCTCTCTCTGAGTGTGTGTGGGTAAACCAACGGAGCCCTGAGGCTCCTTCTTCCCTATTGGCTCAGGGCAGGGGCTACTACCGCAAGGCTTTCCAAATCCACCACATACATTTCCCCATCCTCCTCCCTGTCGCTCGGCGACGGGATTGTGCGTCACCGAAGCCCTTTTTCTGACCAAATCCGGAAGTGCCGGACCCAGTTGCCGAGGCAACCGTTGGGTGGAGAGCGATGCGCTCCCTCCTTCATGTGAAGCTGTATATATCCATGGAGGTATAAAAAACAGGAGATGGCACTACAGGCTTCATGCTGTACGCTGCTTTGAAGCCAGTGGGCGTGGCCTGTCGCCATATTAGGTGGACCAAAACATTAGCTGACTACCGTTTACGATGGCTTCTTGTGTTGGAGGGTGGTGGTGGATTGATCCCCTCTCCAGGGTCTCCTGGGTTGGGGGGGGGGGACAATAGGGGTCTGTCCCCCCAACCCTTCCATAGCCAGGGGACACGGCAAAGGGGGGACCCCCCCTGCAGGATACCCCATTATTAAAGAGAAAAAACCGCTTGCTTTCTTCTCTTTAATGTGGGGGGGGGGATGTCAGGATTCCCCCTCTCCGCTGGGCCCCCTGGCTCTGGAAGGGTTGGGGGACAGACCCCTTTTGTCCCCCCCCCAAAACCTCCCAACCCTAGGGGAGCCAGCGGAGGGGGATCGCAACCCCCCCACACTGATATTAAAGGGGAAACTCCGATCGGGTTTTCCCTTTTAATATCAGGGGGTAGGGTGGATTCGATCCCCTCTAAAGGGTGTCTTGGTCCGTGAGGGTTGGGGGGACAAAAGGGGTCTGTCCCCCCAACCCTTCTGGACCTAGGGGAGCCAGCAGAGAGGGGGATCGCAACCCCCCACCCACTGATACTAAAGGGGAAACTCCGATCTACTTTCACGACTCAATCAAAGCACCATAAGGCAATGTTTTGGGCCAACCAACATGGCGGACTGTCAGATTAGTCGGCTTCAAGTTTGTAATGTCATGTCATCTGTTTTTTTTTAATACCTCCATATTTATATCATTGTCTGTCGCGAATTTTTAACACGGCTACACGAACAAGCTGAAAGAGAAGGCGGCGGGGGAGGGAAACCCTCCCCATCTCTACTTCTTCCAGGTCTCGGGCTGAAGTTTCAGCCCGAGACCTGGAGGAAGTCTCGAGATGGGGAGAGGGTTCCCCTCCTGTTGTAATGATCCGTGGGAGTAAAGGTGCTGAATTCAAGGAAGGCGAGGAGAGGAGAGTGTAGAGTGGAAAAAGCCAGTCCCGAATCCTCGGGTGGTCTGTATTTATTCTCTTCCTGGATCTCACACGCACAGCCTGTGTGAGACCCCGTGTTTAGTGTATGGGAACCAAGACTAATCTCCCTCATCTGGGAAAAACCCAGCCTTCCCATTATCATTCACAGGACAACAAAGCAGCCATAGACATGGCAAGGGCCGAATGTTTAGCCAGGCGATGAGCTTGGACGCTCGCTATTGCCATCTGGTGGTCACTAGCTCGCGTCCTATTAGGGTTACAGTGATGCAGCTGAAGGTTACAATGTTACACATAGAAAGGTTACATTGGATACACATGGATAGGTACATTGTTTAAAGGCACAGGCTTTAGAACACAACACCCCTCCTCCCTAGGATGAGACGAAGTCTCTTAACCAAGATGGCTTATTGCACTCGCGTTTGGGCCGTGATGTGGGTTGGCCCACCCGGGGGGCGCTACCGCTTCCTTGTTCCCTGGTCCCTTGTCCTGTAATGGGAGAGGGAGACTTGTTAGTGGCTTGCTGCGGTTTTGCAGCTTTCGGGGAAGGGACAAACTCCATTGAGGGCAAACCGGGGGCACTAGGGGCTAACGTAAAACCCCTCTTCTCGCTTGGATGGGTGGGGGACCACTCCAAACCCCCCCCCCCGGTTCTGTAACTCAAGATTAAACTCTGCTGGGGGATCCCGCGGGATATCTATGAGGACAAATTCCTTCTCCTCCCCCCTTGGTGGGGACTCTCGACCCCCCTCTCCTCCCCCTTGGGCTAAACGGGTGGGGGAGAACCCTAACGCTGAACTTGTGTTGGTGCTGTCGGCGCCCTGACTTCCCGGGACCCGGCGTCGGAGCTGGTCCGCGTGCCGCCGCCAAAGTAGACCTGTGTTGGTTTCCACGCGGTACGATACGGGACCGGTCTGTTCCACGACCACCCCCGGTACCCAGGCTGGCCCCGCGCTGGCGTAGTTTCTGCAATGCACCGGGGCACCCACGCTGAAACTCTTGGTGGCTTCTAAACCGATGTTTCTCCCCCTGTCCTCAACTCTCGTGGGGTCTAGCCTAGTAAGTATGGTGGTCAGTTTCCTGCGCATTAAAAGCTCTGCGGGGGAGTAGCCTGACGCTAACGGGGTCACCCTGTACCCTAGCAGAAACTGACACACTTGCAGGTTGAGATCCCCGGGGCCCATGCGCCGCAGCGCATCCTTTGCGGTGCGTACGAGGCGCTCTACCTGGCCATTGGTGGCCGGGTGGAAGGGGGCGGAGGTGATATGCCGGACGGCGTTAATCTCTGTGAACGCCCTGAACTCGGAGGACGTGAAACAACTAGCGTTGTCGCTAATTAGGGTGTCGGGTATGCCGAATGTGCAAAAGAGCCTCCGCAAATGCTTAATGGTCGTGGCCGAGGAGGTGCTCGTGACTGGGATGACCTCCAACCACTTGGAGAAAGCGTCCACAACAAGGAGAAAAAGGGTTCCTCGGAACGGGCCCGCGAAATCTATGTGCACCCGGGACCACGGCCCTTTAGCCGCGTCCCACTCCCTGTGGGGAAGGCGGGCCTCCTCCGGCCTGGAGCATTGGCAACTCTCGCAAGTGCCGACCATGTGCTCGATGTCGGCGTCTAACTGGGGCCACCAGAAGTAGCTCCGGGCCAGCGCTTTGGAGCGCACAATTCCAGGGTGGCTGACGTGCAGCAGTTTAAGCACCCGCGGCCGAAGGGATGTAGGGATCACTACTCGCTGCCCCCACAAGAGACACCCCATCTCTAGGGACAGTTCCAGCTTCTTTCTGAAAAATGGGGCGAATTCCTCTGCTGGGGACGACGCTGGCCACCCTTTCTGCACCCAGGAGCTAACCGCCGCCAGCGTCCTGTCCCTGCCTGTCGCTTTAGCGATGTCGGCAGGTACTATGGGGGGCGAATCCAAAACCTCTATCATGAGCACCTGGCGGTCTCGCTCCTCCTCGCCCACGTGGCTGTGCATCTGAGGAAGGGGGGACCTCGACAGGGCGTCCGCATGGCTGATATCTTTCCCGGGCCGGTACACCAATGCGTGCTGGTAGGCGTTGAGAAAAATGGCCCACCTAAGCATCCTCGGGGACAGGATCTGTGGCGTGGGCTTATCTGCGGTAAAAATGCCTAGTAGGGGCTTGTGGTCAGTCATGATGGTGAAAGGGCGGCCATACAGAAAATCGTGAAATTTTTTGGTCCCCGCAATTATCGCTAGCGCTTCCCTGTCTGTCTGGGCGTAATTCCTCTCCGCTTGGGACAGGGACCTGGAGTAAAACGCTATTGGGGCCTCCCTCCCGTTTTTCAACACGTGGCATAGAACTGCCCCCACCCCCACCGGGGATGCATCACAGATCAGTACCACTGGCCGTTTGGGGTCGAAATGGGTCAGAATGGCGTCGGACGCCAGGAGTTGTTTCAGTTCAGTGAATGCCCTCTCCTGGTCGTCGCCCCACTTCCATGCCGCATCCTTTTTTAGCAACTTATGAAGCGGTTCAGCCACTGCCGCCTTCCGGGGAAGAAAGGAGTGGTAGAAATTTAAGAGTCCTAGGAATGACTGCAACTCAGACTTGGAGGTGGGGCGAGGGGCTTTCTTAATGGCGGCCACCTTGGATTTGGACGGTTTGATCCCCTCAGGTGTTACTCGGAACCCCAACCTCATTCGCGAAGAAGACGCATTTGTCTTTTCGCAACCTCAACCCCGCTTGTTCGAATGCCGCCAGAACCTTGTCCAGCCTTTCGGCCAACTCGACCTCGCTCCCCCCCCCGTTATCAATATGTCATCAAAATATGGCAAAACCCCGTCCAACCCTTTTAGGAGGCGTTCCACGAGCGACTGGAAAATTCCAGGCGCCGAGTTCACGCCGAATTGTAGGCGCGTCACCTGGAACGCCCCCTTATGCATGACTATGGTTTGAGCAGCAGCTGCAGCAGGGGTTACCAATAGTTGCTGATAGGCTTGCGCCAGTGTAGGAATGCATCTGGATTCTGTCAGGCTGTCTCTGACACATTTTGTAAACAAAAGCCTCTTTGCTTGCTATTCTCCTTATCTCTCTTTCTTTGGGTTCTGACACTTCTGATTGGCTGTATGCCCTGAGTTTTGTTTCTGCTAAGTTTCGTTTCTGGTATACAATGCTTGCCTAAGTTTCGTTTCTGAGTCTCTCTGCCTGAATAAAGAGAAGGCATCAGTATCGTTTGTCAGCCAAGGACTGGAGTCGTGTTTTTTCTGTCTCTACCTCAAAAGATCTGAGGATATAAACTGCTGCTAATGAGGCTGACTGATTGAAGAGATCTTTACATGAATCAAATCCCAACAAGTGGCGCTCCGTGTGACGCTTTGAACTACAATGAGAGAGCCTGCTTTGAACTCTGCTTCAGCAATTAGCACCTCATAATCGACCGGGGACAAGGTCTTCATTCACCTCCGACCAACAGGTCCGACCAGAGGAAAGGTCCAATCGAGCGCTTGAGAATTACGACAGGTGAGTGGAAAATGGGGTGTGTGCTTTCTTCGCAAACGCAGGAACTTTGTAAAGATATCTCAGATCTTTTGCATGACAATGGGCGAAAGGTTGATGAGCAGGAGATACAAAAGCTAGCTAAAGCTATAGGGAAAATCTGTCCTTGGTTTAAATATGAAGGTCTGGACTTAAAACAGTGGAAACAGATCGGGAGAGAAATGCAGAAGCATAATGGAATTTCTAGATCAATATTATTTACATGGGAGGAAATTAGAGACTGCCTTCAGAGACTTACTCCAAAAAATATTTTATTGTCTCAAAGACTTGATGGCCGCCCCCTCCCACAGCTTTTGCCTCCAGATAAAGGGGGGGCCATGGCAACTGCTCCTCCATCATATGAGAAACAACAGCCCCCTGATGGGGGTGGAGGTGGAAAAGAAGATGGGACATTATATCCTGCCTTGCAATTATATCCTGCCTTGCAGCAATCAGGCACTTTTAGCCCTACCAAAACACAATTCTCTGCTGCTTTAACGGCAGCTGTGCTGGATATGGAACCTGTTGATGTATATCCAGTGAACAGAGAGCCGCTTGCAAATGAGACTGCTGCAATACTAGTGCCAGCTGATGGGGAACAAATGGTGGGGAACTCATCACAGATTGAAGCTGTTAATGCATGCAGAGTGGCAGGAAGCAAGGACTGTGTTTCAAAGAGCAGCTTTGGGGATCTCAGCCCCCCCGTGAATCAACCCTCATCACAAAAGCAGGAGAAGCTGAGTAGTAAACTTGATACCTCACGTTTGGGCAGGAAGATCCTGCAGAAATGGAAGGATGGCCCAAAGGAGGAACGCACAAAGCCCAAGACAAAAAAGGGGTGCAAGTACAAACTAACAGATGCAGGTTGTCATAAGGTTGAGAATCATATGCTGGAGATGAAAGAAATACAGAGAAAGAGGGGGGTTAATCTTGCCTGTATGGACAGCAGGCTGTGGCAAAAATACAAGGAGGAAGAAGACATACAGTTTTTGGCTGATTTTGGACTGCCCAACCCTCAAACAAAGAGATCCAGAGTGAGCTGTCCCAAGTTTCAAGCATCAGGATTGCAGGGAAAGCAACTTGGACTTCCCTGTGATTTTCTTCTGTGTGAAATTACTTGCAACTTCTGGAGAATTTGTTCCTTGTGCCTTCACACCTCATCGGCCTGCCTTAATGCAGATGGGTGTGGCTGGAGCATGAAGGAATGTGTGTTTGCCTGAAAAGCTGAAAAGGGGGGTTGTGTGGGATTGTCTTGTGAAGTCAGTGAGACTTAATTTATGGCTTAATTTCAACTTGCCATGCCAAGAACCAAGTTTTGGACTTTTAATTTGGACATTTTAATGGGACTAAAAAGAAAAAAAAAGTTTGTGTGGACTTTAAAGAAGAATTATAAAACCTGACAGCCTTTTTAAGAAATTGTCTACCTGCTCATGCTATGAGTGTGAAATGCTCTAATGAGATTTGTACTGTATTGGTTTACCATGCTATGCTGGTTTAAGTTATTGAATGCCTCTTTCACTTTACATCTAGTGGGAGAAGAAGAAATTTAATGCCTTACTCATGTAATTGGGGAAGTGAGAAATGCCTTCTAAAATGCAACCAGACCTCCTTCATGTAAGGAAAGAAAAGAAATGTTCATGTCTTGTTTATGCTTAAATGTTTTGCTTATTCTTTTGCAGGAGAAAGACCTGTCTTTGCTTATGTTATGTATTGTCTTATGAAACTGCATATCTCAAGTTACCTCCAGAAGCACCTGGAAGAGGTTTCAGTACTCTACACATGTAATTGGGTTTGTGATATTGCGTTTGTGTTATATGTCACTCATGTTTCATGTTTAGTTACATGGTACTAGTAATAACAGGACATGCTCCTGTTTCTTAGGGGAGTGTCTTCCTAAGCCATTGGTCGTTTATTGGCAACAAGGGGATCCTGAGTGGAAGGATTCCTGCTGGAGCGATCCGCCCATGGAGAAAGGTTACTCAGCTCCAGGATGGTGGTTCACCAGTAAACTAAAATTGCTGACATTTGTTCTTTTCTTTCTTACTGTGCTTCCAGCTGTAAGAACAATGCCTCATGGGGGCAACCCCAACTTTTGGATTCGTCATGCTAACTATATGTTTGAGGTTCATGGTAAGAATGCAACGTTATACTATGAGCATCCACTGGCAGTGTCTCAAATGGCCTTTCTTCCGGCATTGTTCAACACGCCAGAGTTGGTTATTGGACATTTGCAACATCTTGATAGGTCTACACTCTTCTCCAATCCCCCAGAACAGTTTAACAACACCCGCTGGCGAAGCATGACATTCAAGAAATACACTAAAGGACGCACTGATGTTAATCTCTTTGATTGGGTGACTTCTTGGTTGCCTGATTTATCTGTCCTTAGACAAGTTTTCTTTTATGGGTTTATTATTATTATCTGCTTTATACCTTTGTATTTTTGCATTACTTGTATTCCTAATCTTATTTCTATGTGTAACACATGTCCACTGCGTAGAAGGGAGACATCGAGTTTTGCATGACGGAAATTGTACTCAATGAGGTATCATCCTCCGGAACAAAGTACCAGGAGTCAGGAGGGGTACGATGTCCAGGAGGACAGTGATGATGTATATGATGACATGCAGGGGTATGATTAGCCGTCCCTCTCTCAAATTTAAATGAAAAAGGAGGACATGTAGGAATGCATCTGGATTCTGTCAGGCTGTCTCTGACACATTTTGTAAACAAAAGCCTCTTTGCTTGCTATTCTCCTTATCTCTCTTTCTTTGGGTTCTGACACTTCTGATTGGCTGTATGCCCTGAGTTTTGTTTCTGCTAAGTTTCGTTTCTGGTATACAATGCTTGCCTAAGTTTCGTTTCTGAGTCTCTCTGCCTGAATAAAGAGAAGGCATCAGTATCGTTTGTCAGCCAAGGACTGGAGTCGTGTTTTTTCTGTCTCTACCTCAAAAGATCTGAGGATATAAACTGCTGCTAATGAGGCTGACTGATTGAAGAGATCTTTACATGAATCAAATCCCAACACGCCAGGTCGAGCTTAGCGAAACACTTTCCCCCATGTAATCTGGCTAGCAGATGGCTGACCACCGGCACCGGATACGCATTAGGGCGAATTGCCTTATTAATGGTGCACTTATAGTCGGCGCAAATGCGAACCTCCCCATTGGCCTTCAACGCCGTGACAATTGGAGTTTCCCACTCCGCAGAATCAACAGGAACAAGAATCCCCTGGCCCACCAATTTGTCCAGTTCCGCCTCTATTTTGTCCTTTAGTGCAAAAGGCACCCTGCGCGGTTTGAGTCTTATTGGGCGGACCTCCGGGTCCAGGTCGAACGCTACTGGGGGGCCCTTGAATTTCCCAAGTCCCTTTTTGAAGACTTCGGAGTGCGCGTCGCACACCCTCTGTATCGGGTCAGTCCCAACGGCGTGCACCCCCCCAATGAACAAACCCAGGGGTTGGAACCATTGAGTCCCGAGGAGGCTGCAATTTCCCCCCTTAAGGACGACTAGGGGAAGCTCCGCGGCGTGCTGTTTATATTGGACCTGGAATTTTCCCACCCCCAGCACCGGGATACTGTTCCCTTGCACGTCCCGAAGCGTGGACCTCAACGCTTTGAGCTTGGGCCGTACACGGGGGGCGATTCTCACAAACTCCCTCTGGGAAATAATTGAATATGAGGAGCCCGAGTCAATTTCCATCCTAACAGGGGCCCCTTGCACCAGTACCTCAACAAAGTAACGGGGGTGTCCCATGGACACGCTGAAAACTGGGGCGGCGGCGTCGCTGTCGTCGGAGATGCGGCCCACGCCATCCTGCTTCCTCGTGGGCCGGGCGCCATCCTTTGGCCTCGTCGAGCGGCCCGGTTTCACCGAACGGTCTGGCGAGCTCTTCCGGTCCTCGCGCCGTCGTCTGCAGACTTTGGCGATGTGCCCGCGGCGGCCGCAGTTGTGGCACTCGGCCTTTCTGAACGGGCACTTCGCGCGGTCGTGGGCCGCTCCACGGCCATCGCAACGCCGGCCCCCTCTTCGGACCTTCCGGACGTCTTCCTCGTCGCTGCTCTCAGCGGAAGATTTCGATGCTCGCCGGGCCGCGTGCACTGAACCCGCCGCTTGGTCGGCCTGTGGGAGCCGGCCCTGGAGCTCTTTCACTCCGGCCCTCGTGGCTTCCGCGGCCTGCGCTGCCTTCACGACCTCGTGCAGTGTCAGGGGCGGCTCCTGATTCATCAGCTTTCGCTGAACCTCCTCGTCCCGCAGGCCACACAGCATGCGGTCCCTGAGCATGGTCTCCAGATTATCCCATTTGCATGGGCCGGCGGCCAGTCACAGGGCCGCTGCAAACGCGGCAACCGACTCACCCGGCGCTTGGACTCGCCTCCAGAAAACGTCCCGGGCTGGGAACATCGACACCAAGGGCTGGAAGTGGTTTCGCATCGCCTTCAGGAGATCTTTAGCCTTCAGCTCGCCCACCTTCTTCGGCGCGATGAGGTCGACTAGCACCCTCTTGCCGGCGTGCCCGAGCATTCTGGTGAGGATGGCTCTCTTTTTTTCCTCGTCGGTGACCTCGAACTCCACCAGCGCACCTTGGAAATCCATTTCGAAGAGTTCCCAATCTTCCGGTTTGTTGATGTCGAAACCGGCGTATGTCTTGGTCCCGTGGGAAGCCATATCCCACCTTCGTCGCCAATTTAGTGTATGGGAACCAAGACACCAGGACAGCCGAAGAGCTGGCTCAACACAACTTTATTGCATGCTGGTCAGAGGGAACATGTGGTAATGGCGGACGAACAGCTCAATATATACAGTGGCTATACATTTGAATGTGGCTCCTTGACAGTCTATTGGCTACTGTCCGCGTGACATCATTGCAGGTCACGCCCTTCTTGTCCAGGTGAAGGTGATGGCGGGAGTCTTCCCGCGCTGTTGTTCTTAGGTGAGTCTGGACCAATGAGCTTGGACGCTCGCTATTGCCATCTGGTGGTCACTAGCTCGCGTCCTATTAGGGTTACAGTGATGCAGCTGAAGGTTACAATGTTACACATAGAAAGGTTACATTGGATACACATGGATAGGTACATTGTTTAAAGGCACAGGCTTTAGAACACAACACCGTGACAGAAGGCTTGTTTTCCTAGCATATCATTGGCTAAGTACATTTGCCAGTCTAAGAAGTTATTGCGTGCCTAGGTTAGCCATGGGTATGCTAATCAACAGGAACACACTGTACTTCCCTTATCTGGAGTTCTTGTAAACATCAAGCATCTATGCTCTAGTTGTTTGGTCTAACTGTGGTTTGGTGTCTCCTAGGATGTGAGTAATCTTCCGTGTGCTGTTTACTAGTCACTGCGACATTTGGGTGACACTTAACCTACATCCACTCAGTGCTCCCAGCCAAGGAAACATGGAGTCACTTCTGCTAATGCACTATTAGCCCATACCAATTTCCTCTCCTATAAGGATCGGTTGGTTTCCAGCTTGTGTGCGAGCTAGACGACCCAATCGGGAAAGGTAGCTGACCAATCAGTGACCTGTGCTACCCACACCCTCCCCCGCTGCCTTCTCTTTCAGCGTGTTCGTCGATGTGTAGCCGTGTTAAAAAAATTGTGGCAGACAATGATATAAAGCTATACAGCCCACGGTGCAATTAAAACATAGTAATATATACCATAGAGACGTACACTTAAGAAATTTTTGAAGCGGTAAGCGAGACGTGATGACCCACTGTGCGACTGAACAACAAGAAGACGTGTGTGTTAGTCTG
This sequence comes from Bradypodion ventrale, assembly GCA_035047345.1. Taxonomy (NCBI): domain Eukaryota; kingdom Metazoa; phylum Chordata; class Lepidosauria; order Squamata; family Chamaeleonidae; genus Bradypodion; species Bradypodion ventrale. The sequence goes on from JAWDJE010000002.1 coordinate 148,241,812, forward strand.
TGCAAGCAGTATTGCAGTAGCAGTAACACTTATATGCTCACCCATGTGGGATGCCCACATTAATTAGATATTAAATCTCTTCCGATGTCCAGACTCGGAAGCCAGTCCCCAAGTTACTTGGGGCAATGCTCGGCAGGAGGAGAGGAAATTGGGGAACAAACGAATAGGCTAGGAATAAACAAAAGCTCAGGCTAAGGGCAAATAGAGTTAGGCAGGCAGGCAGGGGCAAACAAGGGCCAAGATTAGGTGCCCGGGGTCAATCCACATAGGCCCCGAGATTAGGGCAGGAACAATGGGTCTCGCCAGCCTGAGGCAATTGTGCGGGTTTTCCATTAACCTCGGGGTAGCCTCAGAGTAGCCTCCCAGACGATGGGTTTCATGAGAACGCCATGCACGCAAGCCTTCTGTACAGGGGATGGCTGGTGCGATTGTCTTAGACACGCATCTTGCCCCTAGGCCACACCTGTCAAGTATCCCGGATTGGCCGGGATTTCCCGTATTTTCACGCCGATTTTCGTCCTTTCCCGCCCGGAGCTGCCGCTATCCCGGATCTTGGCAGCGGAGGGGAAAGTTACTGTGCATCCCTTCTGCGCAGGTCCTTTCTACGCATGCGTAGAACCGACCAGCACAGAACGGTTTTTGCGCAGGTCCATTGTATGCATGCGTAAAAGCCTTCTACACATGCATAGAACCGACCAGCGCAGAACGGTTTTGCGCAGGTCCATTGTATGCATGCTTAAAAGCCTTCTACGCATGCGTAGAAGCGACCTGCACAGAACGGTTCTGCGCAGGTCCGTTGTACGCATGCGTAAACGGCTTTTATGCATGCGTAAAACGGACCTGCGCAGAACTGTTCTGCGCAGGTCCCGTATTGTCCGGAGCCGCGCTTGACAGGTATGCCCTAGGCAGGGAATAAATAACCTCTCCAGACTCCGGTCAGGGCTGGACTTTGTCACACGGCCGCCTCCCGCGTCTCATTGCAACAACCCATAGCGCTTAGAGTGCATTCTCTGGGCGGCTCACAGAGTAATTAGCATTTCCCACACACACACATGCTGGGTACTCATTTTACAGACTTCGGAAGGGTTGGAGGCTGAGACAGCCTTGTGTCCCACCAGGATCGAACTCACAATGTTTTGGCCGCAGTACAGCAGTTTAGGGACTGCAGTGGCTCAAGTGGCTAAGATGCTGACTGGGAGGCGGAAGGTCACCAGTTTGATTCCTGAGTACTGCAGGACGCGGAATGAGCTCCAGTCTTTGTCCCAGCTCCTGCCAACCTAGCAGTTCAAAAGCAAGAAATTGCAAGTAGATAAATAGGGACCACTTCGGTAGGAAGGTAAGTATTCCGTGCGCTCCGGTATCTAGTCATGCCTGCCACATGACCACAGAAACGTCTGCAGAAGCAGAGAGCACTGGCTCTTCGGCTTTGAAACAGAAATGAGCACTGAATCCTAGAGTCGGCTTTCAAGCAAGGGAAACCTTTACCGTTACTTACAGCAGTTTAACCACTGCTCTTAAGAGTAGATGTCTTATTAAGTTGACTTGATCCATGAAAGCTAACACTAAAATACAGCAGTTATTCTTCAAGGTGCCACAACATTGTCTTTTTTCTTTTGTTTACTCTCCTATACACTTAAGAAAGCCAGCATTTTACGCCTTGAAAGTTGTTTTTCAGCACGCCTTAACCTCGTGGATCAAATCCGAATGTGAAAAGAAAAGCTCACCTAAACACAGTGAAGTGTCTGTTAACAGGTTGTGTGTGCCTGTTGGCTTTTAAACAAAGTCTGTTCAACTTATGTTCTTATCCTCTTTTATTATAAATTGTGTGCCATCAAGTCATTTCTGACTTAGTGACCCTTTTCAGGGCTTTCTAGGTAGAGAGGAAGCAGAGATGGTTTACCATTCCTTGTTTTGGGGGTTTCCTGGGACTGTGTAGCTTGCACAAGACCACACAGCCTGGCTTTTCTGGGATGCCCAGTTGGGAATTGGACTCCCCACCTTCGAACTCAGGGGCAAGCAACCTATAGCCAGATTCGGCCTGTGGTACCAAATCAACCAGCCTGAGCCCTTGCTTTAGCCGCCAGGATCGGCCATGGACTCATTTACAGCTGTTGTAAACACATTCACAACAGCTGCACTCATTTATGGCTGTTGTAAACGCATTTACAACAGCCATAAAGGAGTCCATGGCCAATTCCGGCAGCTGCAGCTGGACCATCAGTCCAGCCCGCCAGCTGTCTGAGGGAATGTGACCCGCCCGCATCTTCAAAAAGTTGGCAACCCGTTCTAACCAATTAAGCTGAGTCAGAAAGAGCCTCCTCGAAGATTGTATTTTTGAACCACAATTGGGCAATTGTTGTGCTGGCTAATCTTTCTCACACTAGGTCAGGTTAAAGGAACTATGGAATGAATTCGCCAAAAGGTAGCTTCATTTTGACAGTTTATATCTGGCCTAGAAACAGAACTCATTGACCAATGTAGTGTAGCAGATAAGAGTGATGGACCAGAACTCAAGAGGCCTGGTTTTGACACTTGAAGAAGGGAATTCCTCTCAAGATGGGTGGTGTATAAGTGCATCAAATAAACAAATCAATGAATTCCTACTCCTATACCATAACAAGTGATGCCAGATGTTGGTTTCTATGGGCAGCCCATGACAAGAATACACGATACTCCCGTGAACCTATAGTTGCATGTTTCTTTTTCTTTCCTTCACCATCTGCAAACTCTACCGTAGTTCTCTGCCTTCTCTAAATATAATGGTAAATGTCCACAAGAGATTCAGCCATGAAATCTCACTGGGGGCTTGGAATTGCCAAAATTAGTTAAATAGTGTCTCACTTACCTTGAAGCCTTATTAGGGTTGCTGCAAGAACTTGACAACATAGAGGAATTGCCTCTTTATCACATAATCCCCCATCAATAGTCAATGTAGAAAAGAAGATTTGTATTATCTTTTTGTAAAGTTCAGTCTACTGCATATACCACCCTTCTGATAGTGTCTGTTGCATCCTTCTGGATTGACCAGTTTAATCATGAGAACAAATTCTCCAATAGGCTGATCAATAACACAGGTTGTTCATTCCCTATGATGGTGAAAATGTCCTGTTCTTCGACCATCCTGGACCATCCTGAAATAATGATCTAGGAACATTGCCTTCTTGCTATTGTAAGGATACAGAAATAGGTTGCATTCATCTATCATCAATTGTGTAAATGTATACAGTATTTGAATAGGGCTAGTGCAGCATAGCGTGACAGTGTGGTGAAGGAGGATGGATTATGTCATTGTGTGTCATATGCTGTATGCTTGTGTGAAACTGTTAATAAAGAGAGCTGCTGGGAGAGAAGATCAAGAAGATGGAGAGGAGGAGAGAGAAGACTCTGAAGTACCCAGCTAGTCCCCCACAAATCTCACCTCTTCATTCTGCTGGTCAGAATCCCAAGTATTAGGTCAGTACAAGTGACTTCAGTGCCATTACTTCAGTATCTCCTGAAATAGCCTGAATGGTTGTCCAGAACCTTTTTCACCTCTCTGCCGTTAACTGGTATTTCCACCAGAACTAAATTCTAAATCTAATTTATACTGTTAGGAGCTTTCCTATTAGTAATGAAGTTTTAGTCTCCAGGAGGAAATTGTAAGCCACGGCATATAAAATAAACATGTACAGTGAATCCATGCTTTATGGAGAGCTCTCTTACCAAAAAAAATCGCTTCAGGAAAAGAAATATCGGAAATGGTGGTTCACTTCAAGGAGAAAAATTGCTATATGGAACTTTTTTTTGGTGTTCCGATGCTTCCCATGGCGGTGGGTATTTGGAGCATTTCTGCTCTGTTTTTGACATTTTTCTTCAGGTTTTGACACCTCCAGAAGTATTCCCCGCAACCAGGAAGTGCCAAAAATTTCCCATTCCTTCATCAACTGTTCAGCGGGGACTTTCCCTGCAATTACCAGGGCTGGCCACTAGATGGCGCTGTTGGAAATGTGCCAAACACGCATTGCAAACTAAACGAAATCAGTTCTGGAACTCACTAAAAACTTTTTTAAAAAGTATCCCCTCCGCTCAAACCTCTTTCCAGAATACACTTTGAAAATTTTTGTTGTGTTTACACCACTTTAGAAGAAGCTTTGAACAGAAAAAAAACACATTTCCTTGGCTCCTTTCTAACCTCCGGAACGGAAATATTGGTTTTCAATGCATTCCTATGGGAAATCACAGTATGCTTTAAGAAAAAAAAATGCTATAAAGAAAATCCTGCGAAAATGATTTAATTTGACTTAGAGTTGTAAGCCAAATCAGCTGATTTTCATAATTCTGTAGAGTTTAACCACAGTTATTATGAACAAGTTTTATTTCTTATAGGAAAGTGCCAACATTTACTGGTAGTTGAAATTAAAGAAAATAGTATGTTAACAGTAACAATAATACATGTGATATCAATTATATTACACACCTCAATATCCTGCTATGGATTCATGTTTTTCTGTAAGAGTATCTTCCTTTAAAACAGTATCACAAAAAACATTGGGTTGCTCACTTCATGCAGCTGTAGCTCTAAGGAAGAAGACTGAGGGAGTTACATTCACATCTCCAGGTCTTAAGCTGTTTTCCAGCATATTCAGACAGTCTCCTTTGGACCAATTATCAAATTCAGATACTAACACTCTCTGCCCACATTTAATTGGATAAAGCTTGCCAGGACGCTTTTCCCCATTGTCTGCTTGCTTTGTTTAGGCTCAGGCTTTGGAACTTAGTATGTCCTGTATAAGAATCAGTCAGTTTTTAAGCCCATAACTAATAATACTTTTTCTAGGAAAAAAATAAACAAGATTTTCCCTCTGGTATTCTGTTTGGAAAGAGAGATATTGATGTACAACTCATTAGAATAAAACTGAACAAAATGGGTGAATGAGCTAAAGCTTCAATTCATGTCAAGTATTCTTCTTTGATATATTTCTACAACATCTCCAACTTCAACCAAAGAGACCTTTGCTTCCTCCTCCCTTAGATTTTTTGGAGGTTTTAGCACCTGGCGATGTTCCCTTCGCAGTTCCAAACCACTCTGGTAACTTCCTCTTTGAAGGCTGATTTAAAGTCTAAAAAGTAGAATAAAAATCATGAACACATTGTTTCACTATTACACACCATTATTTACTAACATTATCATCTCTTTTTTGAGGTGGAGAATATCTAATCAAGAAACAATGACCAGCCCAAGCAAACTCAACAAGCAACTTGGCAGGGTGGGTACTGAGCCTGGGTTTCCTTAGTTTGCCATGCCGCATTGGCAGCTATTTGTCTTTTATCCATTATTGCATCACCGCAGTTGGGCCTAATGGTAAAATGAGCAGAGAAGGAACTCTGATTCCCAACGATCATGGAGGCAGAAGAGGCCATGCCAGATGAACTGTCTGTGAAGGCACACCTTGATAATATCCTCAAGGCTGCGGCAGTCCATTGCAGTTCCGGTGTCAAATCCAGCATGTCTCATTTTATGTATGCCACAGGAGATGGCTCTGAGATCATAGTATGTGGGTAACTTCATGGCAAGTTGGATCACCTTAAACAAATTCAGATCAATGGTATTTTTTCTGCTTCAGGAAAAATGCATTCTCAGATAGGAGTTGCAGCCGATGACGACAACGACATCACTGCAGAAAATGCTTCTCACCCAAACCCTTGCTTATAGGCCTTTATGCATACAATCAAAGACTTTGTTGCTTGAAGCAACAATCAAGACACTCTTCTGTTCTGTCTACAAATGATGATTGGAGCTGGCAGCGAAAAAGCAGAGAGGGTGGTTAACTGTCTTCTGTTTTCCACTTAGATCTTCCCTATGTGCTATTCTGTATTTATCTCTGCTAACACACCAGATTTGCATTCACCTCAAACACAAGGAATCTCTACAATACGTGTAGAACTCCATGAGATCTCATGCCCTCTCAGGGATGCTGAGCAGTGGAGCAGCACCAACTAAGCATGTAGATGCATGATAATATAGAAGTAGGCTTTAGCATACAATAGCCAAGGTCTACAAATTAACTTCAGGGTTGATTGAGCTTAAACCAACATTTCCTCAGCCCACATCTATTTTATTTGTTATATCACAAGGCAATTGAATGCCATCATTTCAAGACCTTCCATGTGTAATTTCTGTAGTACATCATCGTGTACCCATCCTTGTTAAATGAATTTGTGAAGCTGACATGAAAATTTAGTAGCATAAGGGAACCACAGTCTAAAACACGGCTGAAATCATGGGCAGATCTAGTTAACTTGATGTAAAATATACAGCTGGAAGGAGTATATAACTGCCCCCTCAGCCAACGACTAAAATCTAGACACTTGGTGCACTGCAATCAACCTACAGAATAACCATTTCAATATTTCAGATGCCTGGATGGAACTCTGGCAACATCTATCTCTGATTCCCCATCATCACATAATCAAGAATTCCTGTGAATAGCCCTTGGAGGTTGCTGAACAGAGTGAGGACTAGCTATGGTAGATGTCAAGCCACTTTGTTCACATGGGGATGGAAGTCCTCTCCCCAATGTGACTGTGAAGAAGACCAAACCATGGACCACATTATATTTAGGTGTCCTTTACGTGCATTTGGAGGAACCTTGGAGGACTTGCATAAAGCCACAGATGAAGCCCTTCATTGGTTTTCAAACCTAGATGTGGAACTCTAGCTAGGAACTTGAGATGGACAATTTGTGTATACTGTATATATCAACATTAACGTAGACAACTGAAGTTCATCATACAATAAACAAACAAACAAATAAGCAAGCAAGCAAGCAAGCAAGCAAGCAAGCAAGCACTGGAATTCTAAGAGGCTAAATATCCTAAAATATACCAAATGAAATAGTGATGGTGACAAAATATGCTCAGTGTTTCACTAACAAACATTTCTCAAACACAAACCATGCCTATGATTTTACAAATGATTTATGAGCTACAATACCTGTGACTGGGAATCAGTAAAGAGGTCTTCCTCTTCAGCACTCAGGGAAGGCTGATTCCATGAGGCCAGCTTAATGGAGCTCTGATGACTCTGAACAGCTTGTTTAACATCAATGAATTGCTCTTCACTTTTCTTCTTTTCCTTTGAAAGAAGAAGCAGTTATAAAATAAGTTCTTGGTAGTGTGGCCGACAAAGAGACACTCTCTGGAGTGCTGTGCTTTAAGCTGCCAAGATGTAAAAGCTTGAGAGAAAGGGGGCCGGTGGACTATCCCTTAGAGAACCAGATTGGTTCATTTCTTTGCTTTGAAAAGCTTCCCGTTCTTTTGATGGACTAGATACTGTATCTTGCTAATTCTTTCAATACAATTATAAAATACCTGAAGAGACCTGGAGTGGTTACTCGGCTCGATGCTACCTTATCTATGCATATCTAGATGCCTGCGTTGTCCAGCCAGGGGGCTGCAACTCAGAAGAACAATAGGGCCTACTCGCGAGTAAGGAACCAAATTGTTACAACGTCTGGCCTAGATAAAGAAGAAGACTGGAGAAGCAATTATGAAGGTACTTGGGTTGCTCATAAACTGTCACATCTGAAATCATAATATAATTACCTCAGATGAAGAATCTGTACATGGCATGCTTTGCTTTTTATTTTTATTGGGTCCGTAATTATGCTTGTGTTCAGCTGATTTTAATGAATCCCCCTAGAAGAGAAACAAGGTTTTTTTAATATCATAAATTTAACTGCTGTTAAGCTAAGGATCTTAAATAACATTACATTAAAAAAAAGACAAAAATTCAAAAACGAATCCTTCCAGTCACTTTTCACTTTAGTTTTTAGATTTTGTGAACACAATGCCAAAACACTGCATGAAAATATAAAAAAATGAGTGTGTCATGACAAAAGCCAGTAACAACACACAAGAATTATAATCTAGATGAATAAATTTGTCAGATAAATGAAAAGTGAAAATGAATAAAATAAGGACTTTCTGAATCTCTGAAACAGTCCTTTCTCATACAAAGTGATTAATGTCTGATAGCATGGGTTGCACAAATGGCATAAGTATTCTCAAAGGTTACAATGCAATGAATCCAGAAATCTTTATGTTAACAATACTGTACATCTAGCAGGATGGAAGAGAACGCTGGTCAGCTACTAGAATTTCACCTAACTTTTAATGATCGGCCAGCAGCACATTGTTTTATTGACTGGATAACAATACAAGTTAACAAAAAGACAATATTAATTATATTCATTTCCACCTTTTGTTTTATATCACAAAGCTGGTTCTAATCCTTGTATGTTGTTACTAGTAAAAGTATACCTTGACTATACTGGCTAGTTGTCATCTCAGGACTGGGATTCTATGCGATCAAACAATAGGAATAGCAATTAAAACTTATATTCCGCCCCATAGTACTAAATTCACTCTCTGGGCAGTTCACAAGGTAATTACCATATTCAGTACTAGCAACACAAGTTTTGTCATATACAAGTAGCAGATGGAAGGATCACTTTGTCCCTCCTTCACTCATCTATTTGATTTCTGTGCTGACCATTGCAGAAACCGTAATCTATCCCTTAGCTCTATCCTTCCTCTGATATCCCAAACCTACAGCAGTGTTAAGGAAAAGCGCTTCCAAAGGGCAAAATGGCAGTCATATGATTGATTGTACCATCTACTTGCACAATGCTAGTTGCTGGAATATAAAGAGTGGCACATGCAAGGGATGAAGATTCCCATTCTTTGAGGCCTGCACAGAAATGCAGAACAGAGAATCTTCAGGTTAGAAGCTTTTAGTGAGCTTATTTATAAGCCTGATTTTCAATACGTAAAAAAGACAAAATAAAATAACAAAGCAATATTATGTTGTACTAAGAACTACAGAATCCTTGGACTTCCAAGTACAGTAAAACCTCACATAACGGGGGGTGGGGGGTGGGACTCAGTTCCACTTCGCTATGCGATTTTTTTCGTTATGCGTTTCCCTATAGGAGATGCCTCGCATAACGGAAAAAAAAGTTCGCTAACTAGGGTTCCCATTGAGCGGGTATACCCCGGTTACCAAAACCCCTGCATAACTAACAATTTTTTTCGTTATGCGGGGTATCGTCCTTGCATAATGAACGCTTCGTTATGCGAATGTTTCGCTATGCGATGCGTTCGTTATGCGAGGTACCACTGTACTATATTTATTAAGACTGCTAGTCCAGCAAAGTTAGAAAGATTACTGGCAAAATTTCAGTCCCTACCACTAGATGTTGCTATGACACTACACTTCATTGCTACACAATCTCAGTGCTCTGTTTCATGGAATAAACTAAGAAGGAATTCAGTTTTGGCTACTTCCAGAAAAAAGAACTATAAAGTGACTGTCCCTTTTCTACACTGAATACAAGAGGATATTCTACCACAAAGGGAACATCCTGTCACTGCAAAAATGCTGTCCCTACCTACTATCTGTAAAAATAAAACAGCTGCATATCAAGTTGGTCCCTAAAACATAAAGGGCGTACACCAGAAGGCTGCTGATAAGAAGTAGCACAGGAGAAAAATTAAGTGTGCTTCAATGGTCTCCCCCCACCCATTTGTAGGCTGTTTTAGAGATTTTTTTAAAAAAATAATTCAGCTTACAAACCTTGGTTTCTATCCACAAAATTTCCTCCTCCTTTTGTGAAGATTTTTTACGTGATTGCAGACATTCATTTTCTTGAGGGTGACGTTGCTTCTCTGAATTACTCTGTTGGCTCAGCTGCTGTCCTTTATACTGCTTCTCTAGTAATGCCATGGTCATTCTTATAAGATACATTTCAATGTCTGCTGGAACTAGAGTTCTAATAACTTCTACTTGTGTTATATCTTGGGAGAGAGACACAAGAATTATAAATTATTTTCTGAAAAAGACTATTTTGAAGAACCACTGTGATTCTTAAAAGTTTTAAGCAATAAAGTAACTAAGTTCCTTATTAATAGACTATTAACTTCATAAAAGATAAACTAGAAATAAAACTTTGGATGTTTCTACACATGGAAGAATCTTTTTCTCATTTACATTCAAAGTGGTTTGATAACTCTGCACATACAAGATGTTTGGTATAATTATGAGTGGTAATCTGTATTGCCCCATTAGTGTCAAAATGCTGCACATCTTTGCCTGGAAAAGGGATCTCTCTCAATGGTTCTGGAGGCTTATTGTATTTCATTGAGTATAGGGTTCATTGGTTCTGGAGGCTTCAAATATCTATCCCTGGAACTTGAAGGGCTGAGTATTCTCTTGTCTCCCTTCTTCGGACTCGGGCTTCGCTGAGTGGGTGGTATATAAATGTGAAGATTAAATTTTAAAAAAATAAAAAAATCTTCAAGTGCTGTATCCATTCCAGATATTGGCTATCATCATGGTGATAATCTTCCTGCTCTTAACTCCTCGGAACAGTTCTTCTGAGGACATGATACACCATTCTCTCAGGTTCTTTAGCCACAAAGTGCATCTATGTGTAGGGCCTCTCTTCCCAGAGATCTTCACTTGCACTGTGAGTTGGAGGATTCTATACTTCATGTCACTCCTCATGATATGCCCAAGGTATTGGAGCTTTCTTTGCTTAATGGTCTTAAAGAGTTCTTGTTCATTATCCATCCGGCGCAACACTTCTACATTAGTCACATGGTCAACCCATGATATCCTTAGCAGCCATCTGTAGATCCACATTTCAAAAGCTTCAATTTTGTTTTCAGATGGTCCAGGGGTTCTCAAGGTTTTCATGCCATGGGCTGGACCACTCATCATCAGACAGCAGAGTGGGCTGGACATGTGGGTTCCCCCTGTCATAAACACTGCTGCAAACCGCAGCAGACACGTTTATGGCTGTCATAAATGCACCCGCTTCCGGGGTCGTCACTACGGGCTGGATGGAATGGCGTTGGGGGCCAGGGCTTGCCCACAGGTTGTGAACCCCTGCTTTAGTCAATGTCCAAGCTTTGATTCCATATAGCAACACTGGGAATATGTAACATCTCACTATTCGAATCTTTGTAGCAAGAGTTATATCTCTACTGCATAACAAATGTCGCATTTTTATGAAAGTGGATCTTGCTTTTTCTATTCGTATTTTAATCTCTACCTCAGGATCCTATTTTACATTTAAAATACTACCCAATCTGGTCACCCACTCACACACAAATATTTTTCTTACAAAAAGGAGCTTTTATTCCAAAACAGGGAAAGCCCTTTATGCCCTCCAATGGGTGGGGGGGGGGGGACTGTTAAAAATGGGGGTATTAGGAAGCCCCAGGGATGTCAGGTCCCACAGGATTGCATCCATGGGGAGTTTTTGAGCCACACACTTTCCCCCCACTTTTTCCCAATCTGGGGAGTACTTCAGAGGCCCAGTGATGTTCTGGGGCCAGATTTGGGCCAATGGGGTGGGGGGGAATAAAGAGAACCAAATGCTGCATGTGGCCCATCACTGTCTAATAATGCCTCACCTGAGTTGATGGGAGGATTCTGGATGATTTTAGTGATCCTCTCTTGTATCTCAGGAGTTAAACCAGCACGTTCAACATTGACAGGGTAGCCAGCTTTCAAAGCTTGGCATAAATGTGTACCAACCACTGTAAGGGGCAAAGACCGTCTCTCCCCTATGCTTTTCTAGGAAAAGAAGGAGAAAATATCAGGATAGGGTGATAAGCCAGGCCTCTGCTAGTGAGGGATCCATACTTCGTACTCAAAACTCTCTTCATGAGAAACAGAAATAAACAAATATTGGCTGAAATCCACATAAGTCAGGCTGCGCAAGGCTAGTGATATCATCAGCTGTAGCCATTTTTCAGGAACCAGAGGTTTACAAATCCTCTTACCTTGAAATTTCCATGGTTCTCTTGAGATCTGTTTTGTCATGGGGAATCTATTGGGGCCTGTGGGACAAGGGAAGTCATTAATTTGAAAATTGCTGATGGTGGCAAAATCATCCCATCAATGGTGATTTTCATAATCTAAAGACTTCCCCGTTCAACTGCTTTCAATGATTTCCCCAGGATAAAAGGGATTCCAAAGGGAGCCTCAGACCCTTGAAATGGGGCGGGGTTAGAACTTGGAAACCTTTAGTTCCTACAAAATGGTTGTAGCTGATTACATCACCAGCCTTACACTACCTAACTTTATGCTGCTAGATTTCAGTCAATGCATACCTGTCAAGCCACGGTTTTCAAAATCTGGGAGCCGGGCACGCATGCGCAGTAAGTTTCCAGGCACCGGGCAGGAAAGGGGTTACTGCACATGCATGGTCATCAGAGGCAGCGGCACGCATCCACAGTAACCCCTGCACACATGCGCAGTAGCCCCTTCACCCAGGAAAGGGGTTACTGCACATGTGGACAGAGGTTACTGCGCATGCATGCAGGGTTTACAGCACATGCACAGTAACCCAGTAACCCATGCGCACATGCACAGTAACCCATTTCCTGGCTGGTCAAATTATGAGATGACAGTGGGAAGGAGGGTGAAGGAGCACTAGATTATGGAATTTCCTGGCCAATCCGGGATACGTGACAGGTGTGTCAATGTGTTTTTTTTAACAATCTTAGATTATTTGCACATGCAAGTTATTTGGGAGCAAATCTGACCAGGTTATCCTACTATGGTAATACAGTAGACCATACTGCCAGTGACTCAGCACCAAGAATCAGGTGGCGGTTAACTAATCTGACAACCCTGAGGACTAGCGGCCTTGGCGAAGACAACAGGGAAGGGTGATGGTCACCAAGTGGATTAAATCTCACTTGAATCCATCTTGATGGAGGGCAGCAGCTTCATCAATACTTGCCTGGGGCTGAGGAACTTTGCTTGCCAAAAGGGCTCAGGACCAGAAAGTGACTTGCAGAACTGGATCAGTGGTATGAGGGTCATGCTGCAATGCGGAAGGCAGATGAAAGGCCACTGCATTATATTTACAGGACAGTCTTCATGGCTGATCGCCATGATGATCACCAATATTTGGAATCAGATATGGCACAAGAAGAAGCAGTTATTTCATGCACATCTAAAATTTGTATGAATCATTGGGACCACAATGAAGAGCCAAGGTTTGCATAAATTGCTGTGGCTAATTGCAGCTAACTGTCAGCATGTGAAAAAGCATCTCAGTCATTCAATCCTCTGTGCCACCAGGTATGACCTGACAACTCCAACACCTGGTCAGTTAGCTCAATTAGCCATAACAAACTCCAGAAAACTTATACAAAGACAAATAGGATTCTGGCAAAGCGTTACTAAAATAAACATTGTATAAGGATGCTGTACTTGTTTCAATTTTGTTTTTCATAGGGTTTTTAATCATGTTAATTTTGTTCTGCTTTTCTGCTACATGTAATTTAATTGCATTTTAACACTTGTTATGAACTGTTTTGGGCTTGGTAAGAGAAACAGATGGGATATATATTAAATTGAATTAATGTGCCAAGTCAGCAAGCAATTTAACACAGGAAAGCAGATTATAACTGGCAGAATCCTTACCTATAAGGAGGGATGTTAACCATTGGAATCCGGTATACATGCCCGCACCCATCCATACTATCCCGTACCGAGCCCCGTACACTTGTCTTTACACTGACCGAGCATCACCGCAAGGGTCTGGCAGTCGCCAGTGGGGCAGCCACCCCACAAACGCGGACAAAAAAATCCAACTACAACTTCCAGTGTCCTCCGTACCGTGACTACTTCAGCCAATCAGGCTGAAGGGTACAAGCGCGTAGAACGTTGAAAAAGCCAGTGTGCGAAAAATAAAATAAAATAACGCCTCATGCAATGGGAACGCAAGGCCACTGAAGGCGGACGCAGCAGCTCATGTAACGGGAGCGCAAGGCCACCAAAGGCGGATGCAGCGCCTCATGGCCTCGCTAACCCAAACCTGCAAAAACCATGGTGAGACAACTGCCGGCCTTCTTTCCCGGAGCAAAGGGGAGAAGAGGGACTCCCTCTCCTCCCCTCACTCCCTGGAGAATGACTGGTTGTTGCGTTTGTACTACCCACACCACTGTTTTGAAAACTAGCACGAAACAACGGTGGAGGTAATAGAAAAGCAGCAGCAAGCAATCCGCAAGGAAGAGCACCACCCCTTACGGATTGTTGCCTGCCACACTACAATTTTACCAAAAAAACACCTTCACAGCCACAAACACAGATCTCCCGTTAGGTAAGCCAGGGGAAAAGGAGGCCGAGAGGATAGAACTATTGTGAAGCAGATAGCTCTTATCTGCCTCCTTCTCCCCCAACTGACCTAACGGATGTTACCAGACGAAGAGCGAGCTGACTAATGTCGAAACAGCAATGGGGAAAAGAGGCAATGACAGACAGGCCGTTCCTCACCCTGGAAACCACAACCACAACGAAACAAATCAGTTTAAAAAAACAACCAACCATCAAAAATACAAACAAAAATAAATAAACAAATAATTCAAATAAACCCAGAAAACAACAAAACAACAAACTCAACAAAACACATCCAAACTACCAAAGGCTAATGGAAAACCATGAAAACTCACTAAAAACACCTATCTACAACATAACAATACAAAAATACTTTCCTCAAAAACCAATAACAAAAAATACAAAAATAAATATGGGAAAGGAAAAAAAAGAAATAACAACCAGAAACATTCAACACAATAAAATGCATAAAAAATCCAGAAAAAATACAAAAGGACAAGCAAAAACACTTAATTAAATACAGAAACACTCTACTTAAACCACCCAGCCCAGCACCCCAAAATCGCACGTCCTCCCTCCATGCCTTCACAGCAGAACTGAAGAAACCAATACAATCACACTCTTAATCACAGCCCCACTTAGAGGCGAGAAGAGTATCCTACAGTCAAAAAAAATTTTAAAAATCCAAATAAAAAATAAAAAAATAAACACACACACACACACACACACACACACACACACAAATGCCTGGCAAGGGTGGGCAAAATATGCTAGTTCTATATATTGAAGGGCAGCTCTTGAGAACTAAGTGGGCTTCAAACCACAGTCAGTCTAAAACAATCCATTAGACAGGACCAAAGAAGTTCATACAGGTAGAAAACCTTTGCAGTTGACACCCAAAATGGCAGCTCTGCGATGTTCTCCATCTGTAGTGTGTAGTAAATGACATCTCTGTCATGATATCATCATGATGTTGTAAAGACAAAAGTATACTTTACTACACATTTCCCCTTTCATGCCATATGCTTAGTGACAAGGCAAGGCATAGTATGGCAATACAGTAAAACCCTGATTTACGAACACCTCAAATTATGAAACATTTGAGTTACAAAAGGTTTTTTTGGGTAAATCGGTGTCCCGATTTACAAAAAAAAAAAAACAAGCTCCGGCAGTAAAAAAGCTTCCTTCCCCTCTTCATTCAAGGCTTCTATGAGCATCCAGTTCCCTCCAAATAACATCCCAAGGCAAACCAGAGGCTCACAGAAGTCTTTGACAAACAGGGAAATGAAAGGGGCTGCTTCCTCTCCCCACCCCTGAAAGGACTTTCCAAACTCGTTTCTGGGGTGGGGAGAGGAGGTGCCCCCCTCGCCACCTCAGAAAGGACTTTGCAAACGGAGCAGTGGAAAATCCTTTCTGAGGTGGCAAGAGGAGGTGCCCCCCCTCGCCACCCCAAAAAGGACTTACAATTCCTCTGTTTGCAAAGTCCTTTCTGGGGTGGCAAGAGGAGGCGCCCCCTCCCCACCCCAAAAAGGACTTTGTAAACAGAGGAGTGGAAAGTCCCTCCCCACTCCAGAAAAGGTTTTCTATTCCTCCGTTTGCAAAGTCCTTTCTGGGGTGGGGAATGGAGACACCTCCGAACCTTGTCCATGGCCAGGCTGGAGCCCTTCAGAATCCTTGTGCGGCCAGTGTGACCACATGGATCTGCCCCCCCCCTCTCTACTGGACTGTTGAAGCAGGGGGGCAGCTATTCCCACTCTCCGGAGGAGCAGGAGGAAAGAAGCAGCAGCAGCAGCGTTCAAAAGGTAGGAGATCTCTCAGTTTATGTTATTTCCCCCCCCCCCAATGCATCCCTATGGGGATGCATCAAGTTACGAGAAAAAAAGTTAGGAAAAAGGCCAGGGAACCAATTTTTTTTGTAACTCAGGGTTTTACTGTATCACCATGCTAATGTTACTGTTCTGTATGGAGGAGAGGAATGTAACACAATGTTACCATTTTGGCCTGAACCCCATGGTTTTTGTAATGCAGTGTCATGCTGAGTTGCCTGCCGGTGAACACTGGGAATTTGGAGTTATACAATAAAGGAGTCTCAGATAAGTAATGAATATATCAGGCTTGTGATCCACCAGCACAAACATAGCAGATTAGCCATTTACGAGGATATCTCTCTCTCTCCAGGGTGTTTGATAATTCCTATATTTTCAGAGTCCCAAGCAGGCAGCCAAAACAGGTGTATCACATCTCCTGGAGAGCCACTACATAGAACTGACCACATCTGGCCTTGTGGACTGCAAGTTGTGCTGATCTAGAATATAAGCTACTGTTTGTACCTGATATAAACAGAATGTTTAAGACCAACAACAATAAAAAAAACTAGAATGCTGAATATATTTGTATAATTCTACAGAGCAGTTCACACTTGCTGAAAAGGAGTCTAAATAAAAATGGACACTATAACTAGAACCATTAAACATATTCCATTGTTGTTTGCTTAACATTTCAGTAATAAATATACTAGGCAGCTTTTAAAAATAATCTCAGTATACTTTGACCATGATTTTCTTCCCATAAAGACAATGGCTGTGTTTTATGTTTACTGACTTTCTCCTTGGTAGCAGATGCCAGTGTGCCCGTTGAAATTAATAGTTATTTGATACAAGGCATCACATTACCTACTGTTAATTGCATTACTGCTCCTGGTTAATGAGTCCTTGGGCATTTTAAAATTTGTTGGCTACCTAACAAAGAAACACTCTTGGGAATTGGGCATCAGTGTAACTCCAGCATCAGTGCAGAGCAGAACTGTATGACAAAGTGAACATAGTACTACCACTTCAAACATTTGAACATAGTAAGTAGAACTGACACTATGCAATGGTAGTCATTTTTTATTACAATCTTTGGCAATGCTAAACGATAGTGTCCTTTCAGCTTATTTTAGGGAGCACTTCTAGAAACAGTGGAAATATTCTTCTATCCCAAACAAGGTCAATACTGATCCTTAAAGCACTGCCAAAAATTACTTTCATTTGGCATTACTATATACCGTAGCTATATCTGATACAGTTTGATGCCATCACACTGAGTAGATAATGCACTAAGTGTTGTACAAGTGTTACTGCTATTGCTGTATGATTGTCAATTGACTGGGAATGGCCAAGAAGATGACACAATACCTAACTTATAATCAACACCTAATCTGATCTCTAAGCGATCTGTAACCCATTAAAATTGTGCAACCACAAAATACCGTTGAAGGTTCAATAGCTTACCAAAGACATATTCTTTTCTTGAAACAATGTATATGTCATATGTTCTGATTCTGTCAGAGTACTACATCCATCACCCTTCTGAAGAAACACAGATGGTTGATCTCTGGATTCACAGTTCTTGACAACGTCTGTCTACATAAGGACAAGCAAGGTTTTATTTGCAAAAATCCAAATATCTAAGGAACAACATTTAAGCAAACCACTTTGATCATTAAGCAGCACTTAAAATTAAAAGTCATCCAAATTGCTATATTTTTCCAAATTAGTCAATAATTACAGATAAGCAAAAGCAGGTCAGCACCAAAAAAAAAAAAACAACCAACAATTTTAAATCATGTTACATTTTAAGCTCTACACGAAGGACATTCACGTATGTATTTTTTATTCCTGACATCCAATATGTTGGTGTCTCTTCAGAAAGTATGTGTGGACCAACCAGTTTTCTTATGTTATCAGGACAAGTGCAACACTGGTGAAACTCAGCCTATATCCTGTACTCACGTGACACAAAATAAGAAAAGATAAATACACTGCTATGAAAACCATAGCATGCATCCATGACGTCCATCCCTGGTGTCTTTGCAGCAGCACCAACACCTGGTACACCAACTCATGTGAGCAGCCATGGGAAAAGGCAGTCTTCTTCATAGCACCTCTCTCCTCTGCAAACATGCCACTAGGTCTCAAACAACCATAAAGGACATCCCTTCCTCCCTTAGTGCTCTAAGGACATCTGGCTCCCACAAAGGACCATCTCCTAACAAAAGGGCTGGGTGCAATACCTTTGTAGAAACTAAGCAAGCATAACAAGAGGACACACCAATATCATTCCATCATGGATGCCTGAGTCATCTTATCATGAGTTTATATACCATGGTTAGTGTAAGTTAATTCTTATAAACGGCGAGTACTTATCCCATCTTTGCTTCGCTGAAAATATAGTGTTAATATCAGAATCAGTAGAAGAAGCGCAGAATATGCCTCAAGAGTTAGAATATGCCTCAAGAGTTAGACGCAGAAAGTTTATTTATTTTATTTTTATTTGTTTGTTTGTTTTTAATTTGTATTGCTGCCCCTTTGCCTGGGGCGACTCTGGGCAGCTCACAGCCGGATATAAAACATATAAAACATAGGAACATTCATAGTAAAAATCATTATAAAAACCCCATTAAAAACATGTTAAAACCCATTAAAACCCACCCACCCCACTTGCAAAGAGGGAAAATTCAAATGAGCCAGCGGGCAGGCGCCACCTCCCCAGCAGCAGCCAAGTTGAAAGATTGGCCTGAAGATGAAATATGTCAAAAATGAAATATATGCGGAGCGCCTCCACAAATGCCATAGATATGAGATGTGGAAATGTGATAGTAGAAGAAGTTGATTCATATGTATGCCTTGGGCAAAAGGTTAACCTAAATCAAGATCTAACAAAAGAAATTGTGAGAAGAAGGCACGCAGCATGGGCAGCTTTTAACAAAATAAAAGATGTGCTTTAGTGAAGCAAAAATGAGAAAAGTACGGGCTGAACTCATCAATACCACAATTCGGCCTGCTTTATTATACGGCAGTGAAACATGAGAACCTACAAAAGCTGACGTAAAAAAACCAATGTAACACAAAGAGCAATCGAGCGAAGGATGCTGCGCATATGATGCGTTGACCGTGTGATGGAATGGGCTACAAGTTATTCAATATGGAGTCTCTTTGGTTTTAAAACTGTCTTAGAATGTAGCTTTGCGTCTTCGCAAAGGCCTCATAATTCTTCCTGCAGCGCTTATCAAGCAAGTGTGCTTAGTAAAAGCTTCTCGGAAGTTCAGGCCTATGTTTTGTCTTCTTCTCCAGGCCTGGAATGTTCGACTGTGTCAACATCCCGAGCTTGGGAACACCAGACATTTGCTATGGGAACCAGGGTGTGTTTATACCATTCCTTGGCCCTAATTGGCTGTATGCTAATTAGGAGAGCCAAGCTCATGTTCTTTCTTTTAGACACATGGGTTTGGGAATCAATTTGAGTTTGGGGTTTCTGAGAGTTACACCTCAGAAGGGAAAGTGGGACACTAACACTGAGTCCTGACTCCAACCCAAGCATAGTCATGATTACTTAGATTAGTCAGGTTTTCCTTTTGTTTCATAGGGAAAAGCCAGAGTGTGGATTTCCCTACCTGTACTTCTTGATTGGGGACTGTAGTGGCTCAAATGGCTAAGATCCTGACTGGGAGGTGGAAGGTCAGCAGTTCGATTCCCGAGTACTGGAGGACGCGGAATGAGCTCCCGTCTTTGTCCCAGCTCCTGCCAACCTAGCAGTTAGAAAGCAAGAAATTGCAAGTAGATAAATAGGGACCACTTCGGTGGGAAAGTAACAGCACTCCGTGCGCTCCGGTGTCTAGTCATGCCTGCCACATGACCACGGAAACATCTGCAGAAGCAGACAACGCTGGCTCTTTGCCTTTGAAACAGAGATGAGCACTGAACCCTAGAGTAAGATACAACTGGCTTTCGAGCAAGGGAAATCTTTACCTTTACTTTTTGATTAGTATTGTTTTGCTGGATTTTCTTGTATCCTGAACCAGGGAATGAACTGCTATTTCTACATTATGCTTTGAAAACAATAAACAATTTTTACTTCATCAGCAACGTCTTATTGGAAGAGGGGGTAAGACAAGAGTTAAGCCATAAGCCACACACTACCACATACATATTAATATTATTCTCCCCATTATTTTCTGGGCTCTGTACAATTAAGGTAAGCCCCAGGTTGCTGCAGGTATTTGCAGGATGGCATTTAGGTGACCTGAGCTTAGGGTCTTGGTTTCCACACAGAGCCGGCCGGTACAAGAAAGCTCTGAAAGGAACGGGGAGATACCAAGGCAAGGCTCAGGCTAAAACCTATCTGTCATAGACCGAATATCAAATGAAGAACTGCATATAAGATCAGGTGCAAAACAAGCGTCAACATTGACTGAGTTTGCAAGACATCGGTGGGCCAGGCATGTATGCCACTTCAAAGATGGCAGGTGGACAAAAGCTGTCATAGAATGGATACCATTTGACATAAAGTGACCACTAGGAAGGCCAGCAACCAGATGGGAAGACCAGTTCAGGGCAAAGTTTCCAAGGCTCTGGACAAGACTGGCATGGGATCAGAAATAGTGGAAGATGATGCTTTGATCCACCACATCAACCTGATGTGTGACACATAGATCAACCAAGTAACTAATTATAAGTTAACCACTGAGTCTGCATCCTTTATTATAAAACAAATACATGGAAGGAAGGAAGGGAGAAGGCAGGAGAGGGTCTGCCTTCCATCCAGTTCAGACAATGACTCTGAATGTAAGCTTCCTTTGTAATTATCACAGATATGGTGGGCTCACCATCAGGAGAGGTTTTGAGATACAGTATGCTGTATGCCCATTACTCCTCTATCTCACTAAGCTAGTTTAGCCCCTCTGCTAGCACTGCTGGAATATATAGAGAATAAAATAAAATCACCTAAAGAATCTAATTTTATCCCCTCCCTTTCCTCCCCCCCTAACCAAATAGGAAAAAAATTAAGAGGAATATATTATGGGAGTTTTCCAATTTTTTCATAACACACCTTTCTCTTACAAGATTGGCACTGAGCTGCACTTTTCAGTTGGTAATTATAGAGAATACAGTACCTTAATTTGGTGCTTGCCATTAACAGGCCTCTGCAAAAATAACAGGGTAAGATTTTATACTTGTATTCAAGAATGCAATCTCATAGGCTGGAATGGGGAAGGGAAAGGTCTTGCATTCTCTATGCAAAAAATTACTTCCATCTGATAGTGAAATTAAGGGAGGAAGGCCGAAACAGTAATTCGTCTCACCTGTAAATTATTGACTTGACAAAACTCCTTGACTGTAATGAGGAGAGGAGCCAACATAGTAGATTTTGCTTCTGAAACACCTTCAACTTTCTTAATCATTTCCACAGTTGTAGGCCTGAAGAAAATATTGGAGACATTTAATGTGATTTAATCACTTTTATCCTGGTATATTTGCATGCAGATGGCATGTGATTTTAAGAGGTAAAACCCACAAAATTACTACCATCTTTGCTAATAATGGGATAACTCTGAGCGCTTTCTCAAAAGAAGAAGTATGACTCCAATAGAAAGGATGTCAAAGAGTAAACAAAACAAAACGTTGTAGCACTTTAAAGACTAACTGCTGTATTTTAATGTTAGGTTTCGTGGATCAAGTCCACTTTGTCTAGACTTGATCCACGAAAGCTAACATTAAAATACAGCAGTTAGTCTTTAAAGTGCTACAACATTTTTGTTTTGTTTACTCTCTGATATGCCTGAAACACAGACTAGCATGACTACTATTCCAAAAAAATAGAAAGGATGTGTAAATCTTATTCAAATTTGTAAAATGCTTAAGGCAGATAACTGTATGAAGAAATGATGTTTTGTTGCAACACGTAAAATCCCATGTGGTAGGAAAGTACTGCTTCACTCTGGTTTTAAAATTTTAAGACACCAGGCAGATGCTGTTTAAAGATGAAAAGTAGTAACACAATCATTGCTCTTTGGGGTACACACATATTTCTTCTGTCTTGCAATTATCTCTCGTTCAATATGATTTGCCAGTTTTGTTGCACATCAACACAGATGACAACAGATCACACACTCAGTAGGGAATGAGTGCCCCCCCCCATCTAGCATCAACCCTTCTGGAGGGGTGGGGGATTCTATTATATTCTAGATCCCATTTTCCTGTCATTAGATCTTAAATAAAGTTTAATTTACATGTTCAGACAGAAAGACTCACCTTATCACAGTCATATTAAGCAACACTTTATTTGTTGCTAATACAGCAGGAGGAATGTCCTTCTCATTGGCCAATTTCTGCCTGGCTGCCACTAACGTACCATATAGCATTGTCTGTTAAAGACAAAAGACAATCCTTAGAGATTTCATGTGAAATACAGTCAAAGAATAATGGAAAGCAATGTTTAGTTGATTAGCGGGCTCTCTTTTTTTACCTTTTGTTAAATGCTTCCTGTGGGTTTGTATGTAACACTTTAAGAAGCACCACACCTTCTCTTTCGCTTAAAACAGGGGTCTTCAACCTTTTTAAGCCGGGGGCTGGATCACACCCCCTCAGACTGTTGGCGGCCCAGATAGGTGCCGCCACCGCCTTTGGCAGCACCAGCAATGGTGGGGTGGTTTGGGTGGTCCTGCCACTGCCGCAGGACCACCTTGAGCCCCCACACTCCCACCACCACCACCACCGGCCGTGGGACCACCCTCAGCCAACCACTACTCCTCCCCACCTCCTTCCTGCTTACCAACCTGGAGGAGCAGCATGGCATCAAATCATCTGGCCCACAACCTCACTCCAGCCGCCACAACCACTTCCGCTGACGCCGCCTCAATCCTTGTCTCCTCCACTTGGCTTGGAGTGTCCCTAACAGCGCTCCATAGCAGGGCAGTGGCAGAAGTGGCAGCTGGAGTGAGGTCATGAGGCAGATGATTTGGTGCCATGGACCAGATCCAGCCTGCAGGCCATAGGTTGAAAGCCCCTGGCTTTAAAGGACATGTCTCTTTTAAAACAGCACCTAATGCAGCTGGATTGCATAATCTAATAAATGAAGACATCAGGTGTTCTTCTTCTGAGCTACTGATAATGATGTGTGCAGATTTCATTATTGATTAAAACTTTCAAAATAATAATAATCTATGACTACTACCATCAAGTGACAGCCAGCAGAGGCCACAGAAAATAAAATACATTTCGTTTTATGGAACTAACCTGTAATTCCTTCTCTCTCTGAGAAATAACAGGGGCTGCAGGGCTTGCTGGCATAAGAAGTTGTGGCAACTGTGTTGTGGCACTATTGAAAGAAAGAAAAAGAAAGAAAAGTGTCTTAACCTTTGATTTTGTCAATTTTCCAACCTTTTTTGGGCAATGCCCCTCCTAAGCATCTCTAAAATCCTGATGCCCTCTTCCCCCCGGTGACATATAATTCTTATTATTCAAAAAATGAACTATTCACGTGGAGGAAGCCTAAAAGGCCATTAACTTGGTTTAACTCATTCTTGAATTGTCCCCCTTAAAAATCAAATTTCCCCCCTACGTTGGGAACCACAGCACTAAAGAACCATAAGCTTGAGTATGCAAGAGTTGAGCAGGACTATTAAGGACAGGACATGGCTTTATCCAGTCAAAACATTTAGTAACTCAAAAAAAATCCAGTCAAAACTTTTAGTAACTCAAAAAGAGCCAAGGCATGTCCCACATGTACTTTCTCGGAAGTCTTACTAGTCAAGTGAAGGAACTAAAAATCTGAAGTCTTGCCATGCTGTGTGATCCGTGGGACCTTAAGACTGATGCATTTGCCACAAGCAGCACAAGCAGGAGACTGCTGCAAAGCCAGACAGAAGCAGTAAAGCCTGTGGAAAGTGGCCGTACATACATTCAAGCCTGTACCGCCACTTGCCTCTTACACACTGCTAGGTTGTCCACTTTCCCCTTCAGAAGACCAGAAGCAAAATTGGCATGAAGATGTGGCATCTGAATTATTTTCAGACAGTTGCTAAACAACTCTTGTTTAATTATACTGGCGTAATGCTGACAGTGTACTTTCGGAGATGAATTGCCTAAAGTTAAGAAATCACCATAGACATTAGCTGTTCCATGCTGAGCTGCACTGTTCAGAATTCAACAGATAAACAGTTATGGTGATTTCTTAATATGAAGCAATTAATTTCCAAAAGTTACACTATTAGTGTTATGCCAGCGTAACTGTGCAAGAACATTTTGGCCAATATCACCCAAAGCTTTTAGATGCTTAATCCACAATAACAAATATTAAGCAGAGCTGCATCTTGATGATTGTTCAGGTCTTTTGACTACTAAAATGCTACTGTGATCTGCATGATAAAAATATTAATACAGTGGTACCTCGTACAACAATATTAATCCGTTCCACGGGGCTCGATGTTGTACGAAAAAATTGCTACACGATGTATGCATCGTATAGCGATTTTCCCTATGGGATGCATTATACAACGAATAGCTCTATGGGAAAAATCATACAACAACAAAAAATTGTTGTACGTTTTTCCCATAGAGATGCATTGCATCGTATAACAATTTTAGTTGTTATATGAGGCACAATGTTTTTTCAAATCCTCACTGTTGTACGATTTAATTGCTGTACGAGGCATGTGTTATATGGGGTTCTACTGTAATGACTTTTCTTTGTAACAACAGAAAGTTTGACATTAGCTTAATAATATTTTAGACTGCTGTTCTGTACATACTTCCCTGGAAATAATTCACAAGGAATCTAATGGGACGTATTTACCAAACATTAAAAAGATAATAGAACAATTAAAAACTCTTAAATTTAATGATAGCATCAATTTTAGTAAATGCAATTTACTGAAAATAGCAGTTTTGAGCTATTGCCTCAGACAGTAACCCCTTAAGGGATTACACAACTGGATGGGGAAAGGGAGATAAATAGACATACAAAGTGAGAAATTTAAATAATATTTAGGAATAACTACCTGTTATTTGAGAGCATACTTGTTCTGGAGATACTACTTGCTTTCTGATAGGAAAACATTTCATGCAAAGAAGTCTTCTTCAGAAATACAAAATTGGAAAGACAGATGTTTAGTATGCAACATTGGTTTTAGAAAGCAATTCATTTAAATTACATGAGTAGTTCAATTTCACCACAATGAAAGTTAAGTTTTAGTTTCAGGAAAACTGTACAGTATTAGGATACAGAATACTAACATTTCAGATTCCTGTTTTCTTTGAAGCTTTTAAGAATGTAAACATAATGATGGCTCCCTATTAATAATTGCTGAGAAATCACGGACCAACCTCAAGGGCATACAATCTCTTCACACATACTGTTCCAGAATTATATTTCTCCATCCATGTAGGTGTTAGTCAGCGCTGCCAATTACCTTTAGCCAGGGCTTCCATGTGACAAGGATCTCAAATCAATTTCAAAATAGTCACATTCAGGCTAGATGGGAACTCTGATTAGTTTTAACTGTGCTTGCTGTCACCACTAAACTGCTTAATTCAGGTTAAAACAGGAAGGAAACATTTGAAGGCAAAGTCGCTTCTGATTTCTTAGTTGCCCTTAAAAAGAAAAACCAAAATAACATTGGGAGGAGACCTGTACAATGAAACCCCACTTTATGGATGCCTCCCCAAATGGAAAACTTGCCACATGGGGACCCAAGTGATGCTGTCAAGATCCTGTCCGGGTGCCTGGAGGCTGTGGGGGTCTGGATGGGGGCCAACGGGTTACAGCTGAACCCTAGTAAGACTGAGTAGCTGTGGGTGCGGGGTCCCGCACTATCCTTGGAGCTGCCATCCTTGGTCTTGGATGGGGTTACTTTGCCCCAGACAGACCCAGTGCGCAACTTGGGGGTCCTCCTGGACGCGTGACTGCTGCTGGAAGAGCAGGTGGCGGCCGTGACACAACTCCGTGTAATTCGCCAGTTGCGCCCACTCCTGGATAGGGATTCCTTGCTGATGGTCACACATGTTCTGGTCACCTCCAGACTTGATTATTGTAATGCACTTTACATGGGGCTGCCCTTGACGTCCATTTGGAGGCTGCAGCTGGTCCAGAATGCGGCAGCTCGGGTAGTGATGGGGTGCGGGGCGGTATGCCAGTGCCTCGTCTCTGCTCTGGGAGCTGCACTGGTTACCAGTTTGTCTCCGGGTGCAATTCAAGGTGCTGGTAATGACCTTTAAAGCCCTTCATGGTAGTGGGCGAGGTTACCTAAGAGACCGCATCACCCTAAGAGAGTCTGCCCGTCTTACCAGGGTGGACCGGAGGGGCTCCCTCAGTGTTCCATTGGCAAGAGGGGATCACCTCTCTAGCAGAAGGAGGAGGGCCTTCTCCGTGTCCGCCCCAACCCTGTGGAACCTCCTGCCGGCAGAATTAAGGCTACAGTCAGAATTGCTGCCTTTTAGGAAAGGGTTGAATGTCTGGCTGGCAGGGCAAGTCTGGGGGGGCCGACGGGGTGTTGACTCCCGCTCGTTGGCTCTGTTAGAGTTATATGTCCCTCTTACTGAGTGTGGGGAGGGGAGGGTCTTTTTTAGATATGGGATGGTTTTTAAAGAGTCGTTTATTGCTGTTTTTAAATATTTTATGTGATTGTGCGCCACCCTGAGTTGTCCTAGGGCAAGAGGGTGGGATATAAGTTCAAACAAACAAACAAATAAATAAATAAATAATGATGCCCCAGCTTACAGAATTTTTTTCAGAATGGATTAAATATTCCTATGGAAAACCACACTTCACTTTATATAGTTTTTGTTTTCAATGCATTCCTATGGGAAACTGTGCAATGCATTCCTGGGAATGTTTGCGATAAGGAAAACCCCGTGGAATGAATTAATTCCGTAAGGTGGGGTTTTACTGTACTTTATTACCACAAACCATCAGGTTCTCAGTTCAGAAGCAGAGCTTGGAGTACAACTTCCACAACCTTCCACTCCACTACGAATTTCAGCAAGTTGTCTTGCCCCCCACCAAAAATATATTTTTCACAGATTATTATGGATTATGCACCTTGAATTCAACACAAGCAAAAGGCACACAAACATTACATGCATTCTCCACACATCTGTTACATCAAGCAGCCAAAGAGGAAAGCCAAATTTGCCCTGAACTCAAGGAAAGACAGGCCAGCCAAAAATAATAATATGGGAAATAAATGGGGTCAGGCATGCCTTCCCAGTACTTAACTCAGCCCCCACCCCAAATCCTCAATCTTTGACTAGTAAATAAAATGTACTGTTAGAAATAAAAATACCCTATTTTGATAATACAGACCTCCTTTCCTGGCACTGACTTAGGAAGCATCACATTAGAGAAATCCATTGATTCTGAAGATGTCTGCTTATAGCTGGGGGGAAATAAGGAAAGAAAGTTCAAATTTTACCAAGGCAAAAACTTTTCCTACGGCAAGAGAAATGAAACAGCTGCATCATCTTCAAAAATTAGTGATTTTTGCAAAACACTAAAGTTCAAGTGTCTGTTTTCAAAGCATAACCCCTATGCACATCCTTTTTTTAAAAGGCTGTGGACAATATCCTTTGGTTATTTTACCTACTTAACAAACCTGCCCCTCAATCCTTTCCTCCCCCTAGCTTTACTATTACAAGTAACATACACATTTTAGGAGCCAGATTCAATACTTGTGCCTTGGCATGCAAACCTAATTTTAAAATAAAGAATTGGCACATTCCCTGCCTGTTTATACAAAATGAAAATAATGACCAACTGTGAAAATTCAACATTTAGCATCAAAACATTAAGATTATCCCTCCCTTTCTCAGAGTGATGTGAAAAAAGCTGGGGGTCGGGTTTTGAAAAAAATTGTTAAACACTTAGAGGATGATAGCAGACCAAGAGTTTCACAGACCCTGGTTAAAAATCTGATCTCATCTGCAAAAACAAGCACATCTTCTTAATAGCCTTAAGAACATTCAGACATGCAAGTCTAACTTAAGCAAATGGAAGCACTCTAGTAAAGGGCAAAGATAACGATCACCCATGCTCAAAAGCCAGTCATATCTGACTCTAGGGTTTGGTGTTCATCTCCGCTTATAGCCAAAGAGCCAGCGATATCTGCATGTGCAGATGTCTCCATGGTCATGTGGCATGCATGACTGTTTACCTTCCCACCGAAGTGGTACCTATTAATTTACTGTATTTTTTGGACCATAAGACATACCCAGTTTTAGAGCAGGAAAACAAGAACAAAATATTCTGAACCAAATAGGGTGCCGGAGCTGTAGCTCACTTTGCCCGGGGCCGAAGGCGCACGGGAAGCACGGAAGGGAAAGTGCACCCGGATGGTGAGGGGCTGACCCGCAAGCAGCGTCTGGCTGCAGAACACCAGCTGACCTGCAGCAGCTCCCGCAGTGCTTCCCATGCACCTCGTCTGGATGGTGAGAGCCCAAACCGCCAGCAGCTCCAGAGGCAGAAGACGGACAGTGAGGTCCTTTCAGCCATGCCTCTCTGGGATGCCGGGCTCAGGAAGAGCCTTGTTGTCCTGGAGGCGAGGAGGAGTCCCAGAGCAGCATGGCCGAAAGGATGAGGCAGCTGCAGCTGCTGCTGGCAGGTCAGTTGGTCTTCTCCCTCTGGAAGCTGCTTGAGGGTCAGGCTCTCACCATCCGGGCGAGGCGCACAGGAAGCTGCTGGCAGGTCAGCTAGTCTTCTGCAGCCAGGCGCTGCTGGCGGGCCAGCACCTCACCGTCTGAGTGTGCTTTCACCTCCGCGCTTCCCGTGCGCCTTCAGCCCCAGGTGAGGCGCATGGGAAGCATTGCTGGCGCTGCTGGGAGGTGAGTGGGGTGGGGGGCTGGTGGCCTCACCCTCCTCCCACGACAACACTCCGAGGGGAGGGCACGGCACTTCACCCGACATGGCTCCTCCTCCTCCCTGGCTCTGGCGGCGGCAGCTCTTCCTCCTCGTCTTCTTCCTGGCTCCTGGTCGCGGCCAGAGTGTGGGGAGAGGAGGAGGAGGAGGGCGTGGTGTGGCAGTGGTGTGACCAGCCAGTTCTGCTACCGGTACGCACAATCTGGTGCGAACCGGCTAATGCCCAACACTGCAAACAAATATCCTTTTACAACAGCCTTGCTGGACAGCATTCGGATTATAAAACGCACCCTCATCCCCCCATTTTTGGGGGGCGAAAGTGCGTCTTATGGTCCAAAAAATACGGTACT
Source organism: Bradypodion ventrale (assembly GCA_035047345.1). Taxonomy (NCBI): domain Eukaryota; kingdom Metazoa; phylum Chordata; class Lepidosauria; order Squamata; family Chamaeleonidae; genus Bradypodion; species Bradypodion ventrale. The sequence goes on from JAWDJE010000002.1 coordinate 148,271,011, forward strand.
TGCAATTTCTTGCTTTTGAACTGCTAGGTAGATGGGACCTCACTCCGCTGTACAGCACTCAGGTCTTGAACTGCCGAACCTCCAGTCATCAAATTCAGCATCTTAACTACTAAGCCACCACAGTCCCTAAGCACTCTAGCACACCTTCAATTTTCTTCAATGAAGCTTATGCAGGGGAAAGTATTGGCATTCTGAGATGCATTTTGGTAAACAGAGAAAGGTGCAGTTGTTTGGATTTTCTCCCCTGGAAATGTCTTTCAAGTAATTGGTTTGGAATAATATTTCTGCTTTTTCTATGCCAATTCTATTTTCCATCTGTGTAGGTAAAGCTCCCCAAGAAACCACTTGTGTAAGTCTGAACAAATATTTTTCAATCTCAAAATGCTTACAAAAAAGGGCATTATAATCTCAGGGCTCAGAAAGATATAACTACCTTGTTATGGGTTTCTTCAAACACAGTTCCTCATCAGACTGGAGCAGAAGACTTTGTCCTGACCCTTCTTTTGCCTTAAAGAACCAGTCTTTGCCCTGGGAGATCGAAAACAAATTACTTAATAAAGAGTTTCCCAAATCATTATTAGGCAGAGCCCATTGTTTGGTTGTGGCTTACCTTTGCAGTAAGTGTGCATATGGTTGCAAACTTGTTTCGGCTAGAGGTCTCTTTAAGAAAGCCTTCTAAAACCAGACCTCGACCCAATGCCTTCCAAGAGGCCTCTGGCCAATCCTTCCCACTGCCAAAGAGAGTGTGAGTTCTGTATTTGTCTGGGACCCGCTGAGAATTCTGAAATTTGAATGAGAAATGTCAAGATATTCAAGAAAATAACAATGCAAGATGAATTCTGAAAAGCCACTTTCAAGTATTTCCACTCCTACTTAATAGGGCTGCCCGGGTAGTGATGGGTTGAGGGCGTTATGCTCGCACCTCACCACTGCTTCGGGAGCTGTACTGGTTACCAGTATGCCTCCGGGCGCAATTCAAGGTGCTGGTTATGACCTCTAAAGCCCTACATGGTAGTGGGCAAGGATGCCTAAGAGACCGCATCACCCCGAGAACATCTGTCCATCCAACCAGAGCAGACTGGAGGGGCTCTCTACTTGTAACATCAGCTAAAGGGGCTCGTCTCTCTAGCACAAGAAGGAGGGCCTTTTCCATGTCCGCGGGTTGATCTATGTGTGTTAAAAAAGTAGTTCTGAAAGATTCTATTCTAATGTTTTTATAAATATACTTTTTGTCATAGATATATAAAAATTGCTCCTGAGGAAGAAATCATCGAAAAATTGTTTACCGGGACAGATTTTGAGTTTATACACTACACGGGAGTAAAGTTCTGAATACATTTGTAAAGAGTTACCGACATCGATTTTTTATGGACATTTGAAGTGAATTAATTTTTGACATTACTTATGAATTTAACAAGAGACAAATCAATTATTTAATCAAGTATAGAATTTGATATTAATTATATTCATTATGTTTATGTTTGTTTATGTTTAATTGGATTTATACCCCGCTCCACTCAGCCCAAAAGGCCAACTCAGAGCGGCTTACAACACAATAATATAAGTACAATTACAACAAAAAATTAATATACATACAATTAACATACAATTATAACAATATAATAATACAAAAATACAATATAATCATAACACATCAAAATATAGACATAATATAACAGCATGAAAATACAATAGGAAAACAATAGTAATACAATACAATAAATTACACAATGAATTATACAATAGACATTTAATTACACAGTCCCTCGGCTACTAATCCCATGGCCCGCACATTATTGAACGGAGCCAAAGAAGAAGACAACCCGGCCCCAACACAGCCGAGGCCAGGAAATGGACCGGCAACTCTGGCGGTGCGGCTTTGAATGTCCCGCTGCAACAACGCCAGTCAGCTGTGCTCCCACCTCCCCCACCGGCGGGGCGGGGGAGGGAGCCGTGGTGGACTGCGGCTCCGACGGCGCTGGCGGTGCGGCTTTGAATGTCCCGCCGCAACAACACCAGTCAGCTGTGCTCCCACCTCCCCCACCGGCGGGGCGGGGGAGGGAGCCGTGGTGGACTGGCAGGTGCCGCTCGTTCCACCGGCCGGCTGCCGGTCGATAGCCCCGCCGGGGTTGGTGGAGGCTGGGGCGGCTTTTGAGGGCGATGGAAAGCCCTCAGGTGCCGCTCGTTCCACCGGCCGGCTGCCGGTCGGAAGCCCCGCCGGGCTTGGTGGAAGCTGGGGCGGCTTTTGAGGGCGATGGAAAGCCCTCAGGTGCCGCTCGTTCCACCGGCCGGCTGCCGGTCGAAAGCCCCGCCGGGCTTGGTGGAGGCTGGGGCGGCTTTTGAGGGCGATGGAAAGCCCTCAGGTGCCGCTCGTTCCACCGGCCGGCTGCCGGTCGAAAGCCCCGCCGGGCTTGGTGGAAGCTGGGGCGGCTTTTGAGGGCGATGGAAAGCCCTCAGGTGCCGCTCGTTCCACCGGCCGGCTGCCGGTCGAAAGCCCCGCCGGGCTTGGTGGAGGCTGGGGCGGCTTTTGAGGGCGATGGAAAGCCCTCAGGTGCTGCTCGTTCCACCGGCCGGCTGCCGGTCGAAAGCCCCGCCCACATTAAACCTTGGTTTATATTGCATTTTGTGCCTCAAACGGTTTTTCTTGCTCTTGGATTTCTTTGCCGTTTGGCCCCCGTTTTGCTGCTACATGGTAGTGGGCCAGGATACCTAAGAGACTGCATCGCCCTGAGAGCATCTGTCCGTCCAACCAGAGCAGACCGGAGGGGCTCTCTACTTGTACCATCGGCTAAAGGGGTTCATCTCTCTAGCACAAGAAGGAGGGCCTTCCATGTCCGCACAGGCCCTATGGAACCTCCTGCCAATAGAGTTACGGCTGCAGATGGAATTGCTGCCGTTTAGGAAATAACTGAAAACCTGCCTGCTGCCTTGTTTAAATAATTGAGATTCTCCTCTTTTTACGGACATGGGTAGGGTGCGTAATTTGGAATTTTTAATGAGGTTTAAGTGTTTTAGTCAGTTTTTAATGTTGTTTATTGGTGTGAGCCGACCAGAGTTGTCGAGTTGGGCAGCAATAGAAGTGCTATAAATAAATAAATAAATAAATAAATAAATAAATAAATAAATAAGTAAGTAAGTAAGTAAGTAAGTAAGTAAGTAAGTAAGTAAGTAAGTAAGTAAGTAAGTAAGTAAATAAATAAATAAATCGCAATACAGGTTAAAATCCACTTGGAAGTCCATTAGGGTTTTCTCCCCCTCTCCCTTTGTGACCAGACAAAGAGAATACAAAACTCCATGTGATCCTCATCAGGTAGCAGGGTAAAACGCAAAAAGATAAGCCATCCACTCTGTGCTGGGCTGTCCAATACAGTATATAGTTGTCAAATATCAAGTAAGACTCAGGTTCTTCAGATGAAGACAGCTCTTTCTAATATGAGAGCTAGGGCAAATGCACAGTAATAACTGAACAGCTTGTATAAGGCTGCAAGCAAATTTCCATCTATATCAGTGGTGCCCAAACTTTTTTCCCATGGGCCAGACCCGCCCCTGACATGCAGCTGTGGGGGCCGGAGGCAGGCTGCTCCCATTGATGACCATTTTGGCGGTGACGGCAGTCGTGCTTTGCTCCTGCTGGTCCTTGCAGCCTCCGCTCTGTCCCAACACTGCGAAAGCCTTTGGCAACGTGGATCGCCGCGTTGAAATTTTTTGAGCCTTCTCGGTTTCAAAATCCACGGCACTGGAAGGGTAAACTTGCCGCGACGTGCTGACGTCAGCCTTGATGAGCTACACTGGGAGAGTCCCTTGGCGTGCCAAGGCTGACGTCAGCGCAGCGTGCCAAGTTTATTCTGAAACAGAGAAGGCGCAAAAAAATTCTACAATGCGGGAATCCATGTTGCCAAAGGCTTTTGCAGTGCTGGGACCAAGCGGAGGCTGCTCGGACCAGCAGGGGTGAAGCACGGCTGCCATTATCACCAGTGACGTACTGGGACGTCAGCCAGTGGAGGCGGGTGGGGGGCAGTTCAAAGAGGGCCTGGGGTCTCACCGTGGGCCTGATTAATTATATGCATGGGCCTAATTGGGCCCGCGGGCTGTAGCTTAGGCGCCCTGATCTATATGTAACAAATTCCTATTGAAAAACAGTAGATTCTCTACAGGGTTCCTTCTACATGTGAGCCAGCTCTCTGAACCATACTTTTCATTCTAGTGTTTAAAAAAGGAAGTGAATACGTGAAGCACTCAAACTTTAATCTTAAATGCCACATTGCCACAGAGAGCGGCACAGTCTTCTTCTGGAATGTGGTCCACCTTCTAACAAACAGTTATTTGTAAGTCTGTGAAAGCATATCAGAGAGTAAACAAAACAACAAAAAGACAAAAAACATTGAAGCACCTTAGAGACTTACTACTGTATTTTAATACAGGAGTTAGTCTTTCAGGGACCACAACGTTTTTTGTCTTTTTGGCATATTTTGTTTACTCGCTGATATGCTTGCACAGACTAACACAGCTACCACTTCAAAAAATTATTTATTACAGTGACATTGTAACTTAACCCAGAATCTGAGACTGTGGTTTCAAAAACTGGATCAAAATTTCACGTACTTTTTTATGAGTAAAACTATCCCTGCGACTTTCGCTTTCCCCTACAGCCTTTATGCTTCCTCCCCCTTTGGTTTCAAAGAATTTCCTACCTGCCAACTTTGGGGAAGAGTAGGCATTGCACAGGACAAGAGAAGATTGCTTAAAAATCACTTCCCTCCCTGTTCTGCTCCCAGAAAGCTGTTGGATCAAAGAGCAATTCAGATACCAGTCGGATACAAATGTGTGTGTGCTTTCGTGTCAGAGAATACTCTGGGTTGAAAGGATTTTTGCAGGGGATGCCTGAACGAGGCTCCTTTCATGTTCCCCATTGTGCAGCTCTCAAGAAATCGAACCTCGTCCTTCTCGTCTCCAAGCACAGTGTTTTTACCCACTGAGCTACTGGAGACCTATGGATACAAAAAATCCCTTTTTAAACAATCTAACTTTGCTTTTTAAAAAAAAATCAAACTGTATCCTCCACTTTGGAGACTTCTTCCAGCAAAAGAAGGCATATTAGCCCCACATACAAACACATATATATATACATAATAATTTAGATAAACATGTGAACCAAAATTAATACTGAAACCTGGCAAGTGCCTAACAGAAAGTACCTCTAAACATTTGCACTTTTCTTTGTCTCAACATCAGTAGGTATAAGATTTCAGCCAAGGCAACTTTCTAATTTGAAGATTCCCAAGAGGATTTGTTCACCACTGAATAGTGACTCAAATTTCAAATAACAGGTGGAATCTGATATCTCCTGCGGACCACTTGAAATCTGCCTAGGTGCACACCTGTGCTTATTTGTTATGAGAAGTGCCTGCCAGGCTGGACAAAACTGTGGATAACAAAATGTGTAAGGGTAACACAATTCCCCATAAACTATGGGTAACTTTTGAATAAAGGCAGACAATTTGCAATTAAAATCCAAGAAGTCAAAACTATTTCTGACAGTATTTCATGATGGGCAATCTCTTAAATACCTTTTACACAAAAATAAAAATCTATGGCTTATAAATTAGGGTTTATTAATGTTTTTTTATTTTTACAATAAGGTTTGCAAATTATTAACTAGTACTACATCAATTTCAATAGAAGAATTACATTTAACACAAGTAACAGGAGGAATGTGTTGATTACTCTAGATCTGCAAGGGGGGGGTGATTTTTAAGGGGGCAATTTGAGAATGAGTTAGACCAAGTTAATAGCCTTTTAGGCTTCCTCCATGAGAATAAGAGTTCTCTTTTTGAATAATACGAATTATATGTCATGGGGGGGGGGGGACAACAGGATTTTAGAGATGCTTAGGTGTGGCATGGCCAAAAAAAGGTTGGGAACCACTGCTCTAGATTCTATGACAGAGGTGAAAGTTAGCTGAAGATACCTTTGTGGCTCTCTGAATTTTCTTCAGTTCATAGAATGCTATATAACCGCTAAATTACAACTCTGTATTGCAAAAATCACTGTTCAAATTATATGAATGAGAAAAGTGGAGAAACACATAGAGTCTGTATGGTACTTTCTGAACATTCAAAGGGCTTCTTATATGCCTCTTAGTGACCCTTAAAACCCTATGACACAAGACTGTATTAGTGCTGCAAGAGATATTATGCTCTCAGTTCACATTGCAGAATGGGCAATGGAGCTGCTTTTTGAAAATGTTTCCCAGTGAATACCTTCACCAGAAAAACAGCATGACCTTGAAAAAAATAAGATTGAATGTTTCCTCACATTGTGTTACAGTATTTGTATTTGGAAGTATCCCCTCCCCTGTGAAACAGATTTCGTCATTCAATGGCTAGAATCCAGTTGGCTTGGGTTAACACTCCACAACTCCAATGATATCATGAGCTGTAGCCATGCCATGACCGTTTCAAAGGAATTAATAGCTTCCTATTTGCCCCCCCCCCCCCATTAGATTCTTTGTCCTAACAGAAGCCCTTGAGAGCAGCAGAAAGGGGTGGGGAATGATGTAAAACTGGAAAAATTGCTGTTGCTGATCCTGTCCTATCAGTGGTAGAAATTTTGCACTTTTAAATCATTCTCTATCCTTGTCTGGAGCTCCCAAAGGCTACCTGGGATCCCCCTGAAACTGGCAGAGAGGAATAGGAAGCTTTCAACTCCCGCAAAATGGCTGCAGCTGAGGACATCATTTGGACTGCATGGCACGACTTGCGCAACAGAATTCCAGCCAATGTCTCCATCTCTAGCTCAGAGCTGTACAATACAGGACTCCCTTTACCACTTGATTCTGGATGTACAAATAGGCCATTATTATGCAAGGTTGAGTCTGAAGGAGTGGCTTGTTGGAAGATCAATTCATAGCTAAATTATGGGCTCATCAAGAGCCAGGGCCATAGCCAGGATTCTAGATTGTGTGTGTGTGTGTGTGTGTGTGTGTGTGTGTGTGTGTGTGTGTGTGTTTTTCAGGAGGGGCAAAAAAAACTTTTCAAGAGGGGCAACAATGTCACATTCACATATATAGGAAAGAACTTAAAACCTGGCTGGCGGGGCAGGTGTGGGGCACTGATGGAGGAGTGACCCCTGCCTGCTGGCTTATTTAAATACATAATCTGGATCTCCCCTCTTTTTATGGATGAGGTCGGTGTTTTTTTTTAATGGGGATGGTTTTTAAATGATTTTATCGTGATATTCTTTGTATCTGTTTTTATGTTTTTTATCTGTCAGCCGCCCAGAGTCGCCTCGGCGAGGGGGCGGCGATACAAATGTGAAAATTAAATTAAATTAAAATATATAACATTGACACCATGGGGTGTGTGTGTGGGGGGGCAGGCTGTTAGCTCAGGAGGGGTTTCGCCCCCCTGCCCCCCTAAAGTCCTGTCAAGAGCCAAAGAATGACAGGCTTATAAATCATGCTCTTAGCTACTGCACTACACAAAAAATGAAAAGGGTTCACCACCTCTTGACTTCTGTTCACTCCCACCAACAGAAGGAATGTCAAGTCCTTCACAAACTCCCATTTGTAAAATTAACATTGAAGTCCTTTCTTCCTAAAGTACTTTGAACTAGCCACTTAAAAGATTCAAATCTTTCCTTCAACTCCTTCCCATCATAACTGTAACTATTCCTTTCTACAGTGAGATTTAGTCATACTAGCCATTTTCAATTCATTTTATTTGGTGTCTTTCACTTTCCCCAAAATAAACTGGTTATTTCAAAAACCTGGTCTAAAATTAAATCTGAGTGTAGTAAGTCAAATACCGAGTTCTACATTCAGCTTCCTAAAAAGAAGAATGCACTTTGCCATCTTCTCTAGGGCTCAGAGCTTTCAGCTGCCACCAAAGTCCTCAGTTTTGAGGGGAGAAAATGCAATTGGATCCTACCCCTTTGTTGCCCTAACAGAAGTCAAAACTATGCCTTAAATCTGTCATGGCACCAGATCCGGCCCTGACACCAATTCATCCAGCCCACAAAACATCTGTCGCTCCCGGAAGCATTTTACTTCTGTTTCCGGGAGCAACGAGGGCTTTGCGGGCCAGATGAATTGGCATCGGAGCCGGAGCCGGGCCCGTTACCAGCCCCCTGAACCACATGACCAGCCCACGGCCCCAAAAGATTTGGCACCCCTGCTGTAAGTCCTCGGAGCTACCTGAAAACCAGCCCAAAAGGGTTTCCCAGACGCGCAGCAGTGTTAAAGGAGATTCATTCCTATCTTACCAGATTTCATTGTTCTGCCATTGTGCATCAGAGCCATAGCCAGAGAGGAACCAGGGTGGGCTTGGCCCACCCTGAATTAGCAGTTTTCTCACCATGCCAAGGCATGGTTTCCCATAGGAATGCATTGAAAAGAGGCTTTGTTGCCCACCCTGAAAAATATTTGCCCACCCACATCTAGAATCCTGGATACGGCCCTGGTGTATATCCAACCCTTGATCCCTTCCAAAGCCAGCCCAAGATCTGGTGCAGTTAATATTCTACCACTGATGGCAGTGGAACAGGAAAAACGTGTTGGCTTTCCTCCAAGCTTCATATCTGACCAGTGTATGCTAGTAGGATTTAGAAAATGACAGTAGGTCTGTGGTAGATCTACATCCTCCTGTTATAAATGAATCCATAAACCTTGAATTTAACACATCAAATGGCAGCCTGCTTTTCTGCATGAAAAAGGTAAGCAGCAGGCAGAAAGAGTTGATTTGTGTAGACAGATACAGTAATACCTCATACAAAGTCCGTTTCATACAACATCGAATTCATACATCGCCTAATTTCTTGAAAAAGTTACCTCATACAAAGTTGCTCGACTTTGTATGAGGCATTCAGTTTTCCCCAGGTAGCATTGTGCCTGGGCAGTATAAAAGACAGGACACATGCGTGCATTGCTCTTGTGGGTTTTGCACAAGGCAAAGAGTATTTAGGAGTGGTTTTGAGCATGATTTTGGAATGTTCGCAAGAACAAAAGGAAATAAGACCATCCCTAGTGTTCAACCTTTCCCAGAGAGTCCTTACGGTAAGAGAAAAAGAGCTCCTAGATCTTGGTTTAGGGTTTGTACCTACTCCGAAATATTCCTCATTCAAAACACGCGTCGATATCTACAAACTTATCCGTTTGCTCAAATTACGTTGTTTCTTTAAAGATTCTCCTGGCAGCTCTAACCCTTTTTCTCCCCGTTCTACCTTTACACCTGCTATCGATAATCCTGCTATCGAAGTTTTTCGTAGAATTGTGCTTAGAGATATTGGTGCTATAGAAGAACGTTTTCATGACCGACATGCACCTTCTTGATAATTTGGGAAATGATCCTGACATTATTATTAAAGCAGCTGATAAAGGTGGTGGGGTAGTCATTATGGATAGGATTAATTATTTAGATGAAGCACATCGACAACTCTCTAATCCTCTTTTTTTACAATAAATTACCTAAAGACCCTACACCACATGTTTCCAACGTCATCAAAGTTGTTTTACAAGAAGGTCTTGCCTTGGGCTTCATTTCAGAATCTACTTTCCGTTTTCTTTATCAATTACATCCACGAGTACCTATTTTTCATTTATTACCTAAAATCCACAAGCTCCAACCCGGTTCTAATCTTGTACCATGCAGACCCATCATAGCTGCCAACGAGGGCCTTTTAGAACCCATTTCTATTTACATTGACCATTTCATATGTCCTTTTGTCAAAGATACCCCTTCATATGTCAAAGATTCTTCCCACTTCATCCAACTTCTAGAACATACTTCTGTGCCTGATGACTGTTTGTTAGTAACTATGGATGTGACTTCCCTCTATACAAACATTCCTCTTTCAGAAGCCAGGATTTTGGTCGAACATCTCTTATCTTCACGCACCAATCCGGACCCTCCCACACATTTTCTTATGGATCTCTTAGATATAGCATTTGAGCACAATTTTTTTTCGTTTTTTGGATACTTTTTATTTGCAGACACATGGTGTGGCTATGGGTTCAAATTTCGCTCCTTCAATTGCAAATATCTTCATGAATAATTTCGATCTTACTTTCATTCTAAATTCGGCTGTCAACCCTTTTTTCTTGGACATTTTGATTTATAAACGTTACATCGACGATCTGTTTTTTGTCTTTTCCAACTCTGTTTCTTTATCTCGCTTCTGTACTTGGATTAATTCTTTACATACTAATCTTACATTCACTCATACTTCTAGTCCCGTCTCAGTCTCGTTTCTTGATTTACAGATTTTTGTTGCCAATAATCAGCTCAACATGCGCCTTTTCAACAAACCAACTGATAGGCACGCCTATCTACAATTCCATTCTTATCATCCGTTTTCTCTAAAAAATAATATACCATATAGTTTATTTCTTCAGGCAAAAAGAAATTCCACACTCAATTCTGATTTCCAATCATCTGCCATTAAAATTCATCAGTCCTTACTCCTCAGAGGGTATCCTACTCATGTCATCAACCATGCTTATCAAAAAGTTACTAATCGATCCAGACAGTCCATGTTTCAACGAAAATCTAAAAATCTACACAACAATAACATTTTTTGGTCCATTGACTTTACTCCGCTGGCACAGCAAATAAAGAAAACTATACACCGTCATTGGCATATCCTAGATTCTATTTCGGGTTGTAAGGACAAACCAACCATAGGATTTAGGAAAACGAGAACTATTGCCGGTATCCTATTGAAAACTGATTGTCTTTCTCCTGTCTCCAGTCTCTCGGCCCTCCCTGCTGGACATTTTCCTTGCGGCCATTGTAAGTTTTGCTCTTACATGTGGAGAACAGATACCATTTCCATTCCCAATTGCACTTTCATACATCATCTCTCACGGTTTTCCAATTGCAATTCCCGCGATATTGTCTATATTTTAATCTGCCCCTGCGGGTTATCATATGTTGGACAATCTTCTAGACCACTCAAAACCAGACTCGGAGAACATATCTCACGCATTCGCAATAAAGTCCTCACAGCACCTCTTGTCTCCCACTATCTCGACAAGCACCATGCTCCAACAGATCTTAAGGCTGCTGTATTGGAATTATTTACACCTCGCAAATTTCATTCAATTAATAAAGAACGTTTCCTTTTGCAACGGGAGGCTTTTTACATTCATCGCTTTTCTACATTGCACCCCCATGGCTTGAATACAGAACAGGATTATTCCGCGTTTCTTTAAGTTAAACATTCATACTCGTTCTGGTTTTGTTTCATTGTAGCCCTTTAAGAGTATTTCCCCTTTTGGAATCCTTTCGTTAATTACTGGTATCCATTTCACATGTCCCCACATAAGAACTATTTATAGCTTGTGCTAGCTTAGTTTGCTTAACGCTTCCACCCGTCATCAGTCATTACATAGAGGTGTGTCAGCGCGTGATTACAGGTACTATTTTTATCAGACACTTTGGTCAGATATGTTCCTGTTGCTCTTTATTTGGAGTGCTGTTCATGTATTTTACTGTATATTCTGACTCATATGTTTCATTGTATTGGTGTTTATGGTTACTACGGGTTTTGATGTTTTACAGATCTTGATAAAGACTCTCGAAATATTCTCTACCGGAGGAATATTGACCTGTACTACTCCTCTCCGTACCCGCTCAATGACATATTCTCAGCCCTGTTTTACAGTCTTTGCTTCACGCAGTTTTGAACCGGACTAACAGACTTCCTACGGATTTCAGATTTAGCTCCTTTGGAGCAACTGTCTGTATTACTCTACTCTTCTACGTTTATACAGCCTACTCGGCCGACATCACTAACTTTTTCGAACACGGACCTTTATGAAATCCTACTAATGATACAGCTTGTATTGGCTATTGTACCACGGACTTTTTCACTATCTCTATTAGGTTTCACCACGTGTACTTACGAGCCACAGCGGACATTTGACTGGCTCATTTTTCTCCCCAGTTCCGTGGGTCACCTGTGTGATTTACTGTATGATATTGTTCGTCCGGTTCTTTAGTATTCTTTAGTATTCTTTTACTTGCATTTTTACTCGCAATTTCACCCATTAAATATACATCATTTGTTATATACTTTTGCTCCTTGGGGTGTTTTTCCCTCCTCCCCCTGTCTTCTGACACCCCTGCCGTCCTCCCTCCCTGCATGAAAAAGGTAAGCAGCAGGCAGAAAGAGTTGATTTGTGTAGACAGATACAGTAATACCTCATACAAAGTCCGTTTCATACAACATCGAATTCATACATCGCCTAATTTCTTGAAAAAAGTTACCTCATACAAAGTTGCTCGACTTTGTATGAGGCATTCAGTTTTCCCCAGGTAGCATTGTGCCTGGGCAGTATAAAAGACAGGACACATGCGTGCATTGCTCTTGTGGGTTTTGCACAAGGCAAAGAGTATTTAGGAGTGGTTTTGAGCATGATTTTGGATTTTTTTGAATTTTTCATCAGAATTTTTAGAAGCATTCCTGGGATTTTTGCAGAATTCTTCAGGTTCTTGGACAATCAGGGTTGTTTGACATGGTTTTTTTTTGCAATTTTTTATTTTATAACATATAACATGCAACATATAACCCTCCACCCACCAACACGCAATACTCAAAAATCTCATCCCCCCCCCAGACAATTCTGCATCCTTTTCTTCTCTTATTTCCCCTCTAATTCCATAACTCAAAGGTTTCTCCCTTTGTTTCTCCCTTGAATGGTCTCTCCCCTTTGCTTGATACTCATCTTTCCCCTTTGATCCTTCTGAACCTTCTCCATAGAGATTTTTTCCCCAGTTTTTCCCAGTTTGGGTCTCCCAACGCTATAATTTTTAGTGATTCATGTTGCCTCATTGCTCCTTTTGGGTCCTCTGCTCTAACCACCTTCCCATCATGAAATACCTTTAAGAAGATAGGGAAACCCCATTGATATCTTATATTGCAATTAAACAAAATTTCAGTTATCAGCTTCATCTGTCTTCTCCATTGAATAGTCTCATTACTTAAATCATGATATACTTGTACTTTTACTTCTCCTATATTTAATGCAGAGTCACCATGCTTCCTTAAATAGTCCATTACTTGATCTTTTTTATAACCTGATGCAAAAGTAATTATCATATCTCTGGGGCGTTGATCTCTCTTGAAACCGACCTTAAAAATTGCTTCAATCTCTTCTTCTTTAATTGGGCCAGAGTCCAAAGGAAAGGTTTGTAACCATTTAACCACTTCAATTTTTAAATTGTCTTTATCCATGTCGGGGGGAAACTTAATCCTGATGTTTTTCTTTTTCAATTGATCCTGTAGCTTCACCAATTGCTTAAATCTTTTGTCCATAGTATTTTCATGCCTTACTGCAATCTCCACCAAGTCCTTAACCTCTGACTCCAAAGTATTGGTTCTCATGTTTAATCCAGAAATTGATTTTTCCAGAGATTGCACTTCCTCTCTGACCACCTCTTTAACAAACTGTTTAATTTCTTTTTTATCTTCATTAGATTTTGTAGTTATAAAGTCTTTTACTTCCAACAGAGTCAGATCTCCCCTCTGTTTTTTCTTAGAGGGAAGTCTTGCATCCATATTTTCAGATTCTTCTTTGTTTATTGGGCTATCTTTGATCCACCACTGCTGCAGTAACTCTTGTAAAAAAAGTCTCTTACTGTTGTCTCTCTTCCAGTACCTGATATTATTTGTTCAGCAACTCGCAGCTATCAATAGTCCACAAATATTTTTCCACCAGCTACTAAGGGACTGCAGTTTTATTTTAATTTACAACCACAAAGCTTTATCTTATCACAAAAAGCACCTGGCTTCATGCTAGCTCTGTCGGCTCAGCCCAATATGGCGGTTCCTCCCTCTGAAATTAGGACGGCAACAAAAAGAAACCGCTTTAGTGGATAAACTGTAAACTTTTCCAAACCAATCTTGTATGAAGCCTTTTCCTCCAAAATTGTATCCGAGGTAAAGAGGTGAAAAAGAAAGTCCTCACAGGAACAAAAGGGAGATGGCAGGTCTATTGCTTTAAAAAGCCTTGCAGCCTTGCAGTCAAAGGCCCTCTGATTCTTAGCACTTTTCTTTCTGGTATTTTTCAACAGAAGATTTATCAGCAAATAGTTTTTCAACAGGACCTTCAACACCTCCCACGGTACCTTATCATCCAAAGGACTGCAGTAACTATCTTTTGGCAAGTTCCATGGTACTTTTAACCCAAATAGGACCTTTTTCTTTGTCTGGAGAAGGAGACGACAGAAATCACTCCAACCAGCTACCTTAGGCTCCTCCCTCCTCCGTTTGACATATTTTTGTAATGCATTTAGCCTTTAGACAATGATTTCTTAAAGTTCTGTCAGTTTCCTGTCTGTTTCCTTGACTTTGTCCTGAAGTCTGTGCTGTTACAGTACAATGTATCTCTATGGAAACGACGTTGTACGAGGCATCGCGGCAAGGATTTGGACATTGTATGAGGCATCGCGGCTAGGATTTTGCATGCCTCATACAAAGTCCAAATCCGCATAAAGTCCAAACTTGTGGAACCAAATTTGGACGTTGTATGAGGTATCACTGTATTATAAATATGACACAATAGGATCTGCATTCTCATTATTTTGTAAATTATGAATATTTAGAATGTCCTTAAATGACTGTACTTAAATTACAGAACTGATTGATCTTATTAAAATCTGCATGAGCCACAGTAAACGTTAAAGCCACACCCAAGTACAAAATCCCAGTATTGCACAGTAAGTGCATCAAGCTTGCTTTTCCTATATAAGCAACTAGCTTAGTGCTCGGCTTAGCCCGGGGATGGTTGGGGAGGTGGTGGCACGGCCCCCGGGGTTGCATCAGTGCATTCTGTGGGTGTGCTAGTGTTGCCCCATGTATTTGGCGCTCTGGTCCGTGAGTGGGTTATCGGGGCCCACGCTCACGCCCTTGCAGCGTGGTGTGCATGGTGGCATTCTGGCATGAGGGGGAAACTTGCTCTGAAAACTTGTTTTGTTTACTCTCTGATATTTTTGCACAGAATTAAACATTTTAAATGTTTGCACGTGGTGCTAGCATATCAGACTAAACAAATCAAAATGAAACCCCCTTAGCCTACTCCAGAGCCTATCTCTACACACACACACACACACACACACACACACACACACACGCACGCACGCACGCACGCACGCACGCACGCACGCACGCACGCACGCACACACACACACACACACACACACACACACCATCCAGGTGTGGATTCGTATACAGAACCCACAAGGGGACATCTCTCTTTTATAGATATAGATATAATATAAAGTAAAATTAGACTCAGAGGCACTGGAACACCTGTCCCCATCCCCACTTCATTGCTACTGATCTAGCCCATAATAGTAACACTTACAGAGCCTCTGAGAAAGAGCACTGGAACACCAATACCGAATCTCTCATTTAAGGCACATATTGCTGACATCAGTTTGTATGAATGCTGGCCAAAATCCTCCAATATGTCTTTGTCAGCCACTGGAGTATGGCAAATGGACCTTTAAAAGAAAAGAAAAAACAGGAAAAAATGTTTTTTAAAAAATAAATTATGCACAAGTGGCATGGACTTAAATATGCATATATACCCCTACTTCTCTAAGACATGCTGACAAGTTACAGAGTTGTTTTCATTAACAATTTAATTTGGTGAAGGAAAATGAATCCTACCTAAAGCTTATTTCCCACAAATGGTATCACCAGAAGATAAGAAAAGGTTCAGCCCTCATCCCAATGTTCTCACATAGCATACCCAGTGCTGGGCATCTGCTGGTCCGCCCTGGTCCGGGCGGACCGGTAGTAAAGTTGGCTGATCACGCCTCCTCCCATCCCCACCCCACCCACCTCTTCCCGGGAGAGCGGCGACTGCGTCGGCTTGTTCTCCTCCAGCGGCTGCTGCTGCCTCCTTAAGACTAAGAGGCTGTGTGGGTGCCGCTCGGGTGGTGGCGGAGGCAGCAGCGTGTGCGGATGGGGGAAGGGGAGGAGAAGCTCACACTGCACCACCCAGAGCAGCTTGTCGCCCCGCCCTCCCCTTCTCCCATCCGCACACGCTGCTGCCTCCGCCACCACCCGAGCGGACCGGTAGCAGATGCTGACAGTGCTGCCTCTTTGGCTATAAACAGAGATGAGCACTGAATTTAATTTTTAAACCCTAGAATCAGATACAACTGGCTTTTGAGTAAGGGCAACCTTTACCTTTACCTTACCCAACATGCTTGGTAATCATTTTAGTGACTTTGGAAGGATGGAAGGCTGAGTCAACCTAGGGTCCTGGTCAGAATTGAACTCATAACCTTTGGATTGAAGCAGTAAATGTTTCCCTTGCTTGAAAGCCAGTCGTATCCCACACTAGGGTTCAGGTTGCTCATCAGGTTGCAAGGCTAAAGCTGTACCTAGGTGCCAGTTGTTTCAACAGAAAGTGAGAGGATCAATAGATAAATTACATTGCTCCTTTCAGTTTTCCCCATTAGCGGGTAGAGTGAGAGCAATAATAAAAAAACACTGGCACATTGTCAGTTACATACCTGGTTGTGCAGCCTTCCCTATGATAGGGCTTAGGAAGTCTAGGTCTATTAAACAAATTGTCAGTAGCTCGGATCATGAGTCTCAGATTCCGCCTGTCCGCCCTACTATTGTGGGACATTTTAGATGTGGTAACTGCATTCATTGCCCCTTAGTCTGGCAAACCAAAGTAGTTTCAATCCCTAGTAGTAAATTTTCGTTGAGACTAAATCAATTCTCTAATTGCAAAAGTTCAGGTTGTATCTATCTACTTGTTTGTACATGTAACCTAGGTTATGTGGGGGTGACCATATGCCAAATAAAAACCAGGGTGGGGGAACATAGGTACTGGGAATGTATCGGCCCCCCTGGTTAATCACTTTCTGGAAAAGAATCACAACGATCGTGACTTTAAATTTGTTGTGCTGGAGAGTCATACACAGGATCCCTTCTCTCGCAAAAGTATGGAGACACTTCTGAGACAAAGGGAATGTTATTTCATATATTGCTTTAATACTCTGTACTCCTCAGGCCTGAACATGGAAATGGATTACACATGTTT
This sequence comes from Bradypodion ventrale, assembly GCA_035047345.1. Classification (NCBI taxonomy): domain Eukaryota; kingdom Metazoa; phylum Chordata; class Lepidosauria; order Squamata; family Chamaeleonidae; genus Bradypodion; species Bradypodion ventrale. The sequence continues at coordinate 148,288,076 of JAWDJE010000002.1, forward strand.
CTTATAGATCTCTGTCTGTGCTGCAGCTGTTCTAAGTTTAGTATCCTTTTAAATGACAGCTCTATTGCCATTTATTTAACGTCCATCGACACTGAATGAACTCACTACAGAGGTCTGGGACGCATTATAAAACATTATATAAATATAAAAATACTTTTTGGTAGAACGGGAACTCACAGGTAATCTTAACCTATAAAACCAAGGGTTAACCGTTGGAACTTGGTATAGGTTCCTAAGCCTCGCCCTAATAACCCACACCCACCCTTCATGCACACGGACGAACTGGATCCGCAGGTCAACAAAGGATTGAGAAAAGCGGCAGTGGGGCAAGAGCCCCACAAACACGAAGAAAGGGAAACAACTTCATTTCCCAATGTTCTTTGCGCCACGCTGTGCCACAGCCAATCAGGCTGAGAGACGCGACCACAAAGAACGGTGAGAAACGCGCCGCAGCCAATCAAAAATAAGCTTCAGAAAAAAACCGCAGCATGAACTACGAATCCCAGAGTCCTCTGTGCTGCACAACCCCTCAGCCATTCAGGCTGAGGGACACGAGCACAGAGGAGGCTGGCAAAGCGTGGCACGCCAAAGTTAAAAAATAAACCGCCGGGAGGGAAAGACTTTTAAAGACCCAGCAGGACTCAGGAGGTAAGCGTGGTAGCACCGATTAGAGAGTGGGGGGGGGGGGGGGCGAGGCACGGCCCCGGTAACCACGCTGCCACCACCACCCTGCCCCACCACCTAGTCCACCCTTCCTAACCCCCATTGACCATGCTTACCTCCTGGCTCCGACTGGGTGTTGCCTTCTACGTCTCGCCCTCGCTTCTCTGTGGGCTGCCTGGAAAGGAAGCTCCTTTCCAAGCAAACCCAGAAAGAAGCAAACCCCCTCCCTGCTGGAGATTTCTTCTCCCCAGGAGCCAAAGGTGTCTTTGCCTCCCGAAGAGAAAGAATCACTTCTCTTTGGGCTGCCTGGAAAGGAAGCTCCTTTCCAAGCAAACCCAGAAAGAAGCAAACCCCTTCCCTGCTGGGGATTTCTTCTCCCCAGGAGCCAAAGGTGTCTTTGCCTCCCGAAGAGAAAGAATTGCTTCTCTCTGGGCTGCCTGGAAAGGAAACTCCTTTGCTAGCAAACCCAGAAAGAAGCAAACCCCTTCCCTGCTGGGGATTTCTTCTCCCCAGGAGCCAAAGGTGTCTTTGCCTCCCAAGCTTCTCAAAAAATAATAAAAATAAATACATAATTTTTTAAAAAATACTTAAAACACAGTCAAAAACATTCAAAAAAACACAAAAACAACACCAAAAAACAACACCACATTCACAATTTTACACAAAAGGTCACAAGAATAAAAACAAGTCAAAAAAATTACACTAAACACACTTTAACACAAATATATGTCAATAAAATACAATAGAAACTTTTTTAAACATCCTGTGCTGAGTTTTAACTCAAATTAAAACCCAAAACATCTAAACACATTTTAAAAACATTGAATGTAAAAACCATTTACTTTCACATTATTTAAATTATTACCTACGGTACAACTATTTAAAAAAATTCCAAAAACTAAAACATTATTCAGTTACATAAAACAATTTGAAAAATATATATCATACTTTGTTCTTTTATTAATCCTCAAAAAACCCCAAAAAAGCAGATCACAGTTTATAACAGTCAAGCCAAAAAATTTTTACAAAAATAAACACTGTAAAAATTAACATTACAGACTAAGTAATTTTTAAAAAACATTAACACAATTTAACATTCCAACACAATTTAAAACAGCCCGGCAACGCCAGGCAACCTCTGCTAGTTATCAATAATATTATAACAATGTATTTAGAAATACTAAAACATGTATAGATATACTGTTTAAACACTTGAATCATGTAAGTTTGGATTGGTTGAAAGTGTAAATCCTGTGGTAATTCTGAGATTCGTTGTAAATACATTATGTACATAGGTTATAAATATTAATGATTGTTAATTTATTTTTGGCATAGATCCTTGATGAAAAAGATTGAAAATTCCATTATCGGAAGGAATTAGGATCTGTCCAATTAAAGTTTTGTTCCTTTGGATTAAACTGATTATTGGACCATCCGTGCTGAGTCAAACGGTTTTTGTCTAGTCATGTCTGCCACATGTCCACATAAACATTTACAAACAGACAGTGCTGACTCTTTGGCTATAAACAGATGAGCACTGTACCCTAGAGTCAGATATGACTGGTAGCTTTGGATCTAACAATAGGTAAAGGTAAAGGTTGCCCTTGCTCAAAAGCCAGTCATATCCCACTATAGGGTGCAGTGCTCATCTCCATTTACAGCCAAAGAGCCAGTGCTGTCTGTTTGCAGATGTTTTCATGGGCAATGTGGCAGGCATTACTAGATTGGCCACCCAGTCACATGCCCACAGATTAGGCCATGCCCACCGAGCAGGCCATGCCCACTGAGTAGGCCACGCCCACCGAGTAGGCCACGTCCATGGTGTGGCAGTAATTTTTTTTGGTGCCCATCACTGAGTATACCTCACTTTATGTGAGAGATAAGCTTTTCACTTGTCCTTGACACAAACAGTGCTACAAAACTGATCTCCATAACTGTGGCTAGCTTGGTCCTCATAGGCCTGCATCTCCATATAGAATATAGTGCATACTATAAAGGGAGTCCTTATAATACAGAAGCTCTACCTCTAGAGCATGGTAGATGTGGGTCAATTGTTCAAACCCAGCACTCCCCAAAGGCCACACCAGGCCCTGAAATGTGGGCCTGGTGTGGGAAATGGTCAACATCAGGAAAAAATTGAAAGAGAAAGTGTTTGAATGTCCACATCAAGGTGTTTGTGGGGTTTTTTAAGACTATGAGCTAATGTACTGTAAAACAGTTAGTCCTGGATGCCTCCAAGAACACAAAAACATTCTTTTTTGGGGGAAAATGGTTAGTATATTTTGTTCATTTTTTGCTGAGGAGAGGCATTGGGGGACTAAAATAACCTAGGACAGCTGCTTCTTTGAAGGTCACATGCTGCTATCCCTAACTCTACACCCATGCTATCCATCAAGACAGATTATTTTGCCAGATATACATGTATGCTGTTGTTGTTTTTAAAGGACAAAACTGCATTAAGCCAGGGGTGCACAAGGTTTTCCTGCCATGGGCCGGACCCACCCCCGACACACAGCTGCGTGGGCTGGAGACATGGTTCCTCCCACAGCTTCCGGTTTTCACTGCAACGGCGGCAAGCACAACCGTTGTGCTTTTTCGGATGCTTTTGCAGCCTCTGCAAGAGGGTATGCAGAGCATTTTTGCTCCATTTTTGTACTTTTTTGCTGTGTTATTGCACTTCTGGGTTCCGTGGCAGCGGCAGGCCACCAGAAGTTCCCCGCCGCCACTGGAAGTCCAAAAACACGGCAAAAAATGACTACATATAACCTTTCCCCACATGTTTCTTTCCAACACACACACACAGACACATACTCGTAAAAAGTAGGTGTGCAGTCTTATGTTGGGTTAGATCAGGAGTGGACAAAGTGTAGCCCTCCAAATAACTTTGGACGAAACTCCTGACAGGTCTAGATCTCAGAGTAAGCGATAAAGAAGTTGAACAACCTAAACTAGATTATAAGAGACATAGGTTGAGATCCTTGCTTAGCCATCAAGGTCACTAAGTAACTCTGGATGAGTCGCTATTACAGTCTAACCCAGTAATGGTGAACCTTTTAGAGACCGGGTGCCTGAACTGCAACCCAAACCCCACTTATTTATCCGCAACAGGAGAGGGAAGAAACTCTCCCATTGGGTTGCTGGGCAGAGGGGCGGGGAAAGCTCTGTGCTGGGGGGGGAGGGAGTGTTCCCACTGGGCTGCTGGGCAGAGGGGCGGGGCAAACTCTGTGTTAGGGCAACCGCATGGGTGCCCACAGAGAAGGCTCCGAGTGCCACCTCTGGCACACTTGCCATAGGTTCGCCACCATTGGTTTAACCCATCTCACAAAGGGGCTGTGGTGGTTCAGTGGTTAACAAGCTCGACTTATTAGCTGGAAGGCCGGCAAGTCGGCAGTTCAAGTCCCGTGTACTGCATGACGGTTTAAACGTCCTTCTTTGTCCCTGCTCCTGCCAACCTAGCAGTTCGAAAGCAAGAAATTGCAAGTAGAGAAATAGGAACCACTTTGTTGGGAAAAGATCTTGGGGACATGAAAGGAGCCTCATTCGGGTGTCCCCTGAGTAGAGTTCCTCCAGCAAAAATCCTTTCAACCCAGAACAATTTCTGACACGAAATTATTATTATACTCATTTCATAATGTTGCAGTGAAACTAAAACATGTTAACTCCATGTATGACATCTTAAGACATTTGGACACAAATGCAAAATCAGTAGTAAAAACTAAACTTGCATTTTCTGTGCAAAGGTTTGATAGCGAACTATTGAATGGCACACCTCACAACGACAAACACTTTACCTTAAAAGTAACAACATTTCAAAAATACATCATTAGCAGAAAACCATTAGGGACTGGTTGTCCCAAGTAGTTCCAAACTTTCTGATCTTCCGGGAGAAACATTTACCTGGATTTGCAATTATCGCAACATTTTTCTGTTCCCATGATGCCTGATGAAGCCTTTCGCAGTTGTTTGTCTTCAAAATGAGACAAGATGATTCTACCCAAGGGAACATTGGGAATTAAATAAAAGAACAAGAATTTACATGTTAAATTCATTGAAGAAAACAATGAGCTGAAATCATCGTCATTAATCGATTCACCAGGGAGCTAATTATCACACAGCTAAACATCCTGAGACACTGTATTTTTTAAAGCACAAAATCCATGGCAAAAACATTAAAATGTTTTAAGTGGCACTTTTCGAACTTGGAATGATATTCATTTACATCTGTTTACAGCTCCTGTGGACTAGAGTTAAAATGACACTTACTTTCGCCTACAGGTGTTCATGTTGAGATATTTTTCAATCTTTGCCATCATCTTCAATTTGTACAAGCGAAATGTATCATTATGTATCGTACTAAGCATGTGTCTTGAAAAGGGGGAGAAGAGCACTTTAGTTACTTGATTACAACATCCTGATTCATACAAAAATAATTTTTGTGTTTACTATAGTTATAAATATAAACAAACAATGCAAGTAAAGCAGCAGTTACACCTAATACATTTTTGAATTGTTTCCTGAATTGAATTGTTTCCCACTAATTCTGCCATTCTTCATAGGCTGAAATCAAAAGAAGAGTACAGTAAAACCCCTACTTATGAAAAAAGTCCGTTCCGTAGGCTTTTGCTTAAATCGTTTTATACAACTCGAAGCAAACCCATAGGAAAAATGAAATTTTTATGTAAAGCGAAGCAAACCCATAGGGAAATGAATTTTTACGTAACTCGAAGCAAACCCATAGGAAAAAGAATCTTTATTTAACTCAAAGCAAATCCATAGGAAATTGTGTAAATCGGGACATGGTTTTAGCACAAAATCATTATGTAAATTGAATTTTATGTAACTCAAGGCATTTGTAAGTTGGGGTTTTACTGCAAGTCACAAAAGAGTAAGCTTGAGAATCTGGCAATTCACCTCTGCTGTAAGCTTAATTGATTCAATGGGCCTGCTCTGGTTGTGACTTACTTCATCAAGCCATTACTTGCTGACCTGTAACTCCCACTGTTCCTCATCATTGTGTGAGCTGAGGGGAGTTGCAGTTCAACAATATTTGGAATGCCACACTTTACACAATTCTGCTTTAATGGGAATATAAGCCCTGTTTAGCAGTTGAGGACAAGCTCTTTGGTTCTGTCTCTTCCTTTATGGCCTCAATGCTCATTTTCACAACTCTCCACACAAGAAGGGGATGAACATCTGCAGTAAAGAATTGGCTACACACACACACACACACACACACACGCACGCACACACACACACACACACACACACACACACACACACACACACACACACACACACAGGCTCCCTATGTGATTCAGTGTTTGAAAGATCATGAATCTGAATCACACAATGAAGTTACATTAATGGACATAGCTCATTGCTGCAGGAGTTGCCACTGCAACTTATGGAGAGCTACACAGATGAAAGGTAAATAAATAACAAGCTCATCTTCATTTTCCCCCTTTACACAATTACAGTGGTACCTCATACAATGATTTTAATCCATTCCGTGGGGTTCGTTGTTGTATGAAACAATTGCTATACGATACATGGATCGTATAGCAATTTTCCCTATCGGATGCATCATACAACAATTTTTTTCTTCTAAGTGGTTTTTCCCATTGAAAAATTGTTGTACAATTTTTTTCCATAGGGAAAATTGTTATACAGGATGCCATTTCTCCCAAAAAACCTAATTGTTATGCAATTTCGTTGCTATATGGGGCGATTGTTGTATGAAGTTCCACTGTATAACTATTTTGAACGTAGCTGTAATAAAAACACAAAATTCTGAATGTGAGCACTGAGGTAATATTACTAACAACAAGCACCTAATATTTATATAGTGTATCTGTGAGGTGTTCCCTACTAGAACTCTGGGAGGGATATCTGTCCTTCCCCCATGCTCTCTGGAGGGCACAATGGGAAACACCAAGCACAGAAGATAGTGGGGGGGGGGGGGGGGAGAGAGACAGATGTTGCCTAAGAAGGACAAGAGGCCAGATGATGGGGAACAGCTGAGTGAGGAGGCAGGGGCTGTGGACAACAGCCTGCACTTGGGAATAAAGAGGAAAGAAGAGATGTTGGGGGCCAGAGAATGGGAACAGAAGTGATAGAGTTGTCCAGAGGAACTGCGACCAGCAGAGATACCACAAATGAGCAGAAGATATGATGTGAGACCTCTGATAACTGAGGCTCCATCTTCCGCATGGAGGGGTAGATTGCATAATGCTTGGATGGAAGCCTCTAGGTGGACACATTCTAGTTGAGATGGCAGTAGAGAAAGGGCACAGCTGTGGGGGAACCACCATCTTCAGCCCTTATTCTAATACAGCCCTTATTCCAATTCTTCTGTGTCCAGATCAAATTCTGGTCTGCCAAAATGAAGCCACTTTCTTGGCTTTGTTGTTGGCCAAACTTAAGTCCGTATCAGTAGTAATCAGACCAGTAAAGGAGCCAGATTCTGTATCTTGCCACATTCACTCAGTGTGTTTTCTGCCAGCAGCTGCCACTTGAGCATGTTAGCCTTGCATTTAGGTACTCCAAACCTCAGCCTATTTAGGGTCCTCCAAGTGACATAGGGGAGGTTGAGGTTTACTTTTGCATACCCCCAAGAATGTTTGTTCACTAGCAACAGTTCGTTGTCCCCAGTGGTGATAACTTGGGTTCTAGCAGGAGGCTGGTGCCAAGAATTCAGCCCACCTCTACCCCCAGGACTGAAGAGCTGGCAGAGGGAGATGAGGCTATTTCATTTCTACCCTGCATCATGACCCCAATAAACCCATGTGCTAACAGCAATGGTGGTGTGGAGTTCATGGAGATCGCTTGGGAGGATACACTGCATTAGGCTGGAGTGGCAGCACTCACAGTCTCTCAAACATCTGAAATATTTTACAAACTTTATTTCAATAATGCAGTCCAGTACTACTGTTTACCTGTTAAAACTCATGTCACCTGGTGCCCACAACACATGGCAAGAAGCAGGAAGCCCATCACGCCCGGCCCTTCCAATTTCCTGATAATATGACTCCATATCCTTTGGAGCACCATAGTGAATAACCATCCGGATATCTGCTTTATTGATGCCCATTCCAAACGCCACAGTAGCTACTATACACTGGAAAACAACAACAGGCCAAAATCAAGATCACATCCAACCACCCTTTCTCAATGTGGTAAGTGAGGTTGAGTGCATCAGGAAAAGTGAGGATGGTATTGCCAGGAGGCAAGAGGCTGACATGAATCTAGACCAGGGCTCCTCAAACAGTTGCCACAGTTATGGTATAGGGCAGTGATGGCCAACCTTGGTACTACAGGTGTTCTTGGACTTCAATTACCAGAAGCCAAAGTCAGCACACCAGCTGATCAGTTCTTCTGGTTCATGGTCAATTGAGTTTAGTAATACAAATCTGTACCCTACGTAAAGAATTGCATGATTTTAATGTTGACAATGAAGAAATCAAAGTCATTTAAATATTTCTATACCTTGGTTTAAATAATCAATCCGAATGAAGACTGGATCACAAGAAGACTGAGATTTGGAAAGGAAGCTATGGTGGAATTAGAAAAGTATAAGGATAAATTGCTGGAATCTTAGACCAACATCATTCATAGTATCATATTCCTTTCTGCACTGTAAGGATATGAAAGATGGACATGCTGGGAAAGCAAAGTCTTAGAACTTAATTTTCTTTGGGAACTTTGATCAAAAGAATATAGCTGCTGAGAGGTGGAAAACAGTATCTACTCTGTATTTGCATAGGGCAATGATGGCAAACCTTTTAGAGACCTAGTGCCCAAACGGCAACCCAAAACCCACTTATTTATCACAAAGTGCCAACACAGCAACAGGGGAGGAAGGAAAGGCTCCCATTGGACTGCTGGGCAGAGGGCCTGGGTGAACTCTATGTCGGGGGGAGGGAGGAAATGCTCCCATTGGGCTGCTGGGCAAAGGGGTGGGTTGAACTCTGTGCTGGGGAGGGAGGAAGCGTTCCCATTGGTCTGCTGGGCAGAGGGGCGGGGCAAACTCTGTACTGGGGTGATTGCACGGGTGCCCACAGAGAGGTGCTCTGAGTGCCATCTTTGACACATGTGCCATAGGTTTGCCTCCACTGGCATAGAGGGCATCTTTTCCTGTCCTTGGTCCAGTGTGTGTGTGTGTGTGTGAGAGAGAGAGAGAGCGAGAGAGAGAGAGTGAGTGGAAAGCTGTTGGAAAAGAGGAGGACCAAACCTGATCCTGACTTAATCTATAATATAAGGTGCTTTTTTTAGTTTCTAAGATCTTGTCAAGCTGTTAGCATCAGAACTTTTTAGAGGTCATTGATTTATATTATAAGGTCATGATAAGTCAGCAGTACTTGGAGATACAGAACAACAAGCCTTTTTTCAACAACTGCATGTATACAAATATATGCTATAAAGGCTTGAAAACCTGGCTGGCAGGGCAGGTGTTGAGTCCAAATGGATATACGGCCCCCGCCTGTTGGCTCACGCCAAGATAATTTGTAACCAGGAGCCCTTTCTCTGTCTCTTGTTATGCATAGGGTGGGGTGGACTGGGTGGGTGGGAAAACTGGTGGTTTTATCTGTTTTTATCTGTTTTATATGTTAGCCGCCCTGAATTGGGTTCGCCTGAGTGGGCGGCATAGAAATTTGAAATTAAAATAAAAAATAAATATTTAAGAAATGATGTATTTTTATATTATGGTCTCGACCATAATTCATCCTTCTCAGCTCAACCTCATAATATCTGCCTGTGGCCCAGTACTGAAAAAGTTAATTGTGATGAAGTCCTAATAAAAAACAGTATACTAAGACATGCAACAAAATACAATGAAAGTAAAGACATTAGTACTGCTGAGTTCAGAGGGATCTTCTCTCAAGGAGTCTGTAAGCTAGCATGTTTATATGTTCCTGTTTTGGACTGCAGTTTCCAAGAATTCCCCAGGCAGAATTCTGAGAGTTTCAGTCTACAAGGGCACCTACAGACACCTGTATTTCATTCACCTGGAGCAGGACCTGTCTCTGAAAATGCTGAACTCTTGCCAGTTGTTAATTTTATTTTTTTTAAAGGAAGCCGCTATGGTGCTTCTTGAGAGATGTAGTTCTTCAGAAGGCACACTCTGCAGAGCCTGATGGGCAGCAAGACTGGCTCCCAGGAAGCACCATGGCAGCCTTCTTTTTACACAAACAGAAAGCAAAGGCCAGAGAAGGCCAGATTACCTTAGAGGTAGGCCCTGCTCCAAATGAGTGAAATGTAGTTGTTTGTAGGTGTGTGCTTGTGGGATGAAACTCCAAGAATTCTGCCTGGGGAATGCTTGGAGAATTTTGTGAGTTAGAGTCCAAACAAAACAAAAAGATCACACCTGTTAGGTATAGTATCAAAGCCTCAGTTTTTAAAAACCATTGATTTCAACAATGCTTAGTCACAGCAAAGCTTTGCTGGATTAGGCTATTGAGTTTGAGAAAGAAAACAAGAGTTACTTTCCAATAGTGAATAATATTCACAACTTCTTCTATATACAGTATGTCTTCTGCATATGGCTTACAAAAACATGTTATGAAGAGCAAATTACATTTTCCCTCATACCTGAATTTCATCTCTCATGAATCTATGATGGACATCTCGCCTTGCCTTGATTCCCATGCCAGCATGGTATGTACCGCAAACAATGTTTAACTTTGCCAACTCTGCAGCTACCTGTTCAGTGGTTTTCCGTGATGGGCAGTAAACAATAGTGGGGCCTTCAAGTTCATAAGTAGAGCTGTGAATTTAAGAAAAATGTATGTGAAATATCCCATTAAGCTATATGATGAATAAACAATGACTTGATATGGTAAGACCTCTATGCCACACCTTTATCATAAATTGCTTTCATTAAAATTGGCTTTTAGGCATGAGAGTATGCTATTTTTTAATTTTTTAGTATGGCTCCCAGAATTCTGCAGAAATTACCCAGTCAAAATTCTGGTCGTTGTAGCCAAAAAATCTAAGTGCCTAGAGGAGATTCAGTACTAATAGCTGCTGCTCCTCTAGAGATAGTGTTTCCCAACTTTTGATTTTTGGACTTCAATTCCAAGAAACCTACGTCAATTCCCCCAAACACTGATCAGCCAATGTACTGACTGAGGTTTCTGAAGTCCACCAATGGGACATGGGGCCCAGGTTGAGAACCACTGTTCTAGAGCTACTATCTACCTGAAGGAGAAGGAAGTGGGTGGGGTGCCTAATCTCCTTGGGAGCAGCAAATTATTAGGGGACTGGTAGTTGAGAGACACCCTTTACACAATTTACTGAGCAGAGTGACTGCCATTCTCTGAATCCAATGCAGCTCCCGTGGAACAAAGCCACTCAATCCATTTCCTTCTCTGTCAAGCAAAGTGGCCCCAGAAGCCAATGTGCATGTATGAATACTGAAATTGACTACAACTACAGTACCAGAAATCTGCCTAGCTATAATCTAAATTGAGATCATACGGGGGGGGGGGGGGGGGGGGGGATCCACAAAAAGCATCTAATGACAAAAGTATATTTCAGCAAACATAGGAAAATATTGACCTATAGTCAATAGACCCAAAAGTCACCATACACAGGGAAAATGGGAAATTATAGCTAAATGTACCTTTATTGACAAAAAAATCATTACACATTTTTACAAAATATTCTCTACATGTTGGCCACTTCTTTCTACAGACACATGAAGTCTTCTTCCCCACTCATGACAAACACATTCCAAGATCTCTGTTGTTATTATGGTGACTTTCGGGACACCCTGTATAGTGACAAACTATCACCACATTTGAGAAGCACAAGGGTTAATATAAACAACTTCTATTTCAAAGGTACTGCCTTCCGTTCAAAAAGTAAAGAACCATTCTTCCCCAACATTCATCACTCAAGTATATCACTCCAGGATGCTCATGGAAATCAGTGTTGCAATGTTGCCTGCAGGCATCATCCCCTTGACTCTGCATGATGGAAAAACCCCACAGCATTTCATGCAGCTGGGGATGTGAAGACCACTGATACTTTAGGAGAAGACAACGGAACAGCAATGTGTTGTATGCTAAAGCAATCTAAAATGCCTTGTGGCATAAGAGCAAACAACAGCCACAAGGACACTGTCCCAGTACCCCATCATCTGTAGAAAAATTCTGTTCTTTTACACAGAATTTTTTTTGGATGAGGAATAGCTTCATGAGCCTGTTACAGAAAAATTAAGAAAGAGCCTTATATTATTTTAAAACTAACAGTGTTTAATACTGTAAGCTTTTGTGGGCTGTAACAGCCCATCTCTTCAGAGAAAGAAGTCTTATCTTTAAGTTGGTAAAACCCGCATTGTTCCCTTCTGGACACAGTTCAAGACACTGGTACAACTCTAAATAGACTAGGCTTTTTAAACAGCCGATGGAAGTGATGGCGAACCTGGGCACTCCAGGGGTTCTGGAACTTCAATTCCCAGAAGCCCTGATCAGCAGAAGTGCTAACTTGGGCTTCTGAGAATTGAAGTCCAAGAACACCTGGAATGCCAAGGTTCACCATTACTGGCTTATGGTCTTCTCCTGAATATCCCACTATAACCTCTGAAACCAATCAAGTATGCCTTTCTAATACTCATTGAGTGCACGCACGCACACACGCACATAAGCGTGCACACAAGCGTGCGCACACACACTGCTGTTGTTATGTACCACTGAGTTGCTCTTGACTTATTTTATCCTATTAGAGTTTCTGAAGTATGTATGATGTTCAAAAAGCTGTTTACCATTGCCTTCTTCCAATGAGTTTCCATGGCTTTGTGGGGATTTGAACCTAGCGCTCCCAAATACTAGTTCATGATTCTAACTACTACATCATATGGTTCTACATAAAACCAGGTTCATATAAACAACTATTTTTTGTACTAACAAGTAAATTGTTCATCAGGTACCTTATACCTAAGGTATTACTTCCCTTAAAAATTCACTGAAGCCCAAATTTTCTAAAATGCTTTAGCTTTACTTCCTTCATTATTAGATATTAAAATAAGTGAAGAGCAAGAGATACTTTTATAGTATTATAAAGATGTTGCTGTAAATTAGATGTGGGTAGCAAATGTTCTGTAAGGACAAACATGTAGCCCCCAGGGCTTCTAACACCATGAAAAATCACGACACAATGTCCTTTCTGTGATTTTGGCCAAAATGTTGCAACCCCCCACCACCACCAACACTCCAAACAGATGAAGTGTGGAACTGGAAATTACTTCCTGTCCTTTTTTGCTTTTAGTTATTGATACTTTACACCAGCAGGACAAATTACCTATGAAACAAGTGCTACACCCACATCTTTTTTCCAGCCCGCAAAGACCAAAATAGGAAAGGGAACCCAAAGCAAAAGTGATTGCTGTCCCTTCTAGTTTTTCAGTGCTATTTGCAGGAACTATGGTGGGAAGCAATGGACATCACAGCAAGTCTGAGGTAAAAATAGGCACCTTAACCTGGAAACATTGTCCATCCTTGGCTTTATGTGGCTTTTTTAAAAATAGCTTTCCTCAATTCTGAGGGGGCCTTGCGCAATCCTAACCATTCCAGCAATTTCCAGCCCCTCCATAGCCCTGGCAAATCCAGTGAGGTTGTGAAATCCAGGAACATTTTGGCAAAAATGAAAACAGCAGGCAGTGCCGGAACTGTGTTGCTTAGCACATCTTGCAGAACAGCCTTTACATAGATTAAAAAGAAAAGAACATGGATTCCTAAGCTACATGCAAAGCCCTCCCTGTAAACATCTGCCTTCCATCCTGGAGTCTGCTGCTGTTGCTGATGGTTAGTCTGCAATCTCCAAATATAGGCCTCCAAGCCAAGCTTTAGCAGCAAAGTTACCCTTCCTTCAACCTTAAAGATGAGGTAGACTCAATTCTCAATAAATATTTATAATTTTTTATTTCAAGTGAATGCCTTAGAGTCGTGATGGCAAACCTTGGCACTCCAGATGTTCTTGGACTTCAATTCACATAAGCCCAAGCCCCTGTGAATCCACACAAATGGGTTTGCTGTGATTCATCCGGCCCATGCTGCCCCGTCACTCCTGGAAGCGGAAGTAAAATGTACCCGTACTTCTGCTTCCAGGAGTGACGGGGGTGGTGTGGGCCGGATGAATCGTAGCAAACCCATTCGTGTGAATTCATGGGGGCTTGGGGGCATTGAAGTCCAAGAACATCTGGAGTGCCAAGGTTCACCATCACGGCTTTAGAGTAAGGAGTTTCCAGCAAAACAGTCCCAAACACTTACATGTCTTTTTTCATGAGAAACTGTTGTAAGTCACGGATGATATTTCCAGTTTTTCGTCCAACTCCTAAGTATAAATTAGGCCGGTCAAAACTAGTACATGTGATTTGAGGATTCTTTAAGTTTAGGCAGTCTACTATGTCCTTTCTTATGGAAGGACTTGCTGTTGCAGTTAATGCAACAATAGGAACCTGAAAAGAAAACAGAAATAAGAGAAATGGGAAGTAGACAGAACAAAAAAACACTTTTAATATAATAATCCATAGTTATAGAGGAAAAGAGAGCCCAAGACACATGTTAAAAAACTTGGTTCTTGCAATGGAAACTCACACTACCTGTGGGAGAGTTTTCTTTAACAGCCCCAAAGACCTGAAAGAATTCCTGAAGTCATGTCCCCATTGAGAAATACAATGAGCTTCATCAATAGCTATCAATGTGATACCTAAGAGAAAATAAAACACATCCAGATGACTGGAATTTTCAAAGTGGTAGCCTGTTAGTCTATTCAAGCATATCAGAGAGTAAATAAAACAAAACAATGAAAAAGACAAAAAAAAGTTGTGGCACCTTAAAGACTAACTCCTGTATTTAAATGTGACTTTTCATGGATCAAGTCCAGTTTTACTCTTATGTTTGATGAAGTGGACTTGATTCCTGAGCTTTTTGTTGGCACCAGATTTTAATTTTTCTTATTTGTGCCTGGCATTTCTGCTTTAGTTCTTGGAAATGAGCTTTCTTCATGTTGGAGGATGGATCTTGAAGAAGGGATAGATAGGCTTCCTGTTTGGCATTGGTGAGGCACGAGATTTCATCATTGTTGTCATCAAACCAGTCTTGCCTCTTCTTTTTCACAAAACCAATGGTTTCTTCAGCAGTTTCTATGATAATATTTTGCAGTGAGGCCCATTTTTGTTCGACATCATAACTGCTGACTGGGTTATTCAACAGTTGATCAGAGATCTTATTCTGAAAATCCACAGCAGTCAGCTCATCCCAAAGTTTAGAAATATTGAACTTCCATTTAGGCAGGTTAGGCGGGTAGTGGTGGGATTCAGGCGGTACGCTCTGGTACACATGTACCGGTAGTAGAAAATGTGTATGTGCCGCCGCCAAAAAAACCGAGCCACCTGTCCAGACAGAGTGATGCCATGACGAGGGAGGCACAAAGCCACACACCACCAAAGCCTCAGCCAGTGGGCGGCCAAGGAAGGAGAGCAGGCTTGGAACCCCCAGATGTGGGGAAAACATGAGCGTCACCATCATCCCCGCTCTCACGCCCACACAAAGGGTTCCGGCGGCGGTGGCCTCTCCCCCACCCCCAACATGAGAGGGTAGAGTGAGAGCCAAAAAGGGAGCGAAGAGTGAATGATGGTGGTGCCTGCCCTTCCCCTTGATGGAAAGCAGACGTGCTCCTGCACACCCAGGTCTGAGGCTTCGTCTCCTTCCTGTCGCCTCCCAGCACAAAACAAATAAGGGGGGAGAAGGAGGAGGAATTATCCTCCCTCGCCATGACATGCACTCTTATGACAGGTGGCTCGGGCTGGGGCTTTTTTGGCAGTGGCGGTGCACACAGAACGAGGCGCAGGGCTGGCCCAGAGGCCATGCCTACAGAGTAGGTAGTAAATTTTTTTGAATCCCACCACTGGGTGGGTACCTAGATAGTCTTCAGCAAAGAGAAATCCTGAATCTAGAGATCAGAAGCTTATGGTCTGTCCAACAATCGTTGACATTTCTAGCTGTCCTGTTGATGAGGACATCTTTCTTATCACACTGCTGGGTGATGATATAGTCAAGGATGTACCAGTGCTTGGAGCGGGGATGCATCCATGTGGTCTTTAAATGGTTAGGTAGTTAAAACTGAGTGTTGGTGATGAAGAGTTGATGTTCTGCACACAGACTAAAAAAGAGTTGTCCATTGGAATTGCAGTTACCAAGTCCTTGCTTACTCATCTCCTTTTCCCAGAGTTGATAATCCCTTCCAACTCAGGCATTGAAGTCCCCAAGTAGTAAAAGCTTGTCCCTAGCTGGTACCTTAGTGACGGTAGAGCTCAGATGCTGGTAGAACTGGTTTTTACCAAACCATAGCCTTCAGCAAGTAAAATTATTAGCAATTCCAAGGGCTGAACCTTTTTTTAACTGTTTGTATACTATCAATCAACAATCCTTGCTTACCAATTGTTCGGTCAAGATCCTCAAGCCATGACAAATTCCCTGAACAGAACTCTGGTGTTAGATAGACAACTCTATAGTAGCCTCTACAAAAAGTGGAAGAAAACAGCATTGTCAATAGCCAGAAGCAAATTTAGAGACATACATTTCGAACTACATTTCAGCCCTTACTTTAAGGTGCCCCCTTCTCAGAAATTCAGAGGCCACTTTCTGTGAAGAAAGGGGGGGGGTAGTGGAGTATTTTTCTTTTTATTTAGTACATGTGGGGCCTATGGGGTTGTAATTGTTTGTATGCCCATAGGAGATTGTGTTGGAGTCAAAAAGAAAAAAATCATAGATTGATTAAATGAAGGGGGTCTTATGGGAAAACACAATCTCCGGGGTATTGTTGATAGCATTGGTTTTTAGTGCTTATCTTACTTATTATTGGAAAGGAAGGGGTAAAATACATAAATACAATGAAATATATATGTAATTATATATTACATAATGAATGATGAAAGTGTTTAAAATAGTGATAGTTGGGGGCGTGGTTAAGATGCTGCTGGGGTGACACGTATTTTGATCAGCTCGAGCTATTAATGTGATTTTAATGTGGTAATTAGAAACGATTTGGAGACAAACTTTCAAGAAAAGAGCTGCCCTGCAGTCCTGGAATGCTTTTGATTAAGTTTTTGGGTGAAATTGAGGTTGGCGTTTGGAGAATGGGCGGTGAGTGAAGCACGACGCAGGCCAGGCTGAACAAGCCGTCCTGAAGCCAGACGGGACCTCGATTGTTCGAAACTAAAGAGGAGGGGCTTCGGAGCTCTATAATAAATCAAACGAAATGGCGGTGGACAAGGGGTCATGGAGTGGATGGAGGAGAGAGCCCGAGGAGATTAAGTAAGTCTTGAAGGAGACTGGAAGTTGGAGGTCCGAAGGAAGAAGGAGGTAGGAGTTGGGGGGGGGGGGTTAGAGAAGGAGTAATGGCGGCGAGCTTTGTAAAGATCGAAAGTTAGAGAAAGTACAGAAAGACGACCCGGAGTTAAAGCGACAAGATTGGAGTGGTGGTTCTGGAGTTGGAGTGAAGGAGTGTTGGTATTTGGATGGAAGGAGAACAGAAGTGGAAAAGGAAGGATTAAAAGAAAGAAAGGAGGTGAAAGAAATAAGGAGAAAGAGGGTTACTGAAGTTCACCGGGCTCATTGAACGGAGGTGGACCTTGCTTGGAAACCGCCAAGGTTTGGATTAAGATTTTTCTTTTCTTTTTTATATACATTTTGGAACTGGATAGTTTGATCTCCATAACGGAAAATATTTTTTATTATTATTACTATTATTTTGTTGTTGTTATTCTCCCTGGATCACCGTTTGAAATTGGTTGGAACACTGATTCGTCATTTTAAAGTTTAGTTTTGTCTTCACCTTTCCACTGTCTCCTGCATTTTCACAGTTGTCATACTGTTGCAGTTTTTGGATTTTGCTCATTTTAAAAGTGATATTTGAACCTGGTATTTTGGGAATCTGATATTTGGATAGATTATAAATTTATATTCAGAAACTGACGCTGCGGCTTGGATTATAATTGTGGAATAACTTTTTATTTTATTTTTTCCCCTTCCTCCTTTACATACATCACATTTGGATCAAATAGTTTGATTTTTTTTTGGTTTGGAAGGGGAGGTTTTTTTTGTTTTGTTTTTATTGAGATTCTGGATATATAGTTGCTGGGAACATTTAACTGAGTTGAGGACAGTTTGAAGCAATATTATAATTGGATTATAATAAAGATAAAAAAAGAAGCTTTCTTACTTGGTTGGATAATAACACGTGGATTATAATTATTGAAAGTGTGCAGCTGCGTTCAGCTAAATTTTTGCTTTGGATCTTGAAGAATTAATAGAAGTCACAACTCTATAAATTTACTACATTTAATTGGATCTGGAATTTGACCAGGAAGCGGATTTGGAGGAAATAAAGGGGTAGCCGCATTGAGACTATTATTTGAAGTTACAATGGAAAAACTTGGAAAAGGAAAGGGTGAAGAGGTGGTGAAGCCTAAGAAGATGGATGTGAAGAAGGATGAGAAGAAAGATAAATCAGCAACTGAAGAAGCACCCCCATCAACAGCAGCACCAGAACCTGCACCAATGGACCAAACACAAATTATGGTTGAGTTGGGTAAATTGTTTAAGAAATTTGAGAGGATGGAGGAGGCAAATGTGAAGGGTTTTCGTGAAATTAAGGAAACAAGGGTAAAAGACAAAGATGAAATTATAGAAAAACAGGATAAACTGGTTGCAATGTTTACTGATTTTTTCTAAGAAGGTTGATTTTAATTTTCAGAGGATGGATATAAGTGTTGTCGATGCAAAAAAGATATGAAATTGATGCAGGATGACATGAAAGGGTTACATGAGGAAGAAAAGGATACTAAAATGAAAGTAGAAGCGCAGGAGAAAAGGATAGACATGATGGAAGAGATGATGAGAAAACAGAACATAGTAATTCGTAATCTTATGGAAAAAACACCAGACCATCTGAAGGAAAGAATAGTTAATTGGCTAAACAGTTTGAAAATGGGGAAAGATTTTGAGAATGAAGATATTGCAAATGTTTATAGATTGGGTGCAAGGAAAGGGTGCGTTCAAAGAAATGTTTTGGTTAAGTTTGCAAATTGGGGGATAAATTAAAGGTGATGGCCTTTATAAAACAAGCTGGGTCTGATGTTTTAAAAATTGCTGGGAATGATGTTGAGGTTTACAACGATATATCAGTGGAAGAAGGTGGTTGGCAATATAAGATGAAACCAGCAACAAAATGGGATAAAATATAATTGGAGATTTCCACAACAATTGAGATGTTTTTTATGATAAGAAAATGCATACAATTGATGCAGGGATGGATGCTTTGGAATATTTGTGTTTAATTGGTTTGGTTAAGGCGGCTTCACAAGAATGACTTGGATTAAGGAAAGATTTAATAGAATTGGGAGGAATACAAAGAGACTATGGAAATTTAAGAGAGGGGTGCTACAGGAGGAACAGATGTGGATTCTAAAGCATTGATGGTGGTTGACGAAGGGTGAATCAGGATTTAGTGGATGGAGAAGATAATGGAGTGATGCAGGGGAGAGAAATAACTTTTACAAATGTTTATGTGTTTTCAAAAATAAGATTGTGCGCTGGAGCGTTAGATAGTAGGCACATCTTGCACGTTCCCCCCTCCTCTCTTTGATAGTCAAGGGCTACTTTTTGTAGAAAGAAGTGGGGAGGGTAGGTATGAATGTTTATTGTTTTAGCTGTTGTTATTGTTTATGTGTGGTGGAGGGAAACATGCCCGTAGGAGGAAGCAGAGGTCATAGAAGATGGTTTTTAAGATTAAGATATGAGAAATATTAAGGTGTTATCATGGAATGTAAAAGGTACTGTCTCTCAAGTGAAGAGGAGAAGAATAGAATCAGCCCTGAGGAAAGATAAGCCAGATATAGTCTTTTTACAGGAAACTCATCAAAAATCGGGGGATACAAACAAGATTTTTTTAGGATGGATGCAAATTTATGAAAAGTCCTATGGTACATAAGAACATAAGAACAGCCTTGCTGGAACAGGCCACAGCCCATCCAGTCCAGCATTCTGTCTCACACAGTGGCTCAACCTTTTCCTTCAGGGTATTCCCAAGCAGATGCCTTCACCTGCTTAGGATTCCCTGGAAATGATATTGAGAGATATCCTGCCTATCTCTCCAACCCGCAGGTTGTCCTTAAGTATCCATAATTATAGCCATTGATACTCTTGTCCTCCATGAACTTGTCTAATCCTTTCTTAAAGCTGTCAAGACTGACAGCTGTCACCACTTCTTCTGGCAGGGAGTTCCATAGACCAGTAATCCTCTGGGTGAAAAAGTACTTTCTCTTATTTGTTTGAGAACTAGTACCCAAAAGTTTCATCGAGTGTCCCCTAGTTCTAGTGTTATGCGATAGGGAAAACAGTTTTTCCTTATCTACTTTGTCCACACCGTGCATGATTTTATAAACTTCAATCAGGTCACCTCTTAGACATCGTCGTTCAAGAGTGAAGAGGCCCAACCGTTGCAGCCTCAGATGGTAAGGAAGGTGTTCCAGTCCCCTAATCATTCTGGTTGCCCTCCTCTGCACTTTTTCCAGCTCCATAATATCCTTCTGGAGGTATGGCGACCAGAACTGTACACAGTATTCCAGATGGGGCCTCACCATAGATTTATAAAGAGGCAAAATGACACTTGCTAACTTATTTTCTATACCCTTCCTAATGATCCCTAGCATTGAGTTTGCTTTTTCACTGCTGAGGCACACTGGGTTGACACCTTCATTGAGCTGTCCACCAGGACACCAAGGTCCCTTTCCTGGTTTGTTGCAGAGAGTTCAGACCCCATCAGTTTATAAATGTAATTGGGGTTCTTTGCCCCAACATGCATCACTCTGCACTTACTAATGTTGAAACTCATTTGCCACTGTTTTGCCCACTCCCCCAGTATCGAGAGATCCCTCTGGAGCTCCTCACAATCTCTCACAGTTTTCACTACCCTGTATAATTTAGTGTCGTCAGCAAATTTGGCTACCTTGCTTTTTACTCCTACCTCTAGATCATTTATGAAGAGGTTGAAAAGCAGGGGTCCCAGTACTGAACCTTGGGGGACCCCACTCTTTACTTCCCTCCACTTGGAGAAGTGTCCATTTAGTGCTACCCTCTGTTTCCTGTCCCTTAGCCAGTTGCTGATCCAGGACAAGACCTGTCCCTTTATTCCATGACTGGTAAGTTTATTCAAGAGCCTTTGGTGTGGGACCTTGTCAAAAGCCTTCTGAAAGTCCAGATAAACAATGTCAACTGGATCCCCCTTATCCACATGCTTGTTGACACTCTCAAAAAATTCCAACAGATTAGTGAGGCATGATTTGCCCTTGCAAAAGCCATGTTGGCTCTCCTTTAGCAGCGCCTTCTCTTCTATGTGCCTATTAATTCTATCTTTTAGGATGGTTTCCATCACTTTACCTGGGACACATGTCAAACTGACAGGTCGGTAATTTCCTGGATCACCCCTGGATCCTTTTTTGAAAATTGGTGTTACATTCGCTACCTTCCAGTCATCAGGCACAAAGCCTGATTTGAGGGAAAGATTATATATTTTGGCTAGGAGATCAGCAATTTCATCTTTAAGTTCCCTGAGAACTCGTGGGTGCATGCCATCTGGTCCTGGTGATTTGTTAGTGTTTAGCTTAACAAGACATGCAAGGACCTCCTCCCTGGTTATTTCTATCTGGCTTAATTCTTCGGTTTCCCTCCCTATGAAGATAGGCTCTGTTTTGGGCATGTGGCCTCTGTCTTCTTCAGTGAATACTGAAGCAAAGAATTCATTGAGTCTCTCTGCAATCTCTGTTTCCTCTTTAATAACCCCTTGCCTTCCATTGTCATCTAATGGTCCAATGGCCTTCCTAGTTGGGTTCTTACTTCTAATGTACTTAAAGAAGTCTTTGTTATTTCTCTGAGTATTTTTAGCTATACGCTCCTCAAAGTCTTGCTTTGCTTTCCTGATTGTTGCCTTGCATTTGTTCTGCCAGAATTTATGTTCCTGCCTGCTGTCCTCATTCGGACAAGCCTTCCATCTTCTAAATGAGCTTTTCTTGCTCTTGATCACTTCCCGAACAGCTCCTGTAAGCCACATCGGAGTCCTCTTGGACCTGGCAGTCCCTTTTTCCTTTTGGGTATGCATTCCAATTGAGCCTCTGTTATTGTTTTTGTAAACAGCCTCCATGCCTCTTGGAGTGTTTGGACTCTCTCAATTTTCCCTTCCAGCTTCTTTTTACTAGTTTCCTCAACTTTGGGAAATTTCCTTTTTGAAAATTTAAGGTCTCTGTGTTAGATTTTATCAGTGACTTGCGGTCTATGATCAAGTTAAACATAATTGAGTTGTGATCACTGTTCCCTATTGGATCAGTCACATTAACATCTTGCACCAGATCCTGAGTATTACTCAGGATCAAGTCAAGGATTCTTGTACCTCTAGTTGGGTCTTCAACCATCTGTCCCAGGGAACAATCATTTAGCATATCTAGGAACTTTATCTCTTTATCATGTGCTGAACAACAGTTCACCCAGTCTATGTGAGGGTAATTGAAGTCCCCCATTATAACCAGGCTTCCCTTCTTGGATGCCTCCTTTACAACATTCTCCAACTGCCAGTCTCCCTCAAGAGTTTGGGTCGGAGGCTGATAGTATATGCCTACTGTTAGACCATCCTTGTGGCCTGGTACTCTTACCCACAGAGCTTCTAATGGTGACTCTAAATCACCTAGATATTCCAATTCATACGATTTTGTCACTTCTTTGACATACAAGGCCACACCACCTCCCGTTTGCCCCTTCCTATCTTTCCTGTACAGTTTGTAGCCTGGGATAACTGTATCCCATTGGTTATCATCCATCCACCAGGTTTCAGTGATACCAATAATATCAATATTCTTATCTATTGCTAAGTATTCCAGCTCCTCTATTTTGTTCCGGAGGCTTCTGGCATTTGTATACAAGCATTTATATATGCTTTTCTGACACAGTCTTTTGTGTCCAGTTGCATTGTTAGACTGCCTCTTGCATCTTTCTGCTAGAATGCTAGTAACTAGCTCCTCGCTCTGCTCAGTAATTTTTGCATCCTCCTCACTACTCAAGTACACACTTTCCCGAACCGGATGCTGCCCAGCTCCTGTCGGCTTTCCCCCAGTTATCAGTTTAAAAGCTGCTCTGCAGCCTTTTTGATGTTGAGTGCCAGCAATCTGGTCCCATCATGGTTCAAATGCAACCCATCCCTCCTGAACAGATTTGGCTTGTCCCAAAATGTTCTCCAGTTCCTGACAAATCTGAAACCCTCCTCTCGACACCACCGCCTCATCCACGCATTGAGGCTTCTGAGCTCTGCCTGCCTGGTAGGTCCTGCGCGAGGGACAGGCAGCACTTCTGAAAATGCTACCCTGGAAGTCCGGGACTTCAATCTTCTTCCTAACAACCTGAATTTGGCTTCCAGGACAGACCGCTTGGCCTTCCCAACATCATTGGTACCAACGTGTACCATGACAACTGGCTCATTCCCAGTTCTCTCTAACAATCTATCTAGATTTCTTGTGATGTCTGCAACTTTTGCACCTGGCAGGCAAGTCACCATGCGGTTATCATGTGCATCACAAATCCATTTCTCTTCAAAAGCAAGAGGGGTCGCGGTTCTGATCTCGAGTAGACTAGGTTTTGAGATGATAAATAGTATTTCCGAGCCGGAAGGTAGATGTTTAATAATAAAAGGGAAGATTGATGATGAGGAAATAATCTTAGTGAATATATATGCACCAAATGATCATCAAGGGGAGTTCTTTGATAAAATGTATGGTATGCTGGAGCAAGAAAAAGCAACAAAAATGATTGTAGCTGGAGATTTTAATTTAATAAGGTCGAACTTAGATTGTACAAATATAGCAAGGAGTGGAAGAGGAATTAAAATGCAGATTCTTGATAAATGGATGACATCTCTAGGCTTGAAAGATACATGGAGGGAGTTTAAAGGGTCGGAAAGGGTTTATACATTTTTTACACAGGTGCATAATACATACTCCAGAATAGATTATATATTTCTAACAGAGAGTATGATCAGGAATATAGATGAGGTGGAAGTGGGAATTTTTAAAGAATCAGATCATGCAAAAGTGTTGGTGGAATTAAGGATAGAGGGAGTAAAGAAAATTAGAAGGAATTGGAGATATGATGCTAAAGTTTTTAAAGACCATAAATGTAAAGAGCAAATAATTGAAAAGTGGAAGGAAAGTTGGTATTGGAATGATACGGATGAGGTGAGTTTTAATATGGTATGGGATGCCATGAAGTCGGGTTTTAGAGGGGAGAATATTAAGTTGGCCAGTATGAGAAATAAACAATTTAAGGAAACACAAGACAACTTGAAAAAGAGATAAAGCGGTTACAAGAAGAGCATGTAAAGACAAATGATAAGAAGGTTTTTGACAGGATGCAAAGATTAAAGACAGAATTGGTAGGAAAGGACATTGAAAAGTTAAAAAGGGACTTGGTATATTTAAAAAAGGAATATTTTGAATACAGTAATAAGAATTCAAAATTATTAGCAAGAGCTGCTAAAAAGAGAGAAATAAAAGGGAAATTGGAATTTTGATTAATAAAGAGAGAATAAATTGCAATAGGATTATGGATAAATGTAAGATTGTCAAATATTTCTATCAGGATTTATATGCTAAAAAAATATAGATTTGGGGAAATTAAAGGATCAATTGGGGAAACAAATAAAAAATAAGATAAAACAGGAACATAGAAATAGAATGGAAGAGCAAATAACGGAAAAAGAAATAAAAGAAGTAATAGCCAACTTGAAGTCAGATAAAGCCCCGGGGGAAGATGGGTTATCAGGAGAATTTTATAAGGAATTTAAAGACATTGTGGTTCCAAAATTGATGAAATTATATAATTATATTTTGGAAGGAGGGCAAATTCCAACCTCATGGTATAGAACTATAATTGTTTTATTACCAAAACCTGGAAAAGATCTAGAAAAAGTAGAATCATATAGGCCTATTTCTCTGATAAATCAAGATGCTAAGATTTTTACAGCGATATTGGCAAATAGACTGAATAGTTTTATGGGTAATTACAATAAATGAAGATCAAACAGTGTTTTTTTTTTAAAGGAAGACATATGGCGGAATTGACAAGGAGAGTTTTAGATTTAATAGATATAAGCTGTTGACTTTGGTAAGGACTGCTGATTTTGGAGTGGGTTGCAACTGCCGGTGGGGAGCGTGGCGTGTTGTGGAAAGGTGAAGACACTAGGAGACGCGGAGGGTCATCATCAGCCAAGAGGGGTGTCCGGAAAGGTGTACAAGCCACAGAGATACAGAGTTACAGATTTATAGTCACAGTCGGGCGATACAGTTTTTGGAAGATTTGTAGCGGTAAAAGAAAAGGTGGAAGAAGAGGCGAAGAAGGGGTGCCGAAGATGATTAAATGTTTAAACAAATAAGGAGTATAAAGAGATTTGATCTGAACAATTGAAATTTGGGAAGTGGTGGAGTTTGTTATTGTTTGAACTATGAAAAATCTGCGGTCGGACTGAGAAGAGCATGAAGAGTATGAAAATAGATTAAAGACATTGTAAGGAGTAGTTGGGAAAAGGGGAAGGGGCAATACTACAAATTGGTTTTGTGTTTGAAAATTCTTAAACTTCGGTTTAATTTGTGGTGGTGAATTAGCAATAAGAAATCTCTCAAATGTGTTAAGGTTTAGTGGTCATACAGGGAATTACAAAACAATTGATATCATTATATATCTTGCCTTGAGAAGGAATCGCTTGTCCTTATTAAAACTATTAAGATTGTAGCGAGAGATATTTCAATAATATTTAGGGTAACCCTAAATATCTGTTTTTCAGATTATGAATAGGATAATAGAAGGGTATTGATTTAGTGGGGTATAAGTTAAATTAGTAAATTTCTAAAGAAGGAGTAAACATTGAGTATAAAGACAGGGCGGAAACCAGTGAATGAGTCGACATCGTTGCCCCAAAGATCAAAAAGCATTTTGGAAAAGAGAGCCAAGAGAGACGTCATCAGATAGATTATACAAAAGGTTAACTTGAATGGAGGTGGAGTTAGATAAGGAGATGGACTCAGACAAGGGGAAAGGCCGGGAGGGAAGGTTCAAGGGAAGGTTGAGAAAGAAACTGATATGTTTGCGGAAACAATGAATACTTTGGAAAAGATTAATCAAAGAATGGATAGTCTAGAGAAAAGTTTTCAAAAAAATGAGGAGGCAAGAAGACAAGATTCTAAAGAGGTGTTACAAGGTCTACAAGGAATGAAAGATTTGATGGCCAATTTCACTAAAAATATAGAATCAAAATTTGAAAAGATGGAATCTAAGATTAAATGGTTGAGAAAGGGGTTTAAAGTATTGAAGAAATTAAGGATGAAGTTAAACTGATAATGGATAGGAATAAAGAACAAGAGCAAAAATTGAATTGCAAGATGAAAGATTATATATTTTAGAGAATGTTTTGAGACAAAAAAATATTATTGTTAAAAAAAATTGGGAGAAAAATCCAGATCAGTTAAGAGCAAGAATAACTAAGTGGTTAAAGGAAATGAAACTAGATAAAAAATATGCGATGAGGACATCATGTCTGTTTTTCGGATAGGACAAAGGGTTCATGGTGAAATGAATAGACATGTGGTAATTAAGTTTTCTAATCTGGATGTGAAGGTAAGAATTATGAAGTACGTAAGATTGCATGGTAAAGAGGTACTGAAACTTGAATCAGGAATTGTTGAGGTTTACCTTGACATTCCTAAAGAAGAAAGGCAATGGAGAACTAAAGTAAAACCGATTACTAGCTTTTTGTCTGCAAAAGGGCTGAAATACAATTGGCAACCACCCCAGAAGCTAAGGTTTTTTTATGCAGGGAAAACCTCAGTTGTAAATAAACAAATTGATAGCTTGGACATTCTAGAATCATGCAGCTTAATAAAAGAGGGAATGGTTGAATGGGATAAATTAAAGGAAGAATTAACAAGATCAGGGGGGCGGAGTCCAAAGTAGCTCATATTATCAGTTACAAACTGCTCCTAAACCCTCAAGTTTGAAGACTAACTCAATATCAATGGGTTTTATTCATCTCTTTTTGCTCTCTCTTTTCCTTTTAACCTACTAATAAATTCAGCCCAGTAACTAAAAAGTTTTAGTTTAAATTAAGTATTTTGAAGGGCGAAGGGTTGAAACTGCATGAAACTCCTAATAAATGAGTAGTGTAGTTGGAACGGGTTCTGTTCATCTAATTCTCACTCAAGGGGGTGAGAAAGTTTCAGCAAGGAAGCTCAAACCCTCTCAAACTTCTATATTTGAAGGTGGTTGCTTGTGGGGCAACTGAGAGGCAGGTTCTTTTGTTTATTTATTTGTTTGTTTGTTTTTGTTGTTGTCTTTTGTTGTCAAAATAGGTGGGTGGAGGGAAGGGAAGGGTGTCAATCCACAGTTAATGTACAGTGATATTGTTGTCCAACCGTCAATTGTAAAAGTTAAGTTTATAATTCTACATTATTTATTCACACGAAAGTTAATTTGTTTTTAAAATTACTCATGTCAAATACAATAAAGATAATATCGTGGAATGTGAAAGGTTTGGGAACGGTGATAAAGAGAAAGAGAATTGAGAATGAATTGGAAAAGGAGATGCCCGACATTCTATTCTTACAGGAAACACATCAAAAAATGGATAAAGTGAATAATCTTTACTTGTGGTGGATGGAAGTATATGAAAAATCATTTGGATTGTCGAAAGCAAGGGGTGTAGCTATCCTTATTTCCAAAAATTTAAATTTTTCAATAACAAAAGTAGTAAAGGACAAAGAGGGGAGATTTTTGTTACTAAAGGGAAAGATCGGGGAAGAGGAAATAGCATTGGTTAATATTTATGTTCCAAATCAAAAACAAGAGGAATATTTAGAGAAAATAAGGATAATTTTGCAAAATGAGGATATACAGAACTTGATAATAGGAGGAGACTTTAATTTGACCGAATCAGCGTTAGATACGTCTATAAAAACTAGTGCAGGAAAGAAAGTTTAAAAATCAGGATTAGAAACATACTTGAAATAGCGAAAAGGGAAAGAACCAAACTATGTATTCTCTCACTTGATCTATTTAAGGCATTTGACTCAATACAGTGGCAAACATTACAAACTATAGTACAGAGAATGGGCTTTGGAGATAAATTTTTACATGTATTCAATCAATTATACAGCAAATCGCAAACAGTTATAAAAGTAAATGATGGATTCACTAAAAAGATTGAGATTACGGCAGGAACAAGACAAGGGTGTCCATTGTCCCCGTTATTGTTTGTCTTATCCACGGAACTTTTAGCTAGTGTCATCAGAAGGGATAAGGACATTCAGGGTTTAAATGGTCAAAAAATTAGTATGTTTGCCGATGACACGTTACTTGTATTAAAAGATGCTAAAAATACAATTGGTAAAGTTCAAGAACATCTAGGCAGGTTTGAAAAAATAACTGGCCTAAGAATTAATTGGAAAAAGACTGAAGCGATAGCTTGTAATTATAATGAAAAGGACAAGGAAGAGATTTTAAAAAGTTATAAAATAGACATAAAGAAAAGTTTGAAGTATTTGGGCATATATATAACAGAGAATATTAAAGAGCTCCATAAGTTAAACATAGACAAACTAAGGCAAGATTTAAAATCAAATATAACTAAACTTAATAAATTAAAGGTGTCCTGGTTTGCTAGAGTGAGTCTGGGGCGAATGAAAATTTTACCGAAATTAAATTTTGTTATAGGTAACCTTCCTCTTAAGATAAGTAATAAGCAATTAAAGGAATGGCAAAAAATGTTAAACAAGTTTTGTAATGGAGGAAGGAAACCAAGGAAAATGAAATCGTTATGGTACCAAAGTCATGAGGACGGTGGGCTGGGTATCCCCAATATAACAAACTATTACAAAGCATTTCAATTAAACAGAATTGTAAATTTATTAGTACAGAATAAGGATGAATTTGAAGATATAAATCAGATTGAATATAAAAAAATATAATGGCAGTTTATTATTAGAAACACAAGTTAAGAAAATACAATTAAAGACTAAGACACTAAGAGAATTGTATCAATTTTGGAAGGGAATAAAAGAAGAACTAGTTATAAGAGATTCTCCAATTTTAGAAGTGATGGATTTTGCAGATTGTCCACTGAGTGAGATGAAGGATATGAAACAGAAATTAAGGTTGAACAACTTAATACAAATTAATGAGTGGATTTCAAAGGGGTCTACATACCAAATGAGAGAAGAAATTTATCAAAAGTTAGATTTAAATTGGTTTCAAAAAATTCGGCTTGAAAAATGGGATAGCAAAATAAGAAAGAAGGGACAGAAAAATAGAGAGGTATCAAAGTTTGAAGAACTGATATACAGTATAAGAAAGGGGATTGTGGTTAAGAGAGGATTGGTAAGTAAATTATATAAAATAATAAATAAAAAGGAAGAACCACAAAGATTAATAAGGAACGGATGGGAAGAAGAATTAAATATAACGATAAGTGAACAGGCATGGAAAGGAAGATGGAACCAAAGAATAATGAATCAGTTACCAATAAGGGAAAGGGAACACAACTTTAAATTAATTTGGAAGTGGTATTTGACTCCGGTTATTTTACAACACATGGATAAAGCAAGATCAAATAAGTGTTGGAGATGCAATAGAGTTTCAGGCACCTATGTTCACATGTGGTGGGACTGTGAATATACACAGACCTATTGGAACATGGTAGAACAGGAAATAAATAATATCTTTAATAAAAATATAGTATTGATACCTAAAATTGCTCTGCTGGGACAGTTAGAAGATATAAATATAGATAATAATGAAAAGGAGTTGTTATCCATATTGCTCACTGCAACAAGGCAGATAATTGCTTTGGAATGGAAGAATAAAATAAATATATGCAGAGAAAGATGGTTTAAACAAATATGGCGGTTGGCTTTAAATGACAAACTAACATCAGAAATGAAAGTAGAAAGAGGAGAGGTTAAGAGTAACCTATTCTGGCAAATTTGGAGACCATGGGTAGTGTATGGTATGTCAAGCAAAGATGGAATAAAACCTGTACAAGAAGAATATGAATTTTGGGTGGATTTATAAATAATAATTGAGTGACGAGGGTAGTTATTTTTTGTGTGTGTGTAGTATAGGGTGCGGGATGTTGGGTGGTGGGGGTGTTATGTTGTATGTATTGTATGTTATGTTATTTTGTTGGATGTATGTATTGTAAAGTAACTAATAAAAATTATAAAAAAGATTTAATAGATATTGTAGGACAAACAGAAGAGAAAGTTGGATTATTATCACTAGATATTTTAAGGCATTTGATTCATTACAGTGGGTAACAATTAACAAGATAATTAAATGTTATGGATTTGGAGATAAATTCAGAAGGACGATTGAACAATTATATCAATATGGTACTGCCATTGTTAGGGTAAATGATGATGTTACAGAAGAAGTAAAATTAGAAGCTGGAAGATAAGGATATTGAAGGAATACTAGGAAATAAGATAAGTTTGTATGCTGATGATACTTTGATAACAATGAAGGATCCTAGGAAGACACTAAAAAGAACAATTATATCTATATGGTACTGCCATTGTTAGGGTAAATGATGATGTTACAGAAGAAGTAAAATTAGAAGCTGGAAGATAAGGATATTGAAGGAATACTAGGAAATAAGTTTGTATGCTGATGATACTTTGATAACAATGAAGGATCCTAGGAAGGCACTAAAAAGAATACAAGAGCAGTTAAAAGATTTTGAAGAGATCACAGGTTTGAGAATAAACTGGGATAAATCGGAAATGATACTGTGTAATATTGATAAGGAGGAACAACAGAAAATAAAGGGTAAATTTAAATTACAGGTTAAAGATAATTTGAAGTATCTGGGAATAAATATTTCAAATAAATTTGAGGATCTTAAGAAATTGAATTATGGAAAACCGAAAATGGAAATAAAAGATAAAATACAGCAATATCAAAAGTTGAAGTTGTCTTGGTTTGGCAGGATTGCGCTATGTAAAATGATGTTGTTACCGAGAATTAATTTTTTGTTTGATGCCCTGCCGATCCAATTAAATGATAAGGAAATTAAGGAATTTCAAAATTTGTTAAATAATTTTGTAATGGTGGAAGGAAACCTAGAATTGTAAAAAAATTGTGGTACTTATCTCAGAAAGGAGTACTAGGATTGCCAAATTTGAGGAATTATTACAGAGCTTTTCAAATTAAAAATATTGTGAAAATTTTAGCGAGGGAAAAGGCAATATGGGAAGAAACAGATGAGGGGTCTAAATCAAATGGGGAAAATGGTATTTTTAGATAGTAATATGGGAGAAATTGTTACAAAAAATAAAATGATGAAGACATTATTAGGAGTATGGAAAAAGTTGAAGATGGAATTGGATCCAGATACATCTCCTATAATAGAAATAGAGGATATCAAAAATTTTCCAATGCAAATTGACAAAAGGGTGAAAGAAGTTTTTTTAGAAATGATGTTTTCCTGTTGAGAGACTGGATACAGTTTTGTGAAGATGGAGAGAGAAAAGCAGATATGTTTGCACAACGGAGGTTGAACTGGCTCCAGATAGTGTTGGTAAATAAGTGGAATAGCAAATATTTGACAGAAGTCAGTTTGGAAAGAGGTACAGTATGACCGAGTTTGAAGAATTGATATCAAAGATAAGAAAGGGAGAAAGGGGTATTAAGGGCTTAGTAAGTAAAATATATATAATGTTAAATAAAGATGGTAATCCACAAGAAGTGTTGAAAATAAATTGGGAACAAGAATTGAAAATAAAGATAGTAGATGAGGTTTGGAAAAATAAATGGAAGAAAAGGATTATGAGAACAATGTCTGTTAGAGTGAAAAAACATAATTATAAAATGCTGTGGAAATGGTACTTGACCCCAGTGAGGTTACATCAAATAGATAAAAATAAGGATAAAATGTGTTGGAGTTGTAAGGACACACTGGGAACTTACGAACACATGTGGTGGGGTTGTAATGTGGTAAAGGATTTTTGGAGGGAAATTGAGAAAGAGATTTGTGCTGTTATGGGTATGGCCAAGTACTGTTTTGTTGACATATGTGGAAAATATGGATTTAATAAGGATAAAAAGAGCTATTGTTGACAACGGGCAGACAGTGCATTGCCAGGAATTGGAAAAATGAAGCAATTTTGAAAATAGAAGAATGGTATAAGGAGATGTGGGATCTTGCGTTGAATGATAAGCTAACATGGGAATGAATAAGAAAAAGGGTATAGTTAAAGAAAATAGATTTTGAAAAATATGGCAATTATTTGTGGATTACTCATTGAAGGGGGATAAAGGGAATAGACCAGTACCTGATCAAATGAGTTTTTGGGGTTAGAAAACGACTGTGATACTCCGTTTTCTCCAGGGCATTGTAAATAACACCGGGTGTATTGTGTGAAAAGTGTTTAGTGAATTTTAATTATTGTATTTTTACTTTGACTTAGTAGTTGTATTAAACTGATGAGTTTAAGAACAGAGTTTGAATATGTATATTAGGATAACTGCAAGTGTATTATAATGTATTAAAAATTTTGGAAACATAATTAAAGATGTATGGAAGAAAGGGGAAGGTAGTATATTACTAAGTCGTAATTTAATTGTTTTTTTCTTTTCTTATTTTTTGTCATATATATTGTTTTTTTCTTTTCTTATTTTTTGTCATATATATTGTATTTGTAAGTATGATGTCTGTATTTTTATTCATAGTCGTTGTTTTTTTAAAGTTGTATTGTTAAAAAATTTAATAAAATTTTTAAAAAATAAAAATAAAATGGTGATAGTTGAAGAAGAAAAACAATGATGAGTAAGAGAAGTTTTATTTTTATGTAGGTTCGGTATAGTTTTGTATTGTCTGGAGGCTATGCAGGTTTGCATGGGGGACAACGGGCTTCAGCTGAATCCCGGCAAGACTGAGTGGCTGTGGGTTCGGGGTCCCGTGTTGTCCTGGGAGCTACCAGCTTTGGTTCTGGATGGGGCTTCTTTACTGCAGACAGATCCGGTGCGTAATTTGAGGGTCCTCCTGGACTCGTGACTACCGCTCAATGAGCAGGTGGTAGTCGTGGCTAGGAGGGCCTTTGCACAACTTCATGTTATCTACCAATTACGCCCACTCCTGGACCGGGACGCCTTGCTTATGGTCACTCACACTCTGGTCACCTCCAGATTGGATTACTATAATGCACCTCTACATGGGGCTGCCCTTGTCAACCATTCGGAGGCTTCAGCTGGTCCAGAACGCGGCTGCCTGGGTGGTGATGGGGAGCGGGCGTTATGCTCGCGCTTCACCGCTGCTACGGGAGCTGCACTGGTTGCCAGTGTGCCTCTGGGTACAATTCAAGGTGCTGGTTTTGACCTTTAAAGCCCTTCATGGCAGTGGGCCAGGTTACTTACGGGACCACATCTCCCCAAGGCATTCTAACCATCCTACGAGGGCAGACCAGAGAGGCTCTGTGGTGGTCCCCTTGACAAGAGAAGCACATCTGGCTGGGACCAGGAGAAGAGCCTTCTCGGTGTCTGGCCCAGCCCTGTGGAACCTCTTACCATCGGAACTGTGCCTCCAGACGGAGCTTCTCCCCTTTCGAAAGGCACTCAAGACCTGGCTGTGCCAGCAGGTCTGGGATCCATCTTGTGGTACGGCCCAGGTCCGCTGGCTAGTCTAGTTGGCCCAAGGTTACAGGTCATTGCTGGGAATTGTCTGATGTTTTATGTAGCTGTTTTTATGCACTTTTTGTATGGTTTTAGCTTGTTAGTTTTTTATTGTTTTTATTTTTTCTTAAGGGTTTGGGGAGGGTTTGGGCTAGGTTTTTTAGATGTTTTTATGATTGTATGTATTTCTTTGCATATGTTGTTAGCCGCTCTGGGTGGCATTCGCACCCAGAAGGGCGGGATATAAATGAATAAATTATTATTAAATTATTATTGTTTTGTTTTTAGTTGTAATTGTATTGTCTTTTCATTTTTGATCTTTTTTTCTTTCTGTATTTTGCAAAAATTTAATAAAAATTATTTTAAAAAAGAAAGAAAAAGTATTATCTTCAAAAGCAACTTTGCTGCACAATCCCTGCATATTTTCCCAGATATACACACTAGTGAGTTCCGTAGGATACACTCCCAGGAAAGTATACATAGAGATGCACACTTATAGCCTGTACAGAAAGAGACACCTTGTAAGGATAACAACGCCCATTATCCCACTACCATAGGAGTCGTACCACCTGCACCCATTCAGAAAGCCAGCTTAAAGCCTTTTGCTGTTTCAGAGTACATGTGGTTCTTCTCCAGGCTAGAGAAATCTATAATAGGTTTCAATCACTGACTGTTTATGTTTACAAACCAGCCAGATCAGGAAATAGCAATATAAATTAGGTAGTAATATGTAGCATTGCCAATAAAGAAATAAAGGAACTGGAAATCTCCCACCATCTTATGCTCTATATAAAAATTACAATGCCTTTTGTTACAAATTAGATTTTATTTTGAAGGAAAAATAGACCAAAGTTCAGGATCACAAAAATAGAAAAGGAACATTTTTGCATTTCCCCTTTCCCTGGATAAAATAAGAAAAGCACATCTATATTTCCCTGGCATAGGTAGTTAACAAAATCAAGATTACATATTTCTACTGTTCTACTCACAAGCAAGTATAGGTAACTCCTATCTCCACCTCTCTGGAATATGCACACTCTAATGGCATTTCTTCTACAACATTCTAAGCTATCCAAACCCAGTTTTTCAACTTTCATTCCGCCTCTTCCTGTAAGTTACCTGATAGGGCTTCACTTTCAATGTTCATCATACCTACTGCCATTCTCAGTTTCAGCTTGTTATGACTATCTTCAAGGGGGCAGAAAGCTGCACCTGGCTTTGAAGGACACATACCCAGACTTTCTTCACCCCCTGCTCAGGGAATAAAGAACCACTGACCATCTTAACTCACTAAAAGCAAAGGCTCCATTTTGATTCATTACACAGCTGACCTGCTTTTTAAAGGAAGCAAAGTAGACGTGTGTGTCCCTCAATCATGTCCACATCCCTGGAGACCATCCCATGTTGCTTCACACACACCATCCTTCCATGACAGCAATGGTTTGTGCGAAGGTCCAGAGGTCGAAGGTGGGCCCTGTGCCCCACAAAATGGGAAAAGGAATGGGAACTATAACTCCCATGGTGCCATGGGAGAAATATGGCAGTTTAACAGCCAGGTCTGGAAACAGAATGTTGGAGAGAGCTGATTTGCATGTTAGACTGTGATTGGTTGAGAGTGAATGACTGATGGGGAAAGGTCCTGGAATTCCTGAGAGAATCTAGCCAGGCCTGGAAACAGAATTTTGGAGAGAGCTGATTAGCATGTTGGACTGTGATTGGTTGAGAGTGAATGAATGATGGGGAAAGGTCCTGATGCGGATGGAACAAACCCATTCCATGTAAGCCTCAACAGCCCTGGAACGAGACACTTTCAATGTACTATACATCAATACTGTGTGAGTGAGAGACAGAGAGAGACAGGGAGTGTGTGTCTGAGGCAGCCGGCCCGTCACTGGGAGGCAGGGGCCAAACGGAGCGCTCCAATCCACCCCGGCCTCCTAGAGAAGGCCCAGCCGCCTCGCTTTCTCTGGCAAGCACGGGCCGACCGGAGCGCTCCGTTCGGTCCATGCCTGCCGGAGAAGGACCGTCCTCTGGCTGAAATGCCAGCCAGCTAGTGGAGGATAATGTGGAGGATACCCGCCAAATGGAGCACTCAAAATGGGGCGCTCCTGTCGGCAATACACACCAGCTCCCGAGCCGAGGCCGCCACAGGCGCAGGGAACCACAGCGGCAAGGCCGTCGCAGGCAGCCGCAGCGCCTGCCACGACATTACCGTTCGATGCAAGGCCACTGCAGGCGGCCACCGCCCAGAGCACAGGTAAGGATCCACTACCCAGCGAAGCGGGTACCCCCTGCTAGTCTATATATAAAAAAGAGAGGTTGGGCGTTGTAAGTACTACAAAGGCCCTCACAGCCCTGAAGCAATCCTGGTGAAAGTTGGCACATAGGTAAAATGGAGTAGCGCGATCAGCACTGTGGGGGTCCGGAACAAAATTTTAGGGCTTATGGCCCCCAAATTGGAACAAAAAGCCAGGACCAATCAGCTTGCAGTTCTGAGCCATACAGGCCGATCAGCTTGCAGTTCTCTGCATAAACATTCTCAACTGTCATAACTGTCACTCTACCACAGAGGCAGCCAGCGACAACAGTGACACCAACAACACAGGCAAAAACAACCGAGCCACCAACGGCACACAGACAAGCACAAAAAGATACCCAGCAAGGACAGCAGACAATGCAAGGCCGGATAATCAGCATGGCTTAATTAAAAACAAACATGCAGTTGCTTTAAATAACACTTTCTCAGGCCCATAAATTTAAACCCAAGGAAGAGGATTAGGCCAGGTACGGTGGGCGAGGGCCCAGCACTGAGGCAGGGGAGATGGACCCGGGTGTCTCCTCAGAACCGGTTGGGTCCTCCCAGGCATTGCCGGACAATCAGGTAATAAATAAATAAATTCAGCTTACGCTTTGATTTCTGCTCTGATGTTTTTTGACTGGGCTGATCCAAGTAAGCAAGCTTGAATTCCAGACATCCTGCAAGAAAGATCTGATTTTTTAAGACTAAAACATAATGTTCTTGAATAAAACTATTGAAATGGCACTTTAAATATAAGAATATTTCCTCTTTGTCACGCTTTGCCCAATCTAAAGCCAAGAGCGAAAAAGTACAAGCTGTACTTTCTCTTACAACATTTTCAAGAGTACATCAGAAAAGAAGCTGAGGGAAAGAGTAGCAGGTAAGTAGACAAGTTCTTAAAAAATACAATCTGCCAGGACAATCCACACACTCACACTCACAAATTGTTTCCTGAAGATATTGAAAGCATATGCAGGAGGAAGGCAATGCCTTTTGGGGGGGTCACTCAAAAAATTACACATTGTTGCAATGTGTAAAGGCATCACCTTCCTCCTGCATTTGTTTTGATTTTACTCATGCCTACATGTACTGGTTCAAGCCTACAGGAGAGGCCATTTTTGCAGGGGACAGGACTGAGTGAGAGTCATACTTTCATCTTAATATACAATCAGGATGTGTTATAAACTGAGCAGGTTGGCTCTGAGTGGCACATGGCACTTCCTGGTGTGGTGGAGGTGGTAGTGGGGCCACATGAAATGGTGCCGTGGGCCACATCGAGCCCATGGGCCACAGGTTGAGAATCCCTGTTCTAGAATGTGTGTATCTTATGTATTTCTGAAGCTCCCTTTGGGAAATTGGGTTTTTTTATTAACTCAGAAGACATTATCATATAATCTAAATGCACTCTATTTTGCTTCATGGGAACAATTTTCAGTCATATTATTTTGCCCCACACCTTTACAAAGAGAGAAAGCAAAACATCATCTAGCTAAAATGATCAAAAGAAATGATTATAGTAAAATAATTTAAACAGAGCCTCTCTTCAACTATTCATTCTCAATTGGCACATAAGGAAAATTGTTTTTGCCCAGGAATAATGAAGGCGAGCATACAATTACCAAGCTCATTTCCCCACTCACTCATGCTAAAATGTTCATTAAAATAATGAATTTTAAGAGCAGAAACATCATTATACTTAGGTTTATGTTACTGCTTGAAGAGCCTTTTGCGAAGGTTTTTGTCCTCAGATGTGACATGATTGAATATTCTACAGGCTACAGTTAACAATATGGAGGCAACTATATTTTCAAAGTGTCACAGAGCTGGAAAAGATTTTAAAGACTTTGAGAATGAACCACTCCACATTTACATGCTATACTTACTCAAGTTGTAGTACTTGGTCTTCCATTAGAGAAATAAGGGGAGAGATTACTATTCCAGTACCTCCAGTGTACACAGGTGGAAACTGAAAGCACAAACTCTTCCCGTATCCTTTAAGAAAATAAAGGAAGATGATATATAAAAACTAGAAAGAATCAACTCCTCCTTCAGAGTTTGCTATCAGATTTTATAATGATATGTATATGTGGTGACATAACGAACCCACTAATATCGGAGAATAAACAAAACAGCAAAAAACAAACAAACATGTGGCACCTTAAAGATTAACTCCTGTATTTAAATGTGAGCTTTTGTGGATCAAATCCACATCATCAGACATAAGAGTGAGGCCTCATGGCATCAATTTATACACATCAGGTACAAAGGCACACAATGATTGGCCAGTATAATGTATAAATTGATGCCATGAGGCTGAAGCTGGGGGAGCGAAGAGACTCAGAAAATAATTCCTTAAGGTGCTGAAGTTGAGTCGGGTTCGCCTGAGTGGGCGGCATAATTTTTTTTAATTAAATTAAATTAAACCCCTCAAGGGACAAAAGGAAGCAGAAGGGCAACTGTAGAACAGATTCCCCGCTCATGGTCTGTTGTTCACATAACCACTTGTGTGCCAGATGCAAAATTGGACAAGAGACTAGTTGTGCAATTGATCACTTGAAGGGCAGTCCAGTAGAGGGCGAAACATGACACAATTGGCTATACACACAGATTTCTTCCAAAGAACCCTAGCCTATAATTTAAGAGTTACTAAATAATTAAATTTCACATACAGCATAGCAACTATATGTTACTTTTAATATTCCTAGACAAGTAGGAAGGTTTTGGAATTTGCTAAGGTAAGAACCAAGTCAGATGGGTATAAGTAGGCAGACCTGTTCCCTTCCAATTCAACTGGGAAAACAGAAGACTGTTCCTCTAATATATGTATATTCCCCACTCATTTATCCCTAGTTCTAGTCACTCAACTATTCTCCTACCTATAAATTCAGACACTTGAGAATATCCTCCCCTTCCCAGATTTTGCCACGTGTTATAAAATTACATCTCTGTAACTCACCAGTTGCCATAACAACAAGATTATCTTTTCTCTCTTGCAAAACTGAAGAGATCACTTTCCACTGGACCCTTGAAATTAGTGGCAAAAATGACAAAATAGACTATTTCAGATGCAATGTATGATAAGGTCTGCTTTATATTCAGAAACTCAGCATGGATTCTCTTATATATGATATGTAGATTTATTTATTTATTCCTCCCCTCTCCCTCTCTCCTCTTTCCAGAAAACATAGCCTGCCCATTACAGTATATGCATTGTAATCTAAAAACTTTCTATTTACTTTTACTACAGCAACATAACATTATGAATGCAAACCATCTCACACCTGTCAACATAACCTCCGTGTTTCTACTTCAACATCACTACCACAATGAATTAAAATATTTAAATATCAAATCAAAACACATGACTTGCACTTGGAAGAAAACTGCAAATCAATAAAGGTGCTCAAGTACTAATTCAACATGGAGAATCAGCTGCAGATTCAGAACTGTTTGTAAAGGAGGGATACCTTTCTTAGCAGAATGTTATACTTGCTACATGAATCAACATTACTGAGGCTCTTTTCCCACCGTTCCTAGTGGCCTAGTTTAGAATAACAAATCATATGAGAAGGGGCATGGAAAATAAGCAAAGTTTCTTATTTTTCTTCTTAACACCCATCACTAACTTATTCCAAGAGCAACAGGGCATCCTTTTCAAAGTCTCTTCTTCCTCAGAATTGCAAGTAGCTGCTCTCAACCACAGTCACTTCTCATCTTCCTTTTCTTAACTGATAACCGCACAGATATCCAAGAAAACATTCCTGCTTTCATACCCCCCGTGCAACAAGGTCCTCTCTTCTATGCCACCATACCTTCCAGGGGCACAGATCTCTCTCTCAGCTTACTAATGTGTTACTTGCCATCAGACCTCGCATCAGAATCAAAACCCCACCACAGCTGTATGGTTGAGTTAAGCTCACCATCTGATTTTGGTCCTTGATTCTCATATAGTTAGCCTCATCCCAAACAAGGCAACCAGCCAATTACCATATGACATTAAGTAAATGATTTAGGAGTATGTCTTAGAACAGAGGCTGCCAACTTTTTTCATTTGGGGGCCAGGTTATACTCCCTCGGTCAATTGAGGGGGGTGGACTGGTGGGTGTGTCCCCCTCGACATTTATGGCTGTCGTAAACACATCTGCAACAGCTGCAGACTCATTTACGGCTGTCATAAACACGGCCGATTCCGGCAGTGGCAGCTGGAGCAAGGGTGCTGGCCGGATTATTTGGTGCAGTTGGCCAGACCTGGCCCAGCAGGCCACAGGTTGCCTACTCCTGCCTTAGAACATATGAAACAGAGAATCATAGAAACATAGAACTAAGTTTGAAGGAGCCTTTTAGGCACTCAAATCCAATCCCCTGTTCTACGCAGAGATCCAAAGCAGATCTGACAAATACTTGTCCAATTTTCTCTTGAATGTCTCCAACGTTGGAGCACTCACCACCTCCTGAGAGAATTGATTCCATTGTTGTACTGCTTTAACAGTAACACGTTTCCCCAGGCCTAGTCTCTGATGAACAAACTGCTTTTTCCAGGAAAGCACTCCACTGTTATTGATTTGGTAATTTCATACCCGTTCCTTGGTTTTCAAGGAACACAGTTTAAAGATCATTACATGCTTTATGATGCTCCCAAAATCAGATGGTGAGCTTAACTGAACCATACAGCTGTGGTGGGCTTTTTATTCTGATAGGAGGTCAGATGGCAAGTAACACATTAATAAGCTGGTGCTCTAAAATAAATAAATTTCCACAGAAACCAAAGAAAACACTAGAACTTACGGTTTAAAATCCGAATGCCCAAAATACATCTTCAGGCAAGCAACCTGTTTAGTATTGGGTCTAGGCAAACAGGAATCTTTGGAAGAACAAAAATATATATTTAGAGCTGGGGGGAAGTGCAACAAATA
The DNA here is from genome assembly GCA_035047345.1 of Bradypodion ventrale. Lineage (NCBI taxonomy): Eukaryota > Metazoa > Chordata > Lepidosauria > Squamata > Chamaeleonidae > Bradypodion > Bradypodion ventrale. The sequence continues at coordinate 148,328,707 of JAWDJE010000002.1, forward strand.
GACAAGATGGGTTTGCAGGTCAAAATTAATATTACTATTTCTGCTTATCACATAGATCAGGGGTGCCCAAACTATGGCCCAGGGGCCAGCTCTGGCCCCCAATGCCAATTCATCCAGCCTGCAAAGCCCTTGTTGCTCCTGGAAGTGGAAGTAAAATGCACCCGTATGGGCGCATTTTACTTCCGCTTCCGGGAGCGACAATGGCTTTATAGGCCGGATGAATTAGCATTCGGGGCCAGATCTAGCTCCAGGGCCATAGTGACTAGCTCCCTGAACCACATGACTGGCCCGCAGCCCAAAAGGGTTGAGCACCTCTGATGTAGATGCAAAGAACTTACTACTCTCAACTCGGAAAATTAGAATATCGTGCAAATGTTCAGTTCATTAATGCAACTTAAAAGGTGAAACAAGTATATGAGATAGACTCATTACATGCAAAGTGAGATAGTTTAAGCCTTACTTTGTTATAATATTGATGCTTATGGCTTATGAAAACCCCAACTCCCCAATCTCATGTACCCCATAATCATCACATAATCTCATGTACGCTGTACGCCATGATCATCACAATTATAACAAATTAAGGCATGACATCTCTCGCTTTGTATGTAGTGAGTCAATCTCATATATTTGTTTCACTTTTTAAGTGAAATGAATGAACATTTGCACGATATTCTAATTTTCCGAGTTTTACCTGTAGAATGACTTAATAAAGCAGGAATGGCCAAACTTTTTGGGCTGCGGGCCAGTGATGTGGTTCAGCGGGGCCAGTCACGTGGTTCCTCCTACCAGAAGCGGAAGTAAAATACGCCCACACATGCGTAAAACACTGCCATAAATGTACCCGCAGCCAGTGGTGAGCTCCAAAACTTTTTACTACCACACTGTGGGCGTGGTATGGTGGGCCAGGGAGAAAGCCCTGCGTTGCACCCAAATTAGAACTACTTTATTTCAAAACTTGGATGGGCGGGGCCAGCCAGAATTTCTGCTATCAGTTCTGGCCAACTGGGGCAAACCTACTGATGCCCACCACTGCCCACAGCTGTCATAAATGAACACATTTGACTTCCGCTTCTGGGAGCGGCGTAGGCTGGATGGTTTGACATCATGGGCCAGGTCCGGCCCACAGGTCATAGTTTGGCCACCCCCGGAATAGAGCTTCAGATGCCTGCTTCTGCCCATAAAGATTCCAAGTCAGAGACAAATCAGGTAAAAGAAGGAAAAGCAAATCAAGAGAGCAGCACATTAGGAACATACTATTCTAGCTACAGTTTCACTTGATGATAGACCTGTAACTTTCACTCAGAAGACCAGCATCCATTTTCAGTGTAGGGGATATACAGATTAACATCTGGCCATTTCAGCTTCAATGGAGAATTTATTGCTTTATTATTTGCATTTTGATAAATAACGTATAGTAACTTATGTTTTTAATTACCTCTTATGCCACCAAGAGATTCAGTGAGTTCTAACTTCCAGACCCCTCTAATATTATCCAAACAGGTAATTCCTTATATGTTATAGCAAATTACTTTTGAAACTCTACGTTTTGCTCACCCCACAAACAACACACGCAATGTGTTTGTTGGATGTATCATAACAGTTTTTAGATTGCAATTTTGTATTTACCCCAGCTTTCTTCTTCCTCTTCAATGCCTTCATCATCATCATCATCATCATCTGCGATAAGGTCTTTCTGCTTATATGATTTATCCAACCTGGGGTCAGTAATATCCACGTTGCACTTGTCTATGCTTTCTAAAGACTAAAAATAGATTGAGTTAACATACCTACAGATCCTAAAAATAACTGGAGGTATGTATTATTTTGGAATGAAAATAAGGCAAATGTATTCTGACAAATCCGGCCCTATGCCTGTGATGCTTTCGGTTGGTTTGTTGTTGTCGTCCCTCTTTCCTTGCTGTTTTAATTATTTTTCACTTATGTATCTTTCTGTATTTTATCCTGTGTGCATTTTATACCTTGTGTTTTACATATTTGCCACCTTAGGTAGCCAATTAGCCAGAAGGACAGAATATAAATTTAATAAATAACAAATTACCTTTATAACCAATTAATAGGTACATTCTTGGAGTACACACTATGGAGAGACCTGTTATTTAAAGAAACCAACTGCATTTCAGTCTCAAAAAGGCACTGAAGGCAACTAACAGTAATAACGTTCAAATAAAAATGCAATTAAAACAAAAGAAAATTTTAAAACATAAAAATGCATGTGAAGGCTTTCACACTTTTTAAAGGAAAAAAGGCATTTAAATGGCCACAAATAAGAAGTATACAAGCAAGAAGGGAACTGATCCTGTTCCAAACATTAGACCAGGGGTGCCCAAACTTTTTGGGCCATGGGCCAGTGATTTGGTTCAGCGGGCCAGTCACATGGTTCCTCCCACTGGAAGCAGAAGTAAAACACAACTTGCAATCTGTTATGCAACAGGATGAGATAGATTTTAGGCTGCCATTTTCTCTGCTTAAATCAGGGGTGTGCAAACTACGGCCCGTGGGCCGGATCGGGCCCTGATGGCAATTCATCCAGGCCGCGCTGCCCTCGTCGCTCCTGGATGCAGAAGTAAAATGCGCCCATACGGGGGCGGCACAGGCCAGATGAGTTTGCATCGGGGGCCAGATCTGGCCCACAGGCCATAGTTTTGACCCCACTGTGTCAGCCTGTTAAAAATGCACAGTTGGCTCTTAATATCAATCTTCACTTCCAAAATAACAGTGTCTGATCTTGCCTGAAAAAACTAAGGGAAATATGGAAAATAGTACAGCACCTGGGAATCAAAGCAATGCAGCACAGACAAGAACAACAGTAGCAATGCAGGTACAGTAAAACCCTGTTTTTGAGAAAAACTCAAATGCCTCGACTTACGAATGCCTCGAGTTACGAAAGGTGTTTTTTCCGGTAAATCGGTGTCCCGATTTATGCAAAAAAAACTTACAAAAGGGGTTTTACTGTAAAGTAATTGAAATTTTTAGCACTCAAAGTGGTGGCGCCACCATATTGCACACTTAAAATTACCCCCCACTCCACCCACCCCCACTGCCGGAAGTATAAAAAAACACTTACCTTGGCAGCAATGGAGGCCTTCGCTGTGACCCAAAAAGGGGGGGGGACTTTTTTGGTCGCAGAGAAGTCTCTGGGCTTTGGAGAATGGTGGGGACTGAGGTGATCTCTTTCCCAGAGCCTTCCGGAGCCTGCGGAGCTGGCAAACAGACCAGGGACAGCGGCAAAAACAACCATGGGGACATTTTTTTTGATGTCCCGAGGCTGTTTCTGCCACTGTTGTTGGCCCATCCGCTGGCTCCGGAAGGCACTGAGAAAGGGAGCCCCTCGGTCCCCGCCATTCTTCAAAGCCCAGAGATTTCGCTACAACCAAAAAAGTCCCTCCCCCCCAAATTTTTGCGGTCGCAGTGAAGTCTCTGGGCTTCGAAGAATGGTGGGGACTGAGGGGATTACTTTCCCAGAGCCTTCCTGAGGCGGCAGGGGTGGTAGACACAGCGGCAGAAACAGCCACGGGGATAGTGTAAAAATGTACCCGTGGCTGTTTTTGCTGCTATGTCCGGCATGTCCGACATGCCTGCTGCCTCCGGAAGGCTCTGGGAAAGGAATCCCCTTGGTCCCCGCCATTCTCCGAAGCCCAGAGACTTTGCTGCAACCGCAAAAGCCCCCCCTTTTTTTCTTTGGTCGCAGTGAAGTCTCTGGACTTCAGAGAGGCCAGGCACAAGGATATGCCCCCCACGCTCTACCAGACTGTAGAAGCAGCAGGGGCAGCGGCGGTTCCCACTCTCCAGAGCAGCAGGAGGAAGGAAGCAGCAGCAGCAGCCAAAAGGTAGGGAGATCTCTCCATTTAAATTCATTTATTTTATTTTTTTATATTTTTCTATGCATCCCTATTGGGATGCCTCGAATTACAAAAAAATTGAGTTACGAAAAAGGCCATGGAACCATTTTTTTCCATAACTCGGGGTTTTACCATAGTACTATAATTTTGTACACATAAAATGGATTTAGACCAGGAGTTCTCAACCTTTTAAAGCCAGGGGCCAGGTCACACTCCCTCAGACAGCTTCGGGGGCCGGACAGCCATTTTGCCCTTTCTCCACCACATTGCATTTCCAGGTGTTGTGGAGGTGGGGGACCCACATGAAATGGCACCATAGGCCACGTCCGGCCCATGGGCCACAGGTTGAGAATCCCCAATTTAGACCTTTAAAAGCTTGACTTCCCTCCCCTAAAGACTCATTTTCTAAATCTGTTCACAAGTCAATGTTTTTAACAACCTACCTTCAGCATCTCCATTTCAAGTTCATCATCACTTTGAATGGTGCAAAGAGAATCCTCTCCCTCTGTGATACTTAATTCCTAAAAAGAAACATTTTTAAATGAGTGGATTTGGTTGTTTTGCTTTACTACTGCTCTGATCTCTCTCTCTCTTCTAGCAAAGGAAGGCTTTAAGGCTGTAGTTCCCAACGTGGGGCACATGCCCCATAGGGGGACAATTTTTGATTTTAATGGGGTGCAATCCGAGAATGAATTATTAACAGTGAATGGCCTTTTAGGCTTCCTCCAGGTGAATAGTTCACTTTTTGAATAAGAATTATATGTCACGGAGGGAGGGGGGGCATCAGGATTTTAGAGATGCTTAGGTGGAGCATGGCCAAAAAAAATAAGGTTGGGAACCACTGCTTTAAGACTAATGATGTTAAATGTCTTGTCCAGCTTTGACCATCCTTTATTATTAGCTAAACTGTCCAGGGGAAATAGGAGACACTACAGTACCAGTAACATATGATGGGATCATGACCCTTAGTTACAGTTTACATTATGTTATTTTTCCAGTTAAAAGGCCAAGCTTCATACCTTTGCCCTTAATAGCTCTCCTGGATTGCAAAAGAATAGTTGAGGGGGCAGCATACCTGACAAGTATCCCGGATTGTCTGGGATTTCCCGTATTTCCACGCTGCTTCCTCCACTTTCCCGCCACCTTCCCGTAATTTGACAGGCAGGGAAAGTAGTTACTGCGCATGAGCAGAAGGGTTCTGCGCAGGTCCCGTATTTTCTGGAGCCGCGCTTGATGGGTATGGGGGGTGCAGGGGGTAAACCTGGGGTCTGCTTTGACATCGATCCCTTCCATACTGATTGCACAATGGTATTTTTAGATGTACCAAAAGAACAAGAAGATCTAGCAAGCTGAAAAGCTGTGCTGGCATATCAGATGTGCATAAATATTGACAAACCAAAAATAAAGGCTCCAAAGCAGTTATATACCCTGATTGCCCATTAACTGCATATGTATGTGTGTGTGTGCGAGAACACGTGCACTGCATATGCATGTGCACCAAAGGAAAAGAAAGCACTCTCAATTCCTCAAGCCTAAAACATAGGCTCTTGGGAATTCCATTGCCAGCCAACTCTACATCTTTACCTATAAGGAGGGACATTAACCATTGGAATTCGGCAAAGGCTCCCGCACCCGTCCCTACTATCCGGTGCCGAGCTGCCCGCACTTGCCTTCACCCGGCCTTGCAGTCGCCGGTGGGGCAACTGCCCCACAAACGCAAACAAAACAAAACAACTTCAAGTCCCAACGTCCTCTGCGCCACGCCACCCCTCAGCCAATCAGGCTGACAGGCGAGAGCAATGAGAACATTGGGAAAGCTAGCGCGCCCAATAAAAAACGAGCCGTGGAAAAAAAGCCGCTGCACGAATGCAAACAAAAGGAAGATAACTTCAAATCCCAGTGTCTTCCGCACCGTGACCAATTCAGCCAATCAGGCTGAAGGGCGCGAGCGCGTAGAACTCTGAAAAATCCGGTGCGTGAAAAATAAAATAAAATAATGCCTCCCACAACGGGAATGCAACGCCGCCACAGGTGGATGCAGTGCTTCCCGCAACGGGAGCTCAAGGCCGCCGCAGGCGGATGCACCGCCTCGTGGCCTCGCTAACCCAAACCCACAAAAAAACCACAGCAAGACAACCGCCGGCCTTCTTTCCCGGAGCAACGGGGAGAAGAGGGACTCCCTCTCCTCCCCGCTACCCTGCCAAAGACACGGCGAGACCACCGCGGCCTCAAGGTAAGGGGGGGGAAATCAAGCAGCAGGCAGCACTTCGTCAGGGAAAGCAGTCTCCCTGGCGAATGACTGGATGCTGCCTTTGTACTACCCACACCACTGTTTCGAGAACTAGCACGAAACAATGGTGGAAGTAATAGAAAAGCAGTAGCCAGCAATCCGTAAGGAAGAGCACCACCCCTTGCGGATTATTGTCTGCCGATCCCCCATTAGATAAACCAGGGGAAAAGTAGGCGGAGAGGAGAGAACCATCGTGAAGCAGATAGCTCTTCTCTGCCTCCTTCTCCCCCAACGAAGAGCAAGCTGACTGCCGGCTCTTCGTTTTCTCCATTGCTGCATCGAAACCTAATTTCAAAACAGCAATGGGGAAAAGAGGAAATGACAAACAAGCCGTTCTTCACCCCACAAAACACAACAACAACAAAACAAAACAGTTAACCAGAACGCCAAACATCAAAAATAATAAAACACAAATAAATAAACAAATAATTCAAATAAACCCAGTAAACAGCAAAAAAATAAACAACAAACTCAACAAAAAACACCCGAAATACCATAGGCTAACAAAAACCATGAAAACTCACTAAAAACACCTATCTACAACACGAAAATACCTAACTCAACAAGCAATAATATCACAAATTAAATAAATAAATATGGTGGGGGGGATTACAACCAGAAATACCCAAAACAATAAAACACATCTAAAATCCAAAATTAAAACAAAAGAACAAGCAGAAACACTTTGGGGGTTTTTAAGTAGAAACTCTCTACTTAAACCCCCTAGCCCAACACCCCAAAATCAACAGAATAAAAAATCAAGAGCACTTACCAAACACGTCCTACCTCCATGCCTCCGGAACAGAACTGAATAAAGAAAGACAATCGCAGTACTCTTAATCACAGCCCCACCTAGAGGCCGGAAGAGTATAAAACATAAAAAAATTAAAAATTAAAATAAATAAATTTAAATACCACAAATTCAAATCACCACCACCCAAACCACCCCTAAAAAAAAACACCACACACACAAAAACTGCCCGGCAAAGCCGGGCACAATATACTAGTAAGAATATAAGAACAGCCTTGCTGGAAAAGGCCACAGCACATCCAGTCCAGCATCCTGTCTCACACAGTGGGTCACCATTTGCTTCAGGGTATTCCCAAGCAGATTTTTTTATTTATTTATTTATTAGTCATATTTATATATGCCGCCCACTCAGGCCTTCACCTGCTTAGGATTTCCTGCAAATGGCATTGAGAGATGTCCTGCCTATCTCTCCAACCTGGAGGTTGTCCTTAGGTATCCATAATTATAGCCATTGATACCCTTGTCCTCCATGAACTTGTCTAATCCTTTCTTAAAGCTGTCAAGACTGACAGCTGTCACCCCTTCTTCTGGCAGGGAGTTCCATAGACCAGTGATCCTCTGGGTGAAAAAGTACTTTCTCTTATTTGTTTGAGAACTAGTGCCCAAACATTTCATGGAGTGCCCCCTAGTTCTAGTGTTGTGCGATAGGGAAAAGTTTTTCCTTATCTACTTTGTCCACACCGTGCATGATTTTATAAACTTCAAACTCTGCTTCACATCAGATATGATACTGCCTAATCTGTTGTTAGGGACTGCGGTGGCTTAGTGGTTAAGAAGCTGGACTTGATGACTGGAAAGTTGGCAGGTCAGCAGTTCGAAACCCTAGTGCTACACGACAGAGTGAGCGCCCATCTCTGTCCCATCTCCTGCCAACCTAGCAGTTCAAAAGCAAGAAATTGCAAGTAGATAAATAGGTACCACTTAGGTGGGAAGATAACAGCATTCCGTGCACTCCAGTGTCGAGGCATGCCTGCCACATATCCACGGAAACGTCTGCAGATGCAGACAGTCCTGGCTCTTTGGCTATAAACAGATGAGCACCAAACACTACAGTCAAATATGACTGGTTTTCAAGCAAGGCAACCTTTGCCTTATCTATTATTATGTGCCATCAAGTAGGAACAACACAGCCAAAATGTACAGTAGCTGTTGGGTCAATTAAACAGCACTGTTTTTTCGTAATCAAGTTCTCTGCTCATATAGACTAACCTCAGACATACAGGCTTTTTCATTCAGCAGCTCTTCTTCAGCCTGACGCTCCAACATTTGAAGTTCATATTCTGTTATGCCTAGTGACATTAAGTATGTATTCTCTGTAGTTCCTTTCGTTCCTGTATCTGAAGCATCATCAGCCTGGTTATTCTTAAGGAGCTCTTCTTTACCTTTTGCCAACACCTCCTTTTCAGCAACAACTGACTTATAATGTACAGGGGATACCCACATATTCTTGGAAGTCAATTCAGATATTTCTGGTGGGTCTTTTTCTGGTGAGTCTTTTTCACTCCTTGTTACTTCTGGATTTGCGCCATGATCCAGTTCCATCTGGCATGTTGGTTCAACAACCAAAGTTCTTCTTAAGGCTTTAATGTTTTCTGACATTACAGCCAATATTTCTGAAGCTCTGATGAAGAAATGTTGAAATAGCAAAGTAAGCTCAAAATACACAAAATTTATATATCTGCTAATACAATAGCAACATTTTAAAAATGCAATTACAGTGGTACCTCATACAACAATTTTAATCCGTTCCATGGAACTCATTGTTGTACGAAACAATTACTATATGATGCATGCATTGTATGGGATGTATTGTACAATGATTTTTTTTTTTGCTAAGTGGTTTTTCCCATTGAAAAATTGTTATATGATTTTTTCCATAGGGAAAATTGTTATGCGGGACGCCATTTCCCCCCAAAACCTAATTGTTATGCAATTTTGTTGCTATACGGGGCAATTGTTGTATGAGGTTCCAACTGTTCTCATTCTCCAATAAAGTGAAAGTAAATAGGAATTTTTTTAGTTCACAGTGTTGCCTCCTGCTTCCTGCTAGGATCAGAAAAGCATATGTGTATACAGTGGTATCTCAAGTTACAAACACCTTGTGTTACGAAATTTTCACGATATGAATGAAAATTCATTGAAAATAATGTCTAAGTTACAAATTGAAATTTGTAACTCAAAACACAGTTTCCCATAGGGATGCACTGAAAACCAATTAATCCATTCTGGAGGTCAGAATTTTTCCCTATGCATTCCTATGGGAAACTGCGTTGTCGTAATACGAAACGTCCCAGGAAACACATTAAATTCGTAACTCAAGGTACCACTGTACTAGGATTTTCTGAAAATCCAGTTTACTTGCAAAATTATATATGGCATTCAGCCTTTTAAAGGATCTACAAAGCAAATCACAATTAAGCAGGAACAGCTATTGAGTTAAAGTTCAAAGGCCAAATATGAAAACAGTTACAAGATCAAAATAGGATTCCTGAAGATACAATCAAAATAAAACAAACACCCTTTCCAAAAGAAAACCTGATTAAAATTTATTTTTAAATTTTTAAGTTTAGATTAATTAAAAGTCTTCTTTAAATCACTATAGGCATAAAGATACAATCCATGTTACACAATGGGGACTCAATGCACATTCTAAGAACTGCACTCCTAAAAACAATGCTACTTACTGAAATTTTATATCAGAATAAGTGAAAATGTGTAAGCCTTAATGGCAAATTGCAGCTAATTAAAAAAGATGCCAGTCATGTTCCTGGCTGTGGAGTTAAATCTCAGGAACCTAACAAGAAAGAAGTAAAGTACTGTACAGTAATTCTACTGATACATCTTGATACTGCTTCAAAAACATCTTCGACTTTTGAAAGTGATTTTTAGTGAATACTAGCATAGGTGCCCATCTTTGATGGGGTTTTTTTGGGGGGGCGGCTCAACCCGTGGGGTGGGGGTGGCTTGGGGAGGTTTTTTTCCTTTTTGCCTCCCCCCACACCATTTGTGATGCCCCCTGGCTTTCAGTAAAGGAACCTGGGCAGACTCACCCAGGCATGATGATAAGGGAGGGATGGTAGGTATTGAGGGGGAATTTAGGAGGAAAGGAAGACAGGAGGGTAAGAATGAGGGAGGGAAGGAAGGAAAGAAAGAAGGGGAGAAGAATGGCTGGAGGTAGGGAAAGAGAGCTAATTACCCGGCCTTGGCCGTGTGTATGTGTGTTTGTTGTATGTTTAAGTTTTTTGGACCCTGATGCACCCCAACTCTCTCTCTCTCTCTCTCTCTCACTGGCACACCCACACACCCACAAGTGACTGATCCGGAACCCACTGTCTTGTGCATTGTCTTCATACACACACAGACACACACTCCCTGTCTCTCTCTGTCTCTCACTCACACAGCATTGATGTACATTGAAAGTGTCTCGTTCCAGGGCTGTAGAGGCTTAAATGGAATGGGTTTGTTCCATCCGCATCAGGACCTCTCTCCGTCAGTCATTCACTCTCAACCAATCACAGTCCAACATGCAAATCAGCTTTCTCCAGCATTCTGTTTCCAGGCCTGGCTGTTAAACTGCCGTTTTTTCTCCCATGGCACCATGGGAGTTGTAGTTTCCGTTCTTTTTCACATTTTGTGGGGCTAGGCCCCACTCTCGGCCCCCGGACCCTCACGGCGCTGATCTGGGGGATAAAAGGTAGGTGTGTGCGGAGCATTACGGGATAGGCTCCAGGGGTGTAGGTACGCATTCCGCACACATACGGCCACACCCCTTCCTTATAGGAATAGATAAAAGATTTGAGTAGGAAATAATTAGTAAATGCGCCAATAAAAACACAGAAATTAGAGAAAAGGTTCTGGAGTGGGTCTTTTTCTTAACATCCTGTGAAATCATGTGATTCCATTCACGGAGATAAAGGAAGATAAAACCCCAGCTTGCACTGATTGATGAAAATGAGCCCCACTTAACCTTTGAACATTTGTAGACTGTTCAAGAGTTCCAGGGAGGCAATCAGCCAGATACACCATTTCCTCTGACAGATGAGTTAATTTCTTCTTTACTTCATTTGACAACAGCACCCTGTCTGTAAAAAAAAAGTTAATGTAAACAGAATCTTCTTAGCCACTGTGCTCTGCTCTAACTAAAAAAGTTTTGGGTTTTTCAGGGGGGAGCAAAGGCAATTTCCTTTTCTTTGCTGCTTCTTTCCAAAATTAAAGCTATCACAATAAAAGTCTTTAAGAAGGTTTACACCAGCTTTCATGCAGGTGCATATCATCTTGCATCAATTTTAGGTCAAGAATAAATGGCTTCATTTAAAACCAAGAGTGAGTTAACTACACATTTACTGGATCTCTAAAATATTAGATGAAAGGTGAGATTTCTTTAGGTGAGGCATTGTTACCCCCATCAAGCTCCTCAATACCCAGCCGGGGAGAGAGTCCAACTAGATGTGACAGCTCACCCGTTTTTTTAAAAAATATTTTAGTGGTCCAAAAAGGGTATTACCCATCTTTGGTTTGGGATTTTGTAAAAGGACCACACAGCCTTCCCCCCTCATCATCTGGCTCTGTGAATTAACCATAAATGCAATTTATGCTGAATTCTTGCTATTTCGGATTAATCCACCATTATTTAACCCCTACCCCAGTGATGGCAAACCTTGGCACTCCAGGTGTTCTTGGACTTCACAGCTCAACAATGATTTTGCTACTGGGAATTTCACATGTAATTTACATGATATTGAGTGTACTGATTCCAAATCTGAACTCAGAATTTGCCTATCACATACAGATTTTAAGGCGGGCTATAGCTGTTCAAATGGTCGGTAATTGGGTAATTGGTATTTTTACATGGCGACACATCCCGGTGCGCCCCAGTGACTGACACCCCCCAGAGGCGGGCAGAAGTATGTCACTTGGTGGCTAGACTACATTTCCACCACAGCCCCCCACCAAGACGGAACCTTCCAGACGATCAGGCGCTGTTTCCATGGCGTGGGTATTGTCGTACACCAACCAGCCTCCCCCCCCCCCCCCCCCCGTCATGGCTGGTCGGTGCATGTTGGGTATCGCTGTCCATCAACCAATTCAACCCGGTGCTGCTGCTGCTGTCACCACTGCCACCGCAAGCTGCGAAGAAGCCCAGTGGATCTTTCCCATTTGCTGAGCCGGGGAGGGGCTGGTTGGTGCACAGTGATATCTCTCTCTGCTGGGTGCCACTTCTTCCTTCTTTCCGCCCCTCCACATTGTCTGGCGGAGGTGAGGGAGAGGAAGGCGAGGGAAGTGCCTTTCTCTCCGGTTCCCCTCCATTCATTACTCTCCCCCTCCACAAGGAGAGTGAATGAGGCTCCATTCATGACCCCAAGATCTTTTTCCACCAAAGTGGTCCCTATTGATCTATTGATCAAAGTGGTCCCTATTGATATCTTGCTTTCAAACAGCTAGGTTGGCAGGAGCTGGAACCCGAGATGGGCACTCAATCCATAACATTATGCAGTACGCCCCCCCCCCCCCCGCTCCCATAGGTGCCGCCTCTCCCTCCCTGTCCAGTGCCCTTTTAGCATAGCCAGCACACCCCTGATTATAACAGTTGCAGCTACAACTATGCCTGCTGCTGTCTCAGCTGAATCACATCCCCTGGTGGCAAGCATGTTCCAGCAGCAGCTGAGCAAGTCAGTGAGCTGACATTAGAAATAGGTATATAAGCAAGATGGACCAAGGGCTTATCTCTAGTGCGAAACCATCTTATTGGATAGTATAGGTATGCCATAGTGAGTCTGTTTTGAGCTAAAGATGAGTAGGCACATCTGTGCTAATAAACCGGACAATTTTTGCTATACAGTTATACCCTGTACAACGAAAAAGTTTGGTTCAATGATATCTTTTGTTGTACGATTTTTTTCATTATACAGTACATGAAAGGATACCAGGGATCAGGGGTCCGATCCTCACCTTTCTTTTGCAGAAGGCAGGTGAGCAGGTTGCCTGCCTCCTATGAAAGGAAACTGGGGATAGGGGGTCCGATCCCCACCTTCTTTTCACAGACGGCAGGCAAGTGGGTCGCCTGCCTCCTATGAAAGGAAACGTGGATCAGGGGTCCAATCCCCACCTTCCTTTCACAGAAGGCAGGCAAGTGGGTTGCCTGCCTCCTATGAAAGGAAAGCGGGGATCGGAGTGTCCAATCCCCACCTTCCTTTCAGAGAAGGCAGGCGACCTGCTCGCCTCCCTCCTTGGAAAGGAAGTCGGGACTCAGAGGGTTCGGGTTCGACCCCCGGCTTGCTTTCCAAGGAGGGAGAGGACCTGCTTGCTTCCCTCCTTGGAAAGCAAGCTGGGACTCAGAGAGTCCTCTCCCTTCATAGCAAGGCTACGAACCCCAGGCTTGGTTGGGAAGGAAGGGGGGGCGACCCAAGGGTGACCCCACTTCTTCCCCAAACCAGCCCGGGCTTCATAGTCTTGAGTCTGGGCTGGCTTGGGTAGGAGAGAGTCCAGCTGTTCGCCCCCCTTCCTTCCCAAGCCAGCCCGAGCTTCGTATCCTCGAGTCCCAGGCTGGCTTGGGAAGGAAGTGGGGGCACCCGCTGGTCTCCCTCCTTCCCAAGCCAGCCCAAGACTCGAGGTTACGAACCTCGGCTTGCTTTCAAAGGAGGCAGCTGACCCGCTCAGCTACCTCCTTCGAAAGCAACACATACAACAACAAAAATCGTACAATGAAGAGGATTTTGGAACAAATGTGCACATCGTACAACGAAACTTTGTTCCAAAATCCTCTTCGTTGTACTATTTTTTCGTCGTACGATGCATTCGTTATACGGGGCTCCACTGTATATATGGCAAATATATCCTGCGTGATCAATGCAAGAACCTGAGAGTGTGAGATTTGCTAACTTAAGATCCTGATGCCCTAAGCAGAATCAGACTACTGTATTTTAGTTCATAGTTCCTTGTAAAAATCTTCATGTGAAATCAGAAGTCTTCATGTGAAATCAGAACTGATCCACAATTCCAGTTAATAGTCAAAGGAATCAATAAAAGGTTGCCTTTGTTTTAATTTCCTAGGCACCAAAAGCTGTCGATGACATGTAAAATGACTGTTATACCAGTGAAGGCAACAAACAGGATTTCTCAGAAACTTCCAGAAAGGAGTGTATGCCTTCAAGGTGGAAAAATAAAGCTACACCTCATTGTGGATTTCAAGGGCAAAAACTAGCACCCTAAGGAAAGCTGCTACATGCTTAAATCAAAACACATTCTAGACTCACAATCAAATAAACTCACATCTTATGAAAAGCAAAAAGGCAAGGAATATTGTGGTAGAAGAAATGACCCAGGCATCAAAGCAACAAAATGAGAAGAAAAACCATGTGAATACTAAAGTATATGATATAACTTTATACAGCATGTCCATAAACAAACTGGTGAAGGAAATCCTCCTCTCTATTATATGAAATTCTGGAGTAATGAATTGAACATGTACTAACTCAGTTATGCTACAGGATAATAATCACAGATGATAATAATAATTTTGTGTCAGAGATTACTCTGGGTCGAAAAGATGTTTAAGGGACACCCAAATGAGGCTCCTTTCATGTCCCCAAGTGCAGCTCTTGGGTATTGAAATCCGACCTTTTGTTGTATAAAACTGCTTATTACATATCGATGTGGTTACTTCACTAGTATTCAATTTTTAAAAACCCTTAATTCTTCCAAGAATCAAAACGCTACTCAGTAAAATGCAATTACAGGTATCTCTCTCTAAGGCTGCTGAATTAGTGTCATATTTTTATTCGTGATGTAATCAATTCTTGCTTTATTTCAGAAAAGCCCAGAATTGACAGTAATTGATGGGACACAGGATATGAAAAGTTGAGAACCAATGAACTAGACAACTCTTTCAAATGATCAAATGTGAAGGCATTCAAAGAGTCATATTTTGGACTCCAACCAAGAACAAATAGAATATAGCCGTGATGGCAAACCTTGCCACTCCTGGTGTTCTTGGACTTCACCAGAAACCCAAGTCAGCACTCTTGCTGATCAGGGCTTTTGGGAATTGAAGTTCTAAGAACCGCTGGAGTGCCAAGGTTCGCCATCACTAAAATATAGGATGCACTCCATGAAGGAGCCACTTTTATTCCCAGTTTTTTGGGGGTGCACATATTAAACTGCTTATGCTAAGTTTTTACATTTTAAATGGTCGAACCCAATGATACCTAAAGAACCCATGTACTGTACTATATTCATCTTGCAGAAGTCACAGCATGTTAATGTGCTGATCAGAATCCCAGTGGGGTGAGGGTTTCTCTAGCATTAGGTAATGATCTCACCTCCCTTGCTTGAAAGCCAGTTGTATCTGACTCTAGGGTGTGGTTGGCCATCTCTGTTTACAGCCAAAGAGCCAGCGCTGCTTTTTCATAATATATTCTCCAATTCCTTTGTAAAAGAGGGAACAAATGCTGAATCTCTTCTCTCTAAGATGATGCACAAGAAAGCGCTATGTACTCCTGACAGTCAGTGCAAATCTTCATATAACTGTCTGCATTGCGTTTCCCCAGGGGAGATTAAAAGAACTGTCAACAATATCATATAAAGCATATCTATCATGCTGACAAATGTATTTTAGGAATACAGCCTGAAAGACCAAAGAAGTCAGAAGGGGGAAGCAATAAAATTAGAATATTTTTTATACTTTACTCAGAAACCCACCTCCTTCTGCACTGCTCTGCATCTGTTGATCGCTACTCATATTTGACAATTTTTGATAAATGAGGAGGCTTGCCTGTAGCAACAGAAAAGGAAAAAAGGAAACAAACTTTCAAATCGTTAGGGTATTTTGTCTCAAATTATGTAAACCAAAGCAATCTCTCTCTCAAGAAATCTATATTTAGTACATTAGCACCACACACAAAGAGAGGCTAATGTAAAATTAATGGCATACTGATGCACTCGTCAAAGGAAATCATTAATTCAAAACATTCTGTCCAAACCTAAAATAAAACTCCTCTAAACAGTTTTAAAAGAAATTGAAAGAACAACTAATGATGAGCTAGTTTGAACAGAGCACCAAATAATGTTCAACACTACTGATATGAGGTGGAAGGAGTCTGTACAAAGCCTCCGTCCCCTACACTGTCCACTCCTGTCTTCTTAGCTAAATAGATTCCAGTAAAACCGACTTAATGGGTACATTAGCTAGAGCTGGGATTCTCAACCTGCAGCCTGTGGGCCAAATGCAGCCCACAACACCATTTCATGTGCCCCACCACCACACCAGGAAGCACCATGTGGTGGAGGAAGGGCTAAATGGACATCCTTCCCCCAAAGCTGTCTAAGGAAGTGTGACCTGGGCCCCAGCTTTAAAAGGTTAAGAACTCCTGAGCTAGAGACTGAGATTTGAAACAAATGTGGATCACTTTCCAAATAAAGCAGCTTTAAACAATAGGTGGTTAAGCTGATTGGCTTAGCTAATGGGTTTGTACTCCTGGATCATATATCACAGCATGGCAGTTTTCATGGGGAAGTGGAACTGAATTCTGCCAAAGTGTGGAAAGGAGGAACAAGGAGCATGTAACGTAACCCAACACTTGCTCAGGCTCAGTCAGATTTGCCCATGGAAAGTTAGATAATTGTTTATTACATGCAAATATCACCATTACCATCCTCGTCCAAAAGCTATAAAACAACAGAAAAACAGAAGTTAAAAACAGAGGACCAGTGGAGTGAGCCAGCAACATGATGACAGCTAATCATTAATACTCTAGAAAAATGAGGTTTCTTGGAATGGCATCTAGAATTCATCAGAACCAAGTAATCTTCTTTCATGTCCTGATCAAACCCTGGACTGCCAAAATGAAGCCACTTTCTTTGCTTTGTCATCGCCCAGACCAAAGTCCTCATCAGTGCATGCCTCTGACAGTAATCGGCAGACCCATACATGAGCCGGATTCTGTACCTCTCCACATTCACACATCATGTTGTTGTCTGCCACCAGCCCCCACTTGAACATGGTGGTCTTACATTTAGGGACTCCAGCCCCCAGCCTATTCAGGGTCATCCAAGTGACGTAGGGGAGGTTGAGTTCCTCAACTATATCCTCCTTTAATGTCGTTAATTGTCCAGTGAGCTCCTTCTTCCATCTTCTAATTTGGTTTTGCTCTTGTGTACACTCAAGAATGTTTTTTCTTGCCATATCAGACCAAGTACAAAACCAGTACTGTACTTCTCAGGTCAGGGCACAGCACAAACAAGGGCCATGTCAGAGTTGCCATTTACTTGCCTGCTGACAGGCAAAGGTACTCCAATGACAACCTTTGCTTTCAGCCAGCTTCATGCAGAATTAACGGCATGGTAATTCATAATTAATACAGAATTCTATTTTATGAAGTTAATTATGGCCAGAAGCTTCCAGACTGGAACAGAAGCTATTTCCTTCTCTTTGTGGCAGGCCAGCCCTATGAAGCTGGAGGTCCTCTGAGAATCTCTTTCCCTCCCTCCATCTCATTCTTACCTGCTGTTTGAATAAATAGCTGTTCTGGTAACAGAATCTGCCCCCCCCCCCAACAGACACTATAACCCGCTCTCATATAAGCTGAGCCACAGGCAAGGTTTTGATTTGGCTTTATATTTAATTCAAGATAAATTATAGTAATGTGGAAAGTTAGAGAACCTAGGCCTGTTTCCCCTAGAACAGTGGCAAACCTATGGCACGCGTGCCAGAGGGGACACTCAGAGCCCTCCTTGTGGGTACATGTGCCGTTCGTTGCCCCAACACAATTTGTCCTGCCCCTCTGCCCAGCAACCCAATGGGATCACTTCCTCCCTCCTCCAGCAGAGTTCACCCTGCCCCTCTTCCCAGCAGCACAATGGGGGCACTTCCTTTCTCCCCCCAGGATAAAGTTCACCCCACCTCTCTGTTTGGGCACTTGTTCTCTAAAAGGTTCGCCATCACTGCCCTAAAACATTTACAGCTGTTCAGCCTCAAATCTCAAGGAATAACTATATAAAGATTGTATGTGTTTCAGCTACCTTCTACTGTTATGAGACCGGATTTAAACATACAGTGGTACCCCGTATAACAAACACTTTGTATAACGAAAAATTCGTACAACGAAGCGTTTTTGTGCTATTGGCGATGCACCGTATAATGAAAAAAATGTTTGTTATATGGATCGCTATTGGCAATACCCCATACAACGAAAAAATTGTTTGTTCTACGTAGCATCGCCAATAGCGATCCGTATAACTAATTTTTTTTCCATTATACGGTGCATCGCCCATAGGGATTCGTATAACAAAAACCACATTGCGCAGAACTCTGTGGAACGGAGGGGGTGTTGTTATACGGGGTTCTATTGTATGTGGAATTGTTGAAATCATAGTACTGGGCTCCGAAAAACTGAAGCAGGGTCATTGGCACCTACATGTTGCCATGTTAGCAATGTGGACTAGAAATACTGCAATACTGGCATCTTACCACTGCACATAGACACACAATTGCTAGTTTTGATCCTGTATTTTGGGAATGTTTAAAATCAAGAAAGGGTAGTGTGTTCTTCTGGCACACAATGTCAAAGACAGTGGTGGCCAACCTACGACCTGCGGGACCATTTCATGTGGCCCTCCGATACCATTGCCACTACCGGAAGCGGAAGCATTTACAACATCTGTAAAACGTGCCTGCACATGCGCAAATGTGCCCGCCGTAAACGCTGCCAAAAACACATTCGCGGCCGTCATAAATGTGTTTACGACAGCCACGGACGCATTTTACAATAACATTTATGGTGGGAGGAACTACGTGACTGTCCCGCTCAGCTGTCTGGGGGCCATGGTCTGGCCCACGGCGCAAAAACGTTGAGAACCCCTGTATTAAAAGGACCATTAAATTGTGTGTTGTAACTACCTACTGAGACTGCAGAATCAGCGTACAGAGACAGCATGTGGAAGCAAAACTGACAGGCAAAATATAACAGAACAGCTCAGCAAAACTAAAAGGCAGAAGGTGTTTGCAGTGGAGCTTCAGGGAAAAAGCATGAGCACGGACTGTATTTCTCCTCATCTATCAAATGGAGGCTCGCTTAAATCAATGTGATGCCTCTTCTCTTTCAAAGCAAAGTGCTACAACACAATAGAAAGATACAGCACACAACCTAATTTCTCTTGTCCCATTCCAGTGTAATTTGCAGTTCTAGGTCATGTGAGCCTGTAACTTTCAACTATCAGAACATTTTGACATGACCAAGAGACAGATACATCATTCAGATTCCGTATCTTGGCTTCATAAGCTGAAATGGGAACAATTCATGTGGTCCTCCTTGACACACCACAATTAAACTCAGTTCCTCAGTGAACAAGTTTTGCATTTCATCCAGATCAGTAAAACTATGCTTACCAGGTCTGGGACAAAGCAAAACCTTGTATCACCATTTAAAGTTGGAATATTTTTGCCTGTTCCAAACCTGATATGCTTAAATTTCCAGTTTGGAGGAATGCTGGGCTCAAATGCTACACAGAGAGAAGTGAAAATGAAGGAACTACAGGCACAGGCCAAGAACTTGTCCATATCTCAACTTACTATAATAAGATAACCAATATACCGTAATACAATAAGATAACCAGCAAAATGAGAGTAAAATCACTGGCAGTGACAGCTTGCCACTATTTAAACAGTTCTTTCTTCGATTTCAGTTTGCATGTGACTTTGTCTCATTACACACAAGTCGCACACAACCTGAAATTGAAACATAGACTCTTTAATTAGTGATAATCTACCAGTGCCAGTGACATCATTTCCTCTGTGCCAGCTGAGCTAGGAAACAGGAAACTGGCCAGTATAATGAACCAAACTGATCAAACATAAGCTTACACATTTATTACATAAACTTATCACCTACAAAAATATATAATTTCTTTGTACATACATAAGCGTCAGTAGCTGCATACAGCTTTTGTTCTTCAGAAAGAGGAAACTTTTCCCAGTTACCACAGCGAACTGATTTGTCTTTCAGAAGTTGTTTGTAGAACAAGTGTTTTGCAAGGTCATTCAAACTCCATACCTCCTTGCATTTTAGCTAAAAATAAGATATAACAGTTAAATACAAACTATTTCAGAGAGAAAAGTTGAAGAATAAGTTTAGTGTGATCTATTTCTGATAGACAGAATAAATCTAAATGAGATGCTTTATTCATTAATACAGTTTTAAAATACATTGAGTAACAAATGACCATTTTTGTTGTTCAGTCGCACAGTCGAGTCCGACCCTTTGTGACTCCATGGACCATCGCACGCCAGGCACCCCTATCCTCCACAGCCCGCTCAGCTCTACACCCATTGTGTCAACAATACCATCTAGCAATCTCATCCTCTGCTGCCCCCTTCTCCTTTTGCCTTTGATCTTTCCCAGCACTAAGGTTTTCTCAAGTGAGTCCTCTCTTCTCATTTGGTTTCCAAAGTACTTTAGCTTCATCTTCAATATTTGTCCTTCCAAGGAGCAGTCAGGGTTGATTTCCTCCAGGATCGACTTATTTGTTCTCTTTGCTGTCCAGCACCACATTTCAAAGGCATCTATTCTTCTGCGCTCAGCTTTCCTTATGGTCCAGCTCTCACAACCATACATTACTACTGGGAATACCATTGCTTTGACTATGTGGACTTTTGTTGGCAGGGTGATGTCTCTACTTTTTTTATTATGTTCTCCAGGTTTCTCATAGCTTGCCTCCAAAGAATTAATCACCCTTTTTATTTTGTAGCTGTAGTCACCGTCTGTGGTGATCTTGGATCCTAAGAATTTAAAGTCTGTCACTGCTTCCAGTTCTTCCCCCTCTATTTTCCAGGGAGTGATAGGCCTGTTGCCATTACTGTATCTTGGTTTTTTTTTATGTTAAGTCTCAAGCTAGCTTTTTGCACTCTCTTCTTTCAGCCTAAGCAAGAGGTTCTTTAGGTCTTCTTCACCTTCTGCCATTATTGTAATATCATCTGCATATCTCAGGTTGTTGTTTCTCTCTGCAATTTTAATTCCAGCTTGTGATTCATTCAGGCCTGCATTGTGCATTATGTGCTCTGCATTTAAGTTAAATAAGCAGGGTAACAATATGCAGCCTTGTCGTACTCCTTTTCCTATTTTAAACCATTCCGTCATTCTGTATCCTGTCCTAACTGTTGCTTCTTGACTCATGTACAGATTTCTCATGAGACATATGACCATGTCCCAGACCTTCTAATCATAAAGACTCTTCCCATAGTGCTCTTAGTGGGGAAAGATCATAAGAGGGAATGGGAGATGGTCCAGCTACAACAGACTTTGAAGCATTCTTCTTAATCTACACTCCTTCCATCAGAGGATTCCTGTGGAATCTAACAGGGCAGCTGATTGCTGCCAACAGCAACAGGACTCAGCACCCATAATGAGCATCACTGGGCAGATACATCCATAGGAAGGAGGGCATGAACTAAGTGACAACCATGCAACCACACCATGGGTGCTCTCTAATGGTGGGAGAAGCAGGTCACAGGCCAGTTTAGTGTTCAACAGTAGTATCATGAAGAGACACCACAAAAATCTTATTTGAGTAATTTTTAAGAGATTTCAAAGGTTAAGGAAGAGATTTTTATTGCCAACAGAACAGTTTATACATTTCTCCTCCCAGGAAAGTCCATTTGTATTGTAGTGTAAAGTAAAGTTAGCATAGAGAAGTGGTGAAGGATGATGGATCATATCATTCTGTGCCATATGCTGTATGCTTGTGTGAAACTGTTAATAAAGAGAGCTGCTGGGAGAAGGAGATAGAGAGAGAAGATGGAGAGGAGGGGAGAGAAGACTCCGAAGCACCCAGCAAGCCCCCCACAAATCTTGTTTCTTCACTCTGCTGGTCAGAATCCCATGTAGTAAGTTGCTACATAGTAGAACCTATCCAGGAGAAATGCACACAGGATTGCAGCTTACATGAACTATGAACTTGTTTGTCCTAGACTTTATTAAGGGAAAGACAAACATTAATTGCTTTTCCAGACGTGCAGCATACAAATGCAAACAATCAATCAATATATACATATTCAAAAATCACAATTTCTCATTTTTTACAGTGTGGAGTCTTACGGTAATTAGCCAAAATGATAGGTAAAAGGGAACTCATCCTAGAAACTCTCACTACCTTTACCAAAAATCACATTTAAAGTTGCAGGTACAGATAGCCAAAGGACAATTATTTAGCAACACACTCAGTATTCATCACAGTTTTGCTTCTCAAAACAGATTATGCATGAATGTTCAGTTAGGTATCACCCCCAAGAAGAAGTGAACCCTTACCTTTTCATTGGCAAGGCCAGCCAAATCCACAAGGTCTCCCAATCTGATTTCAAAATCACGCATCAGCTTCCATTTATCCCCTTCAATACCAACCCCAGCCTTTTTGATACGGTTATCTTCAAGCAATCTTTTCAATCCCCCAGGAAATCCTGGAGAGATTAAATATACACATACTATACAAATGTAGTCAATGAAGGAATGTATACTAATTTTACATATTCTACACAATGTTGCTTAGCACTGTCTAGTTATTATTATTTTTGATGCTGCAAATCAAACACTTTTTCCTTGAAAGGTAAAGCCTGAAGACTTTCCCCTGTCGCTACTTCTCCTTGATGTGAGATCTAACTGAAATGGCAGTGCAAAAGTAGAAGGATCCAGTTTCACTGAACTTTCTTCTCAACTGAAATTAGAACAACTGAGGAAAAACTATAAAATCATAGACGGCATATCCTCCCATTCTCCTCCCCAAAGCAATCCAGGAAAATAAAGCCACAGTTTCTCTCTTAACCAACTAGAAGCTAGGATATGGAAACACTACTTGAGACAGTACCTAGCTCCCATTAACATGGTTAGTGTTGGCACATATGTTGGGGGAGCAAGAGAAAGCACAGACTTTTTCTTCTCACATGCCAACAAAAACGACACTTTGTTCTAATAAGAATCATAAAATCCAGCCACCTTCATTACTGAAGAATTGCTGGATTTAGGAAGTATAGGATGAGTTGCTCTTGAGGCAGAGAACAACATAATAACATACTTTTCTGTTTACATAGTGACCACTTCTCCAATGGTTCTCTCTCAGAATGCTTAGCCAACATGACAGCTTCTTCAAGGAGAAGAAACTGAATACTTCCAAGAAGCAGCTTCCTGCACATCAATTAAAATGTGAGAGAACGCCTTCTTAATAGCCTTAATGTAAACAAATAAAGCTTTCTATGGAATAATTTGAACAGTGTGGGTATGAAAACTCAATTTCACCAGTGTAGAATACCATTAGGACAAAGCACATGAAAACCTGTTCCTACACTGCAGACTGCACTGTGTTAGGCAAAGTGCACAGTCGTAGCTCTTATGTAAAAGGCAATCTGAGTCAACATTGTAAAAAGATTAAACAGATACTAACTTGACATTGAAGAGACATGGAACAGGTAGCACTTTTCTTCAGACTCGCACAGCTGGATTAAGGCAACTTTCCTTTCCTTTCCCTTCTTATAGACCGGTGCCCATTCAATGTCAAATCCTAACACAGCTCCATCAGGCAATGTTCCACTGAAAGATGAAAATGCGTCTCAGATTTAAGTCCTTCAAAAAAAAAAAAAAGTATTCCTAAAATCCAGTAGAAACAAAAACTAGCTTTCAGATGTTACAAATAATGGTTTGTCAAATTAGAAACTAGCTTGAAAAATTTATAGTCCCTATTCTTGGACGCTTCTCTGGCACAAATTTTCTTTCCTTTGTTTGGCTGAGCTTGAGTAGAGATAGGCCATAGCAGTGATGGGCAGTCTTGGCCCTCCAGCTGTTCTTGAACTTCAATTCCCAGAAACCCTGACCAGCTGGTGTGTTGACTTGGGCTTCTGGGAATTGAAGTTCAAGAACAGCTGGAGGGTCAAGACTGCCCATCACTGCATAGAGCCTTTCTGTTTAGGCCTTTCTCAGTTTAGGTGTCTGCAGATATGGCTTAGTGGTTAAGACGCTGAGCTAGACAACCAGAAGATTGGTAGGTCAGCAGTTCGAGACCTGAGTGCTGCATGGCGGAGTGAGCTCCTATCATCTGTCCCATCTCCTGCCAACCTAGCTTTAGCAGCTCAAAAGCAAGAACTCTTATTGCCTCTGCTGATAATCGCTCAGCGGCCCTGTTTCGGGTTACTAGATCCCTCCTGGGGAAGGAGGGGCCGGAGCCGGGGTGGCAAGGCTCAGCTGAGGATTTTGCGGATCACCTTGCAGAGAAAATTGCTCGCATTCACTTGGGGTTCAATCCTGACATGGAAATGGATCACCTGGAGAGGGCTGGAGCAGAGTCTAGCCGTGTTATCTGGGATCAGTTTGATCCGGTTGGCCCTGATGAAGTAGACAGGATCCTTGGAGACAGACCCAGTGCGTAATTTGGGGTTCCTTCTGGACTCACAACTACTGCTCGAAGAGCAAGTGGCAATCGTGGCCAGGAGGGCCTTTGCACAACTTCGTGTCATCTACCAATTGCGCCCGCTCCTGGACTGGGACTCCTTGCTCACAGTCACTCACGCTCTGGTCACCTCCAGATTGGATTACTGTAACACGATCAACATGGGGCTGCCCTTGACGACCATCCGAAGGCTGCAGCTGGTCCAGAATGTGGCTGCCTGGGTGGTGATGGGGCGCGGGCGTTATGCCCATGCCTTGCCGCTGCTTCGGGAGCTGCACTGGTTGCCAGTGTGCCTCCGGGTGCAATTCAAGGTGCTGGTGTTGATCTTTAAAGCCCTTCATGGCAATGGACCAGGATAATTAAGAGACCGCATCACCCCAAGGTATTCAGCCCATCCTACGAGGGCAGACCGGAGAGCCTCAGTAGTGGTCCCATCGACAAGAGAAGCACACCTGACTGGGACCAGGAGAGCCTTCTTGGTGTCTGCCCCGGCCCTGTGGAACCTCTTGCCACATGAACTGCGCCTCCAGACAGAGCTGCTCCCCTTTAGAAAGGCACTGAAGACCTGGTTATGCCAGCGGGTGTGCGGTATCACAGGTGTAACTGCCCAACCTCACTGGCTTGTGTAGTTGTCTGGGGGGGCTGTGTATAGTTCCCCCCCTTTTTCTTTCTTTCTTTCTTTCCCTCTTGTCTTTTTTCTTAAGGGGTTAGGGAGGATATGGGAGGATTTTCGGATAGTTTTTATGAATGAGTTTTTAAAATTGTTTTAATCTGGGTTTTCAATTTGATGTTTTATCTGATGTTTTAATTAAAGGGAAACCTTTAACTTTACCTAGATTAAAATCCCAAAATGGAGAAGTTTGGGATATACAGTGGCGCCTCACTTAAAGAACATAATGCACTCCACAGGATTGCTCTTTAAGCGAGTTTGCTCTTTAAACGAAGCACCATTTCAAGTGACCAATTGTGATTTCTGGTGGGAGGGATTGCAAACCCCGATTTAGTTATTACGTGAGTTTTTGGTTGGTTTTAGTTGTTAAGCAAGGTGACCAGAGAAAATTCTGCTCTTTAAGCCAGTTAGTCTCTAAGCGAGGCGCTCTTTATGCAAGGTTTTACTGTAATGTCAAAAAAAATCTGAATCATAGTAAGCAGCTGCAGGAGAAACTTCAAAGAATTCCTCCACTGTCTGTAGTTTCTATTCATGTGTGCACATACATATTTCCAATAAATTATTGGAACAAACGACTCTTCCCATAGTGGAACAATGGAGAAATGCAACAATCAGGTTTTAATTCAGAAATAAAGCAAGCTCCCTCCTCCACAGCAGATTATAAAAAGAAAACTTGATTAGAAAGGAAACTGATAAAATCTAAACTAAAAAGGTTGTCGGGCCACCTTTTTGCAACTGTTGCTTTTGCTACAGAAAGCTTCTTTCTCAGGGCGACATAAGATGGGGTCAAAAAATCAATGTGGTTTGCTCAAATATAACATGAACTAACAGCAGCAGACAAAGGGACCAATCACAGGCATTTTTTGTTTCAAATTTTTATCACTTAAGTAAAATAATAAATAGAATGCTACAGCAAGGACGGCTCTATCAATACAATAGCTTGGATCCAAAGACCACCATCTGTATTGCTCACAGCGGCTGTTTCCATCTTAGCAAGGAAACATAGCAAAAGAAATGTGCTCTATATTCCAAACTGAAAGGAAAATAACTTGCTGGATGAATAACCTATCGCCCAAATCTCCAGCAAGTTGGGAACAAGAAGAAAACCAAACAAGCTCTTAACTGTGGGCAAGATGTCCTCCCCCCCATAACCTTTTATGACCCCAAGATTTGAGATACCGTAGCTTCCACCTTCTTTTTGCACTATGTTTCCATACATAATGGACCCAGCACATCACAGCATTATACTGCAAACAGTACTCAGCTAATGCTTGCGTAAGAGTTTATAAGAGATCCAATATATTTTCTGTTTGTCTTCATATTCTCTGAGACCTTACAAAGGGGTGAATCTCAATTGAAAATACACAGGGTTCACTAGTTACTATATTATATATATAATTATTCACTCGAATTGCTTTGTGCAGATGTTTTTTTCCCAATAGGGACAGTCATCTTACCAAGCATAGCATATAAAATTAATAAATAAGTGAGTTGGCAATGTCATCAACAGGGAGAATCAAGTAAATACAACACACCCTGTATAGGGGAACTTGCAGAAGTAAATTACTTTCAAATAGCAAGAAACGTCTGCAACAGGAAAATGCATATGTTCAGTCTCTTACATAATATCTTCAGAAAGTAAGGAACTATCATTAGCATTGTAGCTGTACACGATGGAACCACGAAATTCTAAGAATGGAAGGCTATCTTCTAGAACACTCCGATGGGCTGGATTCTTCTGCTACATAAAAATGCAAAAAAACAAAACACAAAAAAAACAAAAACAGAAACCAGCTCATTCAAGCATATTTGAGAAATTATTTGCTTATATTTTCATTAGACAAAGTGCATTGGTCCTCTTATCCATGGTGCAAAAGTGACAGAACAGGGATAAGTACCTTATGACAGTGATAGTCAAGCCATATTAATAGTAAAGACGATCTCTATATAAGTAAAAAAAAATGGATGGAGGCACATTTTCATTTTGTAAAAGTCTTTCAAGTTGCTTTTCAAAATATGTTATAGGTGTTTTGGGTATTGAGTCAGGACATAATGTAACTTTTTCTGCCATGCTCAGGTAAGATGTATGCCTCTTCCAACACAGAAATTAAGCATGGTTCAAACACAACAAGTCAAGTCATGAAACCTTAATTAAGTCACTACAATCAGTGATGCGGGTTTTCTGGAGAAAATAGAACTAGAAAACCTTCTGGAAAAATAATGTTAACTGGTTTAGCGTGTTTGGTTTAAATGTTATAGTCAACCACAGTTAAAGCTTCACTTGGGGGAAAAACATTTGGGAATATCTGTAATAATAAAAATAGAGTATCATATATTTTCCTTATATTTAACATACTGTAACTATTCCTGGAAGGAAGGAAGCTGCAATAGTTTACCATCTCTCTCTCTCTCTCTCTCTCTCTCACACACACACACACACACACACACACACACACACACACACACACACACACACACACACACACTTCTCAATTTCATTTCAAGCTGAAAAAAAGAGCGCCCAAACATGGAAAGGAAGCTGGCGATTGGGAAGAATGATTCTTTGATAAAAATGGAAGGTTGGTATAAAGAAATGTTGGAAATTGCATTAAATGATAAGCTTACTTGTGAACATAATCAGAAAAAGGGTATAATTAAGGAAAATAAATTTTGAAATATATGGAAAACATATTGATTGATGGTAAAGGTGGCAGACCAGCACCAAGTCAAACGAGTTTTTGGAAGCAGTAAGAGTTAGTTATGCAAAATCGTAATTTCCAGGGCATTGTAAATATCACTGATGATTTTATTTTGTTTTTATTATTATTATTGTTACTTATTATTACTGTGGTATATAATGTGAATTTCTTTATACAGTATTATTAAATATTAGGAACCAAAATATTTATTTATTGAAGTATATACATAAATATACATGTGGATATAGATTATAAAAGATATTTACATAAGAAGTATATATTTGATAAATAAGTTGTTAAAAATGAGCTGTTCAAAATAATGAATATGAAAATGTTTTTATTGATTTAT
Source organism: Bradypodion ventrale (assembly GCA_035047345.1). Taxonomy (NCBI): domain Eukaryota; kingdom Metazoa; phylum Chordata; class Lepidosauria; order Squamata; family Chamaeleonidae; genus Bradypodion; species Bradypodion ventrale. The sequence continues at coordinate 148,356,810 of JAWDJE010000002.1, forward strand.
ATGTATCATATTGTATTCTGTATTGTATTGAAATGTATTGTTGTTTGATTCTTTTTGATTTATTATTTTTTAAAATTAATAAATATATATATATTTTAAAAACATCTATTCTCATTCCCTACCTTTTTATCAGCCACGGAATCCACATTGTTCCATTCTGTCATCCACTGAGGAAGTTTATTTGATGGAAAATCCATATTCTTATGAATTTATCCATCAGGACTTGTACATTAACTAAAATGGTAAGAGATAAAATTTCATCAATTAACTTCTCACTGTACTTAGCCAACAATTCACAATAGCTCAAACCCTGTCACTTAATGGAGTATTTCTGCAAACCAGCCCTACTTACCTCTACCTCAAATGCCCAGTAAGCAAGTATGACAAAAACTTCAAATATATATGAATAAGGCAATAAAATGTGGGCATGCTTGTCAATTACTTATTCTCATCTTGAATGTTTTACAAGCATGTCAGTACATTTGGAAAAGTGTTATTAATTTTTCAGCCATGGAAGACACAAAGAACTGTTAGCTCAAGAAGTTTTTGTTGTTACATGCCATCAAGTCATCTATAACCCTAGAGCCATGATGGTGAACCTTGGTACTCTAGGTGTTCTTGGTCTTCAATTGCCAGAAGCCCATCAGCACTCCTATTGACTTGGGCTTCTGGGAATTGGAGTCCAAGAACACCTGGTGTGCCAAGGTTCACCATCAATGCCCTAGAGCAACCCTATGATTGAACAGTCAAATTTCCTGTCCTCAACAGTCCTGCTCAGCTCTTGTAAATACAATCTTATGACTTCCTTTGGAAAGTATATCCACCTCAAATTTGGCCATCTTTCTTTTTAGCTGCTCCTAGTGTTGTCAACCTTTCCCAGTTTTAATGTCTCTTCCATAAAATCCCGCTTTCTCATGATGTGCCCAAAATAGGACAGTCTCAGTTTCATCATTTTTGCTTCCTGAGATTGTTGAGGCTTGATTTGCTCTAGGACCCACTTGTTCATCTTTCTGACAGACCAGAGTATCTGGTCAATTACTGTATTTTCCTGTCAGCTTTATTTACTGTCAAGCTTTCAAACCTGCTCATAGTGATTGTGAATACAACAGCATGGATAATTTTGGTCTTGTTCTCCAATGACACATTTCTTCATTTGATGAACTTTTCTAATCCCTTCATTGCTGCCCTCAATCTTCTTATTTCTTGACTGCAACCTCCATTTTGATCCAGGCAAATTCTTTAACTGTTTTAATTTCATCACTGTCAACATTAAAGTTGTGTAGTTCTTCTGTAGTCATGATTTATGTTGTGATGCTCAACTGGCACTTTCTTCTTTCATTTAAAAAACTCATTGCTGCTTTTTGATGCTATCATCTGCAAATCTTAATTATTGATTTTCTTTCATAAATTTTAACTCCTCCTTCATCTGAATCTATTCTTGCTTTCCGTGTGATATATTCTGTATACAGACTGAACTTATAAGGGGATAAATCGCACCCTTGACTAACACCTTTGTCTACAGTGGAAACCATTCCGTCTTTCCATATTCTATTTTAAAAGTAGCCCCTTATCCACAGTACAGGTTATACATCAGGATAAGCAAGTGTTCCGGCACACCCATTTCTTTCAGAACATCTCATAGTTTCTCATGACCCCACCCAGTCAAAAGCTTTACTGTAGTCTACAAAGCACAGGCTTATCATCTTCTGAAATTTGGGTGCATCAGTAGCCATCTTCTAAGGTGCCTCTTTTTTAAAATTCAGCTTTAACATCAGGTGTTTCTTGCTCCACATACAGAAAAAGGCTTTGCTGTAATACTTTAAGCATGAACTTGCTTGCATTGGAAATTATAGCAATGGTATTATATTTGCAGTGTAGCTTGAGATTTCTCTTCTCCCACAGTAAATTGCTTAAGTAACATCTAAGGGAAGTAAGGGAAACATTTAATTCTACCAGAGGAAAAATGGTTTGCTGCAGTTCATTTCACTGCTAAAATCAATCAATCTTTATTGTACAGTCACAGATCCAACAAGTATTTCACTTCTGCCAAACAAGCAGCAAATAACAGACCTCTTTGCAACAAAAAGGAAACTACTATTTTATCATTTGCACATGAACTACAGGAGACTTCTTCCTTTTTGAAGGTAATAAGGACCCAGGATAGGAGGTAAAGAGTATTTGTGTCAAAGTTAATTCTCACATACATGCTTGACATTCAATGGCTACAGTAGCAAGTTGCACCTATGAAAGAGCTGCTGAGAAACTAGCATCTTGTCAAATATAGGTGTTTTTCAAAAAGATAATATTCAAAATTCTAAAACTGTGCAAACACAGTCCTTGGTCCACTTCCAAGAACAACAACCAGGATATGGTTCATAAAACATGCACTTAAGGGTTTTTGGACCTTACTCCTGCAAGCTTTTGTTGTTCAGTCGCACAGTCGATTCCGACTCTTTGCGACTCTTTGGACCATTGCTCTCCAGGCACCTCTATCCTCTACCATCCTCCTCATCCCGCCCAACCCTGTGCCTACTGCATCCACGACGTCATCTAGCCATCTCATCCTTGACCGTCCCCTTCTTCTTTTGCCCTCCACCTTTCCCAGCATCAAGGCCTTCTCAAGTGAATCCTCCCTTCTCATTGGATGTCCAAAGTACCTCAGCTTCATCTTTGTTATTTGTCCTTCTAAGGAGCAGTCAGGGCTAATCTCTTCTAATATTGACCTATTTGTACTCTTCGCTGTCCAGGGGACTCTCAAAACTCTCCTCCAGCACCACATCTCAAAGGCGTCTATTCTTCTGCGCTCAGCCTTTCTAATGGTCCAGCTCTCACAAGTGTACATTACCACCGGGAATACCATTGCTTTGACTATGCGGACTTTTGTTTGCAGTGAGATGTCTCTACTTTTCACTATGTTCCCCAGGTTTCTCATAGCTTGTCTCCCAAGAATCAGTCGCCTTTTTATTTCATGACTGCAGTCCCCATCTGCAGCTATCTTTGCTCCTAGGAAAGCAAGCTTACGCAGAAGCAAATTCAACTCTCACTCTATTCAAGAGAACAAGAGCCCACAGGAGTAAACGCCTATTGTATACATTTATGCAAAGCATACTGCAGGACGGAATGAGCTCCCGTCTTTGTCCCAGCTCCTGCCAACCTAGCAAGAAATTGCAAGTAGATGAATAGGGACCATTTTGGTGGGGAAGGTAACAGCGTTCCGTGCGCTCTGGTGTCTAGTCATGCCTGCCACATGACCACGGAAAGGTCTGCAGAAGCAGACAGCGCTCGCTCTTCGGCTTAGAAACAGAGATGAGCACTGCACCCTAGAGTCGGATACAACTGGCTTTCGAGCAAGGGAAACCTTATGCAAAGCATGAGCATGGGCTGTTGCCGGGAGTTTGACAAAACACTGGCGCAGATAACTCAACAGAAGTTAGCCATTTTAACTGCCAATCCCAAGGAGGGAGGGAAAAACTCATCTTTTTCTCACCAAGCCTTCCACACCGGATTACGCCTTACTGCGCCACTCTACAGTCACCAACAGGTTCCATTCCATCGCAGAGAGCCACTTTTTTCCCGCCGGACGCGCAAGAAAGCCGTCACACGCGCAGACTTCCACCACGACTGTCGCTCAGCAATGACGTCACGCACACTCTTCAGCCTCCCTCCTTCCCTCGCCGCTGTCAACTCCAGAAGGTGAAATGAGGTGAGGCGCATGCGCAGAGAAGGAGCCCGCGCCCGTCGGCCTCTGATGCCGCGGAGCACTCTGGGGCGTGTAGTTTTTTTTTAATCCTGTGAGGAAAAGCGCGGGGGGAGGGAGGGAGAAAGAGAGAGAGAGAGGCGATGTGGGTGACTGACTAAAAAAACAACAACCGAGCCTCGCTTTGTTCTGTCCCTGACTGTCGACGGCGCCGCTTCTCTCTCGCTTTCCACTCCCGACACAACCCGGGGCGGTTACGCAGCTTTCAACTGAGGGAGAAAACGGAGCCGTGGCCTGGGAAACCGGGGGGCGATAGGACCTTGTCATCCTTCTCTCTCCGCTCTGGCTCCCTGCAGGCGGCTTCGCAGGGAGGGAAGGAGGCGAGAGCTGCGGGGGCCAAAGCGGGCAGACTGAGGCTCCGGCTGGCGGGCGGGCGGGCGAGCGGGCGGCAAGGCGAGAGGCTACTGTAAGGATGGAGTAAGTAGGCCCCGTCTGTTCCCTCCTCTGTTATTGCCCCTCGTTGTCGTGTCCCCCCCCCCCCAGTATGTCATAGCGGCGGGAGGGGAACGTGTGGGGGGAGGGGGGGGAGCTCTCTCTGTGAGGAGAAACCAAGGCCGGGAGAGAACAGAACAGAACAGCCCGAGACGGACCGCCGTGTAAGGCAGGCTCAGTAGCCCTCAAAGGGGTGGTGGTGGCGGCTCTTATACTCCAAGCTCCGCTCCCTCCTTAAAAAAGGGTCCCCAAAGGTGTTGAGATGGGGTGGGGGTGGGAGAGATTCCCTTTTACCTCAGGAGGAAGGGTTGTGGGGGGAGGGGCTGTTGTTATAGTGTCAAATTTGTAATTTAATTTAATTGTCAAATTTATATGCCGCCCACTCGGCCAAGGCCGACTCAGGGCGGTTCACAATCCCAATTTAAAAACATGTGAAAAAACAGTTAAACCTTGCCTCTCCTTCTTCCAATGTCTAGGGGCCAGAGATGCCAAACTGCCAAAAAATAATAATAATAATTTGAAGGCACCCCTTTTGGGTGAAGTCCATTCTGCAGTTCCCGCCGCCCCTGACCCCTAGCCTGAGGAAAGATTAGCTTACAACACAAGGTGGACATTTACCAGGATATTTATGCCCGATTGTGGTTCAAAAAAACACCACAATCTTTGAGGAGGCTCTTTCTGTCTATGATGGTGAGGAGCAGTTTTTAAGACCCCTTGGGGGCCAGGCAAGGCCTGCAGAGCCGGGGAAAGGGTGGCTGGATGCGCCTCTTACAGGCAGCCAGTGCACAGATCCTGCCCCTCCTTACCTTTCGCCTTCACTGGAAGTGTAGAAAATTGGCCTGGGTGGGAGAAGGCTGGCCGCCTGAGGAAGGCTTCGCTCGCTATCTCTTGGTATGCCAGGGTGCTGCTAAAGGCAGGGAGGGGACACGGCCAGATGAAAAAGAGGTGGCCGTGGTTGATTAGGGCCAGCCGTTTCTTTTTTGGCCTTCCTCAGCCTTGTGCCATGAAAAGCAGCATCCTGACATGGTGGCATTTAGCAGGTGAAAGCTCTTCCATTAGTAGGGTGTCATGGCTGTGTGTGTGTGTGTGTGGGGGGGGGGAATCCAGAGGAATGCCTTTTCAGGCAGTGTGAGGAAAACAGGGCAGCCCTTTGTGGCATCTGTCTGATGTTCAGAAATTTGCAGGTGGCAATGATCTCTTACAATATATATTGACCAAGAACAGCTGTAGAGCCCAGTCTGTCTGTTACAACTTTCCTAATCAACCACCTCTGTTCCCCCACCACCACCACCATTTCCAGCCCATTATTTTTGCTACATAATAGATAAAATGCAAGACTGTGGCTAGAATGTCTTTCTAGTGAAGTTAATTATGTACAGAGAAGCTGTTGCCTGGAAAGCAGAGTAGGCCCGTTAGTTCTCTATGGTGTGATGCATCTTTGTTATATATTTGTTGTTTTCAGTTGATTGGTAAAGATGGAAAGAGGCAGAGGAGGAGGAGGAAGGAATGTGGGGGGCTCTGGCCTACACAAGAACATTTACTCCCAGTCCCAGCACCAGTATCATTATCCTGCCTCCTCTTCTCAGGCGGGCTGCATGGAAATCCAGGAGCTGGCCTCCAAAAGAGTGGACATCCAAAAAAAGAGGTTTTATCTGGATGTGAAGCAGAGTTCCAGAGGCCGCTTCCTGAAGATAGCAGAGGTCTGGATAGGAAGAGGCAGGCAGGACAATATCAGGAAAAGCAAGCTGACTCTCTCTTTGTCAGTAGCTTCTGAGTTAAAGGATTGTTTGGGAGATTTCATAGAGCATTATGCCCATTTGGGCTTAAAAGGCAGCCAGAGTCATAGGAATGAACATGCTAATGGTAAAGAGCAAGATCCAAGAAGGCGACAACACCATCCACCATCACCTCCAGCATCAGTTGGATCTGAAGAGCATCTTCACAGTGTGCTGAAAACAGAATATATTGAAAGAGACAATCGGAAGTATTACCTTGACCTTAAGGAGAATCAACGTGGACGTTTCTTAAGGATAAGACAGACCTTGATTCGAGGACCTGGCATGATAGGATACTTTGGTCACAGTTTAGGACAGGAACAAACTATTGTCCTCCCGGCACAGGGAATGATTGAGTTCAGGGATGCTTTGGTCCAGCTAATTGAAGAATATGGTGAAGGAGATATAGAAGAAAGGAGGAGTGGAGGAGATGAGCCTCCTGAACTCCCAGAGGGGACTTCCTTCAGGGTGGACAACAAAAGGTTCTACTTTGATGTGGGGTCCAACAGGTATGGTATTTTCCTGAAGGTAAGTGAAGTGAGGCCTCCATACCGAAACACCATCACTGTCCCATATAAAGCATGGACAAGATTTGGGGAAAACTTCATCAAATATGAAGAGGAGATGAAGAGAATTTACAACGGACATAAAGAGAAAAGAATGGATATCAGAGGAGACAGTGGTGAAGAACAAGAAGGCCTTGATTAGGATGTGTTTCAACAGGCCAATAAGGAAACAGTAATGGATAATGGCACTGTTATGTAGTAGTGGAAGAAGTTGCCTATTATTTTGTAAGTTCTTCCCTGTTGTTAATTAACTCTACTATGTATGATACTACAAGGGTCTGGTTTTCATGTTAAATTATACCCAGCAACATCTCTGTGGTTTATTACAGGAATAATTAATGGCCCTATGATCCTGATATTTAACTAAACAAGACTATGAAATTATGTATAATGGCACCAAATTTGTTATGACCGCTTCACAAATACGTATAATTTTGTGTTGCAATATAACATACTATAAGGAATCCAGATGGAATATCTTCTAATATTAATTGTAGAACATTTATGACCACAACTAACCTTTACATTTTAAATGCTTTTACTGGAAACGATATCTTTATGAAAGTTAATCTTCTGGTTACTTCGGAGTAAAAATTCTTGAGGGAGTGGGGATCAAAGTTCTGTGTTATATTGGCCAGTAATTAATTTCATGATTATTCATTTTTATGATGACACAATAATTTAAGTGTCCCAGTGATAAAAATCTATGTTCGACTTAATAGGTTGTTTCAAATTAATGTTAATCATGTATCATCCATTTGTATGGATTGCTTACAGTATGAGAGAAGAGTTTAGTCATTTCAATAGTGTTACAAAATTACAAAAGCTATTTTTATATTTGTGGGTGTATGGGGGTCTAGCAAGTTGCTGTGATGTGGGGATTTGATAGTTGATTTACACTTGGGAATGAAATTCTAAATAGGGAGGTCAAAGGTGATGTGGAAACGTATTACAATCAGTTTTTTTCTTTTTACTTTAAAAATGCTTTGAGAGATTTTGGTGCATTACTTATTTGGTCTTAAGCAGATATCTCGTTTCACATTGGCACAGTTGAAGAATTCAGTACCAGTTATCAGCACTTGCTTCACAAATTTTGCCTCTTAAACACTTCATTTTTCTGAGCCTCGATCTATGCTATTTTTTGTTTGTTAAAACATAAACTCATGGTCTTCTAGCTAAATCTGTTAAAATACATCTTAGAGGTAAATGTTTCAATGGGAACATTTATAGGGTGTTTAATTATCCAGAATTTATTAGTTGGAAGAATGTGTTCAGATTATCGTGGGTAGAAGCTTGTCAAATACAAGAATTTAATATGAATGTAATTGAACTAATTTCTGAGTAGATATGCCTAGGTTTGTGTGTTAAATCCAATTTTAAATTTAGGCTGAAAACATTGTTTTAAATACCAATGCATGTGCTCTAGACCTTGATACTGTGCAATTATTTCTGTTTGTTTAACATTTTAATTTATTATTATTTTCCATCAAAAGAAATTGTGTATATCTAACCATTCTAAATACTCATTTTTTTCCATATCAAGATGATTTGGTACCCAGGAAAAAATGTAAAAGTGGAAAGCATAGTCAGATATTTATTGTGTTGTCAAAATATTTTTATTTCAGCAAAAGGAAAAAAAGAGCTTGCACCAAAATCTTCAAAGGAAATTTAGAAATGTGTGTTACAGTTGTGACAGAGAGAAAGAAGTATGAACTTTAATTTCACTGTTTTAGGTGATTTGCCCAATGTATAAGAATTGTACCTGCATTTGGTCTATATTCCGAATAACAATTAACATATAATATCTAACACAGAATGAAGATTTCTAACTTGATTATTTTAATTATGAGTGGCTGCTGACCTACAGTATGCTATTGGAAAGTTGAACATTAATCTTGATATGAACAGTGCAGAAAAGGTAATTCTGAGGAAGGGAAACCGTAGATATCTGAATGAAAGTGTTCTATGGACTGTTGTTAGCAGAATTATAATGAATTGTCTAAAAAACTTAAATAACCGTACTGCTGATCTGCTGTTGCACATCCCTGTGCCTGTAGTAACGGCAATGTTGTCGGATTCCACCACATGGAATCCATGAATGTAGGAACTCTTGATGCTCACATTTTCTCAGCTCTTGTCTTGCTAATAGCAGTTTATCCCAACCCTTCAAGTTTCATTTCCAAATGATACTTTTGGCAATCATTATGCTATTACTAGACTTTTACCCTATTTTGTTTGGAAAAATCACTGAAATGTCATGCATATTTCCTATTAGTAACTAGTGCTTAAAATGCTTTACCTTCACAGATTTTGTAAAGTGATATACAGATGCTTCAGTCAGAACACATAGTAGTTTGTACACTGGTACGTACAGTTTTGGATAAGTATTAGCTATATTTTGTTTTCTGTATTGAGCCAAACATCCAGTACTCAGCTGTAAATATTGCATGTTTCCTACAATCACCACATTTCAACATCCTTGTGCTACTAAACAAGGCTTAATTTTTCTCTATATACAGCATAAGTTGCCCATGTTCTTCAAAACAATTACACATGCATACACATGTGAGCATCTGAGATTGACTGCACATGAGCCTTAAAATTGCCATCTGCTATATATGATGGATACATTGTTTTTGGCTTATCCTTTTATTCTTATCTTCAAACCCAAGGGGTATATAATCAGATTTACAAAGTTTAGAACTTTTAATGGTAATTGGTGGGGGGGGGGGGAGATTATCTTTACATCCGGCAATACACCTACATCTTTCGAGACTGGCAATAACATATTGAGTATTTGCAGAATGGCCTGTTATAATGTAAAGAAATATGCTTGGCACCCCAAAAATGCCATGTCCCTTAAACTTGAGAAAAAGACACAAGCTTATTTGCACTAAAAAAAGAGTGGCCAAAAATAATCCTAAGAGGGCAGGGGTAGATAAATCAGTTGCACCTCTTGAAAATTCATTCTCCTGAGAGAATTTTGAATAAAAGCCCTAACCTCTCTTTAAAATGATGTGGTCCAGACAGAAAGTCTGTCAGTTTTGTGATTTCATAATAATGCACTTTATATTTTATAAATAATAGAAGCACATTTCTCCTACTGGTCTGGTATGGTGTGTTTCAATATAACTTATATTCTAAATTAGTATGAAATTGCCTTCTGTGTGCATGTCCCTCAGTAATCTATTTGCAAGGACTACATCAAATTATAGTGGCATGATGGAGAAAAACAGGCACAAACAGATTAATCTTCAAAATATCAAAGGCCTGGGTTTTTTCAGAGCTACTGTATTGAGTTTAGCTCTCATTCAATTTGAGAAAATCAGTATTTCTGAAACTGAAATACTTCAACAGATTTTTAAATATAGTACTGCAACTTGTGCAGATGTGGGTTAAATAAGGGTCCTTTCTGTAGTTTTGTAATATCATCCCATAATCCTCTCCACCTCTAAATAGTTACTTTAGGGGATAGACTTTATATGGCTTATATTGTATTAGGTTGTGGGTCATATGTGTTGACTTTATCTCATATAATGTAGCTTTTTCTTTTTTAATAAACATGGAAACCTAAGGTAAATTATTCATATAAAAGAGCTCTACAGTATAATTAAAATGACTAGGAAGTACCTTATATAGTTCATTATATCAACTCTGTAAAATGAAGGGAGTTTTGGAATGTATTTGTGTACTTCTTATTTAGAATACACATTTAAAAGCTGGCTTTCTGCCAAAAATATCTGGTTTTACATTAAAAGATTTCAGAAAATCAGTTTTTTCCCTGTGTTCAGAAGAATACAAAACAAAGACATCTGCTTTTTCAGAGCCTGACAGTTTTAGAAACTAGAGTTTAAGATGAAGATGCTATTCCTATTCTCATCAAATTAAAAGTAAATACTGTACAAACTTGAATAGCCTAATTAATTATATATTTTTTAATTCCTAAGGGAAGGAATATCTAGCCTTGAGAGGTTTCACTTAATACCAGTTAACTAATCATTTCCAGTGCATTTTTCAGAGCATGCTTTTGGTTTACTTACATTTGGGACTAATATGTTATGAAGGCCATGTTCTAATTAACCAAAATTTATATACTTCATGTTACTGTTCCCAGGCAATGACATCCACCATCAATTAATACATGCCATTTTCATTTTTTAGGAGATGGACTTTTCCCATAAAATCCTTAAAGCTGTGTCCAGATACTTGCAGACAGACTGTTGACAATGGCACCTGAAATCTCCTCCTTCAGATGCCTGATGAAATGTGCTAAGGAAGAGTAGCACATATAGTATGCAACTATTTTTAACAGTTAGTAGTAACATTATCCAGTACTTCTCTTACAAACATCAGAGTTAATGGAGAGGTATATGCTTGCTACTGGCTTATCTATATCTATAAAACAGAGGTGTAGGTTTGTATGTGCCCCAAAGGAACCATCACCCCTGGACCAATCTCGCTGAAAGTTTGCACATACATACCTTGAGCTTGCGAGAGCAGCAGTATTGGGTGTGTGTGTCAAAACTCATTTGGGGGTTTATGCCCCGCAAAGTGGGATGCAAAGGGGACACCCCCACCAGCCGGAGAAGCAGCAACAAAACAGCAGTACTGCGCATGCACAGCACAGCCGAGCCAGCGGCTTGAATTTTCTGTTGAGAGATGCTGCCGCTAAAGAAAGCTGTCGCCGCAATTAGCGGCCACAACTTTCTTCAGCGGCAGGGTCTCCTGCCCATAAACGTACAGTTCTGTCAAGCCGCGGCCTCATTTCGATGACCAAAGGAGGCCACGGCTTGACAGAACTTAACACTTACGGGCCAGGGACGCCACTGGACAGAAAAGTAAAACCGCAGTCATCCTTGCTTTAAAGGACAAAAACTACCCGGGCAAGACCGGGTAATTAGCTAGTATAGCATATTTCTCAATAGAGTGTCTAAGCATCACTACATTTGCCATTTACCCATTAATTTATGTCATATTGGGTATTGGGCACAGAAATTTGAATTAAAACCTAGTGACAATACAACTTGTGGAATCATCTTTCTCTTTGCATGGAATTGTCTTTTGTTGTTTAACATCACTTTTGTCCACTTTTGGTCTTACAAGAAACATAACTCTCTTTTTCCTTCTCTTTTCCTTTTCTTGTTTTTAACAATCTAAGCTGCTACAATGTGCTTGCCTTTGCCTTTTTTTGGTTAGCCTTTTTAAAATATAGATGTTTGTTATTAGATTGCCAGAAGTGGGAAGCAGACATAAATAAACTTTTGACTCCACTTTCAGGCCATCATAGAGCTCCCAGGATTTGGAAATTGTCAATTAGCACATAGTTAGCATGGCAGCTTCTGCTGTTACTGTGCAAATGGAGCTCATTTTTTGCCCTGCTGTGGACTCCTGCAAGTTGTCCTCTAGACAGGTACACGATTCACCCAATTTGATAAACTGAATAGATAGCTGATCAAACTGTATTTTCCCTGCAAAGCCAAAGCAATTTACAACTGTTTTTCATATACTGTGGGTGGAAAAAGAATAACATGAATCTGTGCTATGATTTAATATAGTTGATCAGAGAAAGTAATGTTTGCTTTGAGAATAATGTTACTCTATATTAAATTGATTCGGATTCCTACATTGAGCAGGAGGTTGGACTCGGTGGCCTAATAGGCGCCTTCCAACTCAGTTATTCTAGGATTCTAAATCAGGGATTCTCACCCTGCGGCCCATGGGCCAAATGTGGCCCACTGCACCATTTCATGTGGGCCCCCACTGCCTCCACCACACCATGGAAGTTTCATGTGGTGGAGGAAGAGCAAAATGGCCATCCGGCCCCCGAAGCTATCTGAGGGAGCATGACCTGGGCCCCGTCTTTAAAAAGGTTGAGAACTATTCCAAATGCATTTATATTATTGTACATTTAATGGTATTTCATAAAATATCAATTTCTGAATCACTCAGTTTAAAATAGGGTCTAAAGTTCATCTGCTGCAGAGCAGAAGTAGCAGATAAATGTTTCATTCACTAAGTGATTTAATTTCTTAATCACATTTTATTTTCCAAATTATATGCTTTAATATGACTAGAATTTGGTATAAAATTTAGAGGGGCAGGCCTCTCAGTACAGCAGAAAGAACCAAGAAAAAGTCTAAGGCATCTTAAAATATTAAATACAAGTTGTGAGCGCAATAGAGGGATATAACATTGGATACTCTTAACTTTTCATGTGATTTCCAAGTATCAGGTTTCAAACTAATATTGATAATTATGTGAAACAAACATAGTTTCCCAAAAATAAATATAGCAAAATTTGGACTTTTCATTATTGATTCAAAATTTGTAGGTGGTTTTGACACTGTATTCTTATTAGTAAAGTTGTATGCTTTAGTTTTCTCACTGAAATAGCTTAGGTTCATAAGAAACAAGCATCATTTAAGGGACTAACCATTGCTTATTGTTGTGCTGGTTCAACCTGATATGGGTGCTATATGGACATTTTTAAATGTTGCTCTTTATTTTCTGTGCATTGCCCGAAATGATATTTCTTTCCTTTTTTAATGCCACAGTATTCAAAGCCACATACACACTATAATGATATTAAATTGAATGGCCATGCACTTTTGTTTGGTTAAAAAATATTGAAAACAGGCCACAAATTTCAAGTCCAGGTCTCAGAGTTAAGCTGCTTCAGTGACATGCCACATGTAGATATTTTTGATTTCTGGGCAAGCAAAAACACCCTCTATTGCCAAAATAATATCACTTCTTTTGTTCTTATACAGGTCCAATAATATGCAGCCTTCTGTTCTAGGCAACTCTTTTCTAGTATAATTGGGCATGATTAACCCATAACAATTTCTGTCTTTTCTGTGATCCTACTTTCTCTCCATCCTTTCTTGTTCAAATCAATAACAGATTTCTAGCTTGTGGCTAAAGTCCTAGGATTCAAACATACCATGTGTGCCAGTTTGGCTAAAACTAGCTTTCTAAAAACCATGAAATTATTCATTAAGTTGAGCACACAAAGAGAAGTTAGAGTAGGAAGCTCATGAATACAAGGCTTGTTCTGAATCATCTAAACTCTGGTTGAGATTCTAAACTTTAAAGAATTGGGGGTATTGTTGTTCAGTCGCACAGTCGATTCCGACTCTTTGCGACCCTATGGACCATCGCTCTCCAGGCACCTCTGTCCTCCACCATCCTCCTTAGTCCACACAGCCCCGTGCCCATTGTGTCTACAATACCATCTAGCCATCTCATCTTTGGCCGTCCCCTTCTTCTTTTGCCCTCCACCTTCCCCAGCATCAAGGCCTTCTCAAGTGAATCCTCTCTTCTCATTTGATGTCCAAAATACTTCAACTTCATCTTTGTTATTTGTCCTTCTAAGGAGCACTCAGGGCTAATCTCTTCTAATATTGACCTATTTGTTCTCCTCGCTGTCCAGGGGACTCTCAAAACTCTCCTCCAGCACCACATCTCAAAGGCATCTATTTTTCTTCGCTCAGCCTTTCTAATGGTCCAGCTCTCACAGCCATACATTACCACCGGAAATACCATTGCTTTGACTATGCGGACCTTTGTTTGCAGTGAGATATCTCTACTTTTCACTATGTTCCCCAGGTTTTTCATAGCTTGTCTCCCAAGAATCAGTCGCCTTTTTATTTCATGGCTGCAATCCCCATCTGCAGAGATCTTGGATCCTAAGAAAGTAAAATCTGTTACTGCTTCTATTTCTTCCCCATCTATTTTCCAAGGACTTATAGCGCCTGTTGCCATTATCTTGGTTTTCTTGATATTGAGTCTCAGGCCAGCTTTCGCACTCTCTTCTTTCAACCTAATCAGGAGCTTCTTTAGGTCTTCTTCACTTTCTGCCATTAGGGTGGTATCATCTGCATATCTCAAATTGTTGATGTTTCTCCCAGCAATTTTGATCCCATATGGTGATTCCTCCATCCCTGCATTGCGCATTATGTGCTCTGTGTATAAGTTGAATAAGCAGGGTGACAGAATGCAGCCTTGTCTTACTCCTTTTCCTATTCCAAACCACTCCGTCATTCCATACTCTGTCCTAACTGTTGCTTCTTGACTCATGTACAGATTTCTCATGAGACATATGAGGTGTTCTGGTATTCCCATCTCTTTAATTACTTGCCACATTTTGTTGTGGTCCACACAATCAAAGGCCTTGGTGTAGTCAATGAAACAGAAGTAAGCTTGTTTCTGGTATTCCTTTGTTTTCTCCATGATCCAACGTATGTTGGCAATGTGATCTCTGGTCCCCCTGCCTCTTCTGAATCCAGCCTGCACCTCTGGTAGTTCTCTTTCTACATGCTGCTGTAGTCTATCCTGCATTATCTTGAGCATCACTTTGCTGGTATCACTTTGGGGGTATTACAGCAGAAATATATCTCACTCTTACAGACAGCCACAAACAATTCAAGCTAATTTAATGTAAAAAGAATGCAAGTTATTGTTAAACAGTTTTGAAACTCCTAGAGATAAACTGTAGAAGAGATTCCAAATACAGTATTAAGAATGTCATTTGTAGATATGGACATTTATACAATGGAAATACTGTTAGATGAAACTCAGCAATCAAGCAATACCTTTGTTTGGAAAAAACAAAATATCACAATTGACAAATATTTGAATTAACTTTTGAATGTAATAATTGTCCAATTCTGTACTTATCCTCAATGTGAACAAAATCCAATATGGTTCTTGTGTCAAATTAACACTCAGGAGATCTGGATTTAAATCTCTACTTGTCCATGGAAATCATTGGGGGTGGCAATGGTAAACCATTCTTTGAATGTTTCACATACTCTGAAAGTTCTATTATAGTCAAGTAACTCAGAAGCAGCTTGGTGGTATAAATTAACAAAATATATGAGCAGGGAATTTTCTTCTCTGTACATATAAATTCTATCACTAACACTACTCCTAAAATTATTTCTGTTAGACACAAAAAAAGGGGTGGGGAGACAAATATATTGTGGTATCTTAAAAACTAACTAGTTTTCATAGACCAAGTCCACTTTCTTCATCCACAATAGCTAACATTATAATATAGTCATTAAGGTGCCACATTTTTGTCTTGTTTTGTTGTCTGATTTCCCCCTTTTTATTAAAGTACAAAAAAGAAAAAACTCAACAAAAACTAAACTAAAATACAGATAATGTGATATAACTTTCTACATACATCCACCACCAGTGGTACTTGTAATAAGATAATATGTCTTGCTCTAGCTTTCCTCCTTTCCCTTTTACCAATACGTAATCTACAAATTCTCATACTTCTCTATAATCACTTTTTTCCTAATCCCTTTTTTACCTTTAACTCACATGTTAATTTATTATTTATAGCCATATTCCATGTCTCTATATCAATCATCCAATCCAAATTCCCAATCTACTTTCCATTTTTAACTATTCAATCTCAGTGCTGTTACAAATATAACAATCTCTTTTTCCATTCTATCTGCATATTTCCAAAATCCATTAGTAATGCTATTTTAAGTAAAAACTTCAGTTTTATAGATAATTTCATTAATTAAAAAACCATTTCCCATTTTTATTCATATTCATATATTACCACCACAAATGAAAATATGTTCCACATTCTTTTTTACATCTTCTGCAATCTTCTGAATATTTTGAATCACAATAACTTAAAGAATCAGAGTCATATCATCCCTATATTGTTTTGTAACAATTCTCTTTAATTCTAACATTTTTCATAATTCTTTGTTTCCGTATTCTAACCCAGGAGTCCTCAACCTTTTTAAGCTGGAGGCCCCATCAGACTATTTGCAGGCCGGACTGGTGGTCTACCACCGCCTTTGGGGACATTGGGGGGCAGTAGTGAGCGCTCAGGGGGGCACCACCGGCAGCAGGACCACCACGAGCCCCCTGACACTCCCACCACTGCCAGCGACAGCAGGACCACCCCAAGCCCCCAACACTCCCACACACACCACTTCCCTGTTTACCGGCAGCCACGTACGTCTGCCAGAAAAGCTGTTCTTGGCCAGAGCAGCTCCTGGGAAAGACAGTGGTGCCACCCTCGTCACCTCAATCCTTGTCCCCTCCGCTTGGCTTGGCATGTCCATAGCACTGTTAGGGTCATGCCAAGAAGAGGGGACAAGGATTGAGGTGTAAGAAGCAGTGGCTGGAGCGAGGGTGCAGGCCTGATAGAATGGTGCCATGTGCCAGATCTGGCCCACCGTTCATAAGTTGAGGATCCCTGTTTTAACCTATTCCTCCTCTTTAATTTTACTTCCTAAACTTGTTCTTAAAGCTTGTTATTCAATTTCATACTCCAGCACTTAGCATAGTGTCCATTATGGGATGCCAATGCATCTTAAAGAATTAGTAGTAAAAGATGACGTTAAGCTATTTAAATCAAACAGTCACACAAACTTACATTTACAAAATTACTGGAACCTTTCCATCACAGTTCCTTGGTTTTTCATGTCTTTCTTTTCTAGAAGTTAAAAGAGAAAACAATGTAGTTGTAAAGTGAATGCAGGTGTCTGCTTTTGTAATTTTGCCCCTAATGCACATTAATGTGCACTAGGCTCTCAAAAGTACATAAAATATATTAGTATTTTATACTAATGTTTTTGTGGCAGCAATGAAGCCTTTGGCACTGATTTCTTGGACTGTGATGATGTTGCAGAGGCTGAGCAGCAATGATATTGCCAACTGAGTAGCAGAGGACGAGAAAGATTCTGATTGAGGATTTCTGAAGAGAAACAGATAGTCAATAAAAAGGGGGCAAAATAGAAAAAGTCAAAATGAAGGGAGGAATAGAGGATAGTTTGAGGAAGATAGTCAGAGGAGTAAGTGTAAAAGAGAGTTTCCAAGAAGATCCCTTAGGACAGTGATGGTAAACCTTTTAGAGACCAAGTGCCCAAAGAGAGGGGCGGGGTGAACTCTGTGCTGAGGGAGGGAGGAAGTGCTCCCATTGGGCTGCTGACAGAGGGGTGAACTCTGTGCTGGGGGGATGGCGCACATTCCCACAGAGAGGGCTGTGAGTGCCACCTCTGGCATGTGTACCATAGGTTCGCCAACACTGCCCTCGGAGAATGATCATCAGCAATCTGAAAGAGAAATAAAACCATAGGAGAAGGGAGATTGGATGGCAGAATTTTACGCTGGGAACATGGAATAAGAGAGACACAGAATGAAGGCCTATAGAAGGGGGATCAAGTAATCCACCCCCCAAAGGAAGTAAAAGTAGAACACAGGAACAAAAGGAAAAGGAGGTTTTCTCAATGATGTTTAATGGGCTGTATAGGGGCCAGAATTGTAATCTGTATGGATTTCTGACATAAGACTTAGTAATTGTGGTTTTCCATATACAGTACTGTATAAAGATATGTGAGCCATGGTTGTTCATCCAGTGACAAAAAGTATCTAAGTTGTTAAAGTATAACTTGTTCATCTCATACATTATGTATAGTGAGACAGTAGTTCAGCACATGATAATTACTGAAACAGTAGGGAAATGATTAAAAAACATAGTTTGGGAGGAATGATATTTGTTATGAGTCTCCCACCAGTGGCAACCAGTTCTAGATTAGAATAGGAAGTGCGGGGTGGAATCTCTAGTGATGCTTAGGAATGAGTCTACAGATCTATTATGTTCCTACTCAGTTACTTTGTGTATTAAAGCATTGTAGTGTAAAAGAAGCTTCAAAGATAAAAACCAAGCATTTTCAATTCAGATATATAGATGGTCTGATTTTAAAATATTTAAATTAAAATTGTAATGCAATTTAATTTGATTTTTTTAAAAAATCCTACTTCTAGATTAGGGTTTTCTTTTCTTACTATACTGTATAAGGAATCAGGACAGCTTGTAATATCAGATAGTTTCCTGTGAAGATTCTTGGATGAATCCTCTATGCTGCGAAGCAATGAGGATTATATTTTTCTTTCCTTATAGATTACCAGTAGTCTGGGAATGGTGGACATCATGATTTTGCTGCTGCTAATTTGATTTAGAACCTAATGACCAATCAAAAAGTAAATTCACGCATGTGCATATGTGCACACACACACACACACACACACACACACACACACACACACACACACACACACACACACACACACACACACACACAAAGTACTGTATATACAAAGGAGGTGTTTGCTGCAGCAAAATAGTGGAGTCTGTTGGTATCTGAAAGACTAAGAAATGAATTGTAGCATAAATTTTGAATCTTAATGCTAGAGTCTCCATATAAAATTGTTATTGTTCAGCATATAACTTGCTAGTCCCATATCTGAACACTTGCCTAAATTAGCTGATGGGTTTTCATGTTCTTTCTGAAAGAAGGAACAGAGAGTATGAAGAGTACATCCCCACCACCACTACATACTGTAATAATGGGGTGAAGAACAGCCTGAGTTCTTGTGCTTCAAGTATTTAAGTATCCTAGTCTTGGAACTATGACAGTCTTATTTTATTACAACTTGCCCCTGAAAGGCAGGTTGTAATCTGCAAAAGTTTATGTTATAACAAGTGTGTGTCTACTCTGTAACACGTTAGGAGACCCTTTGTTGCTTTTGCAGCAATAGGCTAACCCAGTTGGTCTTTTTGAAACAGAAGCAGTAAGCTTTCTGAGCAATGGCAAAGGGAAAAAATTGGACCACAAGGGCAGGACTGATCTGTCTTGTCTTGCATTCCCAGAATCTACTTTACCCATCCTCAGAGAGCACAGAAAAGAGTTTTTGATCAGCTTTCACTTTATATATAACAATTTCTATAGACACTTTTATTTTTCTTCTGTCTCTATTGCACTGGGGTGGAGAGAGATCTGTTTTCATTCTTCCTCCTAAAAGATAAAGGTGGGCTTGGAGTCCCTAGATATTAGCATGAAATATTTTATTGCTACTACTGGGCTTCAAGAAATCTTCATATTATTTCATGTTTCTCTTGTACGTTGTCAGTTCAGTTTATAGTACAGTATCATTATAAACATGTAAAGCTGGACATGTAAAGAAAATGCCTGCATACAGGAAAGGGTTTCTTGTATGAAATGTTTGCTTCATTTTTATGCAGAAGAAGATCTAACATGAAGCTCAATGATAATGCATTCAGAATCTAAATTGCTTGAAACTTTCTTGCTCTAGTTACTGTAAAGTAAACTTAAGGTGTAGGTAGATCTTTTGTAAGGATAGCTATGAGTCTTGTTCTTTAAAAGCTTAGTATCAAAATGACTGTCCTGCAAACTGCATGTGAGGTATTAAGCCATCCTATAGTATCTTAATAATATTTGGCAGGCTGTTTTGAGACCTTTCAGCTGGATTTCAGGCTTCATTATACAGACATTTAATAGGACAGATTGCATTCCAGGTTGTTTTCTGGTGATGGTTTATGGATCTGTATTATATTGTAAAGCTATATGTGGTTTAAGTTGTTTGTACATAAATCGGCCTGGACAATATTCCTACAGTACATATTTCTTTAAACATAAGCTATAACATGGAGCACATTTGCCATGGCATGTGCAGTATCTGTGCTCTTAGCTCTTACTTTCATTCTCTTAAGTACCATAACAGTCCACTTGGGTTTGGGATGCTAACCTTAACCATGATCAAAGCTAGCACTTTAAGTAATTCTTGTCACTTTTCTCACTATATGGAGCACCGCACTTTTATAAATGCTACTAGCACTAAGTTTAAGCCTATTGTTTTCCCCACTCCACCACATTTTCGCGTTGTCTTTACAGGGTGTGTGTTTAAAGTAGGTGGTGGCTGTATAAAGGTAGCTTTTCATGAATGTGGCCACTGCCTGGTGCCTAATTGCTTATTTAGAAACATGTTTAAGAATTTTATAAACTGATAAAAAGTGGGTGGGTGGTGGTAGAACCAAACTATATTTTGTATCTTTTAAAAATATCCTATATTGCTGACATCTAGACAAATCTGACCTAAAAAGCCAAGATGGTACACATGCACATCTACATGTCCACTGGCTTTCAAAATCACCAAAGACATCAGGAAAAAAATTAAATAGAAAATAGCACAAGAGCTTTTAAACTTTTCTTTATATTGAGAGCAAAGTGCAAAGTAATTAACATGGTTTCAAATGTAGATTAATGCACATTTTTAATATGGGAGATTACTATGAATAGGCAAGAAAGTAGAGCATTCCGTTCAAAGCTGTAGTTCATCCTGTGCAACTGCCTCAAAGTAGATACTACATAGAATGGATTAATAAGACATAGTCCCTGTATCTGTAAATTGGTTTGACTTCTCATAGTTGTTTCAGCAATGTGTGAAACTGAAATGCTTTTGGAGGGACTGGCATAGCAACTGCTACCTATATCCTTACAAGATGTTCAGTGAGGCAGGAAGGAAGCTTCTGCACAATTTCCATCATTTATTTCTATTGGCTGCATATATAGTTAGCAGGATCTTTATTCTAATAGAAAAGAAAATGACATAAAGAACAATTTGTCTAATTTATATTCTTGCCATTAGCCATCAAATATTTAAGCTCTACATTGTTTGAAACCAGGAACAGGGTGTTCCAGGTTTACTTAAAGCTGCTAAATGTCTTTAAATAAATTAGATAGTAAGGCCTGGACAGTTCTCCAATAGGAAACCAGCGGCCTAAATTAAATTAGGGACACACAGAGCTTGCATCCATCATTGGAATCAAGAGAGTGTTGTCTACTCTAATCATTATAGCATTTTTGCACCTCAAATGTTTGTTCCAAAAGAGTGGGAGATTCTTTAAGCTGGTCTTCTGGTGGCACTGCATTGGAGAAGTAGAAAATAAAGTACTAATACCACTGCAAGACTGGGTTTAGACCAAGTTATGCAGATTTTTTTATATTTTTGAGTACAACTGGTATCTAGATGTCAGCTATAAATGTTATTGAAATTATTTATACACAAATGTCCCTTCCCAAAACATTCATAGTCTGATGTACTCATAGTCTTGTACAGAAAGCACAATGCACATACAGAAGCTGGCTTCTCTGTGTGCATCCCTTGATGGTTTGGAAATTGAATGCATAAATAAGTGTAACATGCATCATTCATGTCAGCATTCAGCTTTTGAGACTGTCATGCACAATTATTGCCACTGTATTAAGAACCATGAATACACCCTGATTAAATGGTGTTAGCAAAACTTGATTTTTGTTCAGAGATAAGGGGAGCACACAGAAAGTGTCTTGATTGGAGTTTTACTCTTCAACTACGCTAAAATACCCCATGTTGTGCACTCAGTATAGACTAATACAGTAGTTGAGTTTTGTACAGTTCATTTTCATAGGAGATATCATCCTGTACAGTATCA
Organism: Bradypodion ventrale; assembly: GCA_035047345.1. Taxonomy (NCBI): domain Eukaryota; kingdom Metazoa; phylum Chordata; class Lepidosauria; order Squamata; family Chamaeleonidae; genus Bradypodion; species Bradypodion ventrale. Next base: position 148,378,653 of record JAWDJE010000002.1, read on the forward strand.
GCTTTGGGAACCTAGCTACTGTATTTCATATATCAGCTGTACTGATCATGCTGATTCTACTGTAGCAAACATATCTGAATAATACTTGCATTCAAATTTCTTCCCAATTCTGGGCTTCTGTTAGAAGAATGCCAACATCTACCTGAATACAGACCTAATCTAAGTATATTTATCCTTAACCATCAACATAAGAAAATAATTAGTCACCTTGCTAATTTTGAGTGATAAAACTATATATTTATGTTTGTTCATGTGCCCATGAGTATGTGTATATATACCCATGAGCAACGTCTCTAAGAGTCAAGCTGAACAGTGTCAGATCTGTTATAAATCTAGCAGTTTCCCCTACTTAAAGCTAATATACAGGTCTCACAGTATGATTCATAAATAGCTTAAGGTTGCATTTAATACAAAGGACTGGATCCAAGTGACCATGCATACCACTCTTCATTTCCTTCCCACCCCATGTTCTGTCATAGCTTCCTTAAAGAGCTCCCAGAATTGAGAGCCATCAAGGGCCACATCTAGAAAGACATCTGTGCCCACTTTTGAATCCCATCCTAGATAACTTAATCTAGACAGGTTTGCCTACTTAGTTTTGTGAATCTTATCTGGTTTGCAGGACTTATTTCATTTTAGAAATGTCATAGAAGATAAACTAAAAAAGAATCTTCTTCAAGTAGTTGTCTTTCCCCCCTGTTATACTTAGTTTTTTAACATATAGTAAAAATTCTCAAATAAAAAAATCTAAGGAATTACATGTTTTTTAAGATTAGAAAGAAAGTGTAATGGCGCACAGGCAGTGTTTAATGATAGTCAATTGTGGGTTTTTACTTTATTTTTAACAGCATGAGTAGACATTTTGTTTATACCTTTTAGTATTCTTTCATAACTATGTAAAAGTATTTCTACAGCAGCACATTTAATCAGAGTACAGCATTACAACACACAAGTTAATCAAAATCATTTACATAGCAGATAGCAGTTTGTCTCCTGTGTGTATTCTTTCCCAATGGTATTATTTTTCAGTAGGATATTCTTAACCAAAAGGTGTGTTAAAGTCAAGGCATGAAAAATTGTAAATGTAAATGAGTACATGTAATGATAATTAAAGAAATTTTCTTAGACATATGTAATGCTTAATATTTTCCTTAGAAAGTTTTGTTTTAAAGGTAGATTTCTGAAGGATGTTGGTCCTTTGGGAAAAATGGAAATAAAATGCATGTGTTAAAATTGTAAACACGGTAAAGAATTAAATGTGAACTTACTGTACAATACTGGCTCTGTTTTCAAAACATCTATTTTGCTGTTCTATCGTTAAGATATTTTTAAAAAGCGAATGTACTGTAATTTAGCACTTTTTCCTATGTACCCTGTTCTTTCATTATACTAGAGGTGTGAAATGGCATAGGTGTGGAACATGTAGTCATGTCTGCATGAATACTTTAGGGTTTGTGCTTTCCTTGATGTGCAAGACTGGACTTAAATAGACATCATCTTAAGTGCAAAATCTTCTCTTTATTTTGGCTTACACTATTTCACAAAATATCAGATTTGTTTTTAAACCAACTAAAAATTCAGGGTCTCTTTACATGATCTCTTTTCTAAAATGTAAGTAATATTAGTTCAAGTGTGAAAAATTTCTAAACTAACATCGAGGTAATTCATGAGATCATCCATCTGAATAATTAAATTGCTAGTACCCTGGATGTGTTAGCAAGAATGATTACCTTTCCTATACATCTGAATATAAGGGAGGATACTGTTAAAAACAATTTAAAAACAATATAAACATTAAAAATATATGTGAATCTACCTTGAAATAGTGCTACATATTAATGACACTGTAATTTGGCATAATTGCAATAGAAGTATTTAAAAATAAAAGATAAGATACAGTGTATGGAGACCTCTCAAGCTGCATTCATTGAACTCAAGGCCTTGTTAATTTGTTATAAGAAAACTGGAAGAGCAATAATATGTATGCAAATAAAATGGAGAATGGAGACATTATTAATTGTAAAGTAGTATTTTATTTCATGGGATACCCAGTATGGCTTAGAAGACAAAATGATGGACTAGAGCACAGGTAGCCTAGGGTTGAGACCATGCTCACTCATGGAAACTCACTGGGTGTATGGAACTGGTGAAAGCATTTCTCAACTATTTCTTATTTTAAAAAGCTCTATTAGGGTTGCTGTAATATGGTCTGATTTGGCAGAACATAACAATTTTTTTCTCGTGAGGTATAGGGTATCCAAATGGATATTTGAATCACCAGCTGTGTGAATTTTGGTTCAACTGTAAGAAAAATTATTGTTTAAACCAGTTTCACAAATGCATATATTCAATATCATATGATAAAGCATGGATGAAAATTGATTGTCTATTTCCATTAAAGCTGGTCACCAGTTGATTGAATGTGTAATATTAACAAAAACATAAATTCATTTGTGCTATAAATCTACCTTGAAAAGACACCTGATTCCTGCCAAGGATTATCAGAAAATTAAAATGAGATAGGAGAACATGACATATAAGTAGCAGCATGAAATGTGTAGCCAAATCTATTGAATCATTCTGGTATCAGGAAAAAAAATGAGAGGTTATAAACAAGTGTGTGAGATTACTAAGAGGACGATCTTTAGAGGACGATGGACATGAAAGATATTAGCTACCCAGCCATGCTTTAAGCCCAGTGTGAAGTTTCTGTTTGATAAAGGAGATGGAGTTCATGTTAAAAGAAAAATGGAAGACAACAATGCTAGCTGGGGTTGGATTTTTATATTGTATAAACATAAGCAAGAAAAAGATAGAAGTATCAAAACAATGAAATGGAAACGGCTGTAATGTTAGAGAAGCCACATGATAATGGCAGGAATAAAGGGGACCCCACATAATACAGTATTGTAACATTTTAATAGGTTTATTTTAGTGTGAGTTTTGGAGATCAAAAAATCCACTTCAGCCACATGGAGTGCAGATTCATGTCCTCTATAAATATTTCCCCTTGACCAAGTGAAGACCAAGTAACAATTACTCATTAACATGGGAATGGGTCTTCTGTCATTGGGGTGAAATCCCACGTGAGGAATCCTGGTTTTGTAAGGAAAAAAAATTAAGGAAAAGAAGGAAGCTATAGCTAAATTGCTACCTCCCATCTTGTTCTTAAGGTGTCTTTCAATCAACAGCCCTGGCATATTTTAAGAGGGCACAAGAGGCTGCAAAAGGGATCAATTAAAGGTACTCTTTCTGCCCCATCCCCTTCAGCCAGCAGGAATGTTCCCTAGCAAAATCTGCAGAGAGATAAAAACCTAAATCCAAGCGTAGCTTGTGTTTTCTTACTATTAAATTCTAGTTGTGTATATTTTTTCAATTTACTGATGCTGCTATTTGAAGAAAGGAGTCTTTTTTCTGAATGGTTACAGGAATGAACCAATATATAGTGCTAAAATCTTAGTTAAATTATCATATTTCTAAGCTCAGTAGTCTATTCACGTTAATCACTTCTCCCATGCACTTCTTCAGCATTTGCCCAACATTTCTGCAGTTCTTATTGTGTACTTTGTAAAAGTAGACAAGAAGAAACTGGAGTGTTTAGAGATCTTCCATAGTTTCCCTGACTTTTAAATGTACATTTAATAATTATTATATTTGGCTTTCATGCAAAATGTCCAATTCTTAACATCTTTTGTGGAGGCCATGTAAATACAAGACCCTGAATTTCAAAGAGGAATGAAGTAAGCCAGTCAACAAACTCCGTGTTACTCTCAAAATGCTTAAATTATACACTATACTCTAGTATTAACAGGATGTTCATGTGACTTGTCATGTACTGTACTCAAAGGTTCATTGATCAGTAACTGTATTGTACTGTATGAATAATCATAAATTGCCTTGTATTGTTTCTAAAACTGTACCACACAGAAATCCATGTTCCAAGTTTGTCAACAACATATTTTGTCAGTTAGATCCTAAAACTACGTGGTGCTAATTCTTCCATATCAAATGGTGCTTTTGGATGCTAACTGCTGACATGCTGGGATTATGTCTTGGGGCTTGAAGTAAAAAAATGTCTCATCTACTCATAAATTTAAAAACCATGATTTAAACTTGAATTGTTTCCCAGTACCATTGACAAAACAATGTCTTATTTGTGTACTTTTAATTGAGTTTTTTAAAATGATTCTTCAAAAAGCAGCTCTCTGACATCTCCTGTGAATGGATTAGTATTTTATCCTGACAGTAGGTTGTTCATGTTGACTTGTTTGTCTGTCATTCCTAATCCCTCAATCTTGGTATATAAATCTATTAAATTAAATTAAATTAAATTAAATCTCTGTTTGAATCTTATGAACACTGTACCTGCTTATATATTTTGAAATAATGTCACACATGATGCTTCTCTGAGTCACCATCATAGCCTGGAACAGATATGAAACTCATTATTTTGTTAAAATAGAAGCTTCTGTATTTTAATGTTCCACTGTTGATCATTCTGCTTGTAGTGAACTACATGGCCACATGTATTACACAGTTACATAGGCATTGTAAAAGATTATAGTCAAATCATGATTTCCTGACTAGTGTACAATATGCTTGTTTATTGTGTTCATGTTTAACAATTCTATATGAAGATTTAAACATCTTTAATGTACTCCTAAAATATAGAATAGCAACAGAGGATGAAGAGATATGATTAAAGTACATGTTAGTCCCCACCCTTATCTGTTGGGGATATATTCTGAGACCAGCTGCAGATACCTGAAATCTCTGATAATAATAAACTTTATATTTACAATGCAGACAGTGGCCTCTAGTGACCAGCTATGGTAATGTGCCATAGAAAGACATGTATTTCGGGGGTAGGGGAGGTTTTTGAATATTTTTAGACCTGCGGAAAACAAACTGGATACTGAACCTACAGATATTGGGGTGACCTGTATTTTCTTGAAGCCAAGGTATACATTTTATCTGTCTAGATTAGAGCTTCACGTTTCTGGTATGATCCAAGTGATACAAAACAAATTAATTTTACAAAACAGTTTACTCACATCAAATTAACTCAGTTCTTTAATGCTACTTACATTCATTTACTGTATATAAAAAGCTGCAGAATTTTATATATTCATCAGTCCTATTTTATAGCATTGGTCAAAAAATTATGAAAAAAGAAAACATTGTTATCCCATGATTTCATCCAAGATGAAAGTTGTAGATGTCATTATTGATCTCTTGATGAATAATCACTTTAGGACTAAAATCTATAATCAGAATACTACATTTCAAAGAACTATATTTTTATGTAGTACTCCATTTTAAACTAGACGCTTTAAGCAGGTTACATCAACATGAAACTCAGAATTACTCCTCTTTGCAAAATAGTACTGTATAAACACATAGATGGTACATATTGCAAAGCTGGCCTTTTCATGAGACTGGCATAGATCTGACTGTATTTGAAAACAAAGTGAAAATGAAGGAAACTGGGGAGACAGCCCAGGGCTTTGGGAATGAAGGTTCAGGGATGAGGCAAAGAAGAAATGGTCCACGTCTTTGGATGGAAGAGAATGTGGCTCAACTCTTATGCAGAGTAATTTCTGAAATGATGTAACTTTGGGAATACATTTGCACCAGCAATCCTGAAGCTATTCTACAGGTTTTATTTTGAGGTGGGAAAATTCTGCACTGCACAATTTCAGACTTGATGGCAATGGTTATACTGTGTCAATTTTGAATGCTACCTCATGTAAAAAGTTCCCTCAGTAGAGTATGCTAACAGCAAGGAGAGAAGCATGTTGAACTTCTTTGTGGTGTGTTTGTGTAACACCTAGAAATAAAGTTGTGGGGATTCTTACCAGAGCAGAGAGAGCTTCCAAAATACTCTCTGCCCTTGCAGTTTTAATGATACAGTTCAGAATTTTCTCATCTAATTCTGCATCAGATATATTGGACGCATGTTCCATATTTTTGTGTCAAGTGATGTCCAGTTATGCATATCTTTTAATGAGATGCTGTAGTAAAAAAAAGTGAGTGGAAGATATGAAACAATAAGTTTAGATGTGAAACTGTCTAGATCTCAGCACTTTAAAAAAACGTGTTTCTAATCTCCATGTCTGCTGCACTCACTTGCTAATGATGCAAACTCTTTTGCACTACTGAATATCCTAATTTCTCAGTTGTTTTGCTGAAATTAATGTGTGTGGCGTGTTTTAAGACAAGGAGCTGCTTTTTGGAGGAATGTATATATTTGTCAGATTGCCAAGTCTATTTGCCCCTTTATCAACCAAATTTACATATTGTTGTTTGCCATTGTTTGTTCTGTCTTACAATAAATTGCTTACTTGTGTAGTCTTATGCATTTCTGTTGTTTTAACCTAATTTTAATTCCAAAAAAAATAATAATTCACTGACAAGTGTTAATTTAATCAATAGGCTTGCTTACCTGATGTGCACTCACTTGACCAAGGAGAAAGATGCAGAGCAGATGTTTTTAATCCAGAAAGTTTAGAGAAAGTAAAATGGAGAGAAAAGGAAGTTAGAGCATGTCCAAACTGCCATTTGTGGGGCAGTCTGGGGTTGCTGTTTTTGTAACTGCTTGAGGACATGGAAGTGGCTAAATCACATTAAACCAAGCCGCGGCCACCCATCCAAACAATGCAAACAACCTCTGCCCTATGGTGAAGTGGCTGATGAGCCAATTTACCAAACGGGCAAATGACACACTTTCCCTGCTTCTCTATAGAAGGCCAGGAGAAGTGTAATTAGAAAGAAGCAGGGAAAGTGTGTCTTAGCTCATTTTTGTAACACTAGATAGGTTTAGAGAATTGGGGGGGGGGGGGGGACTAATGCCTTCATTTTAACCTAAAGTTTTGGGATAGGAGATGTTGCTGATTTTGCAACCTCAGTCACCATAGTAAAGATTATAAACTAGGACAACCTACAACACTGTCTATCTAGTTGAATTTTTTTGGAATAGTAGCCATGTTAGTTTGTGTTTCAGGCATATCAGGAGACAAAAACTGCAGCACTTTAAAGACTTATACAGTATTTTGTAATATTATAGCACCTTCACAAACTTTCACATAATATTCTCTTTCACAACATGTCTCACAGAACAGGATGTGCTCACACAGGAACACATAGGTCAAATTAGCATATGTTCAATGCCAGGTGTTTTGTTTTGTATCTCCCCACTTTTAAAATTGAAAAAAGGACATTTAGAACTGATCTGAATAACCACCAGAAATCATCTGCTACTGCCACCTGTGGGAAGCTGTATTGATTTGCATGCTTATCTGTCATTCTGATTCATCACTCTGTGCCTCTGTATCTGGTGTATATAAGCTCATGCCTTGAAGTTTCACTCCCATGTCTGATGAAGTGGACTTGATCCACAAAAGCTCACATTAAAAATATAGCAGTTAGTCTTTAAAGTGCTGCAGTGGTTTTGTTTTCTGATATGACTGTCTATCTGGTGTCCCAGCAAAAGAAGAATCGCTCCAGATCATGCAAGTTTTGTATGCTGTAAAATCAAGACAAGTAGATAGTGAGGTGGTGAACGTTTTGTACTTCTTTACAATCCAAAAACAAGGTAGGGTCTGAAATTTTAAAGCATGTGAACACTAGTGTCCCGCAAGAGCCTTTTATAGGCCAGGTACTGCAGAGTTGGAGGGAGAATTTGTAGAATTAAATATTATCCTGAAATGCTGCAGGAGATAACGGAAACTTTCTCTTCAATTATAACCATATCATGTAAAACTACCATATAATATAGGCATATAAAACTTCCAGATACATTGACAGGGAATCTCACTTTTTTCCAGAGGATTAAAAACCTATACCAGCTGTTTCTGCTACTTGAGATCCTTTGTTTTTTCATCTTCATGTACAAAGAATGGTCTGCATGAAGACATACCGTATTTTTTGGACCATAAGACACACTTTTTCTCCCCCCAAAGTGGGGAGAAAATGAGGGTGTGTCTTATAGTCCAAATGTTAGTCTTTGGCCAGCTGTGGCTGTTGTAAAAGGATATTTTACAAGAGCTGCAGCTGGCCGAAGACTGCTACTGCCGCCTCTCAGCTGTTCAGCTGTTTGGGGCGGGGAAAACATGAAAAACAAGTGGCCACTAGGGGTGAAAATTGCAATTTCCCATTTAAATGCATTGGAAATAAATTTCTTGTATTCAAAAGTTTTCTGTTTGTATGTTCCCAATGCATTTAAATGGGAAACCAAACCTGTGCTTAAAAAGAAAGGGTTTCACTTACCTTGATGCCTTTGTCTTTACTTCAGTGGACAAAATGGAGGGGGAAAACATGCTTCCTGGTTGAAAGGAGAGCAAGAGGCTAGGCTAGAATATCACTTCCTTCCTCAGTGCAATTGGCCTGGCCTGCCCATTTCCCCTGCAGCGCCACCACTGGTTGCTGGTGCAAAATGCAGTATTAATTTTTTTTTGTTTTCCTGCTCTGAAAACTGGGTGTGTCTTATGGTCAGGTGCGTCTTATGGTCCAAAAAATATGGTACTTCTTTACCCTTCCATGTGGCAATTTGTTTTATAACCTTGTGTGTTTTCAAACATAGGTTAATTTCATGTAATGCAGAAGAGAAAATAATCTGTAGCAGATTAGAAATGAGGAGTCAAGAGGTTGTGTTGTAAAAATTCTTTACCACCAAATTGCAATTGACAGAAGCCCAGATTCCTGGGCCAAATACCTGGTAAAGTTCATTTCTCCACTTGAGGTCCTTTGTATGTTTAAAAATAATTTGGACGAATAAAGCATAGATAGCCATGTAAAGACTACATTATTCTTCATTTCATAAATATTTATTTCTTCATTTTATAGAAGATATTTCAGTTTTCCTAGTGGCAGGGATAGTCTTTGCACAAAAAAACCAAAGAAACAAATGCTTCTTTTCCTTGAATTCTTCATTTTTGCCCCCAAATCTTCATATCTCTATTTATATGTACTGTAAGTGGAAATGTGGTATGAAAGTCCAGTACAGCTACATTTCAATTAAAATGGAGAAACAGTATTTGGTAAAATGAAGTTAAAAGGAAATAACATCTCTCTAGAACACTTGAGGATTGCTCAACAACACAATAATGTAGGTTCGCCTGGACAGTAATTGCAGACCAGGACAGGTATCACTGAGTCAAAGAGGTCACAAACATCTGAGCAGTATCAGTGGATATATTAAAGGCAAGAATACTCCTTTCAGTAAAAAAAAATGTTAAAGAAGAAGAGAAAAACAAAAACTTTTACAAACAAATGCAACAGACAATATAGGATACTGAAAAACGTTTGGAGGGGTACAGTATATCACTAATAACTTTCATTACAACAATAAAGTAATATTTAAATACAGTACACCAGAAAGCAGAAAAACATCTAGAGGAGTTACTGTTTAGGCCAGAAAGCAATAATAGGGGTTGTCTATAGCTTAGGAGCTGAAAGCACATAAATACTGCTGAGAAATCTTCCTGCGTTTGTGAAATCAGACTTTAAAAGAATCCTGTGCTTAACTCCTGAGGATCAAACACCAAATGTGAAGGAAGTACATTTACATTATTCTGGAAATGAGGTAAGTTTTTCTGTGATACTCAAGATGCTGATATCAGTTAACATCTCTGTTCCAAATGATGGGTTTTCTTTACTGTTTGTGTCTGGCCACAAATACCAAAGGAGAATATGAAGACGGCAGAGAACTAAACAAATTCTTTGCATCAGTTTTCAGTTCTGATGATACAGGGCAGATAACATTTTCTTGAGCTGATACTATCATATAGTACCCAAAATCCTATTTACAATTTACACATGTATGAGTGAAATCACATTTGTGGCAGCAAATTGCTGTTAATTAATGATGCGCTGGTTACTTATCTTTTTACACATCCAGTTACCTCATCTCATTAATTAATGCCAATTCTATTACCACCTATTCTGTGTTAATTGATAATGTTATCAAAGATAAAATCAGGTATATAGAGGCTAAGCCTTCCCGAAGAAAAAAATTCAAATTCTTTAAAGGTAAGTTCTGTTTTACTAACCTCTTCAAGTACTAAAAGTGAGAATTAGATGACCTAGTCTACACATTTCCTACCCAGCTAGGTCAAACAGCCTAATCTAAACTTCCTGCTATAAAATAAATACATAGTAAAATGTTCTAACTAGTTAAAAAGGAAGCCCAGACAAATATCTTAATCAAGATCAGAAATCTATAAAATTTTAGAGAAGTCAAATAAAATGAAGATAAAGGAAAGTGATCTGTCTGCCTCTCTCAAGAGGCCTACCATGAGATACAGCAATAAAAAGATTTGTTTTCCTTTTACATACTAAGCTTCATGAAATAATATTGTGAGAAATTAAAAAGCTAATTGACTGGGAATATTCTGAGAGTAAAATCTATACCTATAAATCCGAGCGTTAACCGTTGGAATGTGACAAAGGCTCCCGCACCCGACCACACTAGCCCGAAACAAGCCTCCTGCACTCGCCCGAACCCGGTCTGGAGGTCAACAAATGTTTGAGAAATGCGCCAGTGGGACAAGAGCCCCACGAATGCAAACAAAGAAAAAGGACTTCAATTCCCAACGTTCTTTGCACCGCACCGCGCCACAGCCAATCAGGCTGAGAGGCGCAAGCAAAAAGAATGTTGGGAAACGCGTCGCGGCCAATTGAAATTGAGCCGCAGGGGAAAAACGCTGAACAAATACAAACCACAAACGAAAACTACAAGTCCCAGCATCCTGCACGCCCTGAGCACCCAGAATGCTGAGAAAGCCAGCGCGCGAAAAATAAACTTACAAAAAGCAACAGGAGCGCAAGTCCCCAGCAGGCAGACTCAGCGCTTCACAGCCACGCAAAACCAAAACCCACAAAACGCCACCGCAAGACACCCGCCGTCCTTTCCCGGAGCAACGGGGAGAAGAGGGACTCCCTCTCCTCCACGCTATCCCGCCGAAGACATGGCGAGACCACCACCAGCCTCAAGTAAAGTTGAGCCGGGGTGGAAAAAAAACCCCAAAACAGGCAGCAGTTCATCAGGGGAAACACCCTCCCTGGCGGTTGACTGGCTGATGCCTTTGTATTTCTGAATACAGAAACAACAGCCAGCAATCCGCAAGGAAGAGCCCCACCCCTTACAGATTGCTGCCTGCCGATCTCCAGTTAGGTAAGCCGGGAGAAAAAGGAGACAGAGAAGAGAGAACCATCTGCCTCCTCCTTCTTCCCCGACCTACCTAACAAAAAAAACACAAAATACACAAACAAAAACATCCACAATGGCACAAAACCACAAAGAAAATACCTAACTACAACACAAAAAACAAAGTACACAAACAAACAACTAATTACAAAAATAAACAACGAAATGAGAAAATTAAACAAAACCAGAAATAAACAAACCAATTAAACAAACCTAAAACTAAACCAAACCAAAAAAGAACAAACAGAAACACATCCCAGCCCACCACCACATAAGCAAAACAAAGAAAAACCCCAGAAGAAAGAAAACCAGAGAACTCACCAGTACGTCCTCCCTCCACAACAACTGAAACAGAAATGAAGAAACAAAGAGACTACTTACCGGAATAAGCCCCACCCAGAGGCCAGGAGAGAAAAAACACTTGAAATGAAAGCAAAGCCCCTAGCAGCCCCACCTGCAGAGCAGAATAGTAAAAATAACTCAAAAGACTCAACAGCCCCACCTAGAGGCCACGAGAGTAAAAACAAGTCAAAAACATAACAATAAATCACAATTTTACACAAATCACAAACATGTCAAAAAAATTAAATAAAAATATTTCTAAAATCCTGTGCTGAGTTTTAACTCAAATAAAAACCTAAAACATCTAAACACAGTTTAAAAAAATTGAATGTAAAAAACATGTACTTTCACATTTTTAAAATTATTACCTACAGTACAACTATTAAAAAACCACAAAATAAAACATTATTTGGTTATATAAAACAATTTGAAAAAAATGTATCATCCTTTGTTCTTTTTTTAATCCGTAAAACCCCCCAAAAATAAATGTTAATATATTTATTCTTTTTTTAAAAAAAATGTGTAACTAAAAATAACATATATGTTAAAACAAATATTCAAAAATACATTAGAAAAAATACAAACTACAAGTTATTATTACTTTATAGTATCAAAACAATACAATATATTTAACAAATGACTACATAAAAATGTATATAAATAAAAAAATTAAAAAAAACAATTACAGACTAACCTCTTTTTTACATACATTACCAAAAAAAACCACCTTACAAAACAATTTAAAACAGCCTGGCAACACCGGGCAAAATATGCTAGTTTCCTATATAGTAAAACCCCAGGTTACGAACACCCTGGTTTACATTTGCCGTGGTTTACGACTGCAAATTCCTTGAAAGTGACATCCCGGTTAACGACAATTTTTTGCCTTATGACCGGGAATTAGACCACCAGCAGTGTTCTAGACTTTAAAATGGTGGCCCCGTGCCATTTTAGACTCTAAAATGGTGCCCGCCCCCCACCGCCAGAAGTCATGATTCATCACTTACCATGGTGGAGGTGGCAGCAGTGGTGACATTTTTGTCGCTGTTTCCACAGTGCCCGCCGCTTCTACCAGCAGTGGGAGAGTGTGGGGACCATATCTGCTCAGTTCGGTCTTCATCTGAGCTCCCTGCACAGTGCTACAGCCTGGGCACCCGGTACATAACCAGGAAGTTCCAGAGGCATGCATTCCCGGCTGTAGCGCCGTGCAAGGAACTTAGAGGAAGACCGGAACTGAGCGGATATGTTCCCCACACTCTCTTGCTGCTGGTAGCGGCGGAGTCTGGACTCCCCCCACTCCTGGACAACAGCTCAAACAGCTCAGGAAGAAGAAGCAGCGTGCAAAAGGCAGGGAGATTGCTTCGTCATTCATTTTTGCTTTTAAAATAAGGATTACAGATAGAATAAATATTACCTTCTAATATAGCAATATGTCACTTATACATTTTATAGGATCAGTGCTAGCTGATAGACTTCATGGCTAAAGAATCTGAGAAACTGGTGCAGAATGTCTTCAGAAGAACTGTTGAGAGAAGCTAAGAACAGGAAGACTATTGTCATGATGATAGCCAATATCCAGAACAGATAAGGCATCTGTAGAAGAAGATAGGGCAATAACTCCTAGGATATGGTTGAGTATATTTCTTGTACTATATATAGGTTCAACAATGACTTCAGTCCATTTTGAGTGGAATTTCCTGGAATTATCTATAGAAGTAAAATATAGCAGCTAACCTCAGGGTCCACCAGTGTTAGCAATCAATCAAAAAATCAGGTGAGCTGTAATTCCTGCCCAGGACCTTGCCCCTGTTCAGTTTTTTTTAGCAGCATTTCTACCTCCTTATAGGTGACAGGAGCACAGCAAAGTCAAAGGCTTGCAAAACCAAAACAGACCTCATGAAAAAAGGGAAGAACAATAATATAGTTCCCATTCATGTGTGGAGAAAGATCAGGGTTCATTGGTGTGCCTTATGGCTATTGTTGCTTTCAAGTACACGTGTCAATTCAGCCCACTGCCATATAGCATTCCTTATTTTTTTAACTTTTTGTACTGCTTTTGCATTATCATATAAAAATTTAATAAATGGGACTGTAATTTTTCTCAAAAAAATTGTGTTTTAATTTCCTTTTAAATTGCCTACAGTCATCATCAACCCAAGAGGCTGCCCACTCCACTCCCAGGTTGCCTTGTTCTAGCTTCCTTGAAAAGAGGAAGTGGGAATGCCTGAGCATTGCAATCTAGTGTTACTTTCCTATCTTTGGAGGTGATCAAGGTACAGTATCCCCCCAAAGCATACAGATTCTCAAATTACCATCAACATTCTATATCTGTAAAATTAACTTTTACCCAATCATAGCAAAGTGTTGTTTCTTGTTTATTTAGCCTCAAGATTCCTAACTTTTTGAAATACTATCTGGGTATCCCATTTGAAGGATTATAGCCTGATGGTAATAGTTGGTTATGAGTACTGTATACAGTACAGGTACTCTGAATAACAACTTCATCATGAATGAGGAGCTGTCATTGACTACATTGGCACCCACACAATTGACAAAAGCAAATTCGTCCATTAGATCTTATTCAAAATGTTACTTTTTAACATTTGCAGAAACAATTAACCATTCCCATATTTCAGGGGTTTCATCTATGCTGATGATCCTGCTTTGACAACCCAGGGGAAATATTTTGAGTCTACTGAGCAACAGCTAATCTTTGCCTTAGAATATCTTTCCTTATACAGTAGTTCGTTGCATAACAAACGCATTGCATAGCGAAAAATTTGCACAATTAAGCGTTCGTTATGCAATGGCGATACCCCACATTACAAAATAAAATCGTTATGCGGGGTTTTTGGTAACTGGGGTATACCCGCTTAATGGGAACCCCAGTTAACAAACTTTTTCCCATTATGCGGGGTATCTCCCATAGGGAATCGCATAATGAAAAAAACCGCATAGTGAAGAGCTCCATGGAATGAATTTTTTTCGTTATGCAGGGTTCTACTGTATTATAAAAGAAACTGGATGAAACCAAACTTTTAAAAAACAAAGTCTGTGCCTTCCATTTAAAGAACAAAGAAGCAGAGAAGAAGCTCCAAGTTAGCTGCAAAGGTAAGATTTTAGAACACTGTACTATCCTACCACAAGGTATTTGGGTGTCACTTGAAGATTGAACCACAAACAACAGAAAACAGTGTCTAAACACCTGACAGAAAGTTGCCACTATAAATAAAATACTTAGGAAACAGACTAGTTCAGATTGGGGTGCACACACACAAATAAGAGCAACAGCTTTGTTCTTGAGCTACTCCACAGAATATGCTAATGCCATGTGGTATAAATCAGCACATGTCAAACAAGTGGATGTAGCTCTTAATGAATCATGCAAGATTATTACTGGCTGCCTGAAGCCTACCCCAACTGCAAAAATATATTATTTGGCTGGCATTGCCTTTCCAGAAGTAACCATCCCATTCACAAGTACATTGAGTGGTGCTAGCAAATGATGAATAACACAACGTAATACAGCAAAAAACTCATCTACTTCACAGATGCTAACCCCTAGATGGCAGCTAAAATTGAAGGAAAGAGTTGTGCACACCTTTCAAGCTTTAAATATTAACCCAGAAGAGGCTAAGCTAAAAATATGGAGAGCAAAAATAACACACCTTGCCAAATGTATGAGTGCAGAAGAGTGTCTTTCACTAGGGAAAGATTCTGGCTGGACCAACTGGAAGTCAATAGGCCTTGAAGCAAAGTAGGAAGATGAAAGAATAATCAAGTAACGTGGTACTACTGTACTTGGATACAGGACAATTCCTCTGAATGGGAAGAATTTAAATCAAATCAACATTATGTGCATGCAATTTATGGTCTACCATGTGTACAGAAGAATTTGTAAATGGCTGAGCTAATGCTATCAAAGTAGCCTGCTTCTGGCCAAAAATAGTCTAATTATTTTAACATTTTAACTTGTTTTACTTATATTCCATACACTTCCCTAATTTTAAATTGTGTAAGTCTCTGACATGAATAAGGATGTTTTCACTCCAACTGATTTTAAAAATGGTATAAACACACATATTTTGACACTAGAATATGAAGTTTAAAAATAGTGTGAGATATTTGGGGATAAATATTTCAAGCAAAATAGAAGATTTAAGAAGATTAAATTATGATAAACAAAAAAAAGAACTCAAAGCAAAAATTTCACAATATAAAAATTTGAAGCTGTCTTGGTTCGGCAGGGTAGCATTGACTAAAATGATGTTATTACCAAAAATAATTTTTTTGTTTGAAACCCTACCAATCCAAATTACAGATAAAGAAATTAAGGAATTTCAAGCTTTAATAAATAATTATTGTAATGGGGGAAGAAGAGCTAGAATACCAAATGTGGTACCAGTCACAAAAAGATGGGGGTCTGGGAATACCAAACTTGAAAAATTATTATAATGCATTCCATATTAAAAATGTAGTTAAGATTTTAATGAAAGAGGTAGTTATTTGGGAGGAAATTGAAATGATGGAGTTAAAGGAGTTGGGTAAAAGTGTGTTTTTAGGGAATGAAAAAGGAAAAATAATGGTTAAAAATAGAATGATGAGATCGATGTTGGGAGTTTGGAAGAAGGTTAAAATGAAACTATCCCCGAATATATCGCCAATAATTGAGCTGGAAGATATTTTAAAATTCCCAATAAAAATTGATGATAGGATGAAGGAAATTTTATTAAAGAACGAGATTTTCCTGTTGAAAGATTGAAAACGAGTTTGCAGAGACAACGTGAAAAGACAAGAGCTGTATGATCAAATGAAGTTAAATTGGTTACAGATTATGAAGATAAATAAGTGGAATAATAGTTATGTGAGAGAGCAGAGTCTGGAAAGAACTAAAACTGAATTTGAAGAGTTAATATGGAAAGTAAGAAAGTCGGAAATTGGAATTAAAGGTATGGTTAGTAAAATATATAAAATAATAAATGTAGAAAGTAATTTGCAAGAGATATTTAAAAATGCTTGGGAACAAGATTTGAAGATAAGAATAACCAAAAAAAGTGTGGAAAAATAAATGGGAAAAAAAGAGGTATGAGATCCATGTCCGTCAGGGTTAAAGAGAATAATTTTAAAATGTTGTGGAAATGGTACTTGACCCCATTGAAACTGTACCAGATAGATAAAAATAATAATAAAATGTGTTGGAGATGTAAAAATACATTGGGCACATATGTACATATGTGGTATGAATGTAAAAAGGTTGAGAAATTTTGGGAGGAAATTGAGAAGGAGATGGTCAATATTATGGGAACATCTCTCAAGTTGGGGCCAAGTAACATCTTGTTGACGGACGTAGATAATGTGAACTTAGATGATGATAAGAAAGAATTGGCTATAATGCTTACTATGGGCAGAATGTGTATAGCAAAAAATTGGAAGAACGACATAACATTAAAAGTAGATGATTGGTATAAGGAGATGTGGGATCTCGCATTGAATGAAAAATTAACATGGGCGTTGAATTTTAAAAAAGGAATAATTAAAGAGAATAGATTCTGGAATACATGGAGACAGTTTGTGGATCATGCTTTGAAGGGAGAGGGGAAGAATAGACTGACACCAGACCAATTGAAGTTTTGGGCACAGTAGAAACCAATGGGAAATACCACATCCTCCCGGGCAATGTAAATACACGGGGTGAATGATGTATAGAATGTAATATTGGAATAAATTGATAGGGATAGAAAAAGAAATATAACTGTTTTAGACAAATTGATTTGAATAGAAAATAGATAAAATAAGAAGTTACTGGTCACTAATGTTTAAGAGCAAAGTTGGGATATTTACCATTGTGATAATAAAACATTAAAGAGACAGTAAGTTAAATGTTAAATTTCAAAGGTGTTATATTTAGATTTATATACATCTAATTTTATTGTTTAAAGATTCTTTTTTTGTGATAATGTCAAATGTATCATTTATATGCTTGCCTATGTTGTTTTTTCTTTCTTCTTTCTGTATTTGTATGTTATTTTTTCTGAAAATCAATAAAAACTTTTTTAAAAAGAATATGAAGTTTAAGCTGCCCTGCTATGTTTATTTTTAACAGTATTTCTTTTGATATTAGTTATTGTAATACATTTTGTTGATTTTAACTGATTTTCAGTAGGATTATTTTTTGTTTTTATTTTATAGTTATTTTTAGTTGTATTTTGTTTTGTTTTATTAATATTTTGGGCTGCCTTGAAATTTGCTTTGTAGTGGAAAGTGTAATAAACAAATAAGCAATAAGACATTTTCTGTCGGAGTCATAAAAATCCAAATGTCATCTCATGGTGTCATAAATGACTCAACAATCGGCAGTTTAGTGGTATTAGATAGCATCCATGGCTAATTTTATAAATATATAATTTATAAATACATGATACTGGAGGAGAGCTTTGAGGATACTCTGGAGTCTGGACTACCAGAAAGATGAATAAGTGAGTCCCAGAGCAAATGAAACATGAACTGTCTCTGGAGGCAAAAACTATTAAGCCGAGGCTGTCTTACTTCGGGCATATTGTGAGAATGCATGACTGTCAAGAAAAGACAATCATACTGGGAAAAGTTGAAGGCAGCAGTAAAAAAGAAACACCAAATGTGAGGTGGGTAGACTCTCTAAAGCAGTGGCCCCCAACTTTTTTTTTTTGGCCATGCCCCACCTAAGCATCTCTAAAATCCTGATGCCCCCTCCCCCTGTGATATATAATTCCTAGTATTCAGAAAGTGAACTCTTATTTACCTGGAGGAAGCCTAAAAGGCTATTCACTGTTAATAACTCATTCCTCCAATTGCCCCCCCCCAAAAAAAAAAATCTAATTGCCTCCCTGTGGGGCGTGTGCCCCCTACATTGGGAACTACAGCTCTAAAGGAACCATAAGCTTGAGTATGTAAGAGTTGAGCAGGATTGTTAAGGACAGGACATTTCATAGATCTATCATTCATAGAGTTGCCATAGGTCAGAGATGACTTGATGGCACATTATTACAACAATGGCCTAGTTTACAAAGCAGACCACTTCACAGTTTCTAATTTATCAAGTTATGCATACATTTTCTGTACTAAACAAGCCTTTGTGCATTCATTATTTTTATATATTGGTGTTACGGGAAAGATTACACTAATGTAGACTACCCACTTCTGTGTCCTTAACTCCACACTTTGTTTCCATAGTGATCTATACAAGAATGCATTGGCCAAAAATGTGTGTTCATGTCAAGTTGTGTTTCCTCTTCAAACCTATTCACTAGGAAATGCTTACTTGGTTGAGCCGTGTTTCACACGTCAGGTTGATGTGGCAGATCGAAGCATCATCTTCCACTGTTTCCGATCCCATGCCTGCTCATCCAGGGCCTTAAGAACTTTGCCTTGAACTGGTCTTCCCATCTGGTTGTTGGCCTTCCTAGTGGTCGCTTTATGTCAAGTGGTATCAATTCTGTGATAGCTTTTGTTCACCTGCCATCTTTGAAGTGGCCCACAAGCCAGGCCCACCGATGCCTTGCAAGCTCAATCAACATTGGGGGGCGGGGGTTGCACCTGATCTTATATGGTTCTTAATTTGATATTCGGTCAACCCATCGTATGCATAGCATCCTTCACTCAATTGCTCTTTGTGTTACATCAATATCTTTTTGTCAGCTTTTGTAGGTGCCCATGTTTCACTGTCGTACTGTATAATAAAGCAGGCCCAATGGTGGTGTTGAGTTCAGCCCATAATTTTCACATTTTGCTTTACTAAAGCACATCCTTTATGTTGTTAAAAGCTACCCATGCTGCTTGCCTTCTTGAAATTTCTTTTGTTAGATCATGCCTTGGGTTAACTTAACACCAGGAAATGCTCAATAAAAATATGTGAGAACATTAGTGGATAGTCTGTACATTTTCATACTTGAGCTAGATTCTTATATACCGTATTTATTCGTGTATAACACGCAAAATTTTATACCAAAAAAAGAAATCAAAGTTTGGGTGCGCGTTATAAACGAGGACTGGTGTCCCACCCCCGTCGCGAGCCTCTTTTACTTCCTTTTTAGAATTGGGTCGGCTGTCTATTGAAGGGGAGGCGGGGTGTGGCTTTGAAGAAATTGACGGGATCTGATTGGGTGGCGCGGGAGACGAGGCATGGCCCGGAGGTAGCTCGCAGTTCGAGCGAGGCTCCTGGGGGTCGGAAGTGCTCATTTCGGATTGCATTTTCTTTACCCTGCAACAGGTGGGTCTGATTATCCCCCCCCTCCCTCAATGTTTTAAGGCGTGCTCTTATGAACAAGCTTTTTCACCGATATAACTGGTACCCGTTAGATGGCATCTCAGGGTATCAAGCGTAAACGTTGTGCATATGACGCTTTGTTCAAGCTCAAAGTTGTTTTATACCGAGGTTTCATGGAAAATTAGGGGTGCGCGTTATACACGAGTGCGCGTTATACACGAATAAATACGGTAACTAAATTCTACACAATATAAAAATTACCTTCACTTTGAACAAAAACAACAAAATTCAAGTCTTAGCATAACAGAGAATAGGATTCTATTTCAGCTTTCCTCTCACATGCCAATTTTCTAGTAAGATTTTTTATGGAAGAGTATTCAGAGCAGACCATCTGAGTCTAATGTGGTAGAACTCAGACCATAGGTTTGCCACTTCTGTGAGCACATGCACTTTGGGACATGAAAGGAGCCTCATTTGGGTGTCCCCTGAGCAGAGTTTCTCCAGCAAAAATCCTTTCAACCCTTAGTAATCTCTGACACGAAAACTGGCTTCTATTCATATTATTATGATACTGTATTCAGTAAATTGGTATATGAGGCAAGAATACAGGAGAAACTTGATAAGAAAAATAATTCAAGTAGAAGTTTGAAACATGTAGGCCTTACTTTGTCCTTGGAACAAACTGAACTTTCCTTTAAAAGGGGGGAGGGGAGGGGTGTGATCCCTGCATGAACTCCATGTGTGAAGTAAAATGCCAGTTGCCATCAAAGACAGAGAGGAAATTGTAAGTGTATTGCTCTTGTCTTGTGCAAGGCTGGCACACCCAAAAATCCAAAAGGGGCAGGAAATCATGAAAGAGCCACTGGGTGCTTGCATCATTCATGCCGTTTGGAGCAAGGCAGGGAGTGGAGCACCAGAACTGCAACATGTGAACTTTAATGTTGTACAAGCTTTCGTAACACCAGTGCAGAACTTTCCATGAGCTAGTAGTGAAGATCCTAGAGTCTTAACAGCAGATAAGGCTAAATAAAATCATACTGCATCCTGTAAATTAAAAATAAATTGCATCTCATGCATTTAAATTTTTTAATGCTTCTACAGGCCCTACAATGTGAAATGGCCAGGCTCCCACTTGAATGCTTGGAGGGCCTGGCTTTGGCACAATCTGTATTTCAACAATGTCCCAAGATACTCTGAGCTTGTATGACATATTATCTCTTCCAAAACAGGATGAACCAATCCTTCCCTTTTGTAAGATGTAGGTATTCTCCTTTGCTTTGCAAGAAAGCATAATAAGAACTCTTATTCATCATATATTAGCTGGTCCGACTTCAAAGGGACAATTCCAAGAAATCACTCCCAGTCCCAGAAAACATGTCCCTGTTTGTATATAGGTGAGGATGACAAGTAGGCACTTTGAATGAGACCAAAATAAGAGTTGCAGCTTACAGTTAAGTTAATGCACTGGAGCACAGATGCCGGTTGGCACCCCATTTACATTTTTAAATGTTATGCCAGTGAGCAGTTGCACAAATACAGGAGGGGGGGAAACGCATAATCCCTTGCCCCAGTCTGCTAGGCTCTGCCCTATCTACCAGTTCTCGCACTGGTTGCACCTTACATTTGCAAGATCCATTAACACAAGCGTCCACACAACAGGGCGCTGGCCTACACCAGGCGTTTGCAGGAGTTTCCTCTTTCCCATTTTAGGCAAAATCATTCAAGGCCTTGGGTTTTCAGAGCTCCCCTAAAGTATTAGCCAGGCTTCTTTGAGGCTTTTGTAGTCAAATTCAGAAGTGTTTATTACACAATCGGCACCAGATCATGCAATGTTAAAAACAGCATTAATAAAATATGAAAATAAAATAATCACATAATTATAACATCAGAACTATTTTAGAACACTTCACACCTGACAGTATAAGTGGTTTGCATACCATAGGTTTACAATCATAACTCCTGACGAAGTGGACTTGATCCACGAAAGCTAACAATATACTGTACAGCAGTTAGACTTTAAAAGTGCCACTGCCACGTTTTTTATCTTGTTTTATTTACTGTCTGGTATGCTTGAAACACAGATTAACACGGGTACCATTTCCCCCCAAAAAAACCTAACTCCGAATTTTTATAATAGTTCACATAAATACTGGTATTAACTAGGCTTCTTTGGGGCTTTTCTACAAGGACCTCCTCCCCACCCCCTACCCCAATTCGATTTCCATAACGTGAGTTCTTGCTTAGGGCTATACGAATCAGCAGAAGGGAGAACCATCAGAGTTAGTTGGAAAAGAGTGGGGCAGAGGCCTTCATGCTCGGTTTCACTACCACCACCACCATTTGCCTCACAACTGAGCGCTTGGCCGAGGGAGCGGGGCCTGCGTCCTGAATGGTTGGGAAAGTGGTGGTTGTGGGAATGGTAGTAGGGGAAAGGACCGAGTTTGATGCGAGCGGAGACTAGAGGAAGATTTGGGGCAGGGGAGGAAAACCAGAGGTCAGAGTTAATGGTGGCTGATAAGCAAATGTAAGGTACATTCATCATTATTTGGACATACTGTATTTTGAACAATTTTTTAAAAAGGCATTGAGTTGGCATATCTTCATAAATAGTGCAAGATACAGCCTTGGGATAAATGTTGCTAAGGTGCATTCACCATTATTTGGATATACTGTATGTATTTTGAACAATTTTTTAAAAAGGCATTGAGTTGGCATGTCTTCATAAATAGTGCAAGATAGTCTTGGGATAAATTCTGCTAAGGTGCATTCACCATTATTCGATATACTGTGTGTATTTTGAACATTTTTTAAAAAAGGCATTGAGTTGGCATGTCTTCATAAATAGTGCAAGATACAGTCTTGGGATAAATTCTGCTAAGGTGCATTCACCATTATTTGGATATACTGCGTGTATTTTGAACATTTTTTAAAAAAGGCATTGAGTTGGCATATCTTCATAAACAGCGCAAGACATAGCCTTGGGATAAATTCTGCTAACAACAGCCTTTTCTACCACTCTTCTAGAGACAGATGATCCAAAAGACGACCTACATTGGTTAACATCGTGGGGACCACGCCCCACAGGGAGACAAATCCCCCCGAAGCCTAAGTCAGTACATTGGCTGATCAGAGCTTTGGGGATTGACTTAGGCTTCAGTGGCAATTGAAGTCCAAAAACCCAAAGCGTTGGGAAACACTGAGTCAGCACCAGTGAAGACGCGAGTATCCCAAGCCCTTTGCGGAACTCTTTTCCCGCCCAAAAGTTTCCTCTCGGCGCCCGCGCTGCGGCGCTGAGCTCCAGTCAGTCAGCAACGTTGAGCTCCGCCGCCGCCCCACTTCTTGGTCCCGCGGCCCGCCAAAAGCAATGAGATAGATCTCGCCTCCTAGCCTGCGGGAATTCTCTTTGCGACAACTGCAAGTGCAACAGTTGTCCGGCGGGCCAGATCGTCATAAAGGCTGGGGGGGGGGGATGGTTTGTTTGTTGGTTTGGTTGCTCAGTGACGAGGACGCGCAGGTAAACTGCTCCTGAAGCTGGAGGTGTCGTCGTGCTGACAAGGTGCCCGGCCCCGGCGACTCCGTTAATTGGCTTCGCTCGCTTTTTGGACAACTGGTCTAATTAAAGGTAAGCTAGTTGTGTCGTACGGTTGTCGCTGGCGCGATGAATCCAGTACCCGCCGGTCTGTTCCCGCTTTCGGGCGGAAGGTCAGCAGTTCGATTCCCGAGTACTGCAGGACGGAATGAGCTCCCGTCTTTTGTCTCAGCTCCTGCCAACCTAGCAGTTCGAAAGCAAGAAATTGCAAGTCGATAAATAGGGACCACTTCGATGGGAAGGTAAACAGCGTTCCGTGCGCTCCGGCGTCTAGTCATGCCTGCCACATGACCACGGAAACATCTGCAGAAGCAGACAGCGCTGGCTCTTCGCCTTTGAAACAGAGGAGCACTGAACCCTAGAGTCGGATACGACTGGCTTTCGAGCAAGGGAAACCTTTCGGGTAGAGGTTTTGCCGTCCACTTTAGGTGATGCGTTTTTTTCTTCCGCCTGAGCTCTCCATGTCCGGGCACAGAGTTCGATGGTCTTAAATACGAACCTTTTTTTGGATCTGGCCCCTTGTTATTATGTAGGAGTCAACGAAAGCATGTTAACTGGAAGTGTGAAAAAGAGTAAGGTTGCCCCTGAGTAGGCACAGAGTATACTGAGTAATACAGAGTAAGAGCAGAAAGGCTTTCAAATTGAGGTTTTCAAACAAATCCAGACCTACAGGTAGGCATATTTTTCTGTAAAAATTCAAAAATATTAGAATTGATTGGACATGCGGGTTTTTTTTTCTTTCCCTTTCCCACCTGAGTATTGTAGTTACCTCAAATTGAGTTTCAAGATCTTTCAGCAGAAACTTACACTTTTTATATTCTCATGTTACCTGGAGTTAATTCCTTGGCTTTTGCTCCTGAAGGTTTTGCTCCTGCTGCAGATTCTAAATTCTAATCTTGATTCATTACCTGTAGGGGAAGTTATCTGTGTGAATATAACCTTATGAGATGATTCACAGATCTTTAAGGGATAACTAGTTGAAAATAAGATATTGTATACACATGTTCCCAGCCTTTCTCCTTTGCTCAATTGCTGAGTTATTTATTGGGAGATTGTAGAATAGTCCAAATATATTAAAGTGCAAGTTTAGCCATAGTTACTAGGTTTAGTGTGGTTTATTCACTGTTATATGGGTTTAAGATTCTACCTTGTTCCTTTAAGAAGATGTACATTTAACTTGAAATTGAGTATGGTATTAATACTCAGTGAAGTTCACAAAGTAAGATTGCAAATGCAGAAGCAAGGCAACACCCTTATTAGACCACTAAAACAGTTTTATGGATCTACTGAAGGTAGTAGAAGTGATTACTTTCATACCCTTTCTTTGATATTTTACTATACGATCTAAACTATTACTGAATTTAGCTAAGTAAATAAGGAATAGAGAGTAGTTAGCTAGGGATTTACTGTAACATATTTCTAGCAACAGCTGCCCAAATCAAGAAAAGCTAGGGAGCGGTAGGTTAAATAATCAGGGGTCAGGATTTTTTGTGAGTCATCTTTGCCCTCTGTTCTGTTTCTGGGCAGATAATCACAGTATTTTAAATGTATGTTTTTTGGTATCTGTTTGTAGTTCGTGGATATTCTTGTGAAAATCTAGATTCCCTAAGCCTAAAGGCACTTGTTATAAAGCATTTGGGCGTCCCCTGCAAAGATCCTTTCAACCCAGAGTAATCATTGACATGAAAATGAATTAATGATAAAGTATATCAGAGAGTAATCAAAACAAAACAATAACAAAAATGTTCGGGCACCTTAAAGACTAACTCCTGTATTTAAATGTGGCCATTTAATTTAATGAATATTAAAACCCTGAACTTACTTTGCTGAACCAAGTGTAGAATCTGACTGAAGCTGTCTTTAAGAATACCTTAGTTTTAAAATTTGAATTGTGATTTATGCTAGTTTGCATAACAAACACTTGCAGGGAGAATTATTTTCTTGAATTGCAATCTTATATACACTTTAGTGCCAGTAAAGTATTACATTTGTTGGGTTTTGTGTCTAAAGGAACATCAATAGGATTATGTTCTGATGTTTTTATTTTTAATAAGCAGAAAAGGATTTTAAAAGACAACATTCTGATGAGTTGCTGTTATGATAATGGTTTCCAAATCTAGTGTATTTCACTGTGCCTGTTCAGAAATTTTTTGTCACTACCTGACATAGAATGGAGGGGGGGGGGATCAGTCTAGCAACAAGATAAAACCCTTAATCATCGAGGTTGATTTTTAAAGCAAATAGTAACATGAGTTTGGTGACTGCAGTGGCTTAGTGATTAAGATGCTGAATTTGACGACTGGAAAGTCAGCAGTTCGAGACCTGAGTAATGCATGACGGAGTGAGCGCCCGTCTCTCTCCCAGCTCCTGCCAACCTAGCAGTTTGAAAGCATGAAATTGCAAGTAGATAAACAGGTACCACTTTGGTGGGAAAGTAAACAGCATTTTGTGCACTCTGGTGTCTAGTCATGCCTTCCACGTGTCCATGGAAACATCTGCAAACACAGGCTCTTTGGCTATAAACAGATGAGCACTGAACCCTAGAGTTGGATATGACTGGCTTTTGTGCAAGGGCAACCTTTACCTTTTCTAACAAGATTTTGCTTTTAAAATTATTATGGTTACTAGTAGCCAGATTTTTAAGTGGTGTCTGCTCAGAGACATTCAAATATGTTCTTAGTGTTGCAACAACCCAGCATGTTTTATATGTAAGAAATGTACTGTACTATATTACTACAGTAAGAAATGTACTGTACTATATTACTAAAGGGAAAAGTAATAGGCTAGGCGTTACCTATTCCTGCCTCTAGAGAGCTTAACATTTTTCACTGCTGAGACAATAATTTCGTATCAGAGATTACTCTGGTTTGAAAGGCTTTTTGCTGGAGAAAATCCATAGCTGTGTTCTATATGGCAGTTGAGTTTTGACAGTTGAGTTTTGACCGTTAACCATTAAAGGCTGTTGAGTGCTGTCTGCTTATGTCTTCAGTCATGAGGTAAAATACTCCACTAAACTCCCTCATTAACCATACCATTTAAAGAGAGAAAACCATATCTTTATCAAATGCTGTTAAATTGATTGTTTTTATCTGTAACTTTATATTAAGAGAGATGAACATATACTATATTCATAAGTGTTGTCAATATTTTACAATTGACTGAAGGAGGGGCTTTTTTTTGTTAGTACTGTATATACATAGAAAGGAAAATATTTGGGAACTTGCTTGTAGTCCTAAATCTCAACTGACTGTTTCAACATCTCAACACTTGGAAGGCTCAAAATAAATGTTTCTTTAATATTATTTTTCTAAGAATGGGTAATTTGTTTACAAATGTTTGAAAACTTTATCTTATTTTAACAAACAATATAGAAATTATTGGTTTTTCAAGACCTATATTCATAGACTGTGTAGCCTTTTAAGTCTGAAACTTCTTTTTAAAAAGATTATGCTTCTGCCACTGGTTAACTGGGGAATCCCAAATGGCACAGGTAGTAGTGGGATCCTATTACTGTACAGTAATTGAATCCCACTGTGCCAAGAAAATTTGAGTGACCATGGTAAACCACTCCTTTAACATTTTACACTTCTTGGTTAATTTATCTTTACATCTGAGCAGGGTGGATAAAAATCAATGATTTTTTTTTAAAAAAAATCAAAAAAACCAACAGATTTTTTAATTTAAATTGGATTTTTTTATATATAAATGCTTTTTGAGGAAAAAATCTCTCTAAAGATTGTGTTCTAGTTAAGATACATTATAGGCCAAAGGTTATTCATCATGAAATTAGTTTTTAATTATGTGGCATAAGGCTGTATTAATCCATTCACAATTCTCCCAGAGAATTCAGATTATTTGGGGCAATTTTTCTATCTAGAAGATATTATCAAATCAAATGCTTGGTTTTGCTGTTTTAAAAACTGTGCATTTGAATCTGAAACGATAACATGCCTCCTTCATAGCAAAAAATGTTATAAAATCAAATCAGGATTGAGAAAAAGACCTTAATCCCATTGTTCCTCTGCAAATCTATGTACACAGAATCAACCCCCTTATCTCTTAAGTGCTGCTATGTTTCAAGAAGTTCAATGAATAGAATAGCACAAGGAGCAAAGTTTGAGGAAGGAGGGGCAAGCAGTAAAATAACAGTGAAATCTTTTCAAGACGGAACTCTGCATCTTGAGATCTTTATTTGTATAGCAGCCTGAAGTTTATCAAATGAACCTGGCTGATGTAGTCAATGACTATCAGTCTAAGTTTTTTAAAATATATTTACCACATCAGTTAACCAACATGTTTAAGCAAATATAGGCATACATAATGCTATATAATGTTATTGTTTTGGTTAAATAAAACTATTTAAATGTTAAGGTAATATGAATGATTAACCTATTAAACTGGAGATAGTTCACCTTGCAGTAATTCCATAATTATCTATGTATTTCTAATGGTATATAACCACCAAATCAGTAATTTTCTGATATAACTGTAAAACTACTGTAATCTGAAAAGTTATTATTCTAAAAATGAAACCTTTATTCTGGTTGTAAATATTAAGATTAAAACAACTCCAGCAAAAATGAGTTTATGTAGAAAATCATGATTTAAATCAAAGTGATTTAAATCAAATCCACCCTGCATCTGAGCATTCTTCTGCATTTGTAATATAATGACTCAAGAGACAGTGCGACAGTTACTGTTGGACTAAGGCTCAGGAGTCCTGGATTCCAATCATCCCTGTGCCAAGAAAATTTGGATAGCCATGTTAAACCACTTCTTTAACATTTTACACATCTTGAAAACTATTTGGTTCATTGTAAGTCAAAAGTTGGACAGATGGTCCCTGACAATTCTGATCCACACATTGGTAGTTTCAAGAATTGACTACTGTAATGCTCTCTACGTTGGGGCTACCTTTGACCCTGAGATGGAGATTTCATATGTGCCCAGAATGCAGTAGCCAGACTGATAACTGGGGTGAAGAAATTCAAACATATCACCCCAGCTCTGGCCAATCTGCAGTGTCTTCCCATTCCTTTTCATATCAGGCACATGGTGTTAACATTAGCATACAAAGCTCTCTACACAGTTTAGGACCTTAAGAACCATAAGAACAGCCTTGCTGGAACAGGCCACAGCCCATCCAGTCCAGCATTCTGTCTCACACAGTGGCTCACCATTTTCTTCAGGGTATTCCCAAGGAGATGCCTTCACCTGCTTAGGATTCCCTGGAAATGGCATTGAGAGATATCCTGCCTATCTCTCCAACCCCGAGGTTATCTTGTTATCTCTCGGAGCATCTCTCCCAAAAAAACATCTGCCTGCATCACCTGATCCTCTCAGACAGTGCAGCTCCAGATGCTGATGTTGAGGATGGCTAGGAAGACTGACAAGAAGCTGGTCTACTTGGTGGCAGCATCCATATTGTGGAATATCTTGCCAGTGGAGCTGCACTTGGCCCCATCCCTGTATGTATTTAAGAAACATCTTAAAACAGTGATTTTCAAAGAGGCCTTCCAGAACATCCCCCAGCCAATTGAGCCAATTGTTTTGGATTTTTAAAAATTAAAATTTGTATATTTTGTTACTTTGCACATCTTGTTTTCCTTAATATCTATGCTACTCTTTTTATTTATGTAGCTTCCTGAGGATATTGCTGCAGGGATTATGCAATTTTTGATCTTTGATTGTCCTTCTTAACCTATAAAACCAAGGGTTAACCGTTGGAACTTGCTATAGGTTCCTAAGCCTGGCCCTACTAACCCGCACCCACCCTTCGTTCACACGGGCGAACTGGGTCCGCAGGTCAACGAAGGATTGAAAAAACCAGCAGTGGGGCAACAGCCCCACAAACGCGAAAAAGGGAAACAACTTCATTTCCCAACATTCCTTGCGCCGGGCCGGCCAGAGCCAAACATGCTGAGAGGCTGCGGCGCGGCGCAAGGAACGTTCGGAAACGCGCCACGGCCAATCAAAATAAAACCGTTTTTAAAAAATGCAGCATAAACATAAAGCACAACCCCATAACTACAAGCCCCAGCGTCCTGCGCGACATAAGCACGCAGAACGCTGAGGAAGCCGGCGCCCGAATTTTTTTTAAAAAACTCACCGCCTCACAGCCACGCAAACACCAACCGCCCTTCTTTCCCTCACCAATGGCACCTGAAGGTCCCGCTTGGAGTTTCCCCTTTAATATCAGTAGGTGGGGGGTTGCAATCCCCCTCTCTGCTGGCTCCCCTAGGGTTAGGAGGTTTGTGGGGACAAAAGGGGTATGTCCCCCCCCCCAACACTTCTGGACCCAGGAGACCAGGGAAAGGGGTTTCATTCCCCCCTCCTAAAAAAAACTTCGTCTTTAAAGAGAAGAAACCAAGCGGTTTCTTTAAAAACGGAGGTTTTTTTAGGAGGGGGGAAAATCGATCCACTCTCCCTGGTCTACTGGGTCCAGAAGGGTTGGGGGGGACATACCCCTTTTGTCCCCCCCCCAACCCTCACGGACCCACGGGACCCGAGAGAGGAGATCGATTCCAACTCAACCCCCTGATATTAAAAGGGAAAAGCCAATCGAATTTCCCCTTTAATATCAGTAAGTGGGAGGTGGCCATCCCCCTCTCCGCTGGCTCGCCTGAGGTTGGGAGGTTTGTGGGGACAAAAGGGATCTGTCCCCCCAACCCTTCTGGACCTAGTATTATATAAAATGCCCAGAATTGGATAAAATCCTAGTTGGGATTCAGGGGGTGCTGGCCTCATATTTTCAAGCTAGGGGAAAGATGTCTTCCAGACTATCAGATACTGAAGCCAAAAACATATTAAATGCAGCCAGGGACTGGTTGGGGAGGGGATTTCTTAACTAATGAAAATGTCTGAGTGTCACAGACAGCACAAACATCTGTCACTTTCAGGATTATGAAACTAGCTTGCTTGCTTTGTCTTTTGGTCTTCAGGACTAAAACCTGGGATTCCTCTGAAGTCTGATTCACAAACATGGTAAGGTTGATTTAGTTACTTGCCTCTCTGCAATATTCATGTCTTTTCTGTTCTAGTTATAAACCTATAACTTTTGGTTCTGCCCTGAGATACAGGATGTTAAGATGTCTATTAAAACAGCCCTGATCAAAGAATCACGAAGGACAGCAGGCTTAGTCCCCTCATTGTGAATGGTTACTAATGCTGAGGAAGAGGATACACACTGTGAAGTTTAAAAAGTCCTCAATTGTATAGTACAGGAAAGGTTCTGTCTCCGCAATTTGCTGTCCTTAAATCTATACAACCACAAAGATTGTAGTGGAAACCCCCAGAGTTCTACATAGCACTAAAGAAAGAAGATCGGGTCAAAGTATCTGTTATTCTTTAATCAGTATAAAGGAAACTTTCATGTAAGTGTTTACATTTATTCAGTATATTTAGACATGGTTATTTTTATATGAAGTGTTGATTAACTGTGTTTTCATCAAGAGACATTAGTCCTACAAATGTTTTGTTACCTCTGTGTTCTCTTTTCCTTTGTACAGTTAATTTTAAAAATGTGGTTCTTTACAAAAATCTGATTAGTAGTACTAACTTTTGCAAATGAATTGATATGCAAAATGTTAAATACTGTATTGACCTAAAGCTGTAAAATCCTTGCTGATCTTGTGCATCCTTTAAATTACATGTAATCAAATTATTGTAGAGCAGGGGTGCCCAAACCTTTTGGGCCTGGGGCCTGACCATGCCCCTGGAACATCTAAGCGGGCCAGACCATGCCCATAGAACAGGGCATGTTTGCGCGGTGCAGCTCCTGCGCATGTGTGAAAAGCAACCATTTTACTTCCTGGTTTGGCGTGGCCACTTCTGCGCATGCGTGAAAGCGGCCATTTTACTTACTGCACCAAACTAGGAAATAAAATAGCCACTTTTCACGCATGCACAGAAGTGGACGTATTTCCTTCCTGGTGTACCAAGGGCATCATGGGTCTGATGGAATGGGTTCGGGGGCTGCGTCCAGCCCACAGGCCATAGTTTGGGCATGCCTGTTGTAGAGTATGAAATTAATAATTTTGAACACCTGCATGATATTTTAATAAGATGCTTTGTATTTTAATTGGGAAACAAGTTCTGTACCTCCCTCTAGTGTCTTGTTTTTAGATAACAGTTTGCCATTAAAACTCTCTTCACATCAATAATTTATTTATTTATTCATTAAAGCTCAGGTTAATAAACCATAATGTATTGTTGCTACTAGAATAATAAAATGAGACATCGGAGTAATATTTAACTAAGGATTATTTCACTAGAAATCTACACTTTTGAAATTGTGTGAAATAAAAAGAATAAAAACATTCTGTTATTTTGCAAAATGCAGTTGTGAATTTGAAAGTCATACAGTAGAATGATAAAATAGCCAAGCAGAACTTTAAAGATAGGTAATTTTAAAACCAACAATGTAATTGAGCAAGGTTACACATAATAGTTTCTACCTTTTATTCTTGATCTTTCTAGGCTGAAAAAATAAGAATGGAACCAAGGATGGATGCAACTTGGAAAAACACAGCATCAATTACAAAAGAATTATTGTCACTCAAACAGACTCATTTAAAAAAATTTACGATCCCCAAAAAAACTCCTGATAAAGGTACAGTAGACATACAAGAAGACATAACTTTTCTAGTTCTTGAATATCTAATTGATCTGTGATGGTAAAGTTAAGCAAGCAAACATAATTTCTATAGCAGACATTCAGTTTTTCTGAGGCTTGTGATAGAGACACAGTATTTCTTTGTACTTTGGATTCTTCACCATACTAAGTAGTTCCCCACATGAATAGGAACACAGCTTCTTCAAAGACTGTGGTACTTTTGAACCACTACCGGGTGTATCCTGGTAACGGCAACCTTGCGTTGCTGGCTAATCTTTCTCACACTGGGCCAGGCAAAAGGAACTGCTGAACTCACCAAAAGGTACCTTCATTTTGGCAGTTTTACATCTGGCCTAGACATTGAAGAAGAAGAAAAGGCAACAGTGCACCTCTCCTCTGAAGAAATAATGTCTTCCCTTCTTATATAAATCTTCCTAGCTTTGGCATCACATGCACATCATGGTAAGCAGATTTTATTGGGGTTTTTAATGGCTTATTGTAAGCAGGCAGGTTTACTAGTAAATGCTGCTCAATTCCTTCCACTGGGTTTCTTTTTTCTTTAAAAATAGGTTGATACTATAATAAATACAGGGGAGTAAATCATCTTAGTTAGACTAAAGGAGGTCCTGTCCATCCCAATTTCTACTGCCACCACCTTTCTCCAGGAGCTTGGCCCAGACATCTGCCGCTCCAGGCTACATAAAAACCTGGGACTAAGAAAAATCTCTAGGTTTTTCTTTATACCTAGTACACAACAACCAGACCAGTTAGTTCAAAATCTGAACTAGTAAAGGTAGAGTTTGGCCCTCTTGTCAAGGCACCTTCTTCAGGCATCCCAACCCTTATAGCTCACAAAATGATGCTTCTAACAATATTCAAAAATATTTTTTAAAATATCAAAAAGCATAAAATATCAGAACATGTCAAAATATGGGTTTACTACAGAACAAGAATAGTAATTCAGAACAATAGTTACAAAATAGAACAAAATTTCCAATATCCCTGTCAAAACAAAACATTCTAACTCTCTTCAGGTTCTAAGCTAACTAACTGTTCTTTTCACTCTTTCCCCTCTCATACTGACATCTAATCAGGTGATAACACCTCACACTGGTCAATTCCCCCCTTCTGGAGTTAACCAATCAGATAATAACGCCTCACACTGGTCACTCCCCCCCTTCTGGGGTTAACCAATCAGGTGATAACATCTCACATCAATCACTTTCCACTTTCTGGAAACTTCATTCTAGATTTTAACCCTTCACACAAAAAGTCCTCTGTCATGGTAGAGCTTACCATGGGCTCACAAGTTACATCAGATGTAGTTAAAAGTCCATTTATTAGTTAAGTTTTGTTATTTCTCTATACAGTGGAACCTTGTACAATGGAAAAACTCCATTCCATGGGTTTAGTGTATGAAAACCAAGACAAAGGAACAGCCGAAGGATTGGCTTAACACATCTTTATTGCATGAGTGGTCAGAGGGAACATGAGGTAATGGCGGATGAGCAGCTCAATATATACGGTGGTTATACATTTGAATGTGGCTCCACGACAGCCCATTGGCTACCGTTGGCGTGACGTCATTCCTGGTCACGCCCTTCTTGTCCAGGTGAGGTAGTGGCGGGAATCTTCCCGCGCTGTCGTTCTTTGGTAATTTATGACCTGAGAGCTGGGCGCTTGCTATTGCCACCAGGTGGTCATTAGCTCGCGTCCTGATTGGAGCGGGTTACATTGATGTATGGTTTAAAGGCACAGTATAGAAAACACAATGCATAGTATTGAAACACAACATTCCTCCCCCCTAGGATGAGACGAAGTCTCTCATCCAAGATGGTTTATTGCAAACGCGCTTTGGGCGTGTTGTGGGCTGGCTTGTCCCGGCTCCTTGTCCTGCAATGGGAGAGGGAGACTCGTTAGTGACTCGCCGCGGCTCAGCGGCTGTTGGGAAAGGGGCAGAAAAACCGGGGGCACTGGGGACTAACGAAAACCCCCGCTTCTCGCTTGGAAGGGTGGGGGACCACTCCTGAAAACCCCCCCGGTTTTGTAACTGAAGATCAGAATTATCCCCTGGGGTTACATTAGAAAGATTCCACAGGATATCTACGGGGGCCGCTTCGGGCTCCTTTCCCTCCCCCCTAGGTGGGGACCACCGATCCCCCTCTCCTCCCCCTTGGGCTGAACGGGTGGGGGAGAACCCTAACGTTGAAGTCACTGCCGCGCCATCCGCGGGACGGCCGTCTGGGACCCGGCGCCGGAGCTGGTCCGCGTGTCGCCGCCAGAGCAGACCCGTACTTGTCTCCACACAATATGACACGGGACCCGTCTGCCCAACGACGACACCCGGGACCCAGGCTGGCCCCGCGCTAGCGTAGTTCCTGCAATGTACCGGGGCACCCACTGCGAAACTCTTCGTGGCCGCTAGCCCCATGTTCCTCCCCGTGTCCTCCACCCTCGTCGGATCCAGCCTGGTCAGGATCGTTGTCAGCTTCCTACGCATTAAGAGCTCTGCGGGCGAGTACCCTGAAGCTAGGGGGGTCACCCTGTATCCTAGCAGGAACTGACACACTTGAAGGTTGAGATCCCCCGGACCCATGCGCCTCAGCGCGTCCTTAGTGGTGCGCACGAGGCGCTCCACCTGGCCGTTTGTTGCCGGGTGGAAAGGGGCGGAGGTGATGTGCCGAATGGCGTTGATCTCCGTGAACGCCCTGAACTCAGCGGACGTGAAGCAACTTGCGTTATCGCTAATTAGGGTGTCGGGTATACCGAACGTGCTAAAGACCCTCCGCAGATGCTTCACCGTCGTTGCTGACGAGGTGCTTGTAACTGGGATTACCTCCAACCACTTGGAGTAAGCATCCACCACGAGGAGAAAAAGTGTCCCTCTAAATGGCCCTGCAAAATCAACGTGCACCCGCGACCATGGCCCCTTTGCCGCGTCCCATTCCCTGTGCGGCAGACGCGTCTCTTCGGGCCGGGAGCATTGGCAGTTCTCGCAAGTGCCCACCATGTGCTCGATGTCGGCATCTAATTGGGGCCACCAAAAATAGCTCCTTGCCAGAGCCTTGGAGCGAACAATCCCAGGGTGGCTGACGTGCAGCAGTTTGAGTACCCTAGACCTCAGGGAATCGGGGACCACCACCCGCTGGCCCCACAGAAGACACCCCCTCTCTAGGGACAACTCTAGCCTCTTCCTGAAGAACGGGGCGAACTCGGCCCCCGGGGAGGACGCAGGCCACCCTTTCTGCACCCAGGAGCTGACGCGAGCAAGAGTCGAGTCCTTGCCCGTCGCCTTAGCGATATCAGCGGGCACAATGGGGGGCGAATCTAGGACTTCGATCAGGAGCACTGGGCGGTCTCGCTCTTCGTCGGCCACGACGCTGTTAACATTGGGAAGAGGAGATCTCGACAGGGCGTCTGCATGGCTTATTTCTCTACCCGGGCGGTAGACCAGCGCGTGCTGATACGCGTTTAAGAAAATGGCCCACCGTAGCATCCTAGGGGACAGGATCTGAGGAGTGGGCTTGTCAGCAGTAAAGATGCCCAACAGGGGCTTGTGATCGGTCACAATGGTGAAAGGGCGGCCATAGAGGAAATCGTGGAACTTTTTCGTCCCCGCGATTATGGCGAGCGCCTCCCTGTCTGTTTGGGCGTAATTCCGCTCTGTCTGGGACAGGGATCTAGAGTAGAATGCTACTGGAGCTTCTCTCCCGTTTTCCAGCACATGGCACAGCACCGCCCCCACCCCCACTGGGGACGCATCACATATCAGAACCACCGGTCTCTTGGGGTTAAAATGGGTTAGAATAGCGTCAGACGCTAGGAGTTGCTTCAGTTCTACGAATGCCCTCTCTTGGTTCTCGCCCCACTTCCACGCCTCGTCTTTCTTAAGTAGCTTGTGCAGTGGCTCTGCCACTGATGCCTTCCGCGGCAGGAAGGAGTGGTAAAAGTTTAAGAGCCCTAAGAACGACTGCAATTCGGGCTTAGAGGTGGGGCGAGGGGCATTTCGAATGGCGGCTACCTTTGATTTGGAGGGTTTGATCCCCTCGGGGGTTACCCGGAAACCTAAGAACTCAACCTCTTTGGCGAAGAAAACACATTTGTCTCGCCGCAACCTCAACCCCGCCTTTTCGAACACCGCCAGCACTTTGTCCAGCCTCTCAGCCAGCTCCTCCTCGCTACCCCCCGTTATCAATACGTCATCAAAGTATGGCAAGACCCCCTCCAGACCCTTTAAGAGGCGTTCCACGAGCGACTGGAAAATACCCGGCGCCGAGTTCACGCCGAACTGTAGGCGCGTCACCTGGAACGCCCCCTTATGAGTGACTATCGTTTGCGCAGCAGCCGCAGCTGGGGTTACAGAGAGCTGCTGATAGGCTTGCGCAAGGTCAAGTTTGGCGAAACACTTTCCCCCGTGTAACCTGGCCAACAGATGGCTGACTACCGGCACCGGATACGCATTTGGGCGGATCGCCTTATTGATGGTGCACTTATAATCAGCGCAAATGCGAACCTCCCCGTTGGCCTTCAGTGCAGTTACAATCGGAGTTTCCCACTCCGCGGAATCAACAGGAACAAGAATCCCCTGGCCCACCAATTTGTCCAGTTCCGACTCTATCTTGTCTTTTAGTGTGAAAGGCACTCTGCGTGGCTTGAGTCTGATAGGGCGGACCTCCGGGTCCAGGTCGAACGCTACTGGGGGTCCCTTGAACTTTCCAAGTCCTTTCTTGAAAACTTCAGGGTGCGCGTCACACACCTCCTGTATTGGGTCAGTCCCGACGGCATGCACCCCCCCAATGAACAAACCCAGGGGCTTAAACCATTGAGTCCCGAGGAGACTGCAACTTCCCCCTTTAAGAACAACCAGGGGTAGTTCCGCGGCGTGTTGCTTGTATTGGACCTTGAAACTTCCAACCCCCAAAACTGGAATGCTATTTCCCTGCACGTCCCGCAGCGTGGACCTCAACGCTTTGAGCTTAGGGCGCACGTGGGGAGAAATTCTCAAAAACTCCCGCTGGGACATAATTGAGCATGAAGAACCCGAGTCTATCTCCATCCTAACAGGGGCCCCTTGCACCAGTACCTCAACAAAATAACATGGGTGTCCCAAGGACACGCTGTACACGGGGGTCTCGTCGCCGCTGTCGTCGGAGATGCGGCCCACGCCGTCCTGCTTCCTCGCGGGCCGGGCGCCCTCCTTAGTCTTCGGCGGCCGGTCCGATGGGTTTTTCTGGTCTCTGCGCCGTTGTCTGCAGACCTTGACGATGTGACCCCGGCGTCCGCAGTTGTGGCACTCGGCCTTCCGGAACGGGCACTTGATGCGGTCATGGGTTGCTCCACAGCCGTCGCAGCGTCGGCCGTCCTTCCGCACCTTCCGGACGTCCTCATCATCACTACTCTCCGTGGAAGACTTCGGTGTGCGCCTGGCTGCCTGCACCGAGGCCGCGGCCTTGTCGGGCTGCGGGGGTCTCTCTCTGAACCCCTTAACTCCGGCCCTCGTGGCCTCCGCAGCCTGGGCCGCCTTCACAACCTCGCGTAGCGTCGGCGGCGGCTCCTGGTTCATCAGTTTCCGTTGAACCTCCTCATCCCATAGGCCGCACAGCAAACGGTCCCTGAGGGTGATTTCGAGGTTTTCCCACTTGCATGGGCCGGCGGCCAGTCTTAAGGCCGCTGCAAAGGCGGCGATGGATTCACCGGGCGCTTGAACTCTCTTCCAGAATGCGTCTCGAGCCGAAAACATCGAGACCGTGGGCTGGAAATGGTCTCGCATCACCTTCAGAAGCTGTTTGGCCGTCAGTTCGCTCACTTTCTTCGGTGATACCAGGTCCAACAAAACTCGCTTGGCGGCGTTCCCCAGCATCCGAGTGAGGATGGCTCTCTTCTTCCCCTCATCTGTAATGTCGGACACCACCAGCGTATCCTGGAAGTCCATTTCAAAGAGCTCCCAGTCTTCCGGCTTGTTGATATCGAAACCGGCATGTGTCTTGGTCTCGTGGGAAGCCATATCCCACCTTCGTCGCCAGTTTAGTGTATGAAAACCAAGACAAAGGAACAGCCGAAGGATTGGCTTAACACATCTTTATTGCATGAGTGGTCAGAGGGAACATGAGGTAATGGCGGATGAGCAGCTCAATATATACGGTGGTTATACATTTGAATGTGGCTCCACGACAGCCCATTGGCTACCGTTGGCGTGACGTCATTCCTGGTCACGCCCTTCTTGTCCAGGTGAGGTAGTGGCGGGAATCTTCCCGCGCTGTCGTTCTTTGGTAATTTATGACCTGAGAGCTGGGCGCTTGCTATTGCCACCAGGTGGTCATTAGCTCGCGTCCTGATTGGAGCGGGTTACATTGATGTATGGTTTAAAGGCACAGTATAGAAAACACAATGCATAGTATTGAAACACAACAATGGGGTTCTTCGTTGTGTTGTTGTTGTTGTTGTTGTTATTGTATGGGGTTTTACTGGCTGCACATGCGTGTGATTGCCAAGGGGCTTAGCATTCCAGCCAGGTGGCTTGCTTGGGAAGGAAGGCAGGGTTCAGAGTTTTGAGTCCCGGCTTGCTTGGGAAGGAGGGAGACGACCCACTGGCCCTCCTCCTTCCTGAGCTAGCCGGGACTTGAGGCTCTGAAGCTCGGGTTTGCTTGGGAAGGAAGGGGGCCAGCGGGTCGTCTTCCTTCCTTCCCAAGGAAGCCCAGGGTTCCGGAGCCTCGAGTCCCGGCTTGCTTGGGAAGGAGGGAGACGACCTGCTGGCCTCGCTCCTGCCCAAGCAAGCCCAGAGATTGAGGCTCCAAACCCTGGGCTTGTTTGGGAAGGAAAGCTGGCCTCACTCTTGCCCAAGCAAGCCTGGGGCTCGAGGCTACGAACTCCGGCTTGCTTTCGAAGGAGGCAGCTGACCCGCTCAGTTACCTCCTCTGAATGCAACACATACAATGAAAAAGTCATGCAACGAAGAGGATTTTGGGACAAATGTGTGCATTGTAATGCCAAAATTTTTGTTGTACGATGCTCCCATTTGTTCAAAAATTCTATTCGTTGTGCGATGCATTCGTTGTACAATGCATTTGTTATATGGGGTTCTACTGTATGTATATAACGGGGCAGGTACTCGACTCTAATATCCTGTTGCTGGGCAGAGGACAAGGATGTATCAGAATGCTTACTGATTGGCTAATGCAAATTAGATAAGCCAGAAGGGGAATGGTAAGGTATAAAAAAAGAGGGTTTTCTGAGGAGAACTTGAGGGAGAAAAAATTTGAGGGACACTGGCTGAGATAAACTTTCAGAGAAGCTTAGGAAAGCTTTCTGGGAAGAATCAAGAGATTCTAGAGAACTTTCGGAAGAGAAAGAGAGGGACACTGGCTGAGGTTTTCAGAGAGAGGATGAGGAAAACTTAGAGAGGCTGAGGTAAACTTTCAGAGAAGGTGAGGAAAACTTTCTGAGGAGAATCAAGAGATTCTAGAGAACTTTCGGAAGAGAAAGAGAGGGACACTGGCTGAGGGAAACTTTCTGAGGAGAATCTGAAGAGATTCTGGGGAATATTCTGAAGAGAACTTCCAGAGAATTATGTGAGAAAAGAAATTCTGCTCTCTTCTAAACTATCAGAATAAGTTAGTGAGTTAGATTAATTTAATTTCATGGGGGAAACCAAGGTGTTGATTTTCCTGAATCTTTTTGAGTAGTGTTTCTATTGTATAGCTATCTGTATTGTGAGAACTACAGATGAACAATGTATCATTAACATTCCTTATGAAAAATAAACCACAATTCTTTAAACTTGTCTGGTTATTGAAGGGAGGGGGACAGAGTAAAGCCATCTTAAGCCAGGAGAGGCTATACTGCTACCATTCTCTCCTTTTGAAATTTTCTGGGGATTACTTTTAGAGTAGAGCTTCCAGGTTGAAGCAAAAAGGTAATATTTTGCTGGACCAGCACTCCATGGAAAACTGCTTGGAGTCTCAGTAGTCCCAAATTGGAGCTGCCTGTGTCTGGGAGACCCAGGAGGGAACAAGGAAAGGACTGAGATGGAGGGAGTTTAGTGCCAGATAATGTTAAAGTAACGTTGGCACATGTCCAGGTGTTGCTGACATCCTGCAGCCATTTTAAATTGAGACCTATTTTCTAACTGTTAAAGTACATTTTTTCTGTACAGAAATGCTTTCTAAAGATTTGCTTTTTCTTTATCATAGAATTAAGATGCATCTGATTCTTAAGAACTGCACTAAATACAGGCATGGTTTAAAGTTGTTGGCATCCACAGTTATATCATGTTTTTATATCAAGTACTAGTTGATTACCTTGCTTCGCTCGGATTTTTCATTTCTTTAACATAGGCCAGCCTTTCCCTCTTGGAAACCTCATGGGGTATATGTGGGTCAACCCTGCCTCCCTCCGTCTTTCTCTTTCCTCACCCGTCCTGCTTCTCCATCGACGGTCACTTACCCCCCTTACTTATCCTTCCCATACATGTGTCTGGCCCCCTGGTGAGAGAGCGGCACGCAGCCGTTGAGGAGCCTTCAGACCATCCCTCCCTCCTCGGCTTCGCCCACCATGGCCTCTGCCTCCTCCGCTGAGGCTGGGTGGCCATTTCTGGAGGAGGGCCAGCCTCCACGGCTCCCGTGCCCTCCCGGCACTCTCAAGAGCCTCCGTCGCCACCACTGGCAGCCTGACCAGGCCCCCCCCATTTGCCTTCTACCTACTGTGAAAACTACAGCTGAGCTCAAGAGGGCTACAGCTGAGCTAGTCAGATGATGTCACAATCTCAACCTACCTGGGACTAGGACACCAGCTCAATTACATCACTGGGAAACACACACAATGTATAGATCAATAGCGTCCCAATTTGGGGATCGTAAGCCCCCCATGGCTTTTGAGACCCCTGAAGTGCCGATCTCTCCAGCCCAAGGTATGTATGTGCGAAATTTCAGCAAGATCAGTCCAGGGGTGCGGGAGCCTTTAGAGCACGTACAAGACCACACCTCTGTTTTATAGATATACTAGCATAGGTGCCTGGCTTCGGCAGTTTTTTTGGGGGGGGGAGGGGAACACAACCCGTGGGGTGGGGGTGGCTTGGGGAGGGTTTTTTTTTTACTTTTTGCCTCCCCCCACACTGTGATGCCCCCTGGCTCTCAGTAAAGGAACCTGGGCAGACTCACCCCGGTGTGATGATGAGGGAGGGATGGTAGGTATTGAGGCGGAAATTTAGGAGGAAAGGAAGACAAGAGGGTAAAATGAGGGAGGGAAGGAAAGAAGGAAGAGGAGAAGAATGGCTGGAGGTAGGGAGGGAAGGATGAGGGCTAATTACCCAGCCTTGGCCGGGGGGTGTTTGTTATATGTTTAGGTTTTTTGGACCCTGCTACATTCCAACACAGAGAGACTCTCTCTCATTCATGCACACCCACAATTGACCCACTGTCTTGTG
The DNA here is from genome assembly GCA_035047345.1 of Bradypodion ventrale. Classification (NCBI taxonomy): domain Eukaryota; kingdom Metazoa; phylum Chordata; class Lepidosauria; order Squamata; family Chamaeleonidae; genus Bradypodion; species Bradypodion ventrale. The sequence goes on from JAWDJE010000002.1 coordinate 148,420,067, forward strand.
CATTGTCTTGCACACACAGACACACACTCCCTGTCTCTCTCTGTCTCACTCACACAGCATTGATGTACATTGAAAGTGTCTCGTTCCAGGGCTGTAGAGGCTTAAATGGAATGGGTACTATCCGCATAAGGACCTTCCTCCGTCAGTCATTCACTCTCAACCAATCACAGTCCAACATGCAAATCAGCTCTTGCCAACATTCTGTTTCCATGCCTGGCTGTTAAACTGCCGTTTTTTCTCCCATGGCACCATGGGAGTTGTAGTTTCCGTTCTTTTTCTCATTTTGTGGGGTTTAGGCCCCACTCTCGGCCCCCGGACCCTCGTGGCGCTGATCTCGGGGACAAAAGGTAGGTGTGTGCAGAGCACTACGGGATAGGCTCCAGGGGTGTAGGTTCACATTCCGCACATGTACGGCCACACCCCTTATAGGTATAGATAAGATAAGATGTTTTTACGAAAGATGTGAAGAAATAGTTCTTAATAAATCAAACAATATCATAAATCAATTTTGTGATGATTTTAATTTGCTCATGCACATAGCTGATTTCGATTTTTTTGAAATGTTTGTATCTGGGTTGTTAAAAAAAATATGGTTTTAATGGCTCGAATCCTATCCTAGCAGTTATTAAAGTATTTCTCCCTCTGCAGCAGGTTCTCCCTTGTACACAGATAACACCACATTGATTTAAAATCAGGTGTGCAGCCAATCATACAAAGATAACCCACCAGAGAAAAACTGTCTGGTTGCTGCTACATATTTTTTGCTATTGAATTTTGATAAATGATTTCATGACTGATTTGTCCTGGAGAGATTTGTAGCCTGCTTGGATGAAATTAGGCTATTTATGAATGAAAAAGGGCAGGGATATTCTCAGCTCACTGATAAAGCCTGGTTTACCAACCTCATGTTGTTGTTTTTTTTACAGATTTTACACTACATTGTACTGAACAAGCAACTACAAATGTAGAGAAAATAGCAGAAAGGATGTTTTGTGATATCAAAATATTTGGGGAGAAACTGCAGGTTTTTAAAAGACCTTGAAAGCGGGCAGCTGAAATATTATCCAAATTTAAAAATGCATTTAGAAAACTATAACGGGTTTGCAACATTCTTCTTCGTGTTGTTTGTGAATGCACACTGATGGGTTCTGTGCTTGCGCGGGAGCCATTGTCGGAGCTGTAAAGCTAATTGGATGAAAAGGTTTGAAGTTAAAACCACCCACCATCTCCACCTGCCCTTGGCGCCATTTCGCGCCTCTCCTCAGTTCTTTTTCCGCTGTACAAGCAGGACCCTATATCAAGAGCTCATCTAATTTTATTTATTTATTATTTGTTCGTACTTGTATTGCCGCCAATGTTTTTCTCTGATACAATTTTTTCCTTGCTAACCAAATTGTTTGGAAAGCTTTACATTTCAATTTTTTTATGGACCAGGAAGGGTTTTTCCCTTCTTGGTCCCCCACAGTCCATGAGGGGTTCTCCTCTCGTGGCTGAAAAAAAACACACCAATTTTTGCCACGCGTCTCCCAAGGGGATATTTTCTCTTGGGCCTTCATCCCGCCTATCCTGCTGTTGGATGGCCTCTACGCATACCTGTCTTGTTATGGATTTGAAAATAAGGGGAATTTTGGCCACACCCCTCTGTGGGTGTGGACAAATCTGGGCGTGGCCAAATATAGCCATGTGACTTGCTGGGCTCTAGTCATGCCTGCCACATGGCCATGAAAATGTCTGCAAACAGACAGCACTGGCTCTTTGGCTGTAAATGGAGATGAGCACTGCACCCTAGAGTTGGATACGACTGGCAGATTTTACTTTCTTAGGATCAAAGATCGCTGCAGATAGTGATTGCAGCCGTGAAATAAAAAGGTGACTGATGCTTGGGAAACAAGCTATGAGAAACCTGGGGAACATAGTTAAAAGTAGAGGCATCACCTTGCAAATAAAAAATTGCATAGTCAATGCAATGGTATTCCCAGTGGTAATGTATGGGTGTGAGAGCTGGACCATTAGGAAAGCTGAGCGCAGAAAAATAGATGCCTTTGAAATGTGGTGTTAGAAATAGGTGGATCCTAGAAGAAATCAACCACGACTGTTCATTAAAGGTCAAATAGTAAAGATGACGCTAAAGTACTTTGGACATCAAATGAGAAGAGAGGATTCACTTGAGAAAGCCTTGATGCTGGGAAAGGTGGAGAACAAAAGAAGGGGGTGGCCAAAAATAAGATGGCTAGATGGTATTGTAGATGCAGTGGGCACAAAGCTGTGTAGAACCCTTTCCCCATCTTCTTGGGGGACTTTTGTTTTGTTTTCTTCTTTACTCAGTGGCTTAAGTGACTAAGATGCTGACTGGGAGGCAGAAGGTCAGCAGTTCGATTCCCGAGTACTGCAGGATGGAATGAGCTCCCGTCTGTCCCAGCTCCTGCCATCCTAGCAGTTCGATAGCAAGAAATTGCAAGTAGATAAATAGGAACCACTTTGCAAGTAGATATAGGGACCACTTTGCTGGGAAGGTAACAGCATTCCATGCACTCTGGTGTCTAATCATGCCTGCCACATGACCACAGAAATGTCTGCAGATGCAGACAACGCTGGCTCTTCAGCTTTGAAACAGAGATGAGCACTGAACCCTAGAGTCGGATATGACTGGCTTTCGAGCAAGGGAAACCTTTGCCTTACTCATTTTTAATTAAATTTTTTTCCTGGGAAGCAAAGAAAGTGCAGAATAGTAAACCAGCCCTCTAGGGTTACCAACTGCTTGTAAGCAGCTTGGCTTTAATGAACTAGCCCTGCACATGGCTAGACACACACACACACACACACACACACACACACACAATTAAGGTGGAGGAGCAAGGGATTAATTTCCCCAAATTAACCAGTCCAATCTATTTGTTCCTCACTGCAACCAATTGAAGCACCAACACCTGAAAATGTCGGATCCAGCTTAAGGAAGGGAATTAGTAAAGTAAAAAGCAACCTCTGTAGTTTCCAAGCCTCCCAGCAGCTGAGGAGTTAATCTCCCTCCCTCCAGATGGTTTGTTAAAAGGCGGGGTGCTCTCTTTCTCTCTCATATAGTGATCAAGCAACATCTCCCCCCTTCCCAAGTTAACTCTAGAACAGAAACGGAAGCCTCCAGCCAGTAGGTAGGGCAGAAATAGCTCAATAAACCATGAGAGTGAGAGAGAAGTCTCTCACTGATTTGCCCCTGCATATATGAAATATCGCTCACCTCTAGAGTAGACTCCCGTCCCATGGTGGCTCCGAACAGCAGCAGCAAAAACAAAGCCTCCATGACCATGTGGCAGGGGGAAATGACAGAGAAACTACAGAGCGCCCCCACCACCTCTCTCCTTCCACAAGCGAAAAGCCACACAGCGACCTCTGGTGTCCGGAAAACATACTGCAGCTTCGCCTGTGAGGGCTCCAGTCAGGATTTTTTTTTTAAAAAAAATAAGGGATATTATGGGTAAATTAATAAAATGGGAGGGGGTGGGAAGAGGGATAAAATAAGGGGTTTTGCTGGGAAAAATGGGATACTTGATAGGTATGCCTCTACAGCGGCATCAAGACGTGCCCTTCTTGTTCAGCCAAGATTCCAAGCACAGTCAACCATGACGTGTCTGATCTGTTTAGGTGAGGACCACCCAGTCCACACATGTTCCACCGGCAAAAAGTTCTCCTGCATGGCATTGAAGAACCAAAAGAACCATCTTCAAGCTCACCTAATGGAGACTGCATTAGCACCGCAAGCCACAACCCAGCCTCAATTGGCCCCAGTAGCTCAGCCAGTAGCTTCTTCCTCTTCTACAACCACCAGTCAGCCAAAGAAACCTACCATGGCTGAACTCTTCCTTATGAAAAAAGAGGAGGAGGAAAAGAAGAAACATAAGAGGCACCATTCTTCTCTACCACCTATGCCTCGTGATACTCAGCCCTCGACCAGCTTTGCCTGCTTTGGCCATTTTCTTAAAAGCGATTTCTTCACAATCATCGGCTCCGCCATTGCTGAACATCACCTCTCCTCAAAAGTAGGGGATCATTCCCCCATGTGAGGACACCCTACCGACGCCCCTTCCAAGGGTGGCATCGCTACTACCAGGTAGACGGCATGTGGAAGCTCCGCCCGCCCCAGCTCAACCTTCCATCCCAGTGGATATGTTAGCCCCAATTTTCAAGGCGATGGCAAAAGAAATTGCAGATTAGTTCCGCGCCATCATTCCCACAGTGTCGGATCTGTCTAGGGACACAACAAAATGGAGACCAGATGACCACTCCGTACCCTCCAAATGGTGCCGCTTGGAATTGGTGGAGACAAGACCTCTTCCACCATTACCATCGCCTGTTACCGGGGTGGATCTGTGCTCAGCCATACCTTACTGGTCTGGCTTGGACCCTGAGGCCTTCATGCCACCTCTCTGTTTTGGAAAGGTCGGAAGGCTCAGATAATTCATCTGCTGAGGAGGAGGAACTGCCACAGATTGACGCTGACAAATCCCCAGACGACCAAATAGGCAGTAAAGACAGGTCCCATCCAGAAGACCAGAGGACCTTTATGGCTCTCCTAACTCGTATGGGTACCACTTTAAACATTAAGGCTGAGAACCCTCCACCCTTCGTAGGTGAGGTTTGCGGCCTAGCGGATACGAAGAAGATTCTCCCTGTCCATCTTCCTCTTTTCCCTGTGGTATCCCATGCTGCAAAAGCAGTATGGAAGAAGCCTGTGTCATCCCACACCGTTTCCACCAGGTTGGATGGGATTTATAAATTGCTGGGTGATGACGGGGAGTTCCTCCACACGCATCCGATGCCCAATTTTGAGAGTGGTTAAAGCATCTCAGCACAGGACAGCAGTTAACAGCATCCCCGTTCCATCTTCAAAAGAAGGTAAAAAGTTGGGTGCATGGGAGAATGGCATACGCCATTGCTTTGCTCTCCCTAAGTGCCGCAAATTATGCCGCAGCCATGGGGGAGGGGGTTATAACATGAAACTTTGGGGCAAAGTAGAAGCTTCTCTGGATAAGTTGCCCTCCGAACTCCGCTCTGAGTTCAAAACTTTATCTAAAGAGGGCATCCACCTTGGCCAGCAACAAATCAGGACTGCTCGCCACATTTGTGACTCAGAAGCCAAGACCATAGCGGCAGCCATCCAGCTTTGGCACCACTCCTGGCTGAGATCTGCAGACTTCCAGGATGATATGAAGAAGCTCATTGAAGAGCTACAATTCAATGGGCAGGGCTTATTCGCCAACAAAAAGGACAATACCCTCAACGAACTCCACAGGGACATCACAACCACCAATGAGCTTTGCCTAGGGATGTTCTCTGTCTACCGGCGTAGAACAAACCCAACTTTCGGCAACCAAGACTACCAATGACGCCAGCAATTCCGACCACAAGAACCGGCAAGGCAACAATATTACAAGCAATATCATCGCCCCGTTACCAGGCTCAGAATCAGTCCAACAAACGCACGGAATGGAGACAAAAACAGCAGGTTTGACTCCGTCCAGGCCGAAGATAGTTCGGTTTCACTTACCAGTGATAACTTTCGTTCTTCGAGTATATAGTTTGTGAATACACACTCAAGGGTTATGCGCCTGCGCAGAACGGCCGATCGGAGGCTTGAAAAGCTATTGGTCAAAAGTTTTGGCGGTAAGACCGCCCACCGTACCGCCCACCCTGAGGTGCCCGTGCGCCATTTTACCTCAGTTCCATACTTAAGCCAAGCACAGGATAAACCAATTGATCTCATCCGTGCAGCTCAAGAGGGGAGGCAGGGTGGGTAGTGTGTATTCACAAACTATATACTCGAAGAACGAAGTTATCACTGGTAAGTGAAACCGAACTTTCTCCTTCGTATAGTTTGTGAATCCCCACTCATGGGAGATTAGCAAGCTCACACTCACTTGGTCGGTGGGCAGTCGGATGAGATGATCCCACGATGAGTATGATGGTCAGGTTGAGCTGTCAAGGGCGATGGGTCCGGAGCACCCTGGTGAGGACGACATGGCCAAGCCTGGCGTCCGCAGTGGCTCTGGTGTCCACCCTGTAATGCTGGACAAATGTAGAAGGTCTGGACCAGGTGGCAGCCTTACATATATCCTCCAGCGGTGTGCCCTCCAGGAAAGCAGTGGATGTGGCAACCACCCTGGTGGAATGTGCCCTGACATGCGGCGGAGGTGGCAGTGAAGCTGACTCGTAGGCCAGGTAGATGGTGGACGTGATCCATTTGGAGAACCTCTGGGCAGAAATGGGTTCGCCCTTGGACTTTCCTCCATAAGCCACAAAAAGGCGTTGCGACTTCCTGAATTCCCTTGTTCTGCTGGTGTAAAACAATAAAGCTCGTTTCACATCCAGCGTGTGCCAAGTCCTTTCTTGGGTGTTGGAGGGGTTCTGGAAGAAGGAGATAGTCTGTGCCATATGAAACTGGGAAACCACCTTGGGCAGGAAGGTGATATCCGCTTGGAGAACCACACGGTCATTGAAAAACTGAAGAAAAGGTGCATCCGCCCGCAGGGCAACCAGTTCACCAGCTCGTCGAGCAGACATGATAGCCACTAGGAATGCCGTCTTCCACGTGAGGAGACGGACATCTGCGGTAGCCATGGGCTCGAAAGGAGTCCTGGTGAGCGCGTTGAGAACGGCAGACAGTGACCATTGCACCGTCGGAGTCCTGACCGGAGGGAAGGCGTTTCGTAGTCCTTTGAGGAAACGCTTCACCGTTTGGTCTCGGAAGGCACCAGAAGCGGGCGAACCAGCCGGAGAGTGAGCCACCACCGCTGCGAGGTGTACTCGGATGGAGGTGATGCTGAGGCCAGACTCCGCCAGGTGGAGGAGGTAGGTCAAGACGTCCTGTAGTCCCACCTGTGAAGGGGACGTCTGTTGGGATGCCAGGAAGGCACAAAAATGTCTGTATTTGGAGGCGTAGGACTTCCTTGTGGAAGGGCGCCTCGCTAGCTCCAGGATCCTGGACAGTCTGGGGTTATCCTCCACGCGGTGAGGTGGAGGCTGGGTAGGTCCGAATGGTGAAGCTGGCCGTGCTCCATTTGGAGAAGCGTCGGTGACTCCGGCAGCGTGCGATACTGTGACGACATGCGTAACAGCAGCGGAAACCAGGGTTGGCGAGGCCATGCTGGGGCCACAAGGATTGCGCTGGTCTTGTGTTGGTACATTCTGGTGAGAACCTTCTGGACCAGAGGAAACGGAGGAAAAGCGTAGCAATAGTCCTGATCCCACCGTTTCATGAAGGCATCGCCCTCGGAGTTCATTCCGATGCCTGCCCTGGAGCAGTACCTGTGGCATTTCTTGTTGGACTCTGACGCAAAGAGGTCGATGCTCGGCGTCCCCCAGGCCTCGCAAAGCGACTGAAACACCTCGTCGTCCAGTTCCCATTCGTGGGTCGTCGAGGTGAGGCGGCTGAGATGGTCTGCCAAGACATTCAGTTTGCCCTGAATGTGCACTCCAATCGGGAAGATGTGCCTTTCCAGGCACCATTCCCAGAGCTGCACAGGGAGGTAAAGAAGGGTGGTGGATCGTGTTCCTCCCTGCTTGTTCAGATACGCCACCGCCGTGGTATTGTCCGAGGCTACTTGGACCGCCTTGCTGGTGAGTAGGATCTCGAAGGAACGTAGGGCCTTCCAAATGGCCAGAAGTTCCAAGTAATTGATATGGTGCACCATCTCCTGAAGTGACCAGGGGTTGTTGACCGTGAGAGTCCCGCAGGCAGCCCCCCAGCCGAGGTTGCTTGCGTCGGTCAATATCTGCAACGAGGGTTGCGGGGGGTAAAAGCTCTTACCCGTTGCCACATTGAGTGGCGTTGTCCACCAGAGCAGTTGGTCCCTCAGCTCCGAAGACGGAGTTAACCATTTGGACTGGCTCTCCCGGAGCGCGTCGAATTCGTGGAGGAGCTACGACTGCAGGGACCGGAACTTCAACTTGGCGTGGGGGATCACCACCGTTGTTGAGGCCATGAGGCCTAGAAGTCTCTGAGCCTTTTTCGCCCGGATGCACGGTTTGGTGCGAAAATCGCTCACCCCCTGCGCAATGTCCTGCAAGCGTTTCTGGGGCGCGAAGACTCTGGTGGCAAGCGAGTCGAGTACCGCTCCAATGTACTCGACGCGTTGAGAGGGAATCAACTTCGATTTGGTGAAGTTGATCCTGAGGCCGAGACTCTCCATGAGGTGGACCGTGAATTGTGTGTCCCGAATGGCCGACGAGCTGGTGGGGGATACGATCAGCCAGTCGTCGATGTACGGGAAGACCCTGATTCCCCGCTGACGAAGGAAGGCAGCCACTGGAGCCATGCATTTGGTAAAGACCCGTGGCGCCGTGGCCAGACCGAACGGTAGGCACCGGTACTGGTACACGGAATCGTCGATGCAGAATCGAAGGAACCTTCGGTGCTCCTCGAGGATGGAGACATGGAAGTAAGCGTCCTTGAGGTCTATGACTGTGAACCAGTCCCCTTTGTTGATGAGGGGAAGGACGGTCTGCAGGGTCACCATCCGGAACTTCCTGGTATGGATGCACTTGTTGAGGCGACGTAGGTCCAGAATTGGGCGAAGTCCTCCGTCCTTCTTCTGAACCACGAAGTACCTCGAGTAGAAGCCGTTGTCCCAGTCGGGCGGCGTCACCCGCTCGATGGCTCCCTTGGACAGAAGAGTTGATATTTCTTCCTCCAAATGGGGGGGACGAGGTGGTGAAACGATGTCTTCCTACCCGAGGCGCCCGCACGAACTCGATGGCGTAGCCAGAGGACAAGATATTTAAGACCCACCGGTCGTCCGTGATGCCTGACCATACCTGGAGGAAGTTCCGGAGGGGGAGGTACGGGATGTGGAGCGAGAGAGACTCGGCCGTCGCAGCTTCAAACACGGGACTTGGACTTCGCGTCGGAACGCTTGCCCTGCCCGTAGGGCTGGTAACGGGGCTTGTGCTGGCGCCGTTGCTTGTAGGAGCCAGACCTGGGCTGTTCCGACGGGCCACCTTGTTGCTGCGGGTTCCCCTGATACCGCCGCGTGAAAGGTTGGAACCTCGGCCTGGCAGGCGGAGCCGGCGTGGTGAGCCCCAGGAACTTGGCCGTGGAGTTCGTTTGCTGCATTTCGTTCAGGACCTTGTCCGTGTCCTGTCCGAACAGGCCCTGTCCGTCGAAGGGAAACTCCTCGATGAGCTTCTTCATAGCATCATCGAGGGAGGTGCCCCTAAGCCAGGCGTGACGACGGAGCAGGATAGCGGGCGCCATGTCCTTCGCCGCATAGTCGTTGATGTGCCTGGCCGTTCTCATTTGCTGCTCCAATAGGAAGTCTCCTTCGGATGCCAGCGCGTCGATCCGTTTCTGGGCGTCGGCGGGTAACGTCGCCGTCTCGACCTTCACCCGCTCCCAGAGGTGGGACTGGTAAAGGCCCATGGCAGCCGAGTAGTTGGCGGCGCGGAGGAAGAGGGAACCGGTGGTGTAGAACTTACGGCCCACCGCGTCCAGCTTCTTCCCTTCCGGGGTCGAAGGCACCGGGAAGCCGCTGGTTGCCGTCCTGTGTTGAAAAGCCTTGACCACCAGCGAATTTGGCAAGGGGTGAGCTTGCAGGAACTCGACGTTCTCGTCCAGGACTCTGTACATGCCGTCGAGCCTGGACAAAACGGAGTGCGCTGACACCGGCTTCCTCCATGTCACCTTCGCCGACGTCAACATGGACGGAAGCATGGTGATATGAACCGGCCGAACTGCTCGTCTGTCCAGTTTGGCGGTCATTTGGTCCTCGCCTTCCAGTGGGGGCTGGTCCACCTTCAGGTTCAGGGCGGTTCCCAGGCGCGTCAGCATGGCCGTAAGCGAGCGTTGATCCTCACCACGCGGTGGGTCAACCGCGCCGATGGCTTGGTCCGGTGTCCTTTCGGCGTCGACGTCTCCCTCCTCCTCCTCCGAAGACGCGCTGGAGTCATCGGAGGACGAGAGAGGAACTCTTACATCCACGTCGGGACCGCGCCAGTACGGCCTGGGCGGGCCGGCGGGATGGGAGTCCACCGCATCAACGTCTGGACCACACCGAGACGATACGGGTGGGCCAGCGGAGCGGACACTCGACCCTCGGGAGGTCGGAGGGGCCACAGCAGGGCCAACATCCCTGGGGCTTGTGGTGGTCGGTACCGGAGCCGCAGAGGCCGCAGGCATGGAGGTCTTGAACTGGTTGGCAAATGTCTGAGTCATGACCTCAAACATCCCCTTGAAGAACTCCATCTGGGATGGATCCGGCACCGGCGGGAGCGACGAAACGGTGGCTTGTAGAATCGGCGACGAAACGGTGGCCGGCATGGTGATTGCCGCGTCGTCGAGCTTTGGAGTCCTGGGCCTTGGGGAGACGGAGGCCTGCCTCGTAGGTGAACGGGCCCTCCCACGAGGGGGAGACGGGAGAACCTGAAGTGGGCGAGCTGGAGCCCCATCCCTGCGTCCTTTTTCAGGCGATCCCGAGGAGGACCGACCTCCCCAGATGGAGGACCCGGGCGACGGACATCTCGCGACCGAGAACGGAGGCGAAGGTCCCGGTGAGACAGGCGGGCGAGGAGTAGGCGGGAGTGATCGCCTCTTCTCCGACCCGCGTTTCTTTTTCTTCTCCCCGTCCTTGTCCTTCTTCTTTTTCCTGACCGAGAGCGTGGAAGAAGAAGATGGCGGAGGCTGGGAGGCACCAGCGGAGGTAGAGGCAGCCGCGGCGGGAGCCAAAGCGAGCTCCATCAGGTGGGCCTTGAGCCGGTTGCTCCGATTCTGCACTGCAAGACGGGTGAACTTCCTGCAGTGAGGACAGGACTGGCCCTGGTGAGACTCACCCAGGCAGAAAAGGAAGCGGGGAACTTCTTGTGGCAAGCCGAGCACCGCTTGAAAGCTGCAGCCATCAACGAAAAAATTCTTCCAGTGGAAGGATCCAGAAGACGGGCACCCCGAAGGGTGGGCCAGCCGCCACCCCCTTGAGGGGGGAAACGGTGACCGGAGCGAACAGGCAACTGAGTCCACCAGAAGGAAGAAACAGCGCCGGGGTGGCGATCCTGCCCGGGGGACAAGATCGGCGGAAAAAATTATTGAAAATCGGTAAGGCTTTCCCTCAGAAGGGCGAGCAAAAATTGAGAAGCTCTCAACGATCGTCTTGCTGCTACGGCGGAAAGAAGAGAACTGAGGTAAAATGGCGCACGGGCGCCTCAGAGTGGGCGGTACGGTGGGCGGTCTTACCGCCAAAACTTTTGACCAATAGCTTTTCAAGCCTCCGATCGGCCGTTCTGCGCAGGCGCATAACCCATGAGTGGGGATTCACAAACTATACGACGGAGAACCTCTGATACATCACCTATCATACCTGCCACTCCGGACCTTCCTCACCATATGGGACTCCATCACCACCAACTGGTGGGTTCTGCAGATCTTGGACTCTGGCAACGCGCTAGAGTTCAAGAAATGGCCCATCATTGGTCGCATCTGCCCCATGAATCCATCACCACAACTTCACAAAGAACTAACATTGCTTCTTCAGAAAAGGGCCATAGAAACTGTTGCATCCTCGGCATTGTGCAACGGTTTCTACTCTTTTGATAAATCTTTATTGTCACTGTCCCCTTGCGGGAACAACAAAATTTCTCGGTTGCTATATATCAACTCGAATAAGGCATACCCCATAATTTAAAACACCTACAGAAACACCAATTAAGATAGTACCATAACAGTACAATTTAAAATTACAAAAATTACAAAATTTCAAAATTACAAAATTTAAAATAAGATAAGATGACTTCAGAGTCCAGAGTTTCCATTTAAGGCCAAAATTGCTCTGGAGAAGAAACTGTTCATGAGACAGCTCGTTTTTACCTTCATTGTTCTATATCTCCGTCCCAATGGCAGAAGCTCAAAGATGCAGTGGCCAGGATGCGATGGGTCTCCTACTATATCTAATGCTTTTCTGTGGCACCTGATGGTGTAAATTTGTTCTAAAGTGGAGAGTGGACAGCCGATAATACTCTCCGCTGTTTTAATAATTCTGTGCAACATTATCCTATCCCGATGAGTACTACTCCCACACCACCCACATAAGCCATAAGTGAGCACGCTCTCAATAGCACAGCGATAGAAGGCAAGCAGCAGCTTTTGCGGAAGATGGTTTTTCCTTAGAGTTCTCAAAAAATACAGTCTCTGCTCTACCTTCTTCGCAAGCCCCCTTGTGTTGGCACTCCAGGACAGATCCTCCTGTATCTCAATGCCCAGAAATCTGAAAGTTGCGACCCTCTGTACACAGGTTCCGTCAATCAAAAGTGGCTGGACATTGGTTCTCTGCCTCCTAAAATCCACCACAAGCTCTTTTGTTTTTTTTTATGTTGAGGAGCAGATTATTGGTTCTACACCACTTTGTCAACCGCTCCACCTCATCTCTATAGGCCGTCTCACCTTCCTTATCAGAGATGAGCCCGATCACAGTTGTGTCATCTGCAAATTTGACAATCCTATTGCTAGGGTGGACAGAGACACAGTCAAACGTATAGAGAATATAAAGGAGCGGGCTAAGCACACATCCCTGTGGTACTCAACAGGCACATCCGGATGATGAAGTTCTGCATGGTAACACTGCAAACCATTCTTCCCCTCATCAACCAAGGAGACTGGTTTGTGGTGATCGACCTCAACGATGCTTATTTTCATGTCTCCATCCAACAAGATCATCGCAGGTTCCTTCAGTTCTAGATAGGGGACCAGATATACCAAATACACCTGCCTCCCATTCGGTCTATCCACCGCGCAGAGGGTCTTCACAAGATGCATGGCCCCGGTTGCAGCCTATCTACGCACACAGGGCATCCAGGTGTTCCCATACATAGACGATTGGTTAATCTGTGCCCCTTCAAAGGAACAAGCACCGAGGGACATTCGGTTCACTATTCGAACCATGGAGGATTTCAGCCTCAGATTCAACTTCACCAAATCTAGACTTCAACCGTCAAGACGTATGGACTACATAGGGTCCATTCTAGGTTCCATGGATACCAGAGCCTATGCTCCACCTCAGAGGCTTTCACACATCAAAGAGATAGTCCATCTCTTCCGCACACGCCACAAGATCAAGGCCAGACTAGCCCAAAGACTCTTAGACCTTATGGCCTCCACAACCGCAGTTATTCCCTTCGCAAAACTGAAAATGAGGTCCTTGCAAGCATGGTTCCTCCACTACTTCAATCCCCTCCTAGACAATCTGGGGAAACATCTGAAGCCAACTCCCGAATTGAGGGACCAACTGCTGTGATGGACCAATGACCATTATGTGGCCATGGGGAAACCTTTCTACCCACCAGCACCCACCATCCAAATTACTACGGATGCGAGCACACTTGGATGGGGAGCGTGTTGTGGCTCCCTGAAAATAAGTGGCCTATGGACGCACATGGAACGGACACACCATATAAACTTTCTAGAGCTACTGGCAATATGGAAAGCAATGAAGACCTCCCAATCTCCCATTTCAGGGAGAGTGGTTCAAATAGCGTCAGACAATGCCACAGCACTGGCATACTTGAACAGGTAAGGAGGGACAAGATCCCAAACCCTCCTATATCTAGCAGTCCAGGTTTGGGAATGGTGTCTCGGGTTCCACGTCCTACCGATCAGAGTCCACATACGAGGCACGCAAAACACTTTAGCGGACAGCCTCATCCGAAAGACGTCTAGCACTCACAAATGGGAACTGAAGGAAATGGTCTTCTCCCAGCTCTGCCACAGATGGGACTTTCCAAACTTTGACCTCTTCGCATCCGTGACCAATGCAAAGAGCAACTGCTTCTGCACAAGAGCAGGAGTGGGCAACGGATCCGAGGGGGATGCGTTCATGGTACCTTTGGACAAGGACTTCCTCTACATCTTCCTTCCGATACCACTAGTGCAGAGAGTCCTAATCCGACTCCAGAAGCAGAAGGCATGAGCCATACTCATTGCTCCAGTTTGGCCATGACAACAGTGGTTTCTGTTACTCAAAAGACTGTCATCGGATTCGGTGAAACTCCCCACCGTTCTGAACCTCCTCCAAATGGAGAACGGTCAACTTCTCCATGCGGATTTACCAAGCCTATACTTGACAGCATGGCTCAACCCTCGAATAACACGAATTTTGAACAACAGTCGGAAGCCTTCTACTTTGAAGTCTTACGATGCTAAGTTTTGGAAGTTTTCTTCTTTCCTTTCCAGCATCAACAAGGACACTCAAGCGGCCTCTTTGGAGGATCTCATAGACTATCTCCTCTGTTTGGCTGAATCTGGTCTTTCGCATTCATCCATAGGGTACACCAGGTGGCGGTCATGGCACATGCACTGACTCGTTCAATCTTGTCATTTGCCTTTTGCAACCGAACTATCAAGAGCTTCCTTCAAGGACTCAAGAACGTCTTTCCACCTGTTAAGACACCCACACCCCAATGGTCTCTTACAACAGTCCTTGAAGTGCTTATGTGCCCACCATTCGAGCCTATGGCCACGTCTGACATCCATCTCCTCTCCTGGAAGACTGCGTTTCTAATGGCCATCACTTCTGCATGCAGGGTTGGGGAACTCTGGGCGGCTCACAACAAGTTAAAACACATAAAACAATACAACCAATTAAAACCCAACATACCCACCCACCTACCGCATTCCTCTTAAAAACCCACATTAAAAAACTGCCTTCATTGACAAAAGAAACGGGGGCTTAATTTATAAGCCAACAGGCGGGAGCCACTCTTCCATCTGGGCCCCACACCTGCCCCACCAACCAGGTTTTTAGGTCTTTTCTGAAAGGTAGCAGCTCCATCTGCTCCCGCAACTCTACAGGCAGGAGGTTCACAAGGCCGGTGCGGACACGGAAAAGGCCCTCCTTCGTGTATCAGAGAGACGGGCCCCTCTGGCAGATGGAACAATTAGGGAGCCCCTCCGATCCGCTCTGGTTGGGCAGGCGGACCAGTTTAGTGTGTGCTAGTCTCAACCGCAGCTACGCAAGCCTCAGCTTCCCGCTAAAACTTCAGCATTTGCCACGAGGCTGTCTCTCCCCAACCTCTTCCATCAGGTGGGGAGGTTAAAGGGGGCTCCCGAGGCCAGGTGAGCCCCAAAGATGCCTTTTCGCTGCCGCCGCAAGGCTGTCTCTATCTGCCCTCTTCCATCAGGCAGGGGAGATTAAAGGGGGTCTCCCAAAGCTAGGTGAGCCCCGAAGACACCGCTACCACTGCAAGGCTGTCTCTCCCCGGCCTCTTCCATCAGGCGGGGAGGTTAAAGGGCTCCTGAGGCCAGGTGAGCCCCAATAATGCCACAACCACCACAAATGCTCCCTGCCGCGCCCCAGGATCCACGCCATCGGTCCTGGGGAGTCGAGGCAGGTAGGAGCTGCTGAATTCCACCTTCGTGGGTGCTAGTGACTACCCCCTCCTCAATACCATTGGTATGAATTTTTGGACTTGGACCTTGGTGGCAGGGGTCCATTGCTTCCGTCATCCTTTATCTTCGGTTTTTTGGGGTGAGTGCTGGGTGTCATCTGTGGGGGTTTTTGTCGGTGGGGCGATTAGTGTCTTATTGTTAATTGTATTGCATTGTATTCTGTTGTTCTTGTATTATTCAATTTGTGATTGTAATGCTTTTGGAGACTGTATTTTTGCTCTTATGCTTTGTATTTGTATTGTATTTATGGATTGTGATAGTGTGTTTATTGAATTGTTGTAGCCGCTCTGAGTTGGCCTTTGCCTTGAGTAAAGCGGGGTAAAAATCCAATAAAAAAATAAAAACCTAAGATGGCTGCTGTAGAGGGAGATTCTTCTAAGATGGTGGAGGTAGTATGGATGAGGAAGGAGATCAAGACAGGGTACAGGAAGAAGTCAAGGAAGGGAGGACACCGTTCTCTGTGTTCCACTCAACGGCCGCCTCGTTCTCTGCATCCGTCGTCCTCTTTCTCACGTTGTGTGATGCAAAAGTTTTCCTCAAATTTCCCAATGTTGATCTCTGCCACAAAACCCGGAAGAGGTCTCCGGAGGCCGGGGATCAGACGCTGTGATCCATGGCTTGCTTTGGGGGAAAGCGCACGTGTGTACTCACCCGCTTTTCCCCATTGCAAGCTGGGGGGCTTTAGTGTCTTGCATGGAAGACAAGGAAGCAGCCGCAGTGAGGGGTAAAACACAGCTTTATTGCATGATGGTCAGGATGAACATATGGTAATGGCGGAGGTACAGCTCATTTTATACTGCAGTAATACATTTGAAAAGGGTTGCACGGTAGCTCATTGGCTGCTACCTGTGTGACGTCATTCTTAGTCACGCCCATCTTCTCCAGGTGATCCTTGCGCGGGAAGGTTCCCGCGGCTGCCGGTGAATGGGGGAATTTGAACCATGTGAGCTGAACGCAGCTGCCCTCTATGGGCAGCTGGCTCACGTTCCTTTAACAGCTGAGTTACATTGTAATCATTGTCAGGTTACATTCATACATTCTTAAAGTAATACTGTTACATACACAACGGGCAGACACTGATCCCTTCCCCAAAGGAAGCCGGCGTACGCCCGCCTGCCTTCCCTGCTCACCTTGGAAGGGAAGGGGGATAACTTCTCCCCTTCAAGGGCGAGCAGGGAGTGTGCGCGGGCTGAGCCCAGCTTGCCTTGGAAGGGAAGGGGGATCGCTTCTCCCCTTCCTTTCTAAGGTGAGCAGGGAGTGTGTGGGGGCTGAGCCTGGCTTGCCTTGAAAGGGAAGGGGGGATCGCTTCTCCCCTTCCCTTCCAAGGGAGCAGGAAGTGTGCTCGGGCTGAGCCCGGCTTGCCTTGGAAGGGAAGGGATCGCTCCTGGCCCTTCCCAACTCAAAGCCATCACCATGGGCTTTGGTTTAACGTTGTGCAACAAATGTATTGCACAATGTTAAAAACCGCATGACTTTGAAGCTTGTGGAACCAACATTTAACGTTATGCAGGGTATTACTGTAGTCCCTGGACAGATAGATGTTTAATGCTGTTGCAACAGCTAAAATAAGCATATGTGTAGAAAATAGAAGTTATTTCACAGCGCAAATTAATTATTGCCTTAGTTAGAGTTGAACTAAGTTGCAAGCAGTCCTATTTTGTAGAATATTTTTCTGTCTTAAGAATCAGGTCCCATTCTTCCCCCTCTTCCAGCCTTTGTACCTTGATAGGGTTGTTTTCTCTTGAAATAGTCAATTGACTGTGTCCAAACATTTGTGCTTGTTCAGTTACTGTGCCAGCAAAAGTGGTTAGCATTTGCTATGACCAGAATTCTAATAGATGTATTTATTCTTAAAATTGTCTGTTTCTATTTGTATTCAGATTTTCTCAAAGAGTGTTCGACTAATCAGAGGGAATACAATGAAATCAAACAACGTTTAAGTCAATGTTGTCTTGACACAAAATATAACTTTGATAATTTCTCGCAGCCTGATAACGTAAAGGTGGTACAAAATAAACACCTAGAGGAGGATTTCGTTGCAAAGAGGTGAGTTGGTTTTTTAAGACCCAATGAATGGTGTTTTATTTATTTTACATCATACCGTTTGTCCAAGTGGTTTACAAAGGTTTCCTTCATTATATCTATCAGGTGTTCTGTGAAGAAGATTATGTTGATAATGATTTGACCAGCGCCATCTTGTGAATTCAGTGTTGATCTGGGACTTGCTCATTATTTGTTCCTGTCATAATATAAGGCAGATGTTCCCAACCTGTGGGTCTAATCTAGTCCATGGCGCTAATTAATCCAGCCTGCGATGGGAACCCAAGCACCGCCAGAAGTTCCCCCGCCACCAGAAGTGCCAAACTACGTTTTCACTGCGAAAATGCAGTGATTTTTTTTTAACCGAGTAAAAATGCTCTGCACACTTGTCGCCATGGGAAGCAGCATAGGTTGCAAACACAGCTGAAAAAAAAACACCATGATTGCTGCCACTGTCCAGGGTATGCGGAGCATTTTCGCTCCATTTTTGTAAGTTTTTGCAGCAAAAATGTAGCGTTTTCGGAACATCCGGATTGGCAAAAAAAATAAAAAAATATGGAGCAAAAAAGCTTTGCATACCCTCCCGCCATGGGAAGTGGTGGAGGCTGCCCAAGCAGCTGAAAAGACACCACACCATCACCACTGCAGACAACGGAAGTGCCAAACCGCTGCATTTTTGCTGTGAAAACAGCGAAAATGCAATGAAAACTTTTAGAAAGGAGTGAAAATGTTCCGCATACCTTCCCACTGCCACGGGAAGCAGTAGTGGCTGCCAAAGCAGCTGAAAAAATTCACGCTGCCACCACTGCGGACACCGGAAGCGGTGGGAGGAACCACATCTCTGGCCCACACAGCTCTGAGTCGGGTGGTGGGTCCAGTCAATGGCGGGAAAATTTTGGGAACCCCTGATATAAGAAGATAGAAGCTCTGAGAAAGCAAGTTGTTGTCCCCAATAATATATACAGTGGAACCCCGCATAACAAATGCTTTCTATAACAAAAATTTCATACAACGAAGTGTTCATGCGGCAATTGTGATATCCCACATGGGGTTTTCATTAAGCAGGGTATACCCCGGTTAACGAAAATCCCGTATAACATGTATTAGTGTCCCATGCCCGCCCTGGCATCCCACTCTGTTTTTACTTCCAATTTCGGGCTTGCTTGGAGGGCGTAGCACCGTCTATCTCTGTTTGCCCGTGGTTATGCTAAGAACGCACCCCTCTTTACTGGCCCGCTAGGCTGGCAGGGAGTTCTGTCCAGTTTGAACTGGCTCATGGGTAGAAGGATGGCACCCCTGCTATGTCGCAGGTATCTTGGTAGCTATTTGGGATGGCCAATTAAAAAGTCCTGGTCCGCCACCTCATACAACACAACCACACTCTCCTTGGTGAAGATAAAGCCCTGCAAGGGGGATGTTGGGGAGATAAAGATGTTACCTTCCTTTATCGAAACCGCCCTCGCTGGTGACATCCAATGCAAGGAAACGAAACTTCACGAAGCTCTGCTTTGGCACCCCCAAACAAGGCAGGCTTTAAGGACTGTATTCCTTTGGAGAGCAGGTGCTCTTAGCAGTGCTCCACCTTTTTTGAGAGCAAAGAAAGCGCTGGAAACAAATATCCCTTAATAGCCTTATTGAGTATATTTGTATATTAAAAGAATAAAGGAAAATTAATCCAATTGTAAATCCAAATTATAAATCCAAATTGTAAATCCATGCGGGCAGGTTTGCCCTCATGCAGTTGATGAGTGGATCATCGGTCCAGGTGAGAAGGCTTATCTCCAATCTGCGATCTCTTCTATCTTCTCTGTCAGATGTAATATCAAACTGTCTCAAACTACATGTACCAGAATGCATTGCTCCTATGACGTATCCCATGTATATATACAAATGTTTTTCCCTCTTTACCTCATCCTACCCTTTAACCTCCCTCCGAGACCTCTCAGAACCCAGCATGAAAACCCCTTTCCCCAAATAAAGACTTTAAATGAAGTTTGATCACGGGTTATTTGCATCAACCATCGGAGTTCTCTACAAAGTGGTAGCAGTGAGAATGGTTGCGAATCTAACTCAAGAATAAGATTTAAAATCCAGAGAAGATGCCCAGAACAAGAAAACTCTGCGCAGGAGCACCAAAGGCAAAACCACAAATCACCCCCATCAGAACCGCCAGCGACCCGGTCGAAAACCAACAGGAGAAGCAATCAAAAGTGGGCACCAGAACCATCCCCAAAAGAACAAATGACAAAGGTACCGGTGATGAGAGCATCCCAAGGTCCACCTTGCTCAAGATCATCAACCGGTCGAATGGGAGAATGGTCTCCATCTCCAAACTGCTATCAATGATGGCAGAAGAAGACAAACTCCAGCCTTCCAAAGCGGTAAGCCCCCATGCTAACGCCCCATACCCTGAGACGGTGGGAAACGAGACCCCGGCGCTGCTTTCAAATGTGGCCAATATGGCCGACCAACCACAAATAGCAGCCGAGGGTTCGAATCCCAGGGCGGGAAAATGGGAAAACCAAGATGCCGGCCCCCAAGCCACAGGAACAAAGAACCAGGGGACCCCCACATCAAAACCGCGCAAAGAGCAACGGGGGGAGGGTGCAAGGGAGAAATCAGACAACCCCCATCCGAAGAAGAGTTCCGCAGGGCGATTGAAACGGTTACCGCAGCCCTTGGTGAGGTGGACATCTCCCCCAAGCTGAACTCCCCCCACGAGAGTAAAGACCGCGAAACCTACCAGGGCCAGGTGCCGATGCAGACCATCACCGCAGGAGACCACCTCTGGATGACCCGCCGCGTGGCTCCAGAGACTGACCCGAGGACACTGGTGACCTTCTGGGGTGACTCCACGATGATCGACCCTCCTCCAGTGTACCAGTGGCGACGGCCATCCTTAGGAGCACCCCCGGGCAGCACCAGGGAAGAAGATGCCGATCCTCCACCAAACTTCGAAACTACCAGTGAGACAGGCGGCACACAGATCCTTCTCCGACGGAGACCAGCGCAGAATGAGCCTCGCACGTGTGCAGCCATACCAACACTCCCTCTACATGCAAGTTGAAGATGGACATATCTTCAGACACGAGAGCTCCCCGTTCAGCCTTAGAGAAGAAAGGCAAGCTAACCCTTTGAACCTGACAGACTGCATCCCTGAACCTTACTGTCAGTTCAACCACATCACTGGACACCAGCTACAGCAGCTGACCAGCACTGGCTCCAATCAACAAAGCAACCTACCAAGCAACTTTCCAATATTATGCACATCTGAAAAAAACCTAATGGACTGGGTTCAACACTTTCAGGTAATTCTTTTGAAAGAGAGTGCTGTTTTCCTAATTAAGAGCCTACCTGAAAAACCATTTACCCTGGAAATAGATTGTATCCACCATAAGGCATTTGTTTTGTTATGTTCCATTGACCCCGCGATCTATAGTAGCATACCAAATGGCATGACCATATCCGAGGTTTGGGATAAACTGTGTAAACTGTTTTATTGCAAAAGTAGGAGTGGGACCAGTTTGTTGGCTCGAGAGTTTTACTCAGCAAAGTTAAGAGCAGATATGCTCATGAGTGACTATTTACTAAAATTGACAAATATGAGGTCAGATTTAATGCGCAGGGGTGAAACAATCACGGATAAGTGCCTGATTAATATCGTATTCAACTCTCTAGACTCCAGCTGGGACCACCTCCTGAGCCATTTTGATAATATGGGAAATGACAAACTTTCTCTTGAATACATCTCTGGGAAACTCATATCTGAGGACAGCCTCAGGAAGGACAGAGCCCTGCTTCGCAGGGAAGGCAGGAGCACTAGAAGGTTCGAATTTGCAGAGCAGGTAAACCAGCCAACCGGATGCCACTTGTGTGGGTCAAAACACCACTCTCAGAGAGAGTGTCCTAGGACCAACAAGAGCAGGAAATTTCCCGAACATACATACACACATACGCGCCCCAACCACTATGGTGACGCAACTAGCCCAGGATGGAGGTCCCAAGGCAGAACACCCAGACCAAGGGGAGATACCAACCCAAGGAGGTGAAGGTCACCCAGCCCCAGGGGGGAACCCAGGAACCGAAAAGAGATGGGAGGAGATAGGCTCAACTCAATGAACGGAGTCAGGCACAGAGAAGCAGGTACCCACATCACCCCGGATGACCAATGGTGGCTAATTGACTCCGGGGCCTCCACTCACACATCCTGTAACAAAAGGCTGTTCAGCTCCTTCGTGGAAATGTCATCCCAAATAAAAGTTGCAAACCAGGGGCACACAAGAGTGACTGGTCAGGGCAATGTGTACATACCAGGGATAGGGAAAATTGAAGGGGTACCTTATGTCCCCGAAGTCCCTTACAACGTTTTAGCAGCCATTAGATTCTGCGAAGACACAGGATCAGAAATAACCTTCCAGGGAAAGGAAGCTTCAATCAAAAGAAATGGGAAGATGATTGGCAATGTAGTAATCACTGGAGGATTACCATACTTGTTGCCCATGGGAGAGAGCGACAATGTCAGCATCAACATTATCGACCGAGAAGAAGACGTCAACACAGAAGGGGATGCCCCGGACGCCATAGACATGGTCGATGATGAGGAAATTGAAGGGGAAGACCCCCATGACAGACTCACAGAAGGGGTCACCGGCATGACCCATAGGACACCTCGCCTATCGATAGGCAAACCCATACATGATGATTGTGCACATCTACTGCATCGAAAACTGGGGCATATAGGCTTCCCCATTATAAAGAAAATGCTAGAGTGCTCTGAAGGCCTCAAGGCAAAGCATTGTGATAGCTACCTAGAGTGTTCTATGTGCAAGTGTGCCAAATCTAAGACCTCTCCAAGGCCGAATACATCCAATAGAAAGGCCGACCACCTTTTTGAGTTGATACACATGGTCCTCGTCGGTCCCCTGAAAAGCTCCCTAGGCCAAAAGAAATTCTTCTTGACAATCGTCGATGACTTCAGTAGGTATGGTTTCGTGTACACGCTCAAGACCAAAGGAGAGACGCTCTCCAAGTTCAAAGAATTCTATAGGACAGAAACGCAGTACAACATAAAAATAAAACGGATAATGACGGATTGGGGATCAGAATTCCTCTCAAAGGAATTCGAGGACTGGATCAACAACAAAGGAATAATACACTACAAGACCGCCCCATTCTCTGCATTTCAAAATGGGGTTGCTGAGCGGAGAAACGGGGTGCTCCAGACCATGGTCAGATGTGTACTGGAAAATGCCGGACTGAGCTTCTCATACTGGGGAGAAGCACTACTATATTCCAACTATACCCTGAACAGACTGTGGTCCAGTGTCATAGGAAAAATGCCGTATGAGATCATGTACGGCCGAAAACCCAGATTGTCCCACCTTCATGTTTTTGTAGTCTTTGCTGACCTGCATATCCCAAAACAATTGAGAAGGAAGGGGACAAAGTATCAAGGAGGTTAAGGTTCCTAGGGTACACACCAGGCTCAAAGGCCTGCAGGTTCCTGGACTCCAACCTCAGGCTAGTAGTATCCAGATCGGCAAGCTTCCATGAGAACACCAACTGGAGTAGACTACACTCAAATGAAACGTTGACCGCAGAGCGAACAATCAGCAGCAGCCAAATAGGGACCTCAGGCCATGACCTCGATGAGTCAGGACACAAATCATGCTGCCATAAGCACAGGCCCCACCGAGTGCGAGGACGAACCCAGGGCTTCTGACACTCAACGCCAGAGGCCAGTAAGGACAATCGGAAACCAACCACCCAAGGGGCTAGGGGATTTCGTGATGACCATTGATCACAACCTAACCGCACCCGAAAAATACGAAGACATCCTCCTACTGCCACAAAAGGAAAGAGAGAAGTGGGAGGCCACCATGCAAAAGGAGATTAAGAGCCTCAGAGACCTGAACGTATGCACAACCACAAAGATACCAGAGCACCAGAATTCAATTGGAACGAAATGGGTGTTCAAGGTTAAACCACTGGAAAACGACCAAACCCTGTACAAAGCCAGACTTGTGGCACAGGGGTTTGCCCAAAAATACCCAGACGACTACACCGACACATATTCACCAACAGTGAGACCAGAGAGTGTCAAGGCCGCGTTGGTGATGGCATCTGTTCTGAAAGAACACGTGTACCAATTCGATGTGCAGACCGCGTATCTGCATGCTCAATTAGACAAGGAGATCTATGTGAGAGCATTCGGGAAGAATGAAGAGGAAACCTGGCTCCTTCATAAAAGCCTATATGGACTCAGACAATCCGGGAAGAGGTGGTATGAGTGCTTATCCAAGGTTCTGGAACAGATAGGTTTCATCGCCACCACATCAGACAAGTGTGTTTTCATAAGGAAGTCCCAGGATGAGATAGAGAAACTGTTGGTATATGTCAACTACCTGTTGTACTTTGAAAAGAACAAATCCACCAGGGGACATGATTCAGCTGAGGTGACAGCAGGCATAGTGCGGCCACGCACTTGGCCTGTTCTCCCTCCAGAAGGCCGCAAGGTGAGTGCAGACCCACTTGCCACCCCTACCGGCAAGGTACTTGGCCGGTTCCCTGCCGGCAGGGGCGGTGGGTGAGAAAAACTACAGCATCCGAGAAATTTCATTGTTCCCGCAAGGGGACAATGACAAGAATTATCTTATCTTATCTTATCGAATAACGACAAAGTGTTGTCATCCGGTGCGCAGCTTTTTGCCAAATTTGATGTCGTTATCCGAGTTTGTTCTTATCCGGTGTGGTTGTAATCCGGGGTTCCACTGTACTTATATCTTCAGCTCACTGACTTGCCCAGACATACTTGGCCACTGCTGGAACATGCATGCCGGCTCCCGGCCGGCAATGGGGGTAGGGTGGATCGGCACGCACCTGCTGCTGCTGTAAAACGCCCTTCCGCTTCCTGGAGTGAGTGGCTCCTGGCCGGCAGCAGGGGTGGGATAGATCGGCACGCACCTACTGCTGCTGTTAAACACGCCCTTCCACTTCCAGGAGAGCGGCTCCCGGCCGGCAGTGGGATGGATCTGCACGCACCCGGCTCCTTGCCTGCAACAGCGGCGGGTGCGCGCAGATCCACCCCTGCTCCTTCAGGAATGGAACGGGCCACAGGTCCCTTCCTGGAGGGGCCACAGGTGTGCTCCTGCTTTTTTCCAAACCAAGCCAGGGCTTGCTTTTGGGGAAAGCGGGGTTTTTTTTTTTTTGCGATATCGGGTGCATGAACCGGATAAGGACACAAAAAAAGCCGGTTTCCCCCAAATTTTGTCCTTATCCAGAGTATTGCTGTATATAAGTCTCAGCGGTACCCCACTGACCCAACGCCCCAAGTTTACTTTTGTACTCCACTCTTGGGGTCACTCAGGCAGTGTAGCCCGCTGGTTTATGTGATTATGCCAAGAACGCACCCCTCTTTGCTGACCCGTTAGGCTGGCAGGGTGTTCTTCCATCTAGTTTGAACTGGCTCATCCATTGAAGGGTGAAGTTATGTCGTAGGTATCTTGGTAGCTATTTGGTATGGCCAATTAGAAAGTCTTGTCACCTCCTACAAACAACCACACACTCATTGGTGAAGATCAAAACCCTGCTAAAGGGGAGTTTTCAGGTGATAAGGATGGTGCCTTCCCCTAACGAAACCTTTCTCTCACCCCTGCAACACCCTCAAGGCGTGGAAACGAAACCTAACAAAGCTCCTGTTAGCATCCCCAAACAAAGCAGGCTTTCTTACACTGTAATTCCTTTGAAGAGCCGATGCTCTTATCAGCTTCACCAAGTTCACTCTCTTCTCCATGGGAACAAGGACAAATTGCTGAAAACAATATCTTTTAGAAGGCTTTATTGTGCATATTTGTAAATCCAACAAATAAAGGAAAATAAACCTAATTGTAAATCCATATTGGAAATCCCATTGGCACCAGTTTATACACACATCAGGTACACAGTAATTGGCCAGCTTAACAGAATAATAACCTATCTTTTTTCAACTGACAAAATCCCCTGTTATTATTCGAACCTGCTGCAAAACCTGGCCTCCTATTGCAAATAGTTGGAAAACAAACTTCCCTTGCAAGTTGTATCCCATCGAAAGGGTGGATGCAACAAATATTGTGGCATTACACATTTGAAAATGAGTTAAATTTGATGCACCACAACTAACAGGTTACTTACTATATGTTGCAGTTTTGCATGGGTCACTAAAACCATTGTCAAGAGATACTAACTCATTGGCAAATGTGTAATGTCACAATATTTGTTGCATCCCTTCTTTGGATGTTCAAAAGTGCATTTTGATGTTACTTGTAAGCTGCTTTGAAAGAAATTTTATCTTATAAATCAAAAGGTGAGTACAGTAAAATAAAAATAAGAAATAAGCATGTACTGTAATTATAATAAATAAAGGCAATTTTTTGTTTGGAATTTGAATTAAGTAGGAAATACATGACTGCAAAGGGAAAATCGACAACGTGATCTTAAGGCTTGGTCAGTTTGTACCAATCTATGGTTTAGTGTTTTATATGAGCCTGCGGACTGAGATATGATAGATGTTTTAAGAAGGAATAATTATATCTTGATCTAGAAAATATCATATTTGCCGGCATATAAAACGAATTGAAGTATAAGACGCACCCTGGGTGCATTGTAAGAAGTCTTAATATGGACAGGCCTAGATAGTTAAATTTTCCCTTCAAGCTGAAATAAAGCAAATATACAGTGGAACCTCATACATCAATTGCCCCGTATAGCAATGGAATCGCATAACAATTAGGTTTTGGGGGGAAATGGTGTCCCACATAACAATTTCCCCTATGGAAAAAACTGTACAACAATTTTTCAATGGGAAAAACCACTTCGAAAAAAATCATTGTATGATCATCCCGTAGGGAAAATCGCTATACGATGCATGTATCGTATAGCAATTGTTTAGTACAACAACAAGCCCCGTGGAATGGATTTAAATTGTATGAGGTACCACTCTATTAATAAATATTGTGATACAGTTTAAAATCTAAGCATGTGGAATAACTGCTGCTGTGATTGTATATGAAGAATGTAGCACTATTAGGAAATATGTGCTAACTCTTCTTTCTTATTATCAGGGCTAAGTTGCGTGAAGAAGGAAGACAAGATAAAGAGCTCTCTTGCTTTTTAGCTGTATCAAAAGAAGAGGTCTCCAATATTTGTCAGGGTGGCCTGCATATTGGTCATACTAGGAAAGAACTAAATGTCATGAAACAACTAGGAAACCCTCAATTTGGAGTATATTTATTCAGATATGTTGATATTGCTCTGCGTTTTGCATCCCAGCATTCACATCCTGTAGAAAATATAATCATTTTCAGGGTAAGTATTGTATGTAGACATTGTCCCTATACTGCTCTATAACATGGAATATTTATTGTTTAGTTGAACATTTTCCTTCTTCCTTTGGAAGGAGACTTTCTAGGTTAAGGGTACAGTTGCCCTTGCCTTTTTGAATACAGTGGTACCTTGGGTTATGAATTTAATGCGCTCTCTTGGATGTTTCATATCATGAAAAAAATCATAAACCAAAGTACCAAATGTATTTTACATTGCAGACAGTGGCCTCTAGTGTCCAGCTCTGGTAATGCACCAGTTTCCTGGGGAAACTTGCTTTGTATTCCAAAAAAATTCATAACCTGAGGCATTATTTTCAATGGATTTTCATTCGTAACCTGAAATTTTTGTTACCCGAGGCATTCGCAACCTGAGGTACCACTACCTTTAAATTATGAAGGTATTCAAAATTGAATAAAGTGTGAAGATAGAAGCTTTAGATCAGGGCTCTCAACCTTATTGCGCCATGGGCTGGACAAATTCCCCTGCAGCAGCTGAGCGGGCTGGACACATGGTTTCCCCTGCCTCAGAGGAACGTTTGCACATGTGCAGGTGCATCTGCTTCTGCTCCCGGGGTCATTGCCACCACAGGCCAGATGAAACGGTGTTGGAGTCCAGGTGCAGCCTGCAGGCTATAGGTTGCGAACCCCTGCTTTAGATCCTTAGAATGGAATGCAAATTCTAAAATAAATTGCTAGTAGGTAGAAATTTGATTTTGATCTGCAATTTAAAATTCTTTGCTGTGTTTCCGATCAGGGCTTCTGAAACAACTTTCCTCAGAAGCACCGGATGCGTGTGCGGCAGATTTCCAAGTTGGGGCAAGGGCTGGGGCTGCTGAGGGAACCTTCCCTCAGCTACTCCGACTAGCGTCGGTCGTACGCTCACTGCGCGATGTCCGCTTTGGGGTTGGGGCTCCTGAGAACCTTCCCTCAGCAGTTCCGACTAGCGGTGGGCACGTGACGCATGGTGTGATGTCCGCTTTGGGGTCATGGCTGCTGAAGGAACCTTCCCTCAGCACCCTAGACCGACACTAGTCATGCACAGGGGGCGTGATGTCCGCTTTGGGGTTGCGGCTGCTGAGGGAAGCAGCTCAGATCGGTGCCGGCCACACGCGTGGTGCGGTGTCTGCTTTAGGGTAGGGCTGCCAGTCACCATCGTTTCTCTGCCATGTTGCTTTGCTACTATCCTGTTTCCCACTGTTGGTGGCGGCCAGCCCTGACCCCAAACGACATTGTGTCATGTGTGCATGGCTGGCACCGGTTTGGGCTGCTGAGGGAAGGTTCCCTCAGCAGCCCTGATGCTAAAGCAGATGTCACACCTTTAGTGTCTTGCACGGAAGACAAAGAAGGAGCCGCAGTGAGGGCTAAAACACAGCTTTATTGCATGATGGTCAGGATGAACATGTGGTAATGGCGGAAGTACAGCTCATTTTATACTGCAGTAATACATTTGAAAAGGGTTGCACGGTAGCTCATTGGCTGCTACCTGCGTGACGTCATTCTGAGTCACACCCATCTTTTCCAGGTGTTCCTTGCACGGGAAGGTTCCCGCGGCTGCCGGTGATTGGGGGAATTTGAACCATGTGAGCTGAACGCTCGCAGCTGCCCTCTATGGGCAGCTGGCTCACGTTCCTTTAACAGCTGAGTTACATTGTAATCATTGTCAGGTTACATTCATACATTCTTAAAGTAATACTGTTACATACACAACACTCCTCCCCCCCTAGGATGGGACGAAGTCCCTCAACCATTGTGGCTTCCCGCATGTCTGCTTGGGGCGTACGACTGCTTGGCTGAGCTCAGGGGAACTAGGGGCTCCGAGTTCCGCAGACTCTCGTCCTGCAACGGAAAGGGGGGACTCATTAGTCGTTTGACGGAAACTCTGTGACAACCTTGCGTTTGAAGAAGGGAACGGAACATGTAGCTGGGATGTGAACCCCTGCCTGTTGCTCGTGGCACCTGGGGACCCCCCAGCACAAACCTCGGAACCGACGAGGAGACCCTTGTTGTCTCGCCCCGGTCTCTTGCGCCTGCAACCGGCGTACTTGCGCTACCCCCTGCTGCCTGACTCGGAGTTCTTGGGGATGGAGAGAACGAACTTCCCCCTGCTGCCTGGTTCGGGGGTCTTGGTGATGGGGTAAACTCTAAAACAAAAGGACTGGGAGGTCTGGAGGTACCAGGGCTGAACTAAAACCCCTCTTCTTGCTCAGACGGGTGGGGGACCACTCCGCGATACCCCCCTGGTATGGCAACCTAAAGTCAAACTCATTCCACTCTTTCAAAGTATCCTCCTCCTCGTCTGGGAATCCAGGATATGCATTTGTACCCGAGGATGTCCCCGTATCTCCCCCTTGGGTTACGCGGGTGGGGGAGGACCCTAACGCTGACTCCCTTTCACTGGTAACTTGCCTTCTGAGTTGGTCAGCGTGCCTTCTCCACAGTAGACCTGTGCTAGTCTCGACTCTGTAAGACACTGGCCCCATTTTCTCAATGACCGTTCCTGGAACCCATGTTGGTCTCGAGGTTGCGTAATTCCTGCAGTGAACCGGGTCCCCTACCGCAAAACCTTTGGAGCTTCCTAACTCTATATTTCTCCCCTCATCCTCCACTCTGGTCGGATCCAACCGATCAAAAAGTGTTACCGGCTTCCTCCGCATGAGGAGCTCAGCCGGCGACAGTCCTGAAGCTAGGGGAGTTGCCCTATAACAAATGAGGAACTGACACAGTTGGAGGTTCAACTCACCGGGACCCATGCGCCGCAGTGCGTCTTTCGTAGTGCGCACTTGGCGCTCTACCTGACCGTTTGTGGTGGGGTGAAACGGGGCAGAGGTGATATGCCGGATGGCATTCCTCTCGATGAACGCCTTGAATTCCGCAGATGTGAAGGTACTGGCGTTATCGCTCACAAGGACGTCCGGCAGGCCGAAACAACTGAGCACCTTGCGCAATTGTTTAACGGTTGCGGCCGATGAGGTGTTAGACATGGGAATGACTTCCAACCACTTGGAGTATGAGTCGACTATCAGCAGAAACTTGGACCCGCGAAAGGGGCCAGCGAAGTCGACGTGTACTCGGGACCATGGCCCACGGGCCGTGTCCCATTCCCTATGGGGCAGCCTGGACTCCTCAGGCCGAGAGCTCTGGCAGCTCTCGCATGTGCCCACCAAATGCTCTATATCCGCGTCTATCGGGCCACCAGAAGTAGCTCCTGGCCAGTGCTTTGGAACGCACTATTCCCGGGTGGCTGGTATGCAGCAGTCAGCACCTTAGCTCGTAACTTCTCTGGGATAACTACCCGCTGGCCCCAGAGAAGGCAGCCCCTTTTAAGGGAAAGCTCTACTCTGCGCCTGAAAAACGATTTGAATTCCTCCTCGGGGGGAGTTGTGGGCCACCCTTTTCTCACCCAGGAACTAACTTGGGACAGGATCTTGTTGGCCGTCGTGGCTTTGGCGAGGTCTGCGGGAACTATGGGGGCGAGTCGAGAGACTCGATAAGCAGGACTTGGTGGTCCTGCTCTACCTCGCATTTGGGGTCTCCTAAACTAGGGAGGGGAGATCGGGACAGCGCGTCAGCGTGAGAGATCTCCTTCCCTGGGCGATGTACCAGCTCATACTGATAGGCATTGAGGAAAATCGCCCAACGCAGCATCCTGGGGGACAGGATTTGTTGGGTGGGCTTGCCTGTAGTGAAGATTCCCAATAGGGGCTTGTGATCAGTCACAATCGTGAACTCGCGGCCGTATAGGAAATTGTGGAACTTCTTTGTTCCCGCGATTATGGCCAGGGCCTCTCTATCTGTTTGCGTGTAATTGCGCTCTGCCTTTGAAAGTGACCTGGAATAGAAGGTGACCGGGGCTTCCCGCCCGCTCTCTAACACGTGGCACAGCACCACCCCCACCCCCACTGGTGATGCATTACAGACCAAAACTACTGGTTTCCTCGGGTCGAAATGAGTCAGAACAGCATCCGAGGATAAGAGCGCCTTGAGCTCTTTGAATGCTTTCTCTTGCCTATCTCCCCACCGCCAAACCGCATCTTTCTTAAGTAGCCCATGCAGGGGCTCTGCAACGGATGCCTTCCTTGGCAAGAAGGAATGGTAAAAATTCAGGAGCCCTAGAAATGACTGCAGCTCCGGTTTCACGGTGGGGCGAGGGGCGTTTTGCACAGCCGCAACCTTGGACTCGGATGGCCTGATGCCCTCCGGGGTTATCTTGAACCCGAGAAACTCAACCTCCTTTGCGAAAGACACGCATTTGTCCCTTCTCAACCTCAGTCCCGCTCTTTCGAATATGGAGAGGACCTTGTCTAGTCTTTTTGCTAGTTCCGATTTGCTCCCCGCTGTTATCAACACATCGTCAAAATATGGGAGCACGCCTGGAAGCCCCTTTAAAAGGCGTTCCACGAGGGACTGCAATATCCCGGGGGCCGAATTTACGCTGAATTGTAGGCGCGTTACCTTGAATGCCCCCTTATGCGTGACGATGGTTTGCGCAGCGGCAGCAGCTGGGGTTACCGCAAGCTGCTGGTACACCTGCGCCAGGTCTAGCTTGGCAAAACACCTCCCCCCATGCAACGTGGCCAGTAAGTGGCTAACTACTGGCACCGGATATGCATTTGGCTGAATGGCCTTGTTAATTGTACATTTGTAGTCAGCGCAAATCCTGACCTCCCCATTGGATTTTAAAGCTGTAACAATCGGAGTTTCCCACTCCGCAGAATCAACTGGAACTAAAATCCCCTGCCACACCAATTTGTCCAGTTCCGCCTCAATCTTGTCCTTGAGGGCGAAGGGAACTCTTCTTGGCTTGAGACGTATGGGCCGGATTTCTGGGTCCAACTCAAAAGAAACCGGGGGCCCCTTGTAAGTCCCAAGCCCCTTCTTGAAAACGTCCGGGTGCGCATCGTACACGTCCTGAATTGGGTCAGTCTCTATGGCGTTTATGCCAATTGGGTCAGTCTCTATGGCGTTCAATTCCCAGGGGAGCAAACCACTGGGTTCCCAGAAGGCAACAGTTCCCCCCCTAGTGAACCACTAAGGGCAGTTTTTCTGTGAACCTTTTGAACTTCACCATGAAGTTCCCCACCCCCAACACCGGGATCCCATAACCCTGCACGTCCAGTATGTACGACTTCATGGCCCGCAACTTGGGGCGTGCATTTGGGGGAATGCGCAGGAACTCCTTCTGGGACAGGATGGAGTAGGACGACCCTGAGTCTATTTCCATCCTAACCGGGACCCCTTGTAACAGTACCTCTACGAAGAAGCGCCAGTGCTCCAGGCCCACGCGGTTCACGCCTGCCGCGTCATCGTTGGCTGATACCTTTCCGATGCCGGCCGCCTTGCGTTGGTGTGCTTGAGGGTGTCTCGATGCACCCTTGTGTTCGGTTCGCCGGTGCCTGCAGACCCTGGCGATGTGGCCTTTCCGGCCGCAGTTGTGGCACTCGGCCTTCCAGAATGGGCACCTCGTTCGGTTGTGAGATGCGCCGCAGCCATCGCAGCAGTGGTTTCCTCTCTCGCTGGTTTGGCGCCTTTCTCCGTGCCTCTTTACTCTCTGCACGTTGTCGTCCTCGCTGGAGCAGGAGTCCGCAGTCGTAGATGACTCCTCGGAGGTTGCTGGGGTGCCTATGGGCTGTTGGGGGGCCCGCCAGGCCGCTTGTGCCGAGGTCCACCGGGCCGCTTGCACGGGTGACTTGGCCCTCTCAGGTGCGGCCCCTCGTGACTTAAAAACTCTGACCCTGCTCCTCGCCACCTCGGCCGCTTGGGCCTCTCGCAGTACCTCGTTGAACGTGAGGTGATGGTCGCGGGTCATCAACTTCCTCTGGACCTCGTCCCTCAGGCCACACAGCATGCGGTCTCAGAGGGCTATGTCCAGGTCCTCCCATTGGCAGTGGATGGCCACCAACCTAAGGGCCGCTGCGTAGGCAGATACGGATTCTCCCGGGCGCTGATCCCGCCTGTGGAACGCGACCCGGGCCAGAAAAATGGAGACGGGCGGCTGGAAGTGCTCCCTCAGTATCGTGAGGATGCGGTCAATGGGCACCGCGTCGACCTTCCGGGGAGCCACCAGGTTCATCAGAATGCGCAGTGTGGCCGGCCCCACCTGGGCTAGGAAGTGCGAGCGCACCTTCCCTTCGTCGTCGATGCCTGCAGCGTCCATGGCGTGCAGAAACTGGCACTTGTACAGCTCCCATTGCTCGGGATCACTGATGTCGAACTGGTGAGGCTTAATCTTGGGATGCGCCATGGATCCCACCTTCGTCGCCAATTTAGTGTCTTGCACGGAAGACAAAGAAGGAGCCGCAGTGAGAGCTAAAACACAGCTTTATTGCATGATGGTCAGGATGAACATGTGGTAATGGCGGAGGTACAGCTCATTTTATACTGCAGTAATACATTTGAAAAGGGTTGCACGGTATTTCTGGCTGCTACCTGCATGACGTCATTCTGAGTCACGTCCATCTTTTCCAGGTGTTTCTTGCACGGGAAGGTTCCCGCGGCTGCCGGTGATTGGGGGAATTTGAACCATGTGAGCTGAACGCTCGCAGCTGCCCTCTATGGGCAGCTGGCTCACGTTCCTTTAACAGCTGAGTTACATTGTAATCATTGTCAGGTTACATTCATACATTCTTAAAGTAATACTGTTACATACACAACAACACCCCGAGCACATGACCGGCACCAGTCAGAGCTGCTGAGGGAACCTTCCCTCAGCAGCCCTGACCCCAAATCAGACATTGTGTAGCGTATGTATGACTGGCACCTACCCCAAACTGGACATCTGCCAGACGTGATTCGCACCAGACTGGGCTACTGAGGGAAGGTTCCCTTAACGGCTCCAACCCAAAGCTGTATATCATGTGCACGCGACCGGCACCAGTCAGAGGTACTGCAGGAAGGTTCCCTCAGGAGCCCCGACCCCAAACGAGACATCACGTGCGTGGCCTTCGCCGGTCAGGGCTTCTGAGGGAAGCTGCTTCTCTTGGGGGCTGTGGTGGTATAGTGGTCAAAACGCTGAACTTGACAACTGGAAAGTCAGCAGGTCAGGAGTTCGAGACTCAAGTGCTACACAACGGAATTTCTGTCTCCGTCCCAGTTCCTGCCAACATAGTTCAAAAACAAGAAATTACAAGTATAAATAGGTACCACTTTGGTGGGAAGTTAAACAGTGTTCAGGGCACTCCAGTGTCTAGTCATGCCTGCCACATGACCATGAAAACGTCTGCACATGCTGACAGCGCTGGCTCTTTGGCTATAAACAAAGATGATTGGGGGGCTCGGTGGTCACCGCTGCTGCTGTACCACCAGTCCAAAACCTCAACAGTGTGGGGGCGTGTACCGGCCCATGTCTTAAAAGATTTGGGCACCCCTGACAAACTCTCAGGTTTGTCTTTACTTTTCCCCACACACCTCTTTAGAGCCTAGAAATGGATGGCAACTTCCAGAAATTCCAGTCAGCATGGCTACTAGCAATTCTCTGAGATGCAGTTCAGAGCAATACATTGGACCCCCGGATAATGACGTGTTCAATTAACGTTTTCAACTAACAACACATTTTTTGTGTCAAAGTCATCTCGGTTAATGACGTAGTGTCGTTATCCGAGCGGCCGTGTTTCACCTACCTTCCAATTTGGAAAATCGCCGTGGGGGGGTTTCCCTGTTTCCGGTTCTCTTTCTTCCCAGCAGTGTGTGGGAGGCTGTGAGGACCTATTCTGCACTATTCCTGCCTTCCTAGGTGCTCCCTGTGCTGCGCAACAGCTGATTATAGTTGCTGCCGCCATTTTGTTTGGTTGTTTTGTTTTTCAAAATGGTGGCCACAACTATTATCAGCTGTTACTTGGCACAGGGAGCACCTAGGAAGGCGGGAATAGTGCAGAATAGGTCCTCCAAGCCTCCTTCACACTGCTGGAGAGGCAGAGAGCCGGAAACAGACCCCCTGATGGCGATTTTCTAGCTTCAAAAGGTAGGATATCGCATCATAGGGGTGGGCAGAGGCGCTGATTGCCTCCCCCGAGCCTCCCAGGGGTGGCGGGGATCCAAAAATGGGTTAATTTTTTCCACTCATTTTCGGGTCCCTGCCACCGTTGGGTGGCTCGGGGGAGGTGATCCAAGTTGTTTCCGACCCCACCGGACCTTTTCCGACACTGCTGTAAGCAAACCCCCCTGTGGTAAACCCCTTCGTCTGCTGCAGTTTTTTGCTTGTAGCAACGTCGGAAAAGGGCCGGTGGGGTTGGAAACAGCTTGGATTGCCTCCCCCGAGCATTCCAGAGGTGGCAGGGGTGGCGAAGAACCGAAAATGGGCGGAAAAAATTCCACCCGCAGAATGTCAAAATCCGGATAACGACACGACTT
This sequence comes from Bradypodion ventrale, assembly GCA_035047345.1. Taxonomy (NCBI): domain Eukaryota; kingdom Metazoa; phylum Chordata; class Lepidosauria; order Squamata; family Chamaeleonidae; genus Bradypodion; species Bradypodion ventrale. Next base: position 148,455,227 of record JAWDJE010000002.1, read on the forward strand.
GGGGAACCAGGTTTTGTCGTTATTCGGGAGTCCACTGTATCTGTTTTCCCAAGCTCTACCTATTAGTTATGCGAGAGACCCCATTTTATTTTATTCCCAGATAGCTAAGTGCAACAAACTATTATTTTCATGGAAGATGGAATTTTGTTAATGATTCTAAATCTCATCTTCCACACAACTGTTTAACAGACTATGTACTCCTACAACCCTAATTCAAGGAAACATGGGCCTCTTTGCTCATGCTATTCCATACATGCAGAGCCACACTGTATATTGGGCAAAAGAGAGCTACATAATTTGGCATTGGATTCCATCTTGAAAACATACTGATCAGCATGCTAATGCATGCATTAAAAATGAAACAAACAGATAACCCATTAATGAGTACGTACATGTCTAAAGTTATTTGCAACTATGTTTCTTCTGTTAAAATAAAGTTAAAAATGATGCAACACTATCCAACATTAAAAGTTCAGCAGAGGAGTCTTTAAATGGGTAATAAAGCAAAAAGAGGAACTAATCTTGATTGATCCGAAGGAAGATTTCCTTGGAAAGTGCATGTCTGGACTTCCTAAAAAATCTAGCATTTTGGATGCTGGTGCACGAAAAAGCCTTCCATAATGGTCATAAATTATATATTGGGTCACTTGGGATAAGACTTTACTGGACTTAGTTTAATAATGCATTGATGTGTTTTCTTTTTTTTTTGAGCAGGTTCTCTTAGGAAAAGTGAAAAAGATCCAGCCTCCTAAAGACAAAAAGAAAGTGGCTTTGGATCCAACACCAAACTTTGATTGCCATATGTCCAGAATTCATCCTTCTGCTAAAGACTCTTTGGAGGAACAAGCCATTGGCTCATTGGTAGGCAAACCTTAAATTTGTTTACAGATGACATATAAATGCAATCATTTATTCACTCTGTTTGACACTAATTTTATTTTATCATAATGCAGCAGTTCTAGAAAACAACATATAAAGGCTGCAGTAGAACATTTGGAACACTTGGGGAAATGAAATAGAATGAATGAATTCATTTTTTAAAAAAACATAAGATGCAAAGGCCAATTCAAATCAGCTGGCTCTTTCTGCTTCTGAAGCAGAATCCACTCACCCGCCCCACCTACATAATGGGTGTTTATATTTTTTTTAAGACAGGGTAATGTGAAGAGTGTTTTTCTATGTCAGTGGTGGTGAACCTTTTAGGGCCCAAGTGCCCAAAAAGGGGGATGGGGGCAGCCATCATGTGTGCCAGTGACGTTATGTGGGTGTGTGCGCATCACGTGACCTCACTGTGTCCTTCAAACTGCACATGTGCACCACCAAGCACCCCCCACCCCCCAGGCTGCCAACCTCCAGAGAAGCCCAGCCCAACCTTATCTGAAGGTGCCTCTGTTGCACTCCCCGGAGAAGCCCACTGGGGAGAAGCCCTGGGTGGCAGTGACAGGCTTTCTCCAAAGCCTGGTGCAGTGGTATCACCTTTGGACAAGGTGGGATTTTCTGAGGTGGTTTGCAGATTGATATGCAGATTGATACGCAGTAGCCAGCAATCAGAGGATCAAACACATTTTTATTGGAATGTAGTCAATCTGAACATGAGGTCAATGGCAGAGCAATGCTCCTTATATACAACCGGTAACGATTCAAACCTGGCGCGGAGCCACATGATTGGGCAGTACAGGTAAACAGCCAGGTGACAACACTTGATTGGGTAATGAGTAAACAATAGCTACATCTATGGCGGGAACGCAGTCCCAAGATATCTACACAAGAGGAGTATTTGTTGTTGTTCAGTCGCACAGTCGACTCCGACCCTTTGCGACCCCATGGACCATTTTCCTCCAGGCGCCTCTGTCCTCTACCATCCCCCTCAACCCTCCCAGCTCTGTGCCCATTGTGTCTATAATACCATCTAGCCATCTCATCCTTGGCCTCCCCCTTCTTCTTTTGCCTTCCACCTTTCCCAACATCAATGCCTTCTCAAGTGAATCCTCCCTTCTCATTTGATGTCCAAAGTATTTTAGCTTCATCTTTACTATTTGACCTTCCAATGAGCATTCAGGGTTAATTTCTTTTAAGATTGACCTATTTGTTCTCCTCGCTGTCCAGGGGACTCTCAAAACCCTCCTCCAACACCACATTTCAAAGGCATCTATTCTTCTGCATTCAGCCTTCCTAATTGTCCAGCTCTCACATCCATACATTACTACTGGGAAAACCATTGTTTTGACTATTCTAATTTTTGTTTGCAATGTAATGTCTCTGCTTTTCACTAGGTTCCCCAGGTTTCTCATCGCTTGTCTCCCAAGAATCAGTCGCCTTTTTATTTCATGGCTGCAATCCCCATCTGCAGTGATCTTTGATCCTAAGAAAGTAAAATCTGTCACTGCTTCTACTTCTTCCCCATCTATTTTCCAGGAACTGATGGGGCCTGTTGCCATTATCTTGGTTTTCTTGATATTGAGTCTCAAGCCAGCTTTTGCACTCTCCTCCTTCAGCCCAATCAAGAGATTCTTTAGGTCTTCCTCACTTTCTGCCATTAGGGTGGTATCTCAGATTATTGATGTTTCTCCCAGCGATTTTAATCCCATATTGTGATTCCTCCATCCCTGCACTGCGCATTATGTGCTCTGTGTATAGGTTGAATAAGCATGGTGACAAAATGCAGCCTTGTCTTACTCCTTTTCCTATTCCAAACCACTCTGTTATTCCATGTTCTGTCCTAACTGTTGCTTCTTGGTTCATGTACAGATTTCTCAGGAGGCATATGAGGTGCTCTGGTATTCCCATCTCTTTAATTACTTGCCACATCTTGTTGTGGTCCACACAGTCAAATGCCTTAGTGTAGTCAATAAAACAAAAGTAAACTTGTTTCTGGTATTCCTTTGTTTTCTCCATGATCCAGCGTATGTTGGCGATGTGGTCTCTAGTCCCCCTGCCTCTTCTGAAACCAGCCTGCACCTCTGGTAATTCTCTCTCCACATGCTGCTGAAGTCTGTCCTGTATTATCTTGAGCATCACCTTGCTGGCATGTGGGATGAGCGCGATTGTTCGATAATTTGAACATTCTTTGGCATTGCCCTTTTTTGGGATTGGGACTGTTATGTATGCATGTACAATGTTACTTTAAATATATGAATGTAACCAGTCCACAATCACAATGTATCTCAGCTGTTAAGGAACGCGAGCAAGCCGCCCATAGAGGGCAGCTGCACGCGTTCAGTCTCACATGGTTCACATTCCCCAAATCACGAACAGCCGCGGGAATTTCCCCGCATGATCAAGAGCTACAGAAAAGAACTACAGAAGAGAGGCGTGACCTGGGCGAGGCCACGCCGGTAGCAGCCAATGAGCTACCGTGCAACAAGATTCAAATGTATTGTGTTACTGTATATAATGAGATGTACCTCCGCCATTACCACATGTTCATACTGACCATCAATGAATAAACCTGTGTTAGTCCTCCCTGCGACTCCTCCTTTGTCTCCCGTGCAAGACACTAAATTGGCGACGAAGGTGGGATCGATGGCGAATCCCAAAGTCAAGCCGTACCAGTTCGATGTCAGCGAACCCGAGCAATGGGAGCTCTACGAGTGCCAGTTTCGGCACACGATGGAAGCCGCCGGCGTCAACGACGACGCGAAAATGCGCTCACACTTCCTGGCCCAGGTGGGACCGGCCGCGATGCGGATCTTGATGACTCTGGTGGCCCCCTGAAAGGTGGACGACGTGCCCATTGACCGCATTTTGGAGAAGCTGCGTGAGCATTTCCAGCCGCCCGTTTCAATCTTCCCAGCCCGGGTCGCGTTCCATAGGTGAGACCAGCGCCCAGGCGAATCCGTGTCCGCCTACGCGGCGGCCCTCAGGCTGGCAGCGGTGCACTGCCAGTGGGACGACCTGGACCAGGCCCTCCGAGACCGCATGTTGTGCGGTTTGACGGACGAGGAGCTGCAGAGGCGCCTCATGACCCGCGACCACCGCCTCACGTTCAACGAGGTACTGCGGGAGGCCCAAGCAGCCGAGGAGGCCAGGAGCGGGGTCAGGTTGTTTAAGTCCCGAGGGACCGCGTCCCAGAGGGCCAAGTCACCAGTGCAAGCGGCCCGGCGGACACCAGCGAAGACGGCCTGGCGGGCCCCCAAGCCGCCCGCCGGCTCACCAGCGACGTCCGAGGAGTCGTCCACAACGACAGACCCCTGCTCCAGCGAGGACGACGACGTCCAGCGGATAAGGAAACGCGGGGAGAAGCGCAAGACCCGCGAAAGGCAAGGATGCTGCTGCGACGGTTGTGGGGCACCCCACGACCGCACGAGGTGCTCGTTTCGTAAGGCCGAGTGCCACAACTGCGGCCGAAAGGGGCACATCGCCAGAGTATGCAGACGCGGGCGGACCGAGGACAAGGGCAGTCCAAGCCACCCCCGGGGACACCAACGGAAGGCGACCGGCACCAGAAAGGTCTCAACCGGCTTCGACGAGGAAGGCGTCAACCGCGTGGGCCTGGAGCACCGGCGTTTTTTCGTTGAGGTACAGTTACAGGGGCTCCCAGTGAGAATGGAGATAGACTCGGGGTCGTCCTATTCTATCCTATCCCAGAGAGAGTATATGCGCATTCCCCCAGAGGCGCGGCCCAAACTGCGGGCCTTGAAGTCACACTTGCGGGACGTGCAGGGAAATGGGATCCCAGTGTTGGGGGTGGGAAAGTTCGAGGTAAAATTCAAGAACCATTCCGAGAGACTGCCCCTAGTCGTCCTCAAGGGGGGGAGATGCTGCCTTTTAGGAACACAGTGGTTTGCTCCCCTGGGAATCGAACTGTCCGGCATTAACGCCATCGAGACTGAGCCAATGCGGGATGTGTGCAATGCGCACCCGGACGTTTTCAAAAAGGGGCTCGGGACGTACAGGGGCCCCCCAGTCTCTTTTGAACTGGACCCAGAAATCCGGCCCATCCGCCTCAAGCCAAGGAGAGTGCCTTTCGCCCTAAAGGACAAGATCGAGGCGGAACTGGACATGCTGGTGGGGCAGGGGATTTTGGTTCCAGTTGACTCGGCGGAGTGGGAAATGCCGATTGTTATGGCCCTTAAATCAAACGGGGAGGTCAGGATTTGTGCGGACTATAAATGTACGATTAATAAGGCCATTCGGCCAAATGCATATCCGGTGCCCGTGGTCAGCCATCTACTGGCCACATTACATGGGGGGAGGTGTTTCGCCAAGCTAGATTTAGCGCAGGCATATCAGCAGCTCTCGGTAACCCCAGCTGCTGCCGCCGCACAGACAATTGTAACGCACAAGGGGGCCTTTAAGGTGACGCGCCTTCAGTTTGGCGTGAATTCGGCCCCCGGGATTTTCCAGGCCCTCGTGGAACGCCTATTAAAGGGACTCCCAGGTGTTCTCCCCTACTTCGACGATGTCCTGATAACAGCGGGGAGCGAGGCAGAGCTAGCTAGGAGGTTAGATGGGGTCCTCTCGGTTTTCGAAAAAGCGGGGCTTCGCCTACGAAAGGACAAATGCGTGTTTTTCGCGAGAGAGGTCGAGTTCCTCGGGTTTAAGGTAACCCCAGAGGGAATTCGGCCCTCGGAGTCCAAGGTTGCGGCTGTACAGAACGCCCCTCGCCCCACCGCGAAGCCAGAGTTGCAGTCTTTCCTAGGGCTCCTCAACTTTTATCACTCATTCCTGCCTAGGAAGGCATCGGTCGCGGAGCCACTGCACGCCCTACTCAAAAAGGACGCGGCTTGGCAGTGGGGGGACAGGCAGGAGAAAGCATTCATAGAGCTGAAGTCACTCCTTTCATCGAATGCCGTCCTGACTCACTTCGATCCGAGAAAGCCAGTGGTTCTAGTATGTGACGCGTCCCCGGTGGGGGTGGGGGCGGTCCTGTGCCACGTGCTAGAGAGCGGGCGGGAGGCCCCGGTGGCGTACTATTCAAGGTCCCTTTCAAAAGCTGAGCGCAATTACGCGCAAACGGATAGGGAGGCCCTGGCCATAATCGCGGGAACGAAAAAGTTCCATGACTTTTTGTATGGCCGCGAGTTTACGGTGGTGACGGATCACAAGCCGCTTTTGGGGATCTTCACTACCGGCAAACCGACCCCCCAAATTTTATCCCCCAGGATGCTGCGTTGGGCTATATTCCTCAATGCTTACCAATACGAGCTAATTTACTGCCCAGGGAAGGAGATCTCCCATGCAGACGCACTGTCCCGATCCCCTCTCCCTAGCCTAGGGGACCCCGCATGCGAGGTGGAGCAGGACCACCAAGTCCTGCTGATCGAGTCCCTCGACTCACCCCACATTGTTCCGGCCGACCTCGCCAAGGCCACGGCGGCCGACAAGATCCTGGCCCAAGTCAGCTCCTGGGTTAGAAAGGGGTGGCCCACTACTCCCCCAGATGAGGAATTCAAGCCGTTTTGCAGACACAGAGTGGAGCTCTCCCTGGAAAGGGGCTGCTTACTCTGGGGACAGCGGGTAGTCATTCCAGAGAAGTTAAGAGCGAGGGTACTGAAGCTACTGCACACCAGTCACCCAGGGATTGTGCGCTCCAAGGCTCTAGCCAGGAGTTTCTTTTGGTGGCCCCAAATAGACGCGGATATAGAACGGTTAGTGGGCACGTGCGAGAGCTGCCAGAGCTCTCGGCCCGAGGAGTCCCGGCTACCCCACAGGGAATGGGACACGGCCCGCGGGCCATGGTCCAGGATTCATGTCGACTTCGCGGGGCCTTTCCGCGGGGCCACGTTCCTACTGGTAGTCGACTCCTACTCCAAGTGGTTGGAGGTAATCCCTATGAGCAGCACCTCCTCCACGGCGACCATTAGGCAGTTGCGCAAGCTTTTTGCCTGCTTCGGCCTGCCAGACGTCCTCGTGAGCGACAACGCGAGTACCTTCACGTCTGCAGAGTTCAAAACGTTCATAGAAAGGAACTCAATCAGGCACATCACCGCTGCCCCTTTCCACCCCGCCACCAACGGTCAGGTAGAGCGCCAAGTGCGCACTACGAAAGACGCACTGCAGCGCATGGGTCCCGGTGAGTTGAACCTGCACTTGTGCCAGTTCCTCATCTGCTACAGGACAACCCCCTTAGCTTCAGGTTTTTCCCCAGCCGAACTCCTCATGAGGAGGCGTCCGGTAACACTTTTTGACCGGATGGATCCGTCCAGGGTGGAGGATGAATGGAGAAACATAAGTATAGGGGGAGGGAACTCCAACAAAAGTTTTTCGGTAGGGGACCCGGTTCACTGCAGAAACTACGCGGCCTCGGGACCAGCGTGGGTACCGGGGACAATTGTGGAGCAAACGGGGCCGGTATCCTACAGGGTCGAGACCAGTTCAGGTCTACTATGGAGAAGGCACGCCGACCAACTCAGAAGGCGAGTCACATGGTAGGCACTTGCGAGAGCTGCCAGAGCACCCGGCCCGAGGAGTCCCGACTTCCGCACAGAGAATGGGACACGGCCCGTGGTCCGTGGTCCCATCTACATGTGGACTTCGCGGGTCCTTTCAGAGGTACCCTTTTCCTTATAATAGTGGACTCCTACTCCAAGTGGTTGGAGGTAATTCCCATGGCCAGTACATCGTCAGCTGCAACGATTAAGCAATTACGCAAGGTATTCAGCTGCTTCGGTTTACCTGACGTACTTGTGAGCGACAACGCCACAACTTTCACGTCAGCAGAGTTCCAGGGTTTCATAGAGATTAACAAAATTCGCCACATAACTGCGGCCCCTTTTCACCCTGCTACAAATGGTCAAGCGGAACACCTGGTGCGAACAACGAAGGACGCACTGCGTAGGATGGGCCCAGGTGAATTGAACTTGCAGCTCTGCCAGTTCCTATTAAGGTACCGTGTAACCCCCTTAGCGTCAGGGCTCTCTCCCGCTGAGCTCCTCATGCGGAGGAAACCCGCCACGATTCTCTCGAGATTAGACCCAACCAGGGAGGAGGATACGGGTAGAAACATAGAAACGGGGGGGCACCAAGAGTTTTGAGATCGGCCAGCTGGTACATTGCCTAAACTACGCGACTGGTGGCCCCACTTGAGTACCTGGAATAGTGGTCGGACAGACGGGGCCAATCTCCTACAATGTCGAGACAGGCACAGGACTCCTGGAGGAGGCACGCCAACCAATTCAGAGGTAGAGTAGTGGAAGGCAAGACGTGAGTGACCAAATGGAGCAGTCAGCGTTAGGGTTCTCCCCACCTGCTTATCCCAAGGGGGAGACACAGACCACAGGGGGGAGGGAAATGAGACAAACCCACATCCTTTTGCCCCACCGGGTAACAGGAACAATTTAGAGGAGAGGGATTTTGAAGACTTGTTAGATTTTGAGTTAGGAGACCAGAGGGGGGTTTTTCGGAGTGGTCCCCCACCCATCCAAGCGAAGAGTGGGGGGTTTTCTTTAGTCCCTGGAGCCCCCGGTTTCACATCCCTGGAGTTTACTCCCACACCTAGACCTTCCCAATCCCCGGCTCACGACTTGCAGCCAATCGCTAACGAGTCACCCTCCTCAAATGCAGGGACTCCGGCCCAAAGTGCGGCCACCACTCACTCAAAGCGAACGTGCGGAAAGCCTCAATGGCTTAAAGGACTTCATCCTCACCTAGGGGGGAGGGATGTTATGTACTGAATAGATTGTGACAAGTACCCTTTAACTGATTGTATCCGACAATTGTATCCATTGTAAGTAATCAATGACACATTGTAGCAAGCTGTTAAGGATAATACTGCTCGTGCCAGTAGCAGTATCCAGCTCACATGATACAGATTCCCCTGAATACCTGAAGGGCGGGAAACTTCCCCGCCGCACCGCACCTGGGTGTGACGATCCATGACGTCACGCGGATAGTAACCAATGAACTATCACCAGGGTTATTCAAAATGTACAGTATGCTATAAATAGAGCTGTTTGGTCCACCATTACCTCATGTTCACTCTGACTACCATGCAATAAAGTTGTGTTTTAGCCCTTACTGCAGCTCCTTCTTTATCTTCCATGCAAGACACCAAACATTGCATCTCAGGTGTCCTTGTATAACATGATCAAGACTTCATAACCTTGAGAAATCGGAAGCTACCTTTCTGCTTACTTACAAAGGGTGAAGGAAGATGAAGCTTTCCATTTCATTTTGATTATTGCTAACCAACACAGCAATGCCTTGAAAGAGCTTTTTAAAAGCCCTCTAAATTCTAAAACAGTAACAGCATTTTTTAAAAATGCAAAAAAATTCATTTCTGTTTTTTTCCCATTTCTCAAGAACATTAAGCAACTTCAGCAAAGAGCCAGCCAGCCAGGAACTTTGGTTTAATCAGGGGTGCCCAAACTATGGCCTGCAGGCTTGATCCAGCCCCCGACAGCAATTCATCCAGCCCTCGCTACTCCCAGAGACAGAAGTAAAATGTGCATGCGCAGAACGCTGCTGTAAATGCACCTGCAGCTGTCGTAAACACATTTACGACAACCATGGGTGCATTTATGGCAGTGTTCTGTGCATGCGTGGACATGTTTTGTTTCCGTGGGAGGAACCATGTGACTGACTCGCTGAACCATGTGACCAGCCTGTGGCCCGAAAAATTTGGGCACTCCTGGTTTAATCCCACAGATTGGATCAACTGGAACCAAATAAAAATTGAGCAATCCTCCCCACACAAAAAAAAGTATGTGACAGGGACCAAAAATGTGTGGGGAGGAGTCGATCAGCAATTGGCTGATTCACATTGGTATGTATGTTATATAGCATCTGGAAAGAAGAGTGAGCCAGCCTGACTCCCAATCCTAACCAAACTGTGGGACAAATGCCCATCTGATTACACACTCTCACTTGATAGAGTGCAACTGATCAATGCAAATTATTGCCTTCAATGTTTCTGTGTACCAGACTTAGTGATTAGTCAATCCAAGGTAAGGCTATCCTTCTAATACATACGATGAACATATTATGGTAAGTACAACATACTTTTTTTATCATTAGGAACTAAGGTGATAGGAATGCTATCTGTCCCACAGAGTGCATTAAGCTCTTCTGTAAGAGCAGCTTTTTGATTGTTGCAAGATGATCAATATGGAAGAGTAGCAGAGAAATATGATTTTGGTGCAGTATATGAACGGAAAAGGGACCAATTTTGACAAAGGCATGAACCCTAACCATCATAACTGTGTTAATTTTGTATTGTATTTTATTGCATAGTTGTATTAAATGTTCATTCCCCCCCTTTTTAAAAAAAATAATTCTTGGTTTTTCTAACAATCAAGGCAGCAACCATGTTGTTAAACATGTAAAACAATAGCAACATTTGCTGGCTTAGATTATTTAAATATTTGAATTTCCATAGAAATAGTGATATTTGGCTTGTGTTTTGGATTAGATTAGATTGAGTCTAAGAGGTTTATTGAAATAGAGAATGTTCTAGAAGTCATTTTCCTGAAAATAACAAAACCTGAAGTTCTTTTAGCAGCCACTTTGTAAATTAAAATCTTAATAAATTCTGCTACTAACTCCATTATGATATTTTCATATTTACAGATATATTTTTATGAATATAATGGGCTTTCAAAACCTGTGGCTAAACCTAGGCAGTGTCTTCCATATGCAGTGATAAAAGTAAGAAGTGTTAATCAGAAGATGAGCAATGGATCTGTTGTAACATCTTTGAAGTATAGACCTAAAATGTTGCCTAAGCAAGTTGGTAAGCTATTTTTATGTGTATCCTGTGTTTTTATTTTAATGCATTCACGACGATCTTCAGTATTTTATATAGCAATTCTCCCAAGTTATCTGTCCAGTACTTTGGAGTTCTGCCACTCATTTAATCTACAATAAATAGCTTTTTTTGCCTTTAGAACAGGGGTTCTCAATTTTTTTGCACCAGGGACGGACCTGCACACACGCACATACGCACGGACACAGCTGCACGGGCCAGTCACGTGATTCCCCTGCCACCTTTTCCACTTCCTGTGGTGGCTGCATGCGCAATCGTCACATTTTTGGCTGCTTTTGCAGCCACCACTTCCCGTGGCAGTTTGAGGGAGAATGGCACATTTTGCCACGTTTTTTGTAATTTTGCCACGTTTTGGCACTTTCAGCAGCAGCAGGGAGTTTCCAGTGGTGGCTAGGTCCTCAACATGGGCCGGATTAATTGTCGCCAGTGTAGGTTGGTGGGGAAAGATCTTGGGGACATGAAAGGAGCATCATTCGGGCATCCCCAGCAAAAATCCTTTCAACCCAGAATAATTTCTGGCATGAAATAATAATAATAATAATAATTATTATTATTATTATTATTATTATTATTATTATTATTATTATTATTATTATTATTATTATTATTATTATTATTATTATTATTATTATTAAGTGTAAGGATATCTCATTGTTAGAGAGAAAATGTGTTATGATCCAAAATATACAAAAGATTGTTGGATATGTAAAAAAGAAGTAGGGACATGTTTTCATTTATGGTAGGAATGTAACAATGTGGAGAAAATATGGGAAATAAACTTTTGAAATCAGTCAAATATTGTCTATAATATTGGACATATTTGTTATGTTGTTCTCTTTGTTTATTTTGAAAAAAATGGAGGAAAATGTAACAACAGGGAATATGTGGTTCTCCTTCGGGTAGTCCATGAATTCCCATTTACGGGTTTTGCGCCTGCGCAGAGCCGTTACCAGAGCTTTAAAGCTAATTGGATGAAATGTTTCAGCATTAGGATCGCCCACCGTACCCTTAGGCGCCATTTTGCGCTCTTTCCTCAGTTCTCTTTCTGTCATAACAACAGGAGTCCGCTGAGAGAGCTCTTCAATTTTTTGCTGTCATTTTCTCAAGAAAAGACTTCCTAGCTTGTTCATTTTTCAGTAATCTTGTCTGATCTGCTCTTCTTCGTGTAGTCTGTGAATCCCCACTTGTGGGTTCTGTGCCTGCGCGGAGCTGTGACTAGAGCTTTAAAGCTGATTGGATAAAAAGATTTGTGGTAGGACTGCCCACCGTGCCGCCCTTTCCTCAATTCTCTTCTTTCCGCCTTAGCAGAAGGAGACCGTTGAGAGCTCTCGCCAATTTTTTTCATCAATTCTCCAGAAAAGACAACTTATTTTCACAATATTTTGCTGGTGATCTTGTCCTCCGGGCAGGAAACCCTCCTCGCAGCTGTTTCTCCTTCTGGAGAAGCAGTTCCAGGCATTTTTCATTAAAATTTATCTCACAGTCGTTTGTCCCTCACGGGCCTCAAGAGTTCGTCAGTTTTTCTACAGGTTGCTTCTCCCTCACGGGTGAAGCAGCCGTTTTTCTCTCAGGGAAGCTCCTCATTTTTTTCTGTCACTTGTCCCTTGCGGGTTGGGCAGCATTTCTTACAATTTTTCTCGTTCGCCGGTCTCCCCCCCCCCCCAGCCATTTGCCTGCCTCGCGGTGAGCATTTGTGCTGTTCCCACTCTTTTTGTGAGGTAAATTTTGATGGCTTCAGCTGCCTTCAAGCAGTGCCGACCAACTCAGTGCCGACCAACTTATTGCCTACCTGCAATAAGAAGTTCCCTTCCTCAGATGGCCACAGCGAGTGCTTGTTCTGCCTCGGGGAAGCACACAAGACTAAGACGTGCACTCACTGCAAAAACTTTACTCATGTTAGAACATAAGAACAGCCTTGCTAGAACAGGCCACAGTCCATCCAGTCCAGCATTCTGTTTCACACAGTGGCTTACCATTTGCTTCAGGGTATTCCCAAGCAGATGCCTTCACCTGCTTAGGATTCTCTGGAAATGGCATAGAGAGATATCCTGCCTATCTCTCCAACCCCGAGGTTGTCCTTAAGTATCCATAACTATACCCATTGATATCCTTGTCCTCCATGAACTTGTCTAATCCTTTCTTAAAGCTGTCAAGTCTGACAGCTGTCACCACTTCTTCTGGCAGGAAGTTCCATAGACCAGTGATACTCTGGGTGAAAAAGTACTTTCTCTTAATTTTTTGAGAACTAGCACCCAAAAGTTTCATGGAGTGTCCCCTAGTTCTAGTGTTGTGCGATAGGGAAAACAGTTTTTCCTTATCTACTTTGTCCACACCGTGCAATCAGGTCACCTCTTAGACACCATTGTTCAAGAGTGAAGAGGCCCAACCATTGCAGCCTCAGATAGTAAGGAAGGTTTTCCAGCCCCCTAATCATTCTGGTTGCCCTCCTCTGCACTTTTTCTGGTGACCAGAACTGTACACAGTACCTGTATTCCAGATGGGGCCTCACCATAAATTTAATGACACTTGCTGACTTATTTTCTACATCCTTCCTAATGATCCCTAGTATTGAGTTTGCTTTTTTCACTGCTGAGGCACATTGGGTTGACACCTTCATTGAGCTGTCCACCAGGACACCAAGGTTCATTTCCTGGTTTGTCACAGAGAGCTCAGACCCCATCAGTTTATAAATGTAACTAGCAAGGGTTGCCCGGCGTTGCCGGGCTTTTTTCTCCGTGTGTTTTAATAAAAAATGAACCAATTTTATTTTTGTTATTAACTGGGATCTGCTTTTTTTGGTTTTTTTTGAGGATTAATAAAAGAAGAAAGTATGATATAATTTTTTCAAATTGTTTTATGTAAGTGAATAATGTTTTATTTTTTTGAATTTTTTTAATTAGTTGTACCGTAGGTCATAATTTTAATAATGTAAAAGTAAATGTTTTTTACATTCAATGTTTGTGTGTTTTTGAATTGTTTTTACTATTGTGGCCAGCAGGTAGTGCTGGTAGGGGTTATTGTATTTTGACTTTTTTCTCTCTCCTGGCCTCTGGGTGGAGCTTCTTCTGGTAAGTAGTCTCTTTCTTTATTCATTTCTTTTTCAGTCCTGGTGGAGGTAGCACATCTTTTGGTAAGTTTGCTTGTTTTCTTTGTTTTGTGTGTGTGTGTGTGTGTGTGTGGGCGGGGGGGGGGGGGGTTGGAATTTGTATTTTTTGTCTGTTTGTTTTGTTTTTGATTGTGTCTTTGTTTACTTCGTATTGTTTTTGGTGTTTTTGTTTTTGTGTATTTTTGGATGTGTTTGACTGTTTTTAGTAATGTTTTTAAATTTTATTTATTTATTTGTTGGTGGGGAAGGGACGTGGTTTATAAATGTACAGTTTATAAATGTAATTGGGGTTTTTTGCCCCAATGTGCATCACTCTGCACTTACTAATGTTGAAGCTCATTTGCCACTGTTTTGCCCACTCCATTGTCATGAGACCCCTCTGGAGCTCCTCACAATCTCTCACAGTTTTCACTACCCTGTATAATTTAGTGTTGTCAGCAAATTTGGCTACCTTGCTATTTACTCCTACTTCTAGATCATTTATGAAGAGGTTGAAAAGCAGGGGTCCCAGTACTGAACTTTGGGGGAGCCCACTCTATACTTCCCTCCACTTGGAGAAGTGTCCATTTAGTACTACCCTCTGTTTCCTGTCCCTTAGTCAGTTGCTGATCCAGGACAAGACCTGTCCCTTTATTCCATGACTGGCAAGTTTATTCAAGCGCCTTCGGTGCGGGAACTTGTCAAAAGCCTTCTAAAAGTCCAGATAAACAATGTCAACTGGATCTTCCTTATCCACATGCTTGTTGACACTCTCAAAAAATTCCAACAGATTAGTGAGGCAGGATTTGCCCTTGCAAAATCCATGTTGGCTCTCCTTTAGCAGCGCCTTCTCTTCTATGTGCCTTCTCTTCTATGTGTCTTTGAAGTCTCTAAGTGTTTTTAGCTATACGCTCCTCAAAGTCTTGCTTTGCTTTCCTGATTGTTGCCTTGCATTTGTTCTGCCAGAATTTATGTTTCTGCCTGCTGTCCTCATTCGAACAAGCCTTCCATCTTCTAAATGAGCTTTTCTTGCTTTTGATTACTTCCCGGACAGCTCCTGTTAGCCACATCGGAGTCCTCTTGGACCTGGCAGTGCCCTTTTTCCTTTTGGGTATGCATTCCAATTGTGCCTCTGTTATTGTTTTTGTAAACAGCCTCCATGCCTCTTGGAGTGTTTGGATTCTCTCAATTTTCCCTTTCAGCTTCTTGTTTACTAGTTTCCTCATCTTTGGGAAATTTCCTTTTTTGAAAATTTAAGGTCTCTGTGTTAGATTTTCTCAGTGACTTGCGGTCTATAATCAAGTTAAACATAATTGAGTTGTGGTCACTGTTCCCTATTGGATCAGTCACATTAACATCTTGCACCAGATCAAGTCAAGGATTCTTGTACCTCTAGTTGGGTCTTCAACCATCTGTCCCAGGGAACAATCATTTAACATAGCTAGGAACTTTATCTCTTTATTATGTGCTGAACAACAGCTCACCCAGTCTATGAGAGGGTAATTGAAGTCCCCCATTATAACCAGGCTTCCCTTCTTGGATGCCTCCTTTACAACATTATCCAACTGCCAGTCTCCCTCAGGAGTTTGGGTCGGAGGCCGATAGTATATGCCTACTGTTAGACCATCCTTGTGGCCTGGTACTCTTACCCACAGAGTTTCTAATGGTGACTCCAAATCACCTAGATATTCCAATTCATATGATTTTATCACTTCTTTGACATACAAGGCTACACCACCTCCTGTTTGCCCCTTCCTATCCTTCCTGTACAGTTTGTAGCCTGGGATAACTGTATCCCATTGGTTATCATCCGTTCACCAGGTTTCAGTGATGCCAATAATATCAATTGTTTTTTATCTATTGCTAAGTATTCCAGCTCCCCTATTTTGTTCCGGAGGCTTCTGGCATTTCCATTTTGTTCCGGAGGCTTCTGGCATTTGCAGTGCAGAACAGGAGCTATCGTCTGAAGGCGCATCTGATGGAGGTAGCTCTTGCCCCAACTACAGCTGATCAGGCTTCTCAGCCTCCCATCCAGACTACAGTGCTCAAGACGGCCGCCGGTGATGGGAACTCTTCCAAATGGCGGATGCCCCGTGCAAGAAGAAAAGGGACAAGGCTGGGGAGAAAAAAGACAAAGTCTCGGAAGGAGGGCCAGCACTCTATGCCTTACACACCAAGACCACCACTTTCACTGCGTGTGTCTTCCTTCTCACCAGCTTCAGCGATTATTACCACGCCTTCCGTCTCCGGGGTCCTCCATTTGTGGCAGAAGTTCCTCTTCGGAGTCGCCTACCAAGGCCCCACGACCGGCCGGCTCCTCTTCTCCACCACTGCCTCTCCCCCGTCCATCACCACCTCCCCCCACCTCGTGGAAGGTCCTTGTTGCGCCGGTCAACACCTCAACGGATCCCAGCCACCGATTCAGCTACTGTTTAATCGATTACTGCTCCAGTCACCTCCTCCGCTACCATTCCGTCAGCCACCATTCCGTCACCAACAACTTCTGTTCCAGCCATGCAGATGGACTTTTTTCAAGCCTCTCTTTGAGACCATGGAAAGGACTTTGGCGGAGCAGATTAGAGGTGCCGTGTTCCAGGGTTCCTTTACAAGTCCTTTCCTCTTCCCCCTTCACAGGGCCAGGCCCCGGAATGGAGGTTGCTCCGCCACCATCTAGGCCGTCGAGCATTCGCTCCGTCGGCCCGCCCAGTCCTGACTGGCATGGTACCGACATCAAAGTATGGAGCAGTTGCTCCGTCAGCCAACCCAGGCATGACTGCCGTGGTTCCGAGGTTGAAATGAGGATCCCTCCACCATCTACGGACGAGTCTGAATCGTCATTGGAGGAGGTGGAGGTGGAGGCAGAGAAAACATTTGACCAGATGATCGGAACTGTTGATCCGCCACGTGGTGAGGACCAGAGGTCCTTCATGACCATGCTGACACGGCTTGGCACTGTCTTGAGTCTCCGGGCCGATCATCCACTACTTGAATCTGAGGACCAGGTGATGGCAAAACTGGACAGGAAGTCCATTCCGGCCTGTCCACATCGCCGTGCTGCCTTCGCTGCTGAGCTCTGCAAAGGCAGTCTGGAAGAAGCCCACTTCATCACACACTGTTTCGATGAGGGTCGACGGAATCTACTGTAAACTGGTCTACAACGTGGAGTTTCTGCAGGCCCATCCCCTTCCGAACTCCATGGTTGTCAGGGCTTGCGAGAGCAAGACGGCCATCAGTGTGTTTCCTGTGCCTTCAATGCCTGAGGGCAAGAAACTTGATGCGCTGGGCAGGAAATTCTATGCCACCGCATCACTGTCTCTGTGTGCGATCACGGTAACACTGAACTCCACAGCGATGGGACTCTACCAATCCCACCTCTGGGAGCAGGCAAAGACTTTTACCTTGAAGCTGCCTCCCGAGCTCCACGCAGAATTCAACAAGCTATATGACAAGGGTGATTACCTTGCTGAGCAGCAAATGGGGACTGCCCGTCACATTAACGATGACACAGCGAAGGATAAACTGCCTGCTGATCTGCAAGCTGAATTTCAGTCCCTATGTGATGAAGGATGATACTGCAGTGGTTCAAGTGGCTAAGGTACTGACTGAGAGGCAGAAGGTCAGCAGTTTGATTTCCGAGTACTGCAGGACGGAATGAGATCCCGCCTTTGTCCCAGCTCCTGCCAACCTACCAGTTCAAAAGCAAGAAATTGCAAGTAGACAATAGGGACCACTTCGGTGGGAAGGTAACAGTGTTCTGTGCACTCCGGTGTCCAGTCATGCCTGCCACATGACCACGGAAATGTCTGCAGAATCAGACAGCGCTGGCTCTTCGGCTTTGAAACAGATGAGCACTGAACCCTAGAGTCGGATACGACTGTCTTTCGAGCAAGGGAAACCTTTACCTATGTGACGAAGGTGACTACCTCTCAGAACAACAAATGAGAACAGCACGTCACATCAATGATGCAGCGGTGAAGGACATGTCCACCTCCATCCTGCTGCATTATCACGCCTGATTGTACTCCACTGATTTGGAGGACCCCACCAAGAAACTGATAGAGGACCTTCTCTTTGATGGACAGGGTTTGTTTGCCCAAGAAATGGACAAAGCTCTAAATGAGCTCAGGCAGTCCAAGACTATGGTCAAATTCTTTGGACTGACATCTCCAGGGCTGTTGTCCTCGCTTTCGTGGTACCAAACCTTTTACCACCAACAGGGACAAGGTTTCCAACAACTGAG
Organism: Bradypodion ventrale; assembly: GCA_035047345.1. Classification (NCBI taxonomy): domain Eukaryota; kingdom Metazoa; phylum Chordata; class Lepidosauria; order Squamata; family Chamaeleonidae; genus Bradypodion; species Bradypodion ventrale. The sequence continues at coordinate 148,473,257 of JAWDJE010000002.1, forward strand.
CCCAAGATAGCAACAGGATGGGCAGTGTCCTACTTTTTATTGTCCACGCGGCTAGCAAGGAAGGCACAAGTGCCAGCCCTACAGTCAACAGTGTGGCAAACGTACAGAGAGGAAGTCAAAACAACACGTTTGACTTCCCTCTGACCAAGACTCCCTTCAACTTCCTTATGTACACCTCCAAATATTTGTGCAATCGTGGACTGGCATCACAAATGACCAGTGGGTCTTCAAAATCTTATTCACTGGTTACGCCATCGAGTTTGACCGAATTCCTCGAGTCGTCAGACTTCAGCGCACTTCTCCTTCCACCCATCTCCAGGAAGAGGTGTCGACACTGCTAATGAAAGGCGCCATAGAAACCATGCCTCCTTCAAAATGGGGCGGCGGTTACTACTCGAGGTACTTCGTGGTGGAAAAGAAGGATGGAGGCCTCTGTCCTATCCTAGATCTCAGATGCCTCAACAAACATATCCACACAAGAACGTTCTGGATGGTCACACTCCATACTGTCATCCCTCTGATGGATTGGTTTAAGGTCATAGACCTCAAGGACGCTTTCTTCAATGTCAACATCTGCAAGGAGCACAGGAAGTTTCTTCATTTTCAAATCGGGAACAACGTCTACCAGTACCAATGTCTCCCCTTCAGTCTTTCCACGATGCCCCGGGTCTTCACGAAATGTATGGCACCGATTGCAGCCTATCTTCCTCAGGAAGGTATACGGGTCTTTCCTTATATTAACGACTGGCTCATTGCATCGCTCACAAAATACAAGGCGACACGAGACATCATGTACATTGTAACACTCATGGAGCATCTCGGTCTATGGATCAATTTTGAAAATTTGAAGTTGAATCCATCACAATGTGTTGACTACATTGGAGTGATAATCGACTCGACCCAAGTGAGAGTATATGCTCTGATAAAGTGCCTCCAGGACATAACTAAGGTGATCAAACTTTTCCGGTGCAGACCACAAGTACGAGCAAAGAAAGCTCAGAGACTTCTAGGGTTGATGGCTTCCACAAAGGCAGTGATTCCACACACCAAGCTGAAGATTTATTTATTTATTTCCTTAGATTTGTACCGCTGCCCCATCGCCAATGACAACTCAGGGCAGCTCCCACCAAATGTTACAGAACTCAACATAAAAACATACCCACAATAAAAACATCATAAAAACCCTAAGCTTAAAAACAGTAAAAAGCTAAAAAAAACACCAGGTGGCCTTATATCAACCAACAGGGTGTGTTGTCCCACCAGCAGCACCCCGCACCTGGTGAGCTAACCATGTTTTCAACCCCTTTCTGAATGGCAATAGCTCTGCCTGGAGGCACAACTCGGTCGGTAAGAGGTTCCACAGGGCTGGAGCAGATACGGAGAAGGCTCTCCTTCTGGTGCCAGAGAGACGAGCCTCTCTGACATATGGAACGCTTAGGGAGCCCCTCCGATCTGGTCTGGTGCGTTCTCTACAGTCATGGCTTCTTCATAGCTTCAATCCACTGGCGGACCAGTCGACCAAAAGACTGACACCATCTTCGGAATTGGTGGACCAACTTGCATGGTGGACCTTAGCTCTGAATGTTTCAACGGGGAAACATTTATATCCCCCCACAACCAACAATCCAAATCCTGACCGACGCAAGCAACTACGAATGGGGTGATGCTTGTGGGTCTCTGACAGTAAACAGTCTGTAGACACAGGAAGAGGCATGGTTTCATATCAATTACCTCAAATTGCTAGCCATTTGGAAGGCACTGAGGTCCTTCAAAACTGTAATGTCAGACAAAACTGTCCAGATCACATCGGACAACACGACAGTGATCGCATATTTCAACAAGCAGGGCGGCATGAAATCGATGACCCTCCTGTACCTGGCCATTCAACTATGGGAACGGTGTCTCAAGAGGCCCATCTTTCCCATTGGTGTCCACATCCAAGGAAAACTGAATGTCCTGGCAGATGGCCTGAGCAGAATGAGCTCAACCATGCACGAATGGTAACTGGACGACAGAGTGTTCCAGTCCATTTGCAAACAATGGAGAGTCCCATACCTGGATCTCTTTGCGTTGGAGACGAACAAGAAGTGTCCGAGGTACTGCTCCAGAGCAGGGATCGGATGGGGCTCAGAAGGGGACACCTTCATGGTACGGTGGGACAGGGACTATCTCTATGCATTCCCACATTTCCTCTCATCCAGAAGGTCCTCATAAGGATGCTCCACCATCGAGCTCAAGCAATCGTGATCACTCCAACTTGGCCGAGGCAGCCGTGGTATCCACTTCTACTGCAGCTGTCTTCACAATAGCTCACTCCTCCAGAATCTCCATCGCTGATCCAAATGGAGAGAGGCCAATTGCTCCACTCCAATCTGCCGTGTCTGCATCTCATGGCATGGAGAATAACCCAAGACATTGTGGAGTACCTTTTACAGCAACAGAGACTGGACTGAGCATTGCGTCCATCAGGTTCCACTTGGCGGCCATTGTAGCACACTGTACTGTGAACTCTTTGGCTTCAACAGCATTTAGAAACCAGACAATCAAGGGATTTCTAAAAGGTCTTTCTAATACTTTCCCACCTGTCAAAACTGCAGCCCCACAGTGGTCTTTGTCTACTGTACTTATTATACTTACCAAGCCACGGTTTGAAACTCTGGCTACCACAGATAGACATCTGCTCACCTGGAAATCTGCCTTCCTGGACAATCAATCAATCAGTTTAATTTATATCCCGCCTTCCTCAGCCGAGGCCGACTCAAGGCGGCTAACAACATAATCCAACACAGAGATACAATAAATTTAAAATGGAAAACAATCCAGATAAGCATAATATCAAAATACAAAAACTACACTACATAATTAGGTCATAAAAATACAATAAAAATACAATAAATATAATTATACTACAGCAAACCCAACGCGGCAGTCTTCAGCCTGGCCCGGTGGTCCATGGCCCTTTATCTCCCCCCACAAGGGACGGGAGAGGAGGGCGGGGGCCCCTCGCAGCTGCGGCGATGGTCCTGGGGCGGCAGCAGTCTTCGGCCTGGCCTGGCGGCCCATGGCCCTTTATCTCCACCACCGCAAGGGACAGGAGAGGAGGATGGGACCCCCTCGCAACTGCGGCAATGGTCCTGGGGCGGCGGCAATCTGGTCATTATTACTTCAGCCAGGAGAGCTAGCAAGCTTACAACTCTCCATTCTGACACACCATTTACAAAGTTCTTCAAAGACAGAGTGGTTCTTCACCTTGACATCACTTTCCTGCCTAAGATAAGTTTCATCTGGGGCAATCTTTCTCCCTGCCAACTTTTCCCCCAAACCCAACTACAGACCAAGAAAGAGCATGGCACATGCTTGATATAAAAAGGACTTTATTGTTTTACATCAGCAGAACAAGGTAGTTCAGAAAGACACATCGCCTTTTTGTTGCTTATGGGGGAAAGTCCAAAGGAAACCCCATTACAGCACAGAGGTTTTCGAAATGGGTTTCATCAGTCGTTCATTTCGCCTATGAAATTTCATCTCTGCCTCCTCCTCCGCATGTCAGGGTACATTCTACAAGAGCCATAGCTACCTAAACTTGAAGACATTTGTAAAGCTGCCACTTGGTCCATACTTTCTACATTTGTCAGATATTACCGTATGGACACCAGAGCCACAGCGGACGCCAGACTTGGTCATGTCGCCCTTACCAGAGGGCTCCAGGCCTTGCGCCCATGATAGTCCATCCTGTCTCCCTGACGTGACCGTGTATGTGACCATAGATTCATCTCATCTGGCTGCCCGCCTACCGAGTAAGTGTAAGCTTCCTAATCTCCCATAAGTGGGAATTCACGGACTACCCGAAGGAGAAAGTTAAGTTGCACTTACCAGTGATAACTTTCATTCTTCGAGTATGTAGTCTGTGAATTCACACTTTCTCACCCTTCCTCCCCACTTGAACTGCACGGATGAGATACTTTATTTTATCCTGTGTACATCTTAAGTATTAACTGAAGAAAGAGCGCAAAATGGCACCTAAGGGTGGGTGGTACGGTGGGTGATCCTAATGCTGAAACTTTTCATCCAATTAGCTTTAAAGCTCCTGTAATGGCTCCGCGCAAGCGCAGAACCCACACATGTGAATTCACAGACTACATACTCAAAAAACATAAGTTATCACTGTTAAGTGCAAATTAACTTTTTCCTAACATTTAGTCCAGGGGTAGGCAACCCACGGCACCAAATAATCCAGCCCTCGCTCCAGCCGCTGGAGTTGACTGCAGTCTTGTTTATGGCTGTTGTAAACGCGTTTACGACAGTCGTAAACTAGGGGGCACTAGTGCAGCCCCCCTCAACTGTCTGAGGGAGCATGACCCGGTCCCTGACTCATAAAGGTTAGCAACCCCTGGTATAGTCCTACCTTGAGTAATGATGAGAAGCAGGAGGCTTGTTGCCTGTGTGGTTGCTTCCTGTAAAGTTTAGAAGGACATGGTAAAACCTCAGATAACAACCACATTACATAACACTAAAATCTGATAACCTGATTATTTATTTATTTATTTATTTATTTTGGGGGGATTGCATCGGATAACACTAAAATCATATGGGATGCATCAGATAACATTAGCTAAAGCCTGTGTTGGTTACAATGCATCTCTATGGAGTTTTAATGCATCTCTGTGGATGCATCGGATAACACTAAAAATTGGATAACATTAAGACTTGTGGAACCAGGTTTTAGCGTTATCTGAGGTATGACTGTAGTTCTGAAGAACTTCTTGCACCAGCAGTTTTCTAAAGATGATCAGGATGTCCTGGAGTGGAGGTGAGGACAAGTGCCGCTGTGGGTGGCGCCTGCGCCAGAAGGGCGGGATATAAATACCCAAATAAATAAATAAGTAGAGTGAGGCATTTGTTGTCCTTGCACTCTACATCCTGAGTCCCCATTGGGCAGGGCTGTTCCTAACAGTAACAGTAAATTTAGGAAAGCATTATCAAAACTAACACAATTGGGCTGACAAGATTCTGTTATAGCAGGAGTCGTCAACCTTTTAAAGCCAGGGCCGGGTCACGCTCCCTCAGACTGCTGCGGGGGCCGGATGGCCAGTTTGCACTTCCTCCACCACATGGCACTTCCAAGTGTGGTGGACATGGGGGGGGGGGCACATGAAATAACACGGCAGGCCACATCTGGCCCACAGACCGCAGGTTCAAAATCCCTGTGTTATAGATTGATCACAAAATATTTTATTCTATATTTTATTTATTATTCATTTAGTGCATTTACATAGCACCCATCTAATGAAAATTTACAACTCTGGGTGATTTACATAAATATCAGAATTAAAAGTAAAACAAAAGCCCTCCCAGGCAATGAAAACTATACATTGATAAAGCATTATAAGTTTTTAAAGCGTTTATAAAGAATTTGTTTTGACCTATTATCTTCCATTCACAGGAAGAGATCTCCCACTGGAAAATTGTACAAGAGTAACAAGGATAGGTAACGATCAGCTGGTTTATGAACATTTTAAAAAGCCTGTCGACAGCTATGCTGCAAACTCTGAGCATAATACATCTGCTGAAGTTTCTCCTTTCTCTGGAGACATTCAGAATTGGAGTGGTTCTATAGCTGAAACCCAGGGTAGAAAAATGAAGCAAAATTCAACTAGAAACTGGGATTTAACACCTGTAAAAACAGATGAATTAGCTCTTCAGTATAGTTCTAACACGGATGTCTATAAAACATATTCTGGAATTTATCCTATCTACGATTCTGCTCTGAGTACTGTAATAACCTCAAGAGTAATTAAGGATCCCAGATTAACAAAAAGAGAGTATAACCTAGGGAAACAAAATGGAGAGGCTAGGTTCAGTGTGAGTTCACAGCATGAGAATGAACTGGAATATAATTTGGAAATGAAATTATCTGCCACTACAGGGATACCTTACACTATGCCTGAAGATTCTTTCCTTTTTAATTCCAGCAATTCATTTAGCCAAAAGTTCTATACAAATAAAACATGGAAGGAAAATATTCCAAAAGAGGATATATCCCCATTTCTGCCAAGTGATAAGAAAGGGCTAGGTATTATAGACAAAGAAATTCTGCTTTCTCATAATATTAATACAGAACATGCTTTGGAAAACTGTCGAACGTTTGGGTTGTTAAAATCCAAGGAATACAGAAACAATATACATAAAATCTTTGTAGATCATTCCAAAGAAGAAAAGGGAATAATGTACTCAGAAATTCCCTTACCATTACTGAATCCTTTTGAAATACTGGAAAAGCAGAAATGTCAAAATTCTCAACCAGATAACAAGAAACATGTTACTATTGAACCATTGTCCCGTGCAGTTACTGAAATATGTACATTTAGACAAAACCTTGAAAATGAAACATCTATCAGACATGAAATGGTACATGAAATGGGTGATAGAAAATACATTGGTAGCCAATTAGAAGATGATGAAAGCTGCACTTTTGAGGGACAATGCAGAACTGATATAAAACCGGTTATAGACAAATGTACTTTATCAAAAAGTAAACATATTGGTGAAATCCAAACTATCCAGAATCATATCTTAAAATCCGGGATTTGTGAAAACAATGTTTTTGAAAATATTGCAAGCATCGATTGGGATGAGAATAAGTGTATTTGTCAGTTGCCTTCAGATGAAAAGGATGCAGAGAATTTTGAACAAAAGAACCTGTCCCAGAAAGGGAGCATTCCAGAAATGTCTGAGAACAATACAGAGGTGACAAGTGAGGACTTAACACTTAATATCCAAGATTTAAAAATTACTGATGAATTTGAAAAAGCACGGGGAGAATACACAAAATATCTGTCAGAACCAAAGGAGCTATATAATTATGAAAACATGACTGATGAAAAAGATGCCTACCATTATTTGTTAGGACGAATGGATTGGGACAATCTGTTTATAAAAGAAAACTTGAATACTGAGATATTAGGAAATCACTCTCAGGATAAAAATAGAAATATGCATTTTTGCAGGGGCCCCTCTTCTGTTGCAGGAAAAAAACCTACAGTGGCATATCCTGATTTACAAATTACAGTAACTAACTCATCTCAGTCTGAACTAAATATAAACATTGAAAAATGTGCTATTAAATATTCAGGACAAAAATCTGGTATGAAATGGTTGCAGGAGAAAACAATGAAAAAGTGTGTACAAAATAAGAAAACTTGTAAACTTTACAAGAGAAAGAAAAAACTTAGTATATGCTGTTCATCGTTCTCAAAGGGACAGTTAACAAAGATAGCACAGTCAGAAAAGCATATTAAAAATATTTTGAATATACCTAACAGGAAAATGTTCCTACATAAAAACAAATTTCTTTCTCAAAAAATAGGTGGATCCATAATTCAATTAAGAAAAGCTCAGAAGAGAGTTCATCCATTTAAAACCGTGTCAAAGGCTGGAAGGAGGTATTTAAATGACTTATCAAAAACATCTGAAGTCTTACACTGTGGATCTCCACCTTCAGATTCTTCTGTAATGGCTGGTTCCCCTTCGGGTATGCCTTGCAACAGTGACAGTGTAAGAAATAGGACAATAACAGGAGTGGAAAGAATGGTTGAAAAATCTGCCAACTTAGATAGTATGCCGCTTGAAAATGGTATGTCAACCAATAGTGATGAGCCAATCATGACAAAAGAGCAGAAAAGTTACGAAACTTGTATCAAAGAAAAAGTAAAACCTACCATGAGAAGCACAAAAGAAAACTTGAGATCTGATGTAACTAGCTGTTCAAGCAAAAATTTTGTAAAATGTTTGAATTCAACTACTGAACAAAAAGAATTACTAGCAGATGAGAGGAAAGATGAAGGTACTTGTATGTCTGATGTAAAGACTAGTACAGTACAATTTGTCACATCAGTTCAAACTGTAGAATCTTCTGTGAAAGCAAATGCTCTTCAACCAGATGATGTTTCTATGATCCCAGAAAATGATTTTTCTAGTGAAAGAGAAGTACTGGGAATATTTCAAGCTCAGGAAAACATAAGCATAAATAGCGGCGGCGAAAGATATGCTTCATCATTTTTGCATCTAGTGAAAAATAAGTATGAGCCCAGTGTGCACCAAAGTCATTTGCCTCCAAAAAAGCATGATGCTGGATTATTGCCTTTCAAAACAGTGTCAAATAATTCATCAGATGAACTTGTAAAGATCAACTTTTCTAGAAAACAAACAGAATCTTTCAGCAGACAACAGCAAGAATCAGACAAGATAATGAAAAATTCTGTGCAAGAGTCAGAAGACATGCTACCTCCTATGTCCTTAGTAGGTAATAACTTACTCCTCTTATCTCATCGTTGTTCATTACTAGAGCAGGAAAAAAAGACAGAAGAAAGTGGGGTATTAGAAATTGAAAAACATTTCTCTCATCCAAAGCTGCACGTCATGAATGACACTTCTCTGAAGTCACTCATATTTTTAGAACAGAGAGACACAACTCAAGCAAGTCCCATCATGCCTAGTAAGGAATCTGTCTGCAGGCACAGTACCTCAAACAGTATATGCTTTTATTCCAGCTCACCATTAAGCACTGTTTCACAACAGGATGTTGAAGCTATTAATGCAAACTCAACTTTATCTCTTGCCCCTTATGCCAAACCACATAAAGCAAATTACTATTCTATATTCTCAGGGACTAGAGAGAGTGAAAACACTTGTTCAGGTGGATGTTACAACAACTACAGAGAATGCAGTAGTGGGATCAAATGTACACAAACGGAGGTTGAACTAAAGTGTCTTGATTTTAAAATTAAAATGTCAGAGGTCTTGCAAAAGGTAGACAAAACCTCATCTTTGAATTTGTTACAGGATCAGATTATATTTTGCAGATACTTTCTTCCTTTGTTTATTAAAGCATTTGAAAAAAAGCAGGATTGCTCTGTTGAACGTGTTCTGGTTTCCAAGGTTATACTTGGGAATATGGGGAAAAACATGGCACTCAGTTGTAAATTGAAATCTTCCGCTATAGAATCGTTTGTTGAACTACAAATTATAATGGAAGCAATTGAGTTCATTGAAAATAAGAAAAGGCTTATAGGAGGTGAACCAACTTTCCGAAGCTTACTTTGGTATGATGATTCACTCTGTAGTGACTTGTTTGGTGGTCACTCAGGTTATCAACAACAGTCAAATTTCTACCCTGCATTTCAGAGGAGAATAAAATACAATGCTCTGAATGAGTTACAAAGCTATCACAAACAACTGGTGGACATCTTTGAAAAGACAAGAAGGGAAAATAATTCTTACTATACCTTCTTGAAATCAAGGCGTGAAATAAAGGAATGTGAAGCAGCAATGAAAAGTGATTTTTGTTCCTCTGATTTTTTTCTTTCTGTACCATATGTTTGTGGAGCTAACTATGGTGATACATTAGAGGACTTAGAAGATATAAGAAAAAGTATAGTGGATTTAATAAATGTATCCAAAAGCCTTCCACGCATTAATTTGAATGCTGAAAAAGAAGACCATTTTTGGGTTATATTGGAAATTATTGCTACAAAGATAGAATTTATAAAGACCTGTGAAGAGGTGAATATAAAAACATCATTATTTGGGCTTGAGCACATATTTTCTGATGCTGCTAAAAGCCTTATGTGGAGAGAGAGAGAGAAACCCATAAATAAAAATTCAAATGGTAGTCAAATGTCCAATGAAACTGCCTTTACCAAGTTCTATGAAACGTATGAACACATGATAGAACTCATTGCAAGTAAATCTGCAGAAGAATGTAGTGTTTGTGAAAATGGAAACGTGCAGCAAAAAACAAGCCCTTATTTTAGAAATTTACTTATTCTGCCTCAAGATATTTGTTGTATAGGTGAAATACTGGATGAAGCACAGTCTGCAAACATTGAAAGATTACAACAGCTCATGCTCAGATGTACAGAACACATGGAAATGCTGAAAAAGTATTTTCAAATTTTACAGGAAGAGGATGTCAGTGTTTTGATCACAAAAGAAAATGTTTTGGGGTTTCTGAAAAATGGTGGCATAGCTCCTGTCGTTTTGAAACCCGAAGCTATTGAGGTTTATACTGAAATGGCAATGATATATGAAACCGTTTTTTACCTTAAGAACTCAATAGCAAGAAAAGTAAATCAACCAAGATTTCGGAGTTTATTATGGTTTGATTTATCACTGTTACCTGAACTCTTTCGGTGCCAAGAAAGAATGGCTTCCTTTTCTTACCAGAAAGATAACCTCTTAAACATTATAGAAAATACCATCTCTGAGCTTCGGGATGAATTGGATGTTATTTATGAATATCCAGAAAATGTAAACTGCCCGTATGCACTTCATCTTATTTCAAGAGAGCTTGCAGAACTTTCAGAAACTAGAAACAGGTTAAGAACATCTAAGACTCCCATCTCCATGTGTGTTGACTTGGTACCTTACACCATATGTTTAAATTATGGAAACACTGTGTCTGAATTAGAATGCAACTACAACCAGTTTTCTTCTCTTCTTGAAAAACTGATGTTAGCTGAAAGAAAAGATTTAGGAAAGATGGCTCATATTATGAAAATCATGAAAACAATTGAGCACATGAAGTTTATCTGTTTTGAGCAAAGAAAATCACCCCTTCCTCTTGTCATACATCAGATGATTAAAAATTGGAGAAAAACATGTCAGTTGAAAAAGCATTTGAAATCAGATCTGGATTTCAATGCAGGATATGACAACAAAGATAGTTCTGGGAGTTGCCACACTCTGTATAAAAGGCCAATTAAAGTAACTTCAGAAGATGGAGAGAAGAATAATCTGTCACACTGTAAAAAGAAAAAGGTAAGGATATTCATCACCTTATTTTATAGTAAGGTCTACTGCAGACATAAAGAACCTGCAGCCATTGGGCTAAAATTTCGCACTTTTGAGATCCCTTTTGTATAAGGTTGAAATGTCCATTTTAAGATTTACTGTCTTAAAGAGAGTAAGAGCATTAAGCTAAATGAGTTGGCAGTTTGTATCCCATTCTTTTTCCTTTGGCCCCAAAGAACTCTGAAATTGAATTTGGCTTTCAGTGTGAAAGAGGTTTCTCACGCTTTATATCAGGAATTCTCAACCTGTGGCCCGTAGGCCAGGTGCAGCCTGCAGCACCATTTCATGTGGCCCCCCACAACCTCCACCACACCAGGAAGTGTCATGTTGTGGAGGAAGGGCAAAATGTCTGCCCAGCCCCTTAAGCTGTCTGAGGGAGCGTGACCCGGCCCCCTGCTTAAAAAGGTTGAGAGCTCCTGCTTTATATAATAATAAATCATCTTCATCTGGGTTTAAATAATGTGTCTTCAAGCATTTTCAGGAACAAAGAAAAGATAGATTGCAACTACCTTTTTCTTCTATCATACATTAGTTATCTGAATAATATTTTTAAACAACTTAAACATCTAATGCCATTGCTTAATCCTGTTATCAATATTTCAAAGCATGTTCAGACAGGATTTACAACCTACTAATTGGAGCTCAAAGGTCACTCAGTTTAACATATCCATATGCTGTATATGCTGGAGTGCCTCAATGCTCACAGCCAAGCAAGGTCACAGAATCAAAATATTTTGCCAGCTGAATATGTTTTATCTTGAGAAATGTTAACATAACTACGAATGAAGAGGTACTTATATCCTATAGTGCCATCTATTGAAAATTGTAAGAATTCTCCGATTGGTTCAGTTTCATCAGTCGCAACCTAGGTTAGCAAAGTTTAAATAGTCATGTCATTATTTAGATCAGGGGTTCGCAATCTATGGTCCATGAGCCGGATCTCGGCCGCAGCACCATTTCATGTGGCCCATGTCGCTGCTGCCACCGGAAGCGGACATGTTTATGACAGCCGTAAATGCACCTGTGGCTGTTGTAAACCTGTAAACGCTACCATAAAATACATCTGTGGCTGTCGTAAACACATTTACAACAGCCATGGGTGCATTTTATGGCAACATTTAGAACGGGGAACCACCGGTTCGGCCCGCTCAGCTGTCTGAGGGGCATGGTCTGGCCCATGGTGTGAAAAGGTTGAGAACCCCTGATTTAGATGGTATCTGTCAGTTGCTCTTAGTCCTGAACTGGGAGAGAGAACTTTAGGAAGCCTATGAAAATTTGTATTGCAACATAACTTGGTAGCAGCCATCTAACCTTCCACCATCCTAATCCAGTAGAGAAGATGTTTATGTTTAGATAAGGTCAATTAAAGGTATAAATAATGGCAAAAAGATAACCTGTTGATCACAGGGTAACACATTGCAGTTCCACACTAGGTTATGCCACACTTCAGATAAAACCGGAGGAATGTAGCAATAAGTGAGCAGGCTGCTTCTTTAGAAGCCAACAACAGAAAATCATCATGGATTTTTTGCCATAGATACAAGCAGGCATTGCTGGGTGTACTTTAAAACTTTTGTATGTGTTATTTAATTTCAACATAATTTAGAAATGTGTTCTCTGCTTTTTGATTGTGTCTTTTTGGTCTAAAATTCCCATTTTTTAAAGAATGTACTTAAGACATTCTTTTTGGTAATGTTATTTTATTAATTTTCTAGCATTATTTAGAATTCGAATGAAATATTATTTCATGTTTTTAAGCATATATGCCTACAGCTTTTCATAACTAAGATGATAAGTAGACTTTCGGATGTTTTATACCTTTTGAGTTCTTTGTGTATATGACGCATTGAAGCTATGTAAAAAATAGAGCTTGTAAAAACAGACAAGCAATGAAGAATCCCATACTTTGATGCTGAGATGAATCTGATGTGATTACAAATGGTTGCCTGGTTTTATTCTGGATTTAACCCTTTTAGGAGGGGAAGAAATGTAAGCTATGACCAACGCATGCCCCTGATTTTTTCACTGGAAGTCTATAAGCCCTGATATATTAGCTCTGATATCAGAAGGATTTTGCTTCAACCCTGTGGGGCTTGTTAGTTTTTGAGTGAGTGTTGTAGCAGTCTGAGTTGTGATGAGTCCAAGAAAGAAGACTATACACCAGGCTTGGTTAAATCATACTGGTAAATAAACATTACATTCAGCATTGTTCAGCTCTGCTCTGTTCTGCAGCTTCTGTGCTTCTGCTCTGCAAGCTCCAAGCAACTTCTATTTCTACAGGAAACAAACAGTTAAGGTTACAATGTATCTTATTAACTGTCAATCACAGCAGAGCTGAGCTAAATGATTACTTGCACCTGTTCCTTGTTAACTGACATCAGCCTGACCTTATTATCTGCACTTTGCTTCACTATAATGCATATATTGACTGGCCTTCCATTATGGGGTCTCACAGAGGCTGATTTTCTCACTCCTTTTAAATGTTTATATTTTCTCCTACAAAAAATGGAGGGGAAAAACTAGAGGAGTGGCTATCCTTCATTTCATTCTAACCAACAAATGACTTAGTGGAAAAAGTGGCAGCAAAAGGAACTCGGGAAAAGTGGCAATGTTCTAGTGCTTGATCTCAAAGGAAGCAAAAGCGGTGTGTAGCTGCACATTCACACTGGACTTTAGAAAAGCAAATTTCAGTAAACTCAGAACGATGGTAGATAAAATTGATAGGTAAAGGTCACACTTGCTCAAAAGCCAGTCGTATCTGACTCTAGGATTCAGTGCTCATCTATGCTTATATCCAAAGAGCCAGCGCTGTCTGTCTGCAGACATTTCCGTGGACATGTGGCAGGCAGGCATGGTGGATTTGACCTTTAAAGCCCTATATGGTAGTGGGCCAGGTTACCTTAGAGACCGCATCGCCCTAAGGACGTCTGTCCGTCCAACCAGAGCGGACCGGAGGGGCTCTCTAATAGTGCCATCGGCCAGGGGGGCTCGCCTCTCTGGCACAAGGAGGAGGGCCTTCTCCATGTCTGCACCGGCCCTTTGGAACCTCCTGCCTGTGGAACTGCATCTCCAGACGGAGCTGTTGCCCTTTAGAAAAGAACTAAAAACCTGGCTGGCGGGCCAAGTTTGGGGTGCAGGTGGAGGGGTGGCTTCCATTGGGTGGTTAATATAGGGGGGGAGGATGCCTGCCCCATGGTTTCTTCAGTTCCTGCACCCCTCTCTTTTTAGGGGTGGGTTCTTATTGCTGGTTTTTATCTGTTTTATTTGTTTTTATCTGTTTTTACCTACTGTTGTGAACCGCCCAGAGTTGGCTTTGGCTGAGTGGGCGGTATAAAAATTTAACAATAAATAAATAAATAAAAATAAAATAACACCAGAATGGAGGGAATGCTGTTTATTTTCCCACCGAAGTGGTCCCTATTTATCTACTTGCAATTTCTTGCTTTCAAGCTCCTAGGTTGGCAGGAGCTGGGACAGAGACGGGAGCTCACTCTGTCATGCAATATCCAGGAATTGAACTGTGACCTTCCAGTCAGCAAGTTTAGCATCTTAACCACTTGAGTTGATAGGAGATCCTTTTAGTCAATGTAGTCCAAGAGGGGTAGGAGTTTCTAAAAAAGGAAATTCTAAAGGCATAGCTCCAGACAGTTCCAAAAGGAAAGAAAGATGGAAGACAGCAAAACAGACCAATACGGTTTCACAAAAAGGTCAGAGAGGAGATAAGAACAAAAAAAGGGAACATAAATGAAGAGGAAAGAAGAGCCAGCTACAAATAAAGAGTAGGGACAAATAGTGAAGAATTGCAGGAATACTGCTTGGAAGGCTAGAGCTGAGAATGAATTGAGGCTGGCAAGAGCTACTAAAAGCAACAAAAAAGCATTCTTCAGGTATGTACAAAGCAAAAGATAGTTTCTCAGCTGCTCATTGGGAATGGAGAAATGGTAACAGATGACAGAAAAGGCAGAAATACTCAATTCCTACTTCAGCTCAGTGACACCCCACCCACCCCGAAAAAGTTGCACACAACCCTCCAGACAAGTGTGAAATACAAGGGGAAGAGGCAGGATTGCAGTTTGAGATTAATAAACATTTATTTAAGGAATACTTTAATACCTTGAATGAGTTCAAATCCCAGTTGTAGGAATTAGCTGAGGGGATCTCAGAATCACTATCTGTCATTTTCTTGACATGGAGGAACAGTGAAGTGCCCGGCAGTTGGAGGAAAGTGTAGCAATGTCTGGCCGCTAGGGCGGCGTTAGGTCCCGGAGAAGACTGATCAATGACAACACGAGGCAACAGGAGCGAGATCAGATCAGTGGTTTATTGGGAAAATACATACACCTTTTATAGATCAGAAGGCAGGTAGAAAAAACCATCACCCGAAAGTCAATCACATCACCTGTTTACTCAGGTTAATTGGGGAACCTCCAAAAGGGGAAGTTAATTATCTTGGACAAACACGGGATGAGGGAGACTATTGTTTGGGGCTTAGACAGGGGTAAACATATTCACTGTTTGTACCGGAGATTTCCTTAACCAGGAGATGAGTGATTATTCCAACAGGTAATTGAGGTCTGCGAGATGCTTATTCGGCAGAGTCGTCGGTCAGGTTAGAAGCAGCCGAATTAATCCCTATCATTAATTCACCCCCCTTATGCCCTGACAAGGGCCAGAGGCCAGGAGTTTGCCCGCTGGTTTAACCTCTGCCAGAGACCACTGGTGCCCAACCGGGCACGGGGAATCTTCACCTCCCCTTACTTTTTTATATTAAGAGCCTGACTGGCGACTCTGCGCAGAAGCGGCACCAGCTGTTGATCGGGAATGACGTCACGGGGTTTCCTTCTGCGGCAGCACTTCGAGGTCAGCGAGGGGATACATTGAGCAAGGCAGCAAACTGCAATGCCTAGTATAACTACCCCCACCACCACTTTGATTACCGTTTGAAGCCACCCCCAGGGAATCCACGACCACATCCATTTCCACAGAGAACTCCACCAAGCCCCCCATGCAGAGCCCTCTGTGATGCCAGCCACTATGGCGTGAAGATCCGTGAGCTGGCTTTGAATCTTACGAGAGTTGTCCGTAAGGTTAAAGCAGCACATACCGTGAAAAGACTTGCAGCCCAAGTGGTGCAACAATAGGAGGTAGTCGATAGCCGCTCGATTATCGAGAATGGCATGGCGAAGTTCCGCCTGCTCCTGATTGAGGAGCGCTATCGCTGAAGAGGTATGGTTGATGGCCTTTGCTAGACCGCAAGCCAAGTGACCAATCCTTTTTGCGTTGCCGACGGCTAAGCCTGGCACGCCAAAGATGCTGACTGCCAAGGAGAGATACTCGGCAGGTCTCATTACCCTAAAGCTGCTTTCACATGAGCTGTCTAACAGAGTGGTGCGAGTGTGCCGTATGAGTGAGGGAACATTAGAAACATTGGAAACATTGGGAACACTAGGGCTTGGGGCAATCATATCCTTAGTGGGGAGCAAGAGTGTCAACCGACTGATACAACATATAGAGTCTGTAATATTAGCAGGAATGTAGTTAAACGTATACTGGTTACAAGTGAAAAAACATCCAGATGGTAGGGTGATATGTGCATATGCTGTGCCACGCGGCACTGGATTACTGCAAGTCCAATTGCCACTGCCCACATCGAGACATCGGCGCCGGGTTCGGCCGAGTCCGGAGCAACCGTAAATTCGGCCACAGGTAGAGTTCGGGCTGACCGCCACTCGAGGAGTGTGGAGAGTGGCCCCGTCAGCCGGTAAAGTCATGGTTAGCCGCATCTCCCAACGAGCATATTCCGAGGAAGCTGTTGGGATGTACGGGCTGAAGAATTGCTTCACCAGCCAGTCCCCGTCCCGGGGGTGTGCGCCTGGAGAATGGCACACCGGGATAAGGCAGGTGCTGAGGATCGAGGCAGAGCCGACGTCCTGCCTGAGGCAAAAATCGGACTGGTTGACAAGGGTAGCCAACCTTTCCCAAATGTTGTACTGCATCCGGGCAGAGAGGTCTCCGCCTGGCATTAAATCGCTGGCCTCCATTGAGGCGGCCTGAGCGCCTCCCCCAAAAAGCAGGGAGAGGGCCAGGATGATGGTGAAGATCGCTGAATTGACATTAATCTGGGCGAAGACTGCTGCAACGAAGTTCTCCGGTGTTGGCTCCTTCTCCTCGCGTCGGAGGGCGTCCTGGGCCTCACTGCAAAGGGACTTGACCATCCCCCAGGTTATCCTCTGTGCTGGGGTCCGCGGCCGCCGCTTCTCCCGGTGGGTCTCCTCGGTCAGGGTGAGGTCCTCCATCTCCGGGATCGGACTCGGGTCGGTCTGGGTCCACGCCATGAGGTTCCAAATGAGGCTTGACGCACCGAGCCGGAATCCAAACGACACCTGTAGGAGACATAACTGCAGCATACCCTCTTCCCCAGGTTATGAGCGGCACCGGGCCCCTCCAAGAAGGGTCTGGTGGCACTCGGTACCGGACCATAGGTCGCGGGAGAGCTTCCGAACGGCGGAAATGCTTCTCCTGCGGCGTACAATCCGAAAAAACATTGAGGTGATTGTATGTGAACAATACCTTATTCAGACAAAACTGTGCCTGTCCCTGTGATTTGGGGAGGGCTGGTGGCTCCCCCCTTTCTGTTTGTTTGTCAATATAGGACTTTAGCGTCCGATTGACCCGCTCTACAATCGCTTGCCCTTGCGGATTGTAGGGAATTCCAAAGGTATGCTTGATGTCCCAAGTAGCCATGAAGGCGGCCAACTGCCTAGAGCAGTAGGACGGGGCGTTATCCGTTTTCACGTGCCGCGGCTTGCCCATCGCCGCGATGCAGGAAAGGAGGTGCTGCTCCATGTGGGAGGCAGTCTCCCCTTTCTGCGCCGTGGCCCAAACGAATTGAGAAAAGGTGTCAATGCAGACATGCATGTACTGCCATCTGCCAAACTGCGGCACATGCGTGACATCCATCTGCCACACCTGATTAGCCTCTGTCCCCCGTGGGTTGACCCCCCACGAGGGCCCCCCCCCCGGCGCTCCTGCACAATGCTGGCAAGAGCGTACTATCCCTTGGGCTTGAGAAAGTGGCAGATTGAACTGTCTAGCGAGAGCTTTGGCATTTTGGTGAAAAAAGGCATGACTCTGGATTGGAGTAGTAAAAACTCCCAAAACTGAACATTGCTGAATTTCCTTTGCCGCCGCATCCGCTCTGCTATTGCCCGCGGAAATCGGACCCGGTAGGTCTTGATGACTGCGGATGTGGGCAATATAGAGCAGCTCCGTGCGGTTTCGCAAATGAAATTGAGCAGTGAGAAATAGACTAAGCAAGTTCTTGTCTATCGCGGGAGTAATGTAAGCTCCCGGTAGACTGTGAAGTAAATTCCTAACATACAGGCTGTCAGTTATGATATTTAAACATTCCTGGGCGAAGGTGCACAAGGCAAGGTTCACGGCTGCCAACTCTGCCCGCTGCGCGGACTTTTATGGAAGAGTTAACAGCGTGTGCCAAGCTTCGCCCTCCTGCCAGGTCAGGACACCATATGTGCGTCCCCCATCAGTAAAAACTGTCCTGGCCCCTTGAAGTGGGACCAGCGAAAGCAATTCGAACAAGCTGACTGTTCCTGTTTGAAGTGAGACAAGTCTGGGGTCTTTGGGCAAGTGGTATGCTAAACTTCCAGTGAAACCTTCCAAAGCTATCGGAAGCGAGTCACCTAACTGCATCAATTGATGAATTTGTTCCTTGGTGAACGGGACTACAATTTTGGCTAAATCGTGCCCAGAAATGTCCCTAGCTCTCAGCCTGCCGCGGTAGATCACCGCGGAAACTAGCTCCTGGGGCGGAACGATGTTCCGTGAAGAAGTGTTAGGCAAGTATACCCATTCCACAATTTTCGCTCCCTTCTCTGAGTCTACTCCTAGCGCCCCAGTGAACATGGATCCCGACTGTACGATGTACAAATTCAGGATCGGGGCATATGGCCCCTGGGCGATCCTATCCACCCACCTCTGGCTGAGAACTTGGTTCACCTTCTCGAGCGCCAAGCGCGCGTCTCGAGAAATTTTTATCCGGTCTGCCGGCTGCTTACCTAAGGTTAGCAGCGAGAAGAGCGGTTTTAGAAGATCCGTATCCAATCGGAAGTACGGTCTGGCCCAATTAATGTTTCCCAAAACTTGCTGCAACTCTACGAGGGTGACTGAATCCTGTAAATTTATCTGAGGCAAAACTGGCGCTGCAAAAGAGCGGAGAAGCCGATGACCCAAGTATGAGAAGGGCTCGGTTCTCTGCACTTTCTCCGGGGCAATGAGTAAACCTTTGTCCCCCAGGCTGGCCTGGAGGTCTGAAAATATTTCGCTGCCGAGCTGCGGCAACGCTACTAAAATATCATCCATGAAGTGACAAACAATAGCTTTAGGGTAAAGGCTTCGGAACTTTGCCAGTGCGTCGTGAACATATATTTGGCACAAAGTGGGCGAATTGAGCATGCCCTGTGGCAAATATTTCCACGCGTAACGCTGCGTGGGCTCACTGTGGTTCACGACCGGCACTGTAAAGGCAAACCTTTCCCGGTCCCTGGGGTCTAAGGGGATTGTATAAAAGCAATCCTTGAGATCTACAACTAGAATCTCCCACCCCACGGGAATCATGTTAGGATTGGGGATGCCGCATTGAAGCGGACCCATCGGCTGAATGCATTTATTGATCTCTCTGAGATCGTGGAGGAGTCGCCACTTCCCCGACTTCTTTTTGATAACAAAAATTGGCGAATTCCAGGGACTTGTGGACTGTTCTATATGTCCTGCGTCTAGCTGTTCCTTAACTAGCTGCTTGAGAGCAACCAATTTCTCTCCCACTACCGGCCATTGTTCTACCCAGACCGGAGTGTCGATGAGCCATTTAAGTGGCAACGCCATTACCCGAAGGTAAGGGTGGCACCGTACTGCTGTAGAATGTCTCGCCCCCAAAGATTGACGTGCACGTCAAGAATGTGCGGCCGAATCACCGCCGTGCCGTCAGCCCTTGGGATTGTGACTTCTACCCACTCTCGGCTTCTAAACGCTTCCTGAACACCGCCTACCCCCCACACATCGGAGACCGGCTCAATGGCCCACTCCCTCGGCCACTGGCTTCTGCTTATCACGGTCACATCCGCTCCGGTATCGAGTAACCCTGAGAACACTCTTTTGTTCAAAAATACCTCGATAACGGGGCGCTGCTTCCACTCAATGTTGGTCTCCACTGTCGCTAAGACCTGGTACCCTTGCACTGCCTCACTCGCGCTCAAGCGGTCTGCTGAACCGAACTCTGAGCTGTCACTGAGCCTTCTCTGGCTGCCTGCTGGCGAGTGACAAGGAACCATGATCAGTTGCGCTAAGGTGTCTCCCTTGTGGATCGTTTGGGGCAGGTGTGTCCAAAGTTGGACCTGGAGAACGCCTGAAAAATTCGAGTCAATGACTCCTGGAATTATGAAAATTCCACGTGCTCCAGCTACGCTACGGGGCAAAACTAAACCTATAAAGCCTCTGGGTAGGGGTCCCATGTACTGAGAATCGACTAGATAGACCGTGCCCGGCAGATCGCATGTAACGTCCGCCTGGCAAGCCAACTCTAGCCCTGTGCTACCCTTGGGGCTGGCCTGTGCCCTCGCAGTGCCTGGAATGTGTCTGGAACCTAGTCTAGTTCTGGGGAGTTCTGGATCTGGGTGAAGGAAGCCTCTGTTTGGACTGGGGCCAGAGACGTGCCCGGATTCCGGTTTCCCGAACTCGGACAATACCTGGCCCAATGATAGCCTTTCTTGCACTTCGGGCAGGGGGTGTTCGGAGCCTTGGGACGGCCGGACTTTTGTCCGCCTCCCTTGGATCGGCACTCCCTAGCGAAGTGTCCGACCTTACCACAAGAGTGGCATGCCCCTTTGATCTTGCCATTGCCATGAGGCCTTCCCCCCCCTGCACCGCTGCCGCTAGCAGACCCATCTTGTAGGAGTCTGTGCCAACGTCGGAGCATGCTCGGATCATGTCCGTTAAGGTCAAGTCAGGGCGATTGCCCAAGGACTGCAAGATTTTACGGCAGTCCAAGTTGGCGTTGTCCTTTGCTAGCTTCATCATGAGCTCTTCCTGGGCCTGCTCATTATCAATCTGCCTGCTAATTGCTTCCTCCAGGCGATTGATGAAGTCCATGTAGGGCTCCTGGGCTCCCTGCTTGATAGCGGTGTAATTTTTTGCCGTTTTGCCAGATGCTGGGACCTTGAAGTATGCCCTATAGGCAGCCTCGGCTGACATTTCTAGAGTGGCGAGAGGCAAGTTAATTTGAGCGTTGATGGGCTCAAAGGCACCTGAACCATACAGCTGGTCAGGGATTACCGCGCCTCCCATCCTGGCAGATCGAGTTTGAGCCTCTAGGCGAAACTCGCTGTCCCAAATCATGTACTGGCTGGGGGTTAGCATCATCCTCATGACGGCTTTCCAATCATGAGGAATCCACATGGTGGTTTCGCACACTTGCTGAAGTGTGCCCCTCGTAAAACGACTTTGGAGCCCTGTCTCTGAAATTGCTTTCCGTAAAGCCATGAGAAGCTTGTACGGGACTGGGGAGTGTACTATCTGCTGTGCGCCCGTGAGCGCGTCCATCTCCATGCGGATTGGACAAATCTGTCTAAGTTCAGCTAGTTGTTCAACTGACAATTCCCCCTTTTTGAGTTCTATCTCAGCTGTGCGCTGAAGGGCACTCTTCACGACTAGGGAACCCGGAGCTGTCAGAGAAGTGCCTGCGCTTCTCATTCCTTGCGTCCTTCGGTGACGTCTGCAGCTGTCACCGCGGGAAGGCTCCCTACGCTACTCTGCCGATAGCTAATTGACGGATAGAGTGCCGTGGGCGCAGTCGGTTCGACTGACTTGCCTGATGGCTCGACTAACGGGGGTTCTTTGGCCTCTACCCGGACTGGCTCGATCTCAGCCAAGAGTCTCCTACACTTCCTCCAAGTACGAACTATCCCTCCT
Organism: Bradypodion ventrale; assembly: GCA_035047345.1. Taxonomy (NCBI): domain Eukaryota; kingdom Metazoa; phylum Chordata; class Lepidosauria; order Squamata; family Chamaeleonidae; genus Bradypodion; species Bradypodion ventrale. The sequence continues at coordinate 148,495,091 of JAWDJE010000002.1, forward strand.
GGAGCTTTCGGGGGTTGCTGAATGCAGTCTCCTATCTGATCCCAGAGCTGCAGGGTCAACGTACCTACTTCTGGGTAAAGTAGGCAGTGTTCCCTGAGATACGCCAAAAGTCTCGCTAATTCCCTGCTGTGAAAGCGTAACTTAAAAACCCTGGCCAGGATTTTGAACTCTTCCTCACGAGTTCTTTGGCTAGCGGATGGACCTGATCTATGAGAACAAGTCCCCATATTACCTGCGATTGGGTCTCCGGAAGATTCCTCCTCGGGACGAGTCGACGCGTCTTTGCAGGCAACAGGTTCGGGCGTCGGGTGTCTGGGGTAGACCTCGGAGCGTGGACCTTCTGCCACGGGCCCTTCGGCGGCCTCTGCGATGTCAGGGGCTCAGAGCTGCCCTGAGCGGAACGCGTTTCCCTCTATGGCAAACCTCCTCGAAAGCGGGGAGAAAGTTGTAGGAATGTCTCTCTGGAATGCCTCGCCTCAGGCCACTTCTCCGATCGGCTGGCTGCCGGCCGGAGCGCCGCGCTGTCCTCCGGGATGACGGGTCGCGGTTCAAGCGCAGAACCGGACCGCGTGGATCGCTACTCACGAGTAGACCTCTCCGGGGTCTCTTACTCACGAGTAGAATCACGTCGGGGTCACCAGATGTAGCGATGTCTGGCCGCTAGGGTGGCGTTAGGTCCCGGAGGAGACTGATCAATGACAACACGAGGCAACAGGAGCGAGATCAGATCAGTGGTTTATTGGGAAAATACATACACCTTTTATAGATCAGAAGGCAGGTAGAAAAAACCATCACCCGAAAGTCAATCACATCACCTGTTTACTCAGGTTAATTGGGGAACCTCCAAAAGGGGAAGTTAATTATCTTGGACAAACACGGGATGAGGGAGACTATTGTTTGGGGCTTAGACAGGGGTAAACATATTCACTGTTTGTACCGGAGATTTCCTTAACCAGGAGATGAGTGATTATTCCAACAGGTAATTGAGGTCTGCGAGATGCTTATTCGGCAGAGTCGTCGGTCAGGTTAGAAGCAGCCGAATTAATCCCTATCATTAATTCACCCCCCTTATGCCCTGACAAGGGCCAGAGGCCAGGAGTTTGCCCGCTGGTTTAACCTCTGCCAGAGACCACTGGTGCCCAACCGGGCACGGGGAATCTTCAGAAAGGTAATGTCTCTATCTTCAAAAAAAGGTAAAAAGAAAAAACTGGGGGACTACAGGCTAATCAGCCTGATTTCAATCGCAGGGAAAATTCTGGAGTAGATTAAAAAGTGGTCACTTTGTAAGCAATTTGAAAACAATGCAGTAATAACTAGAAGCCAATGTGGATTTGTCAAAAACAAATCCTGCCAGACTAAAATGTTCATTTTTTGATCAGGTAACTTCCATTGTGGATAGTGGGAATGCTATTGATGTAATATAGTTGGGCTTCAGCAAAGCCTTAGACAGAGTGCCCTATGATATTCTGATTTGCAAGCTAACTAGGTGTGGCCTGAATTTCATAAGTGTCAGTTGGATACACAGTTGGTTATAGAATTGTGCTTGGAGAGTTCTTATTAATGGCTCTTTCCCAAGATGGGAGGGGGGTAACAAGTGGAGTACCACCAGGCTCTGTCCCGGGCCCTGTGCTCTTCAACATTTTCATAAATGGCTTGGATGAGGGAGTGGAGGTAATTCTTATTAAATTTGCAGATTACACAAAACTTAGTGGAATAGCTAATGCCTTAGAAGACAAGCATAATTCAAAAAGCTCTTGATAGACTAGAAAAGGGATCTGCAAACTTGTCTCTCCAGATGTTCTTGAACTTCAATTACCTAGAAGCCCAAGTCAGTACACCTGATGAGGGCTTCTGGGAATTGAAGTCCAAGAACATCTGGAGAGACAAGTTTGCTGACACCTGGCCCAGCACACTGGGCTGAACAAACAAAATGAAATTTAGCAAGGACAAGTGCAAGGTTTTACACCTAGGAAAGAAAAACCAGATGCACAGTTAGAAGATGGTTGATACTTGTCTCAGTTAGTACATTCGAGAAGGATCTTGGAATTGTTGTAGATCACAGGTCAGGTATGAGTCAATAGTGTAGTATGGTAGCAAAAAAACAAATGCTATTTTAGTCTGCATTAACAGAAGTATAGTCTCCAAAACCCACAAGGTACCATCTATCTAAACTATATTGCATTTTTATCCTGCCCATCTGGAACATTTTCCCACACTGGGTGGCTAGCAACACATTTTTAAAAATAAATTAAGCAATAAGAAATTAAACATAAAGAATAAACAAATTGAATAAATTGTAAAGAAAAATAAACATGATGGCCTCCCAATTAAAAACATACCCAATAATAAAAAACAAGCCTCCCTTTATTCTACACTAGTTGGGCCACATCTATAGTAATGTGTCCAATTCTGGACACCTTGTTTTAAGAAAGATGCAAACTAATGAGAATGTAGAGAGAAAGGCAGCAAAAATGATCAGTGGACTGGAAACCAAGCCATATGAAGAAAGACTGAATGAACTGGACATGTTTAGTCTTGAAAAAAGGAAACAGAGGGGATATGATAGCACTCTTCAAATACCTAGAAGATAATCATAAAGAAGGAAGGGCAGGGTCTGTTTTTCATCATCCCAGAGTGCAGAACACATAATAATGGGATGAAACTACAGGAAGCCAAATTTAAGGTGGATATGAGGAAAAACTTTAATGATTACAGCTGTATGACAGCGGAACCAACTGCTACAAGAGGTGGTAAGTGTGCCAACACGGAAGCATTCAAGACAGAATTGGATTGTCATCTGCTTTGATTCAGATTCCTCCATTGAGCTGGGGTTTGGGCTTGATGGCCTAAAAGGCCCCTTCCAAACCAGTGATTTTGTGTTGAAGGTGACTATTGAGAGAGAGGGTTGGGAAAGGCAAAAACAAGGAGTCAGGCTTTATTGGTAATAGCCTCCATCTTGTGGAATAACTTGGTTGAAATACACCAGGCCCCATCCGTCCCAATATTTAAGGAACCATATACTGTACAGTGATACCTTGGGTTATGAATGCCACAAGTAACATAATTTTTGAGTTACAAGTGAAAAAAGTGCTTCGCAGTATGGATTTTTTTTACATCATGATAAAGTTTCCCTGTGTGTTCTGCATTCTGGATGTGGATGCTCATGCTCAGCACCATTTTATGGCTCCGCGTTCTCCCTGCTAAAGAGCAAAAACAGCTGCACCCAGCCACCACCCTGCACTCGAGAGAGAGCCCCATGCTCTTTAGCAGGGAGAGAACTGCAGGCAGACTCTCGTGCTGAAGACACGATGGAGGAAGCGGGCTCAAGAGCAAAAACAAAACAGCTGACTGGCAACACGGATAACGGGGCTCTCTCAAGTGCAGATAAAATACTTTTTTGGAAATTTTCTGACCTCCGGAACGGATTAATTGGTTTTCAATGTATTCCTATGGGAAATCATGTTTTGAATTACAAATTTTTTATAATACAAAACGTCCCTAGGGACACATTAAATTCATAACTTGAGGTACCACTTACTAGACTTAGATCCTCCCATGCTATGTAGCATATCGAGCAGCAAGGGATTTCCATCAGTTTCAGTCTTGGGTGAGTGCTTCGGCATCCTCCCATATAAATTCGAGGGTCTTTAAGTCTCCCATGTAAATTCTTTGCCATGTGCTTCAAGCGTAGAACTATATAAGGCAGTTCTTAATGGTTCTTCCAATTATGTTAACTTTAATGTTGAATTTTAGATTTCTTGTAGATGGTCACATCCAAGATGTTTATTGCACCATTTGTTTATGTTGCTATTGGAATATAATGGACATAAACTGAGAGGATTAATCTTTGTGATCTCTGTGAATGCATGCAAATAGGTTAAGTGCAGCCACGTGAGTGTAGTCAGAACCTTCCACAGCTAAAAGATCCATTAGGCCCCTCCCCTTCCCAACTGTACTGTATTCCAGCTTAATCGTAGCTGTCAGGTGTCCTATATTGGCCGGGAACCTCCCATATTTTACCCTCTTTCCTGGCGTCCTCCTGTATTAGGAAGACTGCAATGCCCTAATGCCGCCATTGGAGAGCTGCAAAGGATAAGCATAGCTGTCAAGTTTCCTGTTTTGTCCTGGAAATTTCCCTTATTTTCAAATCCAAAACTTTACAAGTATGAATATCTCCCCTCAGTTCTTTCTTGCCACCTGCAAGGAGACATTGTTGGATTCTTGGAACATTCTATTTCATGCTTTATATGGTAGAGACTGCTTCTATTTATATTGTAGATACTTAACAGTATAGTTAATTTGAAATAGTGTAAACTGTTAATCATAGTTTCACTGTTAATCATTTTATGGCCTCTTCAGACCATTTAAAGTAGTGTGTGGACTGCAACAATAAAATAGTGCTTACAGATGGACATTTGAAATGTTTGTGCTGCCTTGGTGAGGGTCATCAGACAGGCTTAAGACCTTCAGCAGCCTCAGACGTCCCCAGATGAGTAAGACGATTCTACTTTAAAATCACTGAAGCAGACAGGTAAGAAACCACACCCAAAAACTAAAATCAAAACCAAAGCCGCTTCCAGCCAAATCAACTAGTATGGGGCATCATGTTTCCTTTCCTAAGGAGACAATTGCCAGTCAGACTCAGCTTGATGATTTGTCTCTGAATCCTTTCTGAGGAGAAGATCCCACAGTTCTCTTCGTCTCCGTTGTTTTCTCTTGGTCTACATAAAAGGGAATCTGAGACCCGCCATTCACAAATTCCTTCATGGGATTGCTTGCCACAATTTAAAATGAGCAAATGGCACTGAAAACAGAAGGGCTTTTCCTCTGGCTCCACACAACCATTGCCCTCAACATCAAAAGATCACCAGAGAGTTGTGAGGGAAAGTCAATGTGGCTCAACCAGTGTTATTACATCCTGAGGGCCAGTACCATCTCCCTAATGAACAGTATATCTGTACAGTAGTACTATACAGGCTCTAACTGACAATTGCACAAGCCTTTCCATGGAGGATTCCTGGCATTTGTGAGGTTTTCCTGTACAATTTTCAATTTCAGGAAACATGTCTGTGTTTTGCAAAACTGTCTTTGACATTGAAACAGAATGCAAAGGCATATCCGATGACAATGACTATAACTGGAGAGGAATGGGCAACACCTGCTCTGCCCCTGCGGGGGCTCAAAAGTACCTTTCGCGGCCGCCACCTTTCGCCGCCAAAGCCGGAGCTTGGAGCCCCCTCCCGGTCCAGCAAATCGGGGAGGAATGGGCAACGCCTGCTCTGCCCCTGTGGGGGCTCAAAAGGATCTTTCACGGCTGCCACCTTTCACCGCCAACACTGAGGATTGGAGCCACCTCCCAGTCCGGCAAACTGGGTAGGAATGGGCAACACCTGCTCCGCCCCCTGTGGGGGCTCAAAAAGACCTTTCGTGGCCGCCACTTTTTGCTGCCAATGCTGGGACTTGGAGCCCCCTCCTGGTCCGTCAACACTTGCTTCGCCCCTGCGGGAGCCCAAATGCACCTTTCGCGGCCTTTGACAGAGTGCCCCATGATATTATTATTGTGCTATATCCAATTCCGAATATTGGTTTGTGATCATCATGGCGATCAGCCGTGAAGATTGTCCTCAGAATATAATGCAGTGGCCTTCCCTCCATCTGCATCGCAGCATGACACCCATACCAATTCTCCAGTTCCATGAGTCATTTTCTGGTCCTGAGCTTTTTTGGCATGCAAAATCCTCATCAGCCCCAGGCCAGTATTGATGAAGCTGCTGTCCTCCATCAAGATTCAAATGGGATTTAATCCACTTGGAGACCATCTCTTCTCAGAATTAAAGAGAAGGTGCCCATCCAGATAATAGAAGATAATCAGAGCTGCATTAACCTATCACAAATTGAGAAAATGAACATGTGCACCAAGCACATTGATTTAAGATATCTGACACAAGTTGAACGAGCAAGGCATGCAGATGACCTATCCAATTACTGAGATGACAGTAGATATACTGACCAAGCCTCTATTGAGAGACTGTGGAGGAAAATGGAACTCGTTGGAAATGATGCATGCTGGGTTGAGAAAGGACGTTGAAATATATAGCAACCCATTATGTTATGAATAGACTAAATTTACTAACACAATTGGTCTTATTACCCTCAGAAAAAGAAAACATCTAGGGAAGCTAACTGGTTTGGTTGGTGGTTCTAAATAATCCAATCAACAAAGCTTCTTGTCCTCCTACCTTTTTTTAGATGCTTAATCTTCATTCTGAGGTAATTTTTTTTTGTCTTCTCTGGTTTATATCTGGTCCTTCATCTTTTGAGGCATATGCTTTGTGGAGCTCCCTCCTTGGGCATGTAGTAGAGAGTGAAAATATTTTTATTTCCCATTTATTAAACCAAATGATCATGTTTTCACTAGTAACATTACTATGCCGTCATGTCAAGATATTTACTTTGTAAGTAAATATTTCATTTTACTATTGTCTGTTCATTTGGCAAGTTTACTTAGATAAGGGAAATTCTTGGGGAACTTGCTTATAATTCTGAGCCTGAAGCCCACCCCATGTGTTGCTGTGAAACCACAAAATTCAAAATGATCAGATACTGATTTTTAAGCAAAACCTTTACATTCTTATTTCTGTTTCCTGTTACATGATTTGTGAGGAAGAAATAGCATTGTCTCTGTGGAGATCTGCTAAACAGTTATCAGGTAGTCTTAGTTCTTTACCAAACTGAAAGTTGATGAAGTATTCTTGAAATGTTAGAACAGGTTTTCACGTTATTTAAGTTTTACTAAATTTTATTTTCTCATGTTTTTCTTTAATTACCTGCTTAAAATGCCCATATTAATGAAATAAAAATTAATTCTATACAAATATACTATGTAGAATGTTTCTGAACAGTGTATGTACTGACCTAATCCCTCTTTTTAGTCCCAAGTAGAGTAGCTCCAGTGTGAGTTTGATAAATTAGCAGTTACATATACCCACTGATTTAGTGGGACCACTCTAGTAGGGATTTAGCCCACTAGATACATAATATCCTCACACGTAGGCATGATTTATCTAACCATTATGTAAATGTAATTGTAAAATAGAGATGCTACTTCTATAAATATACAATATCTAGCTGTATCACAGGTTTAGAAAATACAGGTCAAGCTAACTTTTTGAAATAAATTAATCCAACTCAAGCTGTGTACCTTCAAGTAAATATACTCAGACACCGATACTAATAGATTATTGATACTCTAATGTTATAAAAATTACTTCAATTACAAAAATCAATTTGGTTTATATTTTGCAGAAAGAGTGAAAAATATGATCTCAGAAGATAACATTTTAGTGTTTCAGCGGGACACTACCTGGAATATAAATGTTAATAGTTTGAGAGAGAAGTCATCAATCACAATTTCAAAATTAAAAGATTTGAAAGTTGCTTATTTCTTTAAAAATATTGAATCTTCGTCAAATAAACCAAAGTTCATTCATTTGGACATCTAGCCACTCAGCAGAATATAGCCAGCTAAATAAGTTCGACAAGAGAAGGATAAGTTGCTAAAATACAAAAGAACATGATCAGGAATGTTTTGCATTATTTGATGAGAGAGGCAAGTTCTCTATAAATCATCAGCGAAAGCTCAGTCACCAGAACAATCTCAAGAAGTCCTTCAGTGACTAAATATGCACATTGATTTAAAACCAGCTGTCTGGGGAGTCTCAGGATTAATGACCGAATATGTTACATCATTTTATCTCCAGAACTTGGTAGTAATGGAAAGAATTTTAGGGTGAAATCTGTGATTTCCAACAGTACATTCACATATAACTCATCTATCTCAGCAATGAATGAACTGCATCCATCCCTGGAACTAGAATACAGTAGTTGGACTTCGAACCATTTTCCATTGAAAATATTAAAGAAACCACTGTACGCTCAGCTTTCAATCAAAATGAACATTTAAAACATCTCATTTGCTGAGGTTTTCCTATCCTTTTTCTTGATAATAGTTTTATAATGTTGATAAATCTCAGGTATTTAGCTGTGCCTAGCTCTATATACTGTACTGTATTATGTTTTTTCCAGTCCTGCAGTATCCTTTCCATACAGCTATCACTTGTATTCATAATGGTACAAGAAAATCAGCCTCTAGCACAAGTTTGTTTTCCATATCCTTCCAGTGAGTTTATGAGACTGTATAGGTCTGTCTATTCAGTGTTGTTAATACTGTTCAAAGCTTTATTTAAGCCTACCTAGAAGTCTTAAAAGACTGCTACCTAATAATCCATTTTTAAAATTTAATTTGTAGAAGATTTGAGTGCTTTAAAACCCAGGACATGTTTTGCTTTGAAATTTCTTCCTGTTTGTAATACATAAACAATCACTTATGGACACAACATGTGAAGCAAGTAGTAGTAAATCAATCTATGTACTTTTCTGGGGGCAGCCCTCCCAACAATTCATCATGCACACAGAACCTCATTTTTTGGATACAGAACTTTTATGTATCACTGGCGGCAACACCAGTATACATGGGATGTTTGTTCATATAGCTCTCCTGCATGGAAGAACAGCATTTCTGAATGAGCTATTGCATGCAAACTTGAGCCCAATTGTCACCAGTATTATTTTAGGTCAGTGATGGTGAACCTTGGCACTCCAGCTGTTCTCAGAATTTAATTCCCATAAGCCCTGAGCGGCAGGAGTGTTAATGGCCTGGGAATTGAAGTCCAAGAACACCTGGAGTGTCAAGGTTCATCAAGGTTTTAAGTTATATGTTGTATGTTATGAGAAGCTCTAGATGGCCGGGGGTGGGGGTGGAATTGGCATCACAGTACTGATTGGGAGGGGAAGGCAGAGAGTTAAAATAACCCTGTCTCCCAGTTTTCCATTGCAGAAACCACAGGTTTTTAACCCTCTTTAGCAATGAAAATTCTGAAATCAGGAATAAACCTGTCAGGGAATAGCCCAGCACACATTTAGAGATAGTTTGCCTGATAAATTCAAGAGAGGATGGTGACCCCACTGCCACTAGCTCTGTAAGAATGCTCATTCTTATTTATTTACCATAGCCAACTAACAAATTCAGGAAAAGATTACGCCCTAGATTTCCCTCTGTTAGTAAGAGTTAACTTCAGATTTTTTACACTATCAAAAGTGAAATTTCAGCATTTATGCATTCCTACTGGAACTGAAAATACTGTCCATTCAAAAATGAAAATACAGGATCAGTAGGTGTAATATAAGCAGAGGTTTGTTACATTGCAGGGAAGGTAGAGTCCAGTACTAAAGTAGGAAACTTTAGAAAGTAGGCTCCTCGTGTCAGTAAAAATCCACATATAGTACTAGAAGGATTTGCCATCACAATAAGTGATGGCTGCTGCATCTGCTATTTGAATATTGTGCAAGGGATTGGCTATCTAATGAAGATTACAGAGAGTGGAAAGAACATCACTCATGAAGGTAGATTAAAACACTTGGCTTGTGCCAGTTGTAAAACATATTGAATCACATGTACTTCTGTTTTTCTGCAGCATAATGTTTTTAAGTGCTTTTTCTTCTTTCTGCTGCCTGAAATGAACCCTCCTTTTCTCCTGGGTCAACTCATTTCTTTAAAAATCTTTTTTTCAAAACATTTTTTAATCTACAACTTTTCTTGAATTTGACGTTAAATGTTTATTTAAGTCTGCCTAGAAGTCTTAAAAGACTGCTACCTAATAATCTATTTTTAAAATTTAATTTGTAGAGGATTTGAGTGCTTTAAAACCCAGGACATGTTTTGCTTTAAAATATTTGTATTATTTAATATTCTCCTGCCAAACTGTCATCACAATGTAAACCGAAAGCTTGGGATTTAGAAAACTGATGTATCATGCACACTAATAATATATTATATCACTCTTGTAACATTTTCAGTATGGCATTAGCATTATATATTTTATTATCAGATCTCTCACGTATTTCAAGTAACCTGTTTCATTTATACATGTATATCTACATCCAATGGTCGGCTCCAAAATATTTTACTACCACACTGTGGGCGTGGCATGGTGGGTGTGGCCAGGGGCAAAGCCCTGCGTTGCACCTGAATTAGGACTACTTCGTTTCAAAACTTGGATGGGCAGGGCCAGCCAGTAACTCTGCTACCGGTTCTGGCGAGCTGGTGCGAACCTGCTGATGCCCACCACTGTATACATCATATGTCTCCCTGTTTTCTGCAAAATAATAATTTAGAATTTAAAAAAAGGTAGACTAGAATGATGGGCATGTTCTTAATCTGGACATTTCAGTTCCTAGTAGAGACAGAAAAACATTTTTGGCCCAAGAATCAGTTTCAGAACCACACTAAATACCAAATTCCAGTAGGATATGGAGCCACAGGTAAATTCTTTTTGGCATTCTGTCCTGTTACTTTTGTGTCTTTTGAAGCTGTTACAGGCAAATAAAGGCACATACATCAAGCATTCTGAGTAATAACGTATCCTGAATCCCTATTTTTTTGAACATAATATTGTTTCAGAGCCAGAATACACTGCAAACATAGGTAAATACTCCAATTACAACAATAAAAACGATAACCTCAAATAAATGCCTCACCAATGAGAAATCCAGCATCCAACATGTTAGCCAGTTAAAGAATGAAATATTGTCTTGTTTAATATTGTGAATCAGATTTTGGACATTGTGAATCTTTTTTTCAATGGAGGCATGGTGGCCTGATAAAGCAACACATTTGTTTAAATTTCTGGCAAGTTCTGTGATAAAGCAACAATAAATAGTGGTCATTCTATTTTGTAGAGTTGCTTCTCAAATTTCTGAAAGTTCTGAGTTAATTAATTGAAGCACTGGTATAGTTTAATCCTTTGACCACTGAACAAACAAGCTTCCCCAGCTGGTGTGGATTTCCTTCAGCCAGCCCCAGAGTTCCAGCTAATGAAGTAGCGAAGGCAACATATTCAGTGCGATGAAGAAGTTCTACTTGTGAGTCACACTTTTCTGTTAAACTATGCATCTCAAGCCATCTTTCACCAGAGGATTGGTCTGTTAAAGGGTCTTATGAGGGGAACAATAGGTGTAAACGATTTGGGATGCATGCCCCCCCTTTCAATTTTGCCAGAATATATGGAAAAAATAAGATTCTCATACATAAGAAACTAACCATCTTTTGATTTTACATATGTGTTATAGCTATCCAAGAAGAGGCACTGCTGAGCAATTTGATAAAGCTAGAAAAAATCTTTTGAAACCACAGCAATCATGTTCCAAATTCAGGGTTGGATCTAAAATGGCCACTAAGCTGTAAACCTGGTCTCTCAAAGATAGTACTGCTCCGTTCATAGTAGGAGCGAGTCCTAGTCAGGCAGGCAGTCCACCCAGCCATGAGACCTCCATCTTAGTGGGATTCCACATCAATGTTTGTTCTTATCCATTCCTTTATCAAGGACAGGCAGTCATCAAGGTACTGGATGGCATCCACTCCAGAAGATGTAAAGGAGAGATAGAGTTTAATGCCATCAGCATATTGATGATACTGGACTCCGAATCTCTGGATGACAGCATAAATGTTAAATAGCATTGGGGAGATGATTGATTCCTGGGAGCCACACTGGAGTGTTTGTTTGTTTGTTTACATTTATACCCTGTCCTTTCGGTGCAAGCACCACTTGGGACAACTTACAATGCGTATAAACCGGGCTTCCCAAACTAAGGCCCGTGGGCTGGATCTGGCCCACAGTGCTATTTCATGTGTCCCTCTACCCCTCCAAGAGTATTTGAGAAACAAAATGGCTACCCCTTTGAAGCTGTTTGGACAAAATGGCCACCCCCATCATCAGGCAGGGCAAAAATGGCCATCTAGCCTTCAAAACTGACTGAAGTAAACTCAAGTTGAATTCGTTGAGTACAGCAATTGAGGAAAGAATGGAGACACCACAATATAGTGTCTTCTGACAGCCCCTCTATAAGTTTACCATGATTGACAGTTTCAAAAGCATCAGAGATTGAAGAGGACCAAAAAAAAGATGAGGCTCCCCTATCTGCCTCCTGGATATTAGATGATTTTTGAAGGTCTATTTTTGATATTCATGTCCCATGAACAGAGTAAAATATTTTTCTAGAGAAATGGTCTGCCCTGGCCAGCCTAGCAGAGGGAGTTTGGCTTTTGAGCCCATAGGGCACACTTCCCTATTGTTCCCACTAGGAATTAATTCATTCATATGTAAAGAGACCTGATGCCTCTATCTAGCTAAAAGAGTGCATTCCAATAGAGGTAATTAAAGGCCATTTTGAGTGTGTATTCCCCTCAAGAAAAGGCCAGCTGAGGTGGGTGGCCTAGGAGAAATCTAACTGGAACACAGCTTGGCAGTTTTAGGGCTCTTAGATTTATGGCCTGGCTAAGTGCCTTTCTCAGCATAGCTCTTTTGTGGGGGACCATTTGGGACATGATTCCATGCATGCGGCTCTCTGCTTGCGTGGTAGGGGAATGTCTAGCAATCTTCCTATGTCACCCCCTGGACCAATCAGAAAGTCATATGAAAATTTCTTTTGTCTCTCGCCGTGTATAAAAGGAGGGATCTTTAAAAGCTCCGGGCTGCTGGTTTAGCCATGTTACTAACAGCCCCTAAACAACATTTATACTATTTGATATTTAGAGGGCCAGTGTGGCGGAGCAAAGATGGATATGCAAATCAATGAGCTATTAGAGGATAGAGGTGCCTGGAGGGCAATGGTCCATGGGGTTGCAAAGAGTCGGAATCTACTGAACAACAACAACAAAATGCAGTTTGTCTACAGCAGCAAACCTCTAGTTCTTTTCCCGGCTGACTGAAGCTTATTTATTCGCCATCTTTGCTTAGTTTTGCGGCCAGTCTTTACTTTCTCACTGTAGGCTAGAACCTGGTCTAGAGCCATGATGGCGAACCTTGGCACTCCAGATGTTCTTGGACTTCAATTCCCAGAAGCCGAAGCAGCCTGTGAATTCACCCTAATGGGTTTACTGTGAGTCATCCAGCCCGCGCTGCCCTCGTCCATACCTGTCAAGTTTCGGGAAATTTCTGTCAAATAAGGGAAATTTTCCAGCCCAAATGGGAAACTGGACAACTATGCTTATCCTATGCTGGCCTACAGTCTAACTCCAGTCTAATTGCAGTCTAACTAATACAGGATGACGGCAGGAAAGAGTGTAAAATACGGGGGTTTGACAGAAATTTCTCAAAAGTTGACAGGTATGCCCTTGTCACTCCCGGAAGCGGAAATAAAACGCGCCAGTGATGTCTGCTGCTGCAGATGTTTCCGTGGTCATGTGGCAGGCATGACTAGACACCGGAGTGCACGGAACCGAGTTCCGAAGTGGCCTAGGAGAAATCTAACTAGAACACAGCTTGGTAGTTTTAGGGCTCTTAGATTTATGGCCTGGCTAAGTGCCTTTCTCGGGGTAGCTCTTTTGTGGGGGACCATTTTGGGACATGATCACACCTGTCAACCTTCCCGGATTGGCCGGGATTTCCCGGTTTTCGGCGCTGATTTGCTCCATTTCCCGCCCCGCGCTGCCAAAACCCCGGAATTTGGCAGCAGGGGAAAGGAGGTACTTGCGCAGCCCTTCTGCGCAGGTCGCCATCTATGCATGTGTAGAAGGGTTTTATGCTTGTGTAGAACCCTTCTACGCTTGCGTAGAACCCTTCTACTCTTGCGTAGAACACTTCTACACATGCGTAGAAGGGGGCTACGCAAGCGTAAAACCCATCTACGCATGCGTAGGTGACGTGCGCAGAACCGTTCTGTACAGGTCCCGGATTGGCCGGAGCCGCATTTGACAGGTATGGACATGATTCCATGCATGCAACTGCGGCTCTCTGCTTGTGTGGTAGGAGGGGGAATGTCCAAGCAATGTTCCTATCATGTCACCCCCTGGGCCAATCGGAAAGTCACATGAAAATTTCTTAGTCTCGACGTGCATCAAATGCTCTCCGGGCTGTGAGTTAGCCACGTTGCTAGCTTAGCAGCCCTGGCCCTGAGCAACATTTATACATTTGATATTTAGAGGGCCAGTGTGGCTGAGCAGAGTTGGTTGGTTCGAAAGATGGGTAATGCAAATCAACGAGCTGTTCATGACCAGTAATAAAATGTGGTTTGTCTCTGCAGCAGCAAATCTCTAGTTCTTTTCCCGACGGATCGAAGCTTGTTTATTCGCCATCTTCGCTTAGTTTTGCAGCCGGTCTTTCCTTTCTCACTGTAGGCTAGAAGAGTGAGAAAGGTAAGACCGGGCGGCCGCACCGCAGAACTAAGCAGCAAGAAGATGGAGGAGATATTTATAAGAAGCTTCGATCCGCCGGGCCGGAAGGGGCGCTGCAGTGTCAGCTTTCCTGCCGGAAATGACGCTACGAGGCAGGTGTGAGCGGATGTGCGCAGCGCCGCGGCCGCCATTACGCGGTGCCGGGGAGGGAGGGAGGGAGACTGGAGAGGGGAGGAAGGGGGTGGAATGAAGGGATTGTGAGGCGGCCTTGAGTCTCTCGCCGCCGCCACTTAGGCAGGCCGCTGGGTTTGTAGCCGTTGGTCTCGCGCTCCCCCGTCTTCCCTCCTTCCTCTCACGTTTTTCCCGCGCCACGTTCGGCTTTCTTTCTTTCTGTTTTTTGTCTTCCTCATTGCCGGTCCGGAACGCGCCGCCGCCCTGTCCGCGCCCGCCCAGCGCCCTCCTTCCTCGAGACTGAGCGCCGGGCGGCAGGCAGGCAGGCAGCAGCGGGCCGGCATGGAGGACAAGAGCTTCACCAAGGAGCTGGACCAGTGGATCGAGCAGCTCAACGAATGCAAGCAGCTAGGCGAGAACCAAGTGCGGAGCCTTTGCGAAAAGGTGTGTGTGTGTGTGAGTGTGTGTACACGCGTATATATATATATATACGTGTATGAAATCGCCAGCCAATGCCGCCATACGCGTTCAATTCACAAATAAGGACCGGCCAGACGCAGGAATCAGTGCCTGACGGAGTGCGGAAATATATATGTATATACATACATATACATACACACACTATCTGTCTATCTATCTATACACATACACAAACATATACATACATACACATGTATGTGTGTGTATATCTATACACATACACAAACATACACATGTGTGTGTATATCTATACACAAACATATACATACATACACATGTGTGTATATCTATCTATATCTATACACATACACATACATACATACACATATATGTGTGTGTATATCTATCTAGATAGATATAGATATATACACACACATATATGTGTGTGTATGTATGTATATGTGTGTGTACACACACACACACATATGGGAGCACACACATACACACACACACACACTGAATTATACAGTTTGACAAATTTTTATTCTTGCACCCCGTCAGACCCTGTTTCCTGGGTGTGGTCCGCCCTTGTGTGTGAATTGCACGCGTGTGGCTGGCGATGTTTACAGACCCCTAAGGCAGCCTTGCGGTATATCTTAAGTATATATTTATTTAAAAATAACATTGCATAGGAGGGAATGAGAGAAATGGCGAAAATGTGGATTCAGCAAAAGAAGGCACTGCCTTGCGGTATTATCTTAAGTATATATTTATTTTAAAGTCTCTCTCCCTCCTATGCAATATTATTTTTTTAATAAATATATACTTAAGATAATACCGCAAGGCAGTGTCTTCTTTTGCTGGATGGACATTTTCGGTTTTCAAACAGGCCCTTGGGAGTCAAGGTAAACCGTTCTAAGAATGTGGAAGGTGAAGAGGATGCTGTGGAAGTTGAGGTCTTTATTGTTCTGTGGTGTGTTTTTTAAAAAAATAATAAAATAAAATTGAGGTGTAAATCTAAGGTTTAGTCTTGAAATCTAGGCCGTGAGAAATTTAGAATAAGAAAAACGTGTACTTTTTTAAAAATCTGAAGATAACTATCTGTCAACTTCCTGAGAAGTTTCTGTCTTTAATGTTCCAGATCTATTCAATATTGAAGAATTGGGGTTTTCTGGAGAGGAGAGCAATGGTGTTGTTTTTTTCCCCTTTTGAAATCAAGTGTTATGTTATATATGTTTTATTAGTCATTTGACAGGCATTCTTAACCAAGATGAGAGTGCAGGGTGAGTTCAACTGATTTTTGTTCTGTTTCTGTCTAAATATTTATTTATTTATTTATTCATACAAACTAGGGTTAAATTTTCTGAAAGCTAGCTGTTTTAATCTGTTTCAGCATTTTAAAAATCCTTAAATTCCCTGACACTCAAAACAGAAATTACACATTTATCTCAGCGTGAGCTTTTTGCAGATTTCAGTCCACATCTTCAGATACAGTACATAAATTAGAATATGTGGGCAACACATTTATATACTGACTGCTGTGATAAATTTTATTTAACATTTATGTTCACTGTACATGGAGATGGCAGAGGGACCAAGTGTGAGGAAGTGTGGGTGGGACCAGGTGAAATGTCAGTTGTGTGTTAATATCTGGTCATGAACTTGGAGTGATTGTGGTATTATAATCACGTAGTGAACATGTATTGTTAATATTAACATCTTGTTAAGCCTGGAATTTGAAAGATGGAGATGATATGAGTTCTAAGGATTAAAGTTTTACAGGATTTTTCAGGATGAGCCAGGTTATGAATAGATAAAGTTATGAAAAGTCCCAATCCATCCAGTACTGCAGTGGCTCGAGTCGCTAAGACGCTGACTGGGAAGCGGAAGGTCAGCAGTTCGATTCCCGAGCACTGCAGGACAGAAATGAGCTCCCGTCTTCATCCCAGCTCCTGCCAACCTAGCAGTTCGAAAGCAAGAAATTGCAAGTAGATAAATAGGGACCACTTCGGTGGGAAGGTAACAGCGTTCCGTGCGCTCCGGTGTCTAGTCATGCCTGCCACATGACCACGGAAATGTCTGCAGAAGCAGACAGCGCTGGCTCTTCGGCTTAGAAACAGATGAGCACTGCACTCTAGAGTCGGATACGACTGGCTTTCGAGCAAGGGAAACCTTTACCTTTATCCAGTCCCCTAGATGTACAGTGAAAATTATGGCTAGCCCACCTTAAACGTTTCCCTCCAAAATTATAATCCCTTCTCTCCAGTATGAAAATGTTGGAGGAAATTATAATGTGTGATCCTAAATTGTAAATAAAAAAAACCACAGTTTAGCCAAATCAAAATCCCCTAAATTTAGACATAACAAGGAGCTTTGGTTGGTTTAGAAGCAGAAGGCAATCCTCCACATGCTATTCAGTTCTGCACCAGAACTAAGCACATAAGGCAAGGCCCATCTTTCATAGTTTGACATTCAAATGGAACCTTTTAAACATGTGTGATGTTTTCATCAAGTATATGTGCAGCTGTGTCAGAATGCTCTTACTAAGGAATTACTCAGAACCTTTCATGCAACACAGAAAGTATTCTGCCTTACTTAGTAACTGATATAATTGTACAGTACAATCACTAAGGTTACCTAAGAGACCGCTTTGCCCCAAGGTGTCATACCCGTCCTACGAGGGCAGACCGGAGGGGCTCGGTTATGGTCCCTTCAGCAAAAGGAGCTCACCTTGCAGGGACCAGGAGGAGGGCCTTCTCCATGTCTGGCCCGGCCCTTACGCCTCCAGATGGAGCTGCTCCCATTCAGGAAACAGCTGAAAACATGGCTATGCCAGCGGATATGGGTATGGATGCATCAACTTCCCAGTCCCGCTGGCTTACTTAGCCTATGTTGGGTTTATCCTGTTTGCTTTTTTACTGTGTTGGGAAGTTAGATGATTTTAAAATGGGATTTTTGAATTGTTTTATTGTTGTTTTTCCTTATGTTGTTAAGCCGCTTCAAGTCACTCTTGAGTGAGGGAAGCGGGATAGAAATATTTTAAATAAATAAATAAAAGGAATAAGGTAAAGTTCAGTACATAAACAATTTGGCGTGTCTCTCAGACTAACATTTCCATTTTATATATGCTGTAGCCTACGTACAAGGAGGCAAGGTTTGATGTTGTCCTTACTTAAAAATATGGTTTAGCATTTGGTTTCAGAATGAGTTCTTTAATTTAGAAGCTTGTATGTGGCACTGTGAATGTTTATTGCTCTCAGTGAAATATAGTAATTTACTAACTCCAGACTTCTTTTCACTCTCTGATGGAATTTATAGCTTTCTGGTTTTGCTGTATTTTTTGCATTTAGAGTTAAATTCCTAAACAAAGAAGTGAAGCACGTCTCACTTTAACTTGGATTCTAAAGGTTGCAACTTAATAAAGCAGACAATAAGACATTGTCTTATTAGTGGTATTCTTTTCAATTAAATATAGAAGTGTTTGAATGTTGTGAGTTACTTCATTATGTTTATTTTAAGAAGTTGATTTCCTCCTCTACTCCAGTGGTTCCTAACACATGCCCCACAAGGGAATTTCAATTCCTTGAAGCCCAAGTCATTACATTGGTTGATCGGTGTTTTGGGGAATTGACTTGGGCTTCTGGGAATTGAAGTCTAAAAACCAAAGGTTGGGGAACAATGCTCTATTCCAGGGGTTGGCAACCAATGGCCCCTTGGCCAAATCCGGCCCACAGCACCAAATATTCCAACCCTCGCTCTAACTGCCATCGTTGAAAGCGGACATGTTGATGGTGGGGGGACACCAGTCCAGCGCCCTCAACTGTCTGAGGGAGCATGACCTGGCCCCTGATTTAAAAAGGTTGCCAACCCCTGCTCTATTCCAACAAAGGAGATCAAATTATTTGGTCTAGTTTTTGATTGTATAATTATGTCAGTTACTAAGTAAGGCAGAATACTTTCTGTGTTTCATGAAAGCTTCTGCATTTCCATATTTTCAGGCATGCTAATCTTGTTTTTTGTATTTTTTATATATATATTTATTTGCTTTTTGGTGTAGGTGCACCTTTGGTATACTGTATCTTGAAGTGATATGAATGAAAATGTAAATGTACCTTTCCATTTACATCTATCGGAGGGCACAGATGCTGGAATCTCCCCTCGTCCTTGCGCGCTTCTGCTATGGGAACATGATTTGTCTTCCATTTACAAAACTGCTGGAGGATTTCCCAAACCCTCAAGTAGATTTTCAAGACACGTAGGAGAAACTTCTCCTCTGTTCTCTTAGCAAAATTATGTCCATCAGGGGAAGGACATTGTTGAATGCTAGACAGAACTTTGCTATCATTACAATCATGTTTCATTTCACTTGAGTGCAAGGGAATCAATTTTGCAGCCGGTTGAAACAACAAACAGTAATATCTTTGGCCTGCAGATTTGCCCTGATAGGACCGGAAATATTCACACTATGCTGTACAGAGGGGTAATCCCTATTCTGATTTATGAGTCCTGTCTCTTGCCCTCTTTCTTTGTTTTTGCATTTTTGTGCTAATCATTGGTGTTCCCTAGTGTGGTTTATAGCTAAGCTGTTCATTGTAGCCCTGGTAGCAGAGCAACGCAGAAGCATGTTGAAACTGATTTCCTTAGAATACCCCCCATAATTGTTTATGGAGTTTACCACAAATATATCTTCACTTCTCTTTTTAAAAAAAAATCCCGCATGATTTCAGCTTTATGAATTATGACTGTTGAGGGCATATGTTTAATTCTACTATACTATTAATTTACTCAGGTAGTGTGTATACTTTTAACGTTGTTAGCTGGAAAGCCAGCTAGTTGGTAGTTCGAGACCTGGGTAATGCATGATAGATTGAACACCTGTCTGTTTCATCTCTTGGGGACATGAAAGGAGTTCCTGAGCGGAGTTTCTACCCCAAAATTCCTTTCAAACTAGAATAATTTCTGACATGAAGTTGTTGTTGTTGTTGTTGTTGTTGTTGTTGTTATTATTATTATTATTATTATTATTATTATTATTATTATTATTATTATTATTATTATTATTATTATTATTATTATTATTATTTCTAGAAAAGCTGCATTGGGAAATACTGGTCATGAGTACCCAGCACGTGAGGGGCAAAAATGCTACTTACATTGTGAAACTGCTCATAGAATGTTCTAAGCACTATTAGGCAGTATATTAGTGTAATTGAGATTGCTGTTGCTAGCTATATACAGTACTAAATATGGCTAACATATTTAGGCAAGGGGATGTCAATAAAAGTTGAACTAAATAAATAAAAAATATAAGCATATATAAGATGTCTGACGAAGTGGACTTGATCCACGAAAGCTAAAATTAAAATATAACAGTCTTCAAAATGCTACAGCGTTTTTGTTTTTGTTTATTCTCTGATCCAGTATATATAAGCATAGTTGAACTTGAATGATCATGATACTGATTTCAGTAGGGGATGGTTATTCATAATAGTTCATTTGTCCTGTTATACTATTTCTAGATTGAGAACACACCACAGAAGCAAGGGCTAGGCTGACAACTTGGAACAGAAGCCTAATTATTCTCTGTGCTCTTATATTGAGAGCTGGATTCAACCTTAAGTAGTACTGAGGCCATGCTGTGGTGGGCAAAGAGACCTATGGGACAGAAGTGCTGTACCACATGCTTTATGCTGGTGGAAGCTACTGTCAGACTCTTACGTTGCATGTCAGAGTATTACAGTGCAGCTAGAAGTTTGTGTGTGGAAATATACTTTAATATACCCGAACATTTCTTTGATCAAAATCCTGTTGTGAAATTATGTAAAAGATGTAACTTTTAACAGCAAATTCTTGAAAATTCAAAAATCTCCATAAACATTAGTTGTTACATGCTGAGTCATGTTATCGAGTGTTTAGAAGACAATGACTGCAGAGATTTCTTAAGGCAATTCTTTGCTAAAGGTTATATCTCTTGCATAATTGCATATCATGATTTTGGCCACTTGTTTTTAAATTTTACATTTATGTCTTCATTCCCAAAAAGGATTTCATTGTATAATAATTTAAAAAAAAACTGAGTGAATTTGCTTAAAGAAGAATGTATAATGTGCACCAGTCAAATCTCCCAATGGGAGGAATTGTCAAATTGGATGTGTGCCCACAAGGAATCCTTTATAGAAAAATGTATGTCTTTTACAGAAGGTATGCAGGAAACAGCCTCCTCTGGTTTTAGTACACACGCAAGTTGATGAAGGTATAGGCAGCAACAGCAGTTTGAATTGATCTTGGACGTGACTAGGGACAAAACGTAGCTCCTTCAGATTAGATATACTGTAGTTTGACCATCTATCGCAAAGCAATTTTAGCAACAAAATTCAGTACCGGATGAAACTTTTGGATAAAGTTTAAGTACATCCCTATATTACATATAGTAATCCAACCTTGACATAACTACTACAGTAAAACCTCGAGTTATGAACGCCTCGACTAACAAAAAACTCGCAATACAAAAGGAAACCCAGGGAAAACAATGCTTTGAGATATGACTTTTCTCAAGATACGAAAAGTTTTTTGGGTCTTCTGACGCTTCTCACAGCAGTGGGAGGGTGCTCGGAGCATTTCCGCTCTGTTTTTTGAATTTTTTGTTGCGTTTTGGCACTGACAGAAGCTCCACCACCACCAGGAAATGCTGAAAATTGCCCCTTCCCCTCAACAGCTGATTGTCGGGGAATGGTCTGGCAATTACCAGAGCTGCCTACTAGAGGCCACTGTCAGAAATGTGCCGGATATGCATTGAAAACCATTCCAGAGGTCTGAAAAAAACATCATTTGTCTGTTCAAAACTCTTTCTAAAGTTCACTTTGGAATTTTTTGCCATGTTTCACCACTTTAGAAAGAACAGCTAAAACACTTTTTTAAAACTTTTTTCTGACCTCTGGAACACATTATTTGGTTTTCAATGCATTCCTATGGGAAACCGTGCTTCGAAATACGATTTTTCTGGATATGAAACCCTGAGGAACGAATTAATTTCGTATCTTGAGGTACCACTGTACATAAATCCCTGTAGCCAAACTGTTCCTATCTAAAAACATATGTATCTGCTGGACTAGATTGACTGGCAAAAACTAATCCAAGTCATTGAAGCGACTTGGACCTCAAAGGTCAGTGTTGGGTTTAATACCATCCAAGGTTGCACACCTCATTTTAGTACAACTGCATTTCGGTCCAGATTGTATTGTATCATAGCTATACCTAATTCTTATGCCATAAATCACTATACAGTGGTACCTTGGATAAAGTCCGATTCAGATAAAGTCATGGTTTTCATGCACACGAGATGCATCGCATAAAGTCCAAAACCGCTAAAAAATGGACGTTATCCAAGGTATTTGGTATAGGAACCTCGGATAAAGTCCATTTTTCAGACGTTATCCGATTTGATTCGGATAAAGTCCAAAATCGGATAAAGTCCAAACATGTGCAACGTAGTTTGGACTTTGTCTGAGGTTCTACTGTACTTCAAACATACGTCCAAGGCTGGAATCCTCTTCAGCCAGTCCAACCATGCAATAGACAATTGTGCCGGCAGTATGCATCCTCATTTTAATGAGGAAGCATGTATTATTTCTCTGCACAATGTCTTCCTTGTCTAGGCCAAACATGAAACTGCCAAAATAAAGCCACCTTTTGGTGAATTCATTCTGTAGTTCCTTTCGCCTGACCTAGTGTGAGAAAGATTAGCCGGCACATGGTGGCCATAATTGCATGAGTTACGCCCGATTGTGGTTTAAAAATACCACAATCTTCGAGGAGGCTATTTCTCTTTACTCCTCCCTGCACAAGAA
Organism: Bradypodion ventrale; assembly: GCA_035047345.1. Taxonomy (NCBI): domain Eukaryota; kingdom Metazoa; phylum Chordata; class Lepidosauria; order Squamata; family Chamaeleonidae; genus Bradypodion; species Bradypodion ventrale. Next base: position 148,517,759 of record JAWDJE010000002.1, read on the forward strand.
AGTCCATTGCACTGGTGCTGAACAGAGTCCCAGTCCATGAGTTTTTCAGTGCTCCGCTAGAGAGTACAGCTTGCCTCCATTATCCACACTTTCACTTATCCGCAGGCTGAAAATATTCAGTCAATATCCCTGAAATTCATATTATGTCTTTCTAAGATATGTTACCAGTGTCGGGGTAATCTTGGGGAAGTTACTTTTTATTCATTTATGTTAATTGCATGAAGGTGAGAAGGAGGGATTTCTCTCTATCCTAAGTTTTATAGTCTAACCTGTACTTTCAAAAGAGCAATTGTCGCTCCATTTTGTTCCACACAGCTCTCACATTCCGGCTCATTAGCAAGATAGTGACTCAGCTTTTCTTTTCTTTTTTTAACAAGGTGAAAAGTTTAAACATTCCAGACAGGATGGTCATCTTAGAGATGAGCCAAATAGGAGAAAACAACAGATACCTAGAGACCTGGTTGGCACAACATCAGCCCGTAACAATTAAGTCATGAGAAAAGATGGTTAAGATTCCAAGGGAGGGAGGAGGAGGGACCCCAGAACCCTATTTTAATCGGGGTCCGTTAGATAGACATCAGATTGATCGGGGAAGAACATCACATCGTTATTGGGATTACAGGAACACCTGAGGAACACCTTGACCAGGACTTTGGGACTTTATTCATTTTTGGATGAGGGCATAAATGCCCGCATGGATACTTTAATTTGGACTTAGAATTTGGACATTTGCAACATGGAATTACAATTGGTTTTTACTTCCATCTATTCCTTGGATTTACTATTCTTCTGAATAAACCCATTTAAAGGAATATTGCCTCAAGTGCATTTTTACTCTCAAGGAGAGAGAGGGATTAACGTGGTGGATTTTGATAAGGACTCCTTCATCCTTCACTTGGAATAAAAAATTACAAGGTCTGCTTTGTTCTAAAAGAAAGGGCTTCCTTGGGTTTCGTTTCTTTGCTGCCAGGAGGACTCCAGCGCAAGGAAGGTACCTTTCTTATCACCCTCAAAGTCCCCAACACTTTTTGCAAAGGTTTGATCTTCACCAAGGGAAAGTGTGTGGTTGGGTTGTAGGAGGTGGCAGAACTAGACTTTATAATTGGCCATTCTAACTAGCTACCATCAGATACCCACATTAAAAAGGGGGGGGGGCGTTTGCCATCCTTCTACTTATGAGCCATTTCATACTGGATGGAAGAACGCCTTGCCAACAAAGAGGGGAGCGTTTTTGGCTCAACCCCATCCACACAGTCCCAAAAAGAAAAATTCAGTCTGGAGCGAGGGAGGTCTTGGGCTTGTGAGAACCAGAGCTGGCCACTAAAAGCCAATTCTGTAATGTGATGTTGACAAGGAACAGTGTTTTAATGAATACGTTCCACTGGATTTTACATGAATTATAAATTTTATGCATCTATGTTAAGATTGACAGGCATTTTCACCCCATACCCTCTTGTATGACTCAGATAAGTGAACTGTAATAAAGGGTTACCACGGTTTCAGGTATACACAGAATGTCTTAGAATGTATTCCCTGCCAATAAGGTGAGGACAAGCTGTCTCTTGAACCCAGTGCCAGTTACAGACAGTTAAACTGACCCTGTCTGGTCGGGGAGTAGAAGAGCCGTCGGACGCGCCATGCCTCTCTCGAGGCTCACGCCATCGGCCCCGGGATGGGAGGCAGCTGTGACCAGCGCCACTCCCCCGGCCCCATCGGGTGGGGAGTAGAAGAGGCGCCGGAGCCACTTCGGCTCCCTCCCTGGCCCGGCCGGCCATGGGAGGTGGGAGAGACAGCTGCTGCTCGTTAGCTGCCACTTCCGGAGTTGCCGGGTCTGTTGTGGGCCGAAGACCATCATCTTGTCGGACCCCCACCCTCGGTGAGAGCAAGAGTGGGGAGAGAGACTGGCCCCAGCTGTGGGCTGACTGACGTGGCTACAAGACCCCAGAGCTGCCGGCCTTGCCGGACCCCTCCCCTCGGTGAGAGCAAGGGCAGGGAGAGAGACTGGCCCCAGCAATTGGTGGAAGACACGGAGCACAATAGATGTTGAGCCCTGGGCTCTGTCTGGGATGTTTGAGCCGGGCTTCATTCATTCATTTTGATTGAATAGATCTCCTTGCAAAAAAGATTGTTTCCTTGTTGATAGCAGCAGTATCTCTCTACCTTGACACTCAATGACAGTTCTGGCACTGAGCCACATACTTGGGTGTAACATTGGGAAAGAGTCACTTCTCTCCACCCAGCCAAGATTTTTTTTTAACAAGATGAAATCAAAATTTAAGGAATCAACTGTCAAAGAAAATATCAAGTTCTTAGGCATGTTAGATAGTTCCAGCTTTGCTAATAGTTAAGCAGTGAAGACAGCCATGTCACCTCTAAAGCTTTTTTGAGTGTCTTCAAAATGTAGTACTCTTTCTCATTGTCATAGTAACTTTACATTACAGATTGTCATAGATTGTTGAGTTGCTGAGTGGCAACCTAATGAGTCTTCTGGCGATTGAACAAATATTTGAATACATATCTCTTGTTTGTCAGTACCGTATTTATTCGTGTATAACGCGCAAAATTTTATACCAAAAAAAGAAATCAAAGTTTGGGTGCGCGTTATAAACGAGGACTGGTGTCCCACCCCCGTCGCGAGCCTCTTTTACTTCCTTTTTAGAATTGGGTCGGCTGTCTATTGAAGGGGAGGCGGGGGTGTGGCTTTGAAGAAATTGACAGGATCTGATTGGGTGGCGCGGGAGACGAGGCGTGGCCCGGAGGTAGCTCGCAGTTCGAGCGAGGCTCCTGGGGGTCGGAAGTGCTCGTTTCGGATTGCATTTTCTTTACCCTGCAACAGGTGGGTCTGATTATCCCCCCCTCCCTCAATGTTTTAAGGCGTGCTCTTATGAACAAGCTTTTTCACCGATATAACTGGTACCCATTAGATGGCATCTCAGGGTATCAAGCATGGTGTGAAACAAAATTTTATACCGAGGTTTCATGGAAAATTAGGGGTGCGCGTTATACACGAGTGCGCGTTATACACGAATAAATACGGTATATAAGTCGCTGCATCAGCCTGAGCTTTCTATGGTAGTAGTTTTTTCTTGAAGTTGGTGTGATATAAATGTGAATAGAAATCATGCAATATGGATTCATATCTTATTAGCTTTTTCTTCTTTCTCATTTTAGGCTAAAGAGATCCTTACAAAAGAATCAAATGTTCAGGAAGTACGTTGTCCTGTTACAGTGTGTGGAGATGTCCACGGTCAGTTCCATGACCTTATGGAGCTTTTTAGGATTGGCGGTAAATCACCAGACACAAACTATCTCTTCATGGGAGATTATGTTGACAGAGGCTACTACTCAGTAGAAACTGTGACTCTCCTTGTGGCACTAAAGGTACATTTGATTGGTCTGTTCCAAAATTGAAAGAAACTAGAATTTACTAGATTTTTATATTAGAATGTTTGCTGTTCTTCCCTTTTAAATACAGATGCTTCTATATCACTTGGAGTATAAATGTATAACATGTTGATGAACCATTATAATGTCTGTTCTTTATGGCTAGGTGCGCTACCCTGAGCGTATCACAATTCTAAGAGGGAATCACGAAAGCAGACAAATTACACAAGTATATGGCTTCTATGATGAATGTCTACGGAAGTATGGAAATGCCAATGTGTGGAAGTATTTCACAGATCTGTTTGATTATCTTCCTCTAACAGCTCTAGTAGATGGGCAGGTAAGACACTGTTCTAGTTTTATGCTATTGTTAGATACCACTAAATTAAACCTGCTGAATACTCCAGCTGAACTGGCAAGGGTCCTATCCCCACTTGATTGAATGATACATATGAAGCTGAATCCTGACTATAATGAAGCCTTATGGGTGACTAGGCTCTACAGCGTTGCTCTGCCTCTGTCAGTTGGAGTAGAGTCCTTGAAAAAGTGGGATTTACAAAAGTGTTGACTTGCCATTCAGCAAATGATACAGCTGTTCAACTCTAAAGTCTAGCATTCTGATTTACAGAATTTGTGTAGTAAGAAAGTTTTTGGTTTTGACCTCTGTGTGTTACAGTAAGCCTACCAAACATCAGTTTGAGGATGGCTTGGACATAATGCAGGGACAAATATAGAAGACAGCTACCGGTATCCATTTTTGACCTGACAGAAATCCATTCCTGACATGTCATGTCACAACTTCTGATTTCTTTACTGAGTTTCCTATTTCTCACTCTCAGCCACTAAGTAGTAACAAGTAGTATTTTTATTATCACCATTTAAACACCAGCTGATATAGAGTGATATAGATGAAATACGGTCAGAGTCCTGTTTTTGATTTATGCTTGCATAATGGAAATCACACATGTCTTTCTGACATGCAAAGTGCTAGTTCCATTCCAGAACGTGCACCTGGGGATACAATTTGCCACCAGCATTTCATTAGTAGCGATAGCAATTGCACCATTCGCTAATGCAGTTGTAAATACAAATCATCAAAAAAAAAAAACTCTCCATTTTATGAGTGTGGGGTATTGTGCTGCAGTATCCATGATTCAAAACTCAGGAAATGGCTGGATGTTGCTGTACCTTATTGTTGCTGTGTAGCCAGCAGGAAAAAGAATGCCAAACTTTACATAGCAAAGGATGCCTTTATCAAAAGACAAACAAGAAAGAAACTAAACATGAAAAATGCACTCAGCATATAGCAATGGATTGTCATTCATGCAACCCTCAGTTGTGTTGGGCAACTTTACTTTTTCAGAGTTAATGCACAGAGGCATCTTGATACTTAGTTGATTACTTCTTCTCACGGTTATAGTCTTCACTACTCTGAAACATCAGGGATGCAACTAGGGAGTACTCATAATTTAAAGGGGCTGTGATTGCTTAGTGGCTAATACGCTGAATTTGTTGACTGGAAGGTCAGCAGCTTGAGACCCGAGTGCTGCATGACAGAGTGAGATCTCGTCGTCTGTCCCAGCTGCTGCCAACCTAGCAGTTCGAAAGCAGGAAATTGCAAGTAGATAAATAGGTAACACTTCAGCAGAAAAGATAACAATGCTCCGTGTGCTCCAGCATCTAGTCATGCCTGCCACATGTCCACAGTACTGGCTCTTTGGCTGTAAATGGAGATGTGCACTGCCTGCTAGTTGGACACGACTGGTTTTCAAGCTAAGGAGACCTTACATAGTTAAAACTCACACTATGATTTGGAGTATATAAGTATTCATTAGTTACATAATAGTTTAGAGTGTTTTGTCTGTTTTTATTTGCTTTCTTTATTAGTTTACACCTGTTTCCATGCTGCAGTAGTCTCTTGAGGCAGAGCAGTCTGTGTAACTGGGCTCTGCCGGTGGTTTAGACCTTCAGACACAACAGCAAACCACAATAAGCGCAGTTTGAGCTGCAAATCATCTTCAAGCTAGTTCAATACATTGGCTGGGAAGCCGCTTGCAAAGTTGAATATGTTTCAGTGTGGCACATTGAAGTTATCTTAAATAGAAACGTGCGTTCTTGTGCTTGTGCCTGTGGAGGAAGGGGGAGTGTGCACATTTAATCGCACTACAGATTATGTTCGTAAGACTAAATTGTTTAGTATTACTTCCACTGAAAAACATGCTTCAGAATATCTTGCATTCAGATAAAATTGATCTTCAATGTAAGCCTGCCCACTGTCCTCCATGTCTCCTGTCCCCCAGGATTTGTGAAGCTATTAAAACGCCAGCCAGTGGTTCCAATAGGTTGTGATTATACTTACCCAATCTCTGTTCAAAGTCTAGTCCGTAAGATTCAAGAGGTGCCGGTTGACCTCATCAGCCGCACAACTTAGTCTATGCTAAAAAAATCAAGTCCTGGTGGCAGTTGTCAAAGTTGAGATGGTACTTCTTTGTTTTGGTTGCAAACTTTTCTGCTTCAACCCTTAACGCTAGTGTCGATCACATTGTCTCCTCTTTCCCTTGACTAAGGATCTGACCCTTCTGTAGACACAGGGCTCTTCTGTCTCTGTTGCCCCTCTGGATTAACCTGTTCAAGGGTTGAGACTCCCAGAGGTGTCAGCTTCCTAGTCCTCCTAGACTACCTCTACAGGTGAAACTCGGAAAATTAGAATATCGTGCAAATGTTCATTCATTTCACTTAAAAGGTGACACAAATATATGAGATAGACTCACTACATGCAAAGCGAGAGATGTCATGCCTTTAATTCGTTATAATTGTGATGATCATGGTGGACATTTTACATGAGATTATGTGATGATTATGGGTACATGAGATTGGGGGGTGGGGGTGGGGTTTTCATAAACTGTAAGCCATAAGCATCAATATTATAACAAAGTAAGGCATGAACTACAGTATCTCGCTTTGCATATAATGAGTCTATCTCATATATTTGTTTCACCTTTTAAGTTGCCTTACTGAACTGAATGAACATTTGCACGATATTCTAATTTTCCGTGTTTCACCTGCATGTCAGTGTTTCCCAACCTTTGGGTTTTGGACTTCAATTCGCAGAAAGCCTAAATCATTTCCCCAAAGTACTGATCAGCCAGTGTATTGGATTAGGCTTCTGGGAATTGAAGTCCTCCTGTGGGGCTTGGGCCCCATGTTGGGAACCACTGCTCTAGGTGGACCTCTACGCTCTCCTTCAGCTTCTGCTAGTGCCTCCTTTATGTCCTCTCCCTGCCAAACTATTCCTCTCTGTGCCCTGGCTCCCCCTACAAGTGGTCCCTCCCCTTCACTAGGAAGCATTTCTGCCTGTGGAAAGGCGCCCGCTACCCCTATCTCCTCTACCCAACGAAGGCTGCCTCTGTCAACAGATGAGCTGGAGTTTGGGCATTCCTAGTCATGGGTCTCAGGGCAATTGGCTACTGGCCACAGCTGACCACTCCTTACATTCAAGGGGTGGTGGTGGCTTATTTTCTATCTTGATGTCAGCATGTGGATCTACACCAGGGGTTCCCAACTTTTTAAAGCCGCGGGCCGGGTCACGTTCTCTCAGCCAGCTTCGAGGGCCAGACAGCCATTTTGCCCTACCTGCACGATGGAGGTTGCTATTTTGTCCCAACAGTTTCAAAGGGGTGGCCATTTTGTTTCTCAAATGCCTTTGGAGGGATGGGGGCCACCTGAAATGGCAGCAAGGGCCAGATCCGGCCCACAGGACTTAGGTTGGGAACCTCTGATCTACATGCATAGATCATTAGCAAAATATATATGGGACAAAGCAATAAAAACTAGGAGTCGATGCCAACAAATAGCTCTAAAGTTGATTTATTCTGTACATATTGCTTCTTACCGACATTCGTAATTTTATCCCTGCCTTTCTCTCCAGATATTTTGTCTCCATGGTGGTCTTTCTCCATCTATAGATACACTGGATCATATCAGAGCTCTTGACCGTCTGCAAGAAGTTCCACATGAGGTAATATCAATATATTATTGTAATAACTCAGGCTCTGAGCTGGTGGTCTTTAGTCATTTTTAGTAATGATCAGCAATTTACCACATTTCTGTAATGACACAGATTAACACAGATTTTTCTCAGATGATTTATTAATATATTCTGCAAGCACAATGGTTTACTTATTTTTGTCATTGTTCCATGCTTGGGTTTGCTTCACTTTACTTCTTCTAGCAGTGGATTTTTTCCCCCTGAACTTAAGAGAGTGGCACCAAAAGTATTTTTTTTCTAAGATTTTTAGAAAAGTTTTTTTATTAGATTTAAACTCCTCAGATCTTTTCTAGAAGCTTTCGTAGGTCTGGAACCTTCTTTCTTCACAATAGTTCATGTCAGGATTTGGCATCTACATTGCCTTGTAGAGAATAAAAAATTCTGTCCATTTGTTAAATTCATATCTAAGATGCACATATATTGAAATTCACTGCAATGATTTCTTTAAAATTTTAGGTTTTCATAACCTAGCTTTGACAATTTTCTATACACTGTGCATGCATGTGAATATGTTTTACTGTACTTAGTACATAAAGCTCATGTGTCTGTTGGGCTGAATCTTAGAGGTAACAGGTTTTGTGGAAATTGATATCCCTAGTACCTTCCCTATCATGAAATACTCTTCCATAGGTCAGAGGACCCTTCTGAATGGCATAGGCCACTGATGGCCAACCTTGGCACTCCATGAACTTCAATTCCCAGAAGCCCTGATCAGTAGAGGTGCTGACTTGGGCTTCTGGGAATTGAAGTCCCAGAACACCTGGAGTGCCAAGGTTGGCCATTGCTGGCATAGGCTGAGGTCCTTAGTACTAAGTGAGAAACATCTGGGTCCTGGAAAGGAGTAATGGCTAAACTCTTTACATCTGCACCATACTGGGATAATTTGACTAACGGATCCATGAATCTCTGAAGCTGGAGCTAATTTCAGACCACTCTGGAATTAGAAGAAAATATGCTAGGAACTGGTGTTAGTATAATTGGATTTGCTAGATGAATAGCATCTGAGATTGTATATCGCAGTGATGGCGAACCTTTTAGAGACCAAGTGCCCAGACTGCAACCAAAAATCCACTTATTTATTGCAAAATGCCAACATAGCAACAGGGGAGGAAGGAAACGCTCCCATTGGGCTGCTGGGCAGAGAGGCAGGTGAAGTCTGTGCTGGGGGAGGGAGGAAGCGTTCCCATTGGGTTGCTGGGCAGAGGGGCAGGGTGAACGCTGTGCTGGGGTGACTGCATGGGTGCCCACAGAGAGGGCTCCGAGTGCCGCCTCTGGCACATGTGCTATAGGTTTGCTACCACTGCTATATTGGTTTTAATGAAAAGCTGTAGAGCTTGTAAATAAAACATTGCATTTGTATAGATGCATTTAAAATGGTGCCTGGTTACTTGATATGCAAGGGCTTATGTTACAGGATTGTGGGATCTTTCAGCTGTTCTGTTTAATTCTACTTCACGCTGTTGACCTATTCGGTGCTTGTTCCTTTTTTTAATGAATTGTTTTCCCCCCTCAGTGGTATAACTCTACTGGCTGGATATTTTAAAATCAGTTCTGTCCAGTTTTTATTTCAACTTAAAACAGTTCAGCTTCTGCTTTCAGCATTAGTTTACAAATAAGCAGCAGTGTTTATTTTCCTTTCAGCTTAATTCTGTGCCTGCTAAGTAAATAAAACTGTACTTTTACTGTCTTTGGTATTCAGTATAATTCAACTAATATTGATAATATTCAGTTATTGCTTATTATTTCTGATCTGTTTTCTAATCGTTTCCTTTATATGTTCACTGAAGCCCTTTTAATTTCCCTGATTATTTGTCCCTGCTGTGTTTACTTGTTATTGGTACTAATTTTTTTTCTCCTGCAAAGAATGTGGCTGTATTTTGCTTCTTCTCCTCACATCTTTTTTGCAGTCTTACTGCTCAGGATCTCTTCTTTCTATTGATAGAAACCATTTCTTGATTTACACTCTGTGTGAACTGAATTTGCAGCTCTCACCAACAGACCTAACATCCACCCCGCCACAGTCCCCCAAACCTCCAGAGGTTCACCTGAGAGGATTCATTCCTCTTCTGTTTCATTAACTTGTTAACTACATTTTGTATTTAATATAAAAAATGAGAGAACTTTTTAGTTTAACTTTTATAGTAGTAAACATGCCTTATGTATTAATAACACTTTTTCTTTTTAAAAAACAGGGCCCAATGTGTGATCTTTTATGGTCAGATCCAGATGATCGTGGTGGTTGGGGAATTTCTCCACGTGGTGCTGGCTACACATTTGGTCAGGATATTTCTGAAACATTTAACCATGCCAATGGGCTTACGCTGGTATCTCGTGCTCATCAACTTGTAATGGAGGTATGTTTCCATTTATCACCTGATTAAATTTAAGTGTTTTTTTCTTTTGTAGAAAGACTTCGTAGAGTCTTAGCCACTGTTCTGTTCATTGTGTCAATGGGAATATACCATATTTGCTGATATATAAGACGCATCGGAGTATAAGACGTACCCAGTTATTACCAAAATAGCCCATTATAGGCCACTATATGCAAGATGCACTTCATTTTTCCAGTGCATTTGGGGGTGGGTCTTGTATGCTAGCAAATATGAGAGCAAATGGAGGAAGGTCCCGTTGGATGATAATCTTAGGCTGGTGAGGCAGGTCACCACTACCTATTTACATTTTACTAGGAGGGCAAGGAGGGAGCATAATGTACACTGTATTGAGGAGGCAGCCAATAAACATGCGGAGCTCTATAAGATTGTCCACAGCCTCACCACAGCAGGTCAGCCTCCGGGTCCGTATCAAGATCAACACAGGTGTGAGGCTTTTGCGACCCACTTTAAATCTAAGGTTGAGACCATCTGCTGGGACCTTGACACCACAATTGTTACGGTAGCTCAGGTGGAGATGTCCAGTGAGACTTCCTCTCGGGTCCTTTGGAAGCAAAATTAAATTATGACAAGTTGATAAAAGAACTTCAAGAAATGATACAAGAATATAATAAACTTAATTTGTCGTGGTTTGGCAGAATCGCTCTGGCAAAAATGAAGCTATTGCCCAAAATTAATTTTCTATTTGACAGTTTACCAATTCAAATGAAAGAAAAAGATTTGAAGGTGTTTCAGAATTTGATAAATAAATATTGTAATGGGGGTAAAAGACCTAGAATTACAAAAAGTTTATGGTATTTGAGTAAAAAAGAAGGAGGATTAGGACTTCCTAATATCCAAAATTATTATAAGGCATTTCAAGTGAGAAATTTATGTAAATTAATAGCTAAAGAGGAACTTATATGGGGAAAAATAGAAATGCAAGAACTAAAAGGTATAGGAAGAGCAGCTTTTTTGGATAGAAATAAAGTAACTATTAGTTCGGAGAATAAACTTTTAAAGGCAACAATGAAAACATGGACTGAGATGAAAAAGAAATTAGCTCCTAATACATCTCCTATTATAGAATTAAAAGATATGAGGAAGTCATCAATAATAATGCAGCATCAAAGTTGAAAGATTGGATCAGGATTTGCAAAGATAAAAGGAAAAAATTGGATATATATAAGCAATTAAAATTGAATTGGCTCCAAATCATTTCTGTAGATAATTGGAATAAAAAGTACATGGCAGATGATAATCTAAACAGGAAAAATACAAATTTTGAAGATCTATTGTTTAGTATAAGATTAGGAGTGGTAGAAATTAAGGGACTAGTGAGTAAATTATACAAATTAATAAATTCAGATGAAAAATCACAAGAAATTTTAAAAGCATTATGGGAACGATCTGAATATAGAAATAAGTAAAGAAAACGAGAAGAATATGGGGAAGAAGGATCATGAAGAAGTTATCAGTGAGGGTTAAGGAGCATAATTTTAAAATGCTCTGGAAATGGTATTTAACACCAATTCGTTTACAACAAATGGATAAATCAAAATCGTCAAAATGTTGGAGATGTAGAAATGAGAAAGGTACCTATGCACCTATACGCATATGTGGTGGGACTGCAGTGAACTAAAACTTTTCTGGTCAACAGTAGAAAATGAAATTAAAGGTGTAATTGATTCAAAATTTAACTTAAGAGCTAGTATTGCATTACTAACTGATGAAGATTTAAATATTGATGTATATAAAAAAGATCTTATCTCAATTATGGTGTCAACCGCAAGGCAGTGTATAGCATGAAAATGGAAAAGTGAAACTACTCCAGAAATTAAGGAATGGTATAAGGAGATGTGGACAATGGCATTAAATGATAAATTAACTTGGGAAATGAATTTTTTTAAAAAGGGAATTGTTACAGAAAATAATTTTTTTACAATTTGGAAAGCTTTCATAGAATATGCAATACAAAAAGGAAATGACTGTGCGCCTGTAGCCGACCAATTAGCTTTTTGGAAATCCAGTGTATAATCATAAGTATTTTCAGCCTCCAAGACAAATGTAAATATCACACGGGTGTTATGTAAGTTATAAAATGTATTAAGTAACAAAATATTAGTAGAACCATTAGATGATTGATTATAAAGGGATACGTAAACAATATTAGGATAAAAGTATTAAACTGTATAAATAACTTCAAAGACAAATATGTATATCTACTAATGGTTTTGTATTTTTTGTTGTTACTTGTTATGTATTCTTTATTTGTTTTGTTTTCCCTTGTCAATATTTAATTATTTAAATAAAATAATTTTTTTTTAGAAAAAAAGGAAGCAGAGGTGGACAAGGCACTTGCTCGCTGTAAACCCACGACCTCTTATTTTGATCCTTGCCCTTCGTGGTTAGTGAACTCAACAAAGGAGGTGGGGGAGTGGCTGGGAAACATCATTAACGCCTCGCTGACCGGAGGTGTTATGCCTTCTGGTCTAAAAGAGACTGTGATATGCCCTCTCCTGAAGAATTCAAATTTGGCCACAGATGTCCTTAATAACTATAGACCTGTGGCCAATACTCCTTTTCCTGGGCAATGTCATTGAGAAGGTGGTGGCAGACCAGCTGCAGGTGTTCTTGGATGAAACCAACTGCCTAGATCCATTCCAGTCAGGCTTTAAGCCTCATCACGGCACTGAAACCACTCTGGTCGCACGGCAGGATGACCTTTGAGAAGCTGATAGAGGAGCATCATCTATTCTGGTGCTCCTGGACCTCTCACTGGCCTTTAATACCATCGACCATGGTATCCTCCTGGGTCGACTTTCTGAGTTGGGGGTTCGGGGCACTGTTCTACAATGGTTCCGCTCCTTTCTGGGAGGTCATTCCCAGAGAATTCAGCTTGGGGAGACTGTCAGCTTCCTGGACCCTGCAATGGGGTGTCCCCCAGGGGTCCATTATCTCCCAACTGCTATTTAATATCTATGTTAAGCCGCTGGGAGGGCTCATCCGGGGATTTGGAGTGTGGTGTCTCCAATATGCGGATGACACCCAACTCCTTTACATCTCCTGCAGTGGAGGCGGTCCGGTGCCTGGATGATTGCCTGGCTGCTGTAATGGCATGGACCAGAGCTAATATGCTGAGGCTGAACCCGGACAAAACAGAAATTCTGGTGTTGGGGGGCTTGTCTGCTCAACTGGGAGATCTGGTCCCTGTGATGGGCGGGATGGCTCTCTCCCCAAGGGACCAGGTACGCAACTTAGGAGTTATATTAGATCAGCATCTGAGCCTTGACGCGCAGATTGCAGCAGTGTGTAAAGCTGCTTTTCCCCAGATACACCGAATTGCTCAGTTGCGTCCCTTCTTGGATAGGCAGTCCCTCACAACAGTAGTTATCTCACTGGTAGTCTCTTGTATTGACTACTGTAATGCTCTCTACATGGGGCTTCCCTTGCCCCTGCTATGGAGACTTCAGCGAGTCTGATTATGGCAGTGAGAAAATTTGAGCATATCTCCCCAGCCTTGGCAAGCCTGCACTGGTTACTCGTCCCTTTCCATATCTGGTACAAGGTGTTAGTGCTAACTTTTAAAGCCCTAAACATTTTAGGACCTTCTTACCTTGCGGTACGTATTCCCCTCAGGACAGTAGCCTGCATCGCTCACTCCTCAATGTCAGCACAGCTTCAGGTGCCGACCCTGAAACTGGCTAGAAAGGCCATGACGAGAAGGACCTTCTCGGTGGTGGCACCAATGCTGTGGAACGCCATTCCAGCTGAGCTCCATCCCTGCAGTCTTTTAAAAAAACGACTAAAAATTGCTCTTTGAGGAGGCCTTTGGGAATGTGCTGCCTATTTCTGGTCGTTAGATGGTTTTATTGGAATTTTTATTGTGTGCAAATTTTAACTTGTATGACTGGTTTTATGATGTAAGCTGCCCTGAGTAGGGATGATTTTCCCTCCTAGAGGGGCAGGATATAAGTGTAAATAATAAATAAATATCGTAATTATCTTCATGAGTATATGTTATTTCAGACTAAATTGAAACGTTCATATTTGTCACAGAAGTACAGTGGAACCTCCAATAACGTCCGTTTCCGATAACGTCCCGATTTTTGGCCAAAAGAAGTGCATCGGATAACGTCTTTTGGACATTGCCCAATGTGGATGTTTTTCTGCGCGTATACGCTGCTGCTGATATTTTGGGAGGTCAGGCGACCCGAAGCGCATTGTTTCTGACATCCTCAAAGCTCGCCGGGTGGTGTTGCAAGGCAAAACCTGCAGCTGAGGAAGGAGTTTTCCCCAGTCTTTTGCATTGCAGCAGTGCCTGGCAAGCTCCGGGGACATCAGAAACAGCCCGGATTGGGTCCCCTGACCCTACCAGAGGTGGCGAAGCGCCCACCCCCTCAAAAAGGACGTGTTATCCTACCTTTTCATGCTGTTTGCTTCCCTGCAGCCTCGGAAATCAGTTACGTCCACCATCTTGTAAGAGCTTTGTTCTGGACTTCAACTCCCAGAAGCACAAGCAGTCTGTAAAAATGCATGTGGTGGCCATTTTGTTTTCAGACTGCTTGTGCTTCTTGGAGTTGACCAATTGATGACAGAATTTTTTCTGCCCATTTTCGGGTCTCCACCACCCCTGCCACCTCTGGGAGGCTCAGGGTAAGCAATCCAAGCTGTTTCCGACCCCCACGTACCTTTTCTGACATTGCTACAAGCAAAAACCTGCAGCAGACGAAGGGGTTTACCCCGGGGTTTCTGCTTGGAGCAGCATCGGAAAAGGTCCGGTGGGGTCGGAAACAGCTTGGATCGCCTCCCCCGAGCCTCCCAGAGGTGGCAAGGAGCCGAAAATGGGCGAACAATTTTTTGCCAATTTTCGGGTCTCCGCCACCTCTGAGAGGCTCGGGGGAGGTGATCCACACCTCTGCCCACCCCTATGACGCGATCGCCTACCTTTCAAAGCTAGAAAATCGCAGTGGGCAGGGGGGGGTGTCCCTGATTCCGGCTCTCTGCCTCCAGCAATGTGTAGGCGGCTTGGAGGACCTATTCTGCACTATTCCTGCCTTCCTAGATGCTCCCTGTGCCTGCAACAGCTGATAATAGTTGTGGCCGCCACTTTGAAAAACAAAATAACCAAACAAAATTGCGGCCACAACTATTATCAGCTGTTGCGCAGCACAGGGAGCACCTAGGAAGGCGGGAATAGTGCAGAATAGGTCCTCACAGCCTCCCACACACTGCTGAGGAGAAAAAGAACCGGAAACAGGGACACCCCCATGGCAATTTTCCAACTTGGAAGGTAGGAGATGAAACACGGCCGCTCATATAATGACGCTACATTGTTAATCGAGAGATGACTTCGATGCAAAAAACATTAGTCGAAAACAACGTTAATCGAACAAATCGTTATTCGGGGGTCCACTGCAACTCAGGGATGGATTTTTACATGGAAAGAACTCTAGTCAGTTCTGGTACCCATAGCTAATTTTTGTAAGATCACTACTAAGTGATGTTTAAATTACAGCATTTAAAAATGATTTCTTGATATTTTTCACTGAATTAATTTCTTTCTATCACAGGGCTACAATTGGTGTCATGATCGGAATGTGGTCACCATTTTCAGCGCACCTAATTACTGTTACCGCTGTGGAAACCAGGCTGCTATCATGGAACTAGATGACACTTTAAAATATTCCTTGTAAGTAGTATTTGCTTTAGTCTAAGCCTGAATTTTGCGATCAGTAGGTTGTTATCTGAGCCACAATCTGCTCCAGGTCTTGTTTTTGCTGACTGAATGGAGGTTCTCCATCTTTGACTGCAGAGTATGTAATCAATCTGATTTCGATGCTGGCCATCTGGTGATGTCCATGTGTAAAGTCGCCTCTTGTGTTGCTGGAAGAGGGTGTTTGCTATGACTAGTGCATTCTCTTGGCAGAACTCTTATCAATCTTTGCCCTGCTTCATTCTGTGTTCCAAGACCGAACTTGCCTGTTATTCCATTTACTTTTTGATTTCCTACTTTGGCATACACAACATCCCTAAAGAATACACGGTGGAGGTCATGAACAGATTTAATGTCCTGTACCTGATAGACAGAGTACCAGAAGAATTATGGACAGAGACGCGGGACATCATGCAGGAGGCAGCAAGAGAAACCATACCAAAAGAAAAGAAGCGTAAGAAAGCAAAGTGGTTGTCTGATGAGGCTCTTAAAATAGCAGAGGAAAGAAGGAATGC
Organism: Bradypodion ventrale; assembly: GCA_035047345.1. Taxonomy (NCBI): domain Eukaryota; kingdom Metazoa; phylum Chordata; class Lepidosauria; order Squamata; family Chamaeleonidae; genus Bradypodion; species Bradypodion ventrale. Next base: position 148,533,791 of record JAWDJE010000002.1, read on the forward strand.
AAAAGTCCAAGGAGAAAGGAAAAAAATACAACCACCTGAATACAGAATTTCAAAGAAAAGCAAGGAGAGATAAGGAAAAATACCTGAACTAACAGTGCAAAGAAATGGAGGAAAACAACAAAAGAGGCAGGACTAGAGATCTTCTCAAAAAAATGGGGAAATCAAGGGAACATTTAAAGCAAAAATAACCATGATAAGGGACAAAGATGGAAAGGAGTTAGCTGAAGCAGAAGAGATCAAAAAAAGATGGCAAGAGTACACAGAGGAACTCTACAAAAAGGACCTCAACACTCCTGATAATAACAATAATGAGAAATTTGAACTTGAACCAGACATTCTGGAGAGTGAAGTCAGAAAGGCCCTAAAAAGCACTGCAAACAATAAAGCTAGTGAAAATGATGGCATCCCAGTTGAATTTTTCAAAGCCCTAAAAGATGATGGAATCAAACTACTGCATTCAATATGCCAGCATATTTGGAAAACGAAACAGTGGCCACAGGATTGGAAAAGATCAGTGTACGTTCCAATCCCCAAAAAAGGCAATGCCAAAGAATGCTCAAATTACCGAACAATTACGCTCATCCCACATGCCAGCAAGGTGATGCTCAAGATAATACAGGATAGAGTTCAACAACATGTGGAGAGAGAACTACCAGAGGTGCAGGCCAGTTTCAGAAGAGGCAAGGGGACTAGAGACCACATTGCCAACATACGTTGGATCATAGAGAAAACAAAAGAATACCAGAAACAAGTCTACTTTTGTTTTATTGACTACACCAAGGCTTTTGACTGTGTGGACCACAACAAAATGTGGCAAGTAATTAAAGAGATGGGAATACCAGAACATCTCATATGCCTCATGAGAAATCTGTACACGAACCAAGAAGCAACAGTTAGGACAGAACACGGAATGACAGAGTGGTTTGGAATAGGAAAAGGAGTAAGACAAGGCTGCTTTTTATCACCCTGCTTATTCAATCTATACACAGAGCACATAATGCGCAATGCAGGGATGGAGGAATCACAATATGGGATCAAAATTGCTGGGAGAAACATCAACAATTTGAGATATGCAGACGATCCCACCCTAATGGCAGAAAATGAGGAAGATCTAAAGAACCTCTTGATTGGATTGAAGGAGGAGAGTGCAAAAGCTGGCTTGAGACTCAATATCAAGAAAACCAAGATAATGGCAACAGGTCCGATCAGTCCCTGGAAAATAGATGGGGAAGAAGTAGAAGCAGTGACAGATTTTACTTTCCTGGGATGTAAGATCACTGCAGATGGCGACTGTAGCCATGAAATAAAAAGACGACTGATTATGGGGAGACAAGCAATGAGAAACCAGGGGAATATAGTAAAAAGCAGAGACATTACCTTGAAAACAAAAAATTCGCATAGTCAAACCAGTGGTAATGTATGGGTGTGAGAGCTGGACCATTAGGAAGGCTGAGCGCAGAAGAATAGATGCCTTTGAGATGTGGTGTTGGAGGAGAGTCCTGAGAGTCCCTTGGACAGCAAAGAGAACAAATAGGTCAATACTGGAAGAAATAAATCCTGACTGTTCATTGGAGGGACAAATAGTGAAGATGAAGCTAAAGTACTTTGGACATCAAATGAGAAGGGAGGACTCACTTGAGAAGGCCTTGATGCTGGGAAAGGTGGAGGGAAAGAGAAGAAGGGGGCGTCCAAAGATGAGATGGATAGATGGTATTGTGGACTCAATGGGCACAGAGCTTGGTGGGCTGAGGAGAATGATGGAGGACAGAGGTGCCTGGAGGAAAATGGTCCATGGGGTCGCAAAGGGTCGGAATCGACTGTGCGACTGAACAACAACAGTATTTGCTAGAATCCTATGAGGATTTCCTTAATGCATGCATAATTTAATGTAGATTGTGGATACGTGATAATCTGTTGGGGCATATAATGGTCATGCCCTCTTACTACCTCCAACAGCATAACTCAGGAGTACTATGTCATTTTCAACAATTAGCTATTGTTAGCTGTAGCAAGTTACATAGACAGTATGTAAATACCAATAGGATTCCAGACAGTTGGTATTAGTAGTTAGGTGTAGTCTCTTCCATTTTGAAAGCATTATGTTATTACTCTTGGCAGAAAGCACTCCATTTTACATTGAAAATATGAATATTTTTGAGGCCTTTATATTGGGAAATGCTGCTCTTTTAAATAGTGGCCAAATTCTTCCTGCTTACGTATAGAAGTGCAGTGATGTAAATTACAACAGCAAGTAATGGCTAGTGGATTTGCTGCTTGTCTTGTTAGATACTAAGTCACACAGCTGGCACACAGTGAGAAATGCAAGTTGACAGTTTCTTAAGAAATGGCAATATGTCACTGTTGTTGTTTCTTAACCACTGAGCCACCACTGAGCTGGAAGGTGGGCAAGTCAGCAGTTCGATTCCCGAGTACTGCAGGACGGAATGAGCTCCCGTTTTTGCCCCAGCTACTGCCAACCTAGCAGTTTGAAAGCAAGAAATTGCAAGTAGATAAATAGGGACCACTTTGGTGGGAAAAGATCTTGGGGACATGAAAGTAGTCTCATTCAGGCATCCCCTGAGCAGACTTCTTCCAGCAAAAATCCTTTCAACCCAGAAAATACCTGTGTGTGCTTTGTGTCATATTTAAGCAACAGTGAAGTGTATCTCAACAGAATGTATTACATGCATCACTGAAGAGGAAAACACTAAAATGCTTATCTATCTATCTATTTTATATATATACACACACACACACACACACACAAAACAGAGGTGTTGTCTTGTATGCACTGTATACAAAACCACACCCCTGTACCGACCACGCTGTACCGACCACGCTGGGGCTTCGCATACACCTACCTTGAGCGTGCGAGATTGGCACTGCAGGGGGCTGGCAGACCATTTTGGGGTTTGTGCCCCAAAAAATGGGGCGCCCAGGGCCACCCACGGGAGAAAAAGGCAGTACAGGTGCGAGCATGCACAGACATCTGTGCGCATGCAAAAAAGCCTAACTGCCATTGGAGGCAGCAGGGAAAGGCACCAGTGCGCAGGTGCGGGAGGCCACGCACGCAAAACAGAGTAACCAACATTCGAGGTGGATGTGCACGCAACAGGGGCTGCCTGCTGCCTGACATGGCTGCGCCGGAGAAGCCGAGGGCAGCGGAGGCCAGGGGGCTCAATGAGACAGCACCGGACCACCTCTCAGCAGGGTGTGGGGGTGTGTGAAACGGGCTGACTGCTGCCTGACACGGCGGCGACAGGCGAGGAGGCGACAGGTGGGGCGCTGACAGGAAAGCTGGGGGCCTGGGCGCCACGATGAGACAGGGCCGGATGACCTCTCAGCTGGGTGGCACTGCAGACGGGCCCGGCCTACCTGCCCTCCCTTCACTTTTGCCTCTGAGGTGGCAGCCATGGCCCTCGAGCAGCCGCCTCACCAGCCCAGCCAGAGGGGTGCCTTAGGGCAGCAGTGTTGCCAGCCCCAGGCTGAGCTTGCAACGCCTCGGCGGCAGTCCGGTGACCAGGGCAGCAGGGGAACCTGACCCTTCCTGGCCAGGTGAGTGCAAGGAAAATCCCCCGGGCAAGGCCGGGTAATCGGCTAGTATGTCATAAATTGAGTTGGGACAGAATTCTAAGCAGATCATGTCATCTAGTATGCCAGTGGAAAGGACTTTGTGGAAGATTATTTCTACCTACCTTTTCTTTTTAGCACCCCTTGAAGTTTCACAGAAAGTTAAGGTTCCTTTGTATGGAGAGGTTTCTAGCATAGGGATGAAAAGGAAGCGCTGCTTTCTTCCAGTTAACCAGTTAAAGTCACACAATGTTCTAAAACTGAATTACTAACCACAGTGAAATCTGAACACTTCTTTAATTAGTCTAATTGTATTTCAGTGGGATAGATTTCTATAATTCTATAATTTGGTCCAAATGTAAGTTTTTATAACTCGTATCTTTAAAGTCCTTTTAAAGATATCATTTGTTGCAGTTCATAGCTAGAATGCCACTTCCTGTTCTTTATGTAATGCTGTCAGCACATTTTTTTCACTGCAGTGCTTATTGATTAGCATTCTTGTAAAAGTAGTAAAATGTTTACTGAAAGAAGCGCTGATAACTTCATTGGAATCTTCAACATAGGCTGAAACCAGAGATCCTGGGTCCATTCAGTTAGTAAAAATGCATTACCTAAAGCCACCCTCCCAATTGCCTTTTCTCTTCCACAGCCTTCAGTTTGATCCAGCACCTCGTCGTGGAGAACCTCACGTTACTCGGCGTACCCCAGACTACTTCCTATAAACAACTCTTCCTTGGCCTAGTCTTGAGCAGTAGTAGAGTACACCTGGCATTTTTGGGGAAAGCAACAATTTATGTGATAAATTGAGGTCTGTCTCAGTAGAAAGCCTCTTCATGGACCAAACTGTGCCATATTGAGGATGAGCAGCTTTGAGCACAACTTAAGACTGACTTCAATACACTAATCAATCCTTTATCAGCCAGTTGAACAGCCAGTTTGCCTGCTCTAATTGTAGTAATTGTTTTCTTCTGGACTGTTCAAAGAGGAAAGGTAATTAACTCGTCTCCCTTTCATGCCTACCTGTACATTTTAGTTTAGTGTTTAACTGGCATGTATCAATGTTTTGAAGTTTGACGAAAATGCACAAACTAACCTCCCTCTTAAACTTTTTGCCCTCTATCTTATTGACATAAAGTAACATAACTGGAGGGGGAAAAATCCTCTTGGGAATATGTTGTGATAACTTTCCCTCCATTTGAAATAGATTACTGTTCTGTGTTGATCCTTTTTTTCTGTGTATATTTGTCATTCAAGTGCTTGCATCTTATTTGATGTATTTGAACAAATAAACTTACAGATCATTATTCCAAATAATATGGCTACGAAATGATAGAATAATTGGTTCTGGGCACCTTCAATGTTCGCTGCAGATTAATAACTGTCAGGTTGTATTATGCATTTGGCATAGAGTGAGATGTAAACGTATCATCTGTTTAAATTTGGTCCAAATGGTTTCTCTCACAGAATGTTTCCAATTCCATTTGTATCTGCATATTTTATAGTGTTTATCTGTTGCAATAGTGGGGGAAATGAAAAAATTGGGAAATACGGTAAGTTGGGCTGACATGGAATGGAGGGAGAAAATGCCTTACTTGCTTAGCCTCTGCTGTACAGGCAAACCTTCCACCAGTTTTCTTCCCCAACCACCAGAAGCTGTGGAGTTTACTCCTTGCTCAGTTCCTCCTCTTCCATAAATCCATTCTGTATTAGTTGGACAACGTTGCCCAACTGTCAGTCACTCCCAGTGCTGCTTTGCTTTAGATTAATTAAAATATTGACAAATACTCTGACTTCACTTCATTTTCCAACAAAGGTTGAGTCAAAAGCACATCTCCAGTCTGTTCCTCTGAAAAGAAAAAATAGATGTAAGAAACACTCTCTAAATATACATGGTACCTTGCTTAGCATAATGCATTCCATGGGATTGCTCTTTAAGCGAGTTTACTCTTTAAGCGAAACACCACTGTAAGTGACCAATTGTGACTTCTGGCGGGGGGAGGGGGTTGTGAACCCCAATTTAGTTAAGTGAGGTGACCATTCAGAGGAAATTCTGCTCTTTAAGCAAGGTTTTACTGTATATTAAACAGTGTTGAGGACAACACACAACCTTGTTGCACCCCTCAACGAATTTGAACCTGCTCTGTCAGCTTCTCTTCAACTCTGACTTGAGTTCTCTGATTCCAATAAAGGTTGGCGATGATTCTGGTATCTTTATCATCTACACCTATTTTCTTCAGTGCTATGATCATCTTCTCATGCTGGCATCTGTCAAAGGCTTTTGCATAATCTATAAAACATGCATGCACATCACATCTTATGTCTCTACATCTTTGTATGAGGACCTGCATTGTAAACAGTGCAACTATGGTACCCATAGAATTCCGGAAGCCAAATTGTGTTTCATCTGTGCTTTCTTTGCACTTCTTATAAATTCTACTATGGATGATTTTCAAGAAGACCTTAAGAACATGACTCATGAGGCTATTCATTCTGTACTCCTCAAAGAACTTCGCTTTTGGTTTCTTCAGTAGTGTAACAAAGGTTGATAGCAACCAATTGCTCGGAAAGATCCCTGTGTCATAAATGGTGTTAAAAATGTCCGTCAATTCTTTGATGTTAACTTCAGACAGAACTTTCAGAATTTCTACTGGGATGTCATCTGGCCCTCTTGCTTTCTCATCTTTAGATCTTTGCAAAGCTCTTACAACCTACCGTATTTTTCGCCGTATAAGACGCACTTTTTCTTCCCCAAAACTGGGGGGGGGAAGTTGGTGCGTCTTATACGGCAAATATACGGCAGCCGCGCTCTCCCCGCCCCCACCATCGGCGGGGAGATAAAGGGAGCCACGCCGCGCGAAGCCGTCCCTCCCCGCCCCCTGCCACCGGGCGGGGAGGTTAAAAGGGCTCCCTGGCCGAGGGAGCCGCCGCGCCGCGCGAAGCCGTCCCTCCCCGCCCCCTGCCCCTGGGTGGGGAGGTTAAAAGGGCTCCCTGGCCGAGGGAGCCGAAGACGCCGCCGCGCCGCGCGAAGCTGTTCCTCCCCGCCCCCTGCCACCGGGCGGGGAGGTTAAAAGGGCTCCCTGGCCGAGGGAGCCGCCGCCGCCGCCGCGCCGTGCGAAGCCATCCCTCCCCGCCCCCTGCCACCGGGCGGGGAGGTTAAAATGGCTCCCTGGCCGAGGGAGCCGAAGACGCCGCCGCGCCGCGCGAAGCCATCCCTCCCCGCCCCCTGCCATCGGGCGGGGAGGTTAAAATGGCTCCCCACCCGGTGGCAGGGGGCGGGGAGGGACGGCTTCGCGCAGCGCGGCGGCGGCGGCGTCTTCGGCTCCCTTGGCAGGGAGCCCTTTTAACCTCCCCGCCCGGTGGCAGGGGGCGGGGAGGGACGGCTTCGCGCGGCGCGTCGTCGTCGTCTTCGGCTCCCTCGGCCAGGAAGCCATTTTAACCTCCCCGCCCGGTGGCAGGGGGCGGGGAGGGACGGCTTCGCGCGGCGCGGCGGCGACGTCTTCGGCTCCCTCAGCCAGGGAGCCATTTTAACCTCCCCGCCCGGTGGCAGGGGGCGGGGAGGGACGGCTTCGCGCGGCGCGGCGGCGGCTTCGGCTCCCTCGGCCAGGGAGCCCTTTTAACCTCCCCGCCCGGTGGCAGGGGAGGGACGGCTTCGCGCGGCGGCGGCTCCCTCGGCCAGGGAGCCCTTTTAACCTCCCCGCCCGGTGGCAGGGGGCGGGGAGGGACGGCTTCGCGCGGCGGCGGCTCCCTCGGCCAGGGAGCCCTTTTATCCTCCCCGCCCGATGGCAGGGGGCAGGGAGGGACGCCCCCACCATCGGCGGGGAGATAAAGGGAGCCTTCCGTGGCCCGGGAGGCTCCGAAGACGCCGCTGCTGCGAAGCATCGTGCCCTCCCGGACCTTTGTTCCTCTTGGAGATTGACTAGGGCAGGTACGTAGTTTTTGACTTTGAGTATTTTTGTGGTGGCTTTATTGTACCTGGACATGTGGGGTTTCTGAAAAGATGTGTTTTTTTCTTCCCTTTTAGTACAGTATTTGGTTCAGAATCTTTTTTTTCTAGATTTTCCTCCTTTAAAATTGGGTGCGTCTTATATGCCGGAGCGTCTTATAGGGCGAAAAATACGGTACTCTCCATTATTGGTGGTTGAGTATTACATTTATGAGACTGTTCATCTCTTTCATCAATAAACAGCTCTCCTTCAGAGAGTATTTTTTCAGAAGCACTATCAGATTTAAACATCGGCATTAAAGTTAATGGGAAATACCTAAATAATATCGGATATGCTGATGACAGTGTTGACAGTGTTATTGGCTACAAACCTTGAAGGATATGGTTTGGATCTCAACACCAAGACAATGAAATATCTGATTATAAGCTGAACACCACCTCACAGCAAACTAATGGCAGGAACACAAGAAATTGAAAGAGTGGTCAAAATTGGCTATTTGGGAAGTATGTTAAATGAAAATTGGGATCCTGAGGTAGAGATCAAAATAATAGAAAAAGCAAGATCCACCTTCATAAAAATGCGACACTTGTTATGCAGTAGAGATCTAACTCTTGCTACAAAGATCCGAATAGTGAGATGTTATATATTCCCAGTGTTTCTATATGGAATTGAAGCTTGGACATTGACTAAAGGATCTGAAAAGAGAATCAAAGCTTTTGAAATGTGGATCTACAGACAGCTGCTAATGATATCATGGGTTGACCATGTGACTAATGTAGAAGTAATGTGCTGGATGGATAAAGAAAAAGAACTCTTAAAAACCGTTAACTAAAGAAAGCACCAATACCATGGCCATATTACAAGGAACAACATAAAGTATAGAATACTCCAACTCGCTCTGCAAGGAAAGATCCCTGGGAAGAGAGGTCCTGGACGGACTTCGTGACTGAAGAACTGTTCTGAGAGTTAAGAACAGGAAGACTATCGCCATGATGAAAGCCAATATCTGGAATGGATACGGCACCTGAAGAAGAAGTAGCTTGAAAACTGTATTTCCCCCTCTACAAAGGAGAAAAGCTAGAAGCAACAGTGGGTAAACAGTTACAAATGGCAAAGGCTGTCAAAAACCCATCTCATTGGAAAGGCAGGATGTAAATGAATAATAAATGCAAAACAAAAGCTTTGTTTAGAAAATAGTCTTCCAAGGATTGAAAGTCTCTCCACTGTCACTGAACCATTGATTTAAATTACTTTATTCAAACTAAGTGTATAGATCTTACTTCAACACAAGCGAACGTTCCAGTGCTCATCTATAGGTATTTCCCACACAGTTCTATAGCAAGCTTACAAATGAGATTGTTAGCTTGTTTTGAGTTATAAAAAGGAAAAACACAATATGGAGCATTTGATCTCCAATTGGGGGGTGGGGATGTCTATAAGCTTTAGCTGTGTTTAGCTTTTTAGCGCAGCGTAACCAGCTCTTCTGAAGAAGTTGGATGGATAGCCACAGTCTGGTCAAAGTCCGCCTTTGTGGCTCCCATTTTGACAGCCACTGCAAATCCTTGGAGCATTTCATCACATCCCAGCCCTTGCATGTGAAGTCCTACCACCTTAAATACAAAAAATAGGGGGGGAATCACATGAGACAAACATTCATTCATCTTTCCACTTTGCAAACCAACATGAAACATTTCTTCCAGCCTTCAAATGTTACAAAAAAGTGTACAGTGTGTCAGGGAATTCAAGGGATTGTTACAAATCCTTTGAGTTATTTTTAATGCATTCATGTATACTGTAGTTATAGTCAGATATTTAGGTTGAGCAAGCCCGATTATCTTAGAGAAAGCAATGGAAAGTGACAGACATTCCATTTACATAACCCAGACACCAGAGTCATTAAGACAGGACAGACACCTGCAAGGCTTTTCAAGCATGCACATTAGCACGGGTGCGCTAGCGTGTACGGGCACGTTTTACTTCCGCTTTCAGGAGCAACAAGGGTGGCACGAGCCAGATGAATCGCAGTAAACCCCTTCTTGTGGATTCACAGGGGCTTGGGCTTCTGGGAATTAAAGTCAAAGAACATCTGGAGTGCCAAGGTTTGCCATTGCGGACCTAGGTCATTAACAGGCATTCAACTTCCAAGGAGGAGGAGGAATTCCACCAATTCCAAAACAGGAAGGAAACTTTCACCTGTTACACCTACACTTTGACAGGGACTTTTACACTTTCACATCATCCAAAGGGGAAAGGTAAAAAGTGACACACACTGCATTCTGGTGCCCACTCAGGAGTGCAACACCTGCGTGGAAATCTTACATCATGGGGAAGAACACCTGTGTGGAAAGTTTGACATCAATAACACGTAATTGTTTATGGAAATAGACATTCCTATGGTTGGGGAAATCTCCTAGGAATAGGATATAAACCCTCAGATTTGAGAGCTTAAGGGGGACCTTATCCAGGACAGCGGAGCTCTGTCATGATGGACATCAACTCGGGATGAAAGCCTAGCTAAACGGAGATGGGGGCCATGTGGCCCAACGCATTTTCTAAGTCTTTGCTGAAACCAGCCGAGCAAAGATTGGCTTCTTCTTAGAAATGCTTCTTCTTGGAAAAGTTAGTTCATATTTTATTAGATTCCTAAATATAGAATAGATTAGGGATCCATACATGATGGACATTTATAGTGTAGTCAGAACAAAAATTATTCTAGCTAGATTTTGTGCATCTATTTTTATTATTCTGTGTATCTGGATTTTACATCTGCTTCTACAAATAAACTTCTGAAAGACATCAAGCCGCTTCATATTTGGAGAAAGACGGGAAGAGTTTGGAGACAAAACTGCTGTGGAGATAAGCTTGGAAGGGAGGAAGCAGAGCTACTGGATACACTTCTGCACATTTTAACCTTGACGGAGGGGTGAAAAGGGGAAGTAGAGATGGAGTGAGAATAATGATAAGACTTCTTGTTTGAGACAAGATAAACAGGTTGTCAGGGTAATTTTGGAGGAGGCACACCTGCACCCTAGTTTGAGGTTTGGGAATAATTGACCGTTTGTTTTCTCATAATCTCAGGACTTTTCAAAGTAAAAATAATTTATGAAGTGGTTTCCCATGAGCCTGTTCCACTCCGTGTGTCTACTTGGAAGGTGGCTTTTTAAAAGGACTGTTTGCCAGATACCATACCATATCAAGCCATAGCTTCATTAGAACGCGGTAAAGCGGCTGGGGTGTAAAGACAAAATAGGCGAGGCAACACACCCAGAGCAACAGATTGAAAATAGCAAAGTGTATTTTTAATATAACTGAGAGTATGCTCTAATAAGTATTCCTAATTACTGCTAATTCTAAGCTTCTGAGCTATGTTGTTAGACATGTGACATGAGTAATATCAGGTATATATATACATACATATACACAACCCCTCACGGCGAGCCCGCAGAAAATACTAAATATTTCCCAAAGAAAGATCCCCAAGTCCGTGTGTACAGTACTTGCAACACTCAGTAGTATAATTCAGTCGGTTAGCTCTGAAATGGCCAGTTCATATGGTCTGTGGGATCTCTGTAAATATGTTCCAACTGCGGAAGCTGTCTGCAATTTAATCATTGGGAAAGAACCAAGCCAAGCCCAGCTGCAGGTCTCCGTGAGGTGGGGTGCACTCAAGCGGTTACCCAACGGTTTCGGTGTCCCTCTGGTAAGCGTTAACATAATAGGAATAACACCATGGAGGTTCTTACGCGCGACATGAACATTGTCCAGACTCTTGAGAAAGTCGTTCGAAATGTCCGCTTACCGGAGGGACATCGAAACCGTTGGGTAACCGCTTGAGTGCACCCCACCTCACGGAGACCTGCAGCTCGGCTTGGCTTGGTTCTTTCCCAATGATTAAATTGCAGACAGCTTCCGCAGTTGGAACATATTTACAGAGATCCCACAGAACATATGAACTGGCCATTTCAGAGCTATCGGACTGAATTATACTACTGAGTGTTGCAAGTACTGTACACACGGACTTGGGGATCTTTCTTTGGGAAATATTTAGTATTTTCTGCGGGCTCACCATGAGGGGTTGTGTATATGTATGTATATGTATGTATATATACCTGATATTACTCATGTCACATGTCTAACAACATAGCTCAGAAGCTTAGAATTAGCAGTAATTAGGAATACTTATTAGAGCATACTCTCAGTTATATTAAAAATACACTTTGCTATTTTCAATCTGTTGCTCTGGGTGTGTTGCCTCGCCTATTATAGCTTCATTAGAAGCATAATCACACTTCCAAACCTTGCGGGCCCTAGGGGTCATCCCTGTGGCCCTCGAACACAGTGGTACCTCGCTTAAAGAGCATAATGCGTTCCATGGGACTGCTCTTTAAGCGAGTTTGCTCTTAAAGCGAAACACGTTTGCAAGTGACCAATTGTGACTCCTTTCCGTGGGGGGGGGGGATTGCGAACCCCAATTTAGTTGTTAAGCGAGTTTTTGGTTGGTTTTAGTTGTTAAGCGAGGCGACCATTCAGAGAAAATTCTGCTCTTTAAGCGAGTTAGTCTCTAAGCGAGGCACTCTTTATGCGAGGTTTTACTGTATAATGTTTTTCCGCATATTCCATGCTCTTTTTCAAAATTTGCCGATTCTGCACATAATCTTTTTAAAAGTACGTGGAAAAATATTCTATATACTCATATCTTTTCTTCATTTTAAAAATTTGAATAAAATGAATTTATAGAGGACCAGTGAGTAGGTTTAATATTCCTCACATATTGTTTACTTCTGTTTTGCTTACCTTTTCTTCTTTATTGACACAAACAAGTTTCATCACACACTTCACTTTCCTTTTGGTCACAGCATAGTACATTGGGGTAAAGGACGTAACATAAGTTTTTATATTGTCTTTCCCATAAGCAGCTACAGCTTCCTCTGGAGTAAAAACATTAAAATACGTGTTTGCATATGTTAAAGAAAGAACAACCAAACTATTTGATACTTGTTGCATGTCATCAAGATAATTCCGACTGATTATAATCCTAATTTGAGGTATGTGAGATGTTCATGGAGTATTTTATCAGTGCTACCCCCAGTGAGTTTCCATGGAAGAGCAGGAATTTGAACTAAGTTCTCCTGAGTCCTACTCTGATATTGTTATGTAACACACCACACTAGCTTTCAAGGCATTAATATTATACAACCTTTAAAAACTGCCTAAGCAACTAATGACTTGACAAACGACCGATGTTTTCTGTACCAGAATTTGGGAATACCCTACTCTGTGGTTAAGACACAGAACACTCTACTGTCGAGAGGAGGAAGTGTGTAATTCCACTGGCCACTTCAGACTAAACTATACCATTATTATAATTATTACCTTTCTTGCCTTCTTTTTTACTAATATGGATTCTGGGTATCTTGCAGACATCATAGTTAGCAGTTGGAAAGTAAGAGGGTTCTTGAAGATCAGTGCAAGAGCTGCAGTGCACAATGCAACTACAGTAATACTCCAGATAACGCCAAAATTTGGTTCCACAAGTGTCTTAGCGTTATCCGGTTTTTAGCGTTATCTGATGCATGCATTGGATAACGCTTTTAAAAAAGCCGGCCTGCCTTCTGGAGCGTCCGTATGCCGGCTGCCCACCCCCACAGAAAGGGCGGTGTGATCTACCTTTTTACGCTGTTTGGGGCCAAAAATATCACCATCGTCGGGTGCATGTTTTCGGTTCTCCCCCAGAACAAAATGGTGGCCACAACTGTTTTCAGCTGTTGTGCAGCCCTAGGAAGGCGGGAATAGCGCAGAAAAGGTCCTCCCACCCTCCCAGAGGCTGCAGAGGAGGTGGAGAGCCGGAAACATGCACCTGACGATGGTGATATTTTTGGTCCCAAACAGCGTGAAAAGGTAGGAGATCAAACACGATGCATCGGACAACACTAAAATGGTGTTATCCGGTGCAACAATTTTTTTCAAAAGTTTAAGTTGTTATCCGATTTTAGTGTTATCCGATGCAGTTGTTATCCAGAGTATTACTGTATAGCATCTCAGGAAGGTACCAACTGAACACTGCTAATGTCTAAAGTCTCTTGTTCTTAATTTAAAATTTCATTGGCAGTACGTCTTTGCTATGCAGTTGTAGAACATTTTCTAACAAAACAGTAATATTTTTATTTATTTATTTTTCTGATTTATATTGCCGCCCAACTCTGAAGACTCTGGTTGGTTCACAGAAAATAAAACCAATCACATTTTAAAAACAAATAAAACCCCATTAAAACTGCCACCAAAAATTACTCTGACCCCCCTACAGATTAAAAGAGATTAAGAGGGAGGGTGTTTTTACTAAATCAGAAAGCAGGGAGGGGTCACCACATCGCTGGTGCCCGACACCTGCTTTGCCAGCCAGGTTTTTAGCCCTTTCCTGAAGGACAGCAACTCTGTCTGGAGATGCAGCTCAATTGGCAGGCAGTTCCAAAGGGCCGGAGCAGACACATAGAAGGCCTTCCCTCCATCTGGTGCTAGAGAGTTGAGCCTCCCTAGCGGATGGCACAATTAGAGCCTCTCCAGTCTGCTCTGGTGGGACGGACAGATGTTCTCAGGGTGACGCGGTCTCTTAAGTATCCTGACCCACTACCATGTAGGGCTTTAAAGGTAATTACCAGCACCTTGAATTGCACCCGGAGGCACACAGGCAACCAGTGCAGCTCCCAAAGCAGTGGCAAGGCATGGGCATACCTCACCCCATCACCACCCGGGCAGCCGCATTCTGGACCAGTTGCAGCCTCCGAATGGTCAAGTGCAGCCCCATGTAGAGCGCATTGCAATAGTCAAGTCTGGAGGTGACTAGAGCGTGTGTGACCATGAGCAAGGAGTTCCGGTCCAGGAGCGGGAGTAACTGGCATATGACACAAAGTTGTGAAAAAGCCCTCCTGGCCACGACTGCCACCTGCTCATTGAGCAGGAATCGCGAGTCCAGGAGGACCCCCAGATTACGTACCAAGTCTGTTTGGGGCAAAATATTCCCATCCAGAAGCAAAGATGGTAGATCCTGAGATAACGTGGGGCACCCGACTCATAGCCACTCAGTCTTGCTGGGATTCAGTTGCAGCCCATTGTCCCCAATCCAGACCCCAACAGCCTCCAGACACCTGGATAGGACTCCAACTGCATCGCTTGGATCACCACGGGCTGAGATATACAGCTGAGTATCATCAGCATACTGATGATACCTCACCTCGTGGGAACGGATGATCTCCCCCAGCGGTTTCATGTAGATGTTAAATAGGAGAAGTGAGAACACTGAGCCCTGAGGCACCCCGTACTGGAGAGGCCTAGGGCTGGACATCCCATCCTCCAACCACCCTGACTGGGTACACCCCCTCAGAAATGAGGCAAACCAGGACCTCAAAGTGCCCTGGATCCTTTGCTTCTCTCCACGATGTTGAACTAATGTTTCTATCATTCCTAGCAATTATCTGTGCTGGCTAGGGGATATATGGACATTGGGAGACCAGAATCATCCAGAAGGCCAGAGATCTCCCAGCCCTCCAGGTACAGCTTGTGTCATAAGGTTTTGCTGTGTTTTTTTGTTTGTTTGTTTGTTTCACTGGACCATATGAGTATACATAGGGGAAATCAAAGATCTTACCTTCTGTTAGTCCAACTGTTCCAATAGGTGGATGACTGAAGACTACTGTAGGAATGTTGGTGTAGTCAAGTTTAGAATCTTCTTTTCTTTCAAAAAGCCTGTGTGCCAGTTTCCTTCCAGCTGCTATTGCGACTGTTGAGAATGAAACCTTAGTGTATCCCCTGACAAAGTATTGTCCATATTTACCCACATACGTGTTAATTCATTGATAAGATTGTTCTACAGCAAAGATTCTCAACCTGCGGCCCACGACTTCATGTGGGGGCCCCACCGCCTCCACACCAGGAAGTACCATGTGGAGGAAGGGTAAAATGGCCCCCGAAGCTGTCTGAGGGAGCACAACCTGGCTCCCGGCTTTAAAACGTTGAGAAGCTCCTACTTTACAGTATGGGAGTGGGCCGCTGCATTCACACAAATCACTGAAGGGAAGCTACAGGATCCCATCAATTAATACATTTCATGAGAATGTAGCTATGACTCCTATGAGGGAAGTCTGAGGAGTTCTTAAAACAAAAGATCTGAGCTGAAGACAATTGTGATTTAGCCCAAGCAGTAAGAGTAGCTCTAGATTAAAATTTTCAGTTCAAATAATAGGTATATTTATAATTCAAATTTAGTTATTGGGTTAATTTTCATAACTATGTAAGAATCTTGCTGAATCGGATCAATGGTCTGTTTGGCCCAGCATCCAGTTTCTCTTATTTACCAATGGGACGCCTACACAAAAGATAAGAGAAACAGTTCTTTGTGCTGTTGTCCCTTGGCAACAAGAATTTAGGCATGGTGGCTACCATTAGCTTTGTCTTCCACATCTTATGGGAGCAAATTTCATATTTAACTATATTGTGTAGAATTTCATTGGTCCCAAATCTCCATCGTTTTGAAGATCATTTCCTTTGCAGGTACCTAAAACACAAAAGCTGTGCCTTTTCAATATTCAGACATGTGGTGTTCCAACTGCAGAAAGCTGCTGCAGTGATTTAAGGAAGTTCTGGTCATATGTGTGGGAAACTGGCATGTAATTGTTACGTCATATTACCATGGCAGCATCTGCAGTTGGAGCACCAAGTACTCAAAATTGAATCGTATTATTGCCTATAAACACACGAACTACAAACGTGAAAGAACAATCCATTCAATCAGCTATGAAAGAACAATTCATTCAGAGCCTTGTTTTCCCTAAGACCATGTGACTTGATAGCTGTCCTCTGTCAGCTGACATCAAGAGACATCATTACACAAACAAGCGAAGGGTTTTTACTTATAATTTTTTTTGCTGAACATCTGTATAACAACACAGAATTTTGTGCCAAATATATATTTCTCTAAACCAGGGGTGCCCAAACTTTTTGGGCCAGAGGCCTGACCATGCCCCTGGAACAGATGAGCGGGCTAGAACATGCTCCGGAACAGGATGTGTTTGTGCATGCGGATCCATATTCACTTCCTGGTTCGGCACATATACTTCTGCGCATGCACTAAAGCAGCCATATTTACTTCCTGGTTCGGTGTGGATGCTTCTGCACATGCGCAAAAGCGGTCATATTTACTTCCTGGTTTGGTGCGGACGCTTCTGTGCAAAAACATATATTTACTCCCTGGTTCAGCACAGATGCTTCTGCACACGCGTGAGCACATCCACACAAAACCAGGAAGTAAATATGGATGCTTCTGCGCATGCATGAGGACATCCATGCTGAACCAGGAAGTAAATACGGATGCATCTGCACATGTGCAGAAGCGTCCGTATTCACTTCCTGGTTTGGCGAGGGCATTGTGGGCCAGATGAAATGGCTCCGAGGGCTGTATCCGGCCCACAGGCCGTAGTTTGGGTACCCCTGCTCTAAAACAATAGCATGTTACCTACTTTAGATAGTGCCTGAAGAAAGTGCTTATCTCTGAAACACTGGGCTTGCACAAAAATTAACAGGGACTTGACAATCTTGTGTCAGTTTTGATATTTTTGCAGCTGCTTATTTTTGTCAAAATAAGCACACAGAATGCTTACAGAAACAAGGAGGCTCAAATTTTTTTATCAGAAATGACACAAGCCAATCAGTCACTAAATTACTTCCATGTATTTTCAAAACTCTTTCCCCTCCATTTGAAAATATTGGTGTATAAATATCACAGTCCTTTTAAAAACCATGTTATTACCTGGTG
Source organism: Bradypodion ventrale (assembly GCA_035047345.1). Lineage (NCBI taxonomy): Eukaryota > Metazoa > Chordata > Lepidosauria > Squamata > Chamaeleonidae > Bradypodion > Bradypodion ventrale. The sequence goes on from JAWDJE010000002.1 coordinate 148,551,110, forward strand.
TTAGGAGCGCTTTTCCACAGACATCTCCAACTGCATAGATCCCCTTCTTGCTAGTATTCTGGAACTCATCAACTATGATGTGACCTTTATCATCTACCTTAACATCCTACGTTAGGAAAGAATGTTAAAGTCAAAGGCAGCATTTGAGGAATGAGGATGTAAAACAAGTAGCACTGGAGAGTCCTGGATATCTAGGATAGGTAATTTTAATACACTCCAATTCAGCCTGCAACTTTAGCCCAATTCAGTATTTCCCAACCTTTGGTTTTTGGACTTCAATTCCCAAAAGCCTAAGTCAATTCCCCAAAACGCTGATCAGCCAATGTACTAACTGAAGCTTCTAGGATCTGAAGTCCCCCTGTGGGGCGTGGGGCCCATATTGGGAACCACTGGCCTAAATCAACTAGTCCAGTTTGCATGAATGAAAAAAATATTTGAAAGCAAACACATAGTCTAACGTAGTCTTTCCCAACCTGGAACCCTCCAGATGGGTTCAACTGCAACCACTAGATATCCTCACCACTGATCGTGCTGGTTAGAGCAGATGAAAGTTGAAGTCAAAAACATCTGGAGAGCAGCAGATGGGGAAATGACTTAATTTTTGCACTTCTGCTTTGTGAAAGATTAGGGAAATGTTCCTTAAGATCAGGGGTTCACAACCTTTTCAAGCCAGGGGCCGGGTCATGTTCTCTCTGTCAGCTTCGAGGACCGGACGGCCATTTTGTCCTGCCTGCACGATTGAGGTGGCCATTTTGTCCCAACTACTTCAAAAGGGTGGCCATTTCGTTTCTTAAATGCCCTTGGAGGGGTGGCCACATTAAATGGTGCTGGGGGCTGAATCTGGCTCACAGATCTTAGGCTGGGAACCCCTGCTTAAGATTGTTACCATCTGCAGTTTCTAGAATTACATCTGTTTTTCAAGAATCGGCACTGATGCATCAAAGTAAGTTTTCTGTTAAACTAAAAGATATTTTAACTGAGAGTTAAAATTATGTCAGTTATGATATACACCTGGTTTATATTTGTAGTTTATCAATACATAACGTAGTATCAAAAAGAAATCATTCCTGCTCACCACATGGTCAAGATTTAGTCTCCCTGTGTTGGGCTCTCTACCAATGGCCCACAAGAGGCAACTGACATCTTCAATAGTGTTAACAGTGGGTTTATGGCCGTGACGAGAGGATATTACAGTTACTGCTAGAAGTCCTGAAGGCGATTTTGTGACTGATTTGACCTGTAAGGAAACAAGACATGATTGAGGAATCGGAGCACAGGACAGTATGATACAACAAATAGCTGAAGTAAGACAAATTTTAAGGGTCACTTTTATTTTTCTGCTTCACCCTTTTTCTATTACTGTATATAGTTAAATTCACAATGTATTAATCTGTCATTTTCACTTCTAAATTTTAGACATGTAATGACCATGGCTGCAGTCGTCTATCTAGGACAGGGCTTAACGATTAAAACAAGAGACATAACGAGAGAAAATAGTGGAAATGTCATACCGATGAATGTTTCCAGACCTCTACACCGCTATTCTCCAACTCTGCAGTGCAGTTTGAACTGATCATAGAATCAAAGTTTCTCAGTACCTGCATGGAAAAGCATTCAATCAGGGTTTCTGCTTATTTACAGGAAAAAAAGATGACCCCTCACTTATTAGGGCTAACTATTACACTATGTTGACAACTGAGATGTGAACCTGGTTCTTAATCCCATGATGAGTGCTTATTCTGAACCCACAAATATCACCATTCTCTTAGCCTCACTCTCCTTCCATGTCTGAAGTATATAGATAATGCTAACCTCTTTGGAAGAGGTCTAGCAGGTGATAGAGATAATGCATTTAAAGAAAATTATTTCTTCTCATGTGGTAGTTTGACGCTGTTATTTTTTACACAAATGATCAAATGACATTCCTTACTTCAGGGGGTTTCATCTATCCCAGTGGTTTCCAACATGTGGCCAAGGCCCCACAGTGGACTTCAATTCCCAGAATCCTAAGTCAGGACATTGGCTGATCAATTCTTTGGTATATCCACATACACTGATCAGTTCTTTGGAGAATCAACTTAGGCTTCACTCTTGAACAACGGTGTCAAAGAGGTGACCTGACTGAAGTTTATAAAATCATGCACGGTGTGGATAAAGTAGATAAGGAAAAACTGTTTTCCCTATCACATAACACTAGAACTAGGGGGCACGCCATGAAACTTTTGGGTACTAGTTCTCAAACAAATAAGAGAAAGTACTTTTTCACCCAGAGGATCACTGGTCTATGGAACTCCCTGCCAGAAGAAGTGGTGACAGCTGTCAGTCTTGACAGCTTTAAGAAAGGATTAGACAAGTTCATGGAGGACAAGGGTATCAATGGCTATAATTATGGATACCTAAGGACAACCTCCAGGTTGGAGAGATAGGCAGGATATCTCTCAATGCCATTTCCAGGGAATCCTAAGCAGGTGAAGGCATCTGCTTGGGAATACCCTGAAGGAAATAGTGAGCCACTGTGTGAGACAGAATGCTGGACTGGATGGGCTGTGGCCTGTTCCAGCAAGGCTGTTCTTATGTTCTGGGAATTGAAGTCCAAAAACCAAACACTGGGAAACACTGACTATACTGATTATCTTGCCTAGACTAGGGGAATCTTTTCAGTCCACTGAGCACCATCTAACCTGTACCTTAGAACAGGGGTCCTCAACCTTTCCCATACCACAGACAGGCTTCATGACAAACAACCTTTGCATGGACCAGCAAATGGGGGCAGTGGGACTGGACAGCACAAGCACACAACAAAGTGCACATTGCACACAGGCCGGGGAAGGAGCCCCGCTGCAGCCCAAAAGCAAGGAGGGGCCCAGTCACCCATCGGCCACACCGCCCGACTCGGGGAGTAAGGCATCACAAGTGGGGGGTGGAACCCCGCCAGTTAAGCAATTGTGTAGGAGGGGCCCAGCAACCTGCCCATCCACTGTGTCTGAAGCCCATGACCACACCCTGCCCACCAGGTAGATACGGTGGAGCTCGCCGAGGGCAGAAGGCTCCCACCGGGGCACTCAGCGCCAACCAACCACCACAGCCAAGTTGGGGGCAGCCCGCAGCCCAGTGAAAGGTTTTTCCTTTTATTATAAAAAGCCAGCTGAAACTAAACCCTTTAAAAACAAAGGACTGAGATTTTAAAGTACAGATGCAGAGAAGAAACTCCGAGTTAGCTGGAAGGCAAGATTTTGGAATACTCTACCCCACAATATTTAGGTGTTGATCTAGATCAAACCCTGACCTACAAAACATACTATTTAAACACCAAACAGAAAGCTGCCACCAGAAATAACATACTTAGGAAACTGGCTAGTTAGAACTGGGGTGCACACCAACAAACAATAAGGACAACAGCTTTCTGCCTGTACTAGTCCACAGAATATTCTATTGCCATGTGGTATAAATCAGCACATACAAAACAAGTGGAAGTAGCTTTTAATGAATTGTTCAGGATTATTACTGAAACTTACCCCGCCCCCACCAAAGTCTATTATATGGCTGATATTGACTATGTTGAGGTGCGCTACAAATAATGAATGGAAGAAGGTAAATATAGCACCAAATCCATCCACTTTATGGGAACCAACCTCCTAACATAATATTTCTGCACAACGCCTGTGCTCTAAATATTTAATCACAAAAGGATAGGCCGGTGATGGCCAACTTTGGCACTCTATAGGTTTAGCTTAGCCCAGTGATGGCCAACCTTGGCACTCCAGGGCACTTCAATTCCCAGAAGTGCTGATCAGCAGGAGTGCTGACTTGGGCTTCTGATAATTGAAGTCCAAGAACACCTGGAGTGCCAAGGTTGGCCATCACTGGGCTAGGCTAAACCTATAGAGTAAAACAACACACCTTACCAAATGGAGGAATATCAAAGGGCATCTCCCATCAGGGCAAGATTCTGGCTGGACCATCTGGAATTTACTTATTAGACTTTGAAGCAAAGAAGGTCAAAGAATAATCAACTAAAATAGGGCTATTGGACACAGTAAAAATTCAATCAATGTAAAATACACATGCATACAATTTATGTTCCATGAGGTCTAGTAAAAACTAGTAAATGGCCAAGAAGGTCTAGTACAGTGTTTCCTAAACTATGTTCCATGGAACACTGGTGGAGTTCAATTCCCAGAAGCCTGTCAGTACATTGGCTGATCAGCGCTTTGGGGAATCGACTTAGGCTTCTGGGAATTGAAGTCCAAAAACCAAAGTTTGTGAAACATCGATCTAGTAAATGGTCAAGATAATGCTACTGAAGTAGCCTGCTTCTGATAAAAAAATAGTCTAAGCATTTAAGCATTTAAATTTGTTTTGCATTTTACCTATATTTAATATACATCCGTAAAGAAGCTTGAAACAATGCATGGTAATCAGGTCAATGAAAAGCAAATGATTATCCCTTACCTTATCAAAACGTATTAGTAAAGATGTCTTCGAGCCTAAGGCAGAAAGGATGCCAGCTATCTCTACAGCTATGTAGCCAGCGCCAACCACAACAGTACGCCTAAGGAAAGAGTAATGGATTGTAAAGCATGTCACACACAGACATACAAGCATATCCACATAAACTCATCAAATAAATGTGTTGGCCTTCCTTCTTACATTTTTGTTTGTGTTTTTAAAAGACTGAAACAGACTAACATGAACAGCTCTTATTTATTATTTATTTATTATTTACACTTACATCCTGCCCCTCTAGGGAAAAAAAAACCATCCCTACTCAGGGTGCCTAACATCATAAAAGCCAGTCATATAACAATCAAAAGGTAAAAATTACACACAATAAAACTCCCAATAAAATCATCACCACACATTACAATAGCCAGAAAGTACCGCAATCCAGGCCCCTTAAAACGTAACCTATTTAGGATGAAAATGAGCCAGGCAGCATATCTAATGACCAGAAATAGGCAGCACATTCCCAAAGGCCTCCTCAAAGAGCAGTGTTTTTAGTTTTTTTTTTTTAAAGACTGAAGGGATGGAGCTCAGTTGGAATGGCGTTCCACATTGATGCCACTACCAAGAAGGCCCTTCTCCTCGTCACGGCCTTTCTAACCAGTCTCGGGGCCGGCACCCGAGCTAGTGGTGCAGGCTATTGTCCTGAGGAGAAGGTGTTCCACAAGGTAAGAAGGTCCCAAACCATTTAGGGCTTTAAAAGTTAGCGCTAGATTTAACATATATTCTCTATATAAAATTACTGTTTGAAATATATTATCCTGGTGAACCTGTGGCTCTGCTGCTCTGAAGCAGTGTTATCAGATTTGATAATGGACATGGGAACTCAGCTCTCCAAATACTTTCATTTTAAGTTTACTTAAATCACCTTAAATCAACTTTACAATATGCATAACACACACATCCTTCATCCCACACATCCATCCAAACACACACCAGTCCCCCATAACTACCATTATTTTGTGAATACCTGTAATGGTCAGAATTGGTTATACTTACTTGGGCAACTCTTCAAGTTCAAAGAACCCATCACTACTAATTCCAAAGCTGGCCCCTGCAAAGCAATAATAGCTCTAAACGTTCATGTTCTTTAGTTTTACTGTATACATAAATTTAACATACATAACAAAAGTAAAATGAAAGCAATGTGGCACTTTAAAGCCATAATAGATTTGTTTCTGTCGGAGCATTCATAGATTCTCATTTGCTTCCACATTGGTTCACAATCCACACTTACTCACTATGAAATAAATCTGTTGGCCTTTAAGTACCACATTTGTCCTTAAGCAAAGTCAGCCGTGTGATCCATGTATAAAAACATGTGCAGAAGTAGTAGGTGATACCTTTTCTGGATCACTAAATTTTTAAAAAACCATTGCAAACTTTCGTGCTTCATGATCACTTCTTCAGGCAAGGCATTTCAATGTTTGTGGCATGGTGGTCTGCCAGGCCCTATTTTTAAAAAAACAGCAGTTGAGTTGATGCTCCGCCCCCATTTTTGAAACACAGGAAACAGGCCTCTGCTAATTACTCCCCTCAAAAGTCTCCACTGAGGCTGCAGGCCCCTTCTCCAGCCAGGTCAAAACAATGCAAAGTCCATTTATTCTTAAATGTTTGTTCTGCTTTTTGTTTTTACATGTTGGAACAGACTAAAATGGCCACCTCTTTCACAAGTTGATTTAACTTACACAAAAATTCAACTTTTCTGACAGAAATGGTTCAGACATTCAACGAAATAAGAGACAATCATATCATACAGGTACATTAATTAGAGAACCAAGGTATACCTGGAGTAGCCCTTAGCAGATACTTATCATATCAGAAACTGCACCTTAGTAAGAGACCAAAAGTACTTGTAAGTACCAAAGGTATCTCTAGGAAAGATGGTATGAATATGTGTTTTATATCTTAACCTATAAAACCAAGGGTTAACCGTTGGAACTTGCTATAGGTTCCTAAGCCTGGCCCTACTAACCTGCACCCACCCTTCGTTCACACGGGCGAACTGGGTCCACAGGTCAACGAAGGATTGGAAAAACCAGCAGTGGGGCAATAGCCCCACAAATGCGAAAAAGGGAAACAACTTCATTTCCCAACATTCCTTGCGCCGCGCCGCGCCAGAGCCAATCACGCTGAGAGGCTGCGGCGCGGCGCAAGGAACGTTCGGAAACGCGCCACGGCCAATCAAAATAAAACCTTTTTAAAAAATGCAGCACAAACACAAAGCACAACCCCATAACTACAAGCCCCAGTGTCCTGCGCGACATGAGCGCGCAGAACGCTGAGGAAGCCGGCGCCCGAAATTTTTTTAAAAACCTCACCGCCTCACAGCCACGCAAACACCAACCGCCCTTCTTTCCCTCACCAATGGCACTTGAAGGTCCCGATTGGAGTTTCCCCTTTAATATCAGTAGGTGGGGGGTTGCAATCCCCCTCTCTGCTGGCTCCCCTAGGGTTGGGAGGTTTGTGGGGACAAAAGGGATCTGTCCCCCCAACCCTTCTGGACCTAGTAGACCAAGGAGAGGGGATCGAATCCACCACCCCCCACCAAAAAAAACCGTCCGTCTTTAAAGAGAAGAAACCAAGCGGTTTATTCTCTTTAAAAATGGAGGTTTTTTTAGGAGGGGGGGAAATCGATCCACTCTCCCTGGTCTACTGGGTCCAGAAGGGTTAGGGGAGACATACCCCTTTTGTCCCCCCCAACCCTCACGGACCCACGGGACCTGAGAGAGGAGATCGATTCCAACTCAACCCCCTGATATTAAAAGGGAAAAGCCAATCAGAGTTTCCCCTTTAATATCAGTAAGTGGGGCGTGGCCATCCCCCTCTCCGCTGGTTCACCTGGTCTCCTGGGTCTAGAAGGGTTGGGGGGACAGATCCCTTTTGTTCCCACAAACCTCCCAACCCCAGGTGAGCCAGCGGAGAGGGGGGTTGCAACCCCCCACCCACTGATATTAAAGGGAAAACCCCAATCTACTTTCACGACTCCACACAATCAAAGCACCATAAGACAATAAAGCCTCCCCCCCAACGCCCGCGGTCTGGCCAGCGAAGCCAGCCTGCGGAAATAACAACCCCCCCCCCCGGCCGCATAAAGCAGCATTGGAATTCCTGCCATCTGGCCAGCCAGGCCGGCCCGCAGAAATAAACCAACCCCCCCAAGCCACAACAACAAAATATAAATAAATAAATAAATAATTTTCAAAAAATACCTTAAAACACAATCAAAAACATCCAAAAATACACAAAAACAAACAAAAACAACACCAAAAACAATACAAAGTAAACAAAAACACAATCAAAAACAAAACAAACAGTCAAAAAAATACAAAACCCAACCCCCCAAAAAAAGAAAGAAAGAAAGAAAACAAGCCAACTTACCAGCACATGTCCTACCTGCACAATGACCAGAAACTAAATGAATAAAGAGACTACTTACCGGAAGAAGCTCCACCCAGAGGTCAGGGGAGAGAAAACAGTCAAAATACAAGAAAACCGCTACCAGCACTACCTGCTGGCCACAATAGTAAAAACAATTAAAAAACACACAACAGCCCCAAACAAAAGGCCACAACAGTAAAAACAAATCAAAACAATAACACAAAATCACAATTTTACACAAAAGGTCATAATAATAACAAGTCAAAAAAATTACATGAAAACACAATTTAACACAAATCACAAACATATGTCAATAAAATAAAATAAAAAATTTATAAAAATCCTGTGCTGAGTTCTAACTCAAATAAAAACCCAAAACAACTAAACACATTTTCAAACATTGAATGTAAAAACATTAACTTTCACATTATTAAAATTATTACCTATGGTACAACTAATTTTTTTAAAAAACAAAAACTAAAACATTATTCAGTTACATAAAACAGCCACCCAAGCCAAAAAAAATTTGTATAAATAAACATTTTTAAAATTACAGACTAAGCAATTTGTAACATTAACACAATTTAACCTTCCAACACAATTTAAAACAGCCCGGAAACGCCAGGCAACCTCTGCTAGTATTACATAAATGAAAAGAAGAGCCCTGGTGGCGCAGTGGTCAAACTGCTGTACTGTAACCAGAAGATTGTGAGTTTGATCCTGACCAAGGCTCAAGGTTGACTCAGCCTTCCATCCTTCCAGGGTCAATAAGACAAGTACCCAACATGTTGCTGCTCCCTGTGTTTTTAATTCAATTTAATTTAATAGATTTATATACCACCCTATCCAAAGGACTCTGGGCGGTGTACACTAAGACCAATATACAGGTAAAACAATTTTAAAAACCCATAAAAATAACAATATTACCCACCCACCCCCGCCATGACATCTATTATCTATTTTGTTGATATTTTCCCCAGAACTCTATAATGCTCTGTCTACTTGTTCTGAGAAGTGGAAGTTGGATAAAGATTGACACAAAGCAAGCCAATCACCACTCACTGTCCATTCCTTTAATAAGGAAATGAATACAGTACTGTAAAAGAAAACAACCTAATTTCTATTGGGGACAGCAAAAGCAGATTTCCCTCAAATTTAATTAATAAGCTGAATGCAAACTCATCCCTGAAAAATCTATAGCTGCACAAACCCTGGGATTGTAAATCACACAGGATGCTGACACCTGCCTCTGAGTGTGGAGAAAAAAATTATAAGGCATTTTTTTATATATATGATTTAATGATTTAAATATATGATTTAAGGATTAAAATATATGATTTAAGGATTTTTAAAAAAAACATTTCATGATTCTAAGGCATCTTTTAATGATTCCAAGCTGAAATGCAACCTCTGCTTCCAATCAAGATATTCTTTGGCCAGAAGACCAATGCTGGATTGTTTCAAACTCTTACCTGGTATCTCACTGTCGCTAGGGACCAAAGGCTGTCCACCAGTAGCAATCAGGATGTGGGGTGCAGTGTATTTTTTACCATCAACTTCAACTGTGGGTTCACAATCGGCTGTGAACGATGCATAGCCATGAATGGTTTCTACATGAGCCTGGCGAAACCAAGTTTAAACTGGTATAAGTTGATATATGGTTTGGCAGTTGAGGCAGCTAAAATACCCCATGAGGATATTCATCTACTCCAGTATGATAACATTTTAAATTTTAATTTAATATAATATTTCAACTTGTTCGCCGCATGGTCGTAAACCAATTTTTCTCATCTACTGTTTGAGTTTAAACTTGAGACATCAAAAAAACATTATACAGTAAAACCTTGCATAAAGAGCGCCTCACTTAGAGACTAACTCGCTTAAAGAGCCGAATTTTCTCTGAATGGTCGCCTCGCTTAACAACAAAAACCAACCAAAAACTCACTTAACAACTAAATTTGGGTCCGCAATTCCACCAGAAGTCACAATTGGTCACTTACAATGGTGTTTCGCTTAAAGAGCAATCCCGTGGAATGAATTATGCTCTTTAAGTGAGGTACCACTGTACACTTGATCAACCTTCTCCAGAAGTTTATCAATGGAAGATACTGTAATAACTAAATGAATATTTACACAACAGATTTGAATTCATCATTCACTTTCCACAGAATGCCTGAAAAGAATTAGGGAACGCGGAGAGATTTTTAGCAGCCAGAGGGAGAAAAAGAATAACACTCTCAGCATTATGTAGTAAAGCATATAGTATAAATCAGGAATCTTCAACCTTTTAAAGCCGGAGGGCTGGTTCACATCCCCTCAGACTATTTGCAGGCTGGACTGGTGGTCCCGCTGCCATCCCCGCTGTCAGGGGGGAGTGGTGGGGATTTGGGGTGGTCCCACCAGCAGCAGCGGGAAATATTGGGATTTCAGGGTGGTTCCAGCTGCAGCAGCAGCAGGGGTGGTGGTGGTGGTAGAGCCTCAGGGTAGTCCTGGCAGCAGTAGCAGGACCACCCTGAGGCCCCACTACTCCCCCTATCACCGCCAGCGGGACCACCAAACCCCCAACACACCACACACTCCGCTTCCTTGCTTACTGGTGGCCATGTACATCTTCCAGAAAAACCGTTCTCAGCCAGAGCAGCCCCTGGGAAAGACGCAGGTGGCCGCCGCTTCCATTGATAGTGCCTCAATCCTTGTCCCCTCCGTTTGGCTTGGTGTTTCCCTAATGGCGCTCCGTAGCAGGGCGGATGTTGTAAACCTTACAACATCCGCCTTGCTATGGAGCAGTTAGGGACACGCTAAGCCAAGCAGACATGGTTTGAGGCGGTGGCAGCAGCAGTGGATGGAATGAGGGCATGGGCTAGATGGAATGGTGCCATGGGCTGAATCCAGCCCACAGGCCATAGGTTGAGAATCCCTGGTATAAATACTTTACAGGTATTCTGCTTTACCATAGATCTTAACTACTTTCTTGCAACACTTCACATTATAATCAGTTTAAGAAACAGTCACAAAGGAAGCTGATGCAATTGATTTGCTTTGAAGAAAAAGGAAAGAATTGTTTCAAACAAATTAAGAAACTGAGCAACACAATCCTTTCTTTTTTACATTGTAAAGCTGAAGAGTTCACAGCATTAGGAAGGAGTTTAAGATTGGCTGAGAGGCAAAATAGGACCATTTTACACACCTTATTCAAATTATTTTGATAGATCTCATTCAGTCGCTTCACATAAGCATCACGTTTTTCTTTAATTTTTCTGTAATAAAATGAATTGGATGTCACTACATTCTCTTTCTCACTCACTATTTCCTACTAGTAAGTTCTTTAAAAACTAATGCTTCCTTTTGTTATTGGTAATTAGCTGATATCCCATCCTCTAAACAGGTTCCTATTCTGAAGTCTCCAACCCATAACGAGATTTTGGAGCAGGGATTTTGAATGGAAAGCCCTGTTCTGTAACACAGTGTCAAAGTGACAGTCATCTCATCACCTAAACTTCAAGCCACCATATGTTCAACCATAAACAGGACAAGGTATTATCCAGTAGGTGACATTTTCTTCACAAGGTTTTTTTTTTTACACATTCACACTTACCTCCAGTTAAACTTCACATCAGACACTTCAAAACCATAATCCACATGATCATGGATAAACTCAGAGTGGACAGCAGTACTCCACATCACCTGTTCGTGAAAAGGAGAAGACGACAGACCTTCAGGGTTGAATGTAATAATACACTGAAATCTAAGCAACACTAATTATACTGTTAGGCAATACAACCAGGGTAAATTGTTTTATAAGGGAGCCATATAATGCCTGAGGAACCTACACTGAGGGCCATACACTGAGAACAGTTCCGGTCTACACAATTTATCATCCATGAAAGTAAGTGGAATCCACTAACTGTACAGTGATACCTCATACAATGTCCAAACTTGGTTCCACAAGTTTGGACTTTATACGGATTTGGACTTTGTATGAGGAATGCAAAATCCTAGCCGCGATGCCTCATACAACGTCCAAATCCTTGCCACGATGCCTCGTACAACGTCGTTTCCATAGGGATACATTGTACTTAACAGCACAGACTTCAGTGCAAAGTCAAGGAAACAGACAGGAAACTGACAGAACTTTAAGAAATCAAGCTTAAAAGGATATTGGTGTTAGAAGGTAAAATTATATATTGTGTATGTATCGGCAATATGTATTTCCTTTTTTAATTTTGTGTGTCATATTATATGTTGTAATTTTGTTTGAAAATTAATAAAAATATATAAAATAAATAAATAAAAAGAAATCATTGTCTAAAGGCTAAATACATTACAAAAACATGTCAAACAACCCTGATTTTAGGGGACAAACCATACAACAAGTTTTTAACTTTTGAAAACTTTATGAAGTGTAGGTTTAAAAGATAACATGCCCCATCATGCAGCTCATTGTTAATCTGCAGCCATGCGGCCGATCATCCATTTTGTACAAGCTACTGTAAACAATTAGTGGATGGAAGCAAGGACAAAATGAATGCCAACATGTAGCACAGTGTTAGTCATCCAAACAGCAGCAAACACCAAACAATTAAAATCACGCTCAAAACCACTCCTAAACACTCCTCATCTTGTGCAAAACCCACAAGAGCAATGCACACATGCGTCCTGCCTTTTATACTGCTCAGGCATAATGCAACCTGGGAAAAACTCCGATGCCTCATACAAAGTTGCAGCAACTTTGTATGAGGCAACTTTTTTCAAGGAATTAGGCGATGTTGTATGAATTCGATGTTGTGCGAAGCGGACTTTGTATGAGGTGTTACTGTACCATGTTACAACCAACTACTTGGCCAGCTCTCCATCTCTGCATTCACTGCCCAGTGCCAAACACAAAATTGTTCAACCCTTGATGGGGCACAATTCAGGGTGCTGGAAAACACCATAAGCAGCTTGGTACATTAGAAATGTGTGCATCCTTACACAACCTACGTGAGATTCTACAGTTGGGTGCCCAAGTAGCAAGAGCTAATCAACAGGAAGCAGTTGGATGCCCTATGAACATAGAATCAACTGCATCTTTTTTTAAAAAAAAAATTATTTCTATGGGCAGTATATTTTATTTTATTTGCTTTTGGGATTCTGTTTCAAATCAATTCTGAAATGAATGGTGCTACAAATGTTTCAATTCCCTTCAAAGAAACTATCAAGTCAGATTTATGTCTGTTACATTGACCATTTTCTATCATTTTGACCATACCAATTGGTAAAGGATTTATAGCTATCAATGCCCTCTGAATCATCACTTTCCAGGCAAAATATTGTAAAGATATATAACGCAACATCTATAGTATGTTTAAAAGGTTTTGTTTACCTTTTTGGGCACACATCCAACATTAACCTATAAAAGAAAGATGAACTATTGTTAAATACCATCACTTCTGCAGTAATCCAATAACTCAGCATAAGCTTAGTATATTGCTGAAGGTCAGCATGTGCTGAAATATACTAAGATACATTAATATTTATGAAGCACGCACAGATAAATCAAAACTTTTGGATATTTTTGTTACCTCATTTATTACACTAGGAAAAGCATAGTTATTATAAGTTACAGTATTTAATATATATATATATACACAGAATGTTTGCAAACTGTAAGGGACCTTCTGGGGGTAATGTCTCTTAGTGTACTTACTACTAACCATGGCAAACTGTAATGGCTGTATAAACATCTGGATAAGTTACATGAGATGGAGGGGGAAATTTGCCCTTACTGGAACAGTGCCCAAGTGAAACATTTTAGTATTTCCCCACAGGAATGATTACTGTCTACAGTACAAAGTAATTTATACTGAAAACATTATTTAGATTAGGTGCCAAACTTATTTTGTTTCGAGTTACTGCAGTAATTAAGACTGAAGCATTTTAGTTGCATTTCACACTAGCTTTTTTTCCTGTGAATTGACCACCTTCCAGAGTTGAAAGGTACTGAGACGGCATTAGTGGCGCTGATGGATGATCTCTGGCAGGAGCGGGACAGAGGTCATCCGTCCATCTTTGCTCTTCTTGACCTCTCAGCAGCCTTCAATACCGTCGGCCACAGTATTCTTCTGGAATGGCTCAAAGGATTGGGGATCCAGGGCAAACAAACCCGGTGCGCAACTTGGGGGTTCTCCTGGACTCATGACTACTGCTCAAAGAGCAGATGGCAGCCATGGCCAGGAGGGCTTTTGCACAACTACATGTGATTCGCCAGTTGCGGCTGCTCCTGGACCGGGACTCTTGCTCATGCTCACACATGCTCTAGTCACCTCCAGACTAGATTATTGTAATGCACTCTACATGGAGCTGCCCTTAATGACCATTCAGAAGCTGCAATTGGTCCAGAATGCTGCTGCCCGGATAGTGATGGGGCACAGGCATTATGCCTGCGCCTCGCCACTGCTTTGGGAGTTGCACTAGTTACCAGTGTACCTTCAGGTGCAGTTCAAGGTGCTGGTAATGACCTTTCAAGCCCTACATGGTAGTGGGCCAGGATACCATGTCTCCCCAAGAACATGTCCGTCCAACCAGACAAACCAGAGGGGCTCTCTAATTGTACCATCTGCTAGGGGGGCTCGTCTCTCTAGCACAAGAAGGAGGGCCTTCTCCATGTCAGCGCCTGCCCTATGGAACCTCCTGCCAATAGAGTTACAGCTGCAGACGGAATTGCTGCCCTTTAGGAAAGGCCTGAAGACTAGGCTGGTGGGGCAATGATGGAGAGGTGATCCCTGCCTGCTGGGTTGTCTGAATGAATAACTGGATCCTCCTTCTCTTTTTTGGATGGGACAGGTGGGTTTTGTATGGGGGATGGTTTTAAATGTTTTTATTGTATTTTTATGAGTGTTTTTATGTCTTTGAATTGTTAGCCACCCGGAGTCGCTCTGGCGAGGGGGCGGTGATACAAATATGAAAATTACATTACATTAAAATTAAATTAAATTACTACTGCAGTCTCATTTTCAGTGCTTTTCCAAATCTGATCTGTGGCAACTCCTGTAATGAAACTCTCACTTTGCAATTAAATAAAAGGCAGTGGCATTATTACTCTGTCAGACAGGGGGAAATGTAAGTGCAGATTTTAAGTGCTACTGTACCTACATTTAAGAGCTTTTTACTTGAAGATTTATACTATTATTTTCATGTTTCCCTGCACTAGTTAGTTACAGTATTAATGACCAATGGTTCCTTAGTAGTAAATTAGCTTGTTAGCAGTTGACTTTCATTCCAATTAGGGAAAGTAAAAACAGTCTCGCCACCACCATTCCTGTCAACCGGTTTCCCAAAAGGAGTGACAATATATTCTTCCATGCAAATCACAACTGCTTTTATTGCCAGTACAGTAATGGAATAATGGAATATCATGTTCCAAGATTTAAATAAAGATGATTGGCTCATCTACCTTGAGCTATCTGAAACATAAAGCTATTAGCACTGGGCCACCAAAGGTGGGGAAAGGAGTTCTGCACTTCCTGAAATGTAAGACATTATTTCATCACAAACCACAACATTTGCACAGGGAGGCCAACTTTACCATAAGGCAGAATGAGGCAATTGCCTGAGAGAGTAGTTGTTGGGAGGCAGCCACTTGACTGTTTCCCTCTGCTGGAAGTCAGAAATATACATGCCACATAACCTTTCCTAAATAAGTCTGTTACATCTGATGTAGTCGTACTATGCCACTGCCATGTAATGTTCACTCGCCAGTGTGACGGGGGGGGGGGGTGAAATATGGAGTTGTCATCTTGTTTTGCTTCTGGCATCAAAATATCTTGGGCCTGCCTTAACACCAGGTTCTTCCAGGCAGGCAGCAGTCCCAATAAAAAGCACGAAGAAAAGACAGAAAATGTTTCAAGTGGAAGATGTATCTGCATAACACAGTTATGGCAGTATGATCCTGCTTTTAAACATTACGGGGTCCATCAACTATCTTAAGGAAATCTGGGATTTGTAGTTCTAGGCAATATTAGACTTCTTTGCTGCAGAGTTCTGGTGTAGTTTGTTGAACTACAGCAAAATTGTCTTAGGTCCCTCAATAAACGACAACCCACCCATACCTGTCAACCTTCCTAGATTGGCCGGGATTTCCCGATTTGCGGCGCCGATTTGCGCCATTTCCCGCCCGCAGCTGCCAAAACCCCGGAATTGGCAGCAGGAGGGAAAGAGGTACTGCGCATCCCTTCTGCGCAGATCGCCTTCTACGCATGCGTAGAAGGCTTTTACGCTTGCGTAGAACCCTTCTACGCTTGCGTAGAACCCTTCTAAGCATGCGTAGAAGGCGATCTGTGCAAAAGGGGATTGTAGAAGCCTTCTACACATGCGTAGAAGGGTTCTACGCAAGCGTAGAAGGGTTCTACGCAAGCATAAAAGCCTACGCATGTGTACAAGGGGATCTGCGCAGAACCGTTCTGCGCAGGCCGTGTAGAAGGCAACCGGCGCAGAACTGTTCTGTGCAGGTCCTGTATTTTCTAGAGCCGCGGTTTACAGGTATGAACCCACCCCCCATTCCCCATTCTATAAAATAAAGCAATGAACATGATATCAAACTACCATTAATATGTAGGTGTGATGCATTGAAATGCATCTGAAATACCATTCAGGGCCGCCATCAGGGCAGTACTACTAGTACTGCCGTATAGGGCCCGGAGCTGACAGGTGCCTTGCCGCCGCTGGCCATAACTATGTGTGTGTGGGGTGGGAGTGGGGAAGGATTGCTCAGTATGGGGCTCAGAAATTTCTGATGGCAGCCCTAATACCATTAAAAATCCCTGAATCAGGCAAGACAACAGCACCTTGAAGCTGTCTCTAAGTATCCTCTCTTATATGTAACCATACATATAATATGTAACCATATTAAAGGAGGCTATGGCTGAGGAACTCAACCTCCCCTACATCACCTGGAGGACCCTGAATGGGCTGAGGGTCAGAGTCCCTAAATGCAAGACCAACATGCTCAAGGGGGGCATGCTGGCAGACAACATGTTGTGTGAATGTGGAGAAACAATCCAGCTCATTTACTGGTCTGCCAATTACTGCCAGAAACATGCACCGATGAGGACTTAAGTTTGGCCCACAACAAAGCCAAGAAGGCATTTTGGCAGTTCAAAGTTTGATCTGGACACGAAAGAAGATATGTAACTGCTCCTTCCTTCTGGGGCGGATGGCATAAGGGTGGTGTCAGAAAGATTTATCTCACCCGAGTAAAGCAGGAAATTTCTTTTAAAATCGGATCCTTGCTATAATCTGCAACTAATCCACACACCCTTTTTTCCCTCTCTAAGACAGGGTGCTCAAACTATGGCCAGTGGGCCAAATCCGGCCCCCGACGACAATTCATCCAGCCCACAAAGCCCTCGTCGCTCCCGGAAGTGGAAGTAAAACGCACCCGTAAGAGCGTGTTTTACTTCCGTTTCCGGGAGCAACGAGAGCTTCGTGGGCCGGATGAATTGCCAATGGGGGGGCGGATCTGGTCCCGGGGCCATAGCGACCGGCCCCCTGAACCACGTGACCGCTCGGCCCACGGCCCAAAAAGTTTGGGCAGCCATGCTCCAGCCAAGGGGTCTGAACGTGTGTGCAGTGCGACGACCGACCCAGCCGACAGAGGTGCTGGGTGCATGCCCGGCTGGCTCCTCCCGCCCTCCCCGGGTCCCGGGACTTACGCAGGTGCCCCCGAGCCGCCCTTTCTCGACCACCGCAGCCCGGGCTCCGAGTTCCGCGGCGCGGCGAGCACTGGCCAGCCCACCCGAGCCGCCCCCCAGCACCAGGTAGTCAAAGGCAATGGCGGAGGAGGAGGAGGAGGAAGAAGAGGCGCGGAGCTGAGCCATGGTGGCGGCGCGGCGAGCTGTAAAGGCGACGCTGGTTCTGGTCGCGAAAGCAAACCACAGGCGTGGCGACCGCATTTCTGGGCGGTGGCTCCCAATGATCCCACCCACCCACCGCCTTCGAAGTAACTTCTAGGAGAAGCACCACGGCCGTGTCACACCTGGGGCTAGGCCGCCGCCGCTCGCAGGTCGGCTCTGATTGGCTCCCGTGGCAGTCACTTTCTAGACGAGCGTGAACGGGAGCCATACAGGGCTGAGGGGCCGGACCAAATTGACCTGTCAGGTGGTAAGGCGATGAGATAGAATAGAAAACGGCTCCAGCAGCAGACTTGGAGGGACTCACACTGTGGTGGCTTAGTGGGTAAGAAGCTCGCCTGCTAGCTGGCGAGACCCGGGTACTGCATGACTGCATTGAGTTGCCCGTTTCTTTCCCAGCTTCTGCAGGCCTAGCAATTCGAAAGCGGGGAAAGTGCAAGTACTGTACAATAGATAAATAGTGGCTGAAGTGGTTAAGATCCAGTCCTGCACGACCGAATGAGCTCCCGTCTCTGTCGCAGCTCCTGCCAACCTAGCAGTTCGAAAGCAAAAAATTGCAGGTAGATAAATAGGGACTTCGGTGGGAAGGTAAACAGCGTTCCGTGCACTTTGGTGTCTAGGCATGCCAGCCACATTTTGGTGTATGAAAACCAAGACACAGGACGCAGCCTCGGGCTGGGTTAACTCAGGTTTATTGCATGGTGGTCAGAGGGAACATGAGGTAATGGCAGATCAATAGCTCTTTATATACAGTAGTAACACTTTTGAACGTGGTTCCATGATAGCCCATTGGCTACTGTCTGCGTGACGTCATTGCTGGTCACGCCCTTCTTGTCCAGGTGTAGGTGGTGGCGGGAAAACTTCCCGCGCTGTTGCCTTTGATGAGTTTGGACCAAGAGAGCTTGGACGCTCGCTGCTGCCAGCTGGTGGTCATTAGCTCGCGTCCTATTACAGGGTTTATGTGATACAGCTGAAGGTTACATTGTTGCCCCTAGGCAAGGTTACATTGGTTCAGATACATTGTTATCCATGTGGAGGACATTAGGACACAACATCCCTCCCCCCTAGGATGAGACGAAGTCTCGAAACCACACTCCCCCCCCCCTAGGATGAGACGAAGTCTCTCAGCCAAGATGGCTTATTTCGAACACGCTGGGGTCTCGGTGCGGGCTGCCTTCCCCCTGGTTTGCTACCTTCTCTTTGTCCCCTGGGTTCCTGCCCTGTAATTGGAGAGGGAGACTCGTTAGTGACTTGCCGCGGCTCCGCGGCGTTGTTGGGAGGTGTGTGCATTATTGGGGAAGAACCGGGGGCACTGGGGGCTAACGAAAAACCCCTCTTCTCGCTTGGACGGGTGGGGGAACACTCCCGAAAACCCCCCCGGCTCTCAAAATCAAAATCAGAATTAAATTCGGGGGCAGCGGTCGCGAACTCCTCTCCCCCTTCCCCAGCCTCTGATAGGGCTGGCGTATCAAAAGGGTATGAGTCGGGGCCGCTGCTTTCCCCCCTTGCTTGGGACCGTTGTCCGTTGCTGTCCCCCCCTTGGGCTAAACGGGTGGGGGAGAACCCTAACGCTGAGTCCTGTCGCTGAGCTCCACTGACCGGCCCCCCACTCACTCGGTGCCTAAGTTGGTCCGCGTGCCTCCTCCAGAGGAGACCGGTGCTAGTCTCGACCCGGTACGACACTGGCCCCGTCTGTTCCACAACCGTCCCTGGTACCCAGGCTGGACCTGCGCTGGCGTAGTTCCTGCAGTGAACAGGATCGCCGACGGCGAAACCTTTCGAGACTGCCAACCCTATGTTTTTCCCTTTGTCTTCGACTCTCGTCGGGTCTAGCCTGGACAGGATCGTGGTCAGTTTTCGCCGCATCAGCAGCTCTGCCGGCGAGTAACCTGACGCTAAGGGGGTCACCCTATACGCTAACAAAAACTGACATACTTGGTGATTTAGGTCCCCCGGGCCCATGCGCCGCAGCGCATCCTTTGTCGTTCGCACCAGCCGTTCCACTTGGCCATTCGTGGCGGGGTGAAACGGCGCGGATGTGACATGCCGAATGGCGTTTGCCTCCATGAATGCCTTGAATTCAGCGGAGGTGAAACAACTAGCGTTATCGCTGACTAAAGTGTCGGGTAAACCGAACGTGGAAAAGACTCTCCTTAGCTGGCTAATTGTAGTGGCGGAGGACGTACTCTTTACTGGGATAACCTCCAACCACTTGGAGAATGCATCCACCACCAGGAGAAACATTGTTCCTCGGAATGGGCCAGCGAAGTCTACGTGCACCCTGGACCATGGCCCCCTTGCTGTGTCCCATTCCCTATGCGGAAGACGGGCCGCCTCTGGTCGGGAGCCCTGGCATGCCTCACAAGTGCCGACCATGTGCTCAATGTCCGCGTCCAGCTGTGGCCACCAGAAGTAACTCCGGGCCAGCGCCTTGGACCGGACGATGCCGGGGTGGCTGACGTGCAGCAGTTCGAGTACCCTCGGTTGCAGGGACGTAGGAACCACCACCCGTTGGCCCCACAAAAGGCAGCCCCTCTCTAGGGACAACTCTATTTTTTTTCGAAAAAATGGGTCGAATTCCGTACCTGGGGATGACGCCGGCCACCCCTTCTGTACCCATGAGCTAACTTTCTCTAGCGTTCTGTCCTTACCTGTGGCCCTGGCAATGTCGGCTGGTACTATTGGGGGTGAGTCTAAAACCTCTATTAACAAAACCTGGTGATCTCTTTCTGCCCTTTCCTTTTGGACGCCCGACAAGGGCAAAGGAGACCTCGAGAGTGCGTCGGCATGGCTGATCTCCTTCCCGGGCCGGTATTCCAGCTCATGCTGGTACGCGTTGAGAAAAATAGCCCACCGCAGCATTCTTGGGGACAGGATCTGTGGTGTGGGCTTACTTGCAGTGAAAATTCCTAATAGGGGCTTGTGGTCAGTCACGATTTTGAACGGCCGACCATACAGAAAATCGTGAAATTTTTTGGTTCCCGCTACTATCGCTAGTGCCTCCCTGTCGGTCTGTGCGTAATTACGCTCTGCTTGGGACAGAGACCTTGAATAAAACGCTATCGGGGCTTCCCTTCCGTCGTCCAACACGTGGCAAAGCACCGCCCCCACCCCCACCGGGGATGCGTCACAGACTAAGACCACTGGCCGTTTGGGATCGAAATGCGTTAGGATTGCCTCGGATGTTAGGAGTTGCTTCAACTCTTTGAACGCCCTCTCTTGCTCATCACCCCACACCCATGTTTCCTCCTTTTTTAGCACCCGATGGAGTGGCTCGGCCACGGACGCCTTCCGTGGAAGGAAGGTATGGTAAAAATTGAGGAGCCCCAGAAATGACTGTAGCTCGGTTTTGGATGTGGGGCGAGGGGCATTCTTGATGGCGGCTACTTTGGATTTGGATGGCTTAATACCCTCTGGCGTGACTCGAAACCCTAGAAACTCAACCTCAGTTTCGAAGAAGACACATTTGTCTTTTCTCAGTCGTAGCCCCGCTTTCTCGAAGACAGTCAGAACTTTATCCAATCTCTTTGCCAGTTCGGCCTCACTCCCCCCTGTTATCAATACGTCATCAAAATAAGGCAACACCCCCTCCAGCCCCTTCAGGAGGCGTTCCACAAGCGACTGAAAAAGGCCGGGTGCCGAGTTCACGCCGAACTGTAAACGCGACACCTGGAACGCTCCCTTATGTGTGACTATCGTTTGTGCCGCGGCCGTGGCGGGAGTTACAGGGAGTTGCTGATAAGCTTGAGCCAAATCGAGTTTAGCGAAACACTTTCCCCCATTCAGCCTGGCCAGCAGGTGGCTGACCACCGGCACCGGGTATGCATTAGGGCGGATCGCCTTGTTAATTGTACACTTATAATCAGCGCAAATGCGCACCTCCCCGTTAGCCTTCAGAGCGGTTACAATTGGAGTTTCCCACTCCGCGGAATCAACAGGAATAAGAATCCCCTGGCCCACCAGTTTGTCCAGTTCCGCCTCTATTTTGTCCTTTAGTGCGAACGGCACCCTGCGCGGTTTGAGTCTTATCGGGCGGACCTCCGGGTCTAGGTCGAAGGCTACAGGGGGTCCCTTGAACTTTCCAAGTCCTTTTTTAAAAACGGCGGGATGCGCATCGCACACCGCTTGTATTGGATCCACCCCCACGGTATGCACTCCCCCTATAAACAACCCTAAGGGCTGAAACCACTGCGTCCCTAGGAGGCTACAACTACCCCCCTTAAGGACAACTAGGGGCAGTTCCGCAGAATGTCTCTTAAAACTGACCCGAAATTTCCCGACCCCCAACACTGGAATGCTGTTCCCCTGTACATCTCGTAGCGTGGACCTCAACGTTTTAAGTTTAGGTCGCACATGGGGGTCGATTTTCAAGAACTCTTTCTGGGGAATTATAGAATAGGAGGACCCCGAGTCAATTTCCATCCTGATAGGGGCCCCTTGTACTAGTACCTCAACGAAGTAATGGGACTGTACCGCGGACACGCTGAACACCGGAACGTCGTCCTCGCTGTCGTCCGAGATGCGGCCCACGCCGTCCTGCTTCCTCGTGGTCTGGGCGCCATCTTTGGACCTTGCTGGACGGTCTGGTCTGGTTGAGCGGTCTTGTGACTGCCTCCGGCCCTCCTTCCGTTTTCTGCACGCCTTGGCGATGTGCCCCCGACGGCCGCAGGTGTAACACTCGGCTTTCCTGAATGGGCACCTTGCGCGCTCATGGGCCGCTCCGCAACCATCGCAGCGGCGCCCCCCTTTTCGGACCCTTTGGACCTCCTCGCCGTCGCTGCCTTCCGTAGACGACTTTGAGGCCCTTCGGGTTGCGTGCACCGACTGTCCGGACTTTCCGTGCACCGAATTCTCCGCTTTGCCGGCTCTAGGACGCCACTCACGCCACTGGTGCATTTCGTCCACTCCAGCATTCGTGGACTCCGCGGCTTCCGCGGCCTCTACAACCTCTGCCAGCGTGGGTGGTGGCTCCTTGTTCATCAAGCTGCGCTGCACCTCCTTGTCCTTCAGGCCACACAGCACTCCGTCCCTGAGGGCCGTCTCTAGGTCGTCCCATCTGCAGGGGCCGGCGGCTATCCTCATGGCTGTTACGAATGCCTCAACCGACTCGTCCGGCGCTTGGACTCGCCTCCAAAACGCGCTCCGAGCGGGAAACATTGCCCTCGAGGGACGGAAACGCTCACGCAGCAGCTTCATGATGTCGTCTGCTTTGAATTCGCTCACCTTCTTCGGTGCAATGATGCCCACCAGCGTTCGCTTGGTTTCTATCCCAAGCATTCTGGTGAGGATGGCCCTCTTTCTCTCCTCATCGTCTTCTTTGACTTTGAGTTCCACCAGCGCCGCCTGGAAGTCCATCTCAAAAAGCTCCCAGTCTTGCGGTTTGGTGATGTTGAACCCGCTCTGTGCCCTGGCTGCTCCTTGGGGATCCATTATCCCACCTTCGTCGCCAATTTGGTGTATGAAAACCAAGACACAGGACACAGCCTCGGGCTGGGTTAACTCAGGTTTATTGCATGGTGGTCAGAGGGAACATGAGGTAATGGCGGATCAATAGCTCTTTATATACAGTAGTAACACTTTTGAACGTGGTTCCATGATAGCCCATTGGCTACTGTCTGCGTGACGTCATTGCTGGTCACGCCCTTCTTGTCCAGGTGTAGGTGGTGGCGGGAAAACTTCCCGCGCTGTTGCCTTTGATGAGTTTGGACCAAGAGAGCTTGGACGCTCGCTGCTGCCAGCTGGTGGTCATTAGCTCGCGTCCTATTACAGGGTTTATGTGATACAGCTGAAGGTTACATTGTTGCCCCTAGGCAAGGTTACATTGGTTCAGATACATTGTTATCCATGTGGAGGATCAAACCATTAGGACACAACACACATGTCCACGGAAATGTCTGCAGACGCTATATAATGTCTTTGGCTTTAAACAGATGAGCACTGAACCCTAGAGTCAGATATGACTGGCTTTCGAGCAAGGGTGACCTTTACCTAAATCGGGACTGTGTGTGTGTGTGTGTGTATAAAAGCCTACGCATGCGTAGAAGGCGATCTGCGCAGAACCGTTCTGCGCAGGCCGCGTAGAAGGCGACCGGCGCAGAACTGTTCTGTGCAGGTCCTGTATTTTCTAGAGCCGCGGTTTACAGGTATGAACCCATATATAAAAACACCAGCCCTATCTGTCCCCCTCTCCCCAAAGTTGGTAAATAGAGAATAAAGGTACAGTATTAAGCTATCCAAGGGGTTCACAACCTGTGAGCTGGACCTGGTTTTTTTAATTGGTTTTTAAAATGTGATTGGTTTTATTTTCTGTGAACCACCCACAGTCTTTAGAGTTGGGCGGCAATAGAAATCAGAAAAATAAATAAACAAATAATCTGGCCTGCTGCAGCAACCACAGAAGCGGATGTGTTTATGACAGCCATAAACACGCATGTGCAAATGCACCCACGCAGGCGCGAATCCACCCACCCCGTTTTGAGCCAGTGTTTAAGACAGGGGAACCACATGTCCGGCCCACTCATCTGTTTGAGGGGAAGTGGTCCGGCTCGTGGCCTGAAATGGTTGAGAAACCCTAAACTATCCCATAGGTTAAACTTGCTTCTTCTACATCAAAATTGTAATTTGCCCTCATTTATGCCCCCAAAGTTTGGTTGAGGGAGGAGATTAGCAATAGCAATTAGATTTATATACTGCCCCTTAGCCCTTAGTGCACTCTGGGTGGTTCACAAGATAATCAGCATTCATTTTATTGACCTCGGAAGGACTGAAGGCTGAGTCAACTTTGCGTTCTGGACAGGGTCAAACTCAATGTTTGGGCAGCAGTACAGCAGTTTAACTAATGTGCCACCAGATCAGGGTTGTAGCCAGGATTCTAGATTTATTTATTTTTTATTTATTGTTTTTTGGGGGGGTTTCAGGAGGGGCAACAATGTCACACTCACATACACAGTATAACATTGGCATCACAGGGTGGGGTGGGGGAGCTGTTAGCTCAGGAGGGTTTCGTCCACGCCCCCCTCTGGCTACGGCCCTGCACCAGCTACTCCTTTTAAAAAAAAATGGGCTGTGGCTCCTTAAAAGATAAACAGACTGGTTGAAATCTAGTTAAAAATCGCAACCAGAGGAGGCCCTTTGAAAATTTTGAAATTACAGATACACTGGCTCAGGAAATCCCCCCTGAATCAGTTGGTCGATTCCAGTGGTGACTTACTGCTGGATTTCACTTTCTGTTTTGTTAGGTGCATGCCTAAACGCTAATCTATACCTATAAAAAGAGGCCTTAACCGTTGGGTTCGTTCAAAGGCTCCCGCACCAGGCCCAAGCATCCCCGACCTAGCCCTCCACACTCACCGTAACCCCTGCTTTCCCAGCGTTGCGGGGTTTTGGTCGTCGCCAGTGGGGCAGCAGCCCCACGAATGCGACCAACAAAAAAGAACTACGATTCCCAGAGTCCTCTTCGCAGCACAACCACTCAGCCAATCAGGCTAAGGGACGTGAGCGCAGATGAGGCTGGGAAAGTGTGGCGCACCAACTTTTTAAAAAAAAACGCCACGGAAAAATCCCCAACCACAAATAAGAAAGTGAGGAGAGGAAGAGGGAATGAGGGGGCAGCCCAGGACCCACACTGCCCACCCGCCCCACCACCTTGCCCCTCAACAGTCCCTCTCCCCCACCCCACTTACCTTTTTAAGGTAGGTGTTTTTCCAAAAAAACCTACGGCCTTCTCTGCTGGAACGCGCGGCGGTCTCTCCTCCGATCCTGCCAGCGTCAAGGCCTCAACGGCGGCAGGATCAGAGAAAAGACTGGTGCACATCCCAGCAGAGAAGGCCACACCGGGGAAAACACACCAGCCAAAAAAAAATAAGGGGGGGGGGCAGGTCTCCATTCGCCTGGGAAGGCAGGGCTGAAGGACTCAGCCACTGCCACCCACGGGTGACAGGGAATACTGCCACTAAGCTTCCCAAAGCCTGGCCTTACAGTCCAGGCTAAGGGAAAATCCCTCCCCCCGGCCAGCCCCACTTTAAAAAAAAAACAGAAAGCCCCATTCGCTGTCTTTGTTTACCGGGAAAATACTCCCCTACCCGTGGCCAACGCAAGGATTCCCATGGTCTGGCCGCCAAAGGCAGACCACGGAAACCCCCTCCCCCACCGCCACCGCAACAGCAGCCAAATTTACCACGTCCTGGCCAGCAAGGCAAGGCCATGGTAAACCCTCCCAACACAACCTACCCCCCAACACACACACATATAAAACCCACCCCCAACCAACCAACAAACCCACCCACCAACCCACAACAACAACAACAAATTCAAATTTACCTAAACGGAGCCACCCTTACACACGCCTGTCCTCCACGACTGCCTCTTCCATCTGAGAACGTTAGTGAATGTATTCCACCAGAGGGAGCTACAATTAGTTAGAGATACAATCTCTAACTAAATATAGCACCCTCTAGTGGACTACATTCACTAACTATCACTCTGTCTCTCTTTCTCTTTCAGACACACACAGAGACACACACACACACAGAGTGCTTTTCTATTTCTCTCTCACACACACAGACACACACACACACACACGACACTACTGTCTTTAAAAAAATTTAATGTGTGTGTTGGTATGGTTGAAGAGGTATTTTATGTAGGGATGGTGGTTGTACAGAACCAAAACCACTCCAAACCACCAACACATTAAAAATGCCCGGCAGGGTCGGGCAAACTATGCTAGTAAAATTATAAGTTTGAAAGTGTAGTTTAATGTTGGAAGAGTAGTAATTATTCCACGCCAAAGAAGCCAGTGTCACATCCAGATTCAGTGGAGCCCCCTATTTCTATCACTGTTTCTGTATAACAGAAGGGTGACAAAACAGCACACAAGCCCAAATCTTCCAAGGGAACCACCTCCTCTGAGGTATTTTCTATTCTTTTGCAGCAGAGTTTTCAGAGCCTTTCTTTTGCAGCAGGCTTCTTTTTCGAAACGAGGTGACCAGAATTTTTCAAAAAAATTTTTTTTGCGTATTACAGGTAGAAATTCAAGAACAAGAAGTTTTTCTAGCACTGGTCATAATTTCCTCCCACTCCCCCGCTCCAAACAAGGGGAAAGGTTGTCTCCAGCTCATAGATGTCTTTCATTTAAATCTCTCCAGAAACCACCTGCAAGGCACCTTCCACACAGTTTTAGATCAATTCTTACTTCCTTTGGTTTGATCTAGTGTGAGATTCTTGAGGGTATGCAAAAGCAAAACAAAAAAAGATGGAGGAAGCTCAGTGGATAAGGAATAGCATTAAAGGAGGATTGGCTGAGGAACTCAACCTCTCCTAAGTCACTTGGAGGACCTTGAATAGGCTGAGGGTAGGAGTCCCTCAATGTAAGAGCAACATGCTCAAGTGAGGGCTGCTGACGGATAACAAAAGCTACATGGCTATGGAGAGGTACAGGATCCGACTCATTTACTGGTCTGCCAATTACTACCAGAAACATGTACCGATGAGGATTTATATTTGACAAACCTCCCTGATTGTATTAGTTCCATTCTCTCAGTATTGTAAAGAGGGGGGGGGGGATAGTAGGATGGTTAAGAACTCTTGCATATACAGTATCACCTTTTAGGTACTATTAGATTATTTCTCCCTTCTGTCCGACCTTCTTTCCTGAATCTCTATTCCACTTAGTACATTCCTACCTTACTAATGTGAACCAATTAAGTAGTTTGATTGCGTTTTGACTGCAACATCTTGCCTGACTAAGTATCTAATCTCTATTGTAAACAACTAGGTTGTTGATAACAGAGATTTTCAGATAGATAGGCATGGATCTGGGCAGACTCCGGACGATGGCAGAGGAGCCTGGCATGCTGTGGTCCATGGGGTTGCAAAGGGTCAGACTCAACTATGCAAATGAACAACAAAGTGAAAGCAAGTTTCTGGGTACAGGATAGGACAGAATTACATGTTTAAGTTCTGTTTGTCTCCTGCAGAGATAAAAACATTTCTTTTATCCTGGAGGATAAATTCCAATTTTGGGAAGGTTTCAGGGCCTACATCTCACCAATGAAGCTAAAGTCAGAAGATAGGGTCAAAGCAAAGCAGGCAAGGCCAGATATAATTCTTCCAGGTCCTTCTTTTCCCCACCATATATAAAAAGCAGACTGTGATTTTATGCATGTGTGCTCAGAAGGCTATAGTACAATACCTTTCAAGCATGCAGAACACAGCTCAATTCTATGCATGGCTATCCAGGAGAAAGCAGCACTGCAACAACATCTTGGGCTGGAAAACACACTGTGTCCCATGTAAATACTTTCACCACATTTCTTCCATGCTCTGCTTGCAGGCCTGGGAATTAGTGAGAATGTTGTATAGGGGTTTTGATTCCAGACCTCCAGCATTAGTTATCTTCATCTCTACTATATTATCTTTAGACCAACTCAGATTTTTCCTACAGCATCCTTGTTAGTGAAAAGGGGATCGTATATGCTATCATCACAACAGGTCAAAATGTATTCAGAGGTAGGCTCTAATAATCAAATAAGAACTCACAATTGTTTATAGTCCAGTATCTTTATTGCCCATTTATCATTGCACATTTGATTAAAAAACAAGCTTGTGGTCCTCATAGTCTTCACAGGTGAAAGATCACTGGCAGGTGGCAACAAGCACTTGGATTTTATGCAACCAGGGGATAAGCCAGACTTCAAAATCACATTGGAATGTCTGGGTGAGGGAAAGAAAGAGAAATTAAATCAGATTTAAATTGGAACCCAGAAAGCTGCCAATTTCTTCAACACTGTGACCAGATATAAGAAGAAGCTGACGATGATATACTTGTTACACATTCCTCTTGTGCAACCCTAAAGCAAAAATCTGATCACAGTTCCTGTAATATTGTGCAATTCCCACATTAGCCTCATGCCTGATATCCTGAAATGTTGGCTTATTGTAGTGCCCTAGATCTTTACCTATAAGAAGTACCCTGGGCCGTTGGTGTCTGGCATGCATGCCCGCACTTGTCCCTACTATCCCTAACCGAGCCGCCTGCACTTACCTGAAGACCCTTGGAGCATCGCCGCAAGGGTCCGACCGCCGAGAGTGGGCAACCGCCCCACGAATGCGAACAGCAAAAATGAACTACAACTCCCAGCATCCTCTGCGCTGTGACCCCTCAGCCAATCAGGCTGAGGGACGCGAGCGCAGAGGAGGCCGGAAAAGCAGCAAGCACACACTAAATAAAACCACCGTGGCGCCAAGCTCCTCAGGGAAGCCATCACCGTCATCCCGGCAAGCAAGGCCGCGCTGGCCTCGCCCCGGCTTCGGCGGGGTTGCAGGAAGCAGAGAGAGCCCCTCATCTTCCTGTGGCCCCAGCGAGCAAGGCCAGCGCCGGCTTCGCAATGCCTTCAGCAGGGTTGCGGGAAGGAGGGGTAGCCCCTCATTTTCCCACAGCCCTGGGCACAGGCTTCGGTGGGGTTGCAGGAAGGAGGAGTAGCCCCTCATCTTAGCGAGGCCACCTATCCTGCGGGGGGGGGGGGAGAGAAAAGGAGAGTGGGGGGAAATAGAGGGGTAAAAGAGAGAGAGACAGGGAAAGCGCAAAAGAAAGAGAGGGGAGGGAAAGAGAGAAAGGAGGGGGAAGAGGGGGAGGAAGAGAAAGTGGGTAGAAAAGAGAGAGAAAAAAGGTAAGTTAAATACAGAGACGGGGAAAGCACACACCAGAAATAGGGAGAGGGGGGAAGAGAGAAAAGAGGGTGGAATAGAGAGAGTGGGTGGTGGAAGACAACGAGAGAGGGGGGGGGGGAGAAAGACAGAGAAAGCAAACCTTCCCTGCTTCCCCCCCAACCCCCGGCAGGGAAAGAGGGAAAAATCCACCTCCCACCTTCCCTGCCCCCCCCCAACCCACCCTTCCCTGCTTCCCACCCACCCACCCCACCCACCAAAGGCAGGGAAAGGGAAAAAAGATTCACCTCCCCCCTTCCCTCCCTACTCACCCCGGCACAGCCTCTACAAATGCAGCCTCCTCTCACTCACTCACTCTCACACACACACACACCCCTACTTGGCTGCACATTTAAAAACAGCCCAGTGTGTGTGTGCGTACATGTGTGTGTGCAATACACCAAAACCACCCCTAACCACTAACACTCATAATTTAACATGCCCGGCTTGACGGGCAAAAAAATGCTAGTTAAGAAATAAAACCAATCCTACAGCTCTTTCTCTGCCTGATAACACCATATATTACAGGACATCCTATACAGAAAAGGCTCCCCAGCAAAAAGAAAGATTCATCCCTTTTCCTTAAATTGCTTTTTAGAAAGAAAAGGGTCCCTGGAGCACAGTCTTGTCCCAGAGGTTAACTTCTGAAAAGGAATACTATTCATCATAAACCATTGTTGTAACATGGTTGTTAATATTTTTTTCACTTGTAATAAAGGTCAGTGCTATTACTTTTAAATCGTTCTTTTTCATATTTATTTATTTATTAAATTTGTACCCTGCCTTATTCGCACAAGGGCAACTCAAGGCGGCTTCCAATACAAACAGGATTCAAAGTAACAAAAGCAAAAATACAAATAAATTACAATTACAATAGAAATCTCCACGATATGGCAAATTCTCTAATATAGGGTACAATAAGTACAAAACACAATATAAGAAATATAAAGCAATATAAAACAAAACTACAACACGACCAAACTGACAACACCAGCTCTCACATGCACCCACTCCCACCCCCCAGCAGATGAAAATACTCTGGGTTGAAAGGATTTTTGCAGGGATGCCTGAATGAGGCTCCTTCATGTCCCCCATCATGCAGCTCGGGGGAATCATAACCATGTTTCCATTCTCCAAGCCTAGCGCCTTAACAACTAAGCCACCGGGGAAGCTGCATTAGTTATAAATGGTTTAAATAAAATAAGGCAAATGGCTCGTTTCCCTTTGCACACAGAGTAATGTTTACTCTTTACTGCAAAAGGCATTGCTTCAGAAAGCATTTTTGCTGTTTTGTTCATATAAAAAAGTTGCTCCCAAATCAACAATCTACAAGTAACCTTGGTGTTGTGTATTAAGGCACATTTGCAAGTAATGCGGGCAGCGCCTTGCAAGAGGAAAATGGCGGTTTCCTGCCATCCAAATTAGGAGTCTAAAGTGGCGCGAAGTCCCCCATTCCAGGGCTAGACAAGCCAACAGGGTTGGGAGGTAGAGTCATTCCTACCCCACACCTGCTGGCATAGCCAAGTTTTCAGGTTTTTTCTAAAAGGGAACAGCTCCGTCTGGAGGCGCAATTCTGATGCTAAGAGGTTCCAAAGGGCCGGGGTGGACACGGAGAAGGCCCTCCTCCTGGTCCCCGCTAGATGTGCTTCCTTAACTGATGGGACCAGCATGGAGCCTCTCCGGTCCGCCCTCGTAGGACAGGTTGAGGACCTTAGAGCGACGCGGTCTCTTAAGTATCCTGGCCCACTGCCATGTAGGGCTTTAAAGGTCAAAACCAGCACCTTGAATTGCACCCGGAGACATATAGGAATCCATGTAACTCCCGGAGCAGTGGTGAGGCACGTGCATAACGGTCACACCCCATCACCACCTGGGCAGCCGCATTCTAGACAATCTGAAGCCTCCGAATGGTCATCAAGGGCAGCCCCACGTACAGCGCGTTGCAATAATCCAATCTGGAGGTGACCCGAGCATGAGTGACTGTGAGCAAGGAGTCCCGTAATTGGCATGCATAATTGGCGGATGACACGCAGCTGTACAAGGCCCTCCTGGCCATGACCGCCACCTGCTCATCAAGTAGCAGACGTGAATCCAGGAGGACCCCCAAATTACACACAGGATCTGTCTGGGGCAACAATGCACCATCCAGCACCAAATATGGTAGCTCCCGGGATAACACAGGGCCTCCAACCCAAAGCCACTCAGTCTTGCCAGGGTTCAGCTGAAGTGCATCATTTCTTCTTCAATAAGCACAGCTATGACTCAGGAATGTCCCTCTTTATCAATATGCAAGACTCAGTTAGAGGGAAATGTTGGGTGTTTCATTCATAGCAATACTGAGAATGCACTGGACTTACCAATGCTCTGTTTCAGTGCTCTGTATTGTAGCACATTGTGACACCAAGTGTATGTCTTTGCAGCAGTTTCTATCAGGGAACCTTATAGTTCAAGTAAATCATGTAGTAGATGCAAGCTTGAATCTCTCCATCCCAATCTATGCCCATGTTTATGTATTTTCCTTTTCTACACCTATGTGCAGATTGTTTGTCAATCAAATCAGATTGCTGGCACTCAACATCAAAAAAGCTGCAGAGCAGCTTTTAAACTGATAACTGGGGGAAAGCCGACAGGAGCTGGGCAGCATCCGGTTCGGGAAAGTGTGTACTTGAGTAGTGAGGAGGATGCAAAAATTACTGAGCAGAGCAAGGAGCTAGTCACCAGCACTCTAGCAGAAGGATGCAAGAGGCAGTCTAACAATGCAACTGGACTCAAAAGACTGTATCAGGAAAGCATATATTAATGCTTGTATACAAATGCCAGAAGCCTCCGGAACAAAATAGGGGAGCTGGAATACTTAGCAATAGATAAGAATATTGATATTATTGGTATCACTGAAACCTGGTGGACGGATGATAACCAATGGGATACAGTTATGCCAGGCTACAAACTGTACAGGAAGGATAGGAAGGGGCAAACGGGAGGTGGTGTAGCCTTGTATGTCAAAGAAGTGATAAAATCGTATGAATTGGAATATCTAGGTGATTTAGAGTCACCATTAGAAGCTCTGTGGGTAAGAGTACCAGGCCACAAGGATGGTCTAACAGTAGGCATATACTATCGGCCTCCGACCCAAACTCTTGAGGGAGACTGGCAGTTGGAGAATGTTGTAAAGGAGGCATCCAGGAAGGGAAGCCTGGTTATAATGGGGGACTTCAATTACCCTAACATAGACTGGGTAAACTGTTGTTCAGCACATGATAAAGAGATAAAGTTCCTAGATATGCTAAATGATTGTTCCCTGGGACAGATGGTTGAAGACCCAACTAGAGGTACAAGAATCCTTGACTTGATCCTGAGTAATACTCAGGATCTGGTGCAAGATGTTAATGTGACTGATCCAATAGGGAACAGTGACCACAACTCAATTATGTTTAACTTGATCATAGACTGCAAGTCACTGATAAAATCTAAAACAGAGACCTTAAATTTTCAAAAAGGAAATTTCCCAAAGATGAGGAAACTAGTAAAAAAGAAACTGAAAGGGAAAATTGAGAGAGTCCAAACACTCCAAGAGGCATGGAGGTTGTTTACAAAAACAATAACAGAGGCCCAATTGGAATGCATACCCAAAAGGAAAAAGGGCACTGCCAGGTCCAAGAGGACTCCGATGTGGCTTACAGGAGCTGTTCGGGAAGTGATCAAGAGCAAGAAAAGCTCATTTAGAAGATGGAAGGCTTGTCTGAATGAGGACAGCAGGCAGAAACATAAATTCTGGCAGAACAAATGCAAGGCAACAATCAGGAAAGCAAAGCAAGACTTTGAGGAGCGTATAGCTAAAAATACTCAGAGAAATAACAAAGACTTCTTTAAGTACATTAGAAGTAAGAACCCAACTAGGAAGGCCATTGGACCATTAGATGACAATGGAAGGCAAGGGGTTATTAAAGAGGAAACAGAGATTGCAGAGAGACTCAATGAATTCTTTGCTTCAGTATTCACTGAAGAAGACAGAGACCACATGCCCAAAACAGAGCCTATCTTCGTAGGGAGGGAAACCGAAGAATTAAGCAAGATAGAAATAACCAGGGAGGAGGTCCTTGCATGTCTTGTTAAGCTAAACACTAACAAATCACCAGGACCAGATGGCATCCATCCACGAGTTCTCAGGGAACTTAAAGATGAAATTGCTGATCTCCTAGCCAAAATATATAATCTTTCCCTCAAATCAGGCTTTGTGCCTGATGACTGGAAGGTAGCGAATGTAACACCAATTTTCAAAAAAGGATCCAGGGGTGATCCAGGAAATTACCGAACTGTCAGTTTGACATGTGTCCCAGGTAAAGTGATGGAAACCATCCTAAAAGATAGAATTAATAGGTACATAGAAGAGAAGGCGCTGCTAAAGGAGAGCCAACATGGCTTTTGCAAGGGCAAATCATGCCTCACTAATCTGTTGGAATTTTTTGAGAGTGTCAACAAGCATGTGGATAAGGGGGATCCAGTTGACATTGTTTATCTGGACTTTCAGAAGGCTTTTGACAAGGTCCCACACCAAAGGCTCTTGAATAAACTTAGCAGTCATGGAATAAAGGGACAGGTCTTGTCCTGGATCAGCAACTGGCTAAGGGACAGGAAACAGAGGGTAGCACTAAATGGACACTTCTCCAAGTGGAGGGAAGTAAAGAGTGGGGTCCCCCAAGGTTCAGTACTGGGACCCCTGCTTTTCAACCTCTTCATAAATGATCTAGAGGTAGGAGTAAAAAGCAAGGTAGCCAAATTTGCTGACGACACTAAATTATACAGGGTAGTAAAAACTGTGAGAGATTGTGAAGAGCTCCAGAGGGATCTCTTGACACTGGGGGAGTGGGCAAAACAGTGGCAAATGAGCTTCAACATCAGTAAGTGTAGAGTGATGCATGTTGGGGCAAAAAACCCCAATTACATTTATAAACTGATGGGGTCTGAACTCTCTGCGACAAACCAGGAAAGGGACCTTGGTGTCCTGGTGGACAGCTCAATGAAGATGTCAACCCAGTGTGCCTCAGCAGTGAAAAAAGCAAACTCAATGTTAGGGATCATTAGGAAGGGTATAGAAAATAAGTCAGCAAGTGTCATTTTGCCTCTTTATAAATCTATGGTGAGGCCCCATCTGGAATATTGTGTACAGTTCTGGTCGCCATACCTCCAGAAGGATATTATGGAGTTGGAGAAAGTACAGAGGAGGGCAACCAGAATGATTAGGGGACTGGAACACCTTCCTTACCATCTGAGGCTGCAACGGTTGGGCCTTTTCACTCTTGAACGACGGCGTCTAAGAGGTGACCTGATTGAAGTTTATAAAATCATGCACGGTGTGGACAAAGTAGATAAGGAAAAACTGTTTTCCCTATCGCACAACACTAGAACTAGGGGACACTCCATGAAACTTTTGGGTACTAGTTCTCAAACAAATAAGAGAAAGTACTTTTTCACCCAGAGGATTACTGGTCTATGGAACTCCCTGCCAGAAGAAGTGGTGACAGCTGTCAGACTTGACAGCTTTAAGAAAGGATTAGACAAGTTCATGGAGGACAAGGGTATCAATAGCTATAATTATGGCTACCTAAGGACAACCTCCAGGTTGGAGAGATAGGCAGGATATCTCTCAATGCCATTTCCAGGGAATCCTAAGCAGGTGAAGGCATCTCCTTGGGAATACCCTGAAGGAAATGGTGAGCCACTGTGTGAGACAGAATGCTGGACTGGATGGGCTGTGGCCTGTTCCAGCAAGGCTGTTCTTATGTTCTTATGTAAATACAATAGATTCCTGGACCTGTAGCCCACAGAAGCTTATGCCATAATTCATTTGTTACTCTTCAAATACATTCTTTGTTGTGTTGTTTTTACAAGGTAGAAACATTACTTGGTAACATTATTAAAACCATCATCATGACAAGACCCTAAATAGAGGATGTAACAGATCCTACTCCATACAAAATTAGCTAATAAGAATATATATATATGAATGTATTTTACTTGTTTCAGCATCTTGCTTGTTTGGAAATCACACGTATCCAAATCAGGGTGCTTTCTTTTGGTGCATATAGTCCGACTAATATCAGCATTAATTCTGTATTTCACTCCTCTCACTACCTGGAGAAAACAGTTTCTATATAATTAAATAGCACATAGTTAAGTACAAAATGTAGAGAATAGGGGAAGCTGGCAGACCTGAGACAAGAGTCTGTCAATAATTAGGGAGCTGATAAATCTGACATACTTCTTTTTCCATGTCTAGGCCAGATGTGAAACTCCCAAAATGAAGGCACCTTTCGGTGAGTACATTCTGTAATTTACCTGACCTAGTGTGAGAAAGATTAGCC
Organism: Bradypodion ventrale; assembly: GCA_035047345.1. NCBI lineage: Eukaryota > Metazoa > Chordata > Lepidosauria > Squamata > Chamaeleonidae > Bradypodion > Bradypodion ventrale. The sequence goes on from JAWDJE010000002.1 coordinate 148,586,949, forward strand.
AGCAACACAAGGTTGTTGTTACCAGGGTACATCCGATTGTGTACTGTACCACAATCTTGGAGGAGGCTCTTTCTGTGTACCCCTGACATAGTGATTCCCAATATTCATCCCACCTCCATTTCTGTTCATAAGTTTTTTTAAAAATAAAACCTAAGAATAGGTTTTAGTCTAGAGCAGTGGTTCCCAACATGGGGCTCACGCCCCACAGGAGGACTTTAATTCTCTGAAGCCTAAGTCAGTGCATTGGCTGATCAGTGCTTTGGAGAATTGATTTAGTCTTCTGGGAATTGAAGTCCAAAGGTTGAGAAACACTGGTCTATAGGCTTGATTAAAGTCAATAAGGGATAAAAGTAATTAATGTGTACAGTGGACAAAAATATTTTATTATTCCATCTTGGTTTTCTCTCCCACAAATCTAGCATTTTTCTTTACCCAAATTTTACAGCCCTTTGGAAGGAGATTCTGGCTTCAAACATATCTGAGGAAACCTTACTATAAATGTATGGCATCCACATGAGTTTATTTAGCTATCAAGTCAGCTGCAACAGCAGCTGAACCAAGGAATAAATAATAGTTTATGTTGCCACCCATGGGTTTCAGAAAGGCTATAATGATAATACAACCTGAAGATGCTGCATGTGTTAGGGGAATGTGCCATCTTGCACAGCCGTAAGAAAAAGGGAAGGTTATTATGTGGCTCTTTTCACATTAGATAATATTGACTGCCTTTGTTGCTATAGTGACCAAACAGTTCATACCTGTAGTGTGGCTTTGTTAATGTGAGATTCTCTGAATAGAAAGATGTCATTTGACATATTGTTGTATTTGTAAACTCCAAATCTTGTTGCTCTCTCAACTCCTGGGTCATTGGTTTTGACAGGGATAGGAGATCCAGGATTAAAAGTTGCTTTGGACCATCGTCTATGTATACCTATACAGTACAAGAATAATTTGCAAATAGACAGTTCTTTAGATACTTTTGTTTTAAGGGAATATTACATCACTAAGTTTGTTTTCTTTGTATATTCTTGTGTACTTAAACCAAATGAATGGAGGAATAGAAAGTTAGGATCCTGTCCTTGTAATATTTCTATGACCTTCTGATTATTTCAAAAGTGTGCACACCAATTGGCAGAGCAGCTAGGGATATTGATGCTTTTATAACCTACATATGTTTTATATTGAGTCAAAACTCCGGTCAGACAGCACATACACCCATTGGCTGTTATCTGATGAAAGCCCCACTTTGACCCACAACACTGGTAGGTTCTGTGCCGCAGCGTGTAAGATCAGGAGAACAATACTGGCAGGTCACTTGGTAAATAAACAATCAGCATAACATCATAGGCTTAGTAGTTGTTGTAATGCTAGTACTGTACTGTAATCGTAAGTACTGTACTCATTTTATTACTCCTTAACTCTGAGCAGAAATGCTCTTTTAAAGATATATTTCACATACCTTCTTCTCAACTTCTGTTTTGCTGTACTCTGCTGGCCTTTTAGACCATATTAAAGTTTGATCTGATTTGAGTCAAAACTCATCAATCTGGTCAAGTGTCAACATTCTGGGTGGCAGCAATTCTCTAGGCTTTCAGGCAGAATTATTTCTTACCCCTGTCTGGAAACCTTAGACTCTAGTGTTTGATCTCCCATCCAAGTACTGTATTCACTAGGTTTGACTCTGCTTAGCTTCTGAAATGAGACATAACGTTCATGGCGGTATGGTGGCATAACGTGAAGCACCAACAAGTCTCAATCATAATACCAACTCCACCAAACCTACCTCATCCAGGCTCTGTCTATGGAACTCTCTCAGCCATGACAGCCAAAAAGAAACTTGGACAAATAAAAATACAAAAGGTAAGTTTGGAAGAAAGCCAACGTTGCCCATTTCCCAGAGACATTTAATTGCTCTATAGGGATTTCCTCCAGAGATAAACAGCAGCTTTAGAAGTATTTTCTTCAGAATCCTCACAGGAGAGAGGAGGATTCAGGTCCTTCAGCATACCTGTTGCAATACAATTCAGCTCCTTCTCCATACTGTTGTAACAGTTCTTCCAGATGATGTGCAGTGTTACCTCGCTTAAAGAACATAATGCGTTCCACAGGATTGCTCTTTAAGCGAGTTTGCTCTTTAAGCAAAACACTATTGTAAGTGACCAATTGTGACTTCTGGCGGGGGGATTGCAAACCCTGATTTAGTTGTTAAGCGAGTTTTTGATTGGTTTTAGTTGTTAAGTGAGGCGACTATTCAGAGAAAATGCTGCTCTTTAAGCGAGTTAGTTTCTAAGTGAGGCACTCTTTATGCGAAGTTTTACTGTAAACAACAACTGTATTTTACATGTAAAAATAGGCTGGTCTAGAGGATTAAATGGGGAACAGACATTACTTGCCCTATGTTTAAAAAAGGAGTGTAAAGAGACCTGAGCATCAAAGTGCTTCCGACTAAGTATTTTCAGATACAATGTACATTTTACAGCCAGAAAACAAGCATGCCTAGGGGCCAAGGATTAGGAGACCTCAACTACCTCACCACTTTCTTTGTCAGTAAATTTTACTAAATTGTTTTTGTCTTCTGTAAAAACCTTCCAAATTTTATTTCTGCCTGAGATTCTCTGTTCTAAATATTTGTCCTTCAATATTTCTGAAATTAATTGCCCGTTTCTTCATAAAAAGTCCAGCGGAGGGCAAAAAGGATTATCCAAAGCAGGGGTAGGCACCCTACAGCCCATGGGCTGGATCCGGTCCATGGCACCAAATAATCTGGCCCCCACCCTCGCTCCAGCCACCATAGCTGCAGCCGCCGGAATTGGTTGTGGACTCATTTAGGGCTGCCGTAAACGCGTTTACGGCAACCATAAACAGCGGGGGAGCCCACCAGTCCGGCCCTCCAACTGTCTGAGGGAGTTGGCAACCCCAACTTTAAAAGGTTGGCAGCCCCTGATCCAAAAGTTGATATTGGTCAAGTTTTATTGGCCTCATTTCTTGCACCACAATTACCCCAGTCCTACACACAAACAGCTGTGCTGCCCAAAATGAATGTTTCTGAACAGGGCTAGTTAGTGGCTAGTGAAACTGCTGGGGCTGAGCAAAAGAAGGATAAGCAGAAATGCAGCCAAAGGAAAACTTACTAGAAATGAGATCCATGATATGCTCTTTGCCACCCACTCTCTTTTCTTGTCAATACGCAAAGAAGGCTTAAGGAAATCATTACAAGAATTTATAATGTAAGTTAAATGAAGAAAAAGAAATGGCAATTTCCTGCTATGCTCAGTTGTTGGATTTGTGACTTTTAAAACAACAACAACACAGAGAAACAAGGACTTGCACAGTGAATGTTTGAGATGCAAGAAATAAAGCCAATAAAAGAACCTGAATAAAAATGTGACCTTAAAATCTAGGAGCCAATGTGAAGATAGGTAGGAACGGAGCATAATGTCACACAGAAACAAGGGTTTGGAAGAGACATCAAGAGTAAATAACTGAGCTGCTGGAAGCAAAACCCAATGCAATGCTTGAGCTAAGTACTCAAGGACCTTAAGAAATGGGAGCTCATATAAAGGGGTAGGCATTCTGAGCACAATACCATATGGGAACGTTTTATAACCCTGGCACAGGGGTGGCCAACCTTGGCACTCCAGCTGTTCTTGGACTTCAATTCCCAGAAGCCCTGACCAACAGGTATGCTGACTTGGGCTTCTGGTAATCTATGCCTATAAATCCAAGGGTTAACCGTTGGCACTTGCTATACGTTTCTACACCCATCCATCCTATCCCATACCAAGCCTCCTGCACTCGCCCGAAACTGGTCCGGAGGTTACTGCAGGGTTGAGAAAGGTGCCAGTGGGGCAAGAACCCCACGAACGTGAAGAAAGGAAAAGAACTTCACTTCCCAATGTTCTCTGCGCCGCACTGCAGCCAATCAAGCTGAGAGGCACCAGCAAAAAAAACATTGGGAAACGTGGTGCGGCCAATTAAAATCGAGCTGCAGAAAAAAAGCCGCACGAACGCAAACCAAAAACGCAAAACTACAAGTCCCAGTGTCCTGCGCGCCGTGAGCGCAAAACACTGAGAAAGTCGGTGTGCGAAAAATAAACTTAAAAAACGCAACGGGAGCGCAAGTCCCCAGCAGACAGACGCAGCACCTCACAGCCTCGCAAAACAAACAAGCCACAAAAATCCACCGCGAGACACCCGCCGGCCTTCTTTCCCGGAGCAACGGGGAGAAGAGGGACTCCCTCTCCTCCATGCTACCCTGCCGAAGACATGGCGAGACCACCGCCGGCCTCAAGGAAAGTTGAGCCGGGGTGGAAAAAAACTGCCTGCCGATCTCCGGTTAGGTAAGCCAGGAGAGAAAGGAGACAGAGAGAACCATCATCAGGCAGATAGCTCTTCTCTGCCTCCTTCTCCCCTGACCTACCTAACCAACCTTCCCGGGGGAAGAGCCAGCTGACTGCCGGCTCCTCCTTTCCCCCATTGCTGCATCGAAACCAAAATTCAAAGTAGCAATGGGGAGAAGAGGAACCGACAGGCAGACCGTTCTTCATGCAAAAGTACACACCAACAACAAACAACAAACACCAATATTAATAAAAATTAATAAAACACAAATAAATCAATAATTTAAAAAACCCATTAATACACAAAAAAGAAAACAACAAAATCCTCAAACAAAAACATCCACGGACCATAGTTTGGGCACCCCTGCATCAGTCAAACAGGAAATCTTTCTTCCTCTCCTATTTTTGTCTCCTATTTCTAAATTTACCAGAGAAGGCTATCTGTTGTTTGTGAATTTAAATGGAAAAACCCTGACATTATTCAAGGCTGCTGTCATATGAAGAGACCAGGCACCATCTTCCTTACCTCTTCTGTGGCTCACTGTTACTCTACAGTTGACAGCCAATTCACAGCCAATGCATTTCCTAATAGGCTAAGTTTCAAATAAGACTGCAAGTTTGGGCAATTACTCCAAAACCCATAACAGTCCTGGTTATGCATTTGTGCAATTAAATTGCAACTGTCTAGTAGCTACATTTGTGCTAGGAAATACAGAGTTGTTCTCCTTTTTGGCTCCACATACCGACTTCTTCATTCACTTTCAAGATCCAGTGACAGCAAGAACAGGCTGACTGAAACTAGATAAACACCCATGAACATACAAACCAGATCTAAGAAAGTTCACCACCGATACTGCCTGTATATAGCACACACTTCATTTTTATTTTATTTTTTAATGTTTTTGGTGCCATATGAATACTTTTAAAATTGTCAGTGTAGTAAATAGCCCTAGAATAGACCCACTGAATCAATGGGGATTTGGTGAATCAATTCCTCTGTAAGTTCCCTTGAACAATGGGCCTAGACCAGTTGCAACCTACTACACTAGCCAACAGGATTTCAGCAAATCTGTAGCTTCAAGATAATTTCATTTGGCTCTCCTTTTCCCTCCACATCTTTTCAATTAACATTGGTTTACCAGGAGATGCACGAATTGAGGGCAATCAACAAGAAAATCACAAAATATCACAATTTGCAAATTGAAGTTGAGCATTTATGGAGGAAGAAATCTGTTGTCGTATCCATGTGATCTGAGCCCTTGGAGCAATACCTAAAGGATTCCCTAGAAGATAATTTGGAAATTTTGGGTTTATTGGACTTGAACATCCTAACTTTACAAAAAACAACTTTACTAGGAAACGCCTATATACAGTACTGTACTTAGACAATACCTTAACAGTTATTAAGTCCTTGGTTAGGTCTTGATCTGTTAGTTTTATACCAATCTTCAACTGAGAATCTAATGATAGAATAATAATACAAATAAGCTAAAATGTAAATGGAATACATAATCATGATTGCCTTAAACATACCAGTAAATAAAAAATGCTTACAGAGATTTCTGACAAGCTGTTTCCAAACATCATTAAACAACAATGATGTAGTGGGAGAAATACCCTATATTTATGTGTTGTTTTCCCGTTATTAATGGTTATCGTTAGTTTGATTGAATACTATCAGTTTCTTTTGCTTTTAGATTACTGTATAACCTGAAGGACTGTTTTACATAGCAATTCAATTTTCCTTAGGTAACTATAATGTCTAATAGGACTTAATACTGTACCCAGTATTTGGTGTATGAAAACCAAGACACAGGACACAGCCTCGAGCTGGGTTAACTCAGGTTTATTGCATCGTGGACAGAGGGAACATGAGGTAATGGCGGATCGATAGCTCTTTATATACTGCAGTAATACATTTGAACGTGGTGCCATAGTAGCCCATTGGCTACTGCCTGCGTGACGTCATTGCGAGTCACGCCCTTCTTGTCCAGGTGTAGGTGGTGGCGGGAAAGCTTCCCGCGCTGTTGCCTTTGATGAGTTCTGACCGAGAGAGCTTGGACGCTCGCTGCTGCCAGCTGGTGGTCATTAGCTCGCGTCCTCATGCAGGGTTCATATGATACAGCTGAAGGTTACATTGTTGCTATAGGCAAGGTTACATTGGTTCAGATACATTGTAATCCATGTGGAAGGTAAAACCCTTAGAACACAACATCCCTCCCCCCTAGGACGAGACAATGTCTCGAGCCCATGCTTCTAGACACTCCCCCCCCTAGGAGACAAAATCTTTCAGCCAAGATGGCTTGTTTCGAACACGCTGGGGTCTCGATGCGGGCTGCCTCTCCCCGGGTTTGCTACCTTCTCTTTGTCCCCTGGTTTCCTGTCCTGTAATTTGAGAGGGAGACTCGTTAGTGACCTGCCGCGGCTCCGCGGCGTTGTTGGGAGGTGTGCTCTTACTTGGGGAGGAACCGGGGGCACTGGGGACTAACGAAAAACCCCTCTTCTCGCTTGGATGGGTGGGGGAACACTCCTGAAAACCCCCCCGGTTTGCTAAATCAAAACCAAAATTCCATTCGGGGGCAGCGGTCGCGAACTCCTCTCCCCCTTCCCCGGCCTCTGACGGAACTGGCTTATCAAAAGGATATGGGTCGGGGCCGCTGCTTCTTCCTTCCCCCCTTGCTTGGGACTGTTGTCCGCTGCTGTCTCCCCCTTGGGTTACGCGGGTGGGGGAGAACCCTAACGCTGAATCTTGTTGGAAATCCTCACTGACTGGCCCACTGACTCGGTGCCTCAGTTGGTCTGCGTGCCTCCTCCAGAGGAGACCGGTGTGGGTTTCGACCCGGTACGACACTGGCCCCGTCTGTTCTACAACCGTCCCCGGCACCCAGGCTGGCCCCGCGCTGGCATAGTTCCTGCAATGAACAGGGTCGCCGGCGGCGAAACCTTTCGAGACTGCCAGCCCCACGTTTTTTCCCTTATCCTCAATTCTTGTGGGGTCCAGCCTGGACAGGAGTGTAGTCAGTTTCCGCCGCATCAATAGTTCTGCCGGCGAGTAACCTGACGCTAAGGGGGTCACCCTATACGCTAATAAGAACTGACATACTTGGTGGTTCAGGTCCCCGGGGCCCATGCGCCGAAGCGCTTCCTTGGTTGTACGCACCAACCGTTCCACTTGGCCATTCGTGGCCGGGTGAAACGGCGCGGACGTGACATGCCGAATGGCATTCGCCTCCATGAATGCCCCGAACTCTGAGGAGGTGAAGCAACTCGCGTTATCGCTGACTAAAGTGTCGGGTAAACCGAACGTTGAAAAAACTCTCCGTAGTTGGTTAATTGTAGTGGTGGAGGACGTGCTCTTTACCGGAATGACCTCCAGCCACTTTGAGAATGCATCCACCACCAGGAGAAACATGGTTCCTCGGAAAGGGCCAGCGAAATCTACGTGCACTCTGGACCATGGCCCCCTCGCTGTGTCCCATTCCCTATGCGGGAGGCGGGCCGCCTCTGGTCGGGACCCCTGGCACGCCTCACAAGTGCCGACCATGTGCTCAATGTCCTCGTCCAGCTGTGGCCACCAAAAGTAACTGCGGGCCAGCGCTTTTGAGCGAACGATGCCCGGGTGGCTGACGTGCAGCAGTTTGAGAACCCTCGGCCGCATGGGTGTCGGGACCACCACCCGTTGGCCCCACAACAGGCACCCCCTTTCTATGGACAACTCTAGCTTCTTCCGAAAGAATGGGTCGAATTCCTTGCTTGGGGACGATGTTGGCCACCCTTTCTGCACCCATGAGCTGACTTTCTCCAGCGTCCTGTCCTTGCTTGTCGCCCTAGCTATATCAGCCGGTACTATTGGGGGTTCGTCTAAAACCTCGATTAGCAACACCTGGCGGTCTCTTCCTATTCTGGCTTTTTGGTCGTCCGACAAAGGCAAAGGAGATCTCGAAAGCGCATCAGCATGGCTGATCTCCTTTCCGGGCCGGTACTCCAACTCGTGTTGGTATGCGTTAAGAAAAATGGCCCATCGTAACATTCTCGGAGATAGTATCTGCGGCGTTGGCTTGCCTGCCGTGAAGATCCCTAACAGGGGCTTGTGATCCGTCACGATTGTGAACGGGCGGCCATACAGAAAATCGTGAAACTTTTTGGTCCCCGCTACTATTGCTAATGCCTCCCTGTCGGTTTGTGCGTAATTTCGCTCTGCTTGGGACAGGGACCTTGAATAAAACGCAACTGGGGCCTCCCGACCGTCATCCAACACGTGGCACAGCACCGCCCCCACTCCCACCGGTGATGCATCACAGACTAAGACCACCGGCCGTTTGGGGTCGAAGTGCGTAAGGATTGCATCCGATGTTAACAGTTGCTTTAGTTCGTTGAACGCCTTCTCGTGCTCGTCACCCCACATCCATGTCTCCTCTTTTTTCAGTAACCGATGAAGCGGTTCGGCCACGGAGGCTTTCCGCGGAAGGAATGTATGGTAAAAATTGAGGAGCCCCAGGAATGACTGTAGTTCGGTTCTGGATGTGGGGCGAGGGGCCTTCTTAATGGCTGCTACTTTGGACTTGGACGGCTTAATCCCCTCGGGTGTGATCCGAAACCCTAAAAACTCGACCTCGGTTTCGAAAAAAACACATTTGTCCTTCCTCAGTCTCAGCCCCGCTTTCTCGAACACAGTTAGCACTTTATCCAATCTCCTGGCTAGTTCGGCCTCACTCCCCCCTGTTATCAATACGTCATCAAAATAAGGCAACACCCCCTCCAGCCCCTTCAGGAGGCGTTCCACAAGCGACTGAAAAAGACCGGGTGCCGAGTTCACGCCGAACTGTAAACGCGACACCTGGAACGCTCCTTTATGTGTGACTATCGTTTGTGCCGCGGCCGTGGCGGGAGTTACGGGGAGTTGTTGATAGGCTTGTGCCAGATCGAGCTTAGCGAAACACTTTCCCCCATTTAGCCTGGCCAAAAGGTGGCTGACCACTGGCACCGGATATGCATTAGGGCGAATCGCCTTGTTAATGGTACACTTATAATCAGCGCAAATGCGCACCTCCCCGTTAGCCTTCAGAGCTGTTACAATTGGAGTTTCCCACTCCGCGGAATCAACAGGAATAAGAATCCCCTGGCCCACCAATTTGTCCAGTTCCGCCTCTATTTTGTCCTTTAGTGCGAAAGGCACCCTGCGCGGTTTGAGTCTTATCGGGCGGACCTCCGGGTCCAGGTCGAAGGCTACAGGGGGTCCCTTGAATTTTCCAAGTCCTTTTTCAAAAACGGCGGGGTGCGCGTCACACACCGCTTGTATCGGATCCGCGCCCACGGCATGCACCCCCCCTATGAACAAACCCAAGGGCTGAAACCACTGCGTCCCTAGGAGGCTACAATTCCCCCCTTTGAGAACGACTAAAGGGAGTTCTGCGGAATGTCTTTTATAACGAACCCGAAATTTTCCGACCCCCAGCACTGGAATGCTGTTCCCTTGTACGTCCCGTAGCGTGGACCTCAGAGTCTTAAGTTTGGGCCGCGCTTGGGGGTCGATCTTCAAGAACTCTTTCTGGGGAATTATGGAATAATAGGACCCCGAGTCAATCTCCATCCTAACAGGGGCCCCTTGTACTATTACCTCAATGAAGTAATGGTTTTGTCCCGCGGACACGCTGAACACGGGGGCGTCGTCCTCACTGCCGTCCGATATGCGACCCACGCCGTCCTGCTTCCTCGTGGTTCGGGCGCCATCTTGGGGTCTCGCTGGACGGTCCGGTCTGGCCGAACGGTCTTTCGACTGCCTCCGGCCCTCTTTCCGATTTCTGCATGCCCTGGCGATGTGCCCGCGCCGGCCACAGCTGTAACATTCGGCTTTCCTGAAAGGGCACTTCGCACGCTCGTGGGCCGCCCCACAACCATCGCAGCGGCGCCCCCCTTTCCGGACCTTCTGTACCTCTTCGCCGTCGCTGCCATCTGTGGAGGATCTCGAGGTTCGCCGGGTCGCGTGCACCGGCTGTCCTGACTTGCCGCGCACCGAGCTTTCCGCTTTGCTGGCCCTAGGACGCCACTCACGCCACTCGTGTATTTCGTCCACTCCCGCATTCGTGGACTCCGCGGATTCCGCGGTCTCTACGACCTCGGCCAGCGTGGGTGGCGGCTCCCTGTTCATCAGGCGGCGCTGCACTTCCTTGTCCTTCAGGCCACACAGCACGACGTCCCTCATGATCATCTCCAGGTTGTCCCACTTGCAGGGAACGGCGGCTACCCTCAGGGCCTCCACGAACACCTCTACCGACTCATCCGGCGCTTGGACTCGCCTCCAAAACGCACTCCTAGCAGGAAACATTGCCTTCGAGGGTTGGAAACGCTCACGCAGCAACTTCAGTATGTCGTCGGTTTTGAAGTCATCCAACGTCTTCGGTTCGATCATGCCCACCAGCGTCCGCTTGGTCTCTACACCCAGCATTCGGGTGAGGATGGCCCTCTTCCTTTCCTCGTCGTCTTTGACTTTGAGTTCCACCAAGGCCGCCTTGAAATCCATGTTAAAGATGGTCCAGTCTTGCGGCTTGGTAATATTGAACCCGCTCTGTGTCCTGGCGCTTTGGGAATCCATAATCCCATCCTCGTCGCCAATTTGGTGTATGAAAACCAAGACACAGGACACAGCCTCGAGCTGGGTTAACTCAGGTTTATTGCATCGTGGACAGAGGGAACATGAGGTAATGGCGGATCGATAGCTCTTTATATACTGCAGTAATACATTTGAACGTGGTGCCATAGTAGCCCATTGGCTACTGCCTGCGTGACGTCATTGCGAGTCACGCCCTTCTTGTCCAGGTGTAGGTGGTGGCGGGAAAGCTTCCCGCGCTGTTGCCTTTGATGAGTTCTGACCGAGAGAGCTTGGACGCTCGCTGCTGCCAGCTGGTGGTCATTAGCTCGCGTCCTCATGCAGGGTTCATATGATACAGCTGAAGGTTACATTGTTGCTATAGGCAAGGTTACATTGGTTCAGATACATTGTAATCCATGTGGAAGGTAAAACCCTTAGAACACAACACAGTATATATGGAATTGCAGCCCTATTCCTGATTTTTGCTAGTTGCTCTGGGTGCCTTTTTCAGAAAGACAGGTAGCAGAAATATCATACAGTATATACATCTGTTTAAAGGAAAAACCCTCACCTTGCCTCAAGTCTCACACTTATAAGACTAGCAAAAAAAAATGTCAGTTGCAGGTATAGAGTGTAATGACATTCAGTAAGTAACCGAAGTGGTTACCATTTTCATCTTTAAAAACAAAATACCTCTGTATGCTGTGAATGCATTGTTCAAGATCATTTCCTCTGCACACTTTAGGAACTATATAGGATTACATCCCTGATGTCAATTTAATGCACTAATTCCCTCCTTCTTTTTCATGTTTCAAAATGCCAGGTGCTAAATGGCAGTTGGAGGCCATGCTTCCAATATCAAACATGATCCTGGTAGACATCTCACTGATAAGCATTAACAAAACACAAACAGGGGCATCTATCCCATTCCATTTGAAAAAGTTAAGACCCTTTATTTTGAGCATTCCTCCATAATTCCCCTTCCTTCTTCTTCCATGTCTAGGCTAGACGTGAAACTGCCAAAATGAAGCAACCTTTTTGGTTAATTCGTTCCATTGTGCCTTTTGCCTGACCTAGAGTGAGAAAGAAGGTTGCCGTTGCCCAGGGTACGCCCAATTGTGGTTCAAAAATACCATAATCTACGAGAAGGCTCTTTCTGTGTACCCCACCACCATCCCAAAAGAAAATTTAACACTTAATTGCATTTTTAATGCCCCTTTAATTCTACCACCAGTCTAAACTGAAACCACAACAGAAAGGATTAATATAGCAACAGGTAATTTTTTGAGTGTCACTCCTGTGTTTCTCTTGTACATTTACATTTAAATCCAGAGAAAATCTGAAAACAAATTATTTTCAGTTTTACTGCTGTACCTTTAAGAGCTCCTTGGCAAAGTCATTTTGAAAATGAATATATTTCTTTATTTGGAGATATAGGTGAGTCATTTTACCTGCTTACAAGCTTATGTTTCAGGACACTCATAAAAACACAAGAACAATGAAAGAAGTAAACATAGATAGTATATCTACTACTGTTACAAAGGAAAACATTTGAAAATACTAAGCTGATCTAATAGTTATGAGTGCACCTTACAACAGGCTTTCTTTTGGTAAACTAGTTTCAGTACACACAATCTACCGAAAGCTAGATTAACATCCTAGTATTTTAAAAATAAAAGCCACTGCTATAATATAATATGAAATGTGTAAATGCTACAGGAGATTATTAATGGTACTTCTTGACCTTACCAGTTAAAGCCCTGGTCTCATCACACAGAAGCAGAGAAGGGCAAAGAATAATCACCATCCACCCAAAGAACATTGTTGTAACTTTACTATAGCTTGCAGAAAGGAAAAAATTGTTCTATACACGCACTTGTTTCTCAGGCCCAGCAGAGGAAGTGGGGGGTTTTCTTTTCTTGTTCAAGAACTGTTACTGGTCAGGAAGAACATGTCATATCACCCAGCTGAAACACTGCTCTCAACTTCTCATTCAGATCAAGCTACTAGATTCAATACTTACTTTCAGTTCAATCAACCTTGTTTGAGAAGATCACTAATTATTTAAACAAACAGAGCAAAATCACAGAGGACACACAGCACAATATATACATTCAAATGACCTCAGTGAACAACTCACTGCTATTGAAACTCTGGAAGTCAGTGTAGACCTACTATGGTCCACAAAATTTTCCTATACTCTAACAGAGTTGTTGCGATCCAGAGAGGTATACTGTACAGTGGTACCTCGCTTAAAGAGCATAATGCATTCCATGGGATTGCTCTTTAAGCGAGTTTGCTCTTTAAGCGAAACACCATTGTAAGTGACCAATTGCGACTTCTGGAGGGAGGGATTGCGAACCCCGATTTAGTTGTTAAGCGAGTTTTTGGTTGGTTTTAGTTGTTAGGTGAGGCGACTATTCAGAAAAAATGCTGCTCTTTAAGCGAGTTAGTCTCTAAGCAAGGTGCTCTTTATGTGAGGTTTTACTGTATTCTATAATATACAGCAGTGGTGGGCATCAACAGGTTCGCACCAGTTTGCCAGAACCGGTAGCAGAAATTCTGGCTGGCCCCGCCCGTCCAAGTTTTGAAATAAAGTGGTCCTAATTTGGGTGCAACGCAGGGCTTTTCCCCTGGCCACGCCCATCATACCACGCCCACAGTTAGGTAGTAAAAAAAATTGGAGCCCACCACTGATATAAAGCAACACTTTGTCATAAAATAAAAATAAAAATTCAGTCTGGTTTTGGTCTCTCTTTCTCTGTCTCCCTCCCAGCTTTTCTACAACTCATCCCAACTGCCTTGACATTTGCTAAAGTACCACAGTTTATAATCTCTCACACAAAGTATTTACAATAGAATTAGAAAGTGCAACTTCTGCTGCATCTATTTGTAACAAAGGTACGAGAAGATGTATAGTCTTAGAGGAACTGCAGAATAAACTCACCAAAAGGTGTCTTTGTTTTGACAATTTCATGCCTGGCCTAGACACGGAAGCAGCAGCAGCGCTGATTTATGGTCTAAATGTTCTTGTTTTTGTGAGTTTTTGTGAGCTATAAATTCTTGCTTCAAAGTACATTTCCCCCTTTCAATAATTTATCTCTTTTTTGAAAAATTAGAGCATACAGATGTGGAAAAGGATAATCTACTGTATCTCTATTGAACAACACAAAGAGCTTTAAAAAACTGTATTAAAAAAAAACAGGCAACAAGATAAAATTTCAACTCATCTATGTAAACAAAACAGAAGTGTGCATCTGTGTGTCCCAAATAGACTCCCACACCCCTGAACGAAGCCCCCTGAAAGTTGGCGCATGGCTACCTTTGCTGTCACAGAATGCATAGTTGGGGGCTGCGGGTGGGGCGGGAGCCCCACAAAATTCAAAAAAAGAAAAACTACATGTCCCAGCATTCACTGTGCCACGCATCAGCCAATCGGAGAGGTCGGAGCGAGTGCAGCAGGAGCAGGGCAAGAGCCGTGCACTCCAACAGAAGAGAAGCAGTTGGCAGGCACATGCGTGCAAGGCACCACCAGCCGGGCCGCTTCACTGCCCCTGCCTGGAGCAGCCTAGGTGGCGGCTCAGTGGGGACTGTGGGCCAACTGCTGGCCAGGCCCCAGGAGACCTCAGAGACGCCTGAGGACCAGCCGTAACATAGGAGGGAGTCCCGCCCAGCACCGGTAAGGTGGGCTGGCGGGCGAGGAGCCAAAAGCCCTGCCCACTTCCCGGCCCCTACCTGGAACAGCCAAGCCAGCAGCCAAGTGGGCCTGGCCCAGGCCTGGGAGGCATAAGCGGATGCCCAGCAACTGGCCACGTCAGAGTAGGGACTCCAGCCCAGCACACACACACACAAAAAAACCCTGGGCAAAGCTGCTGTGTGTGTCTGCGCAACAGAAAGAGAGAGAGACAGAGAAAGAGAAAGACACAGAAAGAGAGAGGGGGTCCTAACAAATGGGGGGTGGGGGGCAGAGGTAAACCCCATAAAAACACCAACAGGGGAACAAAGCAGGGGCCGGCCCACGCAACACGTGCCCAACGCCACCCAGGGAGCCATCCCCCATGTCCTGTCCCCCCCCCCCCCCCGGCAAAGCCAGGCAGCTCTGCTAGTTATATATAATACCTGTAGTTCATCCCAACCACTTCTAGCTGGATTTCCAAAGAAAACCACATCTAGGTGCTTCTTAACAAAAAGCACTACATTTGCTTCGATTCCTAAACCACAGATTTTTCCGCATGCATGCATGTCAGTGCATATTGTTCCTCTTGGCTTGTCCTGTAAAGATGGAGGTAAAGATTGTGGCAGTGACAGCAGATCCTCCCACTTTGAACTGGAGAACACCTATCTAACAGCTAAGTTAAAAAAAGAAGAAACCCCCTATGGGAAACTGGTGGGGGAGGGGGGATTTAGGAGGCTGATTGGCAGTGGTGGTTGCAGGATTAAAAATAACTGTTTGGCCAAGATTTTACTAAGGACGTGCAAACCAACACAAGCATCATGTGACCTTAAATCAATTAAAATAAAAACCAATTAGAAATCCAATTCTTTTGAGAGTCAAGACACATTCTTACTTAAGACTATCTTATGATGTGAAAGGTCCTGCATGACTCTCAGAAAGCTTTAGTGTCCTGCACAAAGTTTCCCTTTGGGAGACTGGGGGAACTGGTCGAAAAATACTGATCCAAGCTCCAGCATAAGCCACTCCTTGAATGCAAACCTAAACGAACTACAGTAGGTACCCTTCTGCTCACTTAATCTCAAAAGAGCATGCCATAAGAGTTGTAAGAATGCAGAAAAAGAAATATAGTTAAAGAACTGAAACATTACTTCTCCAAGTAAATATGGAGACCATCTGAGTTTTCTTTAAATTCAGAAAGCCAAATGACGTGTGAAAATAACCATATCTTTGCACCACCAATCCAACATTGGTATGAAATGTCCTGATTCAGAATTGAGATGGTTGTGTGAAGGTGATGTTCTCGTCACCCCACCCCACGATGCTATTTTCCTGACGAAAATACCTTTCAAAAACTACTACAGTATTTGCTCCATGTCATATAGCAAATTTCTGTAAGGAAAATAAAAGATACTAGAACAGGGATGTGGAAACTTTGGCCCTTGAACTATTGTGGCCTTTGATTCCTATCAGTCCTACCTAGCAAGTCCAGTGCTGATGGACTATGGGAATTGAAGTCCTACAGACAGGAAGGATAAAAATTCCCTATCTTTCTACTAAAACAGAGATTGACAGTAATGCTTAAAAATTAAATGGGTTGGTCAACTAGGAGGCTGTGTACATGGGGATATAGCTTGCTGTTTGTGGTGAGTTGTGGGCGGGTTGATCCAATTGTGTGCACACTTCAATCAGGCCAATCTGCCCCTACATGTCCCATGTCACGGGGCTCAATTAAATTGCCCTGCTGTATTTTATCCCATCCTAAGTGTATGTGCATGCTGGGGACGGGTTAAAATGGAGTGGGACAAATTACATCTCTGCCTACTATGAAGATGTGTTAGGACAGATAAGATCTGCTGTTGACAACAATAAGTTATGAATTTCAGTAAATGAAGCAAGTGATGTAAATGGAAGCTATGTAGCCAATGTTGTTATTGGCACTCTGAAATGTGACAAGGCTGGCGCAGTATTTCTTAAGAACATAAGAATACTGTATAAGAACATAAGAACAGCCTTGCAGGAACAGGCCACAGCCCATCCAGTCCAGCATTCTGTCTCACACAGTGGCTCACTATTTGCTTCAGGGTATTCCCAAGGAGATGCCTTCACCTGCTTAGGATGCCCTGGAAATGGCATTGGGAAATATCCTGCCTATCTCTCTAACCCGGATGTTGTCCTTAGGTATCCACAATTATAGCCATTGATACCCTTGTCCTCCATGAACTTGTCTAATCCTTTCTTAAAGCTGTCAAGACTGACAGCTGTCACCCTTCTTCTGGCAGAGAGTTCCATAGACCAGTGATCCTCTGGGTGAAAAAGTACTTTCTCTTATTTGTTTGAGAACTAGTACCCAAAATATTCATGGAGTGTCCCCTAGTTCTAGTGTTCTGTGATAGGGAAAACAGTTTTTCCTTATCTACTTTCTCCACACCATGCATGATTTTATAAATTTCAATCAGGTCACCTCTTAGACGCCGTCGTTCAAGAGTGTTGTAGTTAGGTGTTTTGTCTGTGCTTTTCTAGAATTGTGGATGTTTTTGTTTGTGGATTTTGTTGTTTTCTTTTTTTGTGTATTAATGAGGTTATTTATTTATTTATTTATTTATTTGTGTTTTATTAATTTTTATTAATGTTGGTGTTTGTTGTTGGTGTGTATTTGTGCGTGAAGAATGGGCTGCCTATCGGTTCCTCTTTTCCCCATTGCTGCTTCGAATGTTGGTTTCGATGCAGCAATGGGGGGAAGGAGGAGCCGGCAGTCAGCCTGTTCTTCCCCCAGGAAGGTTTGTTAGGTAGGTCGGGGGAGAAAGAGACAGAGAAGAGCTATCTCTGCCTGACGATGATTCTCTCCTCTCTGTCTCTTTTCTCTCCTGGATCATCTAACCGGAGATTGGCAGGCAGCGATCCGTAAGGGGTGGTGCTCTTCCTTGCGGATTGCTGGCTGCTGTTTTTATATTATCTCCACCGCTGTTTCATGTTAGTTCTCGAAACAGTGGTGTCGGAAGTACAAAGGCAGCAGCCAGTTATTCGCCAGGGAGGGTGCTTCCCCTGACGAACTGCTGCCTGCTGGTGGTTTTTTTCCCACCCCGGCTCAACTTTCCTTGAGGCCGGCGGTGGTCTTGCCGTGTCTTCGGCGGGGTAGCGTGGAGGAGAGGGAGTCCTTCTTCTCCCCGTTGCTCCGGGAAAGAAGGCCGGTGGGTGTCTCGTGGTGGAGTTTTTTGGCTTTTTGTTTTGCGAGGTTGTCAGGCGCTGCATCCGCCTGCTGCGGACTTGCGCTCCCATTGCGTTTTGTAATTTTATTTTTCGCACACCGGCTTTCTCAGCGTTCTGCATGCTCACGGCATGCAGGATGCTGGGACTTGTAGTTTTGCGTTTTTGGTTTGTGTTCGTGTGGCGTTTTTTCCTGTGGCTCGATTTTAATTGGCCGCGCCACATTTCCCAACGTTCTTTTTGCTTGCGCCTCTCAGCCTGATTGTCTGTGGCGCGGTACGGCGCAGAGAACGTTGGGAAGTGAAGTTCTTTTCCTTTTTTTGCATTTGTGGGATTCTTGCCCCACTGGTGCCTTTCTCAACCCTGCAGTAACCTCCAGACCGGTTTCGGGCGAGTGCAGGAGGCTCGGTATGGGACAGGATGGATGGGTGCAGAAACGTATAGCAAGTTCCAATGGTTAACCCTTGGATTTATAGGTATAGATTGGGTTTTTTTGCCCCAACATACATCACTCTGCACTTACTAGTGTTGAAGCTCATTTGCCACTGTTTTGCCCGCCAACCCCCCACCCACCAGTGTCAAGAGATCCATCTGGAGCTCCTCACAATCTCTCACAGTTTTCATGTGAAATTTAACATGTGAAATTCTATAGAAAGTAAACAATCCCATTACTGTATTAATATGCTCATTGACGATTCTATCAAACTGCTCTGGATGGATGGAGTAAAAAGAGGAAATATCCTTCTCTTTGAAGCAGATGCCACTCCATACACGACTAAAGCAGCCAAGGGAGATGTGGTGTTGGAGGAGAGTTTTGAGAATCCCCTGGACAGCAAGGAGAACAAATAGGTCAATCTTGAAAGAAATCAGACCTGACTGCTCTTTAGAAGGTCAAATAGTAAGATGAAGCTGAAGTACTTTAGACATCAAATGAGAAGAGAGGATTCACTTGAAAAAGCCTTGATGCTGGGAAAGGTAGAGGGCAAAAGAAGAGGGCGGACAAGGATGAGATGGCTAGATGGTATTGTGGACGCAGCGGGCACAGAGCTGAGCGGGCTGAGGAGGATGGTGGAGGACAGGGGTGCCTGGAGGTCAATGGTCCATAGGGTCGCAAAAGGTCGGAATCAACTGTGCGACTGAACAACAACATACAAAAATGATTTGTATCACATGCCTTTCACATAGTTTACACAGAGTGGCTGAAGAGATTCAAAGCCACCATCCTGATGAAGATAATTTCAAATGGGAAAAAGTGTTCATTAAACTCCACTTTGAGTTTAGAAAATCAAAGAAATTACTCTTACTTTGGTTTCCCATCCCCAACCTGTCATGACACTGGGGACATGGCTGAATGCAACTATGTATTATTTCACAGATTATGCTTCTTTGCGGCCGATAGTTGTGAATCTTCCTGAATCAAGATTGTGCAAGATTGATTTTCGGAAACCTTAGCTAGAAATTTAGCATATACTGTATTGTATAGGGTCTAACTTCAGTGGATTATCAAGAGCAATGGAATGTAATGATGCACTGAACATTGTAAAACAAACCGAGAGTGATTTAAAGAAAGCAAAGGGGAAAGTGGCTTGGGGGGGTGGGGGTGGGATAGTGATAAACTGCAAAGGAGGCTTGCAGGTAAATATATTGATCTGTGGGTTTTCAATATAATGTGGCACTGAGATGTCCATTATATAGCTTCACAGTGGTGTTTAGGATATGTACTTGTTGTATAGACTGGTCCAGGCTGAGGTTGATATTTGGATGAAAATTATTGGAATCCTGGTGGAATTTTTCTAAGGTTTCCTTTACATGGGCCTTGATCAAAAATATGTCATCAGTGTAATCAAATAGAGAAGTGGTTTATAGGTACTATACAGCAATTAAGAAAGCATTGTTCTAGAGCAGCCATTAATATATTAGCTTATTGTGTAGTCATGCGAGTACCCATAGAACTTCCGCTGATCTGGAGGAAGGTCTAGTAGAAATACAGTAGAGACAAGCACAATCCAACAGAGGGCACTGTTAGCATTTCCAAGCTGCTCCATAAGAGGTTCTTGAATTACAGCAAAACCCCAACTTACAAATGTCTCGAGTTACATAAAATTTGACTTACATAATGATTTTATGATAAAACCATGTCCCGATTTACACAATTTCCTATGGGTTTGCTTTGAGTTACATAAAGATTCATTTCCTTATGGGTTTGCATCGATTTACATAAAAAAAAATTCCTATGGGTTTGCTTCGGGTTATGTAAAAAAACATTTCCCTATAGGTTTGCTTCGAGTTGCAAAAAAATTCAATTTAAACAAATACCTACGGAACTGACTTTTTTTTCATAAGTAGGGGTTTTACTGTATGTTTAAATTGCTAAATAGCAAGAGAGAGAAAGTTATTTAATTGATGTGTATATAATGATCGTTGTAGCTAATCCCCAGATAACAGGGTTATACCATCTAAAATTCCTTGCAACTTGACCTGAGTAATTAATGTCAGGGTGCCACTTTCTAGAGATTATCACTTTCTCACAGCAATACATCCAAATCCCCTAAACAGCTTGTTAATTGTTTGGTTTATGATCCAGGCACATCTGAGTTAAGTATTTCCTGTGTTTCTCATCTTTAGAACATGAGAAGTTGATCCATAATGTAGGATAGTCTTGATTAAGAACAAAAGGGGAGAAAGCAATCCTAAAGCAAATTTTCTGTATTGGATTATTAGAATGCATGTATAATGTATAGACTACCCCTTATAAGGCCATCATATGGAAAAATGATGCACTTTCCCTTCTTCTTTACAGAGGAAGGTAAAGCATAAATGTTTTGTTCAGCTTTGCCTTCGACTGCCGATCAAAGGGAAAAGGGAAATCAATATTTATCCCCTCCTTGCTGATCCAGTATTACAATAGGTCAGCAAGGATTTTTTTAAAAAAAAGTTTACGCTTTCTTCCTGTAAAGAAGAAGGGGAAGTGTAAATTGAAAACCGCCAGTATGCTAACAGGCTCTTTAGCTCTGTCAACAAACCAGATGTTGACAGAGGAAGCAGCCTTTGAAGGCTGCTATCTCTGTTAAAACAACACCCCAAGCTTCTGGAGGTGCTTTGGACACTGTTTCTTCCAGCAATCCAAAAAAGGAGGTGGATTAGTACTCCAATCTCTTTAAGGACTTGTCACAGTTTGCTGTAATCCACACAAACAAAGGCTTTAGCATTAGTCAACGAAGCAGAAGTACTGTAGATGTTTTTCTGGTGCTCCCTTGCTTTCTCCATAATCCAACAAACGTTAAGTAATTTGGTCTCCATTTCTTCTGCCTTTTTGGAACCCAGCCTGTACCTCTGGTAGTTCTTGATCCACATACAGTACTGCTGAAGCCTAGTTTATAGGATCTTGAGCATGATCTTGCTAGCATGTGAGATGAACACAACTGTACGATGCTTGAACATTCTTTGGCATTGTCCTTTGGAAGTGGAATGTAAACTAACCTTTTCCAATCCTGTGGTCACTGCTGCGTTTTCCAAATTTGCGGGCATAACATCATCTCCACTGGCTTTGTTGTTAGCAATATTTTATAGGGCCCACTTAACTGGAGGGGCTCTCTAATCGTTCCATCAGCCAGAGGGGCTCGCCTCTCTGGCACAAGGAGAGCCTTCTCCGTGTCTGCGCTGGCCCTCTGGAACCTCCTGCCAACAGAGCTATGTCTCGGGACGGAATTGCTACCTTTCAGAAAAGAACTTAAAACCTGGCTGGCGGGTCAAGTGTGGGGTGCAGGTGGAAGGGTAACCTCCATTGGGTGGCTGGTGTAGAAGAACTCCTCCCCATGGTGCCTTTTGATCCTGCACCCCTTGTTTTAGGGGGTGGTTAGTTTTAACTGTTTTTAACATGTTTTTTAAATTGTTATTGTGAACCGCCCTGAGTCGGCTTTGGCCAAGTGGGCAGTATATAAATTTGACAATTAAATTAAATTAAATTAATTAACTTCATACTCTAAGACAGCCCATCGGCTGAATCCGGACTGTGGCACCAAATAATCTGGCCCCCACCCTTGCTCCAACCGCCGCTGCTGCCACTGCTGCTGCCGCTGCAGGAAGCAGACACAGACACATTTACGACAGCTGTGGACACTTTTATGGCAGCATTTATGGCAGGGGACCCACCAGTCCAGCCCCTTCAACTGTCTGAGGGTTGTCAACCTCTGCTCTAGGATGTCTGGCTCGAGGTCAGTGATTCCTCATTCCACCATTGTGATTGTCAGAGACATTAAGGTTCTTCTTGTAGAGTTCTTCTGCCATCTTTTCCTAATCCCTTCTGCTTCTGTTAGGTCCCTACCATTTTTGTGTGTTGCAAGCAGGCTCATCTTCAAGCATCATATTGTTTAGCCTTTTGATACTATGCTTGGGGTTTTCTTAGCAAGACTACTGGAGTGAATGTGAATTGCCAGTTCCTTCCTCACGTTTATTCTGAGTTTTCCACTATGGCCTGTTTGTCTTGGGTGGCCCTACACGTCATAGCCCATAGCCTCATCGAAACACACAAGTCCCCTTGCCACGGCAAGGCAACGGTCCTTGGGGAGGGGTGAGAGAACCCCCTCATGAGGAGTTTTAAAAGAATTTCTAAGGGGGAGGTTGAGGATCTCTGGTGTCTGCAAAAAAAGTGGATACTGCGGGCCCAGAATGACGCCCGGGAAATTGAAAGTATGTTCTAAGCGCTCATTTAGACACGGTCCAGTTTTATCTAGGTTTGCCAAATCTTTTCCTGGCATACATCTTAAAATGTAAATAATACTTATACTGTACTCTTGATTTAATTTTGAATGTTCTTTACTGCTGTTTCAGTTGGATGCAATTTATATTTCATTGTTTACTTTGTAAATCACCTTAAGGAGCCTTTGGCTGGGACACTGGGACAAAAACATATTGAACAACATTGATACCCAGTGTAATATAATTGGGACAGAGTGACGAATTAGGACTCAGGAGGCCTGGGTTCGAATCCCTGCTTAGCCATGGAAGCTCATTTGGGATATGGAGCTAATAAAACCATTCCATAAACATTTCACTTACAGTATATTGAAAGCCCTATTAAGATTACTATAAATTGGTTCTGACTTGACGGCACATTAAAAAAAAATCTTGCATAAACAATGGCTGGCAGACATTTAGCTGGGAAAGCTTTAATGAAGTGATATATGCTTTATCTTTAGTATTATTACCTGCCATGCAACTTTTTATTTATTTATTTACATTTATACCCCATCTGATGGCTTCAGGTAATCTTATGAAAATAAACATTTTTGTGGTAAATACTATCAGCAGCAGTAAGAGAAAGTAACAACAATTTTAAAAATCCAGGGCCAACACTATGCAGTTCTCCTTATTGTATAGTCCTTGAAAGGTTTGCTGACACAGTTAAGTCTTTAGTGACTTATGGTATCTTAATAATGTAGGAGCAGTTTCAATCTTCCACTGGCAATTCATTCCAGAGGGTAGGGGCTATGGTGGAGAAAGCTCTTGATGTGGCTATTTTTTTAAAAAAAACTTTTTTTTTTCCTTTCTAGATTTCTACTCAGAGCTTACATACCGGGGTGCTTTGGGTATAATTCCTGAGGAAGAGGAGTAAAACTGTAGCCACAAACAAGGTGGTAAGTTTATCTTTATCTGGAATGAGGACAAAACAGTGCCTGAACATTTGTTCTGCGAGTAGTAGGTGGCCGTAATAAGAAATCAGAACTCTTTATTATTACAGCCATTGGCCAGTCACAATAGAACCTGGTGAAACATCCACACCATCTTTAGATACAGTTAAAAGGAAAGGTTATCTAAGTCACTGGTATTATACAATAATATGTTAAAATTGTGATATCTTAAAAAATATCTTAAAATAATCCAATATTCTAAACATTGATATTTATCAAACGGATATACAAATGAGATAACTAGGCTATGTAACCACATACCCAGTAATCACTGAACGAGGCTGTATATCTTTTTGTTGTTTGACATGTAATTAACAAAGCTTCTGCTGAGGCAGAGTGGCCGTTTCATAAGATTACAATGCCTAGGGCAGTGATGGCAAACCTTTTAGAGACCGAGTGCCCAAACAGAAGGGCAGGCTAAACTCTGTGCTGGGAGGAAAGAGGAAGTGCTCTCATTGGGCTGCTGGACTGAGGGGGGGTGAACTCTGTGCTGCGGGAAGGAGGAAGCACTCCCATTGGGCTGCAGGGCAGAACAAACTCTGTGCTGAGGCAATGGCACACATCCCCACATAGAGAACTGTGAGTGCCACCTGTGGCACGCTTGCCATAGGTTCATCACCAGTGGCCTAGGGTGCTCACTCCAATAGGGCAATTCCAAGATACCAGATCATTCTCCTTAGTGCTCTTTACCTTTAAACGCACTTTTAGCTTTGGAAAGCCTTCAAAAAGAGGGCTGGATCCTCAGAGAAAAGTAGCCACCTTAGTTGGGGGATGCCATGATCTTCTGATCTATCCAGCACAATAGTGGTCATTCCTTTTTTTTAATTAAAGAAGCTATTTTGCATGTGAATGTTGCTGAGCCATAAACAAATAATTCATTTAGTTTACTAAAGAATAATATGTGCTTTCTTTAAAAAAATAAATTTCAAAGATGCAATCACATGACTTTTCCCCCCAAGCAAACCAGAAACTAAAAAAGAACTCAAACAGATTAGTCATTTGAGCCTTCCATATCAGTTATGCATGATTTGAAGGGGATTCTTCTGGGAAAATAAGGTGTGGACGTTTAAAAACCTGTGTTTCTTTCACCATCTATTTCTATGAGTTCTGGAAACACTTAACCATGAGTCATCTTGCTTCTTGAATTTTAGCTGCAACAAAAAGCCCATTCTTTTAAAAGCAAACAGAATCACATGGGATGGTCTTAATCTGCACTGCTATTATTTTTAAAAATGTGACATGGCTAATCCCCTACTCAAGGTAGGATCAGCTTTTCCAATAGTCCCAAATAAGGACAAACTGTAAAATATAAGTATTAATATGCTGGAAGAACTTCAGAGTGGTGTGAATGCCTTTTCCATTATTATTACTATTTTATTATCATTGTTGCTATTATTACAATATAAATTAAATTTCTATACTCCTTGTATATGTGGTCATAGTACTGCATACTTAAATACAATAAAATAATAGTGAATCTTTAAAATACTTTAGCAAAAGCCTGATTTTCAAGTTAGATATGTGTCCTTTCATTTAGTCTTCAGAAAACTGACCTTTTTTGCAAGAAGCTTGCCCAACACTGGCTATCACCCAATACTATACACAAATTTCTTCCTTTCTTGGGAATTATAGCTAGGTTCTTTTTTAAAATTTCACTTGCCATTTTATTTTAGCAGGAGATCAAATCAAACTGTATTAAGACCAAGTGGTCTGGATCTCTTTTTTTTATAAGGGCTTTCCTGTGCCATGTTAGAAACTCCCATTTCTCTAATTCAAATTACTTGGCAAATATGTATGTTTGTCAAGATGTAACATATTTCTGATTCTCCTACAATGCCCATAATGCATTATCATCTAAGCCCCACCCACCTTGTATATAAAGCACTTACCACTCATATTCTTCTCATTCTCGTTGATGTTCCTGTATGTTGATGATCCTGAAAAGAAATATAAGGAAGAAGGAATAAATATTTGTTGTCTTGATCCTTGACTCCTGGCTGTTATTTGGCAAGACCAGTGGTTCCCAAAATGGGGCACACGCCCCATGAAGGACTTCAGTTCCCAGAAGCCTAAGTCAGTACACTGGCTGACCAGTGCTTTGGGGAATAGACTTAGGCTTCTGGGAATTGAAGTCCACAAACTAAAGTTTGGGAAACACTGGGCTAGACCATCGGACAACCTGACAAAATGGTAGCAGAGGATGGTTTGCCAAATTAATTACAATTAAGGAATTAAATAAAAGCAAGAATCATGCAGAACCACTCAAAGACACCACGAGAGTCCCTAACCAAAGAATGGCAGCCCAGCTGATGCCAAGCCAAGTGGCCACAGACACCTCTTCGGTGGAAAAAAATCCTAAAACTAACAATGAAGTGAGTGGGGAGTCACACCAATTTGAATACCTACTGTCCACTCCCTCAAGAACAGATACAGCGCGGGATGAGCAAGAAAGTGTGGCCATGGACAGGGAAAGAGACCTGAGGTCAGCCTTGCTAAGAATCATCAGTGCACCTGCGGAGAACAGAGTCCCCATAGCTGAAATAAGGGATCTCCTACTGGACTCCAATTGCTGCGATACAGGAGGTATGCAGACAAACCTGGGTGACAGATCAACACTTAACAACCCGGTAAGCCTAAAACAATCAAAATACGGGGAGGTGAGTATAGAGAAATCCCTTCAGGTGCCAATTTTCAAGCCCCAAGTTTTGTATTTTTCCCCAACCGAAATGGCGGGACATGTCATGAAGTCACCAAATTCAAACCAAGAGGTGGGAAAATGGTGAAGGAGGTTTCCACATAACCAAGAAAGGGACAATATTGAGAAATTTCATGAAGAAATTGAGCCACCAATTTTGGACTTTTTCCAAAGCTCATCCTCAAGGGAAAACGATAGACCCAACCAAACACCTTCTGATGAGGAAGTCAAAAGGGCCATAAGAGTGATTGCTGTGGCTTTCGGCAACATGAACCTAGGGAGTTTCATCCACAATCAACGACCCGTCAACGACGAAGAAAGGAGAGAACAGACCCACAACAGTACACCACTGATACAACACAATCAAAGTCACAGAGCCAGGACTGACGGCAAAACCGACAGAGCTGTCTACTTGCCTGCTCCAATCCAGCCAACACGTCCAGACACATAAATGGCCCCGGATCTTCGCCTGGACATCAGGAGCGGACCCCCAGATCTGCAGGCAGCGTTTGGACCACCACCAGCCTTGCCCGCCCTGAGGAGCTCCTTCCTCGGCGAAGACCAACACAGAATGAACTCCGCGCTATTCTTGACTTTGCCGAGGGTTGACTTTGCCAAGAAAACAAATGTATTACCACAATGCCACATATGTAGCTCCAAGAACCATTTTCAGGAAAACTGCCCCAAGGTCTTGAGTCAAAATGAAACATACACTTCCTCTCTTAGGTACAACTATCAGGACAGGGCTCCCTTAAACCAAAGGCCCAACTACTGGCCAAAAGGCAGATGATCACCAAGACCCAGGAGAGACGATAGGTATAGGAACAGGGTTAACAGACTTGATTATGACTCAGTTAATGGTTTCAAACGTGATTACAACAGCCCAACCTTAGACAACGGAAAACAATACTAGTTGCTAGATTCAGGTGACACTGCACATACCTCTTGTAATACAAAACTTTTCAACTCCTATACCGAGACATCTTTTAAGGTTAGAGTAGCTAACCAAAAGATTGTACAAGTACTAGGAAAGGGGGACATTAATATGCTGGGTTTGGGAAAGATCAGGGAACTGCTGTTCATCCCCGAAATTCCATTCAATGTTCTAGCCACCGTAAAATTGTGTAAGGAAAATAGAAGTGATGTTCAAAGGAAATACCGTGAGTGTGAAAAATTGTGGTAAAAGTGTTGAGAAGGTAAAAATAATTGATGGTTTACCCTATTTGTTACCTATTATGAAAGTCAAAGGACAAGTTAATGCCAATTTTGTGACTAACAAAAATTATGCCAGAGTAGAAAATGTAAATGAGGATACTGATGATGAAAGTCACAATGACATGTCTAAAGGAAATGTTGAAACTGGTGATAGAGCACAAGAAGGGGAAGATAACATTGAGAATGTAAATGTAAATGCAGATAGAGAACAAGCAGGGGAAGATAACATTGAGAATACAAATGTAAAAGCAAATAAGGATAAGAACAAATCAAATACTGTTTTGAGAATATCTATTGGGAAACCGATACATGATGGCTGCGCCACATGCTGGATAGAAAACTAGGGCATGTGAGTTTTCCTGTGGTTAAAAAATGTTGGAATGTTCTGAAGGCTTGAAGATAAATAATTGTGAAAATTATTTGGAATGTCCAGTATGTAAATGTGCAAAATCCAAAAATAGCCCTAGGCCTAAAACATCTGTAAGAAGTACATCACAGACCATCCAACTTGATTAAGACTAAGGTTTTCAATATGTCAGAAAAGTTTTTTTTTGACCATTGTTGACAATTTTAGCAGATATGGGTTCACATATACACTTAAGCACAATTGAGAAACATTGAATAAATTTAAGGAATTCTGCAGGAGGGTAGAGACCCAAAATAATGTAAAAATCAAACAAATAATGACAGACAGAGGCTCAGAGTTCCTGTCAAAAGAATTCAAAGCCTGAATAGTTGAGCAAGGCATGATACACTATACCACATCAATGTTTTCATCTTTTCAGAACAGCATAGGTGAATGCAGGAACAGGGTGCTGCAGACTATGATTCGGTGTGTCCTTGAAGACACTGACTTAAGTGAAGGTTATTGGGGTGAAGCACTCTTGTATTGTAATTACACATTGAATAGAACCTGGTCCAGTGTGATTAATAAAATGCCATACGAGGCAATGTACAATAGAAAGCCAATACTATCACATCTACATGTATTTGGAGTATACGCTGAGGTCCACATACCATACCTGTCAAGTATCCCATTTCCCCCAGGAAAACCCCTTATTTTTACCCCTCTTCCCGCCCCCTCCCATTTTATTAATTTCCCCGTAATATCCCTTATTATTATTATTTTTTTAAAAAATCCTGACCGGAGCCCTCACAGGCGAAGCTGCAGTATGTTTTTCCTGCCTCCAGAGGCTGCTGTCTGTGGCTTTTTGCTTGTGGAAGGAGAGAGAGGTGGTGGTGGGAGGGGCCTTCTGTAGTTTCTCTTTCATTTCTCTTTCCTGCCACATGGTCATGGAGGCTTCGTTTTTTGCTGCTGAGCTGGTCAGAGCCACCATGGGACGGGAGTCTACTCTAGGTGAGCGATATTTCATATATGCAAGAGCAAATCAGTTCTTGGTCTCTCACTCTCATGGTTTATTGAGCTGTTTCTGCCCTGCCTCCTGGCTGGAGGCTTTGGTTTCTGTTCTAGAGTTAACTTGGGAGGGGGGGGGATGTTGCTTGATCACTATATGAGAGAGAGAGAGAGAGAGAGAGCGCACCCCACCTTCTAACAAACCATCTGGAGGGAGATTAACTCCTCAGCTGCTGGGAGGCTTGGAAACTACAGAGGTTGCTTTTTACTTTACTAATTCCCTTCCTTAAGCTGGATCCGACATTCTCAGGTGTTGGTGCTTCAATTGGTTATTATTATTATTATTATTATTATTATTATTATTATTATTATTATTATTATTATTATTATTATTATTATTATTATTATTATTATTATTATTATTATTATTATTACTTTAAATTTATATACCGCTTACCTTATCATCTGACAACTCAAAGTGGTTTACAACAGGGTACAGAGATACAATAAATGCAAAAATACAACATAAACTATACAATAAAAATATCTAATACAATACCCCCCCAATACAGACAGAGGAGCACAAAAATAAATTCAATACAAAAATCAATAACCTTGAATTGCAGTGAGGAACAAATAGATTGGTTAATTTGGGGGAATTAATCCCTTGCTCCTCCACCCTAATGGGGTGTATGTGTCTAGCCTTGTGCAGGGCTAGTTCATTAAAACCAAGCTGCTTACAAGCAGTTGGTAACCCTAGGGGGCTGGTTTACAATTCTGCACTTTGCTTCCCAGGAAAAAAAATAATAATTAAAAATGAGTAAACAAGAAAGAAAACAAAACAAAAGTCCCCCAAGAAGATGGGGAAAGGGTTCCTTTGCCCACACAGCTTTGTGCCCATTGCATCTAAAATACCATCTCACCATCTTATTTTTGGCCACCCCCTTCTTTTGTCCTGCACCTTTCCCAGCATCAAAGCTTTCTCAAGTGAATCCTCTCTTCTCATTTGATGTCCAAAGTACTTTAGCGTCATCTTTACTATTTGACCTTTAATGAGCAGTCAGGGTTGATTTCTTCTAGGATCGACCTATTTCTAACACCACATTTCAAAGGCATCTATTTTTCTGCGCTCAGCTTTCCTAATGGTCCATCTCTCACACCCATATATTACCACCGTGAATACCATTGCTTTGACTATGCAATTTTTTGTTTACAAGGTGATGTCTCTACTTTTAACTATGTTCCCCAGGTTTCTCATAGCTTGTTTCCCAAGCATCAGTCGCCTTTTTATTTCATGGCTGCAATCACCATCTGCAGCGATCTTTGATCCTATGAAAGTAAAATCTGCCAGTTGTATCCAACTCTAGGGTGTAGTGCTCATCTCCATTTACAGCCAAAGAGCCAGTGCTGTCTGTGTTTGCAGACATTTTCATAGCCATGTGGCAGGCATGACTAGAGCCCAGCAAGTCACATGGCTATATTTGGCCACGCCCACAGATTTGGCCACACCCACAGATAAGAAAAAAAGGAGACAAGGTCTCACAAAAATTGAGATTCATGGGATATGAGCCAGGCTCAAAGGCGTATAGATTCATAGATACGTAGCACAGGTGCCCATCTTCAATGGGGGGGGGGGGGTTGGGGGGGCTCAACCCGTGGGGTGGGGGTGGCTTGGGGAGGGTTTTTTCCTTTTTGCCTCCCCCCACACCGTTTGTGATGCCCCCTGGATCTCAGTAAAATAACCTGGGCAGACTCACACCGGCATGATGATGAGGGAGGGATGGTAGGTATTGAGGGGGAAGTTTAGGAGGAAAGGAAGATGGGAGGGTAAGAATGAGGGAGGGAAGGAAAGAAGGGGAGAACTGCTGGAGGTAGGGAAGAAAGGATGAGAGCTAATTAACTGGCTATGGCCGGGGAGGGGGGGTATTTGTTGTATGTTTAGGTTTTTCGGACCCTGATACACCCCAACACAGAGAGACTCTCTCTCTCTCTCTCTCTCTCTCATTCAGGCACACCCACACACCCACACCCATGAGTAACTGATCTGGAACCCACTGTCTTGTGCGTTGTCTTGCATACACACAGACACACACTCCCTGTCTCTCACTCACACAGCATTGATGTACATTGAAAGTGTCTCGTTCCAGGGCTGTAGAGGTTTAAATGGAACGGGTTTGTTCCATCCACATCAGGACCTTTCCCCATCAATCATTCACTCTCAAGTTCAACCACTTGCAGTCCAACATGCAAATCAGCTCTCTCCAATATTCTGTTTCCAGACCTGGCTGGTAAACTGCTATTTTTCTCCCATGGCACCATGGGAATTGTAGTTTCTGTTCTTTTCCCCATTTTGTGGGGCTTAGGCCCCACTCTCGGCCCCCGGACCCTCACGGCGCTGATCTTGGGGACAAAAGGTAGGTGTGTGCGGATAGGCTCCAGGGGTGTGGGTGTGCATTCCGCACATGTATGGCCACACCCCTTTCTTATAGGTATAGATTACTCCAAAATAATCATGTCCAGATCCACAAGCTCCAATACTAATTGGAACAAATTACATTCCAATGAGGTTATAATAGATAAGAATGATAACATCAATAGTCACTCACAATCAATTATGTGTGAATCAAAGGGTTGCCAAACAAACTTCAAGACCGACAATAAAAAAGATCAATTTGACCTATGTATGGGTGAAAGTGTAACTGAAGCACCTCTCAGAAGGTCAGACAGATCTAACAAAAACAAGTTACCTGAGAAAATGAGAGACTATGTAATGGCCATTGATAATGCCATAGTCACACCCAGAAATTATCAAGAAATACTCTCACTCCCAAATGATGAACAGATAAAATGGAAAGAAGCAATAAAAACAGAAATGGACAGCATTAAAGGGCTAAATGTATATACACCTACTGAAGTCCCAGACAACCATAAGGTAATAGGCACAAAATGGGTCTTCAAGGTCAAGCCATTAGAATTCAAGAAGACACTTTACAAGGCCAGGTTAGTAGCCCAAGGTTTCTCCCAGACATATCCTGATGATTACACCGACACGTACTCACCCACTATGACGGCTGATAGTGTCAAAACAGTTCTAGTTATTGCATTCATTATGAAGGAACATGTAAATCAATTTGATTTACAGATGGCCTACTTACATGCGTATTTAGATAAGGAGATATATGTAAAAGCACCACCGGGAATTAGCCACGATGAAGGAAGGACATGGTTCCTCAACAAAAGTTTGTATGGGTTACGCCAATCAGGCAAGAGGTGGTATGACTGTCTGACAGAAAAGCTAGAAAAAAATGGGTTTCATTGCCACCTTAGTTGATGAATGCGTGTTCATCAAAAGAAACCAAGGGGAAACCGAATTTTTTTTTGGGTTATCTTGACAATATTTTATATATTGGAAAAAGTAAACTTAAATGTGATGAATTTGCTGGGTAACCCACAAGAAACATTGAGAAAAATTTGGGAGCAAGATCTTAATGTCAGTATCACAGAGTCGGATTGGAAAAACAAATGGAAAAAAATAATTATGAGAACTATGTCTGTCAGAGTAAAAGAACATAATTTTAAAATGATTTGGAGATGGTATCTGACCCCAGTGCGGTTACATCAGATAGATAAAAATAAAAGTCAAATGTGTTGGCGATGTAAAAATAAACTGGGAACATGTGAGCACATGTGGTGGAGCTGCAAGTTGGTAAACGAATTTTGGGGGAAAATAGAGAATGAGATTTCTAGAATTTTTGGGGAGAACCTAAAGCTGGGGCCAGGTACAGCTCTGCTGACAGACACAGGAAATATGAGTTTAGATAAGGATAAAGAAGAGCTGCTTACAGTGTGTTTGACAACTGGAAGACAATGTATAGCGAGAAATTGGAAGAGTGATCTAATATTGAAGATCAAAGACTGGTATAGGGAAATGTGGGAGATAGCTTTGAATGACAAATTAACCTGGGAGCTGAACAAGATAAAGGGTATAGTAAAGGGGAATAGATTTTGGAAAATTTGGTATCCATTTGTAGACCCCGCCGGTACTAGAGGAGACCGAGGCAGGCCAGCACCGGAACATTATAGTTTTTGGAAACTGTGAAATAATGAGTGACACCGCATCCTCCAGGGCAATGCACAGTCACATTGGGTGAGTTTTTATTTATTTATTTATTATTTCGATTTCTATACTGCCCACCTGGCCAAGGCCAACTCAGGGCAGTTCACAATGATGGTCAGAAAAAGAACAAATAGGGTATATAGGAACTCAAGTATTTCTTTTATGTCATTTGTATTTTAGAAAGGAACATTAACAAAGAGTTAAACAAGATAAGGTAGAGTGAAAATAGATGGATCATTGAAACCTATTACTCTACTGACAATTATCGTCTGAAGTAGGATGCAATATAATGTTGAATATTATACTTAAGGTGTACTACTTGTATTTCAGTACTCTTAGCTAATACATGACTATCTTATTCTAATGTTTTATCTTTTTTATGTCTGCATTTTTATATGTAATTTTTCTTTATATATGTATTTTGTATTTTTTAAATGTAATTAATGTTTTGTTTTGTTTTTAAATGTGATGAATTTGCAAAGAAGCTTCAAAAACACTTCTCACTAAAAGCCTGGGAAAGGTAGATAAATATTTGGGAGTCCAAATTACCGAAACAAAAAATGGATCACACTCTCCCAAAGAGAGAAAATTATTAACATGCTAGATGCCAAGCCCTGTAACACCCCTATGCAGACAGACTTTTTGACAAATATGTATAGCGAGGAAGAAATATTCACAGAAAATACTTTGTACAGGTCCACAATAGGGTCACTTTTATACTTAGCAAATTGGATGAGGTCGGATATAGCGTTAGTGGTGAACGTATCCCGATAAATTAGTAATCCAAGGGTATACCACTGGAATGTAATAAAGAGATTACTAAGATACCTAAAATACACATTAGAAGCAAAACTGTCACTCACCCCAGAAGCATCCGAAAATCCAAAGGTCTCGTGTTATGCATATGCAGATTGGGCTGGTGACACTAAATCAAGAAAGAGCACATCAGGTTACGTGGTTTTCTTAAACAATTGTCCAATCTACTGGTACACTGAGAAGCAAAAACTTGTATCCACTTCCACGGCCAAAGCCGAATATGTGTGCTTATCCAAAGCCACAAACTACCTAATATGGTTTAACGATCTAATTTCTGATATGTGGGAAAAGCCATCATACCCGATTGTTATCCATGAAGATAACAAGGCCGCAATAGAAATTTCAAAAGCAGATGCGGTGGGCCGCAGGTCAAGACATATAGACATTAAATATAAGCATGTAAGGCAGATGTCTAAGAAGTGATTTATTGAAACCAGACATTGTGAAGCAAAAGAACAAATAGCAGATGTATTAACCAAGCCTCTTCCATCTGGCCAATATGCATACCTTACTGAAAAATTATGTGTACATATGTAAATAATGCATTGCGTATCCTTTTCTATGGCAACTCCATTTCCTATGTAGAATCAGTCAGATGTTAGAAGGGGTTTTGTCAAGATGTAATATCTTTCTGATTCTCCTACAATGCCCATAATGCATTATCATCTAGACCCCACCCACCTTGTATATAAAGCACTTACCACTCATATTCTTCTCATTCTCATTGATGTTCCTGTA
Organism: Bradypodion ventrale; assembly: GCA_035047345.1. Taxonomy (NCBI): domain Eukaryota; kingdom Metazoa; phylum Chordata; class Lepidosauria; order Squamata; family Chamaeleonidae; genus Bradypodion; species Bradypodion ventrale. The sequence goes on from JAWDJE010000002.1 coordinate 148,621,383, forward strand.
TGTTGATGATCCTGAAAAGAAATATAAGGAAGGAATAAATATTTGTTGTCTTGATTCTTGACTCCTGTTATTTGGCTAGACCATTGGACAACCTGACAATGTCTGAATACCAGATGTTGGGGACAAAGAATGAAACCTGAAAAGCTAAGAGTAGATTAACCCTGCAGGATTCTTGTTTGCTCTTAATCTAGCCAATTAAAGGAGTGGTAGTTGATCTTCCTTTCCCACTGAAGCACATTTTGTTTGTTATAGGGCAGCATGGTCATAGACAGTCAAACTGCAATTTATACATTTTAATAACTGGGACTGTAATAATTGAGATATAGAGGACAAGAACAAAGGTGAGGCAGAATTCATATTTTTGAGCAATCCTCCATTTTAAAACCTCATTCTTCGTGGGAAACTAGAGTAACAGGGACAAGGATTCAGCACTATTCTCTGCTTACTGAACTGGTTTGTTAGAGGAACATGGGTATTTTTTCCACTTGAAGTGGCATGGCACCTATCTATGCAAATAGTACTTGTCCCTATGTGTGCCTGGCTTGCATTTAGCTCCAAGATTATGAAACCTGTACACCCGAGACTTGGCATGCATGTCCATGGAATCCTAAGCCTGCACCTTGCAATTGTTTGCTTTTGAAAACTTAGTTTGATTTAAACGAGTGAGTTGTTTGCAACACCATATTTATTCAACAGATGGCAAACTTCCCCAAATAACAGGAAGCTGCTTTCAGGCCGGCCCTGTTCATTTCTTCATTTAGTGAGAAATGGTCTTGCTGTTTGCTAATAGTAGGATGGGGGAAAGAGGGGAGAAGAAAGGGCAGGAGGAGCACTAGAGCGGAGGGAAAGAAAGAAAGGAGAGAAGCGAAGCCACCACTGGAAGGAAAGATCGCCTTGAAGGAGAAAAGGGGCAAGGCTGTTTCCAAGGAATTTCTTGTGAAACTATTTCACCACTGATATTTGCACAATATGCCTCCCTTTCTCTTCCCCCATTGATAAAGGAAAAAAAACTACTGTTGCAGTGACCTCTCATGCATATTTATATACAAAAATAAGCCCCATAATAAACTCAGCATTGTTTTCATACAGAGGCTGAACAGCTGCCCATGGGAAGCCTGCCAGGAGATCATCATGAGCACAGCTGCAACTTCTCTCCCTGGCAACTGAGGCATGATGCGGCCCACAGCCATCTAGTCTCTGGAGGTCTTAAACCTCCCAGGACTTATCTCAACTTTACAGCTGAGAGGCACACCCTGGAGCAGTGAACTTTGCAGACACCAGGGGCTTAGGTAAAGCTTGTCCCTGTTCGAAGGTCAGTTGTATCCGACTTTAGGGTGCAGTGCTCATCTCCATTATAGTCAGAGAGCCAGTGCTGTCTATGTCTGCAGATGTTTCCATGGACATGTGGCAGGCATGACTAGACACCGTAGTGCACGGAACACTGTTTACCTTCCCACTAAAGTGGTCCCTATTTAACTGCTTGCAATTTCTTGCTTTACAACTGCTAGGTTGGCAGGAACTGAGACAGAGACAGCTCACTCTGTCGTGCAGCACTCGGGTCCCAAATCGCTGACCTTCTAGTCATCAAGTTGAGCATCTTAACCACTAAGCCACTGCAGTCCCCCAGGGGCTTGCTCCCAGGTAAATGGTTATGGAAGCGCAGCCTGACTCATTATATATTTAATGTGTACACAGTAATGTGTATTATTTGATGCCATGAGGACTCACTCTTATGTTTGACGAAGTAGACTTGATCCACGAAAGCTCACATTTAAATACAGGAACTAGTCTTTAAGGTGCCACAACATTTGTTTGTCTTTTTGTTGCTGTTGTTTTGTTTACTCTCTGATAATAATAAGACCGCAGCCCCTTACTCTCTGATATGTGTATACAGGCTTTCAGTCATGCAACCAAACCTCCATGTGGCAGGGCCATAGCCCTTATGGGAGGCCACGCTTTGCCAGGGTGGGCAAACTGCTAACTCAGGGTGGTCCAAAGCCACCCTGACAACCCCGACTATGCCCCTGCCATGTGGCCGGCCAGGAACCTGCCAGTATGGCCTTGTTAAGTCTGCCCAAGGGATGGATTTGGATAAGTGTGGGAAAGTGGACAAAAGAGGCCGGCGGACCCCCCCCCTTTTTTTTTGCCCTTCCTTCAAGGTCTCTCAGACAGCTATCTAAAGCTTGGGTGCACAAACTTTTCAGGTTGTGGGCCAGTCACGTGGTTCAGGGAGCCCATCACTCCAGCCCATGGGCCAGATCTGGCCTTCAATGCCAATTCATCCGGCCCACGAAGCCCTTGTCGCACCCGGAAGTGGAAGTAAAACATGCCCACAAAGCCCTTATCGCTCCTGGAAGTGTGTGGGTTGCCCGTGGGAATAATTGGCAATTAAACCTCTCCCCAGGGGTTCCCTCGGCGGCGACAGACCCGGGAATCATCTGGGCTCGGCTGGAGAGGAAATTGGGAAGATAAAGTGAGTTAGTTAGAGATGAACCATAACCCAGGCTGGGGGCAAATATAGTAGGGCAAACAAACCAAAGCAGACAGAGGACAAGTTAGATACCCGGAGTCAATACACATAGACCCCGAGATTAGGGCAGGAACAATGGGTTTCGACAGCCCAAGGCAATTAACTGCGGGCTGTCCATTACCACAGGGCAACTTCCAAGAGCGGGCATTGTAGCTGACCCCTGGAAAACGCCACCACATACGAAAGCCTTCTGTATAGGGGCGGCACAAATGCCCTAGGCACGTGTCACAAACCCCAAGGCAGTGTAATAAATATGTACCCCAGACTCTGGTCGGGGCTGGACTTCACCGCACGGTTGCCTCCGCATGTCTTCCTTGCACGGCCAGCCGTTCCAACAGAAGTGGCAGTAAAACGCGCCGTGTGGGCGTGTTTTACTTCCACTTCCGGGAGCGACGAGGGGGTCCGTTGGCCAGACGAATTGGTGTCGAGGGTCGGATCCGTAGTTTGGGCACCCCTGGCCTGAAAAAGCCACCACGTGTTGAAGGCCACCCCGCGCGCACCCCTCGGTCTGACAAACGAGTCAGAGCCCGAGTGTGGGGAGCGGGGGTAGGGACGGCACCACCGAGACGGTCCTGTGAGGAGGAAGAGGACGAGGACAGCTCAGAAGAGGAAGGGAGGGCTGACTCATCATCCGCCCTCAGCCCAGCGTTACCTCCGGAGGAGGAGGAGCTCTGCAGCTGCGAAAGGAGGCGGCGGGGAGCACCAGCGCCTGACATCAGAGTTCCCCTCCCTCCCTTCGCTGCCTCTGCCTGCGTGCTGCCGTCGGGGCCAGCGAGCAATAGGGGCCAAGCCTGTCTGCCCGCCTGCCAACCCCATCACGCCCTCCAGGAGTGCAGCGATCATGAGGCGCCCTCCGCGGCCGGGCCCGGCGCACTAGATCCCCCGGCGTAGTCGGGGGGCTGGACGGGGGGGGGCGTCCCTAGTGTCCCGTCCCTCCCCCTCGGGCAGGGCAGGCAAGAGGATGAAGGAACTGCCCGGCGCCTCGCTCCTGAAGGCTTGCCGCCTCCTCGTGCTCTTCTGCCTCCTCCACCTCTTGGCCGTGGTCATCTACTCCCTGGCCGGCAGCAGCATGCTCAGCCTCCGGTGGAGCCCCGAGCCGTCGTCGCCCCGGGCGGGCCCGGCCACCAGCCGGCGGGGGGTGAATGGCTCCAGCCCGGCCGCGGACTGTCCCGAGCCCTCCCCTTTGCTGGGTAAGCAAGCAAGCGTTCTCTCTTCTTCTTCCTCGCTTCCCTGCGGAGCACGCGGGCAGACTCGGCTACTACTAGGGAGTCCCTTCGCCACCCGGGGCTTCCCTTGGGCACCTCGAAAGCCCGGGTGGCCCCCGTTGGCAGGCTGCGCCTGCTTCTCGCCCCACGTGGCTCCGGGTGGTCGCCGCTTAATTCGTCCTCCCACCCTTTCCTCTGCCTGCCTGCCTGCCCTCTCGGAAGCCCCCTTCCTTCCTCCCCTTCGAGGGTGACTACGTTTCCTGGAGTTTTGCCCCGGCACGTGGGCAGGCAAGGAAGGGTCCTCGGAGGGGCTAGAGCAGGGGTGCCCAAACTATGGCCTGTGGGCTGAATCCGGCCCCTGATGCCAATTCATCTGGCCCACGAAGCCCTCGTCACTCCCGGAAGCGGAAGTAAAGCGCGCCCAGATGGAAGCGACGAAGGCTTCGTGGACGCGGTTTACTTCCACTCCTGGGAGCGACGAGGGCTTCATGGGCTGGATGAATTGGTATCGAGGGCCGGATCGAGTGATGGCCCCCCTGAACCACGTGACTGGCCCGCGGCCTGAAACGTTTGGGCACCCCTGCTTTAGGGGTCTGTCCTAGAGACCATGAAGGAAGAGCGAAAGACGGGCGCGAGCGAAAGACGGGCGCGGGTTTTTTTACTTCCGCTTCCGGGAGCGACAAGGGCTTTGCAGGCCTGACAAATTGGTGTCAGGGTCCGGCCCACATGCCATAGTGACTGGGGCCTCGAGCCACGTGACCGACCCATGGTCCGAAAAGTTTAGGCACCCCTGGGCTACAGGCACCTGGGTTGCAGGCAGGGGGGGGGGAGGAGACCCGGACGGCAGTCCGGTTCGTGCCGTGCCGCGAGCCCCTTGTAAGGGGTCACTCGATCCCGTGCCGATTTCGTGGCCAGGAAAATCAGACGTGACTTTCTGAGTCGGTTTAGACAGGATCAGGTAGCATGGCTGCGCCTCCTGTGACTCCCCTCTTGCTTGGGGAGGGGAGTCGTCCCTGTCAGGTTGGCGACGATTTCTGGACTCTACGGCTGCCAGCCTGTTTCCACACACTCCCCCCCCCCCACAAGTCCCAGTCAGTTCCTACTGAAGCGAAGAATCGAATCGGGTGGTTCTGATGGGAAAAGCGGGCAGGCTTGGACTACCCACGCCAGATCTTCCTTCTCCATTACAGCCCCTTCTTCCCGGGGCATACCTGTCAAGTTTTGGAAAATTTCTGTCAAATAAGGGAAATTTCCCAACCAAAATGGGAAACTGGACAGCTATGCTTATCCTGTGCTGGCCTCCAGTCTAACTCCAGTCTAATTGCAGTCTAACTAATATAGGATGACACTGGGAAAGAGTGTAAAATACGGGGGTTTGACAGAAATTTCCTGGAACTTGACAGGTATGTCCCAGGGTGGCTTTCTCTCTCCCACTACCCCCCTGGGTAGTTGTAGGTCCTGCGGGTCAGCCAGCCCCACAGTTACAGCTTTGGCCCATGAGTCACTTGCGCCACGTGGAGGAGCCTGCGGTGGTGGTGGGGGAGATACTCTTGGCAAAGCAATCAAATACACTTCTATACAACCCCATAGCGCTTAGTGCATTCTTTGGGTGGTTCACAAGTTAATTAGCATTTGCCCCCACCCCCACATGTTGGGTCCTTATTTTACCGACCTCGGAAAGATAAAAGGCTGAGTTCACCTTGATCTCTGGCCAGGATCGAACTCACAACGTTCTGGCTGCACAAGTTTAACCACAACGCCACCAGGGCTCCTTCCCTGTGGGCGGCTATGCAGACTCAAACATCCCCCACGCCACCCCAGCTTTCCTTGTTCCTTGGAAATCCACTGAACACCTGGTTATGGAACACACCTTTTCTTGGATAAGGGTGCCAGAAGTGGTCCAGAGTATGGGATGTTTTGAATATTGCCTTGCCGCCCCCACACCATCAATTTTGAGTTTGCTTAGACCCCACAACAGGGAAATGTGTAGGTCAAACGTAGGCTTTGAGCAAGGTGATAAATCCTGCTGCCTGTGGAATTTGCGACGGGAAACAATCTGTTACAATTTCTTGTACACAATTTTATTTTCTCCCCACATTTTCTTTTATGGGGCAAACGTGCACTTCAAAAGTTTGTTCCTATGGGGCAATGACTTGTACTGTCTCACCCAGCACATACACACACACACACACACACCCGCTAATGCAGCATCAGAAACAGCTTCTAAAACAGGGATTCTCAACCTACAGCCCATGGGCTGGATGCAGCCCACAGCACCATTTCATGTGTGTCCCCCACTGCCTCCACCACACCATGAAGTGCCATGTGGTGGAGGAAGGGCAAAATGGCCCTCCGGCCCCTGAAGCTAGCTGAGGGAGCGTGACCTGTCTCCCAGCTTTAAAAGGTTGAGAACTCCTGTTCTTTAATTATATATACAGTATATATTGTGAGGACTGGTTTGTGTTTGAAGAAAAGATTAGTCTGGAGGCTGTCTGTTTATTCATTAGTTTCTTATCTTTGGAAATATGTCCAACAGGCCTTATAGTTTTAAAGCCAGTTCCACCAAAGTATCCTTTGCAGGCGCTGTTTATTCTTTCTGTGGCCATCACTGTATATTTATTGACTGACTGAATTGATTAGAGTTGTATCCCACCATAATTAGTGCAAGCATTACTCTGGGTGGCTAATAGTATAAAATAGACCAAACAAACACAAAGTATTACATATGGATACACCAAAATCAAAAACAAATTTACAAGATGAAACAAATAACCTGAGTGATATGAATAAAATGCCCACCTAGATGACATCCATGAGTCAACTAAATTCACCTTTGAACCAGTAAACTACCTTCACAAGTCACATGTCTAATAGTGAGCAATTATGGGAGTTGCACTTCAGAACCTGAGACTTTTGGAAGTTTTCCACAGCTGCCAATTTTGTAACATTCTCAGAGAACATCAGTGTTGAGTTGTATCTTGGAAGTTTGCTTGGATTTGTTTTCCATGAGGACACTCATATTTCTGTCTATCTTTCTTCTGAAGAGAGATGGATTTCTTGATTTTCAAAATACGTTTCAGTAAATATCTCATGAGGATAAGAGTAAATATTTCATGAAGATAAGAGTGTTGAGATAAATTCCCAGTAAAAAAGAAAACTTTGAAGTGGATATTATGTGTTCTTTGTATACATAAAAAGATAGAATCTTGTGGCATATCACAGACAGTTGTTGGAAGGTCTCATCAGGATGCATGTAGTAGACTAGTTATGGCAAATCTTTCAGAGACTGAGAGCCAAAACTGCAACCCAAACCCCACTTACTTATCACAAAGTGTCAACATAGCAACAGGGGAGGAAGGAAATGCTCCCATTGGGCTGCTGGGCAGAAGAGCTGGGCAAACTCTGTGCTGGGGTGACTGCATGGGTGCTCACAGAGAGGGCTCCAAGTGCCACCTCTGGCGTGCATGCCATAGGTTCGCCACCACTGTAGTAGACTGTGAATAGCCAAATTTTGATTGCTGCATTTTTTAGTTTAAAAAACCATTTACTGTAGTTGAAAAATCAGCCGGGGGGGTGGTATGTGTGGGAGATTTGGGATTAGCAGTACAAGAGTGTTAACATTTTTTCCCTAGAAAAGAAGCTTAGGTTTCTTTTCAGTAGAAAACGGGGTAGATAAGTCAGCTTGTTTTGTTTTTACTTTTAAAACAAACACTTGCGCTTTTGAGAAGGTTCTTGTTTAGGGATTTGTGCAATGCCCTGGCTGATGAAAAGTCTTGCCTTATTCAAAAGCAAATTTGTTTATGATATTTTAGTGGGCCATTAACGGCATTACTGAACTCTGTTTTGGATTTTGCACATGGATTTCACAATTGTGTTTCTTTCTTCTCCGGAAAAAGCAGTTGGTAGTTTTTCTACAGCTTTGAAAGATTCCTCACTGTTGAAGAACAGAGAAGCAGCAGCTAAAAACAGCAATGTTGGGTTTAAAACTGTGGTTCGTTTCTGGTTTCTGTTCCTTTCCCTATCATGTGTGTGATTTCACATTGCTGCTTATGTACGGTATGCTGTCTGGATAGCTCAGTGGTTTGTATCTGGTTGGGGTTTGATTCCCCATTGTGTTTCTCAAGAGACGAGCCAGCCTGTGTAGTCATAGACAAGGTGCACAGTTCCAAGGTGTCTCCAAATGAAAGAGTAAACCTCTTCTGTCTATTCTCTACCTAGAAATCCCTGAAAAGGTTTGCTGTAAATCAGAATTGATGAAACGGCACACAATTAATAATTATCATTATACATTAAAAGCTGACACCATTTGTTGTGTGTTTGTCTCTATCACTCTCTCCTGACTACATACATATTGCTTTGTCTGTTTTCCACTTCAGACACACATACCTGTAATAGGAATGTATCAGTGATGTGCTGCAATTTGTTTACTACCCCCACCTACCCTAACTCTGTGGGCATGGCTAACTCTGTGGGCCATGCCCACTTAGCCTCCCTACACCATGGCCTGGGGTAGGGAGGTGGGTGTGGCTGGCCAAGTGGGCGTGGCCTGGGGGAATTTCCACTACCGGTGCCCGGGCACCTGTGGGCACCTGTAGCAGTGTAACACTGGAATGTATATCATGTACTGTATTTCAATTTTTTAGAGATCAATTTGTGATCTTTTGTTGACTAACTTCAAAAGTGAGACACCCCTTAATTTTGAAATGCATTAAAGAATCATGAATGCTGACTGATTAATCTTTCTCACATTAGGTCGGGCGAAAGGAACTGCAGAATGAACTCACCAAAAGGTGACTTCATTTTGGCAGTTTCACATCTGGCCTAAACATGGAAGTTGACTTTAGATGTCCTGCACGTAACACTTGCAAATTAATTAATATTCTAAACAAAAACTTTTCAGGGATGGTGTTTCTGTACCTGAAATCTTTTTGTACCAAATATGAATTAGAAGAAACATACCTATTCCTATTTGTGAAAAATTGTTAGTTCTATAACAATATTTTTGTGAAATTATGGTGTCAGATTGTTCCGCACATAATGATGGAATGGCCTTGATGTGAAGAAGGATGAGTGTATCTTAGCCATTTAAAAAATAACAGTAAACAAACTAAAAAAATACCTTTAAATATCTTAAGTATTTTTTCTGCAGCTTCTCCAGTGGCTTAATGGTTAAGATGCTGAGCTAGAGACTTGGGAACATGAAAAGAGCTTCGTTCGGGCATACCCTAAGCAGAGTTTCTCCAGCAAAAATCCTTTCAACTCAGAGTAATCTCTGACGTGAAATTATTATTACAGTATATGTATTTTTCTAAAGAAGCTGTTCAACGAAATTTGCATTTGAGCTATTTATTTATTACATCTATCCCACCTTTCCCCAAAAAAGCTCAAGGTGTAGTATACTTGCTTGTCCACAGCCCTAGAACAGCCCTGTGAGTTATAGAATCATAGAGTAACTGAGTTGGAGGGCCTTTGAAGTCATTGAATCCAACTTCCTGCTCAATGTAGGAAACCGAATCAAAGCGGGTTGTTCAGTTTTCTCTTGAAGAAGAATAACTCTGCTGTCAAGTTGATTCCACCTTAATGTGACCCTTTGCATGGTTTTTAAGCTAAAGAATACGTAGAAGAGGTTTACCATTCCCTTCGGATAGCATCCTTGGACTGTGATGCTTGCTCATGGCTACACAGGTTGGCTCTTCTTGAGGAAGGCACAGTGAGGAATTGAACTCCCAACCATATGCCTAAGCATATTAGGCATCCAACCATCCCATGAGATGCAACAGGCTGCTAGAGAGACAGACTTTGGGGCCAAAGTCATGCAATGAGTTTCATAGTTTATTCAGGATTAGAACCTGTGCTTTAACCACATTGTTCTGCATTTGCTTCAGCTCTAAGGTTTCTTTTTTGAAATCAGGCAGCCATCCACTTCGTCGAGCACTGTTAACATTGTACTTTCTTGGAATATTCAGCCATGTCAATATTAATAGAAATGACAAAAGGCAGAAATGGTAGAGTGTTGGATGGGCACAGCAGAAACGTGGGTTCTAATCTCAACCATGAAATGCTTTAGGTAGGTGACCTTAGTCCAGTCACACATGCTTAGGGTGACCTAGCTTCCAGCATAATTGTGAGGGGAAAAGTGGAGAGAAGGAGAGCTATGTAAATGCTTTGGCCACTTTATTTATTCTCTTTATTATACTTTCATACAGTATGATTTAATATAAACATTACTCAGGGTGGTTCCCTGACACTGAAGTGCAAATTTAAATAAAAAAAACTGTTTGAAAATAATAAGAACGTAACAAAACATTTAACAAGCCTTTCATTAGAAGAAAGATAAGATAAGTGGAGCAAATATTTGACCATCCTATAGTGATCACAAAGCTATTTGCCTCAGCTACACAATGAAGACTCCTACTGACTGAAATCTAGTAGTAAATCTGAACTAAAGTAGGCCCATTAAATCGACAGGAATTTAGTGAGTCAACTCCTCTGTAAGTTTCATTGATTCAATAGGCCTATTCTAGTTACATCTACCTGCTGGATTTTAGCCTCTGTCTCAATTCAGATTGGTGTCTCTTAAAATTTAAGGGAACTTGCTCAAAATTACGTGGTGGTAGTAGTTCCTGTTCCCAACCCCTATTACTTTTCTAGGTCCCTCAGCCATCTAGGAATGGCTTGCAGCTTTTTACTTAGTTGCTTCTGTTTGAGCTTGGTCCTGTCAAGTGAAATTGAGTCCCAGAACTTCCTGTTTTGACCTTGAGTTGTTGAAGACACTAAATATATCCACTGACCTATAAACACCCACAGTATGGAAACATAGACAGGGACTGGCTCAGGTTGTTCAGTGAGCCACATACTACACATGCCTCTTGTGGCTCACGTTCGCCACATTTTGTGGCCAATTCATTCTTTAAATAAATTATCCCTTATTGTGTGAAGACTTTTCTTGGCCTGTTTGCCACCAGTAAATTTCACTGGGTTAGAGGATAAAAATAAATTACTTGTGGAATATAAATAAATGTTATGAGTGATGGGCAATTATTATTATTACTTGTGGAATATAAATAAATGTTATGAGTGATGGGCATTTTGTGTCTTCAGTTGATAGTCTGATAGTGTACTCCTATTTAGTTATCCTTAGACAAAAATCTCACAAAGTAATGGCACAAACCTAAATTCAAGTTAAGGTGAGTTTGAAGAGGGCAAAAGCCACTTGTGCCAGCAAAAGTGCCTTTAGGCAGGGTGGTGGCTTAGTGCTTAAGACGTTGAGCTTGACAACCGGAAGGTCTGCAGTTCAAGAACTGAGTGTTTGTGTGATGGAGTGAGTGTCTGTCACCTGTCCCAGCTCCTGCCAACCTAGCAGTTTGAAAGCAAGAAATTGCAAGTACATAAATCATACCTGTCAAGTTTCAGGAAATTTCTGTCGAACCCCCATATTTTACACTCTTTCCCGCCATCATCCCATATTAGTTAGACTGCAGTTAGACTGGAGGCCAGCACAAGATAAGCATAGCTGTCCAGTTTCCTGTTTTGGCCAGGAAATTTCCCCTATTTGACAGAAATTTCCCGAAACTTGATAGGTATGACATAAATAGCTACTGCTTCAGTGGGAAAGGTAACAGCAATCCCATGTGCTTCAGTGTCTTGTCATGCTTGCCAAATATCCACAGAAATGTCTGCAGATGGTTATAAATAGAGATGAGCACCACATCCTAGAGTTGGACACAACTGGCTTTCTAACAAGTGAGACCTAACCCTTTGCTTATTGTTAGCTGCTGATTGGTAGTTGTCAGCTCAGTTTTCCATGGTGAGTGTGCTAGGCTTGTGGTTTTTACCAAACGCCACTCCCTTTGCTGAAATGGGAGGGATTTAGATACAACTTCTTGTGCAGTAGTATCTGATTCTGAATATTGGCGATTATCATGGCAATTTGGCATGAAGATTGTCCTAGGAACAATATAATGAGGTGGCCTTCCACTTGCCTTCTGCATCGCAGCATGACACCTGTAGCACTGATCCAATCACTTTCCGATCCTGAGCCCTTTTGGCATGCAAAGCCCTCATCAGCCCCAGGCCAATATTGATGAAGCTGCTTTCCTCCATCAAGATGGATTGCAGTGGGATTTAATCCATTTGGGAACCATCACCCTTCTGCATAGCTGTCATGTGTCCCATATCGGCCGGGAACCTCCCGTATTTTAGCCTCTCTTCTGGCAGCGTCCCGTATCAGTCAGACTGCAATACCCTAATGCCGCCACTGGAGGGCTGCACAGGATAAGTATAGCTATCAAGTTTCCCATTTTGTCTGGGAAATTTCCCTTATTTTTAAATCCAAAACTTGACAGCTATGCCCTTCTGTGATGACTTCACTACCAAAGGTTGTTAGTTCTCAGGGTTGTCAGGTTAGTTCACCGCTATCTGACAATTGAGTTTCTGACTGTATTGTCTACTCTATTACCATAGCAGGATAACCTGGCGAGACTGGAGATACACCAGTCCGGCATCCTCAACTGAGGGAGTGTGACCCAGCCCCCGAGTCAAAAAGGTTGGCAACTCCTGGTCTAGCTAGTTAGGATTGAGCCCAAAATTTAGTGGTGCTTATTTCCAGGTAATTGCATATAGAATTGCAGTGCAAAACCCTGTTTGTCAAATTTGGAATGCAGGAACCCCAGAACAACTAGATTCTTTTTTTGGAATACTCATTCTTAACGGCAAAAATAGCTCTTATCATACTGTTCTTGTTTAGCTGTGGAAATATGCTAATAACAGACTAGAAGGGAATTTGTAAGCTTCTCTGTAAGTTGTCCATTTTCATTTTCAACGTTTATTTTCTGAAGTCACTCATCAGAATTTTGATGGGCAGAAATGCATGAAAAACTCACTTCTAAAGGTAAGGTAAAATAGTTCATGGCACAGTTCAATTTCTCTCTGTGTGTATAAATGAGTAAACTAGTACAATACTAAAAAGTTTTTCAGATGATAGAAGTAGAAACTGAACAGAAATTACTTCTGGACAATAGAAACTATTAGTCAAATGCTGCTACTCCTGTTTAATGATCACCTTTAAAGTTTATGGCAGAGACATATATTTTCTGTTAATCAGTGAAAGAATGTGACATTGCCGGTTGCTACCAAAAGTGAAACCTTTACCTTTAGTTACCTTACGAAAAGTGACATAGAGCTATTCATGAGTCATATTTCCTTTACTCAGAGTCAAAGGAGCAGACCTTGTAGCATTCTTTAACAGTGTGTTTTAATGTCCTAAGTCAGTACATTAGCTGATCAGTGCTTTGGGGAATTGACTTAGGCTTTTGGGAATTGAAGTCCAAGAACCAAAGGTTGGGAAATACTGGTGCAGAACATGACTTGTGGCAAAGCAAACATATCCTCGGAATTAGATAATCCTGTCAACCTAGCAGTTCGAAAGCAAAAAATTGCAAGTAGATAAATAGGGGCCATTTCGGTGGGAAGGTAACAGCGCTCCGTGCGCTCCGGTGTCTAGTCATGCCTGCCACATGACCACAAAAACGTCTGCAGAAGCAGACAGTGCTGGCTCTTTGGCTTTGAAACAGAGATGAGTACTGAACCCTAGAGTCGGATACGAATGGCTTTCGAGCAAGGGCAACCTTTACCTAGCTGTAACATACAAAACTGTGTGTTTGCTCTGTTTTTCCACAATCAAGGATGTGGGAAGTTGGTTTCACATATTTATAAGTGGGTAAAAGTCATGTTGTGAAACACCTAAGTGTACTAAACATTTTCCCCATTGCATAATCCAAGAGACTTCTTGGATTATGTACAATGCCTTCCCTGCCTATAGGCTGTTACTGACCTTTTTGGCTCTTTCTAGCTTAGTACATTCCTAGCTGACCTCGATTGGGGGGGGAGATGTATGTATATATATGCGCGCCCAAGAGCAGCCATGCAGGAGTGTCTCCCTGTTGTGTTTTCAATGGGGAGCTGTGCCAAATATGACAGCTGGCTGTTGGGAAGGCGTGTGCCAAGGAATTACCCTTGCAGAGGGAAGTTGTCCTTTTCTCCTTGTGTACAGGAGCGTGCCTTTTAAAAAAGTTTTTCAGTCCTGTCACAAACTGGAGTGTGTAAAGAATAATGCAGCAGTTTTTGAGTGATATCTCCCTTAAGGCACTGAGGTGGCTTGGATCCAAGTCTAACTTTGAAAGCTGGATTGTGGAGCTTTGTGTTTTGAGGGTAAATTAGCTGCTGCTGGAGTGAAGAAAAAAACATCTGCTGTCTTCAAAAGCAAAGCATTATAATAATGCTGGAAAAAGGAGAGGGAAAAGCTTAAAATAAGAAATATCAGAGAATAGACAAAACAAAAATGCTGTAGTGCTTTAAAGACTAACTTATATTTCAGTGTGAGCTTTTGTGGATCAAGATCACTTCATCCACTTCTAATGAAGTGGACTTGATCCATGAAAGCTCACATTGAAATATAACAGTTAGTCTTTAAAGTGCTACACAGTTTTTGTTTTGTTTATGCTCTGATATGCCTGAAACACAGACTACACAGCTACTATTCCAAAAAAGCTTAGAATAATGTACTGTATCTATGTATTTATGGAAGTTATTGTAAAGGAGATGAGAAAGTAGCTTTGCACATAAAAAGAAGACCACATGTGTGGTATACATGTGCATACATGACTAAAAGAATCAGGAATGTGAAAGCAAGTTATAGGATTGTTGCATAGTTGAGGTTAGGAGTGGGAGAAGAAGTGTGGCTCTGGTAATGGATTTACTGCTTGTTATTCTGTTACTAGCTATTCTTGTTCAACATACAGATGTCTCCCCCCATCTGAATGATATGTTCTGATCCCTTCCATGAATATCTGAAACCATGGATGGCAGCAAATCCCATATTTAACACATATATCTGAGTCATAGTAGCAGGGGGGAGATCTAGTGCAACACAAAAACCACTGCACCATGTTGCCTCTTTCTGTATGGTGTGCTTTATAAAGCGGCATAACAAAAGAAATACGTAGCAAGAAGTTTAAATTTCTCTGTTTGCATTGTATTGCTTTCAGTTCAGCGTTGTAGGTGTTAAATTAGTCGTGCCTTCAAGTTGCTTTGGTATTTGCCTAGACATAAGAAAGTTTTAACGTGTTTTAATATTAACAAATCAAAAGTAATTGTGGAAGATAAAGAACAAGTAGGAAAAGGAGAGTTATGGCTAACATCAGATGAATATAGACACATTTGTTATGAATATTTACGGTAGGTTGTTTTATTTAGAGCTTGGGAGTTAAGCCATGGCTTAATGGAAAAAGTGGTTCTGGTATCAGACTCAGAGGCAGTGCCCCCCCCCCCCCCCAATGTGCCATGGTTGCTCTTCTTCAGAGAGGGGTTTTACCTCCAGATCAATCTGAAACAGCCTAATATAAACTGAATACCCACACAACCAGTTTGATTGAAGGTAGTGCCAGTGGTGATAATGTGCAGGTGTGTGTTATGGCCACTGATAGTATTCATCAAACCATTTATCTGCACAGAACAGAAACAGGGAACTCCTTTTCCATGGCAAATAGGTAGTGCATGGACACCGTCTGCATTTACAATAGGTCAGCATGCAAGTCTCAGATCCGGTGCTTCAAGATGTGTCTACTCATTGCCTCATCTGCTTTTCCTGCCTTGAGTAAATCATTGCATTTTCACCCTTTACTTTCTTCCATCAGGGTGGGTTGGGTAGAGCTCTGAATGAGGTGTGCAAATGGAAGTACTGTAAACCAACACAACCACAGCTGGCCTTGCCTAACCCATGGCTTTTCCCAGTCGGTGAGGATGGAGGACTGGAGTAGCCCTGTCTGATATTCCCAAACCTATGACACTTAAGTGCTTATGGCCACTTTATTTAAGTAAACATACATCAATCTTACAGAGATACCTTTAGAGCCCTGTCAGGGGCCTTCCTCTTCTTTACCTAAGTTTGAGGGAAGCTTAGTACCTCTAAGCTTCCAATATCCCTACTTGCCTTCAAACATATGGTGACAACAGTCTGTCACCTAATGATCGATGGTGGTAAAGCAAGTGTCAAATAGACAGACACATTTAAATGAATTAAAATTGTTGTATATGTTTTAAAACTTATAAGTGTTTACCATCAGGTCCCATTAGCATTCTTAGCAAGTCTCCATGATTTGATTTAATTTAATTTAATTCTCACACTTGTATGCCGCCCAATCAGGAAACCCAGCTCAGGGCGGTCACACAATAATTATACAGTAAACACAATAATACAATATAGACAATAATTATACCATGCTTGTGTAGGTTGAAGTCTCCATGATCTCAGCAGACGAGTGCATAATCAATTATTATTAGTATTAAAATATTTTATTTTGACATAAAAATATTTTAAGGCATTTTACAGTAAACATTGAGTGGCTTAGTGGTTAAGCTTGACAACCGGAAGGCCAGCAGGTCAGCAGTTCGAGACCCGAGTGCTATGGAATGGACTTAGCTCCCAATCTAGCAGTTCAAAAGAAAAAAATTGCAAGTAGATAAATTGGTACCACTTCACTGGGGAATCGTAATGGCATTCCATGCATTTCAGTATCTAGTCATGCCTGTCCCATGACCATAGAAGCATCTGCATCAGCAGATAATGGTGGTTCTTTGGCTGTAAATGGAGATAAGCACTGTCCCCTAGAGTTGGATACGACTGGCTTTCGAGCAAGGGAGACCTTTACCTTTTCCTTACAGTAAAAGCCACTTCTAAAGTATAGTTTTACAGAAGTAAATTTAAAGCAAGAACTTATGAACCTGTTTGGAAGTATAAAACTGTGTTTAAAAACCTGCCAAAATATGGCTCTGATAATACTGAAAGCAACAGCTGGTGATGATAACAAAATGAATGCCAAGCAGGTCCTTCTGGAGAAATCATTATTGTGAGTAGGGTTGTCATGCCAGAAATGATAAGGTTATCCTCTTCCAGTAGCCAACAACCCTGTTTCAGATTGCAGGTGAACCCCCCTATGGAGACAGGTGGCCTTAAGCTTTGCTGGTCCTCCTAAGCAATAAAGGAACTTAAGGTTCAAAGGCAACTCACTGAATTGGGTGTTGAAAAGAACTGGGAGTCCAAGTGACTAATGTAATGCTCATGTGGTGTGATCATAGGTCCCAGTCACATTGCAGAATATAATGATGGCCACATTGCTCACTGTAGCTTCAGAGTTATATGTAAATTGCATCATACATCACATCACCATAGACTAACCTGGAGATTTTCGGAGCCTGGTTCACTGAGGCTAGACTGCTGCACCAGCTTATGATATTAGAATGGATTCTGTGACCCTGAAACAATTTGCCCATTGAATGACAGAGGTGGATTAAAGGGAATCCACAGCCTTCAAACCTGATCCTTTAAGATGGAGTTCACTACCCCAACATATAATATCCCTGCATTAGAATGAAAATCCCTGTTCTGCCCACCTGTGGGTTGCCAGGAGAACCATCCGCCCACAGTCCCTTTGCTACCTAGAATGAGCTTCAATTTATTGGCTGTCATCCAGTTAATTACTGAAGCCAAATTCTTGTTTAGTACTTCCTCTGCTTTACTTATACAGTATTAAAGAAAAGGAGGCATTCAAGAGAAGCCTATTTGTTGATTGTTCACTGCTGCTATTGTATCCCTATGGACTCTTTGGTTGAGTCCAGTGGTTGTAGAAATTCTAGGAAGGGGCTGTGATTTCAGGATTTGAGCTAAGAACAAGAGAACTGAAGAGGCAGGTGGTGCTGTTCCCAGAGAGAAGGATAAGATCCTTGCCACCTTGGTTTAGCAAGCAAAATTTCAGTAGGTTTATGCAGTAAGGGCATTGGAAGGTTGAATCCACATAAGTGATTTTATGTACAGTAGAACCCCAGTTTACGATTGTGGTCCGTTCCGACAGCTTTCATTGGAAACTGGAACAATCGTAAACCGAAGCACATTTTCCCTTAGGAATGCATTGAAAATAAAAAAACCTGTTCCCAACCTCCCCAAAAAATAATAATCCACACCCCCAATGCAACACGCTACCTTTCCCTACCTTGCTTGGGCTCTGGCGCTTCTTCCTCGGGGTTGGCGTTGGGCGATGAAGAGGAGTAGTTGGTCCAGCCGCCGGGGCATGTCCAGGGCTCCCCTGCTGAAGACGCTGCAGCCAGGTGAGGCTAACCACTCGCCTCTCCTCCCTTCTGTGCCCGGGTCGGTGTGGCAGAAAAGGGGGAGCCGATTGCAGCTGGCGACCTTGCCTTGTGTGTTCATGGCGCCTCTTCCGGAGCTGTTGCTAAGGTGCAGGATTTAAAAGACATCCCACGCTTTAGCAACAGCTCTGGAAGAGGCGCTGTGAATGAGCAAGGCAAGCTCGTCCGCTGACATCGTGCCACCCACAGAGACAAAAATGGCTGTGGGTGGTCTTAAATACCCTCGCAGCCATTTTGGACTCTGGGGAATTCCGAGTCGTAAGACTACTGTAACGGTTTTTAATGATAGCGGACCGTTTTATTGTGATTGTGGGTTATGAATTGTGAGCCGCCCAGAGTCGCTACGGCGATAGGTGTGGCCATATAAATCTAAATAAATAAATAAATTTTACAGTGTTAGAGGTTATGTGGAGCTGATTCCTCTAGTTTTAGATGGCTGCCCTACCTTGGTTGATAACTATATCTTGGTCTCTGTTCTAATCTGGTATACAGTTCTAATTTGGTATACAGATACAGTGGTACCTCGGTTTACGAATGCCTCAGTTAACATAATTTTCTGTTCATGCCTCGGGTTACGAATTTTTTTTTTAACAGATTAATTGGTTTTCAGTGCATTCCTATGGGAAACTGCATTTTGGTTTTACCAATTTTTTTCAATGCATTCCTATGGGAAACCGGTTTACAAACTTCTCGCAATATGAAACATCATGGAAAACGCATTAAATTCGTAAACCGAGGTACCACTGTATTTAAATTCTTTACTTCTTCAGGCAATTCCTGCTCTGGTGCTGGTGATAAGAATTCAGGTTATACAAGAATTTTTTTGTGAAGCTTGTGCTTGCAGTACTCAAGAAAGAAAGAAATAACGAACGAACTGGAGAATCTTCCATTTGATTGATTGATTGATTGCCACATCTGAAGAGAGCTATACCATACCTGTCAACCTTCCCAGATTGGCCGGGATTTCCCGATTTTTGGCGTCGATTTGCGCTATTTCCCGCCTGCAGCTGCCAAAACCCCGGAATTGGCAGCGGGGAAAAAAGAGGTACTGCGCATCCCTTCTGCGCAGATCGGCTTCTACGCATGTGTAGAACCCTTCTACACTTGCGTAGAACCCTTCTACGCTTGCATAGAACCCTTCTATGCATGCGTAGAACCCTTCTACGCATGCGTAGAAGGCGATCTGCGCAGAAGGGGATCGTAGAAGGGTCCTACGCATGCGTAGAAGGGTCCTACGCATGCGTAGAAGGGTCCTACGCATGCGTAGAAGGGTTCTACGCAAGCGTAAAAGCATGCGTAGAAGGCGACCTGCACAGAACCGTTCTGCGCAGGTCCCATATTTTCCGGAGCCGCGGTTGACAGGTATGAGCTATACTTGATATACCTACAGTTTAACTTTTCACCTCTCTCTTTGGCTGAGGACTAATTGTAGTACAGTGTGTACAGTGGAACCTCGGTTAACATAATTAATGCATTCTCTAGGATGTTTTTTACAGCAACAATTACTTTAACCGAATTTCCCATAAGAATGCACTGAATGCCGTTTCCCAAAGGAATGCATTGAAAACCAAAATACAGTAACCAAAATACAGTTTTCCATAGGAATGCATTGAAAAAAATCCATTAGCCGAGCCACTATTTTCTATGGATTTCTTGTGATTTTTATGTTAACCAAGCCATTTGTTAACCGAGGTTCCACTGTACCTTTAGTTTGACACACTGCAGTAGTTTTCCATCCCATTTCAAGCTGAGGAAAATCTAATTATGTACATATAGTTCAGCATTCTGTTTCTCTAAAGCAGGGTGGCCAACCTTGGTGCCCCAGGTGTTCTTGGACTTCAGTTCCCAGAAGCCCTGATCAGCAGGTGTGCTTACTTGGGCTTCTGGTAATTGAAGTCTAAGAAGTCTCCTATAAAACAGGTAATGTGAGAAGGCTGGAGGGGGCACTTTTTCCAGAATCTCCCAGCCAACTTGAAAAAGTTAACATTTCAAAATACAGAATCTTACAGCCATAATTAGCATATGCCTACCCTTCTTAGATTTACTTCTTATTGTTGGAGTATTAGAATTAGACAAGCTGAGAGCTGTACCATCAGGAATGTAGTCACTGACTTAGGCTTCTGGGAACTTAATTAACCTGTTGGGCGTGGGCCCCACATTGGGAACCACTGATCTAGACTCATAGCAGAATGTTCAAAACTGGGACATCGGAATAAGATGCATCTGTTTTCAGGAATTAATGGTTGCATGGACAGGAGAAAATTGGTAAATCCAGTGGTGATGAGGGCACTACAGTTTTTGAAGGGCAGCTTTTTGGCATCCATAGAAGTGGAAATTGATCCTGGTAGAATGACTTTCATATAAGGTAGTAGTGACACTCAAAGTCATCCGTGTTATACTTACTACACATGTGTTTTAGCACTGTACAGAAGGTAATTTTAAACTACATCTGAATAGTTGTGCCTCAGAAAATCCAATGAGGGCACAGTCTAAAACAAAACTGGCGGTTTTCCCACTGAACAGTGTTACTGAATACATATCTCCCTTTAATCTATCCAACTCGATTTTGGGACACTTAGTAACCTGATAGTGTGAATTCATTAGTGTGGAGATCAAGATATATTTTCCCTCAGTAAAATGCTGGATGTTTAATTAATTCTGTGGAAACAACTCTTGGGATGCACAGATTCAAGCTGCATTAAAAACAGGCCCTTTTAATTGCAAGATTGGAAATGTATGCTATCTGGTTTGTTTGTTTTTTAAAAAAGGATCTGAAGTTCTTATTTCAAGGAGTCTGAAAAGGTCTGACTATTTAGTGCAATTGCTATTGTACTTTTAACATGTTTTATTTTGATAATTTGTGTTCTATTGATTTGGATATATACAGGGTGGCCTGTAAGTCCCTATTGCATCTTTCTCTAAATTTGCCACTAATTGAATCCAGGGTGTCACCAGTATTCTTGCGCTCATATATTCACGTACTTGTCACAATACACTCTTCAATATTTCTGTGAGAAAAAAATATTATATACAGTATATAATATTTCTAATTAGTTATTAATTCACCAGGAAGGAAAGCTGTAGTAAATCAGTGCAGAAGAGCCTTTAACTTTGTCCATTGTTTCCCAACCTTGTGATAGCAGAGAGACATTATTTTCAGCTAAAATGGAGAAGCTCTTGACTCCTATGTCCAGAATGAATGTTTTCATTAGAATGGGACATAGTATTTTCGGAGTAGAAGAACATGCTAAGATAGGGGCAGTAACCTCTGTGTTAAGTCATTGAATTTTTTAGGGGCTTCTTTAATTAGCTCATTTCTTCTCATAGCACACAATTTGGAAAATTCCTATTTTAGTTTAACAAGTGTTTGTGAGTTGCTCTCTTAAGGTCAAAACTAGATATGACAGAGGTATGTTTGCATGGAGGTTTGCTCCATGTAGAATGCAGTGCAGTACTCCAAGCTGGAAGTAAGCAAAATATAAATTACTAGCATTTTTGCCCGGGCTTCGCCCCCAGGGGGGCCTGGCGGAGGTTGACGGTACCTGGTCTGGAGGTCGATGGTACCTGGCTTGGGTGGGTGGGCCGCCGGGGAGTCTCGCTGGGCACAGGAGCGTCGGAGTTGTTGTCCTGGCCGTGGTCCGTGTGTAGTGTTGGGCGCGGCGGCTGCCTCTGGCGGCCTTGCCTCCACAGCCAGGTGCTCTCTTGGCCTGGCCTCCGTAATTTGCTGCTGTGCCTCGCAGTGGCCGCTGGGAGTTGCAGTAGCCGCTGGGGGTGGTAGTTCTGTGGCATTTTGCTTGTATGTGGGGCTGGCGCCCCACCCGCGGCCTCCGGACCTCCGTCGTTGACCTCCTCCACCCTGGAGGTAGGTCTGGGCAAAATTTCAGGGTGGCGGGAGAGGGGAACGCATTGAAGACTATCAAACATACTTCTTTGCTTTATTGGTATAGATTGCGGCCAGGTCTCCTTCCCCCAGCTTTAGTTTTAAATGAAAGAGCACATTTTAAACACTCAAATATAAAACTGTCACATCTAATTTTGCTTATGAAGGTTAGATATGCCTGTTCTCAGACTTGCTGGTGCCACTTACTGTAAGTCTGCTGCAGACAGAGTGGGCTGAGAGAGAGGGAGAGAGAGTTGGAGAGTGCTAAAACTAGGCAAATAAGTTGCCAGATGCAATCTACGTGATTCCTTTTGCTTCAGAATTCTAATACTGTACAGGAGTTTTAGAAGGTACGGTTTCAGTGGGTAAACTAAACCCCAAAGAGGTTTTGTTTTGCATGTGGCTATTACCTAAAGTTGAAACTGAAAAAGAAGGGGGGAAAAGGATAAGTTGTGGTGAAAAACCAGAAGTGGCAGTTAAAAAAGATGGTTTAAGAATGACTGTTATAATTTTCCAGTGTTAAATGGCTGCATGTTGGTTCTTGTACTGAGATTTGTACTGAAAGGCAAAGTTATCATGCCAAGTTTACTTTTATTTATATACAGTGGTGCCTCGCATAACGAACGCATCGCATAGCAAAAAATTGACACAACGAAGCGTTCGTTATGCAAAGGTGATACCCCGCACAATGGAAAAAAATTGTTGTGCGGTGTTTTTGGTAACCGGGGTATATCAATGGGAACCCTGGCTAACAAACTTTTTTTCCCGTTATGCAGGGTGTCTCCCATAGGGAACTGCATAATGGGGGCGAAACCGCATAGCTAAGAGCTCAGTGGAATTGAGTTTTTCGTTATGCGGGGATCTACTGTATTCAGTAATAAGTTTCATTTAAAGTAAACCCATTGAATAAGTGAAACTTATGTGTGCACACACAGATCAAACATGTCAAGCTTTGGTAAGGTGGCTGTGTTCAGAATCTGCACTGGATATAACTCCAGTTTAGGAGCTGATCCCTTAAGGTCCAAACTAGATGTGACAGAGGTGTGACTATTAAAACAACTATTGTAAACATAGTCATAAACGTTGTTCAGCTGTGACAGTCATTTGTGGCACATTAACTATAGAGAGGGAAGAAATTACTAAAATGTCAGGTTTATAAATGCTTTCTCTGGTTTGTTTGCAAAGAGTATATTCTCCAAGAATGGCTATACAGAAGATAAATTTTGGTGCTATTATTAGCCATTAAACCAGTTCTAGCTTAGTAGCTATTCCATGAATTTTTGACTAGCTAATAATACTACCCTGCTCATTTCTTGCAAACTAAAGGCCATAGCTTCCTCTGTTGACTCATTCAACCTCATGTTAAGTTTTCTTTTCCTACTGCCTTCAGCTTTTCCTAGCATTATCTTTTATGTTGAATCCTGTCTTCTCATAATGTATCCACAGCATGATAGCCTCAATGTAGTCATCTTAGTGGATGACAACGCCATAAATATAGTCATCTTAGTGGATGACTACGCCTTAAATATAGTAATCTTAGTGGATGACTACACCATAAAAACAGGATTTGCTCCTTTTATACCACAGATGTGCTTGCTGAGTGCCTGGCACAAAGGTTGAATTGAATTCATCTGTGTCCAAAGCACCTTATTTCTGTGCTGGAGGGCTTCTACTTTTTTCATGTTTATTTCATTTTCATTTCATTTCATTTTTAATTTATATACCGCTTTACTCTACCCAGTGGGTGACTCAAAGTGGTTTACACAGGTAATATAAATATATATGGATTCATACAATCAGTAACACAATTATGCAATACAGCAAAAATACAATAATACAGTATGTTGTTGTTCAGTCGCACAGTCGACTCCGACCCTTTGCGACCCCATGGACCATTTTCCTCCAGGCGCCTCTGTCCTCTACCATCCCCCTCAGCCCTCCCAGCTCTGTGCCCATTGTGTCTATAATACCATCTAGCCATCTCATCCTTGGCCTCCCCCTTCTTCTTTTGCCCTCCACCTTTCCCAACATCAATGCCTTCTCAAGTGAATCCTCCCTTCTCATTTGATGTCCAAAGTATTTTAGCTTCATCTTTACTATTTGACCTTCCAATGAGCAGTCAGGGTTAATTTCTTCTAAGATTGACCTATTTGTTCTCCTCGCTGTCCAGGGGACTCTCAAAACCCTCCTCCAACACCACATTTCAAAGGCATCTATTCTTCTGCGTTCAGCCTTCCTAATTGTCCAGCTCTCACATCCATACATTACTACTGGGAAAACCATTGCTTTGACTATTCTAATTTTTGTTTGCAATGTAATGTCTCTGCTTTTCACTATGTTCCCCAGGTTTCTCATCGCTTGTCTCCCAAGAATCAGTCGCCTTTTTATTTCATGGCTGCAATCCCCATCTGCAGTGATCTTTGATCCTAAGAAAGTAAAATCTGTCACTGCTTCTACTTCTTCCCCGTCTATTTTCCAGGAACTGATCGGGCCTGTTGCCATTATCTTGGTTTTCTTGATATTGAGTCTCAAGCCAGCTTTTGCACTCTCCTCCTTCAGCCCAATCAAGAGATTCTTTAGGTCTTCCTCACTTTCTGCCATTAGGGTGGTATCGTCTGCATATCTCAGATTATTGATGTTTCTCCCAGCGATTTTAATCCCATATTGTGATTCCTCCATCCCTGCACTGCGCATTATGTGCTCTGTGTATAGGTTGAATAAGCATGGTGACAAAATGCAGCCTTGTCTTACTCCTTTTCCTATTCCAAACCACTCTGTTATTCCATACTCTGTCCTAACTGTTGCTTCTTGGTTCATGTACAGATTTCTCAGGAGGCATATGAGGTGCTCTGGTATTCCCATCTCGTTAATTACTTGCCACATCTTGTTGTGGTCCACACAGTCAAATGCCTTAGTGTAGTCAATAAAACAAAAGTAAACTTGTTTCTGGTATTCCTTTGTTTTCTCCATGATCCAACGTATGTTGGCGATGTGGTCTCTAGTCCCCCTGCCTCTTCTGAAACCAGCCTGCACCTCTGGTAATTCTCTCTCCACATGCTGCTGAAGTCTGTCCTGTATTATCTTGAGCATCACCTTGCTGGCATGTGGGATGAGCGCAATTGTTCGATAATTTGAACATTCTTTGGCATTGCCCTTTTTTGGGATTGGGACGTATACTGATCTTTTCCAATCCTGTGGCCACTGTTTTGTTTTCCAAATCTGCTGGCATATTGAATGCATATTGAATCCAAAGACCTGGGCCTAGAGAGGAAGAAAAAGGAATCAGCAAGGCCCAGCGCTACTGCTCATTCCATGCAGAGAGGCCCACAGGGGAGGTGAGTAAAAGGATCCTGCCCCTCCCCCCCCCCATCCAAAGACCAGGGCCTAGAGAGGAAGAAAAAGGAATCATAAAGGCCCAGATCTACTCACTCCATGCAGAGAGGCCCACAGGGGAGGTGAGTAAAAGGATCCTGCCCCTCCCTCCCCATCCAAAGACCAGGGCCTAGAGAGGAAGAAAAAGGAATCATAAAGGCCCAGATCTACTCACTCCATGCAGAGAGGCCCACAGGGGAGGTGAGTAAAAGGATCCTGCCCCTCCCTCCCCATCCAAAGACCTGGGCCTAGAGAGGAAGAAAAAGGAATCATAAAGGCCCAGATCTACTCATTCCATGCAGAGAGGCCCACAGGGGAGGTGAGTAAAAGGATCCTGCCCCTCCCTCCCCATCCAAAGACCAGGGCCTAGAGAGGAAGAAAAAGGAATCATAAAGGCCCAGATCTACTCACTCCATGCAGAGAGGCCCACAGGGGAGGTGAGTAAAAGGATCCTGCCCCTCCCTCCCCATCCAAAGACCTGGGCCTAGAGAGGAAGAAAAAGGAATCATAAAGGCCCAGATCTACTCATTCCATGCAGAGAGGCCCACAGGGGAGGTGAGTAAAAGGATCCTGCCCCTCCCTCCCCATCCAAAGACCTGGGCCTAGAGAGGAAGAAAAAGGAATCATAAAGGCCCAGATCTACTCATTCCATGCAGAGAGGCCCACAGGGGAGGTGAGTAAAAGGATCCTGCCCCTCCCTCCCCATCCAAAGACCTGGGCCTAGAGAGGAAGAAAAAGGAATCATAAAGGCCCAGATCTACTCATTCCATGCAGAGAGGCCCACAGGGGAGGTGAGTAAAAGGATCCTGCCCCTCCCTCCCCTCCAAAGACCTGGGCCTAGAGAGGAAGAAAAAGGAATCATAAAGGCCCAGATCTACTCACTCCATGCAGAGAGGCCCACAGGGGAGGTGAGTAAAAGGATCCTGCCCCTCCCTCCCCATCCAAAGACCTGGGCCTAGAGAGGAAGAAAAAGGAATCATAAAGGCCCAGATCTACTCATTCCATGCAGAGAGGCCCACAGGGGAGGTGAGTAAAAGGATCCTGCCCCTCCCTCCCCATCCAAAGACCTGGGCCTAGAGAGGAAGAAAAAGGAATCATAAAGGCCCAGATCTACTCATTCCATGCAGAGAGGCCCACAGGGGAGGTGAGTAAAAGGATCCTGCCCCTCCCTCCCCATCCAGAGACCTGGGCCTAGAGAGGAAGAAAAAGGAATCATAAAGGCCCAGATCTACTCATTCCATGCAGAGAGGCCCACAGGGGAGGTGAGTAAAAGGATCCTGCCCCTCCCTCCCCATCCAAAGACCTGGGCCTAGAGAGGAAGAAAAAGGAATCATAAAGGCCCAGATCTACTCACTCCATGCAGAGAGGCCCACAGGGGAGGTGAGTAAAAGGATCCTGCCCCTCCCTCCCCATCCAAAGACCTGGGCCTAGAGAGGAAGAAAAAGGAATCATAAAGGCCCAGATCTACTCACTCCATGCAGAGAGGCCCACAGGGGAGGTGAGTAAAAGGATCCTGCCCCTCCCTCCCCATCCAAAGACCTGGGCCTAGAGAGGAAGAAAAAGGAATCATAAAGGCCCAGCGCTACTGCTCATTCCATGCAGAGAGGCCCACAGGGGAGGTGAGTAAAAGGATCCTGCCCCTCCCTCCCCATCCAAAGACCTGGGCCTAGAGAGGAAGAAAAAGGAATCATAAAGGCCCAGATCTACTCACTCCATGCAGAGAGGCCCACAGGGGAGGTGAGTAAAAGGATCCTGCCCCTCCCTCCCCTCCAAAGACCTGGGCCTAGAGAGGAAGAAAAAGGAATCATAAAGGCCCAGATCTACTCACTCCATGCAGAGAGGCCCACAGGGGAGGTGAGTAAAAGGATCCTGCCCCTCCCTCCCCATCCAAAGACCTGGGCCTAGAGAGGAAGAAAAAGGAATCATAAAGGCCCAGATCTACTCATTCCATGCAGAGAGGCCCACAGGGGAGGTGAGTAAAAGGATCCTGCCCCTCCCTCCCCATCCAAAGACCTGGGGCCAGAGAGAAGGACACTTCCGGAGACCCCCGACCACCCCCAGGAGATACCATCCACAACCACCATCACAGCGAGGTCCGAGCCGGCGCCTTTGACCGACTCCATGCGGCCGAAGAGAGGCAAGAGCTGCTGTGTGCATGCAAAGGATAAGTAATCGAACTGAAATAATATAGTTGACTAAACATAGATAATACAGTATATCAACCACAAATGCAACAATATAATATACAGTTACTGTTACAATTACGAGAATCAAGTATAAAATTACAAATCATGGGGGAAAAGCCCAAGACTCGCAACCTTAACGGACCTTGGCAAGACCCAGTACAGCATCCTGAACAACGTCCTTAGCAGAGCCCGGGCTCGATGTCCACAACGGGACCCAGCTCAAAGACCTCAACAGTGGCGGCAGGACAGTACTGCGTAGTCCAGGTGCTCCACTTCCCCGCGGCCAATGCCAGACGGGGAAGGAGCTCAGCTAAGGTGGTCCTCATTGGCGGCAGCGGCGATGGAGCTAACGCTCCTCTTTCCTGGCCAGCTTGGTCGAGGGAAGTCCGGCAGGAGATGCCGCCACGGCTTTATATGTTTTGATAGTTTTTAATCGTTTTTTTAAAAAAGCGGATTGCATGAAGGAAGAATCATGGAAAGGAAGGAAAGAAGAGGTGTTGTGGGTTGGATTGGAATGCCTGTCACATCATCAGCACGGACACTGAACTTCTGATTCAGTCTGCAAACCCAAAGTGAGCACTTGTTACAATTTCAGTTATAGTTGCAGCTGCAAATCAAACTCAGCATTGAATTGCTCCAATTCAACTTTCCAATGTAATAATGCCCTTAGTTCCTAATGGGAATAAAGATCTGATTTGATCTAGAAGTCTTTTCCTTTTTTGGTAGTTTGTAGTATCCAACTCCACTCTGCGGATGAATCAGTTTTCACATCAATACATTATAACTGTCAATACTTTGGATGTGTGTTCTTGACCTCAGTCTTGAGTGACGCATTGTTGCACTTAATCTTTTCTAGTTCCTTTGGGGCCATTCAACTACACGATCCTTGGAAGGGGGTGTCTGCCATCTGAATTACAGGAAAAAATATGTGGGGGCGGGGTCAGGTCAAAGATTACATAATCCATTTGGCACTGTTGTGCATTAGGCGCCAATAGTGAAAAGCTCTAAAAATTAGAGTTTCAATACAAAAACTCTGGATTACGTAATTTTAAAGGGGGGAGGGGGTTGAAGCAAAAATCACGGTCAGATTACATAGGGGGGAGGGGGTCAATTTCCCCCCCAAAATGGATCACATAATTGTTGAATGGCCTCTTTGTAGCTGTCTTTTCAAGTCTTGGATTTATTTGCATCACTCTCCATTTTGATGGATGATTGACTCAAAAGATTTTAAAAAGTTCACAACTCTAATTTCTTTCACCATCAAAATGTACACTTTTAAATTCTGTAGTCATTATTTTTGACTTTTTAATGTGCAGCTATATTCCTGCTTTTGTATTTTACTTATTGTCAGTAGTAATTTCAAATCATTGCTACTTTCTGCCAATAATAAGGCATCATGGGCACATCTACCAAATTTACATTTCTTTCATTTGAATAAAGGTAAAGGTAAAGGTTTCCCTTGCTCGAAAGCCAGTCATATCCGACTAGGGTGCAGTGCTCATCTCTGTTTCTAAGCTGAAGAGCCAGCGCTGTCTGCTTCTGCAGACATTTCCGTGGTCATGTGGCAGGCATGACTAGACACCGGAGCACACGGAACGCTGTTACCTTCCCACCGAAGTGATCCCTATTTATCTACTTGCAATTTCTTGCTTTCGAACTGCTAGGTTGGCAGGAGCTGGGACAAAGACGGGAGCTCATTCCGTCCTGCAGTACTCAGGAATCGAACTGCTGACCTTCCGCTTCCCAGTCAGCATCTTAGCTACTTGAGCCACTGCAGTCCCTATTCATTTGAATAGAATCTGGCTTTCTTTGTGGTACATTCTGCATGTAGGTTAAACAGACAGAGAGATAAAAAGATACTTTTGTTTGACACCTCTCATCCATATTCTGACCTAGTAGAGTATAAGTTAGTAACGATAAAGGTCACCCTTGCTCGAAAGCCAGTCATATCTGACTAGGGTGCAGTGCTCATCTCCATTTACAGCCAACGAGCCAGCAATGTCTGCATCTGGAGACGTCTCCATGGCCATGTGACAGACATGAGTAGATGCTGGAGCGCATGGAACACTGTTACACAGGAGGAAATGTTCTGGTACAACCCCTTCTTTTTAAACGATCCATAGCTTTTCATGACCTACACCAGTAGAAGATAAATTTCTTAAAGGAAAAAGGTTGGAGTCTTCACCATGTGGGCGAGACATGATTCCATGGCTGCTGTGTGGTCGTGAGAAAGAGAATAATGGAAGCTAAGCTAATGAACAGGGAGAGGCAAAGCAGAGGTGAGGAAAAGAACTTTATCAGTAGATTAGTGGCAAGGACAAACATATTAAGTTGTAAAAGCCTCCTCTCACAAACCCAGTGCTTGTGTATGCAAGATTGTTTTCCATGTCAACAAAGTTTGGGTTTGAAGGGCTGGTGCATCTGTGGTACCTGAGTCATGGTTAAGGGAATCATCTGTTAATCTCCCAAACGCCTACTCACTGCTCTGACATGCTCAAACATATACATTGGGCGATCCAGTTAGGATTATAAAACACTAGCTGATTACCCAGCTTTGCTCGGGTTTTTCTTTTCTTTAACATAGGCCAGCCTTTCCTTCTTGGAAACCTCATGGGGTGTATGTGGGTCACTCTTGCCTCCCTTGCTCCATCTCTCGCTTCCCTTACCTGTCCCACTTCTCCGTCGATGGTCACTTACCGCCCTTATCCTTCCTATACTTGTGTCCGGCCACCTGGTGAGAGAGTGGCTCACAGCCATTGAGGAGCCCTCGGACCTTCCCTCCCTCCTTGGCTTCACCCACTGTGGCCGCTGCCTCTGTGGCTCCAGAGCTCCAGAGAGATGCCCACCCAGGCACCCGGAGGACGCCACGGAGGCTGGGTGGCTATTTCCAGAGGGGGTCTGGCCTCAGTGGCTCCTGCGCCCTCCCAGCCCTCTCAAGGGCCTCCGTCGCCACTGCTGTGCCGGCCCGACCAGGCCCCGGGTTCCATGGCGTGCTTTCCCTCAGGGAGATTGGCGTGGACCAGAAGTCTCCAACAGCGGTGCCCAATGGCATACACCCCCACATGGGGCTTGTGACCCCCACAGTGCTGATCTTGCATGCCCATTTGCCTTCCACCTACTGTAAAAACTACAACTGAGCTCATAGGGCTACAGCTGAGCTAGTCAGATGATGTCACAATCTCAACCTATCTGGGACTATGACATCAGCTAATTACATCACTGGGAAACACACACATTGTATAGATCAATTGTGTCCCAATTTGGGGGGCATACGCCCACCATGGGGCTTGTGTTCCCGGCAGTGCTTATCTTGTCATCCCAAGGTACGTATGTGCCAAATTTCAGCGCGACCGGTCCAGGGATGTGGGAGACTTTCGAGCACATACAAACACACACCTCTGTTTTATAGATATAGATTTCTTATCTTATAGCGTGTTGTAAGAAACAAGAACATCTTTTTTAATGCTTTGTTCTGGGTGGGCAGGGGAGAAGTCTACGTCAACTGTGTGGTCATGTCTGGATTATAATAATCAACTGTATCCAGACACTACTAGGAGATGAAGCCTTTGTAACGGCAGAGCATCATTTCTGAATCATCAGATTAGAACAACCTATGAAATGCCTTTCATAAATATAACCAAAATTAAATTATGAGCTCTCACCAATGTTGTTAGGAAACTCTTCAGAAACATAATACTTCTCATTAATCTGCCATTTTGCTCAATTGCATTTATTAACGTACTAACTTGTGATGTTTCCCCCCTTCAGTTGGCCCGTTGCATGTGGAGTTTTCACAGCCAGTGACTCTGAAGACTGTGGAAGAGGAGAATGCAGAAGTCAGGGATGGGGGTCGCTATATCCCATTTGATTGCAAAGCACTTCAGAAAGTAGCAGTTATCATCCCATTCAGAAATCGAGATGAGCACTTGAGATACTGGCTATTTTACCTCCATCCTATCCTTCAAAGACAACAGCTTGATTATGGTATATACATAATTAACCAGGTAAGATATCTTGTGGTTCTAAATTGCCTGTTGCATGTAAAAAAGAGATATGCCCATGCTGTCATTTTGTTTCAGCTGTATGTTTATCTTGGGAGTCAAGTTGGCAGTACTATCCTGAATAATATATTGGTGAAATGAAAGACTGTGGTAAATTACTGCAAAAATAAAATAAAACCTTGGTCTGCACACTCTTTAACAAAACAAATAATGCTCCCCTTATTTATTAAAATTTCATTTTTAGAAACTTGCATCCAAAATTCATGGCCCAAAGGTCTCATGACAGTGGCTGGCAATCTTTTTAAAAACTGGGCAACAATACAAAATTTCAGTATCAGGACAACCATGTGATTTGGTAAAAATCTCCAAACCAGGTGAAATCTATTCTCCTCCTCTGCTGAGCCACCCAAATGACATTCCAAAATTGACTGGCATTCTAGAAGTCAAGAATGAATTGGCTGGGCCAGGTGTCCATAGGGAGAAAGTTTTAGGAATTTTTGCATTGGTGCCTTCCTTGTAGATCTGATTGGTGCCTTCTTAATCTCGATTAACAGCGGCACCCAAAAGCAGTATATGGGCAGAGGCTCCTTTATTTCATTTCTGTTCTTTCTTTTATAAAAATCATCATCATCACTATCATCATCATCATCATCATACCTATATGAGCAGAATAGTTGAAAAGATGTATTCTAAATCAAAACAACAATATTGTATCTTCTGAATTGGGCTCTTCTATTTAACCCTTTTTTTTTGCGGTATAGAATTGGATGTTTTATTCTTATCCTGAAATTATAAAATGTCCAAGTTTCCCTTGCTTGAAAGCCAGTCGTATCCGACTCTAGGGTGCACTGCTCATCTCTGTTTCAAAGCCGAAGAGCCAACGCTGTCTGCTTCTGCAGATGTTTCCGTGCTCATGTGGCAGGCATGACTAGACACCGGAGCACATGGAACGCTGTTACCTTCTCACCGAAGTGGTCCCTATTTATCTACTTGCAATGTCTTGTTTTCGAACTGCTAGGTTGGCAGGAGCTGGGACAAAGACAGGAACTCATTCCGCCCTGCAGTACTCGGGAATCGAATTGCTGACCTTCCGCCTCCCAGTCAGCGTCTTAGCCACTTGAGCCACTGCAAAATGTCCAAGTACTGGCAAATAATGCTTTTGGCTGGTTAGAGCTCCTTGCTACATGTAATATATTTTCATATGCCCTTTTGTCATAGCATTTGTCTCCAGATTACACTGCTTTGAATGTTTGTTGCTATTTTTCCAATTGCTAGTCCTAAAGAGAGTTTTGAGTTCATCACAATGAAGTGAGCATCCTTTTACAACTGTGATATTAAAATAGCGGCAATATTTTATTAATGAGATGACTTTGTTTCTTTGTCTCATGCCATTTAGGTGGCATTTGGAAAAGTTACTTTTTGTACTACAGCACTCCAGTGGATTTGTAGGAACTGCAGACCAAAAAGTAACTTTTCATTCTATTATTTTTCTCTGCCATTTATACTTTTTTAAGAAAATACCTTTCCAAGTATTTAGGCTGGAGTCCAGGCTGATGGGACTAGGTCAGTGTTTTTGAATTTTTGGGTTCTGGACTTTAATTCCGAGAAACCTTAGTCAATTCCCCAAAGCACTGATCAGCCAATGTACTGACTTAGGCTTCTGGGGCATGGGCCCAACTTTAGGAACCATTGGTCTAGATTAGCGATGGCGAACCTTGACACTCCAGCTGTTCTTGAACTTCAATTCCCAGAAGCCCTGATCAGCAGGAGAGCTGACTTGGGCTTCTGGTAACTGAAGTCCAAGAACACCTGGAGTGCCAAGATTGGCCATCATGGGTCTAGGTGGATGGGCAGAAGGGCAGAGAAATGGCCAATTACTTTGTGGCTCACATGGAGAAGCTCATGGCCTCCTTAAACCACAGTCAACACAGACCAAAGGATAATATTAATTTTGTGTCAGAAATTATTTTGGGTTGAAATGATTTTTGCTGGAAAAACTCCTCTCAGGGATGTCCGAATGAGGCTCTTTTCATGTCCCCAAGATTTCCCCCCACCAAAGTGGCCTCTGTTTATCTACTTGCAATTTCTTGCTTTCGAACTGCTAGGTTGAGCAAAGGATGATTGCAGATCAGTGGTTTTTATAGCAAACTGGGGCAAGAGACCAGTTATCTGGTATCATCAGCCAGCCTAGGCCAAAAGAATTTGGGGTGGTTACACAAATATCTCAATGGATGTGTACAGTGATCCTGAAATTTGGCTCTGCAAGAACCAGTTTTGGATGGGCAAAGCTCCTAGTTCCAGTCTTACGGCATTTGTCCCTTGACTTGTCCTGTAATGTCCTGTGGTTAGCTGTTAGTTGGCTGAACTGCTATTGCATAGCATTCTGTTTTAATTTGTGAATAGTGCATTAAACTCTAAGATTGTTGTTGGCTATTTTTCGGGTACAGCCAGAAATAGAACATCTGACCCTCCAGATGTTGTTGGACTGCAGTTCCTGGCATTCTGCCCCGTTGCTCATCAGGGCTGATGGGTGTAGCACACCAAAAACATCTGGAGGGATATACTTTACTAACACCTTTGAAAAGTTTCACATTTTCTAGATTATGTATAGAAAATTACAACAAGAACTGTCATGTACGTAGCTATTTGTGTATATATACTGTATATGAATGGACTTTTTCAAGGCAAATCTACCTTACCTTGGCAGAAGCACCACAAAGCCAAATTCATCTGTACTGTAAATCTTAGAATAAGTTTTCGTTGCCATGGGCTAGTTTTGTAAGCAAGATATGTCTGTATAATTCTGTTGCCGTGCACATGGTAACCTGCCTTCTCAGGAGAGGAACTAGTAGCTCTTGAGTTCTGTACACATGTGTTGTGTCTTGACTAATTAGGCAGTCTAAGATGGGATTTCATTACACAATTTTGCTCCAGTGCCAGGTGTGTAACAGAACCCCTGGTGTACACTTTTTTCCTTTCCTTCAGATTATGTGACTGTTCCATATATTATTTAGCGTGCGGGCTGGTTTAGAGAGCTTGCAGAAATGGAATAGAGGCTATACAGTAACTGATTTGGTAAGTTAATTTTTCCAGGTCTGTGTCACACTATGCAGTCTGAGGACTCTTGGCTAGAATTCTGTTGGACATGTCAATGGATGCAAGAGAATAAGCGGAAATTGTCATGACTAATTGATGAGGTAGAGTCCACTGTTGGTTGTGCAGTTGGTTGTGCACCTGGCACATACCTGCCGCTTTTGTCAATTAGTCACAGAAACTATGGTGAGTCTTCTTGCTTATGCATAACATATCCAATAGAATTTTGGCCATTGGGTCATAAATAATTGCACACTGTATGCTGTATTGTTCTTTGCTGCCTTGAGGCGTCATTGAAGGCATCATCTCTGAGCAAGTTTTGCTGATGGCTCCTACCAACTTTGTTGGAACAGTAAGTCAAACATTTAATAGTCTGATGAATTTATATGTCTATACAGTATTGTCCTTTAAATACCTTAATGCAGTGATGGTGAACCTTGGCACTCCAGCTGTTCTTGAACTTCAATTCCCAGAAGCCCTGATCAGCAAGAATGCTGACTTGGGCTTCTGGTATTTGAAGTCCAAGAACACCTGGAGTGCCAAGGTTCACCATCAATGCCTTAGTGCAGGGGTTCCCAAACTTTTTATACGGCGGGCCTGACCATGCCCCCCAGCCAGCTGAGCGGGTCGGACCATACCCCGGAAGCGGAAGCAGGCACATTTACGGTTGTCATAAATGCACCTACTTCCATATTTACAACAGCCGCAGGCACATTTACGCAGGCCGTAGGTTGGGAACCCCTGTCTTAGTGTTTCCTTTAGCAACTTGGCATGGGATATATGGCTACTAATGTGTATTTCTCTGTGGCCGAAATAGGGGTTTTAGGTGGTTATTCTCTGGGGTGTTTGTATACACGTCTTTGAAGAAATAATAGTGCCATCTTCCAAAGGATGCTTGGTTTGGAAAGAGATTTTACTGTCTTTGGTGTTTTGGGTTCAGACACTCCAGTTGGATTCTGTGCAAAACTCTGCATAGCAGTTTTTAAAGTGAAAGAGAAGATGATGGATACTAGTAAATTTACAAGCTAGGATGGATGTTTATCAAATGTAATTGTACTGTTGCTTCTCTCATTAAGTTGCTGTTATTTTTCTTGGGAGGATCAAGTGTGAGAATTTTCTGAAGCTTGCTAAGAAAATCTTGTTTCTTTGCTTTCTTGACAATTGCTTTTCTCTCCCTTCCCCTCCGCCCGCCCTTGTCTTTCCATCCTTTGCATCAATTCTTCCTCCTCTTTTCCACCCCTTTCTTCTTTTTAGAGGGGAACTCTTTCCTTTTTCTTGCTAAACCTGTCCTATAGCAAGGCACTCACTGAAGCAAGGCGAGTTTCTGTATAAGTGGTTCTAACTCTGCCAGCGCCCTTCTGTACTCTACATCTCATAGGCGGAAAAAGGGAAGGAAGGAATGCTGACCAGTCTACTGCTTGAATGGTAAAGTCCCAATCTCTTAATTTTCAAGGCGATGCAAATTCACACATGAATCCACTATTTTCACCATTGACGCCTGGAATATGTTAGATTGCATTTTGTACTGAAATGAGGAAGAACAATTTGAGATTAATTTAAAAGGCATGGGTAGGGTTGCTGCACCAATGGAAAGAATCTGGGTGCAAATTTCTCTTCTGTTGTAATGTTCAACTTGGCTCACTCATTTTAAGTCAACTGTTTGCTTACTCAATTCCCATTTCTTCAGGTTTTATTTGCAGTCTGCTTCTTATTATTGTATCCCCAGTTGTGATGGTTGGTTGTCTGATATATCGGGGAGTTGATCTGTAGAATGGTTTGTCCGTACCGTTTTTCTAGTCCTCTTTAATAATATATGTTGTTTCTGAACTTTTTCTTGTGTTGGGGATCTTTATTTATGACTTATCTGTCAACAGATCTCTTACATTCGCCAGGAAATTCCTCTACATTACGGACCATTTTGGGAGAAGCTGGAGCAGCCCCTTGGCAAACAATATTGGGTTCATTCTCATCCCAAATCTGATAATTGAGCATGTTCTTGAGCAGACTTGACATACTTTTGCAGTTGCGTCTTTAAAATGGTTTAATATTCATGCACAAACTGAGTTTTTGGAGAGCCACATCCAAGACTGTTGTCCTTCATATCTCATAATCTTTGGTAAGCTTCTGAGAATTCTGGTGATTGCAGGAACTCAGAGTGAAGTATGCTAAAACTATATTTATGGAAATAGTGCTGTTCCTAATGTTCTCATTAATTTAAGAAATCTCTGTTGTTAAAGTTTCCCAATCAGATCATATTTAAAAGATTGAATAAGTAAGGGCGTGAACAGTTTTCTGCAAAACATGACAGGACGGGAAGGCCTCTGAATTGTGAAGTCTCTTAAGTTCAAGGAAGTAGTAACCTCCAAGTCTGATTTGAATATGCTTACCTTACCACACCAATCTTACCCTCTTTCTTTTCAGATAATCTTTGTGCCTAATAATTAATGAGCACCAGCTGTTTGACATATAAAAGAGAGTTCTGTGTAGGGTTGGCTAACTTAGTATAAACAGCAGGGTTTTCCCCCTCCCTAGACCTCTACAGTCACTTCTTAAGGCAGAAGTCGAGCTGGCTTTCTGAACTAACTAAAGCAATCACATATGCCACCTAGTTCAAAGCTGCTTCTTTGAGAACTTCTATGAGGAAGTTGCTTTCTAAATCTATATATTATGTCAGTACACTAGTTCCTGAAAGTCCTTCTGTTTTGTGGAGAAGAATATACAGAAAAAAACCCGATTTGTGAATGCCTCGAGTTATGAAAATCTTGAGTTATGAAAGGGTTATTTGCATAAATCGGTGTCCCAATTTACGCAAATAACCCGACTTATGAAAGGGGTTTGTGTAGATTTTTACAGATTTTTTGCCGCCATTTTGGTCTTTAAAAATCAAATTTTTAGTGCTCTAAAAATCCACCCCCCACCACCCTGCCGAAAATAAAAAAAATCACGTACCGTGGAGGCGGCGGAGGCGGCGGAGGAAGCAGTGGCGATCATGGCTTCATAGAATGGTGGGGATCGAGGGGATCCCTTTCCCAGAGCCTTCCGGAGGCAAAGGTGATGGCAGACACGCTGGACACAGCGGCACAAATGGCCACAAGGATGGTTTTTTATGACTTCCTCGTAGCCATTTGTGCTGCTGTGTCCAGCATGTCCGCCACTGCCTCTGCCTCCAGAAGACTCTGGGGAAGGGATCCCCTTGGTCCCCACCATTCTGCAAAGCCCAGAGCCTTCACTACAACTGAAAAGGTAGGGGGGGGCATTTTCAGTCACAGTGAAGGCTCTGGGGTTTGTAGAATGGCGGGGACCAAAGGAATCTTTCCTCCCGGCCCTTGGGGACCCTGTGGACCCAGCGGATGGGCCAGTGACAGCGGAAGAAACAGCCCCAGGGACATTGTAAAAAATGTCCCTGTGGCTGTTTCTGCCACTGTCATTGGCCTGTCCGCCAGATCCGCAGGCTCCCCAAGGGTCAGGTGGAAAGATTCCTTTGGTCTGCAACTTTCTGCGTAGCCCAAAGCCTTTACTGCGATCAAAAACATCTCTGCTACTTTTTCGGTTGTAGCGAAGGCTCTGGGTTATGCAGAAAGTTGTGGACCGCAGGGCTACAAAGCCATTCTGCTCTTCATCCTGGGCTCGTTTCACCCCACAGCTCATTCCCAGTCCTCCGGTCTGGCTGGGAAGGCACTGCAGGACAAAGAGCAGATTGGTGCGGTTCAGCTCTGAACCTCACCCCTGGCCAGACCGAAGCGTCGCGGACATGCCCCCCCCCCGCACCAGACTGCAGAAGCAGCGGGGGCGGTTCCCATTCTCCGGAGCAGGAGGAGGAAGGGAGCAGCAGCACCCAAAAGGTAGGGAGATCTTAATTCTGGGTTGTTGTTCTATGCATCCCTATGGGGATGCATTGAGTTACGAAAAAATCTAGTTACGAAAGAGGCCATAGAACTGATTTTTTTCGTAACTTGGGGTTTTACTGTATTGACAAATATCAGCAGTATTAAGCAATATTGCTGAAGTAGGCAGTAGGCTCTGAAGAACTAGCATTGAAACAGCTTTTATTAGAGGCAGTGTAGAAAGATGCATTTTCTTTTAAAAAATTGAAGTTCAGGGATGGGGAAGAAAACAAAAGAATACTTGGGTGGGATTTTTAACAACAACAATAACAAATAATTTGGGGAGAAATTGAAATATTCATTGAAGTCCTATGTGTGTTCATGCTGTCTTGTGTTTCATCATAGATGAAAAAGCAA
Source organism: Bradypodion ventrale (assembly GCA_035047345.1). Taxonomy (NCBI): domain Eukaryota; kingdom Metazoa; phylum Chordata; class Lepidosauria; order Squamata; family Chamaeleonidae; genus Bradypodion; species Bradypodion ventrale. The sequence continues at coordinate 148,660,090 of JAWDJE010000002.1, forward strand.
GGGATATATTTGTCAAATCCAGTAATAAATCGCTCTAGATTAGGTTTACTGAATCAGTGGGAATTTGGCGAGTCATCTCCTCAGTTGTTTAAAATAGGCCTATGGTTCTATATCTTATGTCCAAAGAAAAGGAACACTTTAAAATACTGTACTTTTTGTTTCATTCCAATTCTTTATACATTGATACTACACTTGATCTTAGCCAAAAGGCCGAGAAGCAACTAAGGCAGAAATGAACACTTTACTTGCTATAACCCAGTTTTTAATAGAAGTGGCCAATATATTCCAGCTGCGCTTAGAGTATTTAATGCCAGAGTGTGTCCTCAACTGTTGTATGGGGTACCAATTTGGCATACCATGGTGGACCACTCCCTGGAACTACCTCAATCCAGGTTTTTACAGAAGATATTTGGTGTCCCTAATTGTGATCCTCGAAGCAGGCCAACACCTCTTGGAAACTAAAGCGTGGCTAATAATATTTAAATTACTATTTATTTATTTATTTATTTATTTATTTATTTATTTATTTATTTATTTATTGTTAGATTTCTATACCGCCCACTCGACCACGGCTGACTCAGGGCGGTTCACAGCATGAATAAAACAGATAAAAACAGAGTTAAGAACCCACCCCTAAAAAGGGGTACAGGTACCGAGGAACCATGGGGGGAAGGCATACTCCTCTGTACCAACCACCCAACGGAAGCCACCCCTCCACCTGCACCCCAAACTTGGCCCGCCAGCCAGGTTTTTAGTTCTTTTCTAAAGGGCAACAACTCTGTCTGGAGACGCAGTTCTACTGGCAGGAGGTTCCAAAGGGCTGGTGCGGATACAGAGAAGGCCCTCCTCCTTGTGCCAGAGAGGCGAGCCCCCCTGGCCTATGGCACAATTAGAGAGCCCCTCCGGTCCGCTCTGGTTGGACGGACAGACTCCTTAGGGCGATGCGGTCTCTGAGGTAACCTGGCCCACTACCATATAGGGCTTTAAAGGTCAAAACCAGCACCTTGAATTGCACCCAGAGGCAAACTGGTAACCAGTGCAACTCCCGAAGCAGTGGTGAGGCATGGGCATAACGTCCACACCCCATCACCACCTGGGCCGCAGCATTCTGGACCAGCTGCAGCCTCCGAATGGTCGTCAAGGGTAGCCCCATGTAGAACGCATTTCAATAATCTAGTCTGGAGGTCACCAGAGCATGAGTGACCATGGGCAAGGAGTCCCGGTCCAGGAGCGGGTGCAGCTGGCGAATCACCCGAAGTTGGGCAAAGGCCCTCCTGGCCACAGCCGCCACCTGTTCTTCTAGTAGCAGCCGACTCTTTAGCACAAACCCCCTTAGCCTGAGCTTACAATTTCTTAAGGAGTCATAGTCTTCCATAGAGGAAAAAATTTCTTCTGCTTTTCAGATGGTAAAATAGGATGCATGAACTTAAGAAAGCATGGGGTGCAGCAATTTATAGCTTTCACCTTAGTATAGGGTGCATTTATAATGCTGCTTTTACAAAATGCAGTCTTTTAATTTTTTACATTTCATATATGGTACATATCAGTACAGTATTACAATGTTATAGGCCAGCTGCGTGATGAATGAAGGATCTTATGCAACCAAACTAACCTTTGCAGGTTCTTCAGTGTGGGCGCTGGCAAGAAAGGATAATCATTCTTGAGAGAGCTTGTCAACACTTACTGATCATCACTTAAAATTCATAAACACTGTAAGAGCTTGGTGTGATCTAGGGTGCACAGAGCAGACTGGCATGTGTGACCTGAGCTATCAGACCTCCACATGGACCAACAGCACACTCATGAATTGCAGTGCTTCCAGGTAGAACTGTGAGTAATTGCTTGACTGATACGTTATCAAAGAGTTTTTTGGAAGATAAGATACCAGAAAATTACTGAGCTGGTAGAACTGCCTTCGAAAGTTGGTACAGCTGCAGATGGGTGGCAGATGGTGAAACTGAAAGACAAATCCTTACATATGTAAATACAGTACTGTTTTACATATTTTTGTTGAGTTGGTCCACAAGCATTAAGAGTGGTACATGTATATATGCCAGGTGGATCTGCTGACACAAAATCATCTGACCTGTCCCAGATCGATTCTCAGATCTAGCTAGGGGCTGCAGTTGTCTCATGACACAGATACTTTTGATTTTGCAATGTACAGCAGACATTGTGAATGCTGTACAAACAGACAATGGTTTTGTTGCCCGCACATAGAGACTGATAAAGCAATTTAGCATATTTGTGGGGAAGGTATGAGAAGGAACCTTACATTTTTCTTAGAAATATCTGGGGGAAAGGTTTGCTTTGTTTAAATCTCTCTCAGCCTCTGTTAATCACTTAATTTGGTTTCTGTTCCATATCAATCCCTGCAACTGTGTCCTCATTTTGCTTGCTAATTGTTTTCTGTGTTTACTCTGGCTGACCCTAGAATATGGTACAGAGCTCTTTACAGCAGGCACAAACCTGTTCCTATCAAAATCCTCTTTAAAACTAAAGTAACTAGTAACTGCTACTTTTTTTTTTGCACTAGTGAGGTTCTTTGTACCATTTATGCTCCCTTGATATACGCACATCACTTTTTGTAATTGTTTGCAACCTGCTACTTCCAAATTCTGTCCTTTTACTTTTTTAACCATATGTGGGAGTGAACACTTGAACAGGCTTATCTACATAATTAACATGGTACCTACTAGCTTCTAAGGTTCCATCACACATTAGCTCCCTTCTTTCCAACAAAATGCCATAATTATGTATACAGTATATAGAAAAACCTACGCTGTAGTTCTCTTCCAGAAAACCAAGATACAGTGGAACCTCATACAACAATCGCCCCGTATAGCAATGAAATCGCATAACAATTAGGTTTTGAAGGGAAATGGTGTCCTGCATAACAATTTTCCCTATGGAAAAAAATCATACAACAATTTTTCAATGGGAAAAACCACTTAGCGATAAAAAAATTGTTGTATGATGCATCCCATAGGGAAAATTGCGATACGATGCATGCACCGTATAGCAATTGTTTCGTACAACAATGAGCCCTGTGGAACAGATTAAAATAGTTGTATGAGGTACCACTGTATTTGAATAGGACTGCCTTGGCTCTCAGTGGCCTCCCTTGAGTTCTGTGAGACAAATTTAAGGAATTGTTTATTTAAAATCTACATGGAAGTATGCCCCATTGAGCATAGTGCCACTAAATCGTCTTCTTTCATGTCCCGATCAAACCCTAGACTGCCAAAATGAAGTCACTTTCTTCGCTTTGTCATTGATCAAGCTTAATTCCTCTTCAGTGCATGTTTCTGACAGTAATTGGCAGACCAATAAATGAGCTGGATTCTGTATCTCTCCACATTCACACCTCATGTTGTTGTCCGCCAGCATACCCCACTTGAGTATGTTGATCTTGCATTTAGGGACTCCAACCCTCAGCCTATTCAGGGTCCTCCAAGTGTCATAGGGGAGGTTGAGATCCTCAGCCATATCCCCCTTTAATGATGTTCCTTGCCTAGTGAGCTCCTTCCTCCATCTTCTAATTTGCTTTTGCTCTTGTGTACCCTCCAGAATGTTTGTCCTTGTCATAAAGCTCTTCCTGGATCTGAGCCAGCAGACTTAAGGCTTATATCCGTTCAGACGGTGTAGTGACCAATGGTAAACTTCTGGTGGGAGGATTGTGAACCCTAATTTAGTTGTTAAGTGAGTTTTTGGTTGATTTTAGTTGTTATGTGAGGTGACCATTCAGAGAAAATTCTGCTCTTTAAGCGAGTTAGTCTCTAAGCGAGGCGCTCTTTATGCGAGGTTTTGCTGTATATGCAGCATGGATGGTTGATTTCCCCATTTATAGTTTGTGAGTATCCAGATGATGTTATCCTTTAGTTCCACTAAGTAAATGTGCCTGAGATTGTACTAAGCATGGTTGAATTCAACGTACTATTAAGGCCAGGAGAGATGGTCCTCAGACCTTGCATCACTTGAAACTGGAAATGGGCAGAGGGAAATTAAGCTCACCCAGGGAAGATGGTCTTTCTCATCCTTATTTCAGCCATTTTGTGAGCATCCCATGCAATGGTTGCTCTCCATGATTAAACTGCCTAAGGCTGAGGTCTAGATACCCATCCCATCTCCCAGGCTAAAGTGCCCAGTAACACAAGGTCAAACAGTATTATGGTGGCAGGAGTGTGTTAGGCAGTAAAACCAGAGGATGGGACATTTTCTCAGAGGATTTCATAGACTCTCCTAGTGTTTGAAAAATAAGCCCCTAAGAATGCTTGAAATCCTTATCAGTTGCTGTTGCTGAGGAAGGAAACAGTAACTGCAGGCACTTGGAGAATTTTTTTCTTCCTGTTTCCTGATTTTGATGTTTGTGCCAATCATCTGGTTTTTTTTCTCCCCCTGGCATGTGAGATAGGAAATTCCCATGAACAACCCACAACTTTGCAGCAGAAATATAATGAAAATAGCAAGCTGGTGCTTTTTTGTGACACCTTAAAGCTGAAGCCCGAGGTGTCCTCCTTGTTCTCCTGACCTTGTACTTACTTACCCCTTTGAATGCCTTCAGATTTTTCACCTCCCTGGAGCCTTTTCTTATGAGAGAATTTAACATTGTAGCTCCAGGAGAACATTTCCAAGTTGCAAAGCCTTTTTGGCTGAGCATGGAGGAGGATAAAAGTGAAAGTTAACTTTCTGTGCGGATATGATTTCTCAATACATTTGTTTATGGGAAAATGGAAAAGCTGTGATATCCTAATCTTTTGGCTGAAGACACTTTGCTTGCAGTTCCTTCCTGCCCTTTCTCCTCAGTTTGTTTATTCCACAGTGGAAGCTGCCCCGCACTGTGCTGTGTAAAGTCTTCTTAAAAGTAATAGTTGGACACATTCAATGGTGAGAGTGACTTTTTATAATCAGATATTTTAGGTATTCAAAGTGCTTTGCATATGTGATCTTGGATACTGCTCGGCATCTAAGGTTGAGATAGCAGCTTCATTAAATTAAGTCTAGTTTGTGATTAAAGTTTTGAGCTGGGGATTTTCCATTACCCTCTTATGCTAGTCAGATGTAATAGGCGCTAGTGAATTATTGTGTTGCCTGCTCCATGACAGGAAGTTGATACCGGTGCTTTTGGACATGATCATATGTAGTACCACATATACTCGAGTATAAGCCAACCCAAATATAAACTGAAGTACATAATTTTGATCTGAAAACTCAGGAAAATAGGTTGACCCAAGGGTGAGAAATATAGCTGCTGCTAGTGATTTTCAATAATCAAAATACTGTACATGAAAATATGGTAAAATTAATTACATTGTTGGCACATCTCAATCCGGCGCGGTCTTGGGACCCTCGTGGTTGTTGATCTGAGTATAAGCCATGTCCCCTTTTTGGGGCTAAAAAACGGGTTATACTCGAGTATATATGGTATATATTGGACGTAAAATGTATATGTTTCCTGCCTCTAGATCTGGTTTTGGATGTCTTCCATCACAGATGCAACTGATGCCTCCATTGCAAGAATATCACTCTCCCACCTTCTTTTAGTTATTATCTGGGACTCTCTCACTCACATGTACCAAACAACTTCTTCCATGTCTAGGCCAGATGTGAAACTGCCAAAATGAAGCCACCTGAAAGATTAGCCAGCAACACAAGATTGCCATTACTAAGGAACGCCCTATTGTGGTTCAAAAATATCACAATCTTCAAGGAGGCTCTTTCTGTGTATCCCTACCAAATAACTAATTCCTGTTTTGTTTGTTGCATTAGATTATGAGCAAACAAATTTCATACATAGTTATTGCTGCTGTTTGCAGTGTCAATAATTTGACAGTTGCTGGCTACCTTTAATTGAATGTAGGGCCCTCTTTCAGATAGTGATTAGGATTATTTTACTGTTACAACCTTTTTGAGCAGTTGTATATTTTATTCTTCTTGCATCTTACTCTGAGAGTCTTTGCCTCAATATGTGGCAAATACAAAACATTTTCAGTATTTTCACACAACACAATGGTTCCTTGTGTGCTCTGTGTGGAATTAAGATGGATGTGTGGTTGTCATCAAAGCAACTTCTTGGTTCCTTCTGTTTTTTCTTCCACAACAAAATGCACAGCGTGCTATTATTAAATTCTGTTTTACCAAAACCCTCTATACCACTGGTTCTTCTTTTCATCGTGAGGGAGGTTTGTATGTACAGTAGTCATCTCATGCTAATGTGCTTTCTTTCTAATGGTAGTCCTTTGTGGTTCTTACTACTTTTAACTAAATGTTCTGGTGAAGGAAGGGCATAACCATGTCATGCGGTTGTAGAAAAATAAACCACAGAGTTTGCAACTAGGTGTGTTTTCGTGTCAGAGATTACTCTGGGTTTAAAGAATTTTTGCAGGGGACGCCCAAATGAGGCTCCTTTCATGTCCCCTATCGTGCATCTCTCGGGGAATCGAACTAGGTGATTGCTGTTTATGAAATCTTTTGTGAAATAAAATTTGTTGGTCTTCAAGATGCCACAAGACACTCTGTCATTTTTACTTCCACCTGCAACCCTTGTGTTGAATTGCTCCACTGCAAAATAAGCCATTTTGTTCACCTTTTTTCCCCCTTAGCTAATTATTTCAAAAGCTATACACGGTCTCATTTAGCAATACAGTACAGTATATTAAAAGCAATAGATAGCCGGTTTGGCTCCCTCACAAGATGTCCTACCCATCTGAGCTGAATGTTTGTTTTGATTTTTCCTTTGGCCTGACTGAACTGTTCATCTGTTTAAGTTTTTAAAAAATCAGGTACAACCCAGCAGAATGCTTGTCTCTCTAATATGCAGATTTGATAAGAGATTTTACTGCACTGAAAACTGTCTTGCAAAGTTATCCTATGAAAACTAAAATGAAAAAGAGGCAACTAGAGGATTTATTAGCTTTAAAAAATCTTTCTCACATTATGTGAGAAATGTGCCGTGGTGGCTTAGCGGTTAAGACACTGAGCTTGACTACCAGAAGGTCATCAGTTCGAGAGCCAAGTGCTGCATGACGGAGTGAGCTTCCATCGTCTGCCACAGCCCCTGCCAACCTAGCAGTTCAAAAGCAAGAAATTGCAACTAGATAAGTAGGTACTGCTGTGATGGGAAAGAAACAGTGTTGTGTGCATTCCGGCATCATCATGCTTGCTACATGAAGACTGAAACGTCTACAAATGCAGACAGCGCTGGCTCTTTGGGTGTAAACAGAGATAAGCACCACTCCCTAAAGTCAGATATGACTGGCTTTGAAGCAAGTGAGACCTTTACCTTATTTTTCTCACAATGTTTTATCTTCAACAGAAGATTATTAGCTGAGCTAGAATGCTAGCACAAATTGGAGTTTTAAAATCTTTTCTGTATTTTTATCATTGCTTTTCTCCCTGGAACAGATCAGCTTGGATTAAGTCATAAACAAAAAGAGTTGGTTTTGAAGTTTGAACACACTAAAACAACCTTCTACAATGCTCTGCCCTCCAGCATCGCTAGACTACAACTTCCATTATTGCCAGGCATATTGGCTGTTGTAGTCTAAAAGAACTAGAAGTTGTAAGGTAGATGAAAAATCTTCACTGTGGTGAATTAATAATAATTTTGTGTCAGAGATTACTCTGGGTTGAAAGGATTTTTGCTGGATTTCTGCTCAGGGGATGCCCAAATGAGGCACCTTTCATGTTTCTTCTGTCCCTGGGACCTTGGATAGTTATCCTGGAGTTGAGGTAAAGGTAAAGATCATGCTCGAAAGCCAGTAGACAGGGTTTAATCTTCCTTTAATATTGTCATGGGAGGCAGGATTGATGCCATTTCATATAACCATCTTAAGCAGCTGAGCTCATTTCATGCCCATGGCAAACTGACTGTGGGATTTCTTTTGCCATGAACACAGCTGAACAAGTGAAAACTTGCTGAAAACACTTTTCCATTTATTAATCTGCTTTGCAATCCTCCTCTTCCCACAGGCTTAAAAAAGTAACAACAGTTTCAGAGGGAAATAGATGATATCCACTGGATATAACAGTTATTATAGGTGTGAGAGAGCAAGCATGCAGCTCTGGGTAGAATGCTGGGCTGAGAAATTAGGAATTCTAATCACACTAATGCCATGAGGTGACCTTGAAAAGTTCCTTATTTCTTCACATACTTTATCTAGCAGGCTGCCCGTGGTACCAAGGTGAGAGAGCTATTATTAATACATACTCACTACTCCTTCTTTTAAAAAAGTGAGAAAGTAATATAGTATAAATTAATAATCACTGGTAGTTGAATTCCAAATGGACATCTTGTACCCCTTCTGAAAGATATATGGCTTGAACAGAGCCCGTGACACTGTTGTCTCCATTTCTGAATATAAAAAACAAACTCCTAATGAAATTCTTGCCATTTTGAGATTCTTACTCCTCACACCTGTCTTTGTGAGCATTATATTTTAATTGTCATTAAGCATTGCACGGTGGTAACTGAGAACCATTTCTATTGTGTGGACCTAATTGGATTTTCCTGAATCGTGTGTTTTTAACCATTTCCTTTAACCTGGTCAAATTAGCAAGGACAAAGCTTTTCAGTTGTTGTATTTATTGAATGATTGTAGAATTCTTGCTAGCAAAGAATTTGGAGCTTAGAAAAGTCGATTTGGATTAATACCTTTGGAATCCGCAAGCCAGGAGAGGAAGTTAGAAAAGTAAATTTCCAAGCTCTGAGAAAAGTATGGAACCACCAATATTCTGCATCAGTTGTTTGCCTTATTCTTTCAAAAGCAATGTACATAATTATATCCATTATTAGCAGCGGGCTGCGGTAGCTCAGTGGTTAAGAAGCTCGCCTTGTTAGCTGGAAGGCTGGCAAGCCGGCAGTTCGAGACCCAGATACTGCATAACGGCTTGAGTGCCTGTCTCTGTCCCAGCCCCTGCCAACCTAGCAGCTCGAAAGCAAGAAATTGCAAGTAGATAAATAGGGGCCACTTCGGTGGGAAAAGATCTTGGGGACATGAAAGGAGCCTCATTTGGGTGTCCCCTGAGCAGAGTTTCCCCAGCAAAAATCCTTTCAGCCCAGAATAATTTCTGACACGAAATTATTATTATCAGCCATGCTGGATAACTCAGTAGTTTAGCTATCTGGCTGAGGAGCTAGAATTTGGATGTTTGGGAGAAAGCCAGCCTGGGAGAAAGCCAGCCTGAGTGGCTTGGGCAAGCTTCACAGTCCCAGAACAATCTCCGAAGAAGGGAATGGTAAACCACTTCTCTATATTTTCTACCTAGATAATGCTGGAAAGAGTCGCTGTAAGTAAAAATCGACATGATGGCATCATCACTGTTATTAAGTAGAGCAGCATAAATGGCAGTAGACAATTGCCATCAGACAATGAGTAGCTGCTTGTATTCCTCAGTATACGTTCCAATCCCAAAAAAGGGCAGTGCCAAAGAATGCTCAAATTATCGAACAATTGCGCTCATCCCACATGCTAGCAAGGTCATGCTCAAGATAATACAGGACAGGCTTCAGCACTCACCCCTGGCTTCCCCCAAAAGAAGCCGGTTTTTAAAATGTTGTGTGATAAATGTATCGCATAGCATTAAAAAATTGGATAACGCTAAGACTCGTGGAACCAAGTTTTAGCGTTATCCGAGGTTTTACTGTACTTTGGACATCAAATGAGAAGAGAGGATTCACTTGAGAAAGCCTTGATGCTGGGAAAGGTGGAGGGCAAAAGAAGAAGGGGTGGCAGAGAATGAGATGGCTAGATGGCATTGTTGACGCAATGGGCACAAAGCTGGGCGAGCTGAGAAGGATGGTAGGATAGGGGTGCCTGGCATGCAGTGGTCCATGGGGTCGTGAAAGGTCAGAATCGACCGTGCCACTAAACAACAACAAATTCCCCTTTGCGCACTAACTATATAAGTTGGCACATGACAAGGAATGTAAGGTGTAGCTTTTTAACTAGAAGGAATTTGTAATTGTGATTTATGCCATTGCAGTCAGGCTGCCAATAGCCAGGAAGATGCTGGGCAGTATTTTCTTTATGTTTCATATTGTCAGATCTCAACCAGCCTGTCCATTTGCTTTTACCCCAGAGTGAGACTCAATTTCTATGCCTTCTCCCCCACATGCATCTGTGCAAAGAGAAGAAGACTCAGACCAGAAGATTCCATGTTTTTGAACACAAGATCTTGTTCAGACTTAAACACTCAGAGATCTTCAGTATAGGACTCGAAGGACGTTGGGCAGAAGAGTAGCTAAGAAAAGTAGAGAATCTGTATGATCTTAAGGCATCAGTTCAAATAAATTTATTATCCTCCTAGGTAAAGAATAATTAACATATGCATCCTATAGTAGTATTTCTTTCTCATGCTGTGTGGCACCTGTCTCCACCACTACTGCATATTGGACAATGTAGTTCCATGTTGTTTCTTCAGGAATAAGGTTTTACGGGGTTGGGGTGCTAACCTGATGCTCAACCCTCCTCCTTCCCATCCGAGCTTGGGACCAGCAGTGGCAGAGTTGTATCCTGTAGTGGTAGCAGCTAAAACATGCATTGTTTTCCTATCTAGAGAGTCTTAGTTGACCTTCAGTTTTATCCCTCTGCGTCAAGACTTGTAGGGCCTGTACACCACTGGTGGGCTGCCACTTCCTGATAAGGAAGTAAATGTTCAGTACTATATTCCATTTCTTGTTTTACTATAAACAGCTTTTTTTGTGGGCATAGGGCTCACTATGCCATGCCTTTTATTACATAGTTTTGGCTAAAGGAAGGAACAGTGCATAGGACAAAAACAGGTCAGATGAGAACTCCAGGGTCTTCAGAAATCTTCCAAGGGTGCAACTACAGTATATTGGCATTGTTTTGATTCGCAACCCTATTTTCAATTGCATTTTGTTTAGGTGACCACAAAAAGGATCCAAATTACAGGTGAAACTCGGAAAATTAGAATATTGTGCAAATGTCCATTCATTTCACTTAAAAGGTGAAACAAATATATGAGATATACTCACTATATGCAAAGCGAGATATGTCATGCCTTAATTCGTTATACTGTAATTGTGATGATCATGGCGTACAGCGTACATGAGATTACGTGATGATTATGGGGTACATGGGATTGTGGGGTTGGGGTTTTCATAAACTGCAAGCCATACGCATCAATATTATAACAAAGTAAGACTTGAACTATCTCACTTTGCATGCAATGGGTCTATCTCATATTAGTTTCATCGTTTAAGTTGCATTACTGAACTGAATGAATATTTGCACGATATTCTAATTTTCCATGTTTCACCTGTATTTTGGTGCCAGTGTTCATAGTAGCCTTTCAACCGGATCCAGTTTGACTTGTACCCACCCTCCCTCTGCCTTTGATACTACCCTTGTGCTGACCCCTGGGCTCTCCTTTTATATCCTGTCATCAAGCCGCTGGGAATACCTAAGCCAGTGATGGACAGTCTTGGCCCTCCAGGTATTCTTGAACTTCAATTCCCAGAAACCCTGACCAGCTGGTGTGTTGACTTGGGCTTCTGGGAATTGAAGTTCAAGAACAGCTGGAGGGCCAAGACTGCCCATCACTGACCTAAGCAGAAACATTGTAGTCTGCTGGAGTTAACCAGATGTTTTGATTTTATATAAATGTTTACCTTTCATTTGTGCTAAATTAACAGAGCAAGGCAATCTAGCACTAGACTCAACAGTTTGCTTTAAAAACAAATAAAACTATTTTTGGCTAAGGAAAAATATTGTTGGGGTAGGTGTTCCTGCTGTGCCAGTATATGACACCCCGATTTACTATGTCACCAGAAAACCATACATATATTCTGGTCCTTTCGTAGAACAAAACAAAGAATCACAATGGCGAAACACCGTTTGTGTTGTTGCAGTCTCTTAGCTTCTACTTCCCATCTGGATTGGAAGGCAAAATTGGGTAGTCTGCTTCGCATTGACCTGTGTGATGTGAGATCATTGGAAAAATACTGCACATTCACTTATGCTAATTCTGGAGAAAATTGCAAGTTATTTTCCAGTGTAATCACACACCAAGCCAGATTTGAAATGTAGGCAACAAAATCATTGGGTAGTAAAAAGAATTATGAGAGAAATCAAAGTAAAACAAAATAAATGGGAACCATTGTATTCGTTAAATTTTACCTTACACATAGTAACATGATTATAGAATGTAGAATTATATGTTGGTCTTTCAAGTAAAGTTCATCATAGTAAAGCCTTTCATTTAAAATGGCTTCTTAGGAACATTCAGAAGAATTTCAATGATAAATCCTTATTTTATAAATTGGATTATATTTTCATTTGAGTGATTTATTGTTTTACTTCAGCATCCTCAGAGTATGCTGAAAACTGAGTAGGTTTTACACTTTTAATTTATCCATATATGAGAAAGTGGTGTCTGCTCCACAGTTTCTGGTGATGTTTAAATTCTTGAGTGGTATGGGAAGACTGTACTTAGCACAAGATCATTGAAAGGAAAGTCAAAGCAATCTTAAGCCAATAAAGACTAGAGCGAGATTTCTTAAAATAATTATTCAAAATATTGGATATGTACACTTTCAGCCTTCTCACAGCTTGGAGTGTGTGCACGTGTCTGCAAAAGAACAAATTGGTATAAACCCCAAAAGGATGTGTTCCTAGGTTTAAACCAGCTGATCTTAATTTTACATGAAATTGGGGAGGAAAAATTGTATTTGTGTCATAGCTTGTGAAGGCCCAGATTTCAATTAAATAAGATAGATCAGCTGGCCTTTGTGTAAAGTGCTTAACTGCTCTTCTTTTTCTTGTATTAGGGTGGAGAAGAAACATTTAATCGTGCAAAGCTTCTAAACGTAGGCTTTGTAGAAGCTTTGAAAGAATATGATTATGACTGCTTTGTATTTAGTGACGTTGATCTAATCCCTATGGATGACAGAAATATCTACAAATGTTACAACCAGCCCAGGCATCTCTCTGTGTCAATGGATAAATTTAACTTTCGGTAAGAGCTCAGTTATTGTTATTTTTCTGAAGATGACACAAAATCATGTATCAGTGTGTCTTGTATGGTTGCTATGGATCAGGGATTCTCAGCCTGCGGTCCGTGGGTCGGATGCAGCCTGTGGCGCCATTTCATGTGCCCCCCCCCCCGCCTCCACCATACCCGGAAATGCCATGTGGTAGAGGAAGGGCAAAATGACCGTCTGGCCCCCAAAGCTGTCTGAGGGAGCATGGCCTGGCTCCCGGCTTTAAAAGGTTGAGAACTCCTGCTCTGGATAAATAAATGTTGGGACCTGTCCCAAGTAAGGACATACCCCAATCTCATCCAACGAGAGCTAGTTCCCTTATTCTTACTGAATATATTCTATTTTCTAATGAGAGCTTTGGATGTAGAACTACCAGTTAGGCGGGCCTGGAAGACCTTGTTCTTCAAGGATTACTTTGTTAGCTTCACAGAGTGTTTCTGGATATTGGTTCTGATATGATCATCCTTAAATTGGACCATGTCTCTCACTAGGTTTTAGCAATTAGAAATAGCAATTACATCTATATACTGTCCCAAGTGTCTAGTGCACTCTCTGGGCAGTTCACAAAGCAATTAGCATTTTGCCCTCAACATGCTGGGTACTCAGAAGGAAGGATGGAAGGCTGAGTCATTCTAGTTTGCTGTCAGGATCGAACTCACAATGTTTTGGCTGCAGTACAGCAGTTTAGCACACCACCACCAAGGCTCTCGGTTTTTCATGTTGATGTGGGGGGAAAGCTCTTACAGCAGGTTGCATAAAGCATTTAACTTCAAAACTAGAGGAGTGTAATCAAAAATTTGCCATTCAACACATGAGTACTCTGCTACGTAGTCACAAATGTGTCTGAAACAGTACGAATTCTATGTCCTTGGCCATGACTGGGAGACTATTGTAAAAGTGCATTCTTTTAAAAAGTGAAATAGTTGTTGAGCAACTGATATTTAATTGTAAGTTATGCAACATCACTGGGACCAAAATCCTGTTGCATAAATTTAAGCCCAAACACACTAATGATGACATTGGCTACCAGAGTTATTGCTTAGTTAAAGTTTCTTCTTCCACCACCATCACCCCTGGTTCCAAGACTCTCCTTGGGATCTCTTTTGACATGGGGAAGCTGGAATATGAGGAAACTTTCATGCCCGGAAATCACTACCCAAACTGTTACTGCCAGAATCAAGACCATTGGTGATGATTTGGGGGCATGAAAGTCTCTTCCCTTCCCCACACCCATTCCAAGGTTCCCAAAGGTTTCCCCAAGTCAAAAGGGATCTTAAGGGAGCTTTGGAATCTGAGAAGGTGGAATAGCAAACTTTAAAAGCAATAAAAGTCCACAGTTTATGACACCAAGATTTCATTCTAGAAGGGCATTTAGCACAAGAATGAGCACAAAGTTTTATTCTTGTCACTTTAGATGTTTAAACTTAAAATATATATCCTGATAGTCTATCTACATGCTCTTTCCAATATAATTATTAGTACTTTTTTAGCATTGCAAGCCTGCTTTCTCCATCAGTAGCAAAGGCTGATTTTATTTGTGACTTTTCTTTCTTTCTTTCAGCTTACCTTACAATCAGTATTTTGGAGGTGTCTCTGCTTTAAGCAAAGAACAATTCCAAAAAATCAATGGGTTTCCCAATAATTATTGGGGCTGGGGTGGTGAAGATGATGACATTTATAACAGGTAAGCCTCCTGTGTGCCTCTGTTTGATTTGGCCAACTTGTACTGTTTGAGAGAAGCTAATTTTTGGAGACGGGGAAACAGCTATTTAGAATGTAATATTGGTGTAGCATTGGATCTTCCCTTGTGTAACTTAATCTGGTGCCACAACGTTTTCTGTCTTTTTGTTTTGTTTACACTCTGATATGCTTGAAACTCAGACTAACATGGCTACATTCCAAACAATTTAACCTGGTGAGCTTTGCATGTTTTGCTTTGTAATTGCACAAATAAAGGAATAGTTGTGTTTGACACACATTTGGACTTAAAATATTTGTGCGGGCAAGCAGGCTCCTTCCAGGACGGAAACTAGTCATTTCAGATAACCCACAGTAAAAAAAAAAATCTATTGGCCAGCAGGGACTGAAGCTTTGGTGCAATCTAAAAATGGTGCCAATGCATCCTATTTAGAGCCACACCAGGTTTGCCTCATGTGGAACTAAAGTGGCTGAAAAACAGCTTTGGCCTTTTTTGTAATTGCAGCCCAGGTCTTGTGATCTGTAAATGATCAGTCCCTGAATCAGAGCACTGATCCTTAACAAATCCACATGCGCAAGAGCCAGGAAGGAGGTTATATCTTTTAGTCCCCTTGTTCAATCCGCAAGATCAGCAATCTTGAAATTGTAGAGATTAGCTGAATCCCTATACAGTATTAGGAAACTTTTCTACATTAGCAAATAGTATTTGTTTTGGTGGTGGAGGAAAGTGATGTGTTCCCCTAGCATTGATATTCCCTAGTTCACTATTTTAAGAAGATCATTCATTCATACATTTATATACTATACAGCCACTCTAGGAGGTTACAACATGTAAAAATTTATACAAAATACAGCAGACCAAGAACCCAATCTCCAATGACAACATCTGAGGCAAACAATAAAATAACTTCAAAATTAACTACTAGCCAGCACTAGTGAGGATGTCATGAAATGCCTCTTTAAAGAGTGGAGTCTTTTATTGTTTTTCAAATATGCTCACGGATGGGGCTTGGCACAGCTGCATTGCTAAAAAAATTCCACTATATGGGTGCCACCACCAAGAAGGTCCTCCTTCTTGTTATAGCCCTTCTCACCATTCTCAGCATCAGCACCTGGTACTCTACTGACTGTGATAACCAAGTTATGTGGGAAAGACACTGCAACAGATAATAAGGGTATAAACCAGGGGTTCTCAACGTTTTTGTGCCACGGGCCAAGCCACACACCCTCAGACAACTGAACGGACACATGGTTCCTCCGCTGTAAACGCTGCCGTAAAACATGTTTATGACAGTTGCGGGTGCATTTACAGCATGTTTTCTGCTGTTTTCACCACTGGTGGTGGCAGTGGAAACGAGGGCAGTGGGACACATGAAATGGCGCAGCAGGCAAGGTCTGGCACACAAGGTTTTGGGCTGCAAACCCCTGGCCTAAACCCATGGTTCCCAACTTGGGAACCACACCACAGTGGGGCAATTTTATTTTTAAGGGAGGCAATTCGAGAATGAGTTATTAACAGTTAATGGCCTTTTAGGCTTCCTCCACATGAATAGGAGTTCACTTTTTGAATAATAAGAATTATATGTCATAGAGGTTGGGGCATCAGGATTTTAAAGATGCTTAAGTGGAGCATGGCCAAAAAAAGGTTGGGAACCACTGGCCTAAACCATCTAGGGTTTTGTATGTTAATGATAGCACCTTGTGCCTTGTCTGCCTGTGCATATTTGCCAAGGCTGGGGAAATGTGCTCAGATTTCTTTGTTCCCATTACCAGCCTCGCTGCTGCATTCTTGTCCCTTTGAAGTCTCCCTATCAGGGATGAAGGTAGCCTCACATAGAGAGCATTACAGTAGTCAATTCATGAGATTACCGATGAATGTAAGGGCCCGCTGCCCTCGTTTCCACTGCAAAATATTGCAGAATTGTCTCCATCATCCTCGTTTCCACTGCCACCACCAGTGGTGAAAACAGCAGAAAACATGCTGTAAATGCACCCGCAACTGTCATAAACATGTTTTACGGCAGCGTTTACAGCGGAGGAACCATGTGTCCGTTCAGCTGTCTGAGGGTGCCACACCACCTGCCACACCACCTGCCGCCGTTTCCCGGGCCCCGCCCTCCCCCTCGCCTTCGGACTCAAAAGGCGAGAGGGTGCCGGGCGAGCCGCCGCGCCGCCGCCGCGCTCCTGGCCCCAGTGGGGGCGAAGAGGCCCTTCGGCCACACCACCTGCCGCCGTTTCCCGGGCCCCGCCCTCCCCCTCGCCTTCGGACTCAAAAGGCGAGAGGGTGCCGGGCGAGCCGCCGCGCCGCCGCCGCGCTCCTGGCCCCGGTGGGGGCGAAGAGGCCCTTCGGCCACACCACCTGCCGCCGTTTCCCGGGCCCCGCCCTCCCCCTCGCCTTCGGACTCAAAAGGCGAGAGGGTGCCGGGCGAGCCGCCGCGCCGCCGCTGCGCTCCTGGCCCCGGTGGGGGCGAAGAGGCCCTTCGGCCACACCACCTGCCGCCGTTTCCCGGGCCCCGCCCTCCCCCTCGCCTTCGGACTCAAAAGGCGAGAGGGTGCCGGGCGAGCCGCCGCGCCGCCGCCGCGCTCCTGGCCCCGGTGGGGGCGAAGAGGCCCTTCGGCCACACCACCTGCCGCCGTTTCCCGGGCCCCACCCTCCCCCTCGCCTTCGGACTCAAAAGGCGAGAGGGTGCCGGGCGAGCCGCCGCGCCGCCGCCGCGCTCCTGGCCCCGGTGGGGGCGAAGAGGCCCTTCGGCCACACCACCTGCCACCGTTTCCCGGGCCCCGCCCTCCCCCTCGCCTTCGGACTCAAAAGGCGAGGGGGGTGCCGGGCGAGCCACCGCCGCCGAGCTCCTGGCCCCGGTGGGGGCGAAGAGTCCCTTCGGCCATCCCGAGGCAATTCTGGGCCCCCGCCATCGGCCCAGGATGGGAGCCACCTGCGGCTCTCTCCCCGGGCCAAGTCGGTCAGGGGAGATGGGAGCGTTGGCGCTCTCTGTGGTGAGAGTGGGGGTGGGGGGTGGGGAGGGAGACAGAGGGACTGAGGCTGATGTTTGCCGCAGCTGGGGAAGTTGGGCTGGGCATTATATGGGATGTGAGCTGTGCTTCATCCCTTGGGGATTTTGTTAATATAGATTACTTTTGACCTGTGTATTATGTGTTATATTGATATTGTGCTTTCCCCCTGAATTTGGTTGATGTAATTGTTGTATTATTATATTGTATTTATTGTCCGCCATGTAAACCGCCCTGAGTTGGGTTGCACCCGAGTGGGCGGTATATAAGCGCGAAAATTAAATTAAATTAAATTAAATTAAACTGGGGAGTCTTATGAGGTGTTGGAGGCTGAAAAAAATGACCCAGTGTACATGCAACCCTTGGGTCCTATGTTACTCATCTTTGCCCTAATCCTTAATTCTAAGGGTTTTTTTTTTTAGGTCAGGCTGTTACTCAGTAGTAAGGAAAAGTTACTCTAGACATGCTGTCAATTACTGTACTCATGTTCTATAATTTTATTTTTTCATTAATTGGTGGGTTATGCGTTTAGAGTTGGCAGACAGTAATGATGTTGTTGGGTCAGATTACAGAAGGAATGGCAGAACTATAAGATTCAATGGTCCCCACTGTTTCCCTGGCACACCCCTGTTCTGGAATGTAGATTTCAACCCTTCAGCACTTGATTGCTAAGTTTATATATTTCATACCTTTCTGTTCAGGTGTTCTTAAGGTAAAAAGCTCTTGACAAGAGATGAGAGCATTCAGCAGCTATTAAAATGTTTTATGTCACCGTTCCCAAAGCCCATGACAGCGTAAACATGTAATATAAATAAATGAAATAGGCTTTACAAATTATTCTAAGAGGCTACTCAGCATACCTAAAAGCTGAATGAAATAAATGTAACTTAGAATCCTTCTAAAAGCCAGTAAGAGGGACTAGGACCTGGGAGGAGACTAGTGTGCAATCTAATCTAACACCTTTCTTGATGCAGGAAATCCATAGCAATTTTCTGTTTAAAAAAAAATTTTTTTTTAAAAAAAACTCCTTTAGATCTTATGGCCTTGTAATGTAAACCTGTTGCTTGATGTCCACATAAAGCAAGGATTCCCAACCTTTTTATGCTGCTGAGCGGGCTTGTCATGTGGTTTACACTGTCGTAAAACATGTCCATAGCTGTGGGCACGTTTATGGCAGATGCCGCCGGCATGGTTACTCATGCATGGGCACGTTTAGGGTATCATAAATACGCCCGCTTCTGGTAGTGCTGAGGGAGGCGGTGGACCACATTAAATGGTCCACAAGCCGAGGCCAGCCCACAGGCCATAGGTTGCTCACCTCTGATATAAAGTCTAAGTATTGTGAGGTGAGATGGAATATGTCTTCTTGTGACCCGGTAGTTGTGGTTCTGTTAATGCATGCTAAAAATTTCATGTTTACATCTGACGTAAAAACGTCCACTTCTGGTTGCACTGAGGGCAGCAGCGGACCACATAAAATGGTACCGCAGGCTGAGGCCAGCCCACAGGCCATAGGTTGGCCACCTCTGATATAAAGTCTAAGTATTGTGAGGTGAGATGGAAGTATGTCTTCTTGTGACCCGGTAGCTGTGGTTCCATTAATGCATGCTAAAAATTTCAGTAACATAAGGGGGTAGAGGGATATTCTATGATTTAGGAGACTTGGGTTCAGAACTTTGCTTGGTCATGAAAACTTGCTTGCGTATGGCAAAAGTAAAGCCATATCTTAACTATTTCACATACCGTAGAAAACCTGCTGGGCTTACTATCAATGTCAGAAGTGATTTGAGAGGACATAAAAATAAGGTCTCGTCTGCCTCTCTTATGGAAATTCCAGTTCTTGAAGCAAATGGTATGAATGCTTCTATCCACAACCATTCTTTTTCTTGGTATCTAATAGGAGTATGAAATGGAACCTGAATAGATAACTGTTTTGTCTAAGATATTCTCCATTTGTTTGTTTCTGCAGGCTAGTTTTTAAAGGAATGTCGATCTCTCGCCCAAATGCTGCAATTGGTAAATGTCGAATGATTCGCCATTCAAGAGACCAAAAAAATGAACCCAACCCTCAGAGGTAGGTTTTTATCACTGCATTCTCCAGAAATAATTCCAAATAAGCATATTCTTTATTTTGCCATCTTTTTCTTTAAATTAAGAATCTGGTAGCAAAGATTTTTTTTAAATAAAAAAATATTATAGTATTAAGTGCTGAATTGCTCATTAATATGCTGTGGAGCTTTGTCATGTATTTATTTTAAAGCAGCAGTAGCAATTATGGAGGCTGTAAAGCTATGGTTCCCAATGTGGGGCACATGCCCCACAGGGGGACAATCTCATTTTTTTGGGGGGGGGAGGAATTCAATAATTAGTTATTAACAGTTAATGGCCTTTTAGGCTTCCTCCTCATGAATAGGAGTTCATTTTTGAATAATAAGAATTATATGTCACAGAGGTTGGGGCATCAGGATTTTAAAGATGCTTAGGTGGAGCATGGCCCAAAAAAGTTGGGAGTATATCAAAAGTAAATTGAATTCTTTCAAAGTATCAAGAGTAAACTTTAATTCTTTCAAAGCAGAACACTGTTCATAATAGTTGCAAAAAAGAAAAAAGAAATCATGAAGAGTCGGAATTTAGAAGTATGTATTCTCTTGAAAATCAAAACAAATCAGTCTATGTATTGAATATTCATACAATTGCCAAAATGAATCACCTTCTGTAATAACTGAGATTAGTTTGTTCACTTTTTCCAAATAATAACTGTCCTCACGCACAATAAACAGACTCCATCTTGAGGCAGTGGACGCTATTAAAAAACTTTACTCTCTACAGTTTAATTACTTTTTACAGTAAATGAGACTTCCTGAAGAAAGAACTTGCTTCTGAAAAGCCATATTATTTAACCGGAGAGGCTTCAACAAGTGACATAGTCTACATACTCATTTCAGTTATTATTTAAATAATACACCCCACACCCCAACCCTCATATCAACTGAATTTATTATAGAGATGAGTCCTTTCAGGTATTGAGCACTAATTTTGCCTCTTGAAGATATCTGTAAAACTCTGTTGTGTACTGTATTCTCATCTTTAAACTCCTGTCAGATGCTGTGAAGTGGCAGTAAGGTATTTTGTGCCATGCAGGTCATCTTAGCTTCCAGATGCAATGGAGATGATTTTCCTCCCCAACGTCGAAGAAGCATTCAGCTCAAGTTTCCTTGGCATTTGAGCCCATTGGTGGGAACTGGCACCATCTTGTTCTTCATCTGAAGCAGCAAAACATCTTTGGCTGAGCTTGTTTGTGTTTATCTTTCCATAGTATTTACCATCTCTTGTCTTTCCAGGTTTAATAAAATTGCTCACACAAGGGAGACCATGATGGCTGATGGGTTGAACACTCTGACCTACTCTGTACTGAAAACTGAGAAATTCCGATTGTATACAAAAATCACAGTGGATATTGGATCACCAAAGAGCTAGTGTGGCAGAAATGCAAAAGACTTGGAGGACCCAACCAGAGACTATTCATCCTCACAGCATTTTATACTTGCTATTTTTATTACAATCAACATGAAAAAAGGATGTTTTATTTTACTATTTTGAGGCCTTTCAAGTCAGCAGATGGATAAGACTTGGTCTCAAATTTTGCTTTACAAAACTCATCCCCCTCCCCATTTTTACAAGAGGGTGGTTAAAAACTATACATAGAAGCATCACTTTTCAGGGAATTTTCAGCTGGAGACATGTGAGGTTAACCCACTCTGCTCTCCTAAAAAAAAGGTCCAAAAGCTATGGGAAAACACTCCCATGGTTTTATAGAACTAAAATTTGTCTCACTGGAATTTGCAGAAGAGGTTTCTGTCAGATTGTGCCTTGTGTGTTTACCGTAGTGCCCTCTATTTAAAATAATTATAATTTGGGATTCATTACTACTTTTATACTGCATGGTGGACTCTGCAAATGTAGGCACTTTTGTTCTCCTCTCTTCCTTTTCCTCCTCCCAATTGAATTATAATATTAGGTAACATTTTGAAAATTCACTGCTGTAGGTACAGTATGAAGGAATGGAAATGCTGCTAAAGTTGTACTATTTTACAGAGTTGCATATATTTCCCCCTGAAGTAGACAGATTGGTTCACAATTATCTAAGAGCAATTGAAATAATTTCCTTCCTTTTTTAGGAGAAGAATATGAACATTAAAAAAAAAAACACATAGTTAAATTTATTTTTGAGCATAGGGGATTTTTATTATGTCTCTTTTGCTGGAAAAATCTTCTTGCATAGCAAGCCCATACAAGGTGCTCTTCCCCATTACAGCTTAGGTCAGGGTCAACAGTGTGGACTCCCAACTCCCATCATCTCTGGCCAACACGGCCAATAGAAAGGGATAGTGGTAGCTGTAGTCCAGCATTATCTGGAGGTCCACGCTTTGTTCATCTCTGGATCCAGAAGAATTCTCAAACCAGTAATTATGCACAGTTTATGACAGAGAGGAGAAGGGAGAGTGAGCTAGGTGATGCCATATCTGTTTGAAAACAGTCCAGTATCTCCCTCCTTCTCACTGCACTGAAGGTCCCCCAACCTTTCCAGGAACAGACTTGGGTGGTCACAACAACTCATTGTTAAAATTGGCACATGATTCAACCCCAGGCTTTGCAGCAGTTTCTATCTTTGGCAAGAGGCACATAGAGGTGGACCCCCACAGAAGCCTGAATCTTGGAGTCCAGCATCTTAGTGCCTATGGTCTACATGACATATCAGCATCCCACACCCCAACCCTCATATCAACTGAATTTATTACAGAGGTGAGTCCATTCGTGTATTGAGTGAGCTATGCCAGCAGCACATAAATTTAGGCTTCCCTGTTGGACAGGGCAACCTGCAAGCTAAGTCGTATTTAAATATTCCAAACTGTGTTTGGGATATTTAAACAGGAGGTACATATTCCATATGCTGAATCAATTAGAGCCATGACATATTAACAGGGTAAGTGTCTCAGCTGTGTGTTTATGGAATGCTGAAGACTTTCAATCTCAAGGTATCTTTGGCTGGACAGCTGTTATCCTCAGCAACAGATTGTCCCTTATTACTCTGAACCAGAGATGCCCAAACTTCTTTGTTAGGTCAGGTGGTTCAGGGGGCTGGTCACTATCACCTGGGGGCCAGATCCGGCCCCTGACACCAAATCATCTGGCCCGGAAAGCCCTCATCGCTCTTGGAAGCAGAAGTAAAATGCGCCCATACGAGTACATTTTACTTCTCCTTCCAGGAGTGACAAGGGCTTTGCCTTTGCGGGCTGGATGAATTGGCATCGGGGGCTGGATCTGGCCCCTGGGCCGAAGTTTGGGCACCCCTGCTCTGAACCAAAGGAGCAAGGAAGATTGGCTGTTGGAGACAAAACAGGTAAAAAGCCCAGCCAGACGATACGACTTTCCATCTACCAAGAAACTGCACTTTTGAGAATAAGCCTTGTATGGCTTTCTTCTTTGTAGGGTCCCAACGACGGGAGAGGCAATACATGGAGTCTTTCTTTCCATCCCTGCCTGTAAAGGCAGCTTGCAGAGAGAGGTCTCCAGCAGCATTCAGAGTTGTTCTGGAGTATAATAAATCAGTAGGCATCAGGTTTAGTGGGGCCATTGTTTGCATTGATGGCTTAAGGCAGCAATCCTCGTAGGCCGAGTAGCAGCTGTCTGTCCCACTGGAATGTTAAGATGGTGTGTGCCCAAACGCTTCCTTATCCTCCCAGTAACAGCACATGGGAACGATGCCTGAGATTACATGATGTGGCCCATGGATTTTATGAGTAAACTGCACCCATGCCTCCATGTAAACAGTGGCACCTATTTGCACTCTGTCATTAAGGGGGAATGCAAACAAACAATACACAAAGGCAGGGATGGGCAAAGTATAGCCCTCCAGCAGTCCTGTCCATGGGTAACTTACAACTCACAAGAGTCCTATGAGTTTGCAATTCAGCAGCAGCTGGAGTTTGTCCTAAGCAGTGGTGTACTGCTCCAGGTTCCCACCGGATCTCAGGAACCGGTAGCGGAAATGGCCACTTGGCCACACCCACTTGGCCAGCCACGCCCACCTCCCTACTCCAGGCCATGGTGTGGCCGACCAAGTGGGCGTGGCCCACAGAGTTAGCCACACCCAGGGTGGGGTAGTAATTTTTTTTGCAGTGCATCACTGGTCCGAAGGATTTTTGGGTGTGCTGAATAAACATTGCCAGAGACCCTGTATAGAAGCACCTTATTAGATGGAGAGTGCGAGTTTGTTGCTCCTGTGGAAAAAAATAATAATTTGCTGTATCAGGCAACTTAAATTCACAATGCCGCCTCTGCAGATTGTAGAAGAGCCAGCAACTAGTCATATAAACTTTTCTGAAACCAACAGAGCTACAAAATGTATAATTACTTAGTGAATTGTCTTCCTTTTTTCCATTGCAAAAACAAAAAACAACCACCCTGTCTTTAGCATAAACTCTTTCTGGCTTGCCTTGGGTACAGTTGGAAGAGTTTCACTTTGCTTTTTACTTTTAAAATACCAACATTTTTTTTTCTCCTAAGGAAAGGCAAATAATGTGCAGTTCTTGGTTCTTAAAGTGGCCTCCACTCTTAAAATGTCAGGTAACTTTACAATTGTAAAGGCTGAAAAATATGAATATTAAGCAATATTGACTTTCTTGAACTTCTGTGTAAAACTTGAAAATCTGCTTAATTTTTCTGTTGCAAGATCTTAGCAAAAAAAATAAAAAATGTTGGAAAATGTGTTTAAAAATCAGTTGCACCATAAAGCAGGATGTTAATGCCATCAGTCTAGGAGCAGCAAAGTCATGTTTAAACTGCATGTTTTGTAGAAACCATTTGTATGAGCTTGCCTGTTTAGCCTTTTGACAGCCTGGTTTGATAGGCTGGTGTTTAAATTGTCACAAAGATGTGCCTTTTAAATAATTATATTCTTGGGAGATTAAAACAACATCTCCATAGCTAAAGTATCTTTATAAACTGTATCTAAAACTGGGCCTGTTTGGATGTTGGGGTTTCTTTCACCCTACCACTCTTCCTCATCTGTGAGGGAAGGAAACAAGAACCACTAAATACTGCATTTGGAGTGGTTATCCCAGAATCTTAAGACCCACCTTCCAAAAATTATATTATTTCACATCCTCCTTTTACTGTACTGACCATTGCTTACAACTCTCTGCCCTAGCATTTAGACCAGTGATGGTGAACCTTTTAGAGACCGCGTGCCCAGGGAGGAATAGGAGGCATGCAGGCAGGCGTGTGTGCCCACGCCCATGTGACATCGCCTCCAGTGATATCACATGGGTGCACCTACCCACATGGGTTTGCCTGACTCCTAGGAAGGGTGGGTGGTGGTGTCTGGTCACCTCACCCCGCCCTGCCGCTGCCTCTTGAGTGGGATTTCAGCCTTCCTCTTGCCTTCCCATTGGTGAAGGCAGAAAGGTGGTGAAGAAATGGTGCTGCCATTGGTGCCGGGCAGGGCTTCCCATTGATGGTGTATGTGCAAACAGGGAGGCTTCTGTGTGCCATAGGGTCACTGCCACTGTTTTAGACTCTTTCAGTTCACTTGCCCAGATATACAGTAAATGGGAATCTACCCACAATGTAAAGAGAGAAAACTTGCATGTGGAACACTGTTTTGCACATCTGGCTTGCCTTTAGTCAGGATGAGTAACTCAGCAGAAGACAAAGAATTATGGCTCCCTCCAATCATCCTGCAGCCTTTCCCTTTGAGAGTTGCCAGACCTGCTGTGGACTGGTGCCGTGATGCCTCCCCTCAAACAGTTAACACCAAAGCTGTGCCAGAACCCTGAATTCTTACATGACTCCATACAAGAGGGTTTTGCACAGAGACGCCGGTGTCTTGCAGATCATAATTCTCACACATTTGAGAAACTGGAGCAAGTTCTAGGCTCACATCATCCCTCACAGTCTCCTATTGCACCTTTACCTTTGACCAAGAGTATATCTACATCCTACAATTACAGCATTTTGACACTCCTTCAACTGCTGTGGCTTCATCCTGTGGAATCTTGGGATTTCTAGTTTGGTGAGTTGCATAGAATTTCCTATTGGGAGGCTCTAGTCATGTATTTCGGCAGAGTGCATTACATCTGTTTGGCAGAGGATGTTAAGTATTTCACTGCCCTAAAATCCCAGGCTTCCATCAAAAGGTGCCATGACAGTTGAAGAATTGTCATAATTCTGTAACTGCATAGCGTAGATACACTCTTGGTTATCCACGCCACCTTGACTGCAGTGCAAAATCCCCCTGATGTATTGTCAGTAAAACTCTTGAGAAGACTGGCTTTTCAAGAGAGTGATTGGGGTGTCTTGTCATGTATCTCTCCTTCCAATGAAGGAGGTGCCTGGAGGTGTTCATGTTTAAACCAGGCCTTTGGTTTCTTAAACTGAAAATATGCTGAATTGTGTCACTTTTTAAAATTTAGTTGGTAGTTCTTCATTTCTGTACTTGATGATATTCTCTTGTTTGTGTTCAGTTTACTAGTTTATTTATTTGAATGTATTGAGCCAAAGCTGCTCACTAGTGGATGTGGAAACTGGGATTTATAATTGGAGGTGTGTTTGCTTGTTTCTTTTCAGATGTGCTCCTTTGTGAAATTGAAATAATTCTGGAATGTGCCTTCTCTAAGAATTCAGTAGGGAGCAAATGGACAAGTAGGGACCCATTCTATTATTTCTGTAGAGACATCTTTAACCAACTCTTGTTATGGACTCTCCTACACATGTTTCTTTCCCCTCAGTATTTGAAGAACATCAGGGGTATTCTCATTTGGGCTGAACCATGTGTATTTGAAATGAATGTACTGTAGCATTTTGTTTGCCTCTGAGAACTCATGGTGGGAGTGTTGCTCAGTTACACTAATGTAACTGGGAGTATGTTACAGACTATGTTCAGATGAACAAATCACATTGTAGCTCAGATTCTCTGTTCCTTTGCCCTGGTGAGATGGATGCAGCCCAGGACTCTTTTAGCAGGAAGCAATTTCAGTTGTTGTGCCATATTACCAGGAACCGTTGTAGCCCTGTTTTGGCCTTGAGAAAGAGGGATTTCTTGTTTCTGTGGAGTTCAGTAGCCCTCTGGGCTTCATTAATATTTTTGTTAGCATTATAGTGCACTTAGTGCGCAAAGAAATGAGGAAATTCAATTCAATTCAATTTTCAACTTGTATGCCGCCCCACTCGCAGAGTGACTCTGGGCGGCTAACAAGGAAACAACATCACATCACAGTTGCAGTTACAAAATAACATCTCAGAAGCATTTCAACATATCAGAAGCATTTCAACAAATGGTATTCCTCTTGTCCCTCTGCTGCTAGATTTTTGTTGAAAAAGATCTGTCTCGTAGATCAAAAACAGACTCTGGTGTGCCCATTCTAGAAATTCAGTTTACCTGATCTGACTCAGAAAGCAAGTATGTAGGGTGCAGAGGGAACTCCTAAGTCACAGTTACAACTTTCAAAGAAGTTAAGGGTGGTAAAAATGTTCTAAAAAGAGATGCAATTTCTATGGTGTGTGTATCCATGTGCATTTCTTAAGTCCCACTATCACTTCTAGTCAAGTTGGTTTTAGTTAGGCCAGCAAAGTATGTTTATCAGAAGCCAAAGAGGGATAAGCATGCACATCATAAGCAACAACTTCTTTCAGAAGTTGTGGGGGGAAATTACCATCTGCTTCAAACCTTGGATCTCTGAAGGCATTTGGAATCAAGTCTACTAAAAGCTCCCTTCAGTTATGAAACCTTGTTTATTTGAAGCCTAGTGTGAACTGAACTCTGAACAGCAGAATGTTCTTTATATCCTAGAGACATATGTACTATGCAAGAGATGTTTAAATATCAGTGTGCGCGTGCGCGAGCATATATGTGAAGATCAGATATGGGGAAATTGCCATAAAAATTATTTGAGTACCTGAGATTATGGCTTAGCTCTTGGCTTCAAAGGTTTGACTAAGTGCCTTAAAATGCTTACATGGTTGAGGTGGAAAGGGAATAAGGAATTCTCCATGGAATATCATTTTATAAGTTACTTTATTGTGATGTGGGTTGATTATTGTCTTTACAAGTTAAAACATTACAGATGGAAAAATAAAAGCTGGTATTATGGAAGACAATCTGTTTCTGTTTGAGTATTTAATCTCCTGATACATCCCTCTTCCTTTCCACCACCTGTTTCTTCCCAAAAAAAACCTGACTTGCATTTCTGTTTAAACTGTGAAACTTTGTAATATGTGAAACCCTGAACTCTTAGATTGTATTATGTGTATGTTAGAGAGTTTATTTCATTCAGGCATTGTTAGAAAGCATTGAATGAATTGAAGAAAAAACACAGTTGGAATGAAAGTCGAAAGTCAAAAATGTGAAAACTATATAATATTTATAGATGTTCATAAATCAAAGTATCATGTATTAATAATTCATACGATGTCTTGGCAAAAACATAAACAATTCTTCTTGGATAACTAATCTCTGAACTCAGTAGTAATCAGTAACTCTGTTGGTTGTAGACAATAAATGTATTCCTCAGTTGTAAACAATAAATCAGTTAGTTGTAGACTATAAATCAATTCAACTAATATGATCTGAACTGAGTAGTAATCGATGTCTTTGCATTTCCTGTGTTAGTAAGGAAATTCTGCCAGCTTCATAATGTATGATGTTGTAAGGATACAGAATAATCAATACTTGGCATCTATACTGTAGGTCATTGCCTCTTCTAAGAGTATTGGTGGTTTTGATCAGTTGCTGATGGTATAGGGAAGTCAGAGTAGAAGCCACAGGATCTTATGATGAGCAGGAACTATGACTTGATTCCCCACCCCAGCTTCTCTGTTCTTACTGAGTTTAGCTGCAGTAGTCACAGCATCTGGGTAAGGAGGTTATTCTTCCAAAAACTGTATATTGCTGCAAGCTATTCTTGTTGTAACTCAAAGGATTTAAGGATGATGTCTTATGGAATGTGCAGTTTAGAGCCATTAGGTTTGCAAAAGAACTGCTTCTCATTTGTTAACATGGACCAATCCAGTTGCCTGTATTTTAAGATGCTCCTTCAGGACTCAGGGTGCTGTGAAGAACTTCCAAATCTACTATTTCATCACTGTTAGTTACTAAGATAATGCTATAATTACAACCAGTGTCTTGTTTTTGTGTGTTAGACAGGTGACTCCAAATCAGGAGTTACTTCTTGAAACAGTCCATGAGCTGTATTTACCCAGAGTATTTTGTAGGCTATCAGAGTACTTATCCATGATTCCTGGAAATTTTAATCTTGCCTCTTACAATTTTACATTTTGCTCTCATACTTCTGAACCAGTCCTTGCAACCCTCTGGGCTATAAACTTGTCTTTAATAAGTATGTCATTTTGCCATTTTTAAAATTGTGAAAAATGGTGGCATACCTGTGACTTGTCCTACTCTTAAGCTATAGAGCAAAAGGAAAAGGTAAGGGTAGAAAACAAATTGTTGAGGAATTTCCCCCACCACCATGTGCAAACTGTGATTGCAGATAGAATTACACAACAAAAATTAATCTGAAGGTCTCCAATTCGACTCCCTACAATTGAGGCCACAGAATCTTTGGTTCCTAAGTATTTTTGAGCCCATGCTTTTCAGATTATGGAAAAACACAAACCAAATGCAAGAGGAAGTCAGCATGTCCTGTTCCAGAAATGCAATGAATAAATTTATCTGGCCCCTAAGCCTGTGTACTATTGTTCCATGTTGCTCAAGGGAACAGGAAAAGTCTCTCATGATTCCAAATTGATCCATCCCGAGAGGAACATTCTTTCCGCTTTGACTTCAAATACAGCCAACAGTTAAGGTTTGGAGGATGAAAGCTAGTAAAAGAGGGCTGTGCTATAGCCTCTAGCTGTGTATCAGCTACAGTGAACAGAACTGTGCATATATTTTAGCAACATTAGCATTAGGAACAAAATTAAGGGAGGATATGGCTGAGGAGCTCAACCTCCCCTATATCACTTGGAAGATCCTGAATAGGTTGAGGGTTGGGAGTCCCTAAATGCAAGACCAACATGCTTAAGAGGGGGCTGCTGACGGACAACAACAGGCAATGTCAATGTGAATGTGGAGAGAGATAAAATCCGACTCATTTACTGGTCTGCCAATTGCTGCCAGAAACATGCGCTGATGAGGAATTAAGGTTGGGCAACAACAAAGCCAAGAAATTGGCTTTATTTCGGCAGCCCAGGGTTTGATCAGGACACAAAAAAAGAAGCAACATTAGCAAGAAAAGCTTTGGGATTCTCTGAGCTCCTTCCCTCCCTTTTAACATTTTCCATTACACTACACAGTACGTTAGGTTTTAGCCTTCCTGAACATTAGAAATTATTAAACCAAAGGTAAATATGAGAATCTCAGATTCATCTGGCCAGTGTCTATGCCTATACAGGATAAACTACACATCAAAGGGTACATAGAAAGAGCCGCCTTGAAGATTGTGATATTTTTGAACCATAATTGGGCATACCCTGGTAATGGCAACCTTGTGTTGCTGGCTAATCTTTCTCACAGTAGGTCAGGTGAAAAGAACTGCAGAATGAACTCACCAAAAGGTGCCTTCTTTTTGACAGTTTCACCTCTGGCCTAGACACAGAAGAAGAATTAATCCAAAATCCCACTGGGGAAATGTGACACGTGAGCAGTCATATAAGTGTTTTCCTTCGTGTGGCTGGTCTCATACAAGTTGCAAAACACAACCAGTCCTTCCTATCATTAAGTTGCATGGTTAAGGATAGGAAGAGTACAGCTCACCAGAGGGCAAAAACAGCTGTGTAATTGACCTGGCGTGGGCTATTTTCTGAATAGAAATCTGGCCACATAGGATGATAAATATTACAGTCAGTCATGGCCAACCTTGGCACTCCAGGTGTTCTTGAATTTCAATTCCCTGAAGGTGTGTTGACTTGGGCTTCTGGGAATTGAAATCCAAGAACACCTGGCGTGCCAAGGTTGGCCATCATTGAAGTTGACCTGCTCAGCAACAGCAGCAAAATGTATACATGCAAGATGGGCTGACATCTTTGAGTGACTTTCTTGGTTCCTAACTGGCAGAGAACATTGTCTGAAAAGGGAAGACATGAAAGTGGAAGTGGAAGGATGGACTGCAAAGTCATATGTGGACATGAATTTAATACAGTACTGCATATACTGAGCTGTAGTCAAAGCTCGAGCTGAGCCAGAACGCAGGAAAGGCAATTTATTTGGAGAATTCACAGCCAGCATAGTTCATACCACTGGCCCAAAAAAGTAAATTATCTCTGGAAATGTCTGTGCAACCTAACATTCTGTTTCCATTTGTGGCAAGTCAAAACATTTATAAATGCAATGCAGAGCCACCAATTTGCACCTGGATAGAGACACTGGGCCCCGAATCAACCTTGTCCTGATTAGCAGCAAGTCTAGAGTTTAAAAATCAAAACCAAGAGCCAGACTTAGAAGCTTTAGGGGGGAAGTGGGCAGTGCAGCTAGTCATGTATTAGCACTGGGTCAGTGCTGAAAGCAAAGTACAAGCGCAGCCTCAGTTCTGATAACAAAGGCAAATAACTGTTGTTTTGTGTCGTCAAACTGCCTTTGAATGACTGACAACCCTACGAAACAGTGAGCTTCAGGATGACCTATCATTTTAATCAGTGGTGGGCTCCAAAAAAATTTACTACCATACTGTGGGCGTGGCTAACTCTGGGCGTAGCTAATTCTGTGGGCACGCCCAGGTGACGGTGGGTGTGGCCATGTGATTTGGTGGGCGTGACCAGAAGTTGGCCATGTGACTTACTGGGTGTGGCCATGTGACTGGGCGGGTGTCTCCTAATTACTGTTTTAAGTATAAAAAAAAGATATATCAAAAGGTAGTTACATTTAATACTTAATACTTTAATAATAAGAGGTACACAAAACTAGATTTTGTTTCAAGAGTTTTACAATATGAATGGAAAATCTATAGAACTGTTTGACAATCAGAATTAAGAACCACTGTATACAAAACTACATAAGAATTGGACAATCTATATCTATCAAATCGTGTGTTAGCTGTTGTAATTTGACAAAGGATCCTTAGTCAGGCCCTACTAGCCTGTACCGAGCATTTGTGCACTCACCCGAACTGGGTACAGAGGTAACTGGGGGGTTGAGAAATGCACCAGTGGGGCAGGAGCCCCCCGAACACAAGCAAAGGAAAAGGACTGCAATTCCCAACGTTCCTTGCGCCGTGCCACACCAGACCCAATCAGGCTGAGAGGTACGAGCAAAAGGAACGTTCAGAAATGCGCACGGCCAATCAAAATGGAGCTGCAGGAAAAAACCACCGCACAAATGGAACGCACAAACACATAACTACAAGCCCCAGAGTTCTGCGCGCCATGAGCACGCAGATCGCTGAGAAGGCTGCAGTGTGAAAAATAAAAATAAAAAACAACGTGAGGGCATGTCCGCCACAGGCAGACGCAGCGCCCCACAGCCACACAAACACCTGCCGGCCTTCTTTCATGGAGAAACAGGGAGGAGAGGGACTCCCTCTCCTCCACACTACCCCGCCAAAGACACGGCGAGACCACCACCGGCCTCAAGAAAAGTTGAGCCGGGGTGGAAAAAACCACAAACACAGGGGGGATTCAAGGGGGAAAAGGTACCGATGCCTTTCCCCCCCTTGAAAGTGAAACAATTCCTCCGCAAAGGAAAGGCAGCGAACGGCGCTCCGGCCGCTGCCTTTACTTTCTGAGTAAGTGTTTCACTTTCAAGGGAGGGCAAAGGCATCAGTGCCTTCCCCCCCTTGAAAGCAAAACAATTCCTCCACAAAGCAAAGGCAGCGAACGGCGCTCGGGCCGCTGCCTTTACTTTACGAGTAAGTGTTTCGCTTTCAAGCGGGGGCCAAGGCACTGGTGCCTTGGCCCCCCCTTGAAAGTGAACCCATTCCCAGGGAAGCAAAACTAGCGGACGGCGCTCCACCCGCTGACTTTACTTTCCTTCAAAGTGTTTCGCTTTCAAGAGGGGGCCAAGGCACCAGTGCCTCCCCCCCTTGAAATAGAAACAAAACTAAAAAACACAAACAAACACCAAAATTATTAAAATAATAAACCATTAATTAAAAAAACACAAAAAACAAAAACATCCAAAATTAACCAAAACCAAAACCAAAAATAACAAACAGAAAAAACACACAGAAAAACACCAAAAAAGAAAAACAAAACAAACCCACAAAAGAAATTAAACCAGCCAACTTACCAGCATGTCCTACCTCCATGACGGCCGGAACTGAAATGAGGAAAGAAAGAGACTACTTACCGGAAGAAGTGCCACCCAGAGGCCAGTAGAGAAAAAACAGTCAAAGTAAAAGAAATA
The DNA here is from genome assembly GCA_035047345.1 of Bradypodion ventrale. Classification (NCBI taxonomy): domain Eukaryota; kingdom Metazoa; phylum Chordata; class Lepidosauria; order Squamata; family Chamaeleonidae; genus Bradypodion; species Bradypodion ventrale. The sequence continues at coordinate 148,693,200 of JAWDJE010000002.1, forward strand.
CTCAACAGCCCCACCCAGAGGCCACAAGCGATAAAACAGTCAAAAACATAACATTACATCACACATTCACACAAATCACAAACAAATCACAAAATAATAAAATAAAATTATGGATACTTAAGGACAACCTCCGGGTCGGAGAGATAGGCAGGATATCTCTCAATGCCATTTCCAGGGAATCCTAAGCAGGCATCTCTTTGGGAATATCCTGAAGCAAATGGTGAGCCACTGTGTGAGACAGAATGCTGGACTGGATGGGCTGTGGCCTGTTCCAGCAAGGCTGTTCTTATGTTCTTATGTAAAAACATTTCTAAAATCCTGTGTGGAGTTTTCACTCAAAAAAAACCCAAAACATCTAAACACAGTTTAAAAACATTGAATGTAAAAAAACATGTACTTTCACATTTTTAAAATTATTATCCAAGCTACAACTATTTTTAAAAAAATCACATACTAAAACATTATTTGGTTACATAAAACAATTGTAAAAAATTATATCATCCTTTCCTCTTTTTTTAATCCACAAAAACAAACCCCAAAAAGCTGATCACAGTTTATAACAGCCCGTATGTATAAATAAACATTTTAAAAATCACAATTACAGACTAACCTCATTTGTACAAACATTAACAAAACAAAAACCTCCAACATAATTTAAAACAGCCCGGCACAGCCGGGCAAAATTTGCTAGTATGTATTAAAAACCTTACCAAAAATAAAACTTATTTTAGGTACAGTGGAACCTCATACAACAATTGCCCCGTATAGCAACGAAATTGCATAACAATTAGGTTTTGGGTGAAAATGGTGTCCTGCATAACAATTTTCCCTATGGAAAAAAATCATACAACAATTTTTCAATGGGAAAAACCACTTAGCAAAAAAAATTGTTGTATGATGCATCCCATAGGGAAAATTCATCATATAGCAATTGTTTCATACAACAACGAGCCCCATGGAACGGATTAAAATTGTTGTATGAGGTACCACTGTATTCCCAAATTGCTGATTGATTGGCATTCTCCTCACTTTCAGTTTCTTTCTGTCGTAAGTTGAGCATCATCAGCTGTATGATGTGTTCGCAACCATTTTTTAACTGTAGGACCAGGGTCCCAGTCCTTTATAAGTAGGCCAATTAAACTAATAGTCATTATGTTTGTTATATTAGAAACAGTAAGGCGATTTCTCTTCTTAGAACATATGAAGTTCATTTTTGAAAAACCCCTTTCTGCTTCTGCTGAACCTACAGCAATTGTTCTGACAATATTGTGAGCTTTTTTAATACTGTCAGGAGTTGCATAATTATCTGAATCTTTTAAAACATGTTCTACAAAGTCAGCTGCTTTCCATGGAACTACTACTTCTGCAATGTCCCAGTGCTGTGGATCCAAAAATTTGAGAAACTCTAGCTTGTTCCTGTCTTACAATTCCTGTTTTTAAATGTTCACAGTCCATTAGTCTCTTCTTCAAATTAGTTAGAATGCTTTCCAAAAGTATTTTGCGAGGAAGTCCAACAAATTGTTGATTTTTTTACAAATGTTATATTTTTGAAAGTTTCTGAGGCAATTAATCCATCTGCTTTTTCCCCGTATGCATTCTTATCCTTTCTAAGCATTTCAAATGATGCTGCCCGGCTCCGGAGTCAATTGCAGCTGGGTGGAATGTCCCGACTTCAGCGTCCCTGCCGGGACTTAGAACGCGGGCGACCATGGCTGGACTTGTGTTCACCGTCCGGGGTTACCTGTGGCGAAATGGAGCATGCCGGGGTTACTTTCACCCCCAGTTTCAACTCCGCCTCTGCTGGAACTCAAGGACTGTTGCTGAGGGCAATTGAACCTCTCTTCCCTTTCTGTGGTTTGGAACAACTGGAACAGGGAGACTATGGGAGTGTAGTAATATGATTTTGTTTTTGATTGATATACTGTTTTGAATTTATTATTGTATCTTATTGGTGAGCTATTAATGTATTGCTATTTTCTGCTATATTTATGATTACTGTTTTTGTATGCTGTTGTATTTTGTTGTACTTATGGTTTGCTTTGTATTTTATAATTGTGTTGTGAACCGCTTTGAGTTGTCAGTAGACAAAAAAGTGGTATATAAGCACAATAATAATAATAATAATAATAATAATAATAATAATAATAATAATAATAATAATAATAATAATAATAATAATAATAATAATAATAATAATAATAATAATAATAGATCTTATCACATATTTTTCAGCCTTTAGGATGCCTACATTCCCTGCTTGCATTGCTTCAGAAAGAAGAGAAATTTCCTTTAGAATATCAATCATCAAGGCCAAATCAGTAAAAAAAATATTTATTTTCCAGACGGGCAGCCATACCTGAGTATTTTATATTTGAATGAAAATACTGATGTAGCGCCAGATAAGCACCCCATTCAGCTATGGTTGATCTTAAACTACAAGCAGCCTCTCTCGGTCCCAGAACGCTACAAATTTTTAGAATTTCGATGTCAAGCTGCTCTGATACTTTTGTGAGTTCGATTTGGTTTTTATTTGATTGATGGAAAATTGTATATATCTTATCAAGAAATTTTTTGAAATGATTTAATTGCTTTATTTCTTTCACTGAACCATCTAAAACAAGTTGAAGGCAATGGTTTAAGCAGTGCCATATTATTATGTTTGGAAACTCTTTGGCTATTCTAGTGCTCACTCTAGAATTTCTCCCAAGCATAACACTGGCACCATCAGAGCAAAAACCTATTTTAAAAATTTCCATGTATTTCTTAGAAAATCCAACATTTTTTAAACTTCCCATATAACTGAACAAAATATTGTCTCTGCATCTTGTTTTTCTAATTCAAATAGCTCAACAAAAATAGTTGGTGAGGTAACTGAACCCTCAACTTTTAAGTAAACTATTACAACAGGTTTGCAAGATATCGTTGAGGCTTTGTCAATAATCAAACATATTTTCAGAATATTTTCAACAATTTTAGTAAATATTGTCTGTTTAATTTCTTGTGCAACGAAATCTAATATTTTCACTGCAGTTTTACATGAATGTAATCCTATTTCCATATATACTCCATTTTTAATTTGCAATTCCACTTCATCTTCTATGTCTGAAAATGGTTTATATCTTTTTGCCAGACTGTAAATTGTAGTAAATATTCTACAAGTAGTAGACAAATATGCTTCATTCCCCTTATCTACTGCTTTTGTTATAGCATCCTGCTTTCCTTTTTTTTAACAAGTCATGTCATTATCTGGTTTTTAGCGTTATCGGGTGCATGCATTGGATAATGCTAAAAAAAGCCGGCTGCCTCTGGGAGGGTCGGGGGACCTGATCCGCGCTGTTTTCGACATCCTGCGACCTTCCCAGGGGCTGCTACAAGGCAAAACGCCTGGAGGAACTCCTTCCTCGGCTGCAGGTTTTGCCTTGCACCAGCACCTGGGTAGATCAGAGGACGTCGGAAACAGCATGGATCGGGTCCCCCACCCTCCCCAGAGGTGGGGGGGGAGTCCAAAATGGACAAAAAAATTATATTACGGAAGCAGAGATCCAGGGGAAATGCATCCGAAGATGGCGATTTTTTCCGGCCCAAACAGTGTGAAAAGGTAGGAGATCAAACACGATGCACCGGATAACAACAAAATGACACTATCCAGTGCAAATCTTTTCTAAAAATTTGCTGTCGTTATCCGGATTTGTCCTTATCCGGTGCTGTCGTTATTCGGAGTTCCACTGTATCTAGTTCAATTGACCTGCTGCTCTTTCCAAGTTGAGGTGTTTGGTGTATGAAAACCAAGACACAGGACACAGCCTCGGGCTGGGTTAACTCAGGTTTATTGCATGGTGGTCAGAGGGAACATGAGGTAATGGCGGATCAATCGCTCTTTATATACAGTAGTAACACATTTGAACGTGGTTCCATGATAGCCCATTGGCTACTGTCTGCGTGACGTCATTGCTGGTCACGCCCTTCTTGTCCAGGTGTAGGTGGTGGCGGGAAAACTTCCCGGGCTGTTGCCTTTGATGAGTTTGGACCAAGAGAGCTTGGACGCTCGCTGCTGCCAGCTGGTGGTCATTAGCTCGCGTCCTATTACAGGGTTTATGTGATACAGCTGAAGGTTACATTGTTGCCCATAGGCAAAGTTACATTGGTTCAGATACATTGTTATCCATGTGAAGGATCAAACCATTAGGACACAACATCCCTCCCCCCTAGGATGAGACGAAGTCTCGACACCACACTCCCCCCCCCCTAGGATGAGACGAAGTCTCTCAGCCAAGATGGCTTATTTCGAACACGCTGGGGTCTCGGTGCGGGCTGCCTTCCCCCTGGTTTGCTACCTTCTCTTTGTCCCCTGGTTTCCTGCCCTGTAATTGGAGAGGGAGACTCGTTAGTGACTTGCCGCGGCTCCGCGGCGTTGTTGGGAGGTGTGTGCTTTGTTGGGGAAGAACCGGGGGCACTGGGGGCTAACGAAAAACCCCTCTTCTCGCTTGGACGGGTGGGGGAACACTCCCGAAAACCCCCCCGGCTCTCAAAATCAAAATCAGAATTAAAGTCGGGGGCAGCGGTCGCGAACTCCTCTCCCCCTTCCCCAGCCTCTGATAGAGCTGGCGTATCAAAAGGGTATGAGTCGGGGCCGCTGCTTTCCCCCCTTGCTTGGGACCGTTGTCCGTTGCTGTCCCCCCCTTGGGCTAAACGGGTGGGGGAGAACCCTAACGCTGAGTCCTGTCGCTGAGCTCCACTGACCGGCCCCCCACTCACTCGGTGCCTAAGTTGGTCCGCGTGCCTCCTCCAGAGGAGACCCGTGCTAGTTTCGACCCGGTACGACACTGGCCCCGTCCGTTCCACAACCGTCCCTGGTACCCAGGCTGGACCTGCGCTGGCGTAGTTCCTGCAGTGAACAGGATCGCCGGCGGCGAAACCTTTCGAGACTGCCAGCCCTATGTTTTTTCCTTTGTCCTCGACTCTCGTCGGGTCTAGCCTGGACAGGATCGTGGTCAGTTTTCGCCGCATCAGCAGCTCTGCCGGCGAGTAACCTGACGCTAAGGGGGTCACCCTATACGCTAACAAAAACTGACATACTTGGTGATTTAGGTCCCCCGGGCCCATGCGCCGCAGCGCATCCTTTGTCGTTCGCACCAGCCGTTCCACTTGGCCATTCGTGGCGGGGTGAAACGGCGCGGATGTGACATGTCGAATGGCGTTTGCCTCCATGAATGCCTTGAATTCAGCGGAGGTGAAACAACTAGCGTTATCGCTGACTAAAGTGTCGGGTAAACCGAACGTGGAAAAGACTCTCCTTAGCTGGCTAATTGTAGTGGCGGAGGACGTAGTCTTTACTGGGATAACCTCCAACCACTTGGAGAATGCATCCACCACCAGGAGAAACATTGTTCCTCGGAATGGGCCAGCGAAGTCTACGTGCACCCTGGACCATGGCCCCCTTGCTGTGTCCCATTCCCTATGCGGAAGACGGGCCGCCTCTGGTCGGGAGCCCTGGCATGCCTCACAAGTGCCGACCATGTGCTCAATGTCCGCGTCCAGCTGTGGCCACCAGAAGTAACTCAGGACCAGCGCCTTGGACCGGACGATGCCGGGGTGGCTGACGTGCAGCAGTTCGAGTACCCTCGGTCGCAGGGACATAGGAACCACCACCCGTTGGCCCCACAAAAGGCAGCCCCTCTCTAGGGACAACTCAATTTTTTTTTCGAAAAAATGGGTCGAATTCCGTACCTGGGGATGACGCCGGCCACCCCTTCTGTACCCATGAGCTAACTTTCTCTAGCGTTCTGTCCTTACCTGTGGCCCTGGCAATGTCGGCTGGTACTATTGGGGGTGAGTCTAAAACCTCTATTAACAAAACCTGGTGATCTCTTTCTGCCCTTTCCTTTTGGACGCCCGACAAGGGCAAAGGAGACCTCGAGAGTGCGTCGGCATGGCTGATCTCCTTCCCGGGCCGGTATTCCAGCTCATGCTGGTATGCGTTGAGAAAAATAGCCCACCGCAGCATTCTTGGGGACAGGATCTGTGGTGTGGGCTTACTTGCAGTGAAAATTCCTAATAGGGGCTTGTGGTCAGTCACGATTTTGAACGGCCGACCATACAGAAAATCGTGAAATTTTTTGGTCCCCGCTACTATCGCTAGTGCCTCCCTGTCGGTCTGTGCGTAATTACGCTCTGCTTGGGACAGGGACCTTGAATAAAATGCTACCGGGGCTTCCCTTCCGTCGTCCAACACGTGGCAAAGCACCGCCCCCACCCCCACCGGGGATGCGTCACAGACTAAGACCACTGGCCGTTTGGGATCGAAATGCGTTAGGATTGCCTCGGATGTTAGGAGTTGCTTCAACTCTTTGAACGCCCTCTCTTGCTCATCACCCCACACCCATGTTTCCTCCTTTTTTAGCAACCGATGGAGTGGCTCGGCCACGGACGCCTTCCGTGGAAGGAAGGTATGGTAAAAATTGAGGAGCCCCAGAAATGACTGTAGCTCGGTTTTGGATGTGGGGCGAGGGGCATTCTTGATGGCGGCTACTTTGGATTTGGATGGCTTAATACCCTCTGGCGTGACTCGAAACCCTAGAAACTCAACCTCAGTTTCGAAGAAGACACATTTGTCTTTTCTCAGTCGTAGCCCCGCTTTCTCGAAGACAGTCAGAACTTTATCCAATCTCTTTGCCAGTTCGGCCTCACTCCCCCCTGTTATCAACACGTCATCAAAATAAGGCAACACCCCCTCCAGCCCCTTCAGGAGGCGTTCCACAAGCGACTGAAAAAGGCCGGGTGCCGAGTTCACGCCGAACTGTAAACGCGACACCTGGAATGCTCCTTTATGTGTGACTATCGTTTGTGCCGCGGCCGTGGCGGGAGTTACAGGGAGTTGCTGATAAGCTTGAGCCAAATCGAGTTTAGCGAAACACTTTCCCCCATTCAGCCTGGCCAGCAGGTGGCTGACCACCGGCACCGGGTATGCATTAGGGCGGATCGCCTTGTTAATTGTACACTTATAATCAGCGCAAATGCGCACCTCCCCGTTAGCCTTCAGAGCGGTTACAATTGGAGTTTCCCACTCCGCGGAATCAACAGGAATAAGAATCCCCTGGCCCACCAGTTTGTCCAGTTCCGCCTCTATTTTGTCCTTTAGTGCGAACGGCACCCTGCGCGGTTTGAGTCTTATCGGGCGGACCTCCGGGTCTAGGTCGAAGGCTACAGGGGGTCCCTTGAACTTTCCCAGTCCTTTTTTAAAAATGGCGGGATGCGCGTCGCACACCGCTTGTATTGGATCCACCCCCACGGTATGCACTCCCCCTATGAACAAACCTAAGGGCTGAAACCACTGCGTCCCTAGGAGGCTACAACTACCCCCCTTAAGGACAACTAGGGGCAGCTCCGCAGAATGTCTCTTAAAACTGACCCGAAATTTCCCGACCCCCAACACTGGAATGCTGTTCCCCTGTACATCTCGTAGCGTGGACCTCAACGTTTTAAGTTTGGGTCGCACGTGGGGGTCGATTTTCAAGAACTCTTTCTGGGGAATTATAGAATAGGAGGACCCCGAGTCAATTTCCATCCTGATAGGGGCCCCTTGTACTAGTACCTCAACGAAGTAATGGGACTGTCCCGCGGACACGTTGAACACCGGAGCGTCGTCCTCGCTGTCGTCCGAGATGCGGCCCACGCCGTCCTGCTTCCTCGTGGCCTGGGCGCCATCTTTGGACCTTGCTGGACGGTCTGGTCTGGTTGAGCGGTCTTGTGACTGCCTCCGGCCCTCCTTCCGTTTTCTGCACGCCTTGGCGATGTGCCCCCGACGGCCGCAGGTGTAACACTCGGCTTTCCTGAATGGGCACCTTGCGCGCTCATGGGCCGCTCCGCAACCATCGCAGCGGCGCCCCCCTTTTCTGACCCTTTGGACCTCCTCGCCGTCGCTGCCTTCCGTAGACGACTTTGAGGCCCTTCGGGTTGCGTGCACCGACTGTCCGGACTTTCCGTGCACCGAATTCTCCGCTTTGCCGGCTCTAGGACGCCACTCACGCCACTGGTGCATTTCGTCCACTCCAGCATTCGTGGACTCCGCGGCTTCCGCGGCCTCTACAACCTCCGCCAGCGTGGGTGGTGGCTCCTTGTTCATCAAGCTGCGCTGCACCTCCTTGTCCTTCAGGCCACACAGCACTCCGTCCCTGAGGGCCGTCTCTAGGTCGTCCCATCTGCAGGGGCCGGCGGCTATCCTCATGGCTGTTACGAATGCCTCAACCGACTCGTCCGGCGCTTGGACTCGCCTCCAAAACGCGCTCCGAGCGGGAAACATTGCCCTCGAGGGACGGAAACGCTCACGCAGCAGCTTCATGATGTCGTCTGCTTTGAATTCGCTCACCTTCTTCGGTGCAATGATGCCCACCAGCGTTCGCTTGGTTTCTATCCCAAGCATTCTGGTGAGGATGGCCCTCTTCCTCTCCTCATCGTCTTCTTTGACTTTGAGTTCCACCAGCGCCGCCTGGAAGTCCATCTCAAAAAGCTCCCAGTCTTGCGGTTTGGTGATGTTGAACCCGCTCTGTGCCCTAGCTGCTCCTTGGGGATCCATTATCCCATCCTCGTCGCCAATTTGGTGTATGAAAACCAAGACACAGGACACAGCCTCGGGCTGGGTTAACTCAGGTTTATTGCATGGTGGTCAGAGGGAACATGAGGTAATGGCGGATCAATCGCTCTTTATATACAGTAGTAACACATTTGAACGTGGTTCCATGATAGCCCATTGGCTACTGTCTGCGTGACGTCATTGCTGGTCACGCCCTTCTTGTCCAGGTGTAGGTGGTGGCGGGAAAACTTCCCGCGCTGTTGCCTTTGATGAGTTTGGACCAAGAGAGCTTGGACGCTCGCTGCTGCCAGCTGGTGGTCATTAGCTCACGTCCTATTACAGGGTTTATGTGATACAGCTGAAGGTTACATTGTTGCCCATAGGCAAAGTTACATTGGTTCAGATACATTGTTATCCATGTGAAGGATCAAACCATTAGGACACAACAAGGTGATTCTGCTTGTGATGGTTTTGTAACATCCAAGGCCAAATCTGATACAACTGGTGGTTCCAATTCCAATATTGGTTTCTTGCTAAAGGAAGCAGTCAGATTTGGTTGCCTTTTCTTCTTAAGGGCTGCTGCAAAAACTCGATTGTGGTTGTAAGATGAAGCAGACATGTGAGACAGAGACTTTCCAATAAACCGTGGCAATGATCCTAGTTCCCCCCTATAAGGATGCCAATGTACTGACTTAGGCTTCCGGGAGTTTAAGTCCCCCTGTGGTGCCTGCTGGGACCCACGCTAGGAACCACTACTCTACAGGGGAAACCGCTATATAAGAGTGGTAGCAAATCCAAAGCTGTAGGAAAGATATCCAGAGGAAAAAATGTTGAGGGCTAAGAAAGACCAAACTGGCCAGAGTGGGTTGCGAGAAGGTTAATAACATCCAAGGCGATGAGAAGAAACGAGTCATATAGAAAGAGGTCACAATGGAGGAATGCGGCCTATGGCTGGCAAAAAAGTCTGGCATTAGAAAGGAGGATGGTTGTGCTTAAGACCCCAGGGAGAAGATGCTTGACACAAGGACACTGCAAAATGCAGTTTTTGCAAGCAGAAGAGGTTGGTGGTAACACATTCTATGCTAAAAATGACATTCCAGTAAAAAAAGGGAGCACTACTTAGCAGGTGCAGAGTGTTTTCTCTCAACCCACAGAGCAGAAGCCACAGTGAAATGCATACACAGCTGATGTGCGAACATAGAAATCAACCCATAACAAAGCTACAGTGAAATGCATGCACATCAGCCAAAATAGAAATCAACTCACAACAAAGCCACAGTGAAATGCAAGCACATCAGCCAAAATAGAAATCAATCCACAACAAAGCCACAGTGAAATACATGCACAACTGATGTGTGAACATAGAAAACAACCCCCACACACAACAAGGTGTGGAGAATCCAAACACTAGACCCTCTACTGTTACTGTAAGGATTCTAAAGTATTGCTTGTTTAAAACATTTAGAGAAGTAAAATTAATTTCAATGCAGTTTCAAATAAACCAATTAGAGAAAACTATTCAGCATTAGGCATGTCAGAAAACAAAAATAAAATAAAAATAAAACAAAAACACTGCAGCACTTTAAAAAACTAACTGCTATATTTTAACTGTTAGCTTTCGTGGATTAAGTCCACTTCTTCAGTCTGTGGTGGCTCAAGTGGTTAAGATGCTGAACTTGATGCCTGGAAGGTTGACATGTCAGCAATTCGAGACCCAGGTACAGCTGGACAGATTGAGTGTCCCAGCTCTTGCCAACCTAGCAGTTCGAAAGCAAGAAACTTCATGTAGATAAATAGGTACGACATGGGTGGGAAGGTAAACAGTGCACAGTGCACTCCTGTGTCTAGTCATGCTGCCACATGACCATGAAAACATCTGCATATCTGGCTCTTTGGCTGTAAACAAAAATGAACCAAAATGTCTTGTTAAACTAAATGCTAACAAATCACCAGGACCAGATGGCATCCATTCACGAGTTCTCAGGGAACTTAAAGACGAAATTGCTGATCTCCTAGCCAAAATATATAATCTTTCCCTCAAATCAGGCTTTGTGCCTGATGACTGGAAGGTAGCAAATGTAACACCAATTTTCGAAAAAGGATCCAGGGGTGATCCAGGAAATTACCGACCTGTCAGTTTGACATGTGTCCCAGGTAAAGTGATGGAAATCATCCTAAAAGATAGAGTTAATAGGCACATAGAAGAGAAGGTGCTGCTAAAGGAGAGCCAACATGGCTTTTGCAAGGGCAAATCATGCCTCACTAATCTGTTGGAATTTTTTGAGAGTGTCAACAAGCATGTGGATAAGGGGGATCACTGTTAATAACTCCTTTTCAAATTGCCCCCTTTGAAAATCAAATTGCCCCCCTGTGGGGCATGTGCCCCATGTTGGAAACCACAGCTCTAGAGAACATTTAGGCCCAATTTGATCTAGGATCTACTTATTTGTATCCCAGATCGTATGTGCAGAGCCCACCTCCAGCACCACATTTTGAATAAATCAAAATGTCCTTCCTTATCAGGTTTCTTCACTGCTCATCTTTTATATCCATATAAATTAATTGGGAATACTGTACAAGAGTGTGAATTACCTTGGCCTTGGTCTCTAGTGACATAGGCTCACACTTGATAATCTTCTTTTATTTGAAAATATTTCTCTTATTCTATATATCGGGGTTCTCAACCTATGGTCTGTGGGTCGGATCTAGCCAGTGGTACCAAATAATCCACCTTCATTCCAGCCACTGGCGCCGGAGCCAGAATTGACTTCAGACCCATTTACAGCTGTTCTAAACTGTTTGAGGGAGCGTGACCATGCCCCAAACTTGAATAGGTTGAGAACCCCTGCTATATATTAATGAAAAGATGCCTAAACTTCACAAAAATGAAAAGAACCATGATGTCCTTCTACACACAATCCAAATGCAAGGATGGATAATACATATATAGGACTGCTAAAAACTCATAAGCGTGCTAGTTTTTGAGTCCTGTAGGACTCTTTTGTCAGGATAGCATTACAAAACAGGAAGAAGATATATGCACCTTCTGGTTCGGCAATGCCCATTAATGTTTGTAAATGTTTGTAAATTCAGAAAGTAAATGAAATCATGGAGAAAAATTAAGGCATCAGAAGGAAAGGCCATTTTCATGTTTTAAAAGATATACGGTATATTAGTTTATGAATGGAAAAAGCATTTTACACAAATGTTGATGCTAAAATAAATGTTTATATATATATAAAAACTTTCATTTGTATGTTATAATAAAGAAAATTGCCTCATAAAACTAAATATATATGTTATTTACTCTCGTACAGATGATTAACATTTAGTATCACTAAAGCAAATCCCTACACCAGGGATTCTCAACCTGTGGCCTGTGGGCTGGATGTGGCCCACTGTGCCATTTCATGTGGCCCACCACCATCTCCACCACACCAGGAAGTGCCATGTGGTGGAGGAAGGGCAAAATGTCAGCCCGGTCCCCAAAGCTAACTGAGGGAGCTTAAAAAGGCTTAAAAAGACTGAGAACTCCTGCCCTACACTAACTCTTGTATGTCAAGAATAACAACTGCCTGCAAGTCTAGGAATAAGTATATGGACCTTGACACCACTGAGACAGAAGGGCAATGTGGTCATCCAGAGAGAAAACAAAGTGAATTGTGCAATTGCCCTTGGAACTTTCCAAAAGCAAGACTTTTTTGTGTGTCTAATTGTGTGTGATGTTTGCAAATGTCTACACCTGTCATGTGTAGACTTACAAATGAGAACATATGGAGCAAAGTCTTCACTACAAATAATAGCAACTGGACAGAAAATCATTAGTATGCTTGCCAACTGCCTATATCAGTTAACAAGACCTCAGAGGTATAAGGTACCTGGCAGAAAGACATGGCTCTGGGTACAAGAGAAAAAGCACAGTGTGCTGCAATCAGATTAATGTACATTTCTGTTTATTTTAGTGTAATGAAACAGAAATCCTTGCACAGAATATCAGAAGCATGTGTTTTTCTGTCTGTTGTAGTTCATGTGCAGAAAATCTTCTGTACATGGTCCTGAGAAATGTTTGCAAAATAAAATATGCCTTCGCTTAACAACAGTCAGATTTAACTATCTGCAAGGGAATGGGCCAGGCACTTCTCTTCCTTGGATCTCCAATGGTGCTCTCGCTGTTTCGAGGCAAGCCTCGAAATAGCGAGGGCACCATTGGGGATCCAAGCCGCAAAGCCTGCAAGGCTGGTCTCCACCTGGGAAGGCAGTTCCCAGGCGGAGACCAGTCCTGCTGGCTTTGGTGCTTGGCTCGATCCGCCTGCCTCTTTGGAAAGGGCAGCGAGGATTCCATGCATTGTTTAGACCACAAGATTATGGTTATTATTGTTGTTACTTTAGTTTGGATTTCTTCTACTTTAGCAAAACAACAGTGCTTGAAATGTAGCCATGTAATCCCAAGTGGTGATCAGTGCCTTCCAGCTGAACAGAAAAACAATGTCTTGGCAATGTTGTTTAGAGTTTAAGAAGAAACAAAAAGGTTCTGGTCCAATTGCAAGATTTCATGGGTGGAAAAAGCCACATATCTGATCTGCGTGCCAAAAGTTTCACAAATAAAAATTGGCGGCGCAATATATTCACATCAGCACTTCTTATGAAGAGCATTGGTTTCTTTTGGCGGACGGACAGACGGACAACAACATAAAATCGCATTTTCCCTATGCAAACATAAAGAGTCAACCTGACCTCAGTCTAAATGTGTCCTTGCCTGCCAGATCAACACATCTGGAGAAATGGCAATGAAGTGGTGGGGGCAAGAGCAATGCCAGGCAAAATCAATCAATGCCACATCATCACTATCTTGCCAAGGGCTCACTGTGACCAGACCCATGTCATTATGACACTGTCTGCAATGCTCACAAATTCTAACTGTGGTTAGATCACACCAGCAGACTCTTCAGGCAACTTTTACATGAATCTTCTTTCACTCTTTGCATCTACTCCATCTTTAGTGTTGGTAAGGAGCGAAGAAAAAAAGTATGAGTAGTGGAAGAACATGAGAGCATTATAATTGGAGGACAACAACATGTAAAGCCTCTTGAGAACCCAGTGGACAAAGCAGAGCAATGCCTTACTAAGCAGTAATAATTGTGTGCCATCAGGTCAATTCTGACTTACAGTGACCCTTTCCAGGGTTTTCTAGGCAGAGAATACACAGAAGTTGTTTACCACTCCCTTTTTCTAGGGCCACCCTGGGACTGTGAAACGTGCCAAAGTCTACATAGGTTGGCTCCTCTTTTAGGATCCATAGTGAGGAACTGGAGTTCCGATCTAAACCACTGAACCAGTAAGGTAAAGGTAAAAGTAAAGGTCGTCCTTGCTTGAAAGACAGTTGTATCTGACTCTAGGGTTCAGTGCTCAACTCTGTTTACAGCCAAAGAGTCAGCACTGTCTACGTCTGCATATGTTTCCATGGACATGTGGCAGGCATGCCTCGACACCAGAGTGCATGGAATGCTATTTACCTTCTCACTGAAGTGGTACCTACAGTGGTACCTCGCTTAAAAAGCATAATACGTTCCATGGGTTTGCTCTTTAAGCGAAACACTTGGAAAAAGTGCCGTCACTGCCATTGTAAGTGACCAATTGTGACTTCTGGCGGGGCGGGGGGGATTGCGAACCCCGATTTAGTTGTTAAGGGAGTTTTTGTTTGTTTTTACTTGTTAAGCGAGGTGACCATTCAGAGAATGGCTTCCTTCCTCCATCTTGGACACATGGAACAGGGACAAAGGCACGAATGTACAGTAAGTAAAATCGTTTCTTTTTCCACACCAGTTTGGAAGGTGGACATGATTGCATTGTAGATCTTCTTTCTTCATTTGCGGTTTTCCATAGGTATTAATTGAAAACAAAGCAGAATAGGAGAACTTGATTTTCAATGTATTCTAATGGAAAATTGTGATTTGCGCCCTCATGTGGCCAGTTGTGTAATTGTGCCTCAGATTCTTTTGCCGCAGAAGTCCCAAAACTTTCTTTTAAAGTGCCGAAGAACTTTTTAAAACCCCATAATTTTAGACCACATGGTTGTTGACCTGTGTATAGACCGAGTCCCCCTTTTGGACCTCATTTTTGGGGTCAAAAACTCAGTTTATTTTTGAGTATATACAGTAATTGGAGACTAGCTACCAGACTTAGAAAATTTTCCAGCTTCAGAACTTAGATGATTTTTCAACTTTGGGACTTAGAAGAAATCTTCACCTTGCAGTCAGATGAGGCAACACTTAGAAAATATCATGTTTTTATTTTCTAGGTTCTAAGTACTAGGAATTGTTAGCCAGAGATATAGATTTTGCTATGATTTGCTTAAGAAGGGAGCAATTTGTTTTATGGTCATTGAATTTCTTTTTATCGAATAAACTTTGAGACCTTTTCAAGGATATTGGAAATGTTGTATCCAGTTTTGGTGTGATCCTAAGAGATGGGATTCTGGTGCAAAAGTATTGTTTCCTGCTTAATTTTAACTTAATTTTACACGCTACCATAATCATCCACAGAGGGACTGCAGTTGCTCAACTGGCTAAGAAGCTGATTGGGAGTTGGGAGGTCAGCAGTTTGATTCCCGAGTACTGCAGGACGGAATGAGCTCCCCCCGTCTTTGTCCCAGCTCCTGCCAACCTAGCAGTTCGAAAGCAAGAAATTGCAAGTAGATAAATAGGGACCATTTTGGTGGGAAGGTAAACAGTGTTCCATGTGCTCTGTGTCTAGTCATGCCTGCCACATGACTATGGAAACGTCTGCAGAAGCAGATAGCACTGGCTCTGGCGGCGTCGGCATCAGGGGTGCTTCGAAGGCAATGATGCCTCCACTGCCTCCTGTCGTTCCTCCTGCTCTGAGTGCAGGATTCGGAGCAGGAGGCAGCGGCAATGGTGGTGACCCCGGCTCTCATTGCAGGGAAGGTGCAGCCGCTGCACCACTCTGGCAGCCGCCCCCACCCTGCTGTTGCCTCCCTGCTCTGCCTGCTCTTCTCTTCCCCTGACGGCAGGATGTCCTGGCAGCGCGGTGTGAGCAGTGCAACTATCGCGATGCCCAAACATCCTGCGCAATGGGGTAGGGATGTGGGCATGGCTGGCCAGGTGGGCGGGGCCTGGGAAAATTTCTGCTACCGGTTCACAAGGACCGTTGAGAACCCGCCTCAGTGCATCACTGGATCCATCTTTATATTCCATAAATTGCCCACAAGCTGCTACTATAAGAGAGCCTGTGGCCCTCCAGATGCTGTTGGAATCCATTTCACATCGGACTCCAGCAACAAGGTCTGTAGTCCACCATTAGGAAGGCTGCAACTTCTCCACCATTGCCTTTATAACAAAGACAGGAATTGCAAAATAAGGATCATTCCTGGGAAAAGATGTTCTATTGATTAAGGAAGTTCCTAAGGCAAAGATGTCTTTTTCAATTACTGTAATTTATTAAAAAGGGCAAAGCATGAAGGGGGTGGGGGGTGGGGACACAAAACATCATGTGGAGGAATTCTCCCTCCATACAATTTAACAAATGAACCCTGACAATTAGTGAAGTATCCCAACAAGAGTCACAGCAATTTTTCCTAGGAGCTTCTAAAATACCACCAACCTGGGGGTCAACTTTGAACCTTAGAGGGAGCAGATTTTCTGCAAGTGTAACTAAACATGTTTGACAGTAATACTTGGATTGGCATGAGACACTCCCAAATGACATTTCTGAGAGAAGCAGATTAAGCCTTACATTTGATAAAGTGTAATTAAAATGAGATTAAGCATGGCCTGTTTAGTACCAACCAGGTGAAAAGCTTTGCTCCAACGAAGCACAAATACAGCAACTTGCCAGTTAAGTTTTATTACTCAGGTATATTTGTACGGATTTACTTTGAATCCTTCATCCTGTTGTGGAAACTTTAGCTTTCATAGAATGATATACCACTGCCCAGTTTTCCAACCATTTGCCAGGCTAAAGATTTGTCTGAGGCTGGCCAATTATTATTTGAAATCTTTGGTAAATTCATATTTAAAAGCAGAACAAGGAAGACAAAGTTTATGCTCCTGTTGCAACGGTGTTGCTGGGGCCAATGGAGTGGGCCGCCCGGTCCAGGAATGGCCCGCGGAGGTTCGGAGTGACTGGCCACAAGGAAGGACACGTGAGACAAAATGTGCGGTGAAGTCCAGTCCCGACCTAAGTCTGGTGGGCATATTTATTACACTTTGAGAGTTCCATGCTACAGGCGCACGGGACTACGTCACAGAAGGCTAATGCATAAGTGGCATTTCTGGTGGGTCAAGATAACACCTGTCTCTGGACATTGTCTTGTGATTAATGGATAAACCGCAGTTATCTAAGATTTGGGTTGGCGAAACCCCATTGTTCTCGCCCTATCTCGGGAAACCATGTAAACTGTCCCCGG
Organism: Bradypodion ventrale; assembly: GCA_035047345.1. Taxonomy (NCBI): domain Eukaryota; kingdom Metazoa; phylum Chordata; class Lepidosauria; order Squamata; family Chamaeleonidae; genus Bradypodion; species Bradypodion ventrale. The sequence goes on from JAWDJE010000002.1 coordinate 148,710,194, forward strand.
GGCTAAATTCCTTAGCCGCTGACTCAGTATGCTTACTCAACCTTATCTTAGGTCAGAAGGCGAAGAGTGCATTCAACCTTGGAGTCAGCAACTTTTACCTTTTGTCCTATTTCCTCCGCAATTCTTCAGACAAGGCTCTTTATGATTAATGCCAATTAATCTAATCCGCTCCCAATTTCTCTACCATCAACGCCTGTGTTGATTCTCAAGCCGTGTGCGTTAGCGATCGAACGCATCGGGAAGAGTGATGACCAATCTAGGCACGCGGGCATACCACATGCTCCCATGCTTAATGTGTACAATCTAATTGGCAAGCACAAATGTAATTAAGTTTCCTTGGAGGAAAACATTAATTTGGTTGATATGGTGCAGTTGCTATTTGTACCTGGCCAAACAATATGCCTGCCAATTAATGATTCAAAAATATCTTGTCATGGAAACAAAAAGATTAAAGGAGGTTTGGTGGATAGAGCCAGAGGTTGGAAAGCTTAATTTCTGAATTGTAACTTTCAGAATCCCTTCAAACTCATGGCAGGTGGTGGATGAGGGATTCCAGGAACTATTGCTCCCAAAAAGTAACTTTCCCAAGTTCCAGGTGGAGCCAATCACAGCCTTTAACTCAGGGATGCCCAAACTACGGCCCCATGGCCAGATCCAGCCCCCGATGCCAATTCATCCAGCCCACGCCACCCTCGTCCTGGAAGCGGAAGTAAAACGCCCCCCGTAATATTCTGCTTCCAGAAGCGGTGAGGGCGGCGTGGGCTGGATGAATTGGCATTGGGGCCAGATCTGGCCCATAGTTTGGGCACCCCTGGCTTAAGCAGAGAAAATGGCAGCCTAAAATCTATCTCATCCTGTTGCAAAACAGATTGCAAGGCACATTTTAGAAGAACCACGTAACCGACCCACTGAACCACGTGACTGGCCCACGGCCCAAAAAGTTTGGGCACCCCTGCTTTAACTTTTCATGAGATGGACTCTAAAGAACTGTTGTGACTTGGAGGTATCGCCTAGGATGGTGAGGGGACAGTGCCTGGTAAATTTTGGCTGATCTGGGAATAGGAATTGGAATTAGGCTGAGCAGACAAGTAGGAATGATGTCAGCAAGGAGGAAAAGATTCATACACAGAAATATGTGTGCAGTTCCATAATGAACCACAAACTACAAATTTTCTTGTTTTGTTTACTAGACAAACTAGTTGAAAAATTTACAAATACTCTACACACAATGGACCAGACAAATGACCCTTTAAGCCCTTCTATTTGGAAGTCCAGATACACCTTTCACTCTCTCTCTCTCTCTCCCTTGCTCTCTCTCTGTCATCACTCTGCTGTCTGAGTCTAATTTTCTAATTCAGTGAACAGAGACATTCAACACATCATACCAAATTAAAGCCTCACTTTTATGGTGTATGCCCAGGAAAAAACCACACAGTTATGAGTTTCCTGTATGGGACAGCAATTAACCTCAGAAGTGGCACACCCTATTCCCTGTTATGACACTTGGATCACTGCCAGTTCTCAAGAATTGACTGCTTTTCTGGTTTTGTGCAAAGACATAACAGGCTAGACACCTGCTCTGCAATGTTTGTGTTGTTATTGTTGTTGTGGTTGTTTTATGGATTCCGCGGGCACAATTGGCATACTCAGCCCCTGGCAGAGGTTACACCGGCGAAGAAGGTTCCTGGTCACTGGCCCTTGCCAGTATGGAAATTGGGGAGCAGATTAATAATCATAGGGTTTATTCACCCACATCTGACCTGACCGGCGATTCTGCTGAAGAAGGCAGATCACTAAACTCCGTTACGTATTAGGCAATTACTCACTCGCAGTTAAGCCTAATCTTTGGTGCAAATAGTGGCCATGTTTGCTCTTGAGCAAGCCAGGAACAATGGTTTTCCCCTGTCAGTGTTTGCCTTAGTTAATTAACTTCCCCAAGAGAGGTTCTCAATTAACCCGGGTAAATGGGTGATGTGATTTTCTGTCAGATACGATTCTACCATACGCAGTCTTGAACATAATATATACTGATGATTTTCCCTCAATAAATCACTGGTCTTCGCTCCATCTTGCCTCGTGTCATTACTCGACCAGTCTCCTCCGGGATCTCAAGGGCCGCTTCACGGCCCCAATCCTACATCTGGTGACCCGCGACGTGATCCTACTCGTGAGTAAGCGATCTACACGGTCCGGTTCTACGCTAGAACCGTGTCCGATCATCCCGGAGGACAGCGCGGCAGCCCCGTCGGTAAGCCATCCGATTGGGAAGACGGCTACGCGGTGAGGCATCCTACAGCTTGCTCCGACTTTCGCGGCGGCTTGCAGCACGGAAAAACGCGTTCCGCTCAGGGTCGGCTGTGAACCCCTGACAGCGCAGAGGCCACCGAGGGCCCGTGGCAGCAGGCCACGCTCTGAGCTCTACCCAGAAACTCGTCATGCAAAACCTATTGCCTGAACTTCAGACGCGTCGACTCGTCCCGAGGAGGAAATTTCGGAGGACCCCGCAGGTAATATGGGGACTTGTCCTCAGCGGCAACGTCCGTCCGCTAGCCAAAGAATTCATGAGGATGAATTCAAAATCCTGGCCAGGGTATATCAGTTACGCTTTCACAGTGGAGAGCTAGAGCGACTTTTGGTGTTCTTGAGGGAACACTGCCTGCTCTACCCAGAAGTAGGTACGTTACCCCTTCAGCTCTGGGATCAGATAGGAGTCTGCATTCAGCAACCCCCGAAAGCTCCAGAAGGCATAATTCGCACATGGAGCAAATGTAGGAAACTTTTAGCAGAGGTAGATCCAGTCCGGATAGAGACCCAGAAACCCCCAGCGCAGTCAGAACCATCAGCCCCAAGGAGTCTCTATCCATCATTTCAGCTTAAGCAGGGCAGTGTAGGGAGCATTCCCTCAGTGACAGCTGCAGACGTCACTGAAGGAATTCATGGCATGAGGGGCCCTGGCGCTTCTCTGACAGTTAAAAGTTCCCTGCAAAGAAAGAACTCTATTCAGCGCAGGGGTGAGGAAGATCCATTCACGGGGAAATTGCCAGTGGCACAATTAGCTAGCGCCCAACTGCTGTGTTCAGCCTATCTGAAGGCAGACACACGTTCAGGCAGGGCTGCTCAGCGCCCACTGCTCACGGAAATCTGCACGGCCCTTGGCCACGCAGGGCTCCAGAGCAGACCCATTGCCACACTCAGGCGCAGAGCAGTGCCAAAACCCCAAGGCGCCTGCTTCCAGTGTGGAAAAATGAGACACCTTAGAAGAGAATGCCGATCTAGACCAGGCAGATCTTCAAAAGGTTGTCTTAATACCAAATGGCCACGCTGGCACTGGAAAGGAGGCAGCACCAAGATCCACGAGTCCGGCCCTCCGGCATGCATCTGGCCCAGGCTAGAAAGGAGGCAGCCATCGCCCTGGCTATGCCAGAAGAACCATCCCAGCAATAGTACCCCGAGTTCCCCCAGGGCACAGGCAGAACCTACTTGTCTCACCTTGGAAGTAGCCCAGAGAAACTCACCCCTAAGTAGAAGCACCCAGATGGTTGTAAATAGCCAGCTGTGTATAAGTCATCTCCTCATGTGCAGGATAGAACACTGCAGATCAGGGGAGGAATGTGTGAATGCGTAAATAAATGTGTGTATGCGTGGTGCACCACTGAATGTATGACTGCAAGAACTGTGTATGATTGCAAAAGCCTTGTCTCTATGACCACAGTATGGTTGAAAAAGTGTTCCTTGTGTGTCACTGCGTGGTAATGTCACTGTGAAATATGTGTTAAACAGTTTGCACTCTGCTCATGGGCAGGAACTATTTAAGGTTTGAGAAAGCATGGTGAGCAGAACCCCTTTGCCTTGCCTGCTTAGCAGCTTAAGGGCAGCGAAGGCAGGAGGGTGGAGGAGGGGGGGAATCCTAACCTGCAATAGGGCAAAGTGACCCCCCTTCTTCTCTTGAGACTTTTTTCTTTGTCAAGGGATTAAGTCACTCTTGGAAACCGGTTTTGCAATCCTTGCCACTCAGGAAAACAGATTTTTCTTTTCAGAAGCGCGATCTGAAAACAAAAATCACTTCTATGAGTTTTCCTCACTAAATCATAAACTATGGGGCCCCTCCCTACGTCTGTGTTCCTCAAACCCCCATCTCTGTGTTTTAAGGTGTCTGAATGTCTCTTAGCGTCTTGGAGTCACGTATCTCACTAGGAGTGAGAGAATTGCATTGTCTTCATGTGTGTACTGTGTTATCACCTTGTAACCTCGGTTCTCAACCCTTTAAAGTCAGGGGCCAAGTTCCGGGGCCTCAGGCAGCTCTGGGGGTCCGGACAGCCATCCTGCCCTTCCTTCGCCACACAGCCCTTCTTGGCTTGGTGGAGGTAGTGGCAGAGCAACGTGGGCCGCATCTGGCCCACTTACCCAAATCTGGCCGCGGGTTGAGAATCGTTCTAACTCTCCTTCATTCTTTTAAGAAAGATACTGTTCTGGTATGTTGACTTTAATCTGTGTAAAGTAACTCACTCATTGTACCCCTTTCACAGGAAAAAGCACGCAAACATTCTTGCGCTCTGCATATTCAGAAAATGCTTACCTTTTTACAGGAACAAAACTCCTCCCCAGGCCTTAATAGTAACCAATTTATTTCTTCCTACAGTCTTAAATTGCTTCCTTTTACAGGGTCCAGAGTTAATTACTGGTAGGGACCCTTTAAAAGAAGGATCCCAGCCGGTGGTCTTAATTACCTGACCTAATCTGATTTCGTTATGACAAGAGTTGTTGCATTCTCATTGTGCTAACTTCTGACTTGTCTTTCCTCCTTTCCTCCTTTCGCCAGTGGAACTCCCTGCTGGAAATGTTTAACTTGTGTGTCTTTTCATTTTTGTGTATTATTTCCTTAAGTCTTAGGTAATTTTAAGTATGGCACCTGGCCCTCAGCACCTTCTCTAGTGAGCAGACACATTTCGCAAACTCCAGAGCACAGAGGAAGGATTAGTCCCTGAGCTCCTGAGAATGTGCAGGGTGCCACTCATTAGCCAGGACTGCCTAGGACCATTTTCAGAATGCAGTCAGGTCACACTTTCAATCAGATGCAGGCATTTTCAGGCCACCCCTTCCTTTTTTGCTGCTAGTCTAAGCACAGACAAAGGGCTAAGCCAGCATCTGGCACCCTTCTAAATGTATGCACGCACACCATGGATGGATGTGCGCAGGGGGGCCTTCATGAGAAATTTACCCAAGGGAAGCCTGGCGCTTCATGCGCCAAGGTTTGCCATAAGACCCCAGACTCGTCTCGCTTCAAACGCAGACAGTCACCTTGTGTGAATTAATGCCACTGGTTCCCCTTCTGGGGGCTAGGACAATTTTCACTTATGGGGGTCGCACATATTAGGTTCTTACTTGGCAAGAGGACCAAGCTTGGCGCACGCTCCTGACTCTTCCGCAAGCGGGCAGAGTTGGCAGCCGTGAACCTCGCTTTGCGCACCTTTGCCAAAGAACGCTTCAACATAATTACTGACAGCCAGTATGTTAGGAATTTGCTTTACAGTCTACCGGGAGCATACATCACTCCCGCGATAGACAAAAATTTGCTGAGTTTGTTCCTCACAACTCCTATTCAGAGCCATGCATTCTTTCATCAGAATGCCAAAGCACTTGCAAGGCAGTTCAACCTGCCACTTTCCCAAGCCCAAGGCATAGTCCGTTCCTGTCTGCATCGTGCAGGGGCACCGGGGGGGCCCTCATGGGGGGTCAACCCACGAGGGACAGAGGCCATCCAGGTGTGGCAAATGGACGTCACGCATCCCCACATTTTGGCAAATGGCAGTACATGCACGTTTGCATTAATACCTTCCCACAGTTTGTTTGGGTAACAGCACAGAAGGGAGAAACGGCTCCTCGTGTGGAGCAGCATCTCCTTTCCCACGGCCAAGGGCGAACCTCGGCACACGAAGTCTGATGACGCCCCAGCTTATAGCTCCAGGCAGCTGGCCACCTTCAGGGCCACCTGGGATATTAAGCACACCTTTGGCGTTCCGTACAATCCGCAGGGACAAGCGATTGTGGAACGGGTCTATCGGACGCTTAAGTCCTACATTGACAAACAAACAGAAAGGGGGGAACAACATCCCATAGTTGCACAGCAATTGCTATCCTATAAGTGCAAAAACTAACTAACTCTTTCAGAATTTTTATCTCCCAAACAAGTCTCTTCCCTATGCAGGTCCCAGAGGCCAGAATCAGGCCCGGATGCCAAGTTCGGCTATTGCAAAGTCACTGCCAGTCACTGTCTTGGATGTCATCAGCTGTCCATCTTCCTTTATGACTTACATCTCCAAAGACATTTCTATGAACATTTTGCATACTCAGTGCTACTTCTAAGGACCATGCTTTTCCCCAAAACAAGACTTTTCCAAGCTCAAGTTACACATGAAACCCCACCAAGAAGGGAAGCCTCATCTTCAAGAAGCTGCTGAATGTCTTTTATTATCTGTAGTTGCTCTTTATTTATTCATGCCTTGTACAATGCTCCAGTTGGGATTTGCAAGGGACACTTGAATTTCTGTATATTGTTAATAACGGCCAGCTTCCACCAAGGGAAGCCAGACCGGCCCATGTTTGCACCGGCCCATTGCTTGGAAAGATTGAGCACCCGGTAGCCGGCTATCTCCAGCCATTGTAAGTTTCACACCTCTCCATAGGTGCTAGGAAGACATTTGCACAATGGCAGAAGTTGCAGAGATAGCTTAGAATCACCAGGTCACAGTAAGAGATCAATGACACATCTCATTATCTTGCCTTGCTACAGAAAGCAGTCTGGATTCAGACCCACAGTTCTGAAAAGCCAGGCAGCAGTCAGTATATTCAGCGTGTCAGACTTAGCCATAGGCAACGCTCGGAGAATTGGTCAATTGGCTTGCGCTTTTGCGAGAGTCATTAACCACACCTCCTCGGCAATAGCGCTGCTCAACCAGGAGCAGACAGAGCTTCGCCATGCCATACTGGATAATCAAGCAGCTATCGATTATCCCCTGTTGTTACATCATTTGGGTTGCGAGTCTGTCCATGGCATGTGTTGCTTTAATCTCACAGACAATACCCACAAAATACAGAGCCAGCTCACGGACCTCCACACCCTAGTTAAGAACATCAAGGAGGATTCTTCATGGGGTGGTGGGATTCCTTGTGGTCGTGGTTCCCATGGGGATGGCTTCAGACGACACTCAAAGTGATTGTGGGGGTGGTAATACTGGGCACAACAGTGTGTTGTTTCGTGCAATGTATTCCCTCATTGCTATCGAGATGTCCCCCATGGAGGGAACCCCGAAACGTCATTCCCACACACCAGCTGATGCCCCTCTTGCGCAGGGTCGCCTGTCAGGTCCAAAAATAACAAAATAAGGGGAGATATGGATTCCGTGGGCACAATTGGCATACTCAGCCCCTGGCAGAGGTTACACCGGCGAAGAAGGTTCCTGGTCACTGGCCCTTGCCAGTATGGAAATTGGGGAGCGGAATAATAATCATAGGGTTTATTCACCCATATCTGACCTGACCGGCGATTCAGCTGAAGAAGGCAGATCACTAAACTCCGTTACGTATTAGGCAATTACTCACTCGCAGTTAAGCCTAATCTTTGGTGCAAATAGTGGCCATGTTTGCTCTTGAGCAAGCCAGGAACAATGGTTTTCCCCTGTCAGTGTTTGCCTTAGTTAATTAACTTCCCCAAGACAGGTTCTCAATTAACCCGGGTAACTGGGTGATGTGATTTTCTGTCAGATACGATTCTACCATACGCAGTCTTGAACATAATATATACTGATGATTTTCCCTCAATAAATCACTGGTCTTCGCTCCATCTTGCCTCGTGTCATTACTCGACCAGTCTCCTCCGGGACCTCAAGGGCCGCTTCACGGCCCCAATCCTACATTGTTTAATTTGCTTTAGCCCTTCAGTTGGCAACAAGAAGTTTCTTCAGATGGCATGTTTTGTCCCACCAACCATCCAAACAATGTTGACTCTTTTATGTACGGGCTAAGAGATGCCTAGAGCGTCGCTGGGGGAAGACGCGGAGTGATTCCGACTGGACACTAGCTAGAGCCGCTATTAGAGCCTACCTGGTGGCGATGGGGACAGTAGTGAAACAATACTTCACCGCCCTTATTGCCTCCTCGGATAATCGCCCAGCCGCCCTGTTCCGGGTAACCAGGTCTCTCCTTGGCAGGGGGTGGGGGGTTGCCTTGGTGACCGGGTTTGGCTGAGGATTTTGCTGATTATCTGGTGGAGAAAATTGCTCGGATTCGTGCAGGGCGTGGACAGGGAGGAGCCGGAGGGGGCCGGAGCACAGACTGGCTGTGTAATCTGGGATCGGTTTGATCCGGTTGTCCCTGATGAAGTGGACAGGCTCCTTGCAGCAGTGTGTTCCACTACATGCCCTTTGGATCCCTGTCCCACCTGGTTGGTGAAAGCCTCCAAGATGGTGACAGCAGGCTGGGTCGGGGCAATAATAAATGCATCTTTACAGGAGGGGGTGTTTCATGCATCATTAAAATACGCTTTGATGCGCCCCCTCCTGAAGAAACCATCCCTTGACCCAGCTGTCCTAGCCAATTATAGACCGGTCTCCAACCTTCCCTTTTTAGGGAAGATATTGGAGAAGGCGTTGGCGCGTCAGTTGCAGGGGGTCCTGGATGAAGCGGATTATCTGGACCCTTTTCAATCAGGTTTCAGGCCTGGACATGGTACGGAGACGGCATTAGTCGCACTGATGGACGATCTCTGGCGGGAGCGGGACGGCGGTCAGCTGTCCATCTTTGCTCTCCTTGACCTCTCAGTGACCTTCAATACCGTCGACCATGGTATCCTTCTGGAATGTCTCAAAGGATTGGGGATCTAGGGCACTGTGTTGTCCTGGTTTTCCTCTTTTCTGGAGGGCTGGACCCAGTCGGTGTGGTTGGAGAGCGAGAGGTCCAGCCCTAGGCCCCTCAAATAAGGGGTGCCTCAGGGTTTGGTCCTCTTGCCTCTCCTAATTAACATCTACATGAAGCCGTTGGGTGAGATCATCTGTTCCCACGGAGTGCAGTACCACCAGTACGCGGATGACACACAGTTGTACATCTCGGCCTGCGGTGATCCAGGTGAGGCTATCAAAGTCCTGTCTGGATGCCTGGAGGCCGTTGGGGTCTGGATGGGGGCCAACAGGCTACAACTGAATCCCAGCAAGACTGAGTGACTATGGATAAGGGGCCCCATGCTATCCCGAGAGCTACCATCTTTGGTTCTGGATGGGGCTTTTTTGCCCCAGACAGATCTGGTGCGCAACCTGGGTGTTCTCCTGGACTCACAACTGCTGCTTGAAGAGCAGGTAGCAGCCGTGGCCAGGAGGGCTTTTGCTCAACTTCGAGTAATTCCCCAGTTCTGCCCGCTTCTGGACTGGGACTCTTTGCTCATGGTCACTAATGCTCTGGTCACCTGCAGACTAGATTACTGTAATGCGCTCTACATGGGGCTGCCCTTGATGACCATTCGGAGGCTACAACTCGTCCAGAATACAGCTGCCCTGGTGGTGATGGGGTGTGGACGTTATGCCCGCGCCTCCCCACTACTTTGGGAGCTGCACTGGTTACCAGTTTGCTTGCGGGTGCAATTCAAGGTGCTGGTTTTGACCTTTAAAGCCCTATATGGTAGTGGGCCACATTACCTAAGAGACCGCATCACCCCAAGAGTGTCTGTCCATCCAACCAGAGCGAACTGGAGGGGCTCTCTAGTCATACCATCAGCTAGAGGGGCTCGTCTCACTAGCACACAAAGGAGGGCCTTCTCCGTGTCCGCACCAGCCCTCTGGAACCTCCTGCCAACAGAGTTAAGGTTACAGACAGAATTGCTGCCCTTTAGAAAAGGTCTGAAAACCTGGCTGGCAAGGCAGGTGTGGGGCCCTAATGGAAATATGGCCCCTGCCTGTTGGCTCACAACAAGTGAATAATCCAGAGTCACTTTCTCTACTTCTTTTTATGTATAGGGTGGGGGTGGGAGGGTGGACTAATTGGGGGGGGGGGTGTTATCTGTTTTTATCTGTTTTATATTTTTTTTAGATAATGTAAGCTGCCCTGAGTTGGGTTTCCCCTGAGTGGGCGGCATAGAAGTTTAAAAATTAAATTAAAATATGGTATAAGCAGGTTTTGTGGTTGATTTCTCAGCCCTTTCTGTCACTTCCCAACTCTTGTTTGTTTTCCCACCTTCTTCCCACTGCCATTTCTTTGTTCCTTTTAGAAGTAACTCAGCAATATTGTGCAATTAAACTTCTCCAATGGAAAGTTATGTTGCAATGGCCCGCAGAACGGGCCGCCGGGTGCGAAGATGGCCCACGGAGGTTCGGAGTGACTGGCCGCAAGGAAGGACATGTGAAGCGAACATGCAGTGAAAGTCCAGTCCTGACCTAAGTCGGGTGGCATATTTATTACCCTGCCTCGAGGCGCACGGGACTTCGTCACAGAAGGCTGATGCAAACATGGCATTTCTGGTGGGTCAAGATAACACCTGTCTCCACAGTTATCTAAGATCTGGGTTGGCGAAACCCCATTGTTCTCGCCCTATCTCGGAAGACCATGTAAACTGTCCCCGGGACTAACTTCCTTAGCCGCTGACTCAGTGTGCTTACTCAACCTTATCTTGGGTCAGAAGGGGAAGAGCGAGTTCAACCTTGGAGTCAGCAACTTTTTACCTTTGTCCTATTTCCTCCGCAATTCCTCAGCCAAGGCTCTTATGATTTATGCCAACTAATCTAGCCCGCACCCAATTTCCCTTCCATCAGAGCCCGTGTTGATTCTCAAGCCGTGTGCATTAGCGAGCGAACCCATCGGGAAGAGTAATGGCCAATTCAGGACCGCGGGCATACCACAAAGTTAAACATATGAGATGTCATTGTTTCTCCTCCAAGATAAGGAGAAGCAGGGATGACGTAGAACCAGAGCAAGAAAACAGCAACACCAAAAATGCCTGCTGTGAGCACACACAGGAACAAGGAAGAAAGCAGATGGGAAAGGATATGCTCCCAACCACCCTAGTCAGATCGGATCCTGGCAATTACTGGTATAAAGAAAGTGGGAAATACTGGTAATTATGGGAACAAATGTCCAGTCTGGAAGAGCTTTAATTTTTAACAGGAACAATATTTTGAACGGGGTGGTGGTGGTGGTTTGAAGGTCTTGCAAACTGTAGTCTGAACAGTTTGAATCACTGACTCACTCCCACCCAGAAACAGGGCATATCAATAAACAGTGAGGAAATTGCAAATTACTCTTACACCAAAAGTAACGAAGCACCGAAAAATTCCAAGGCACACATCACTCACAGGAGAGACTGTTCAGTTCATCTCTGCATGATTTACTGCCCTTCCTTTGCCTACTTTCTGCTGGCCTCCGCCAGCAAGAGAGGTAATTCTGTTGTCTTCCTGCACTAAATGTGAGTAGATGATTCAGTCACTCCTAGAACAGAATTTGGTTATAGGTGTACAAAACTGTCAATTATGTTTTTGCATGGGTTCTTGCTCTGGGCAATGCTTCCTTCAGTTAGCAGAGGTGAGTTTCTTCCAAGAAAATGCTCTAATTAAATAAGTAAACTCTACTTTCTATTTTAATTGTGGAAAGATGATCTCAGCTGGTGGGTGGGTTTTTAATGGGTTTTTAACGGGTTTTTAAATGATTGTAAGTATGAATGTTTTAATGTTTTATATCCGATTGTGAGCCACCCAGAATTGCCCCAGGCAAGGGGGCGGCAATACAAAATAAATACATAAATACATAAATAAACAAACCCCGCATAATGAAAAACTCTGTTGCATGGAGCTTTTCGCTATGCGGGTTTTTTCATTATGCGAAGCTAATGGGAGATGCCCCGGATAACAAACAAAAATGTTCGTTATCCAGGGTTCTCATTGACCTGGTATACCCTCGGTTACAAAAAAATCTCCCGCACAATGGATTTTTCCCCGTTATGCAGGGTATCACCATTGCCTAACAAACGTTTCGTTATGCAATTTTTTTCATTATATGAAGGGTTTGTTATGCAAGGTACCACTGTATTTTGATACCTTTCCTTATATAAAATGTCATCCCCTCTTTACTAAACTTGATTGACTCAGTAATTTTTAGTTTGTAGGACGACAGTTCGAAGTATAACTAAGACTAAACCCCATTAAATTCCATAAGTCCTACTTCTGCTTCAGCATTGTCTTAAATGACAGCATCTTCCATGGTTAAGGAGCTCTGTCTAGGGCAGTGGTTCCCAACTTTTTTTTTTGGCCATTCCCCACCTAAGCATCTCTAAAATACTGATGCCCCCCATGACATATAATTGTTATTGTTCAAAAAATGAACTCCTATTCACATGGAGGAAGCCTACAAGGCCATTAATAATAATATTTTTGTGTCAGAAATTATTCTGGGTTGAAAGGATTTTTTGCAGGAGAAACTCCATTCAGAGGAAGCCTGAATGAGGCTCCTTTCATGTCCCCAAGAGCTGGGACCGAGACGGGTGCTCAATCTTTCATGCAGTACCCTAGTCTCAAACTGCCGATTTGCCAGCCTTCTAGCTAACAACGCAAGCTTCTTAACCACTGAGCCACCAATTTGGTCTTGCTCATTCTCAAATTGTCCCCCTTAAAAATCAAATTGCCCCCCCCCCCCATGGTGTGTGTGTCCCTTGTTGGGAAGCATGGGTCTAGGGAATATGTAATTCTGGGGAGTAATACTGGGAGAGGGGAGAAGCAATGGGACATAACTCAGGGCTAAAGCACAGCTTAGCTAGCAGAACGTCCAAAATTAAACCCACAGCATCTCCTGATTTGGTGGGGGCAGGGAATCCTGCCTCAAAGCATCATACTCAAGTGGGGAAGCCAGTAAGCTAGTAACATGGTTGCATGCTGTTGAGTTTTCTAACCCAGTGCCACTAACTTAGGGTTGCCATAATTATCTCCCACCAAACCGGGACAGCCACATAACATTATTGCATTCTTCAAATTGTGCATGCATCGGATGGGACTGTCAGGGAGACCGCAGCTCTAAGACTCTGCAGAATCCCTATCCAGTGCGGACAGCCTTATTCAGTTTAAAATAAACTGTAGTCAAGAGGTTTTCCTCATGTGATTCTTCTTGCAAAATACTGTTCTTGATGGTTCTATTTTTATTTGTATGAATAAAATTTCTTGGGCCACTTTTGAAGCCACCCTTCCTCCCCCTTAGGTTACTCCATCCCACCCTCCCCTTCACACACACACCACTGAAATAGACTCACCTTCAAACCCCACACCAGGATCCCTTGGAAGAAAGTTCTAAAGAGGGGCCTGGTACAGCAATGCAGTCCATGGTGCCTCTGTTTCCCTCCGGAAGGAGAAAAGCAGGAGACAGGAAGGGACTTATTTTGGAGGAGGGCCTTTACGATGGAGGACTTTTCACTTTCTGTCCACCCTGTCCCCTTCCTCTCTACTGACCCTATGCAATTAACCCTTTGTGGTCATGTGAAGAAGGAATCCTCCGTCCCAGTGTATGGTGGAGGTTTGGCTTCTTAGATATGGGTATTTCTTGCTCCCTCCCAGTTTTCGAGGAAAAGGGCTGAGGACGGTTCCTTGTCCCCCAAACTTCAAGGTGAGCCAAGGATTTTTGCAAAGAGTTATTTCATTGCCTCTGTGCCTTTCTTTCAATTATCTTACTTGCAAGTGTCTTCCCTCCCCAGCTGGCTTCTCAGGGTGCTGTTTTGCCTTCCCTGCTTTCGAGCAGGATAATTAAAAGAAAGGCAGGGAGGCAGTGAATTAACTATTTGCAAAAATCCCTTGGTGAGGGGTGACCTTGCTTCCTTTGTTCAAATTTAAAAATCTGGGACTTTTACATGTTTTTTCTTGAACTGGCTGGGACAGCTTGAATCTGGGAAAATCCTGGAAAACCGGAATATATGGCAATCCGCTAAGACGCTGACTGGGAAGCGGAAGGTCAGCAGTTCGATTCCCGAGTACTGCAGGACGGAAATGAGCTCCCGTCTTCATCCCAGCTCCTGCCAACCTAGCAGTTCGAAAGCAAGAAATTGCAAGTAGATAAATAGGGACCACTTCGGTGGGAAGGAAACAGCGTTCCGTGCGCTCCGGTGTCTAGTCATGCCTGCCACATGACCACGGAAACGTCTGCAGAAGCAGACAGCGCTGGCTCTTCGGCTTAGAAACAGAGATGAGCACTGCACCCTAGAGTCGGATACGACTGGCTTTCGAGCAAGGGAAACCTTTACCTTTACCTTACACTAACTGTGGACAAGCATCTTCAGGGTTCCTTACAGTTACTTATCCTGAAATTTGACCTGGATTTGTTCTCTGGCAGTCCTTCAAATGGAGGACTGTTCTTTGGCAAGGACAACATAAAGTCACCCTACCAGCCAATATGAATCAAAGCTTATTGAGATAGACTAAGGGTCTAAAGGTAGCTTGCTGCTTATAGGGCTTTATATAGGTAGTTCACTGCATGATACTGGGCTAGAGAGGCCTTTGGTCTGACTTTTCAGGGCTCATCTTACATTCATATCTTCATTAAGTATTAAAGTGGGAGACGGAGAGAACATGGCACAGGAAACACTATACTCTTGTAAGTATTCTATGTCATGTAATAACAAGTACAGCATGTATATTGGCAAGAAAATGGGTGCTTCTTGGCATATAGCATGATGTCTGCAAACAAAGCCAATAATAACAGATATTCTCCCTTAATTAGTACCGCGACTGACAAGGAGGTAATATGTTTCCAAAACAAACAATGTCAACTTCAGACTGGGAATTTTTTTTTTATTCCCAGACTGTACCCAAATGGGTAATTTTTTAAAAAGCTTGAACATTGTGAAGGATCAATGGTAAGCTTCAGTAGGCCACACTTATAGAAATTTTTGAGAAAGAAGAGATACCATAGAGTTGTGAACAAAGAAATACCAGTACTTGTTCTCTTGAATGAATGTAGTATAATATACATAATGCAAATAATGCCAATTTGCATAATGCCTCTTATCTTACACTTTGTTTACTATTTTGAATAATTAAGTTATGTTCTGTATTCTGCATGGCAATCCTACCCCCTTCCAACCAAAGGATATGTGTTGGATCCGGCCCTTATGAGCACTAATCCAGGACAACGATGTAACAAACAGCAACAGGCTTTATTAACAGTCAAATAGAGATGAACTTACAAGGCATTCCCGGATCTCGAGATGGCTATACAATCCCAGCGTATTTAGTCCCTCCGGACTCTTACTCATCTTTGGGCAATATACGTGCTACCATGAAGCACAGCAGTGGAGGGACCCAGGGCATAGCGCTACCCGGCTACCCGACTGGTGTGTGGGAAGTATAGATCTGGTCCAGCCCCACCCTGATCTACCCATAGGACTTATATAGTGTCTTTCCGGCAGTAGCTACTGGATACAAGGTAGCAACCCGCCGGATGGATGTAACTAACCAACCATAACTGGGGATGTATGTAATTAACCAATGGAGAACAGGATCAACCCTTTTGTAAGGGTTTCGCGCCACTTTGGGCTTCTTGCTATAATGGCAGGAAACCACCATTTCCCTTTTGCAAGAGCGCCTCTGCGCTACTTTGCAATTGTGCTTCAATACACAACAGTATGTTATTCAGCCATCCTTCTACTATCTGAAATTTTCAGTAACTATTTCTGGCCAGGTTATCCTGCTATGGTAATAGAGTAGACCATACCACCAGCGACTCAATACTAAGTGTCAGGCAGCAGTTAACTAACTTGACAACCCTGAGGACTAATGGCCTTGGGTGCCAAAGTCCACAGGGAAGGGTGATGGTCTCCAGGTGGATTAAATCCCACTTGAATCTATCTTGATGGAGGACAGCAGCTTCATTAATACTGGCCAGTGGCTGAGGAGCACTTTGCGTGCCAAAAGGGCTCAGGACCAGAAAGTGACTCGCGGAACTGGATTAATGGTATGGGTATCTTGCTGCGATGCGGAAGGCAGATGAAAGGTCATTGCATTACATTCTCAGGACAGTCTCCATGGCTGATCGTCATGAGGATTGCCAATATTCGGATTTTGTGACTAGATCAAAAATCTGTTTGTGGCAAAGTCTGTCTTGACCCAATCCAATGAAATTAATAATACGAATGTGCAACCAATGGCTTCAATAATCAGTCTTTGTATTCTTATATTATACACACTCCAAACAAGGTAAGTTTCATTCACTTCAGACACGGAAAAATTCAAATAAACTTCCAGGTGTTGTATAATTCACACTATTCGATCTACAAAGTAAATTCAACGAAATTCCGAGGTCCTAACGAGGCTCCTCCCTTTGCTTTATTCTTCGGCAGGAAAAGCTATCCCGCAAAGTCAAACAACTCCCAAAGTCTGCCCGGTTAACAGACCTTTCAACGACTCTTCTTCAGGGGAGTTTTATTAATTAATATCTGTGAAATTATACAATGAACATGCATTATTCAGCCATAATAGGGACCACTTTGGTGGGAAAAGATCTTGGGGACATGAAAGGAGCCTAATTTGGGCGTCCCCTGAGCGGAGTTTCTCCAGCAAAAATCCTTTCAACCCGGAATAATTTCTGACATGAAATAATAATAATAATAATAATAATAATAATAATAATAATAATAATAATAATAATAATAATAATAATAATAATAATAATAATAATAATAATAATAATAATAATAATAATAATGCTTTAGCAGTTCATTTCCATGAGTGTACTGCAGCGCGACTATAGTTTAAAATTCCCAAATGTAATCCTGTGACACCGAAGGAAGCAGTTCAAGGTTGAAGGTGCAGTTGGAAGCATGATAGCTGTATTGAGGCTGGAAAGGGTCACAGGAGACAGGAAGGTAGTAGCTGCTGCCATATTAGAGAAATAAACAGACTGAAATGACAGAGCTACTGTAGGTTCTTCCATACAGGATCAGGTTCAGAATCCGATCCCAGGACAGCTGTTCACATTTCCCCAGAAGCAGCCAGAAATGAGTAGGGACTTAACCGCGGCCCTAGGGAAATGGGGAGGTGTTGGTATTTTTGGCAGGGCTAGGTGTTGAGTAAGAATGGGATGATCTATGGTGTTGCAAGGGGTCAGAATCAACTATGCAACTGAACAACAACAAGAATGGGAAGCACATGCTCCCTCTCCCCCATAATACACTATAACTTCCATCATCTTCTCCACTGTATGTGCTGGCTAGGACTAATGGGAGATACCGTTCAACATCATTGGAGAGGGCATTATATTCTCCATCTATAACACACAAGGAAGAACAATGAGATGTCCTTAGAAAGGTAAAGATGGCCAACTTTTTAAAAATATATATCTATAAATTCAAAATCTGTACAGTGGTACCTCATACAACAATTTTAATCCGTTCCATGGGGCTCGTTGTTGTATGTAACAATTGCTATATGATGCATGTATCTTATAGTGATTTTCCCTATGGGATGCATCGTACAACGTTTTATTTTGCTAAGTGGTTTTCCCATTGAAAAATTGTTGTACGATTTTTTTCCATAGGGAAAATTGTTATGTGGGACACTATTTCCCCCCAAAACCTAATTGTTATACAATTTCGTTGCTATACGAGTTGATGATTGTATGAGGTTCCACTGTATTTTTTTAGGAGGCAGAGAACTGATGTCCAGCCACTTTTGATTGACAGAACCTGTGTGGAGAGGGTAGCAACATTCAGATTTCTGGGCATTGAGATACAGGAGGATCTGTCCTGGAGTGCCAACACAAGGGGGCTTGCGAAGAAGGCGCAGCAGAGACTGTATTTTTTGAGAACTCTAAGGAAAAACCATCTTCCACAAAAGCTGCTGCTTGCCTTCTATCGCTGCGCTATTGAGAGCATGCTCACTTATGGATTATGTGTGTGGTATGGGAGTAGTACTCATCGGGATAGAATAATGTTGCACAGAATTATTAAAACAGTGGAGAGTATCATCGGCTGTCCACTCTCCACTTTAGAACAAATTTACACCATCAGGTGCCACAGAAAAACATTAGATATAGTAGGAGACCCATCGCATCCTGGCCACTGCTTCTTTGAGCTTCTGCCATCGGGACGGAGATATAGAACAATGAAGGTAAAAACGAGCCGTCTCAAGAACAGTTTCTTCTCCAGAGCACTTTTGGCCTTAAATGGAAACTCTGGACTCTGAAGTCATCTTATCTTATTTTAAAATTTTAATTTTTTTAGATTTTTAATTTTTAGGATTTTTAAATTTTGGAATTTTAAAGTTTTGAAGTTTTAAAATTTTTAAATTGTACTGTATGGTACTATCTTAATTGGTGTTTCTGTAGCTGTTTTAAATTAAGGGGTATGCTTTATTCGAGTTGATATATAGCAACCGAGAAATTTCGTTGTTCCTGCAAAGGGACAATGACAATAAAGATTTATCTATCTATCTATTAGGATGAGATCTCAGAATTGTTATCATTTTGAGCCATCAAGTTTTGCTTTTGATTTATGTCAGCCCACATACAGTTTTTTAAGTGGATACATTTCTCTTAAAAGCACAGAAGCAGACGTGGTACAATAAAGAGGGCCTCCTAAGCATAAGAGTTCAGTGGCTTAATTTGCTCACAATGTCCAGCTATTTAGGTATTTAAAATGTTTACCTATTATTGTAAAAAAAATAATGTTACTTTCCCCCCAGTGTATTATCTCCCTACCAGGTGGGAAAGGAAATGTATGCCTCCTCCTAAATGCCAGAATTGGAAGAAATTGTTCAGGGCAGGACAGAGGATGTAATTTGTCTCACAATTTATATGCAATAAAATTGTATGTTTACTACAGCAAAGTATAACAGTAGCAAATAGCATCAGAATGGGATAAATCTATGGAAAGATTTAAAAGACAGTAAGAAAAATTAATGGAGAATAGATTTGTCAATTAGCCAGGGGGATAGCTTCATGAAACGTCCATGGTTAGAGGCAATGTAACACTGAAGCCTGAGTGTATGATTTTGAGCACATGGGCAGGCTTATTCCTCTATGTTGTCTTTGAGAGTTTTCCAGAAGCATTCATCTGACGGTTAATGGAAACAGGATGCTGGACTAAATGAGTTTTTGATTTGATCCAGGAGTGCTTTCCGCATGTCCTTAAGAATTACATCAGGTACTCTGTTTTTCCATTTGTAAGTCTGTTCTCTGACTGAAGTGGCCACCTGCCCCTGTACGCAAAAGAGCTCTGTGTAGCAGGCAGAAGTCCAACAGACAAAGGTTTACTCAGCATGGCAGAGTGCTAAAATGCTGAGGATTTTCTGTCTGTTGTGCAAGTGAAAGCATGAGGTGTATCACCAGGACAAGGCTAATAGCAGCAGGGTGAAGTGTCAAATTTAGTCTCCATTTGCCTCCAAGAACTTTGGATGCTTTGTTGTTCTCTTTTAATATTTGACATCAAAGGAAAATACTTTGGAAGAAAAATGTTCCATTGCCTGTCTGAGCCTGAGGGTACGTGGAGCCTCAGGGGATGCGAATGCATCAGGAATGTAGGCAGCTCCTGGAATCAGACCATGGGAATCCCTTCTGGGTTTCAAAATATTCCCTTTAGGGTTGAATGAAGGCAGGTTATCAGATTATAGGACTTGAATGGTTTACTCTGCTTGCTTTATAATGTTGCCTCAAGGAGCTGTGAATCAGGTGGCAGAATGCGGGTGCCTACCATGTCAAGCGGCATTTTAAAAAAATTCCAATTCCTGAATCTGCCCATTAGATTTGCAATTTTCCATTGGGCCCCCTCCCCCCCCCATTTTAAACTATTTTCTCCCTCCATAGCTTGAAAATAATGAGCTACAAAGAACACAATTATTTGAGTTGTTTTTATTGGCAATAAGGACATGATGAAACCACATCTTCAAAGTAATGAAAGAAGTAGGGGTGAACTTGCTTTAATATTGTAACAAGGAACATTCTCATCTGTTCCAGCAGGACTTTCTGGGCCACTTTTGAACATGTATGAAAATGTAATAAGCAATGCGAAGAGATTTTTTTTTCAAATCCCCAAACACCTTTATTAGAACACGAATAGCTAAAAAAAAAAACCAGCAGGCTTTTGAGCCCTGCAGGAACCTTCATCAGGCTAGGTGTCAGGGAAGGCAGACAAGAGTCCCAGAATCAACTTAGCTAGATGTTCACTTGTGATTTAAAATCAAGTTCTAACATGAAAGTTGCCACACTGCAGAATCAGCTCAGAGGATGCAGTGTACATATCAGGCACAGCAATGGTTAAGCATCTCTTACTTCTACACACAATTTCTACTCAATAAATTCACTTAGCTCATTGGTCAGAGGTTGGGAGTTCAATTCCACTTTGTCCTGCCAGGGAGAAGACCCAGCCTGTGTGGTCTTAGGCAATATGCACAGTCCCAAAGCATTCTCAGAAGAAGGGAATCATAAACCACTTTTGAATACTCCCTGCCTAGGAAATCCTGGAAAAGATTGCCATAGGTCAGAGTATACTTGACAGCAAACTATTCATTCATTCATTCACTACAGCCCTCAAACACTGCTGTTGTGAACTCATGAACAGACATCCTGACTACAATGATTGATACAAAGGTGGGGGTGTACAAAAATACATGAATGTGTAAGCCATGAAGAAAAGAAAAGAAAAAAACAAAGATGCCACCTAACGGCCAGAATCATAATAATAACAAACCAACCTCCTGCTAGGCAGCATAATAAACCTAGGCAGCATGATACAAAGTATAGACATCACCCTGCCAACAAAAGTCCACATAAAGCAATGGTGTTCCCAGTAATAATGTATGGCTGTGAGAGCTGGACCATAAGGAAGGCTGAGTGCAGAAGAATAGACGCCTTTGAACTGTGGTGCTAAAGAAGACTCTTGAAAGTCCTTTGGACTGCAAGGAAATCAAATCAGTCAATCCTGAAGGAAATCAACCCTGACTGATCATTGGAAGGACAAATACTGAAATTGAAGCTCAAGTACTTTGGTCACCAAATGAGAAGAGAGGATTCACTTGAGAAGGCCTTGATGCTAGGAAAGAGTGATGGCAAAAGGAGAAAGAGGTGGCAGAGGATGAGGTGGATGGATGGAATCATTGATGTGATAGATGTAGATCTGGCCAGGCTGCACAGGATGGCAGAGGACAGAAGAGCCTGGTGTGCGGTGGTCCATGGGGGTCACAAAGGGTCAGACTCGACTGTGGGACTGAACAAAAACTCCTGCTACCAACCAGTTTTCTGAAATTCGGTGCTCTCCAGATGCAGTGAACTACAACTCCCATCATTTGCAGTTGGCATGGCCATGGTGGATTGGGATGGTGAGTTGTACACTGTATGTAGTCCAACACATAAGGAGAGTGCTGCATTGGGGAAGGGTGAGATAATGGGAAGAAGCCCATGGTGGGCATCAGCAGGTTCACCCCAGTTCACCAGAACCGGTAGCAGAAATTCCAGCTGGCCCCGCCCATTCAAGTTTTGAAATAAAGTCCTAATTTGGGTGCAACACAGGGATTTCCCCTGGCCATGCCCACCATACCATGCCCACAGAGTAGGTAGTAATTTTTAAAAATCCCACCACTGGAAGAAGCTCTAAAAAAACAACAACACCCCAACTTTCTGTTGCAAAGTTGGAGAAAATTACGACTGAACTGATGAGGCTGGATAGCAGCTATTAAGATGCTCAGGTTTAAGTTCCTTTTCCAAATTATTCCATGTATTATCCCACTCCAATTTTCATTGCCCAGCAAAGAACTGTCAATAGATTTAATAAATAGCTTAAATCCTGTATTACTAGAGATGCAGGGGAGGTGTTACATTACTGAGTCTATATTTCAATTGTATTCTTATTCATTTTTTCCTTTATTTTTTGTATTTGTATTGTATCTTTGGTATTTGTATTCGTATTGGTATTTATATTGTAGATGTTATTTTGTTTGTATTTTTGAAATATTTAATAAAAATATTTTAAAAATGCAGCTGCCCGCATGGTAATAAATAAATAAAATAAATTAGAGTTCAAAACAGATAACTCAGACTTTTTTACATGTAGCAATTGGACCAGGCTGGATCAGGCTAAATCGGTATGCCATATGGTAAGATCCTCACATCCAAATGTGACCTCAAGCAACCTTATTTGGTCAACAGCTTTCTGCTATAAAATTGAAAGAGAGTCATTTCAGGATATTGGTAAATTAAACATTTTGTCTGCTCTGCGGAGGGGCTGAGGAAATGAAAAAAATTAAGTGTGTATTAGAGCAATGAATATGCACCATGTCACTTTAGAAACAGCATTGGGTATATATACCTACCTAATATACATACTTTATCTAAATTGCAATATACATACCTGATGCTGTTTTTAAATTGATAAACCACATATCTGCTGTTCTACTACACTAGGGGATCTCTACCTTTTCAAGTCAGGGGCCAGGTCACACTTCCTCAAATAGTTGAGGGGGCCAGACTGGTTGTCAACCTGCTGTTTACAGCTGTCGTAAATGAGTCTGTGGCTGTCGTAAACGCATTTATGATGGCCACAAACTCATTTACGGCCATCGTAAGTGTGAGTAGGAACACTTTGTTTACGATGGCCATAAATGAGTCCGTGGCCAATTCCAGCGGTGGTGGCAGTGGCAGCTGTTGCTGGAGCAAGGGCAGGGGCCAGATTATATGGCGCCACAGGCCGGGTCCAGCCCATGGGCCATAGGTTGAGAACCCCTGCACTACACATTTTAAATTGTTATGTTTTTCAATTTCCCATATAGCTTTAATTTGCCAATATCCTGGGGAGCCTCTCTTCAAAATATTGTCTCACTTTGCTTAATTTCCAGAAATCACATTTACTGGAAACAGACCAGTGATGCACTGCAAAAATTTTTACTCCCTACTCTGTGGGCTGGCCAAATCTGTGAGCGTGGCCAAATCTGTGGGTGTGGCCAAACATCCTGCATTATGGGCTATGGAGGTGGGCATGGCCTGGAGGATTTCCGCTACTGGTTCTGTAGAACCTGACAGAACCCTGGTGCAGTGCATCACTGAAACAGATCCAAACAAAGTGTTCCTACTCACACAAGAAAAGTAGAAGCCCCCCTAACAGAGGCCAGAAAATTGAAGGTAGAAACACTTTCGAAACAGTTGGGTTCATTGTCAAAAGAAGTGAACCAGCCTACAGGTATCTCTGTAGCAGTCCAAACAGCAGACTAAATGCCTGTCTGATTGTACTTCCAGGCTCATATATGGGTCTTCTTCTCAGTACTCTTCTTCTTCTTCAGGTGTCGTATCCATTCCAGATATTGGCTATCATAGCGATAGTCTTCCTGTTCTTAACTCCTCAGAACAGTGCTTCCGAGGACATGCCATACCAGTCTCTCAGGTTCTTCAGCCATGAAGTCCACCTATGTCCATGGCCTCTCTTCCCAGGGATCTTTCCTTGACAAGTGAGTTGGAGTATTCTATATTTTATGTTGTTCCTTATGATATAGTCAAGGTATTGGAGCTTTCTTTGCTTAATGGCCTTACAGAGTTCTTGTTCTTTATTGTTCTTGTTTTCAGTGCTCACAGGACTAAAAATGTTAAACACAAAAGCAACCCATTTTAGTTGAATTCATCTAGAATTTGATTGTTGTATTGGGGGGAAAACTTTTTCCCAATTATCCCTGTTCTCCACTATCTTTTATTTTTCTGGCAATGACAAAAAAGAAATTATTGTTAAAAATAAAAATTGGAAGGATTATTTCATTGAAAATAATTGTTTATTAGTAATAGCTCCAAATCTTGTGTTTAGTTGAAGGAGCAGTATGTAGATATAACAACAGCCAGTTTACATTTTGCTTCACTTCACAATGAAGTTCACATGGAACAAGAACAAACTGTGTATTGTCCTAAAGAAGGCAAGCCACTTCATTTGGCTCCTGAGAACTTAATCAAAACTGTACAACATTTTACCAAATAATCTACATCAAGTTTTGTCTGCCTCAGACAAGTTTGTGGAAAATACCTGATTATTGATATTCAGTATAAAGACTGGAAGTTCATCTCTCGCTTTGCATGTAGTGAGTCTATCTCATATATTTGTTTCACCTTTTAAGTGAAATGAATGAACATTTGCACAATATTCTAATTTTCCGAGTTGCACCTGTGTATACTAGACTAGGGAACATGGAAGTCTGTCTAAACTACCTTGCATTGCCAACAAGAGGTTATGCTTCGAAGCACAGCTCTTAGTAAAATTAAATGTACTTAGTAAAATGAAATTTGTCGACTGCAACTCATATCCAAGAATGCATTTTTTCCTGAAGCAGGAAAAATGTCATTGGTGTGAATTTGTTTAATTTAAGGTGGATCCTAGCTTGCCATGAAGTGACCCATACACTATGATCACGGAGCCATTTCCTACGGCACACATGAAATGAGACATGCAGGATTTAACACCGGGACTGCAATGGGCTGCCATAGCCTTGAGGATATGGACAAGGTGCACCTTCACAGCCAGTCCATCTGGTATGGCCTCTTCCACCTCCATGACTGTTGGGAATCAGAGTTTCTTCTCCGCTCATTTTGCCATTGGGCCAAAAATGAAATTTACTGTTTATTAAAAAACTACCTGTCTCTTCTGAGCCCTGACCAGAAAGCAAAACGTATGACACAAAAACCAATACTCCCCTGAAATGTACAAGCACAGAGGGAAAATACCATGCTCCTCAGCTACTCATCTCTGGAGTTGAGAATTGTTTGTATTATTCTAATTGCCTTACTCTGTTCAGTTGATATCCAAAGATAGTCTCCAGAGCAACTTTGAACAACAGTCCTCACAACAGACCTGTCCTAAGCCTTGCCAAATGCCCATTTAAACTGGAGTAACTAAAGGAAGAAACAAATATCCTTTTAAAATTGAAGAAACAAAAAATAAAAAAAGGAAAGAGTCCAGGGCCAACAGGGCTATGGGTTCCTTGGCACTCTAAAAGTCACACATTTCTGCTCCTCCTCTTTCCTTCTCACTGCAAGCAGCAAAGAAAGCTTTTTCAGTGACCTTCCCTTACTCACAAATGACTTCCCAGGCTCATTCCCCTTTTGCGTAGAGAGCTCCTCCACACCTATGAGTCACTGATTTGATCTACAGAGGACTCTACAACTGCTTCCATTGATGTCCATGGTTACAAAGAGTGAAGGGTAGTTTAAACAGTCCTATGAGTGCTTTTTGGCTCAGGTGCAGATACTTAATGGACAGAAGATAATTAAGAGGGTCATGCTGAGTCCCCAGATAACAAGCTAGACTGGATTCCCAGCGAGCTATTTCCAGTAATAGTTCCCTTCTCCTGGGCCATTTTCTCCTACTGACCCTGAATCTATATATATAAAACAGAAGTATTTGTTTGTATGTGGTCTATAGGCTCCCACACCCCTGGACCGAACCCACTGAAACTTGCCACATACCTACCTTGGGCTTGCAAGATCAGCACTGGGGTGGAGTGGGGTCTGGAACCCCAATTCGGGGCTCGTGCCCCCAGAAAAGGGGCACAAAGGGGGCACCACCACCAACAGGAGAAAAAACGCCAACCAAACAGTACTGCACACATGAAACACAGCCGCCATTTTGGCCAGGGCCAGAGGGGGTGTCCGTGCTCCGTGGCTGAGGAGAGAAGGAAGCTGTGGCAGGCCTGCTCTGGCACTGGGCTCAAGCTGCTGCCCTCCATCAAAAATGATTCAAGTGGGATTTAACCCACTTGGGGACTGTCACCATCCCTGTCGACTTCACCAGCCACAGCTGTTAGCCCTTGGGGTTATCAGGTTAGTTAACTGCTGCCTCAGGATCAGTGTTGAGTCGCAGAGAGTTAGGTCTCTTCTATTACCAAAGCAGGATAAGCTGGCCAGACTGGCAGGAAACCTCCTCCCCATTAAAAAAAACCCATCCTGTAAATCCACAATAGAGAAGAAGAAACGGGGACGAATAGGAAGCCAAGCAAGAAGAGGAGACAAGGCGCAAAAAAGGGCCAGCCTCCATATCCAGGAGGTGGAGAAAGAGGCAGAGGAAGAAAGCGTGCTGTACTCCCTTTGTCTCCCTCCCTCCCTCCTTCTTTGCTAAATTCTCTTAAGGAACCAGATGAGAGGATGAGCGAGGGTTACAGGTGGCTCCCTCCCCCCCCCCCCGGTTCTTTTGCTTATTTGCTGGCTTCCTACGCAGGTTTGACCATCAGTCCCCGGGTTCATCTCCCACGAAACCTGAGCAAAGCCAGGTAACCAGCTAGTATGCAATAAATAGCCATACCACAGTACATGTTACTCATGTACAAGGATTAAGCACTGTGAGTTCTTTTAAAAAGCACCAACTATTTGTTGGCTGACATGCAGCAGCAATAAATGGCCATTATTCTTCTGCGCTATGACATAGATTTGGCACAGTAGCTCCCTTGGAAGATGTGCAGAAAGTCTCTGATGGAGTTCAGAGTGAGCTCTTCAGCAAAATCATATCTGATGGAGTTCTGGTAGCTATATTGTGTGCAACCTCTAATTCTGCCTGCCTGTTTGCCACAGAGCCAATGTGATGCGTGACATCAGTGAATAAACAGATAATGGGTGAGACTGTGCAGCAGCTTTTCTTGCTGATAAGCATTTACGTGAATCAGTGCAATGAAGCTGCTGTAATACCAGGCATCAGTAACAGCCTGTCGAAAACTAGCGTCATCTAGAAGGTGCATAAAATATAGTGCCTTTCACTTGCAAGAAGCTTAGGTGCCATGTTCCCACAAAACTCAAGTATGCTTTTACAGAAATAAATCTAATGGAAATAAATGGGACTCATTTTTGTATAAATGCATTTACAACCAGACTTTAAGTGGCAAGTAAATTGGTAAAATAAATATGCAGCATTGAGCAGGAAAGCAGAACTGTAGAGTTTTGTGAATGCTTTTATGAAGTGGGTGAAATGGCATGTTAACTGTAGCCCCATGTTCTAGACCAGTGGTTCACAACCTTTTTTTTTTTGGCCATGCCCCACTTAAGCATCTCTAAAATCCTAATGCCCCCCCCCCCCCCCCGTGTAATATATAATTCTTATTATTCAAAAAGTGAACTCCTATTCACATGGAGGAAGCCTAAAAGGCCATTAACTGTTACAAATCATTATCTAATTGCCCCCCCCCCCTTAAAAATCAAATTGTGCCCCTGTGGGGTGTGTGCCCCACATTGGGAGCCATGGTTCTAGACCATGTAGTTATTGTGAAGTGTTTAAACAACATTACAGAAATACATGAGCCTACTTTTGCCATTGTACCAAGATGTATTAATATTGCGTAATACTTTTTAAAAGACTTTGAGATTTTTTTAAGAAGCATTTTTAAAACTATGCTACAATCCAACGAGTGAAACCTTTCCCCCTTCCTTGACAGTTCATTCTGCCGCCCAGGCAACAAAACAACAGCAACAACAGGAAACTCTTGCCACACAGCAGGCGGGACGGGGGGAGCTCACAATAAGGAGGGCTCAGTACCAGAGTTCCCAGCCTATGCCGTTTGCTTCTCCTCCTAAACCAGGGATTTTCAACCTGCATTCTGCAGGCCGGATGTGGCCTGCAGGGCCATTTCATGTGGCCCCCACTGCCTCCACCACACCAGGAACTGCCATGCAGTGGGGGAAGGGCAAAATGGCCATTCGGCCCCTGAAGCCATCTGAGGGAGTGTGACCCGGCCCCTAGCTTTAAAAGGTTGAGAACTCCTGTGTAAACCAAAACAAAATTGAAAATTACAAAGTGCATGTTTCTTGCCTTGGTCATGGTATCTTGCATCTGCACCACCAGAGCAAAATAAGGTCCAGATATGCATTAACTTTCCATGCATTGCCTCACACATAGATACAAACTGTAATCAACTGACGAGATACTGGAGCACATGGAACACTGTTACCTTCCCACTGAAGTAGTACCTATTTATCTACTTGCTTTCGAACTGCTAGGTTGGCAGGAGCTGGGACAGAGACAGGTGCTCACTCTGTCATGCAGCATCTGGGTCTCAAACTGCTGACCTGCTGACCTTCCAGTCATCAAGTTCAGCATATTAACTACTAAGCCATCACAGTCCCCTTCTGCAGTGCAGCTACCTGCAATATATCTTTGAAAGCCTGTGATTAGACTTTCAAGGTCTCCCTTCCCTGAATTCCTATTCATTTACCCTAGAGAACTCGGCTAAGGTTAAGAAAAAATCCAATGTCTCCTCAAGTTTAAAATATTCCTACCTGTTGCTTCTTGCTCTGTGCCTGGTTTCAAAATTGGGAATTCATGCATGTATTTGTATTTGTATACTGCTTTTCTTGTCCTAAGACAACTCAAAGCGGTTCCCAACAAAATTACATATGAATGCAAAACATACAGTAAATACAGTAAAATATACTGCTCAAAGAAATAAAGGGCACACAAAAATAAGGCATCCCACGATCTGAATGACTGAAATACTGTATTCCTATTGTTGTTCACATACTGCAGTCAAATGTGCTGACAACAAAATCACACAAAACTTAACAATGGGAATCAAATTCATCAACCCATGGAGGTCTGGATTGTCAATTGGTGTTGCTACCAGGGTGGACAGTTTGATTTCACAGAAGTGTGATTGACTTGGGATTACATTGTGTTGTTTAAGTGTTCCCTTCATTTTTTGGAGCAGCATACAATCTATAACTATAAATCCAAGGGTTAACCGTTGGAACTTGCTGTACGTTTCTGCACCTGTCCATCCTATCATGTACCAAGCCTGCTGCACTCGCCTGAACCCAGCCCGGAAGTTACTGCAGGGTTGCGAAAGGTGCCAGTGGGGCAAGAGCCCCACGAATGTGAAAAAAGGAAAAGAACTTCCCTTCCCAACGTTCTCTGTGCTGCGCCACGCCGCGCCACAGCCAATCAGGCTGAGAGGCACAAGCAAAAAGAACATTGGGAAATGCAGCACGGCCAATTAAAATCGAGCCGCAGGAAAAAAAACGCCGCACGAACGCAAACCAAAAATGCAAAACTCAAAGTCCCAGCGTCCTACGTGCCGTGAGCATGCAGAACGCTGAGAAAGCTGGTGCGTGAAAAATAAAATTTAAAAACGCAATGGGAGCGGAAGTCCGCAGCAGGCAGACGCAGCGCCTCACAGCCTCGCAAAACAAAAAGCCACAAAACTATACCATGAGATACCCACCGACCTTCTTTCCCAGAGCAATGGGGAGAAGAGGGACTCCCTCTCCTCCACGCTACCCCGCCAAAGACACGGCGAGACCACCGCCGGCCTCAAGAAAAGTTGAGCCGGGTGGGGGAAAAAAACAACAGCAGCAGGCAGCAGTTCGTCAGGGGAAGCACCCTCCCTGGCAGATGACTGGCTGCTGCCTTTGTACTACCGACGGAAGTAATACAAAAGCAGCAGCCAGCAATCCGCAAGGAAGAGCACCAACCCTTATGGATCGCTGCCTGCCAATCTCCAGTTAGCCAGGAGAAAAAGGAGACAGAGAGGAGAGAACCATCGTCAAGCAGATAGCTCTTCTCTGCCTCCTTCTCCCCCGACCTACCTAACGAACCTTCCCGGGGGAAGAGCCAGCTGACTGCCGGCTCCTCCTTTCCCCCATTGCTGCATCAAAACCAAAATTCAAAGTAGCAATGGGGAGAAGAGGAACCGACAGGCAGACCGTTCTTCATGCAAAAGTACACACCAACAACAAACAACAAACACCAATATTAATAAAAATTAATAAAACACAAATAAATCAATAATTAAAAAACCCATTAATACACAAAAAAGAAAACAACAAAATCCACAAACAAAAACATCCACAATTCCAGAAAAATGCAGACAAAACACCTAACTACAACACGAGAATTCCTAACTCTAACAACAAAACTACCACAAATTGCACAAATAAACAACAAAATCACAAAAATTAAACAAACCAGAAATAAACAAACCAATTAAACAAACCTAAAACCCAAACAAACCACAAAAGAACAAACAGAAACACCTCCCAGCCCACCACCACAAAAACAAAACAAAGAAAAACCCCAGAAGAAAGAAAACCAGAGAACTCACCAGCACGTCCTCCCTCCACGAGATCGGAACAGAAATGAAGAAACAAAGACTACTTACCAGAAGAAGCCCCACCTAGAGGCCAGTAGAGAAAAAACACATGAAACGAAAACAAAACCACTAACAGCCCCACCTGCAGGGCGGAATATTAAAAACAAGTCAAAAACAATAAAGCCCCACCTAGAGGCCACAAGAGTAAAAACAAATCAAAAACATAACAATAAATCAAAAGTTTACACAAATAACAAACATATGTTAAATAAATAAAATAAAAAGATTTATAGCATCCTCTGTTGAATTTTAACTCAAATAAAAACCCAAAACATCTAAACACAGTTTAAAAACATTGAATGTAAAAAACATGTACTTTGACATTTTTAAAAATATTACCTACGGTACAACTATTAACAAAAAAAATGTCACATACTAAAACGTTATTTGGTTAAATAAAACAATTTGAAACAATTATATCATCCTTTGTTCTTTTTTTAATCCACAAAAAAACAAACCCCAAAAAGCTGATCACAGTTCATAACAGCCTGGCAACGCCGGGCAACCTATGCTAGTAACATATAAAGGTACAATAATCCAAATATAACAAAAAAGCAATACAATAAAATCACTGTACAGTAGGATACAGTAATCAATTCAAGAATCATATGTCAATACAAAACAGTATCATATCACAATGTTACTGTAGCCTCCCCACCCCAACCACAACAAGCCCATCACCACTACAGTCCTTGAGTCCCCACAGAGATGCGGGGCTCGGGATGCTAAAGGAAAAAGTAGTAAAAAGAAATACAATGTAACCAAACAAAAATATAATACAATAAAGCAATAAAGCAATAATACAATAGCATATTGTATTAATAACACAGTACCATCTCCATGTCAACACAATATACAAAAGCCAACGCCTACTAAGTGTGAAGCTGAACATTCAGCAAAAGGAAAGAACAGATAGTGGTGGGTTTGAGAAGAAAGTAGACGACTGGATTGGTTGGGGCTAGCTCAAGCTTTGGGTGGGATAGGGCCCCCTTTGCTCGAATGGACCTGCTGCCATTGTTTTTCACCAACAATTATCCAGTTGTTCTTCAGGAAAGATGGTGAAGGAGGGAAGGAAAGAAGGGGTGATAACTATTTGAAGTTGGATCAAAATCTAAAAGCCCAACTGGAAATTAGCTTTGAAGGGGTGGGGGTGGGGAGGAAACTGGAAATTTGTACCATTGCCCACCACAGGAACCAACCCTAAGATAATATTGGGTACTATCCTATTGAGTTTCTGCTCGAAATGAAAAGTTGCACTAACAGTGGCGCTCAAGCACTGCTGTTAGATAAACAGTGGCATCTATGAAGAAACCCTGCTTTCTGCTCCCCAATTGGAAAGCTTACACAAGGGATGTGATACTGCATTGCTGTACTGTCAAGATTTTCTGCTTAGCAGAAGTTCAATAGGATTCTGCGATTGCATCTCATTTAATGAAGCAGATCTTTAGATCTCATTGTGCAATCAACCCCACTCAATCTGGCTCCTACTGGTATCTGAAATCACACCCAGCCTTAAAATATTCCTAAAGGGTGGGCCATGCTAAGATAAAGTCATGTGCAGTTATGTTATGCATTTCTCCCATATTTTCTATGGTAAGAAAGAAGCAGCAAAAATCGCAGGCTAGAACTAGCACATGATGTCATGCAAAGCTCTGACAGAACCCAATAACAGGCCAGGCAATTGGGAATGGGAATAAAAGTCTTGTTTTAATTACTTTTACCTATTTACACATTATCATGTTGGTTGTGTGCAAGCTTATAGCTGCTTCTACAAAGTGTTCTTAATGAGTTCTGGGGGCACTTAATCTCAGTAGCCTTGGCACGCAGTGGCAAGACATTGGCGGTGGTGATTTTGAGCTCGGAAAACAGCTACCAGGAAGACAATGCCAGGCAAGAGGAGTTTTCCTTCCTTGCCTGATTTTTCTACCTCCTTTTCCTGGTCTTGCTACTTAACATTAAGAAAGAACACGAGTAGTCGGAGCGGCTGGCCCTCTCAGCCTAAGGGTGCGCCAACTACCCAATGAACTTACCGGGAGTTGGGAGACACACAGAGACAGGCTAGAAAAAAGGCTCCCCAGATGTTGGGGTGGACTACCTTCACAACAGCCCTTTCCAAGGTTTTCTAGGTAGAAAGTACTCAGAAAGAGTTTACCACTCCCTTTTTCTCTGGACCATGTAGCTTGCCCAAGGCTACATAGGTTGTCTCATCTTTCAAGAGGTACAGTGGGGAAAACAAGTCCCCATCAGATATCAATCTAGCCAGCTCTAACTCTTTAATCTTTTTCTTTTTCAAGGATGTAGTAATTTAGCACCAGTGATGATACATATATTAGGTCACCACACCAGCCAAGCAAAACAAATGTAAAGCAACCATGCAGTCTGAAAAAGATGGTTAATTGCTCAAAAGAGATGATTCCACAATGGGTTTCCCCACATCTTTGACATAGTCATCGCCTGGTTTCAATGTGAACTATATCAGTGCCTAATCTGATGCAAATCACAGGAGAAATGGCCAGTGCAGTCACCTTGTAAGACTACATTTTGGATTACTAACTATAAAACCATTGATAAAGTTGTTGTAGAATTCTGAGAGTTGTCCAAAAAAGGGCAAATTTTCCAAATAGTCTATTAGAGATATTTTATGGCTGCAGACGTCTACCCATGTTTTTGGGAGCAGGCGCCACTGAGTTCAGTGGGAGTTATTTCTGAGCAGATACATATAGGCCTGCAATGCCAAATAGCTTTTGTTTAATGCTATCATTTTTTGTAATCTCTATAAGCTTACTGCTCAGCACTGCAGTTGGCCTTGAAGAGGAAGCATTAAAGAGGTACTTCATACTTTAGTAAGGTCCAGGCACAGGCTGGAGGCCAGGATATAAGTTTGCCAAGAACATCTGTAACCTCTTTGGATGAACCTATTGGCAATAGTACTCTCATATCAATTAAAGAGATGTAGAGGGGGACGTTTTTATGGCAAGAAGTGTTGTTAATTTGAATTCTTTTCTCCAGCTCTGTATTTTCTTTTTCCAAGCACAAATATGGTAATCTTTATTCAATTTAAATCTGAAAGGCATTTCCCATTTAAAACAAAACAGAACATTAAAATGTCCTTCTTGGAGGTCTTGCGTTTTACATCTGTTGTATAATTCTTTCCTGAAAGTGATTACATAAAATAATTTGATTGAAACCTGCCTTCTTGGGATGTCTGTAATTTCCTATCCTCCCTCCCCCATTTAGGATGTGAAATACAATGCTTTGATCATCTCCTCTCTGCCTAACTAAGGCAATTCTATGTGGCTCAAGCTTAAGAGAAAGGAAAAGCAGACTTTTAAAAGAAGAGAACTACCGTAATTAATATAGACGGTATGCAACATCAGCAGCTTTGAAGTAATTGGACAACTAAAGCCAATATTAAACAACACCCTAGGAAAATAGCAAGGATTCCTATGTTTTCCGGCTATTTGACAGAAATTCTTTGCTTTGATATATTCCTATGTTTTTCAGCCTGCTGAATCCAAGCCTGTCTGTCCTTGAATGAAACACTTTAGCTTTAAACCCTAGAAGGTCAAACTGATATCAAAAAGCCAGAGTTTAAAGAAATGCTTATGAAATTTAGATGGGTACCTTTCCAAGCTCCATATCATAAAACTTTTCAGAAGTCTAGTTCAAAAATGAACAAAATGGCAGCCAACTCGAAATTCTTTCAGGCTAGATAGCAAAATCTAAAATTATAATGAAAATAAGCTGTTTTGATCATGGATCATGTCCATATATAGACATATGTGCCTCATGTTATATATCTGGAAAAGAAAATGCTGCAAAGATGATTGTTAGGCCATCATACACATATTCTCCTCCTTAAAAAAGCCACATAGTGTACACCAGGGATTCTCAACTTACGGCCCAGAGGCCGGATGTGGCCCATAGTGCCATTTCATGTGCCCCCCACCCCCACTGCCTCCACCACACCCGGAAGTGCCATGTGGTGGAGGAAGGGCAAAATGGCCCTCTGAGGGAGCGTAACCTGGCCCCTGGCTTTAAAAGGTTGAGAACTCCTAGTGTACACTGTATTTATTATTTGCTTTCTCTTTCTATAGGAGCTTTTCTACTGTAGATTTTCATCATATTTTAATTAGCAGATCTCCAATATTATTCTGCTCCACCTTGGAGATTTAGGTTCATCTGACCCACTCCATGATCTTAGAGGTATAGAAAATTCTTTGCTTCTATAGCGTCATGAGATTGTAACAAGAGACCTTGCTGGATCAGAGCAAGATCCACTTAGTTCTGTATCATGTTTCCCACGGCGGCCAGCTAGATACCTCTGGAAAATTCATAAGTAAACAGGTCATGAAGGAGGCTGGCATTTCCTGCTGATGCTCCCTAGAACTGATATTCAGAAACATGCTTCCTTTGGTTGCGGACATATCCTACAGGCATCCTAAATGTTAGCTACTGGCAGACTTTTCTGTAAATTTGCACTTTGAATTGGATGTGTGAAATTTGGTAGACTTATACATTAGCCCATACAAACATTTTTATTTGGATGTCTGCAAGCGGATCTGAGGTGGGGTGCTAGTCTACAGGCCAGGACAACATTCTTACCATCTGAGATGAATAAGGTTGATTTTGATTTGGGGCAAGATATACACACCAAATCTGGATGGATAGCTCAGGGAATTGGGCATCCAGCTGTTGATTCTTCATGATGCCTCCTAAGAGAAGAGCCGGCATATATAGTTCTGGTCAAGCAACATATTTCCAGAGCATTCCCAGAAGATGAGAATGATAAACCACTTCTGAGTACTCTATACTTACACTGGAAAGGGTCAACAAAAGCCAAAACTGAGTTGACAGTACAGAATTATTACTATGCACCTCAAGAGATGAAAACTATTTCATATACCTATAGCAGTCATGGCAAGGTAAAGCATCGGGATCAGCTGAGGAGGAATATAAGAACCAAAGTGCTTGGTTTGTCCATCTATAACTCCAATATGGCACCCCTTCAGTCCCAGCTCTTTACTGGGGCACCAGACCCTATTAAATATATTGCTACTCTGTTGGTGACAGGCAGATTGTATATAAGGAATACTGCAAACTAAACTGCGGGCTCCTCCAGCTCATATGCTCATAACTTCTGGAGGAGTGGCTTCAAAGAGATGCCACCGGATGACATATGGCTCAAAGGTATGTTAGTCACAAGGCACTTGAAACATAACAGCCTCATTAATATACCAGAATATAGGAAATGGGGATACACCATAAAGTAAGGTTTGGAATCTCAAATCATACATTGAAGTCTCCAGAGCAATATATTCATCTCAGCAATATTTGGACCCATGACACTTTCATCCACGGTGTCCCATGTATGCAGACATGAGTATGGAGGGAAAAGGGCTGAGCACCCCACATTAAACTGTGAATTACCTCTATGGGTAGCATATTGCCTTTTCTAGCCATATTATTTTTTAATTTGCAGGATACTGTTAAGCATGGGGTCCCATACCTATGGGATGAAATTCAACCTTTTTTGTAGCTATGCATGTCAGATATGCTAGATGTCATAGCTATATTTCTGGCATAGCTGAAGCCCCAATACACATCCTTGAAAAACACTATGGTATTCTATGGAAAGTCTGTAGTAATTCTGTATGAGATCCAGTGAATTGTGCAAAATCAATGAGGCAAAGCAGGATCTGTTTTCGAGTTCACAGTCCCTGAGGCATATTTCCATAACACAGGCAACTCTCATACCACACACCATGTGCACAGTCTACTGAAAGTGGCATGTTGAGGAAATGTAGCTCAAGTCATTAAGTGATCTTGTAGAATCGGGTTGTGAGAGGAAAGGTGGATCTTTTGGTATGCAGCCAAAGTACATACCTCATGGCCAGTCTATGAACTGGTACAAAGTGCCATGGAGAATGGTGTGCAAGGCACACCTTCTTTAATTCTACTGCTCCTTGATACCATGAAGGAACTGTCGCTCTAACTGTAATGACATTATATAGTTGTCTGAGTGAAGTTATGCCATAAGGGAACAAGTATTTAGTTTTCCATGAAAATTTCAGCACAAAATGGGCACAAACTTTTGATTAAATTTATGCTCCATTCAGTATCGACTTGCACTTATAAATTATTCACAAATTGAATTAAGGTTTTATTAATGAAAGTTACTTCAGAGCAGTTATTTTACAGTATTTTAAAATATTTTATTTTCCTTTCGAATTAGTAATTAATAATTCTCTTCCTTTAACAGCCCATTTCTCAACACTTGAACCATATGGGTGTGCTTATGTTAGACAGAAAGTTGGTGATCAAGGCTGCATTTTCTTACTGAAAAAAAGGAAGGGGTAAGAAAGTACAGTACAGACAGACTAATCCCAAGAGAACGGGCCCATCTCAAAAATAATAATAATAATTAGGCATTATCGCTGCAGGTCCATGGGAGGTTTGCTACTGTATTTTTCAAATTCATGATTTAATCAAGACAGACGCTGGGCTTGCCTGCTAACTGGCTAACGGGGGGGGGGGGGGGGGGATAGAGGCGCTTCTTCCATGGATGGAGGGAAAGAGTGAAACTGGACTGATTTCTTCTTGCTTTCCTGGGATCCAAAGGAAAAACTCAAAAGTCCAAAAATCCCTCCAGCATTTGGCAAAGCAGGGAAGGAATGAGGCTGAGCTAATCTCTTCTCAATGTCTTGAGACCTGAAGAGGAAAGTCAACGTTCAAATCTCTCCAGCATTTGGGAAGACAGAGAAAAATGAGAAAACCACCTAAATAGAGCCTCATCGTGTGTGTGTTGAAAGGCAGTGTGGAAGAGGAAACGTAGACATCCAGAAGAAGGAAGAAAAAAGAATCTTCTCTAGTGCTATCTGGGCACCTTCAGCTCTTCAGACGTAAATGATGAACATCTATTCTCACCAGATGTTATGTATGCATGTACAATGTTACTTTAAATATATGAATGTAACCAGTCCACAATCACAATGTATCTCAGCTGTTAAGGAACGCGAGCAAGCCGCCCATAGAGGGCAGCTGCGAGCGTTCGACCTCACATGGTTCACATTCCCCAAATCACAAACAGCCGCGGGAACTTCCCCGCATGATCAAGAACTACAGAAGAAGAACTACAGAAGAAGAACTACAGAAGAGGGGCGTGACCTGGGCGATGTCACGCCGGTAGCGGCCAATGAGCTACCGTGCAGCAAGATTAAAATGTATTGTGCTACTGTATATAATGAGATGTACCTCCGCCATTGCCACATGTTCATGCTGACCATCAATGAATAAACCTGTGTTAGTCCTTCCTGCGACTCCTTCTTTGTCTTCCGTGCAAGACACTAAATTGGCGACGAAGGTGGGATCGATGGCGCATCCCAAGGTCAAGCCGTACCAGTTCGATGTCAGCGAGCCTGAACAATGGGAGCTCTACGAGTGCCAGTTCCGGCATGCCATGGAAGCTGCAGGCGTCGACGCCGCCGCGAAGATGCGCTCCCACTTCCTGGCTCAGGTGGGGCCGGCCACGCTGCGGATCCTGATGACCCTGGTGGCCCACCGGAAGGTGGACGAGGTGCCCATCGACCGTATCCTGGAGAGACTGCGTGAGCATTTCCAGCCGCCCGTCTCAATCTTCCCAGCCTGGGTCGCGTTCCACAGGCGAGACCAGCGACCGGGCAAATCCGTGTCCGCCTACGCGGCGGCCCTCAGGCTTGCAGCGGTGCATTGCCAGTGGGACGACCTAGACCAGGCCCTCCGTGACCGCATGCTGTGTGGTTTGAGGGACGAGGAGCTTCAGAGGAGGCTCATGACCCGCGACCATCGCCTCACGTTCAACGAGGTACTGCGGGAGGCCCAAGCAGCCGAGGAGGCCAGGAGCGGAGTCCGGCTGTTCAAGTCCCGAGGGGCCACGTCCGAGAGGGCCAAGTCACCAGTACAGGCGGCCCGGCGGACACCAGCGAAGACGGCCTGGCGGGCCCCCAAGACGCCCGCCGGCGCACCAACGTCGTCCGAGGAGTCGTCCACTACCGCGGACCCCTACTCCAGCGAAGACGACGACGTCCAGAGGATCAAGAAGCGAGGTGAAAAGTGGCAGACCCGTGAACGGCAGGACCGCCGCTGCGACGATTGTGGGGCGGCCCATGACCGCACGAGGTGCCCGTTCCGAAAGGCCGAGTGCCACAACTGCGGCCGAAAAGGACACATCGCCCGAGTATGCAGGCGCGGGCGAGTCGAGGACAAGGGCAGTTCCAGCCATCCCCAGACGCACCAACGAAAGGCGGCCGGCACCAGGAAGGTCTCAGCCGGCTACAGCGAGGAAGGCGTGAACCGCGTGGGCCTGGAGCACCGGCGGTTTTTCATAGAGGTACTGTTGCAGGGGGTCCCAGTGAGGATGGAGATAGACTCGGGGTCATCTTATTCCATCCTGTCCCAAAAAGAGTTTATGCGCATTCCCCCAGAGAAGCGGCCCAAACTGCGGGCCATGAGATCCAATCTACGGGACGTGCAGGGAAATGGGATCCCGGTGTTGGGGGTGGGGAATTTCAAGGTGAAGTTCAAGAACTACTCCGAGAAACTGCCCCTAGTGGTCCTCAAAGGGGGGAGGTGCTGCCTTTTGGGAACGCAGTGGTTTGCTCCCCTGGGGATCGAACTGTCCGGCATTAACGCCATCGAGACTGACCCAATGCGGGACGTGTGCGACGCACACCCGGACGTTTTCAATAAGGGGCTCGGGAAATACAAGGGGCCCCCGGTTTCCTTTGAGCTGGACCCAGAAATCCGGCCCATCCGCCTCAAGCCAAGGAGAGTGCCCTTCGCCCTCAAGGACAAGATTGAGGCGGAACTGGACAAATTGGTGGGGCAGGGGATTTTGGTTCCAGTTGACTCGGCGGAGTGGGAAATGCCGATTGCACGCGTTACTTAAGAAGGATGCGGTTTGGCGGTGGGGGGACAAGCAGGAGAGAGCATTCAAAGAGCTCAAATCACTCCTGTCTTCGGATGCTGTCCTGACCCACTTCGATCCGAAAAAACCAGTGGTGCTAGTCTGTGATGCGTCCCCGGTGGGGGTGGGGGCGGTCCTGTGCCACGTGCTAGAGAGCGGGAGGGAAGCCCCGGTGGCGTACTACTCAAGGTCCCTCTCGAAGGCAGAGCGCAATTACGCACAAACGGGTAGGGAGGCCCTAGCCATAATCGCGGGAACAAAGAAGTTCCACGATTTCCTATAGGGCCGCGAGTGTATGGTGGTGACGGATCACAAGTCGCTTTTGGGGATCTTCACTACCGGCAAACCCACCCCGCAAATATTATCCCCCAGGATGCTGCGTTGGGCCATTTTCCTCAACGCCTACCAGTATGAGCTGGTCTATCGCCCAGGGAAGGAGATCTCCCATGCGGACGCCCTGTCCCGATCCCCCCTCCCTAGTTTAGGGGACCCTGCATGCGAGGTGGAGCAGGAACACCAAGTCCTGCTGATTGAGTCCCTCGACTCACCCCCAATTGTCCCGGCTGACCTCGCCAAGGCCACGGCGGCCGACAAGATGCTGGCCCAAGTTAGTTCCTGGGTTAGGAAAGGGTGGCCCACTTCTCCCCCCGAGGAACAGTTCAAGCCATTTTTCCGGCGCAGGGTAGAGCTTTCCCTGGAGAGGGGCTGCTTACTCTGGGGCCAGCGGGTAGTTATCCCAGAGAAGCTGAGGGCCAAGGTGCTAAGGCTACTGCATACCAGCCACCCCGGGATCGTGCGCTCCAAGGCTCTGGCCAGGAGTTTCTTTTGGTGGCCCCAGATAGATGGGGACATAGAACGCTTAGTGGGCACGTGTGAGAGCTGCCAGAGCTCTCGGCCCGAGGAGTCCCGGTTACCCCATAGGGAATGGGATACGGCCCGCGGGCCATGGTCCCGGATTCATGTCGACTTCGCTGGCCCCTTTCGCGGGTCCATGTTCCTACTGGTAGTCGACTCCTACTCCAAGTGGTTGGAGGTAATTCCCATGAACAGCACTTCCTCTGCCGCAACCATTAAACAGTTGCGCAAGCTCTTTGCCTGCTTCGGCCTGCCAGACGTCCCTTGTGAGCGATAACGCTAGTACCTTCACGTCGGCAGAGTTCAAGACGTTTATGGAGAGGAACGCAGTCAGGCACATAACCGCTGCCCCGTTCCACCCCGCCACAAACGGTCAGGTAGAGCGCCAAGTGCGCACTACGAAAGACGCACTGCGGCGCATGGGTCCCGGTGAGTTGAACCTGCATCTGTGCCAGTTCCTCATCTGCTACAGGACAACCCCCTTAGGTTCAGGTTTTTCCCCAGCCGAACTCCTCATGAGGAGGCGTCCGGTGACACTTTTTGACCGGATGGACCCGTCCAGGGTGGAGGATGAAGGGAGAAATATAAGCATAGGGGGAGAGAGCTCTAAAAGTTTTTCGATAGGGGACCCGGTTCACTGCAGGAACTACGCGGCCTCGGGGCCAGCGTGGGTACCAGGGACAATCGTCGAGCAAACGGGGCCGGTATCCTACAGGGTCGAGACTAGTTCAGGTCTACTCTGGAGAAGGCACGCCGACCAACTCAGAAGGCGGGTCACCGGTGAGGGGGAATCAGCGTTAGGGTCCTCCCTCACCCGCATTACCCAAGGGGGAGACACGGCAGAACCCGCGGACACAAATACATATCCTGGGTTCCCGACCACAGAGGAGGATACTTTCAAAGAGAGGGATCAGTTTGACGATGATTATGAGTTGCAGTACCAGGGGGGTGTAGCGGAGTGGTCCCCCACCCGTCCTAGCGAGAAGAGGGGTTTCAGTTCAGCCCCTGGTACTTCCAGTCCCCCTAGCCCTTTTGTTTTAGAGTATACCATAGCCCCAGCTCCCCGGAGACCAACACCCCCAAGACAGGCAATAGGGGCGAGTCCACCCACCACAGTCTCTAGAACTCCCGGACAGGTAACGGGGGGTGGCGAGGCCACGAGGGCCTCCTCGTCGGTTCCGAGATTCGTACTGGGGGGGTCCCCAAACTCCTCAAGCGGTAGGCAGGGATTCACTTCCCAACTGTTCATTCCATTCCCGTCCCCCAATGCAAGGTTACTGCAGACGCCACACCGAGCCACTAATGAGTCCCCCCTTTCCATTGCAGGGCAGGATTCCGCGGAACCAGGAGCCTCCGGCTCCCCTGTGTTAAGTCAAGCGGCCGCACGCCCAAGGCGCACGTGCGGCAAGCCACAATGGTTGAGGGACTTCGTCCCATCCTAGGGGGGAGGGATGTTATGTATGCATGTA
Source organism: Bradypodion ventrale (assembly GCA_035047345.1). Lineage (NCBI taxonomy): Eukaryota > Metazoa > Chordata > Lepidosauria > Squamata > Chamaeleonidae > Bradypodion > Bradypodion ventrale. Next base: position 148,751,557 of record JAWDJE010000002.1, read on the forward strand.
CAATGTTACTTTAAATATATGAATGTAACCAGTCCACAATCACAATGTACCTCAGCTGTTAAGGAACGCGAGCAAGCCGCCCATAGAGGGCAGCTGCGAGCGTTCGACCTCACATGGTTCACATTCCCCAAATCACAAACAGCCGCGGGAACTTCCCCGCATGATCAAGAACTACAGAAGAAGAACTACAGAAGAAGAACTACAGAAGAGGGGCGTGACCTGGGCGATGTCACGCCGGTAGCGGCCAATGAGCTACCGTGCAGCAAGATTCAAATGTATTGTGCTACTGTATATAATGAGATGTACCTCCGCCATTGCCACATGTTCATGCTGACCATCAATGAATAAACCTGTGTTAGTCCTTCCTGCGATTCCTTCTTTGTCTTCCGTGCAAGACACTAAACCACATTTCTGAGCTCAAGCACCTCAAGAGGGCTAGAGTCTACCCAGTCAGTTATTGCCAATCTCACAGTGGCTAGCAGTATTGTGGATGCCATGGAAGTATTATATCTGGTCCTTCTCATTACTGCTCATTATTGCAGAGATTAGGATCAGCCAGGGAAAGAGAGGGCCTTACCGAGAGAGGATACAGATTACATGTTCTCCACCATGACTTCCTTGTGCAGTGATCTCTGGTCAGGATCCAGCAGTGCCCATTGCTCTGGAGTAAAGTGCATGGCCACCTCCTCAAAGGTCACTGGAATCTAAATGGAAAGATGAAACAAAGGTCTCCTTCATGCTTTTCATAACAATTGTGGTGGAATTGTAGCACATCTTAGAATACTAAGAAGAAGAAGGAACTACATAATTGTTATTTTTTATGAAAACTAATGGTTCCCCCGGGCCGGTGAAGAGGAGGAAGACCAGCCGGGCAGGGGGAGGCCAGCCATTTGCCCATCCCGAGCCCGGACGCCACCATCTCCAGCCGGGCCGGTGAAGAGGAGGAAGACCAGCCGGGCGGGGGGAGGCCAGCCATCTGCCCCGCCGCGAGCCCTCCCGAGCCCGGACACCACCATCTCCAGCCTCCTGGCACCAACCGAGCGCCGAAGGAGAGGACCAATTGGCAGAAGGGAAGAAGGCAGAGGAGGAAAACCAGGGGGCGAGACTCAGAGCCCCATGCAAAGGATAAGTAGCTGATATGCAGAAATGTTGATGACTTAATATAATAACTCACATAAAGACTTTATACCGACTTAATATAGCAACTGACATAGAGACTGTGTTCAAAAGTGTGATAATATGCATGATAATATGTTGTTTAAAATGTTCTACACTTTTAAAACTGTGATAAACTGTATGAGGGGGAAAAATGGCGTAGAAACTGGCAAACCACATCACAAAGCTTGCCAAGAGAACCCTATTGACCAAAACAAAAGGCAAAACAAAGGAGCAGTTTAGATGATACAGGATGCTTAACACCACAGAGTGGAGGAAGGGGAGGGACAGGAAAGGGGGGGGGGAGAAATGCAATGTTGCAAGGAATACTGCATAGGGATATGGAATGTGAGATCAATGAACCAAGGTAAACTGGAAGTGGTAAAAAATGAGATGGAAAGAATAAGCATTGACATCTTGGGCATCAGTGAGCTAAAATGGACAGGGATGGGTGATTTCAGCTCTGGAAACCATCATATCTACTATTGTGGACAAGAAAACCTTAGAAGAAATGGAGTAGCCATAATTGTCAATAAAAGAGTGAGAAAAGCAGTAATTGGATATAACCTCAAAAATGACAGAATGATGTCAGTCAGAATTCAAGGCAAACCTTTCAATGTCACTGTGATCCAAATATACGCACCAACCACTGGTGCAGAAGAAGCCACAGTGGACCAGTTCTATGAGGACCTAGAACACGTCATAGAACAGACACAAGAAATGATGTCCAAATTATATTAGGAGACTGGAATGCCAAAGTAGGAAATCAAAAAGTGGAGGGAATAACAGGCAAGTTTGGTCTTGGAGTACAGAATGAAGCAGGGCAAAGATTGATAGAGTTCTGCCAAGAGAACGCACTGGTCATAGCAAACACTCTCTTCCAGCAACACAAGAGGCGACTTTACACATGGACATCACCAGATGGCCAATACCGAAACCAAATTGACTACATACTCTGCAGCCAAAGATGGAGAACCTCCATACAGTCAGCAAAAACAAGACCTGGAGCAGACTGTGGCTCAGATCACAACCCACTGATTGCAAAATTCAGGATCAGACTAAAGAAAATAGGGAAAACAAGGGGACCAGACAGATATCACCTAGAAAGCATCCCTAAAGAATACACGGTGGAGGTGATGAACAGATATATTGGCCTAGACTCAATAGACAGAGTGCCAGAAGAATTATGGACAGAGATAAGGGACATCATGCAGGAAGCAGCAAAGAAAACCATACCAAAAGAAAAGAAGCATAAGAAAGCAAAATGATTGTCTGATGAGGCTCTTAAAATAGCAGAGGAAAGAAGGAATGCAAAAGTCAAAAGAGAAAGGAAAAAATACAATCTTTTGAACACAGAATTTCAAAGAAAAGCAAGGAGAGATAAGGAAAACTACCTAAAAGAACAGTGCAAAGAAATGGAGGAAAACAACAAAAGAGGCAGGACTAGAGATCTCTTCAGAAAAATCAGGGAAATAAAGGGAACATTTAAAGCAAAAATGACCATGATAAGGGACAAAGACGGAAAGGAGCTAGCTGATGCAGAAGAGATTAAGAAAAGTTGGAAAGAGTACACAGAGGAACTCTACAAAAAGGACCTCAACACTCCTGATAATCACAATGATGAAGAAATTGAACTTGAGCCAGACATCCTGGAGAGCGAAGTCATAAAGGCCCTAAAGAGCACTGCAAACGACAAAGCTAGTGGAGATGATGGTATCCCAGTGGAATTTTTCAAAGCTCTAAAAGATGATGGCGTCAAATTACTGCATTCAATATGCCAGCAAATTTGGAAAACAAAACAGTGGCCACAGGATTGGAAAAGATCAGTATACGTCCCAATCCCAAAAAGGGCAATGCCAAAGAAGGCTCAAATTACCGAACAACTGAACTCATCCCACACGCCAGCAAGGTGATGCTCAAGATAATACAGGATAGACTTCAGCAGCATGTGGAGAGAGAACTACCAGAGGTGCAGGCCGGTTTCAGAAGAGGCAGGGGGACTAGAGACCACATTGCCAACATACGTTGGATCATGGAGAAAACAAAGGAATACCAGAAACAAGTTTACTTTTGTTTTATTGACTACACTAAGGCATTTGACTGTGTGGACCACAACAAGATGTGGCAAGTAATTAAAGAGATGGGAATACCAGAGCACCTCATGTGCCTCCTGAGAAATCTGTACATGAACCAAGAAGCAACAGTTAGGACAGAACATGGAATGACAGAGTAGTTTGGAACAGGAAAAGGAGTAAGACAAGGCTGCATTTTGTCACCCTGCTTATTCAATCTATACACAGAGCACATAATGCACAATGCAGGGATGGAGGAATCACAATATGGGATTAAAATTGCTGGGAGAAACATCAACAATCTGAGATATGCAGACAATACCACCCTAATGGCAGAAAGTGAGGAAGACCTAAAGAATCTCTTGATTGGGCTGAAGGAGGAGAGTGCAAAAGCTGGCTTGAGACTCAATATCAAGAAAACCAAGATAATGGCAACAGGTCCGATCAGCTCCTGGAAAATAGATGGGGAAGAAGTAGAAGCAGTGACAGATTTTACATTCTTAGGATCAAAGATCACTGCAGATGGAGATTGCAGCCATGAAATAAAAAGGCGACTGATTCTTGGGAGACAAGCCATGAGAAACCTGGGGAACATAGTGAAAAGCAGAGACATCACATTGCAAACAAAAATTAGAATAGTCAAAGCAATGGTATTCCCAGTGGTAATGTATGGATGCGAGAGCTGGACAATTAGGAAAGCTGAACACAGAAGAATAGATGCCTTTGAAATTTGGTGTTGGAGGAGAGTTTTGAGAGTACCCTGGACAGCGAGGAGAACAAATAGGTCAATCTTAGAAGAAATCAACCCTGACTGCTCATTGGAAGGTCTAATAGTAAAGACAAAGCTAAAGTACTTTGGACATCAAATGAGAAGGGAGGATTCACTTGAGAAGGCCTTGATGTTGGGAAAGGTGGAGGGCAAAAGAAGAAGGGGGAGGCCAAAGATGAGATGGCTAGATGGGATTGTAGACACAATGGGCACCGAACTGGGAGTGCTGAGGGGGATGGTGGAGGACAGAGGCGCCTGGAGAACAATGGTCCATGGGGTTGCAAAGGGTCGGAATCGACTGTGCGACTGAACAACAACAACAACAATATATCCTTTAGGAATTCTGTTTTGAAAATTGATCAGCCCTGCTTTTGTATGTTATTACTGTCATCTGCTTTGTGGACACCTTGAGTGGGAAGGTATTCAACAAAGAACTTATTTAACCTGATTGAAGTTTATAAAATCATGCACGGTGTGGACAAAATAGATAAGGAAAAACTGCTTTCCCTATCGCATAACACTAGAACTAGGGGGCACTCCATGAAACTTTTGGGTACGAGTTCTCAAACAAATAAGAGAAAGTACTTTTTTACCCAGAGGATCACTGGTCTATGGTACTCCCTGCCAGAAGAAGAAGTGGTGACAGCTGTCAGTCTTGACAGCTTTAAGAAAGGATTAGACTAGTTCATGGAGGACAAGGGTATCAATGGCTATAATTATAGATACCTAAGGACAACCTCCGGGTTGGAGAGATAGGCAGGATATCTCTCAATGCCATTTCCAGGGAATCCTAAGCAGGTGAAGGCATCTGCTTGGGAATAATACCCTGAAGCAAATGGTGAGCCACTGTGTGAGACAGAATGCTGGACTGGATGGGCTCCTGTGGCCTGTTCCAGCAAGGCTGTTCTTACATTCTTAACCATTTGGGAAGAACCATTTTTCTCCAAAACATGACAGCATACAGATAACATTCCAAAACGAATTAAAAAATCCACACAGTCATCATCTTAAAATTTTCTGTCTGAGGGTCTCACCAAGCTTTTAGCTACAAGGAAACACGTCATATTTCCATTACTTTTTCTTCTTTGGCAAATGTTACGCTCTTAAGCCTTGCAAAACACAAATATGCAGCATAATCCTAAACATCTTTCTTTAGAAGTCCCACTGAAGGAAGATCTTGACTGCACCCTTCAGCAACAAAAAGTACTATACAGTACAGTACTTGATTTTGCAGCGAAGAGTAAGGCGGGCGTTTCTGTCTGCCCATGGAAATCTAGCAGCCAAGAGCAGCGTAGTCATGGAAATCTAGCAGCAAAGAGCGGCGTAGTTGTGTCGTTTCCAAACCGAATCTTATTTTACTGGGGGTGGGTGGGAAGCATTTAAAAATTTGGCACGCCTGTGTAGGTCATTAAGCGCATTCTGCAGGAGAAAGGCGGTGGCATACCTGTCAAGTTTTGGGAAATTTCTGTCAACCCCCCCCCCGGATTTTACACTCTTTCCCGCTGTCATCCCATATTAGTTAGACTGCAGTTAGACTGGAGGCCAGCACAGGATAAGCATAACTGTCCAGTTCCCCATTTTGGCCAGGAAATTTCCCTTATTTGACAGAAATTTCCCGAAACTTGACAGGTATGGGCGGTGGCTGTATTTCGAATCAACTCCCACCGCTTCTAGTCCATGGCGACAAAAACAGTTTTAATTCAAAGAGCCCCCCCCCCATCCGCAGTCTTAATCTAGCCAACAATTTCTTTCTGAGCAGCCTTTCCTTCCGCTGAATTTAGACGTCAGAAATATTCTGTGCATTTAAGTTTCACAGAGCGCGCAGACGCAGTACAGAAAACGACGGGAAAAGGTCTTTTTCCCTCATCTGCCCCATTCATTCATTCATGGCAAAGCCAAGAAAGTGGCTTCATTTTGCCAGTCTGATGTTTGATCGGGACACGAAAGAATAAATAGAAGAATTCATTCATTAATTTATTGCCCAGCTGAACTGGGATATTTTCCCTTTCTGGGCGCCTTACAACAAATTAAAAAATCTTTACAATAACAATAAGAGAATAGACAAACCGATTATAAGCAATACCTGTCAAGTTCCAGGAAATTTCTGTCAAACACCCCCCCCCCCCCCCCCCCCCGTATTTTACACTCTTTCCTGCCGTCATCCCGTATTAGTTAGACTGCAATTAGACTGGAGTTAGACTGGAGGCCAACACAGGATAAGCATAGCTGTCCAGTTCCTCATTTTGGCCGGGAAATTTACCTTATTTGATAGAAATTTCCCGAAACTTGACAGGTATGATTATAACTGACAATAACAACAACAACAACAACAACAACGAAGCCCCAGAACCAACACATATTGACTAAGACTGGGAGGCGGAAGGTCAGCAGTTCGATTCCTGAGTAATGCAGGACAGAATGAGCTCCCGTCTTTGTCCCAGCTCCTGCCAACCTAACAGTTCGAAAGCAAGAAATTGCAAGTAGATAAACAGGGACCACTTCGGTGGGAAGGCAACAGCGTTCCGTGCGCTCTAGTCATGCCTACCACATGAGCACGGAAACATCTGCAGAAGCAGACAGCGCTGGCTCTTCGGCTTTGAAACAGAGATGAGCACTGAACTCTACAGTCGGATACGACTGGCTTTCGACCAAGGGAGACCTTTACCTAAAAGTGTGTGTGTGTGTGTGGGGGGGAGATCTTGGGGACATGAAAGGGAGCCTCATTCAGGCGTCCCTGTCCTGAGCGGAGTTTCTCCAGCAAAAAAAAAAAAAAAATCCTTTTAACCCAGAATAATGTCGGACACGAAAGTATTATCCTGAGTTTACTCCATTGTTTTCCCCTTGCTCGAAAGCCAGTCGTATCCGACTCTAGGGTTCAGTGCTCATTTCTGTTTCAAAGCCGAAGAGCCAGCGCTGTCTGCTTCTGCAGACGTTTCCGCGCTCATGTGGCAGGCATGACTAGACACTGGAGCGCACGGAACGCTGTTTACCTTTCCCACCGAAGTGGTCCCTGTTTATCTACTTGCAATGTCTTGCTTTCGAACTGCGAGGTTGGCAGGAGCTGGGACGAAAAGACGGGAGCTCATCTCCGTCCTGCAGGACTCGGGAATCGAACTGCTGGCCTCCCGTCTCACAGTCAGCGTCTTAGCCACTTGAGCCACTGCTCCCAAATCTTTGGGGAAGAAGAAGAGAAATGAGAAAAGGTGAAAAGGAACCCAGAAGTATGCAGCCCTAGTTGCCTCTATAGTAATGGCTCTCTGTGACCGAGTGACCCGGAAGCGAACGCGCGTAAGGGGCGGAACGCGGAAGTGACCCCGTGGTTCGGTGGGCCTGGATTTCGATGTGGTGGGAGGCGGTTAGGCCAACATGTCGATCGAAATCGAGTCCTCGGAGTAAGTGCGCTGAGGCGGCGGGAGGAAGGGGCAACGGGGGCCGGGCAGGCGGGCTCTGCGGAGCGGCGGTTGGGGCCTTCTTCCCTTCCTCTCCTCCATGCCTGGATCGCGTTTGAAAAAAGCGCAGGGAGTTCCGCAGGCTGGGAAAGCTTCCCGCGGTTCTGGTGCTTGAGTAGTAGGGCCTGTGCTTCATCCCGGGGAGGATCCTAAAACGCTTGGCTGTGTCCCTCGTGGCCCGTTCTTAGGTCACAGAAGGGGGTCCACACGCCAAAAAAAGCCTCCCCCAAGTTTGTGTTATTTTTGGAGCCACAATCGGGGTAGGGTGGGGCCACCCCCGGGCAATGGGGTGGGGTGGGGACCCCCCCCGGGCAAGGACCCCCCCCCCCGGGCAACAGCACCCTTGTTGTGCCGGCTAATCTTTCTCACACTAGGGAAAGGGAACTACGAAACGAATTCACCCCAAAGGGTGGCTTTGTTTTGCCAGTTTCAAGTCTGCTAAATGGGCGCTATAGAAATAAATAAATAAGTAAATAAATACTGCAGTGGCTCAAGCGACTGGGAGGCGGAAGGTCAGCCGTTCGATTCCCGAGGACTGCAGGACAGAACGAGCTCCCGTCTTTCGATCCCGGCTCCTGCCAACCCAGCAGTTCGAAAGCAAGACATTGCAAGCAGATAAATGGGGACCCCTTCGGTGGGAAGGTGACAGCGCTCCGTGCGCTCCGGTGTCTACTCATGCCTGCCACATGAGCACGGAAACGTCTGCAGAAGCAGACGGCACTGGCTCTTCGGCTTTTAAACAGAGATGAGCACTGCACCCTAGAGTTGGATACGACTGGCTTTCGAGCAAGGGAAACCTTTACCTTAGACATGAAAGAAAGAAGTACAGTAAAACCCTGACTTACATACGCCTCAAGTTACGCAAAATCTGACTTAGATAATGATTTTTTTTGCTAAAACCATGTCCCGATTTACACGATTTCCTATGGGTTTGCTTCGAGTTACATAAAAATCTTTTTCCTATGGGTTTTGCTTTGATTTACGTAAAAAATATTTTTTCCCTATGGGTTTGCTTCGAGTTACATCAAAAACCGATTTAAGCAAAAGCCTACTGAACGAACTTTTTTTCCCGTCAGTAGGAGTTTTACTGTAATTCAGAGGAACCGCATAATTGGATCTGAGAGGAATAGAAGAAAAGAAAAAAGAGTGTGCTTTGGGGGTGGTGTGTGTGTGAGATATTTGAGGAGAGGTTCTACCAGCTCCAGACCCGCCCAAGTGAGTTTCCATAGCTGACCAGGACTTCAAACCCAGGCCTTCTCAGTCCTGGTCCTTCACTCTGTCTACTAAACCACACCGGATAATACAATGTTGGTAGTAGCAATAAACAAAAAGTTCTCACAGATGCCGAAAGATTTGATCCTCTCAGAATGGCAGAGGCACAACCTCAAAGGGCAAAATTTTTCCAAGAGAAGCTGTGTTATCAAAATATTATCCTGCTTCATACGCTGTTATCACTCTAAACAAAAAAAAAGTCAAAACAACAAACAAATGTGTTGTGGCACTCTTAAAACTAATGTGAAACTTTCACGGATTATAATCTGCTTCTTTGAACACGTCACAGATGGAAAGTTGAGGCTAAGTAGAGTGCTTTCCTATTGCTACCTCGTGTATGTATGTGTGTGTGTGTGTGTGTGTGTGTGTGTGTGTGTGTGTGTGTGTGTGTGTGTATATATATATATATATATATATATATATATATATATATATATATATATATATAGTTGAGATGGAGATTTCTTTGTACAATTACATGCAAAAAAATTTAAAAATTTTTTAAAAAAGTAAAAGTAAAACGATTCCTAATTTATTAAAAAAAACGGGGGGGGGGGGGAGTCCGGCAACGCCGGGCAACCCTTGCTAGTATATATATAGTTGAGATGGAGATTTCAATCAGGAACTGCTAGGCCCACGTACTGCAATACCAGTAATCCATTTACTCTAGTAGGGATTAGGTTATGATGAGAAATGATGATAATATCTGATAAACTAATCAGGTATGATCCTTATTGCCTCTGAAGTCTTATTAGTTGAATAATAAAATGATGTAGGTGGTGTAATTTAAGGCAAGATGTTGGATGTTCCAGTTTTATGTTTGAGAGACACAAGTTTTGTTCTTAGTATCCTTTTACTATGGCTGCTAGTTAATGGAAGTACAGTGGTACCTCGGATAACGTCCGATTCGGATAAAGTCCAATTCAGATAAAGTCGCGGTTTTATGCACACGTGATGCATTGCATAAAGTCCAAAACCGCTAAAAAAAATGGACGTTATCCGAGGTATTTGGTGTAGGAACCTCGGATAAAGTCCATTTTTGGACGTTATCCGATGCATCGCCTATTTGATTCGGATAAATTCCAAAATCGAATAAAGTCCAAACTTGTGGAACGGAGTTTGGACTTTATCCGAGGTTCTACTGTACTGCTTAATGCTTATGCTTAATGGGCAGCAGTCTATGTTCTGTTCTTTATGACACTACTGTATTTAAAAATGTTACCCTAACGTAACAAAGTTGTTACGTTAGGGTGACTGTTAGTACAAAGGCCAACTTGTTCCTTTTTCTTTTGGAATAGGTCTGTGCCTTTTGCAGTGGATGGATACTGATGATATGTGTTCCTCCCCCATTATTTTTGATGTGTATTCTTCTTTTGTGTCTCGATCAAACCCTGGACTGCCAAAATGAAGCCACTTTTTTTGCTTTGTCGTTGGCCAAACTTAAGTCCTCATCGATGCATGTTTCTGGCAGTAATCAGCAGACCAGGAAATGAGCTGGATTCTGTATCTCCACATTCACACAGCATGTTATTGTGTCCCAGCAGTCTCCACTTGAGCATGTTGGTCTTACATTTAGACACTCCAACCCTCAGCCTATTCAGGGGCCTCCAAGTGACGTAGGGGAGGTTGTGATCTTCAGCTATATCCTCCTTTAATGTTGTTCCTTGCCCATTGAGCTCATTCCTTCATCTTCTAATTTGGTTTTGTTCTTATGTACCTTCAAGAATGTTTGTTCTTGCCATAAAGCTCTTTCTGGATCGGAGATGGTGGACTTGAGCCTCATATCCATTCAGAGGATGTCGAGGGTCGTTCTCTTGCTTAGTTCTCTTGGTGTCCGCTGCTACTTCTCTCCTGATCTTAGGTGGAGTGATACCAAAAATGGTATATTTTCGCAAGTGGTGTAGGTTTGAGGCATCCTGTCACTATATGCATGGTTTCATTGACAATGATGTCAACTTGTTTCACTTGTGCAGATACGCTCCATACTGGAGCATCATACTCTGCTGCAGAGATGCTCAGGGCCAAAGCTGTTGTATGCAGCGTTAGGGAAAAGTGTATGAGAGTGGCGAAAAGAAACTAACAGAGTACACAAATTAATTAAATTTACCATTTTTCCCCAGTGTCATCCGATTAATCATGCAGTATCTGAAGGAGAACAGCCTGCACCGTTCTCTGGCCACTCTGCAGGAGGAAGCCACGGTGTCTCTGAACACAGTAGACAGCATTGAGAGTTTTGTGGCAGACATTAATAGCGGCCATTGGGATACAGTCCTGCAAGCCATACAGTCCCTAAAGTTGCCAGATAAAACACTCATCGATCTGTATGAGCAGGTTAGCACTCTTTGTGTTGTAATGTTCTAATTTGTATCTGATAGCATTTCTATTTGCAAGACAATAGATTAATTTCTTCTTTTTCTGTAGCTGTGTGGCATAGTTACAGTTTAATCTTTTTCAAGTTATAACCAGTCACTAATAAGAACAAAATAATGTTAGATCTTTTTGGGATTTTATTTACTGTTTTGTTTGTTTCTTTTACATTTCTATTTTAGTTTTTAGATATACAACGAACTGTCAAAATAACTAGCACTCCAAAATTTGCAAAATATTAAATAAGAAATGACTGAGTTGGGGAGCTATTAGATTAATCCTTGGAAGTCCAGCTGAATGAAGTGTAAATCTAGCCAAGTGATTCACTGGGGAACTGTTCTTCCACAGTATAGTAAAACCTCACATAAAGAGTGCCTTGCTTAGAGACTAACTCACGTAAAGAGCAGAATTTTCTCTGAATGGTCACCTCGCTTAACAGCTAAAAACAACCAAAAACTCGCTTAACAAATAAATCAGGGTTTACAGTCCCCCCCCCCCCCCCCGCCAGAAGTCACAATTGGTCACTTACAATGGCAGCAGTGGAGCTTTTTCCAAGTGTTTCACTTAAAGAGCAACTCGCTTAAAGAGCAGTCCTGTGGAGTGCATTATGCTCTTTAAGTAAGGTACCACTGTAGTAGAAATAGCCCTGAATCTATTGCTGGATAACACCCTAACCATAAATTAAGTGCATATCTAGGACTTGTTCCAACTATTTTGTGTTTTTGAGAAGATTACTGTTTCAATTCTTTTCGATTCATGTTTGGTATAGATGCCACTTGTGCCAAAAAGAAAACTGAGGGAAAAATTTTATTGCACAGTTATGTGCAGTTTTCCTTAGGTTTACCACACATAGAAATCCACAAATTGAGATAAAGAACCTAGAAGTTGAAGTTTTTCGATTGGGCTAAGAAAACTCACTGGAGGGAGGGTGTGATTGATGAAGACCATTCCTAAAATATCTGATTTACGTTGAAAGCCCTATTATGGCAGCTGTAATTCAGTTCTGGTTGAATGGCACAGAATACACAATTAGGTATCAAGAAGCTGCCTTATATTATCAGCCTTTTTATTTATCTAGCCCAGGGGTCATCAAACTTGGCTCTCCAGATACAAATCAAATCAGTCAATCAATCAATCAATCAGATGTTCTTGGACTTCAATTCACAGAAGCCCAAGTCAGCACACCTGTTGATCAGGGCTTCTGGGAATTGAAGTCCAAGAACATCTGGAGAGCCAAGTTTGGTGACCTCTGATCTATCCCAATATTCTAGTGGCTGGCATTGGTTCTCCAGAATTTCAGGCAAGGATTCTTTTTTAGCTTTACCTTGAGATGCTGGAGACTGAACCTAGGATTTCTACAATAAAATATGTGCTCTAGCACTAAATGATGACTTCCTGTTAGAAGAGTCTTGGGGTGCGATAATTTGTTATGTGCTCTTAACTGATTTATAGCGACCCCAATTTGGTTTTCATGGTAAATGAGATATTTAAGAAGTGGTTTTACCAGACCCACATCCCCAGTAAGTTCCATGTCTGAGCGAACATTTGAACCCAAGTCTCTGAAAACCAAGTCTATCACTATCTGCTGCACCAGTACTGGGTATCCCTGTCATTTTATTAATCATTATTTTAATAATGGTCAACTGAGCAAATCTCTAGTTTGCAGCCTTTGCTGTGTCAGTTCAGGACTTGACTTGACTTGAATTTACAAACCATCTTGGATGCAAGTTATAACAGAAAGGTAGAATAAAAAAATTATTGTAAATAGCTGGAAAAGTTTTATAAAATGTTCATTTCACTGATGTTGTTTTTGTCTCGGTATTTCAGGTTGTTCTGGAATTGATAGAGCTTCGAGAATTGGGTGCTGCGAGATCTCTCCTGCGACAGACGGACCCGATGATTATGTTAAAGCAGACTCAGCCAGAGCGCTATATCCATCTCGAGAATCTTTTGGCTAGGTCTTATTTTGATCCACGTGAGGTATACATATTCTAGCAAAATAACTATAGTACTTATATCTTTTCTCTCTCTTTTACTATTTGTGGTAAATAAGATAACCTTGTAATTTCAGTGTTTTTTTCACAATTCTGGAACTGGTACTGTATTTTAAAATGCCTGTGTCAAAAGGGAAAATAATCTGAAGCTTCATCTTCCATTGTTTTTTTAAAAATTATTTTTTCATGAGGTCTTTTTTGCCTACAATGGTTTATTATTATTATTATTATTATTATTATTATTATTATTATTATTATTATTATTATTATTATTATTATTATTATTATTATTATTATTATTATTATTATTATTCCCAGCCCATGTAGGAGATATTCCTACTCTGGGTGGCTAACAACAGAAAATTCATACATTAAAAACAAACAAAATCAGTCAAACATTTTAAAAAATACTTATAAATATACCAGGATTAAAAAAAAACCTTATTGTTTATAAATTGCTTGAGTCTGTAAGTGATAGATTTCTGAAGGCATTACTAACTAACTAGATTATTAGTTAGACTAATTGGTTACAAGATTTCCTTATAACTCCATTGTATATTGTCCGTGTGAATTTTTGATGAAACAGTTATAATATGTATTTTACCTTTCCGGTTCTTAAAAAGAGAGGTTAATAGTTGTTAACTGTTTCCAAGATGCCTCTGCACTTTGTAAAATTGTTTAGCGATTTTAGGTTTGTTACTAACCTTGGCTGGGTTGTCTTTAGCTTCTGTTTGAATGTACCTCTCGAAATAAATTTGGGGACTATATGTGTCCTATTAGCTTCTGCTTCCATTATCCTCTTCCTTATTTTCTGCTAATTCATGCTCACATTAAAGGTCTGTCGTTCTTTAGGAGAACTGTAGCAATTAATAGCATTTGTTAGATGCAATTCACTGAAGAATCACTGAACGTTGAGTTTAATTACTCTTCTCTAGGTCACACCGATGTTGGGTTTATCTGCTAGTTTAGCATTACACACGAGAGTGACTCTCCAGGTTGACATGCATTTGCTTTGAAAACACTAATTAAATTTAGCTTTTCAAACTTAATTTCTGAATAATGCAACAGGGAACAAGTCCAATCAGGATATTTATAATGTTCTGCTCAAATATTTAGTCTAGGCAAACAAATACAAACTGCACCAGCCTTTCCAATACTGTCATTGGTCCCTTGATTTAATTGTCCCCTTGATTTAATTGCTCCCTTAGATTTGTGCTTGAGCATAAGCGCTATATATTACTCAGCAATGTATTGCTTCACTGACTAAATCCAGGTATGGTGCAATGAGGGAGCTCTGTTCTTTTAAAGGAGCAGAAAAGGTACAGAATTCTTTCTAAAAGATAGCAATAGCAATTACAACTATATGCCGCCACATAGCACTTAGTTCACTCTCTGGGCTGTTCACAAGGTAATTAGCATTTTGCCCCCAACGTGCTGGGGACTCATTTTATCAATTTAGAAGGATGGAAGGCTGAGTTAACCTGGAGCCCTGCCATGATCAAGCTCACAACATCAGTTTTTACTGCACTGAGCCACGAGGTGTCTGGTATTAATTAGAGAGGGATTGGTGGCCATTTGTCTGGTCAATGTTTTTGCTTGATTCTAAACCAGTTTAGGTGAATATTTTTCAGAAGAGTGGATTTTCGCAGATTTATGTAACCCACGAGGATTTAAACAGATCTTTGGTTGGGGGGGGGGGGAAACTAGTTTATGACTAATCTAAATCAGCACAATGCTTGCAACAATGTGTACTGAAGAAGACAGTCACAAATTCATATATAGTAAATAGAAGTAGAAATCTTGCTGGCATTTAGTACCTTAGTTAGAAAATTACCAGACTGAACCTTGTTCTTCTTTAGGCGTACCCAGATGGGAGCAGCAAAGAGAAGCGGAGAGCTGCCATCGCCCAAGCGTTGGCTGGTGAAGTGAGTGTTGTTCCTCCGTCTCGTCTCATGGCCTTGTTGGGACAGGTAAGCGTGTTCCTCCTGAGGTTTGTGTTGTATGAAATTGAAAATAGGGAAACACAGAAACTACTTGATTTAATTTAGTGTTCACATCTGTGCCTTTTCATGGGTGGCTTGAATTAATCTCAAAGATGACAAATATCTTTACAGTTTCCTTTCCAGTATAGTGTGGATAACAGCACCTGAGTTGTTGCTGAGGAAAGGATGTGCCTGATTTTTTAAAATAGTAACTTCCGAGTTGTTGCTGAGGAAAGGATGTGCCTGATTTTTTAAAATAGTAACTTCCGAGTTGTTGCTGAGGAAAGAATGTGCCTTATTTTTTAAAATAGTAACTTCCGGGTTGTTACTGAGGAAAGGATGTGCCTTATTTTTTAAAATAGTAACTTCCCAGTGAAGATCTATTATTCAGGCTTTTGCAAAAAACGTGAAAAGCCCTGCCTTTCATCTTCTGTGCTTTTTTCAGGCACTGAAATGGCAACAGCATCAGGGGCTACTTCCTCCTGGTATGACAATTGATTTGTTCAGAGGCAAAGCAGCTGTCAAAGATGTCGAAGAGGAAAAGTTCCCCACACAGTTGAGTCGGCATATTAAGGTGAGTGCTCTGTGAGTACTTATAGGAGACTAGCTGATTACCCGGCCTTGCTCGGGTGTTCCCCCCATACATGTGTCTGGCCACCTGTGTCAGGCCCCTACCCAGCTCATGGTGATGTCACAATCAGGTGACCTACCTGGGACTATGACATTAGCATCACTATGTGTCCGGCCACCTGTGTCAGGCCCCTGCCCATCTCAATTACATCACAATGATGTCACAATCGGGTGATCTACCTGGGGCTATCACTATGGATACTTCCACTGGGACGCATACACACCCTCTTGTCGAGGGTCAGATCAATTTAAGGGCATACCCCCCCATGGGGCTTGTGACCCCCGCAGTGACCATCCAGCACGCCCAAGGTACGTGTGTGCCATGTTACAGCGCGATCGGTGCAGGGGTGTAGATTTGTGTTCATCACATACAAGAGGACACCTCTGCTTTATATATGTAGATGGGCCAGATTCATCTAGAGCAGTGATCCACCAAATCCTAGTACAGTATACTGTCATAATTGATTTCAATTATTCTCTCTTTGCTGGACAGAATATTGGCTTCATTGTTTTTAATTAAAACTAAAAAAGTTGTTTTACTGTTTCAGCAGTGAATTTAGAAAAGGAGCTGGAATAGCTTTGGGGACAAGGCTCTTGAAGCATCTGTGTCGTCATCCCTGTCACCCGTATCTGTAGCCCTGGATAAATTTATGCATGTATAGTGTTTGAACTACATGTAAAAATCACCATTTGGAGCCTGGCTATAGAATGGAGTGGTGCCATGTTGGTTTTTATCATTCATTCATAATGGCTGACTGCTCTTGGTTTGTTTCTCTATATTTCAGTAGTATCAAACACGACAGAGTATAGACCCCCCCCCCCCTTTTCCGTGCTGGTAACTTCTGAAAAGCAATCTCCTTTTCCATTAGATTGTTATAGGCAGCTATTCCCTTATAGATTCTTAGTTTTCAGGCTATGACATTCTTTTTTTCTCCACTTAAAAACAGTTCGGCCAGAAATCTCACGTAGAGTGTGCTCGATTTTCACCAGACGGTCAGTATCTGGTCACTGGTTCTGTTGATGGATTCATTGAAGTATGGAATTTCACCACAGGAAAAATTAGAAAGGTAAAACTTGGTATTCTTGGCTGTGAAGTAAACTATTAGACACGTTGAGTGGTCTTTATTAGCTCTTCAAGTTTAGTAAGTGTTTAGTGCTGTAGGTTGCCTGTCTTGCAATTGAGGCTCCCTGGGAAATCCAATAATGCTAGGAAAAGTTGAGTGCAGTAGAAAAAAGGAAAACCTAATATGAGATGGAATCACTCAAAAAAAGGAAGCTACTACCTTTAGCTTGCAAAATGCAGGAAGGGCTGTTAATAATAGGACATTTTGGAGATCATTTATTGGGTTGCTGTAGTTAATAAACAACTTGATGGCACATAATAACAATAGCAATAACAATTGTAATAATGATCCTATTTTTCAGGTACTCTACTTTAGTTGCAATTTACTACACTAAGCAACGGGAATTCAACTGTAGTAGCAAATTATATGTCACTTTTATGTTTTTAAAAAACGTCAGTTTGGCAGTTGTGAGCATAGTTTCAAAATTGGATGAATATTAGAGGAAATACATAGGATTCTAAAGCCAATGTTTTCTGCTTTATGTGAATTTCGAGTAAAGAATACAAAAATAACTCTTAATTCTTCCCTGCCTGTGGCTCTTTCCGCTACCCCTGGGTATTTTCAGGGCTGGAAGGAAAGCAAGTAAAAAAAAAGAAAAAAAAAGAGGGGGGGAACAGACTTTACGGGGAAATTGCATTTTGCCAGACATCTTTGGCAGAATTGAATATAAGAACCTTGTGATGTAAAACTTGATGTGATGATCATTGGTTTGCAGTTGAACAAGCTAGAGATCCCCCATTGACAACAATAAGCCTTCCACATGGGCAAGGTGATGATGGATACCTTTTTGTGCAAACATGAAGGGAAAACAAAAGTGTATGAGAGGTGAAAACAAAGGATTTTGCCTCATGTGCTTAGCATAGTCTTGAATTGATGGCATTAAGGGGCAAGAATGGGGCTTGGATTGAACATGTGCGCTGTGGGTTTGTGATCCAAGGTCCCATTCCCGATATTTTGTATTGCAGAGAATCTTATTTGGAGGGATCAGTCATGAGAGTCAGCTTAAAACAGGGGTGCCCAAACATTTCAGGCTGCGGGCCAGTCACATGGTTCAGGGGGTCGGTGACTATGGCCCGGGGGCCAGATCCAGCACCAGATGCCAATTCATCTGGCCAATGAAGCCCTTGTCTCTCCCTGAAGCAGAAGTAAAATATGCCCATACGTGTGCATTTTACTTCCGCTTCTGGGAGCGATGAGGGCTTTGTGGGCCGGATGAATTGGCATTGGGGGTCGGATCCGGCCCTTGGGCCGTAGTTTGGGCACCCCTGGCTTAAAGCAACCCCTTATACAAATTTTATAAGTACAGAGGTACCTCGCATAACGAACACATTGCACAACGAAAAATTCGCATAACAAAGCGTTATGCAAAGGTGATAACCCCGTATAATGGGGAAAAATAGTTTGTTGTGCGGGTTTTTTTGGTAACCGAGGCATACCCGCTCAATGGGAACCTGGGTTAATGAAAACTTTTTTCGTTATGCGGAGTATCTCCCATAGGGAACCGCATAATGAAAAAACTGCATAGCGAAGAGCTCCGTGGAACAGAGTTTTTTTCATTATGTGGGGTTCTATTGTACTTGGATTTTGTGATTGCTGGATTCTTTTGTTTGTCCTCTACAAGTGTGTGGTGCATTGTCCTCTATTCCTTTTAGGATCTGAAGTACCAGGCACAGGATAATTTCATGATGATGGATGATGCAGTGCTATGCATGTGTTTCAGTCGGGATACTGAAATGTTAGCAACTGGTGCACAGGACGGAAAGATCAAGGTAAGGCAGGATACGGGAACCTAGAGATAAGACGTATTCATTCAACAACATTAGCATAAACTATGGTGGAAATTGTGTTAAACAAAAGGTTTCTGACCTTTGCTGGACTTATGAGAACAGAGTGCATGGTTCTCTCCATTTATTTGGGATCCTAGTTCCTATGATCCCTGGCCATTAATTGACTGTGTTGGTTAGAGTCTATGGCAGTTGTAATCCAAGACATCGAGAGGATATCAGATTGCCTATTTGTGGTGCAAACCCTGGTTACACCCTGAAACTTTATGAATAGCGGCTTAATGGGAGCTGTAATTTTTGTATTTAGGTGACCAGGCAGTGAGGTTTTACAAACAGGAAAATACTTGGTTATTTCATTCATTTGTGTTGTTAATTAAAATCTGTGTGAATCGTAAAGATTGGGGGTGGGGATAAGATGATTTTTTTTTTACATGTTAGTAATGTCTGTAAAGGGACTACAGTGGCTTAGTGGTTAAGACGCTGAACTTGACGTCTGGAAAGTCGGCAGGCCAGCACTTTGAGACCCGAGTGCTGCAAGAAATTGCAAGTAGATAAATAGGTACCACTTTGGTGAGACGGTAAACAGCATTCTGTGCACTCAGGTGTCTAGGCATGCCTGTCACGTGTCCGTGGAAACGTCTGCAGATGCAGACGGTGCTGGCTCTTTGGCTATAAACAGATGAGCACTGGCTTTCGAGCATAGGCGACCTTTACTGTTACCTTCACTAATGTCTGCAAAACTGGTTTAAATAATGAAATGAAATACTTGTACATTATTTTCCACTTTCCTTCTACGTAGCTAGGTTGTTTATCCATAATGTTCTCACAGTTTTGTATGTAAGGCATTATCTCTTTTAATAACAGCAAGTTTTCAGTGAGTAACAGGGTCTTAACCAATTTGATATCTTAATATAAGGCAAGAGAGCAATCCCTGGGCTTTTTGAGTTCTCTAGACGGCAGTCATAACGGAATTTCAACTCGCTTGAAGTCAGAAGCTTCCTAGTGAAGGTGACAAACTCTTCTTATTTTCTGCAAGGTGTGGAAGATTCAGAGTGGGCAGTGTCTGAGGCGATTTGAAAGAGCGCACAGTAAAGGTGTCACCTGCCTGAGTTTTTCAAAAGATAGCAGTCAGATTCTCAGCGCTGCTTTTGACCAGACGATCAGGTATGCCTTTTCTGTTACTTCTGCTGATGTGCACTCCGACTTGAATTAGTGACACTAATGGAGCTTTCGATGCTGTGACAGGATCCATGGTTTGAAGTCGGGGAAGACACTCAAAGAATTCCGTGGCCATTCTTCGTTTGTTAACGAAGCCACTTTTACACAGGATGGGCATTATATTATCAGCGCATCCTCTGACGGCACAGTGAAGGTAAGCTTACGTTACTGACCCCACTGCTCTCCTAGCTTGTTTAGTTTGCTCTTTTACCTCTTGCACATGATTTTTGCCACTAACCAAGTAGAGAAGACACTGTGTAGTGGCAAACCTGAGGGCTCAAAGACTGCTTAATGATGCTTCACATCTCTCAGGTTGTTTCTGCTAGTTGCAGCTCTTTAAGATGTTACAAAGGTACCACAGTTAGAGTTGAGCTGGTTTCTAGTAACCCGCCAGTGTTGTTATTCATTGATAATTCCTGGTACTAATGGACTTGACCACCATTTGTGGACTGATATTCTTACATTACAATTTCACTAACTCGTCTTCATTAAGAAATAATTAAATTCCTGTCACTGTGACAAACATCGAACAGGGATGGAGAGCACAAGGGTTTTATTCCCTAATGATCTGGAATATAAGTAGGGGACATAATGCCGCCTCCACAAGACACATGTAATACCCACATGTAAGAGGTGAGACTCCAGGCTGTTGTACATCAGAATTCTAGAGCAGGGGTGCCCAAACTATGGCCCATGGGCCAGATCTGGCCCCTGGTGCCAATTCATCTGGCCTGTGCTGCCCTTGTTGCTCCTGGAAGGGGACGTGTTTTACTTCCACTTCCGGGAGCGATGAGGGCGGTGTGGGCAGGACTAATTGGTGTCGGGGGCGGAATAGGGCCACGGGCCATAGTTTGGGCACCCCTGGTTTAAGCAGAGAAAATGGCCCCCTAACATCTATCTCATCCTGTTGCAAAACATTTCAAGGGACGTTTTACTTCTACTTCTTTTGGGAGGAACCATGTGACCAGCCTGCTGAACCACATGACCGGCCCGTGGCCCAAAAATGTTTGGGGACCTCTGTTCTAGAGGTTTACTTACATAATAATGTAGCTGCACTGATTCTCTCTCTGACTTTCTCTTTCCTTATTTGCCAGGTCTGGAACATGAAGACTACAGAGTGCTGTAACACCTTTAAATCACTTGGCAGCACAGCCGGGACAGATATTACTGTGAACAGTGTGATTCTCCTGCCTAAGAATCCAGAGCATTTTGTTGTTTGCAACAGATCCAACACAGTTGTCATTATGAATATGCAAGGACAAGTATGTGATTGGGGGACAAGAGCTTTGAAATGACTGGGAGCATAATCTCAATGTCCTGTTGGATTTGAAGGATTCTGTAATTTTTAGTCAACTGCATGAACGGAATTCCTTCATTTTCCATCGTCTTCTTTATCTGTGACACCTTTTGTAAGTTGTTAACTGGAATTTTATTGAGGAATTTTGTGTGCGCCACCAAGTCAATTCTGATTTATGGCGACCCTTTTCAAGGTTTTCTAAGTACAGTATAGGGTACTCAGAAGTGATTTACTATTCATATATATAAATTAAATTGTGTAATTCAGTGCTGTGAATTGACATCAGCCATGACATGCTCGTTGTGTTCAACATGAGCTTGTCTGTAGGACAGGCATATGTCTTGTAATGTAATCAAAGTCTCATCAGTTAGCAGCAGCTCAGTTTAATTTACACATAAGTAATTCAACAGGATTCTGATCATGATGTGTGCCTTTTAATAGCAGGTGTGCCTGGTGTGCCTTTTAATAGCAGTATTATCTAGGTAGTATAGTAGGCCATCTGATGATTACAATTGTTATTGGTGCTCTTGCAAAGAGTACATTCTAAATCGCCGAAGATTGTAATGTTTGGTCAATATTTCTAATTTCCCATATACTCCATTGACTTTATTGATCCTTGGGATTCTTAGTTGTGTTACGGGGGATTCATTGGCTTGATGAATGTGCTTTAAAAACGAAAATACCTATTCAGAATCCTCCAAGTCCCCTCTCCTTTCTTCTCCATATTTTTTTCAAAGACTTCTAATAATGCCACTGTGTTTTGAATTTGTTGTCTTAGCTGAAGCCAAAGGTACAGTGGCTTTCCCAGAGAATATTTGGATGAGCTGAGATTTAAGCCGTGGCATTCATAACACATCTTATTGTTAGCCGTAAAAGTGATGAAAAGTGTGTTAAATCACACTTGAATCCATTTCGATGTACTGTACTGGCCTGGGGCCGATGAGGACTTTGCGTGCCAAAAGAGCTCAGGACCAGAAAGTGACTCGTGAAACTGGATCAGTGGTATGGGTGTCACCACTGTGATGCGGAAGGCAAATGGAGGACTACTGCATTACATTGTTCCCAGGACAATCTTCGTGGCTGATTGCCATGATGATAGCCAATATTTGAAATTGAATGCGGCACTATAATAATTAATGATAATGCTATATCAAGAGCAATAATGTGGCACTGACACTCCCATTCCATTCCCTTGCCTATCCAACTGGCCACCCAAGTTGAATAAAGAACAGGCTTTTTATAAGTTTCATCATTGGTCCTCAGTAATGATCTCGGGACTATATTTGCTCTTTTGGGAATTGCTGGTACACTGCGCTTGAGGCTGGGGTGCTCTCAACTCCTATTGCCAGCGCCTGGTAGGCATGGTCATGAGAGGCTCTTTGCCTCTTTAGCTCTACAGTAGCAACTGATTTATATATATTTTTATGTGTTGCCTTTGTAGATTGTGAGAAGTTTCAGCTCTGGTAAGAGAGAAGGTGGTGACTTTGTCTGCTGTACCCTTTCTCCCCGTGGCGAGTGGATCTACTGCGTGGGTGAAGACTTTGTGCTCTACTGTTTCAGCACAGTGACAGGCAAGCTGGAGAGAACTCTCACGGTGAGTAGCCAAGAGGGGCTTGTGGGCATTTGGAGCATAAATGCTGTATGTGATCTTATCAGGATTTGGATGTTGTCATGTTAAGGCAAGTGAACAGGATCTCTTTCACAGAAACTTGTTTTGAAGAAACTCCGACATCAAGGTGTATTTAACCCTTTAAAATGATTAGAATCCTGTTGGCTGCATATATACACACAGTATACAGTGGTACCTCGCTTTACGAATTTAATGCTTTAAAAATTTATAAAGCAAAACGTGGTTTCCCATGGGAATGCTTTGAAAACCAGTTAATCTGTTCAGGAAAAAAAATCGTAAAGCAAGGCATTATTTTCAATGGGTTTTCTTTCGTAAAGCGAAAATTACATTAGCCGAAGCGTTCATAAAGCGAGGTACTACTGTATAAGTGAGATTGCATCCGTTGCAGGTGTGAATTGCTTATTAACAAGATATGTGCGATATGTGCCACATTAATTTGTCTTTGCAACTTCGGTGGTTTCACTTGCGCATGCATAAATAGTAATAAGTACATTCATTTGAAAAGCTACTATAGAACTGGTGTGCTGTCTGCACTGTGGATCAGAACTGTATGTACAAAAATTACCATCTAACTGTTACCAAAGTAACAGCCCCCCACCTCTCCCCTGTAACATTTAGGAACAAAGTCGATGCTTGCCACTTCTTTACACATAGAATAGTCACCCACTAGCTTCGCTGCTCTGCTGCTGACATTCATATTGCATGTCTTGTCTTATTAACCATCTCTAGAGTTGGAAGCAGAGTCTGCAGGTTTTGGCAGCAGTCGTGTGTCGGTTTTAACATATATATCCAGCCAACTCATTAAGTATCCTGATAATATTTCTTAGTATCTCTACCAGGCTTCCTCTAATCTAGTGAACCTGTAGATATTTTAGACTAAAAATGCCACTAGTCCCTGCTTTCTCAGGGCGATGGGGAGTCATAATCCAAAACATTCTGAAGGGCTGCAGTTTGAGGAAGGATTATATTTGTAGAGTATCCATGTCTAAGTAAAACTTGTTGATCCTTATGGTGCTATTGGATCTTGGTTGTAGAGCTTTATGGTCTCAAAATAGGATTCATCCATTCCTATGTCCGGTTACTCAAATGCAGTGGCTGAAATCCTGTTGGCAATAACAATGCCTGTAAAAGGCTGATAATATCAACAGGATGCAATTTTTAAAAATTAAATATACATTAGACCCCCACATAACGAAAAAACTCCATTCCACGGAGCTCTTTGCTATACGGTTTTTTCATTATGCGGTTCCCTATGGGAGATGCCCCGCATAACAGGGAAAAAAAGTTCATTAACCAGGGTTCCTATTAAGCGGATATACTCTGGATACCAAAACCCCCGCATAATGAAAAAAGTTTTCGTTATGCGGAGTATCGCCATTGCATAACGAACGCTTCGTTGTGCGAATTTTTTGTTACACGATGTGTTTGTTATGCGAAGTACCAATGTATCTTCTGTCCCATTGCCTTTTTACAATCCCTTTCATTGCTTAATAATTATGAGACTTCTGAGAATAACTTTTTAGTCCTTCCATATACAGGTTGCCTCCCATATGAGTTATTCACAGGTCTAAAAATATTCAGTTTTTTAAAAGCCTGAAATATGTATTTCTATGGCATATTATCAGAGTGGGCCACAAGAGGCCACTGTCTGCAATGTACGTAAATAGAGAGCTGGCTGTTACCTGCAGTTGACCTCATATGATGATGTGTTGCTCATCTCAGTTTACAACCAAAGAGCCAGTGCTGTCTGCATCTGCAGACGTTTCCGTGGCCATGTGACAGCCACACCTAGACACAGAATGCTGTTTACCTTCCCGCTGAAGTAGTACATATTTATCTACCTGCGATTCCTTGCTTTTGAACTGCAAGAGCTGGGACAGACAATGGGAGCTCACTCTGTCATGCAGCATTCTGGTCTCGAACTGTTGACCTCCAAGTCATCAAGTTCAGTGTCTTAACCACTAAGCCACCACAGTCTCTTGATGCTCTGTAGTCTCATACTAATTAGAAAAGGTTTGCAAGCTTACGTTAGAATTGAGTCTAGATGTGCTTTGCATTGAACTCTAGACACGTATAATATTTGGAGGATAAGTCAAAAGAAACACTTTTAAACCCTGTTATTGCTACATATTTTATTATCTTTAACTATTCATCTAGGCCAGGGGGTTCCCAACCTTTTCAATCTGGGGGCCAAGTCACATTTTTAGTCAGCTTTGGGGGCCGGATGGCCATTTTGTCCTGCCAGCATGATGGGGCAGCCGTTTTGACCCAATAGCTTCAAAGGGGCAGCCATTTTGTTTCTTGAATTTCCTTGGAAAGGGGGGGGGGAGACATGAAATGGCACCACAGGCCGGATCCAGCCTACAGGCCTTAGGTTGGGAACCCCTGATCTAGGCAAGTTGTGTGTTACTGAGGCAATCTGATTTACAATGACCCTAAAAGTGTTTTGAAGTTTGGGGGATTTTTGAGTGGTTTTGCTGTTGTCGCCCTACTCCAATAATCGTTGATGGCTTAGTAGAAGAAACCAAATCCTAGTTTCCTGAATTCTAATCCCTCCCTTAAACCACAATGGCTGCCAGGATTGAACTGTTATGGAAAGCTTGAAAGATCAGGAAAACATCTTACTTAGCCTTCTGTTCATTTCTTTTTTATTCTTCCAATGTCTAGGTTCATGAAAAGGATGTGATTGGCATTGCTCACCATCCACATCAGAACCTGATAGCTACCTATAGTGAAGATGGGCTTCTGAAGCTGTGGAAACCATAATTTTTTAAATCCCTTTTAGTGCATAGTTCATGAGTACAAGGAGAATGCGTATGTCATGGGATAGTTCTTATGAGAACGAAGATATTATTTTATTTTAAACTTTTGTTTCATATAAATGGTTGGAGAGAAGCATGTGTTTACTTTTCAGATAGCTGTTGATTTTTAGTTACGACAGGTATTAGTTGTGTATCCAGGCAGCATAGTTGTTTCACAGGAAATAATTGCTTGTACAGTGTGCTCTCCCCCCCCCCCACCCCCGCGTATTGTAGCAGTTTACTACATTTCAGTTTTTAAAGAAATGGAATGAACTGGAGTAAAGGAAACATTGCATTGAAAAATGTTCTAGAATTTTAGGTCTTAACAGTTTAACTAAATTTGGCATAGGGTTTTGGAACTCTTAAGAAAAATTCATTTTTACCCAGCCTATCTTAAAAATTGCCAAGAGAAAAGAATGGAGTTCAAGACATTTTACTTTGGCTGGTTGACATCTCTTGTGCTTCATCCTTTACCTAACCATCTAGTCCAGTGATGGCAAACCTTGGCACTCCACATGTTCTTGGACTTCCAATTCCCAAGTCTCTGTGAATCAACATGAATGGGTTTCCTAGCACTCCAGGTGTTCTTGGACTACAATTCCCAGAATCCCTAGTCTCTGTGAATCCACACAGATGGGTTTACTGTGCAGATGCAGAGACTTGGGCTTCTGGGAATTGAAGTCCAAGAACACCTGGAGTGCCAAGGCTCGCCATCATGGATCTAGTCAGATCTCCTAAATCTATCTTTAACAATATTCATGAGGCTTTAAAGAGTCTGGGCAAAATATTTGACTTGCGTCCGTATACAGGTTTGGCCTGGTTAGCATAGAAATTATAGTCATGAACATTCCAGAAACTTTTCATTGCCCAAGTCAGTTTTACTTAGTCTATAAGATTCATCAATCCATTTTCAGAAAAAACAGTCAATCCTGATTAGTTAGAGTAATCTTCCAAGTGGTCATTTTGATTTCTAAACTTGTGCTGTTTTTAGTTGGAACCATTTACTTTGTGGTTGTTCCTTTATCTGCTTCTTCCACAATAAAGTTTCCTTTATTACAAAGATGTCTACCATATCTATTGAGCAAACTTCCATATGTTCACTTTTAAGAGCAAACATGACTTTAAGCTTATAAGTGCTTTAACAGAGAACAAATTTCTTAGGGTGATAGATGCTTTTTTGAAACAAATTTCTGTATGTTGCAGTTCACCAAGCCTGTGGTTTTGAAACATGGAAACTTTATGTTCCAGTTTGTTACAATTATTAGACAACTGAACTATGCTTATAGGTAGGATATTGATGCAACTGCAGAAGAGGGACAAGGTTACATTTGCTCTTGTTTTTTAAAAAAATCTCATTGCACTTAAGTAGCATATTTTATGTGGTCTTTCTCTAACGAACTTTAGAGTATGTTCACAATGCATAATGGACAGTGATGTTTATATGCTTTTTAATGTACTGAATTGGTTAACACATTTCCAAGTGCTTAAGCGATATGATCGTGACAAGCAGTAACTTTTCTGATTCATGTTTTTAAAGGGATTGGGAGCTTTAAGGTAGCTGATCCCTGTGGTTCTGTCACATTTGTGATGTACAAGTGGATCAGAAGAAATTAAACCAGAAACCCAAACAAGAAGCAGCATAGTAAGTTGGTGAAGTACAGAAAACATGTCAGAGCATATGACAGAGATGCCATAGCATGTTTGGCAATTTTGAGACATCTGTGCATTTGCTAAACTCAGTTTAGAAGCACTTGTAATTCAACTAACCATTTCATAAGTCTTCCTGGGACACCAGAGAGCTTTTTAAGTAGGCACACTGCTTCTGAAGCAGATTGTCTCCCCTGCACTAGCCTGTTTGATCAAAAAACATAGGTCAAAAAGGAAGGAGATCTGAAACTGTTATGACAATATTTATTTCCCTGGGGTTGAAACTCAATTTAAATTACAATATGCAAGCATTGTTTAAAAGTCACATACTCAGTTCCACTAACCCATCCTTATCACAAGGACAATGATAAATTGCTACACAACTTAAATCAAAACCTGGGATAGCAAGTGCAGATTAAAACCTCAGATGGACAAGACCTGCATCAGAGCCACGTCAAGTACTAGACCTGCTATATCTGTTAGCCTGCTTAGACTGTGTCTACAGCTGAGCACGAAGAATGTTAGCAATGAAAGTCTTAGAAAAAGATCAAGTGTCACCTTAAGTACATTTGAGTCCCAGAAGAGGCACTTTAATCATTAAGCCCTTCCGCAATTAATGTGGGCAAGCTCCAAACTGGAATATAAGTTTGTGGTACCCTATCCATGAATGTGGTATAAATGGTCAATAGCGAATGTATCCCTTTCAAGAAACATGACTACACACAAACTCCTACATTCTTGCGACTAATTCAACAAGACTATTTCATTCTTAGCAAGGGATCTTCTGCAAACATTCCTGCAGTCTGAGAAACTGGATATACAAGATCAATGAAGCCTACTTTTCAATAAACTCAATTTGTAAAGATTTCCTTATTAAAATTAAATACAGTATACTGCAATTTCCTAGCTTTAAAAATAACCATGATAGTTTTTACTTGCACAAGTGTCTTAAGATGTGTCGTATATTTTCTACTTTTGATCCTTAAATTCAGTTTAAATTAGCTGAAATACCTATTTCTATAATTGTTCCTGGACATTTCCTCATGCCCTGTTAGGATCCTCTATAACATTAAAAAAAGAAATTTTACTTAACTTTTGAGCGAAAGCTGGGGGGGGGGGGGGGGGGCAGGGCAGGGTTGGCCATTTAACTTTCCAGGGGAAGAAGATACAGTGCCATGCAGGTGTCTTGTGAAACCTCAGCCAGCCACACTATATCCAAAACACATCAATGTTATCTATAAGCTGATGAATACAAAACTTTAATTTCACATTTTAACATGAATCATAAATACATGTGCATACTTAAAGAGGGAATATAATTTATAATACTAAACAGAAATCACTGAATACTAACCCAGTGCAGTTGCACACAATACATATATAATGCACAAAATAAAAAAGCCAGAGCAGATTGGCGTCTGGATTCCTTAAGAGGCCATATGGAACATCATTCCAACTTGATTGAAGTGTAGAGCTTTACTGATTTATATTTGTTAACTTGATTTTAAAAACAACTATATTTAAATAGTATAGGGACAATGGCAAGTTTGAGAGTTTAGTCCTTCACTCATCCACAATGGACATACAGGACAAGCAGCAGAAGGAGAATCATGAAGCCATTTTAAGAGGTCTGGCACTGGACACCACCTCTGGGATGGTGCTCGTCATCTTCATAGGCTTCTCCATTGTAATGTCTTCTTTCCTGAGATGGGTCAAAGTCCACCAACTCCACCTGATCCATATCTTCAGTTTCTTCCACTTCTTGTCTTGGAGGTAGCAGTTTTTCCAAAAGACGTAGCTTATCAGAGGAGAGAAAACCACTCTCTGGAAAGATCACCTGAAATTTAGCAGATACTGTTAACTGTATGACAGTGTATAAAATATAATTTTACAACCAAAAACTCAGGAGAAGGTACAGCTGTTAATTCAAAACAACTTCTCTAAAAACTTCCTCCTGAAAGAATACAAGTGGCCTTACAAAGCAGCATTCTGTGTACAAATCTTACCTTAAACTCAATGATGAGACGACCCTTCTCATATGGCCTGCGATAGAATGGCATTCCTTCATTCAATACACATTTAATATCTCCATGTTTGACAATCTGACCTAGAAACCAAAAGATAGTCTCAGCAACTGCACAACTGAAATGGCAGCTGATTAAAACAAATGGAAAAGTGCTTACTTGCAAACAAAAGGTTTGATGTCCTGCATCACATTAGCCAACTTCCAAGATCTACTTTAAAAGTTTTATTTCTACTTTTATCAGGGTAAAGGTGAGCTGCATCTAATGGTGCTTCTCTATTACCTAATTTAAGGTAAGCATCCTCTCTCAATCAGAAGACAGTAACTAGAAACTGGGCAAGCTTAGATTCTAAGTAAGAACATCTTTTGATTGCATTACTAGATAAAATATAGAACTTAGCATTTTGTTAGTTAGAATCCATCAGTATAAGCAGCTTTCTGAAGATTGCAGTGATTACCGTAATTTTTGACCATAAGATGCACTCAGTTTTCAGAGCAGGAAAACCAAAAAAAATAAAAATACTGTATTTTGCACCAGCAACCAGTGGTGGCGCTGCAGGGGAAATGGGCAGGCCAAGCCAATTGCACTGAGGAAGGAAGTGATACTCTAGCCTAGCCTCTTACTCTCCTTTCAACCAGGAAGCATGTTTTCCCCCTCCATTTTGTCCATGTGGAGTAGAGACAAAGGCATCAAGGTAAGTGAAACCCTTTCTTTTTAAGCACCGGTTTGGTTTCCCACTTAAATGCATTGGGAACATACAAACAGAAAACTTGAATACAAGAAATTTATTTCCAATGCATTTAAATGGGAAATTGCAATTTTCACCCTCTAGTGGCCACTTGTTTTTCATGTTTCCCCCCTGCTCTGAACAGCTGGACAGCTAAGAGGCGGCAGTAGTAGTCTTTGGCCAGCTGCGGCTCTTGTAAAATATCCTTTTACAACAGCCGCAGCTGGCTGAAGACCAGCATTTGGACTATAAGATGCACCCTCATTTTCTCCCCACTTTTGGGGGAGAAAAAGTGTGTCTTATAGTCCAAAAAATACTGTATATATTTGCTTTAAAATGTTGAACTGAAAGGATTTTTCATAGTTGTTTGACTATCCTTTACCTCCACATTTTTCCATCAACAGCATTGCCCGACATGTCCAAAATATATTCTTGCAAAGCAAACCATACTTACCAGGATGAGAAGTAATCATTATGGTTCGATTATCAAGCATTGCAATTGGTTTCTGAAAGCCACACAGTGATTCAACTAGTTGAAGATCCATAGACATCACCAGGTCTTCACCACGTCTGCCAAGAAATAGAAAGCTCAACTGTAGAACTGTATGGTCACATAAATGGTGCAAGACAATTCCGCAGCACAACTTAATTGTTTCAATACAGTGCATGTATTTAATGAACCAAAGGGAGTGGTACAGATCTAGAATTTAACGTTGACAATATCCAAGAAGGATTTACATTTCATTTTCAAAGACGCTGCCCACAGGAAGAAAAGCACTCTTAAGATTCTGAAGATCATACTAATTCACAGATCATTCTGATCAAAGGTGTTTCAATCATCAGGCAAACTAAGGTTTTATGACAGATCATGCCTTCTAAATACAGTACAGTACTTGAAATCTGAGCATAATGCTGCCTCATGCAAATTATAAACTAATTCATATGACTGCAAGTCATTAAAGCACCAGGTTTTGACCAAAACATGGGACAGAATAGAACATCTAATGCTGCCTTATTTTGCCTAGAATCCACAATTAACACAAATATGAAACATGTCCTGCCTCAAGCTTCTCCTGCTTATGCCTTTTACACAAGAGTAGGTACTGTGTAACATTCACTCAGCAGCAAATACATCCAATCATTCTGATCAAGTGCCAAACCACTGCACTATCTCCCAAACCTACATTCAGAGATTCAAAGACCCAATACCAAGAAACTTAACCAAGTGGCAAGATTTTCCAGCACTAATTTGGGTAGGGATCTAGAATGACAAGATCTGTTAACTCCTGCCATGCATTACAGTTCATGTAGAAGGCTAGGGGTTTTAACAAGTACTGTACTGTCAGCTTACCAACTCCTGGTGAGCTGAAAGCAAAGTGAAAAGTGTTAATAAAAGTTGTCTTTAAAGCGGTGAGCAAATTCTACAAGTCCCCATAGAATGTAATTGAAATTCCATGGTGCCAAAAAAAACCAACACCAAACCAATCATCATTTCTTACTAAAGACAAAGCACTTTGTTCACAAGAAAACATTTTTAACAAGCAGAATTATGCTTCCGAAAGGTTATCTGAAAGTACAATAGTGCTTAAGGGAGCATTTACCATATGCCTTATTTTTTAAATCCTGACTTCACATTGTAAACTCCATACACTTTGCATGCTGAAGTAATTGCTTCATTTAAAACAAGGCCTTAAACCAGAGGTTCTCAACCTTTTTAAGCCGGGGGCTGGACCACACAACAAGACTGTTGCCCCGTCTCCCTCTCCCCGGCCACCAAACTACCTTGCACCAAAAAGGCCACACACCGCTCCCCTGCTTATTGGCCTGGAGGAGCTGTGTGGTGTGGGTGAAGGGACCCCCCCAGCCAACAGGAACACATCAGCGGCTGCTGCCGCCACTGTGTTCCTGGTGGCTGCAGGGTTTTTTCCAGTGGCCACCGCCACGTTTGGATCAGGTCACAGGTTGAAAACTCCTGTCTTAAACGATATGGACAGGATGTCAGTGCATTACCCAGCTATCTCTCTGGGAGCATTTTAAGGGTATTAGAGGTAAAATCCTGTTTTATCATTGTATCATTCCACTGAGAAATAATCAAGCCAAACCATTCTATAGTTTTGATCTAACCGCTTCCCCTAACTCCAAACATTTTTTCCAGGTTTTTAGGCACCTTAAGTTGTTAGTTACCTATAGCTATTGTGCTATACACTTAGCTAGGAGTAAGCCACACTGAATTCAATGGAACTTACTCATGAGTAAACATGCGGAGAATAAGGGCTACTCTCAGAAGTTAGGGGTTGTGAGAACATGATATTCTGAAACAAACATATAACAAGATTAAAACTTAATTATTTAAGTTTAAACATTTAAACTTTTGGTGAATTTCCACCAATTACTTAGAAAGTTGGTCCCTCTATTGTACTTCAGACAGTTCTCCTCTACAGCAAGTTAGAAGAGGCAGTAAAATAAATACAGATGTAGAAGATGAGACAAAACTATGTAAGAAAAAATGCAAAGAAGCTGATAAGTGTGGAGAGAGGGAAAGGGGACCAGAAAAGGCCAATACAGTAAAACCCCATATAACAAATTTAATTTGTTCCGCGGGGCTCATCGTTGTAAAATTTTAACGCTATATGATGCATGCATCGTATAATGAATTTCTCTATGGGATACATCATACAACGAATATCTCTTTGGGAAAAAATCGTACAAAGAAAAATATTCATTGTACGATGCATCCCATAGAGAAATTCGTTGTACGATGCATCCCATAGGGAAGCATTGCATCGTACAACAAAAATCGTTGCACGATGCAATCTTTTTCCCAAACTCCATTCATTGTACGATTTATTAATTGTATAATGCAAATATTCTACAATGTTCCACTCTAGTATAAATGAGACAGCAAAGGATGGTGAGGAACAAGGACTCCAGCACTCTAGCGGACAAGAGAACACAACAGATTATTTTAATGCTTATTGCACTTACTGGTGATCCAAATAATCTAATTATCTACTTCTGCCCCCTAAATCCACGATGTCTTTGATTACACCTTAAGTTTGACTCTTATGTCCGAGGATGGGTACTTGATCCCCAAAAGCTCATATTAAAATACAGCAATTAGTCTTTAAGGTGTCACAGGTTTTTGTTTTTTACAGTGATACCTCATACAACGTCCAAACTTGGTTCCACAAGTTTGGACTTTATACGGATTTGGACTTTGTATGAGGCATGCAAAATCCTAGCCACGATGCCTCATACAACGGCCAAATCCTTGCCGCGATGCATCGTACAACGCCGTTTCCATAGAGATACATTGTACTGTAACAGCACAGACTTCAGGGCAAAGTCAAGGAAACAGACAGGAAACTGACAGAACTTTAAGAAAACATTGTCTAAAGGCTAAAAACATTACAAAAACATGTCAAACAACCCTGATTGTCCAAGAACCTGAAGAACGCTGCAAAAATCTCAGGAATGCTTCTAAAAATTCTGACGAAAAAATCCAAAATCGTGCTCAAAACCACTCCTAAACACTCTTTGCCTCATGCAAAACCCACAAGAGCAATGCACACATGTGTCCTGCCTTTTATACTGCCCAGGCACAATGCAACCTGGGAAAAACCCAATGCCTCATACAAAGTCACACAACTTTGTATGAGGCAACTTTTTTCAAGGAATTAGGCGATGTTGTATGAATCCGATGTTGTATGAAACGGACTTTGTATGAGGTATTACTGTACTTTTTTATTTCTTGTCTGATTTGATTACACCTGTTTCTCCTATAAATTATATCAGCAGAACCACACTTAAAGAGTCGAGTTCTATTATAATCATAATGAAGCTTGCTTGATAGTCAATTTCCTTTACTTCTGATTATCCTCCACTCTCTAGAAACCTCTCAAGATGGATCCTCACATTTCAAATAGCTGGTATGTAGCAACGCGTTTATCTAACTGGTTCTTCTTACACAAACAACCAAGATGTCTGAAATACTACTGTATGCCAGCAGTGAAAAGTATCCAGACTCCAGATGTCATTGGACTACAATTCCCAGTAACCCAAGCCAGCAAGGCTTAAAATTTAACAACTTCCAGAGGGCCACACACTTTCTACCCCCATTACAGACTTACCTTGTAAACAGAGAATGGTCTTTTTGATCCAAGACAATGATGATATCTCCTGGCTCCAACCCAGGCTCTTGGTCTCCTTCACCATGAAAAGTTATTTTCTGACCATCTTTCATTCCTATTGCAGAAACATTACATAAGCAAAACAAACAAAAACAAACCTATGTCCCTGAATTTTTTAAAAAAGTAATTACAACCACACGAGCAGTTTCAATGTAAAATGGGAAAGCAGAATGTTTTCTCATGTTCCCCAAACTGTTCACGTAAAGAATATAACATTATGTTATGTCATTTCCAAAGTCTTTGCAACACTGGTCTGCTTATACACCACCTGCTTTCAACAGCCACTTGGTGGCTAAGTGTTTGAATTAACACCGTGGTAGGCATGCAAATTTCCTATAATACTTTTAGAAGCTAGTTGATACTCACAATTAATGAAACAGAAATATGAAATTTGTTCCTGTTCAAGCTTGTCCTCCTTATGCCATTTACACAAGAGGGTAAATCCTTGGTAACATTCACTGCAGTCAGTTTGATTATCCTTGACCCACTTAGCTAAGCTAAAGCCTGCAGAGTTCAATCACACGGGCCTACATGCATATTGACAAAAATGTCAAAGAACACTTCATGATACCATCAAGTGAATAATCTATCACTTCAACTAATTGAATTAGACCTCAGATCTGATGAGGTCAGCCAGCAGTTAGAACAGGGGTTCTCAACCTTTTTAAAGCCAAGGACCAGATCACCCCCCCCCCCCCGGACTGTGTGCGGGCCAGAATGATGTTCCCTCCACTGCAGTCACCTTTGATGGTGGCGGGACCACCCTGAGCCCACTACACACCAAAAAAAGGCCCCACGCTCCCCTGCTTACTGACCTGGAGGAGCTGCATGGTATAATCAAGGACGACCCCCCCGGCAGCCAAAAGGAACGCCTTTGTGGCCACCGGAAATGCATAATTGGACTTCAATTACCAGAAGTCCAAATCAGCGGAAGTGGACATTTTACAGCGGCACGCCATGTGAGCGCCAATCTACCCCACCCCCGTTGCCGGCTGGACGCGTGTTCCAGTGATTGAAGATGAGTACTCGCGGCGGCGGGGGGCTTGAAGCAGACCTCCGGTTTGTTTTGGGTTGGAACACGCGTTCCAACGCAAAAGCGCGGGGCCACCCTCCAGACCTCCAGTGGGAGAAACGGCCACATGTTTGGCCGCATCTCGCCCCAGAAGGTGAGGGCACCCCCGGGCAACGACGAATCGCACGTAACGACGCAATGCTTGGAACCAAGCTTTGTCGTTGTGCGGGGGTCCATTGTACTCAGTCTTTAATGTTTAAGGATCTCATTAACCAAGAGACCTCCAAAGGCTTTTCAATGGCTTGTCAAGTTCAAGTAACTGAAAATTTCTGGTTGCCCCCTATGACCATGTATCTGTTGGCCTGTTCTCACTGGGCTTTAGAGAAACTAATGCTTTTTTCTACATCTTTTGGTAGACCCACACTTGCAGAAACCTGCACCTTGTTTTTCTTCTTCTTCTGCCATCTCCAAATCTGAATTTATCTATTTATTTAAATTTATATGTCACCCAATCAGGAGAACCAGACTCAGGGCGGCGTACAACAGTAATTGTAAAAACAGATTTTTAAATCCCAAATCGCCCACTCACTTCCCCACCCTACTACCCCCCACCCCAATTAAAAGAAAAGAAATAAAAGGGAATTGGGGGGTGTGTGTGTGTACAACAGTCACTTATGAATATAAGTGATCATCATGGCGATCAGCCATGAAGACTGTCCTGAGAATATAACGCAGCGGCTTTTTATCTGCTGTACCACTGCTCCAGCTCTGCAGGTGCTATGCAGATTTTGCAAAATATTGATTAACAAGATTTACAGACATTAAGCACATTATACACACCTTTATCAATATGGACTTCGAGAATTTTCTTCTCTCTAACAATCTTCCTTCCATTGCAGCTTTTACATCTGTCCTTGGGACTAATGCGTTCTCCATGGCCCTGGCATTCCATACACACAGACTGGATTTGCTGTACCATTCCAGGCCCTATCTGGTGAATCCTTATTTGCATACCTGTCCCTCTGCAATTAAGGCAGCATTCCACTGCACCTTTTTTGCCACCTCGGCCTAGAAAATAAAGAAAATACAGTAAAATCTCGCATAAAGAGCGCCTCGCTTAGATACTAACTCGCTTAAAGAGCAGAATTTTCTCTGAATGGTCACCTCGCTTAACAACTAAAACCAACCAAAAACTCACTTAACAACTAAATCGGGGTTCGCAATCCCTCCCGCCAGAAGTCACAATCGGTCACTTATAATGGTGTTTCGCTTAAAGAGCAATCCCGTGGAATGCACTATGCTCTTTAAGCGAGGTACCACAGTAAAAATAAAACACATGAAAGATTAGGCATTTCTTCTCTAACTTCTCTAAAATGTGTTTTTTTTTTAAAAAAAAATCCCAATAAAAGTTTTTCTTAAATTGCAAAACTATCAGTATACCTTCACATTTATCACAAATCACATTCTTCTGTAGAGCCAGTTTTCGTGTTGCTCCATTGTACAGGTCTTCTAGAGTTACGGACAACTGATGAACAACATTTTTACCTATAAAAAACACATGCCATTGAAGACTAAGGTATATTAAATTCAGTAGAAATTCTCTTGGTTACAATCATCAATATTTTGCTTTTTTGCCACTCTTTGTAACCACTGGATAACTTTAACTGCTATCACTACAGCTGCTGTCATAGTAAGTACAGTAATTTTAAAAGTTTATTTCCAGAAATAATATTGCTTTAACTCAGGGGTTCCCAACCTATAGCACATGGGCCAGATCTGACCCACAAGACCATTTTATGTGGCCCACTGCCACCCTCAGAAGTGGAAGTGTTTACATCAGTCGTAAAACGCATAAAAATGTTGGGAGCCCCTGCTTTAACTGTAAGAGGATGAGAAATATTGAACTTGCTGAGAAAGCAAGACCTGCAATTTTCAGCACATTTATTTGATAAGGGAGCATACAAGTCAACTAAATAGGACATTTCCAAGTAAAAATACTCTGAATCTGGTTGTGCTGCAGCTAGAGACCCATAAGAACACAATACCAATTGTATAATATGAATCATATTTTGCAGTTCACATTTTACCACCCGGCACTTTATAACATAAAACAAACATTTTATTTTAACACTGTTTTTTTGAACTCACTTTGATTTTTTATTACTTAAAAAAGAACAAATTATTACTCCCATGAGTCAGTTCAAAGGAAGCTATACGTTACCTCTCCTTTCTCTTTGCATTCTTCCACCTCCTCCAAAAAACATGTCAAATATATCCATAGGTGATCCAAAGCTGCTTCCAGTACCACCCTCTTTTATGGCTTGCTCACCTCCTTTATCATACAACTCTCTTTTCTTGGAGTCAGAAAGGACTTCATAGGCTTGAGAAATCTGTTTGAACTACAATATTTTAAGAAAAACTTAACCTCTTCATAGTTGTCATTTTGCTGAAAACTACTTTTATTGGTTCTACCATTTACGAACAGCAGCTATTCAAGCAGTAGGAGTTAGCAGCTGTACTCTACATATACTTGGCTTGTTATATATCTGTAAACTTTGTAAACATAATTAAGCATGTCTTTGTGTAGTATTCTTATGGGCTTTATGGGGTACTCTATTAGGAATATTAGCTAGTGCAGTTCTTTAGCCTGAAAACTGAATTAGTTCCTTAGCACGAAAAGAGTAAAGCTATAGAGAGGCATGGAACTTGAGATAAGGCAAGGAATGCACTCTAATAAACAATAAAAAATGTATATATCCCATTAGCCTAGAAGAAAGAATATGTTGTATAGCATATGTAAACAATGTAATATATTTGCAAATACATCAATATGTTTCAGTCATGTATTTCTATGGGCTTTATCACAATTATTGGCTTATGCTGTCTTTCTCAAAATACTTGGCACATCATTATCTTCATTTTTGTATTTACAGTAAATATTTTTCTGATGAAGAATGTATTCAAAAAAAGTTTCTAAATCTGGAGGACATTTTAACTCATGAATAAACTCTAACTCATGAATAAACTCTTTGAAGATAACACAGAAATTATTATTTATTGAAGATATGACTACAATCAGTATAAACATATTGTTGTTGACCCAATACAGACTCAATCAGTTTCCTTATTTTTCTAATTGGCCATCTCTTTATTGACTTTAAGTCATAACTGGCAATAGGTATGTTAATGATTTAAAAAATCAGCCTACTTGTGAGTAGCAATTATAGCAATACTTGGGTTATTATGAGACTTTGAGATTTAAGCTTTTCAACATTTCTGAAAGTAAAGATATGAAATTCAGCCGTTAAGAAATTTTGGATTATACTGCAGCCATGTTTCACCATCCCTGTGTCACTGTAAGAGGTACTTGTACATATTATAAAGGTAAAGAAGTGGCCAAATTCTACAGCCTATCGTTTACCAATATTTATTTATTTGTCACATTTGTATTGCCGCCCACTCGGCAAGCAACTCTGGGCGGCGTACAACAATTACAACATGAACTACATAAATCCGACTAGAGAACTATAAAAAACTTAAAACCAGTGAAATTAAAAAACTTAAAACCAGTAAAATATTATTCTCTCAACACTAACAAGCACTAACCCTACTCGTTTCTAAAGAACATGTCATGTGAATATAATACAGCAGCAAAAATAAAGCAATATCAAAGATGATAATGTGAATCTTTTCAAATTTTGATTAGGGTAATTAGGTCCCCCCACCCATTCTAAGGATAGGATATGTGATTATTTTAAGGAACAGCTACGAGAACACATTCCAGGTTGACAGCAACAATGTCCAACCTTAATGTGACAAATAAAACATTCCACACAAAGGCTGACCACAGGAACCTGGGCATGCACACTTACCTTCTCCCCCTCATTAGGATTCTTATCAGGGTGATATTTCAATGCAAGTTTCCTATAGGCTTTTTTCAGTTCCTCTTGAGAAGCATTGGGCTTGACCCCCAGCACATCGTAATATGTGGTCTCCTTCACCATGGTGCAATCGCTACCTTCAAAGTGAATGACAGAGAAGAATTTTTTAAAAAAATAGGAATGAGAACAGGAAAATCAGATAAACCCCGTAAACCAGCCCACTTACCAGGATTTCATCATCCCCCACCCCCCCAGGAAAAAAAGACCCTCAATAAAGACAATGCACACAGAACAGCCAGATGACTTTGACTTTAAAAGGGAGGATTTGTCCTCTTGGGTTAAGACAGACACCACCCACACC
The DNA here is from genome assembly GCA_035047345.1 of Bradypodion ventrale. Taxonomy (NCBI): domain Eukaryota; kingdom Metazoa; phylum Chordata; class Lepidosauria; order Squamata; family Chamaeleonidae; genus Bradypodion; species Bradypodion ventrale. The sequence continues at coordinate 148,790,943 of JAWDJE010000002.1, forward strand.
TTTGAATGAGCTCATTCTACCATTCCTGCCTTTCCCAATTCCACGTGACAAGGTGGTTGTTCCAGTCCCCCCCCTGTAACAAAAGGACCTCTCCACCTTTTCACTAGTGTGAGAGGAAAACCTTCAGTGCGTTCTTTAAACAAGGCTGCCGGTCCTATCACTCTCACATACGCACACCTGCCTCCTTTCCACCCGATTTTCAAAGATGTCTCCTTCCATCCAGGCCTGGCGGCCAGATGCCTCCCCTCCCCCTTGTTGAGGGCCCTCCCCTTCCTGTCTCCCTTTCGCAACATCCCCTTCTGCGGCCCCCTAACTACCATTTTCCCTCCCTTTCAGGCCTCCCAAGAACAAGGCATGCCTCCCCCCCCCATGTCTAGGCCAGAGACTTTCAACAGCCGAAATGAAGCCACCTTTGGAGGGGACACTCATTCCGTAGTTCCTTCTGCCTGCCTGACTCAAGTGTGAGGAAAGAGAGAAGCCGGCACGACAAGGTGGCCCGTTGCCCACCCGCTTGAGGGTCCCGAAAACACCACAAACTTCGAGGAGGCTCTCTTTCTGTGGACCCCCTCAGGGATGCTGCCTCTTACTACACCCGTGTTTCCCAACCCTTTTTTTCCCCAGACTTCAATTCCCCGAAGCCTAAGTCAATTCTCTTCATGGTATTGGACCAGGCTACTTAAGAGACCCCATCGTCACAAGAAATTCAGCCCGTCCTACCAGGGCAGACAAGAGGGGCTCAGTGGTGGTCCCATCAATGAGAGAGGTACATCTGATTGGGGCCAGGAAGAGAGCCTTCTCCGTGTCTGCCCCAGCCCTGTGGAACCTCCTTCCACCTGAGGTGCGCCTCCAGACGGAACTGCTCCCCTTGAGGAAGATGCTGAAGACATGGTTGTTTCAGCATGGGTGGGGCATGAGTGCCCCCACCTCTCAGGCCCAATGGCTTGTCTAGCAAAGGAGACGGACCTGTCCTGTCTTGGATCTGTTTTAATGGTGGGTGGTGAGGGTTGTTTTTGAATGTTTGCATAGGTTGGGTTTTTTAGCTGTGAATGTTTTTTTAATTGTTTATATTGTATTTTATTTTTATTTTTGTTTTCCCTTTTTCCTCTGTTGTTGTTAGCCGTCCTGAGTGGTGTTTCCCACCAGGAGGGTGGGATATAAATTACATACATACATACATACATACATACATACATACATACATACATACATACATACTGCTCAGCCAATGGACTGACTTAAGGCTTCTGGGAATTGTAGTCCAACCCTCTCCCCCCCCCCCCACCCACAAGGTTGGGAAACATGGGTGTAGTAAAGGCAGCATCCTCGAGGGGGTCCACAGAAAGAGAGCCTCCTTGTGGGGCCTGGGCCCCACGTTGGCAGCCAGTGTCCTACACCTCGCCCACTCTTGTCCCCCACCACGTTTCCTTGGAAGAAGAACCCCCTTCTTTCTTCCTCCCCTTACATTTCCCCTCCACCCTAAAAGGTCCAGCTTTCTCCCCCGCCCGCAAAGGAACCGGTGTGTCAGCTGACCCGGGCCGGCGCGTGCCCTATTGCCTCTCCTCCCATCCCCCTCCGTTGCATTTTTTCCTCTCACATACTGTATACAGCTCCCCTCAAACCCCCCCCCCCCCCCCCACGCATAAAATACACACACATAGACGGTTTAACAAACCGCCGCGCGCCCGCCCGTTTTTTTTTTTTTTTGAATGCGCGCGCGCCGGGTTGAGAGGGGGGAAAAAAACGGCCGTTGAAGGCAGCGCGCGCCCCCCCCCCCCTTTCTTTTTTGTGTCTCGCTCACCGCGCGCCCGCGCTTTCCACCGAAAGAGCCGCGAGCTCGAAGGCGACGTTAGCTGTTTCCCTCACCACACGGCCTCAGTCAAAGCCTCTCTGGGTGGGTCTTTCTTCTCTCTCTCTCTCTCGAGCGCCGAGAAGGCAGCAGCCGAGACTTTTCTGGAAACTTCCGAGAACCCTTGCTTGCTTTCTCAGTCAGCCAGCCTCCCGAGCCGCCGCCACCAGGCAACGAAGTACATCCGGATTCCGGAGAGGTTTTTTTTTTTGTCTTTTCAAGGAAGCCTCGCCCACTCCAGGAAACGGCCGCCTCTTTTTCCAGGCGGTGCCGCATCCCATAGTAGTTTACGGAGCTGAGTCTGTACTTATTCGCCGGCTGTCTGTGGAGGAGGTGCTGCGCTGGTGTGTGTGTTGGGTGGGTTCCCCTGACAACGAGAGCTGTGAAAAGGTAAAGGTCTCCCTTGCTCGAAAGCCAGTCGTATCCGACTCTAGGGTGCAGTGCTCATCTCTGTTTCAAAGCCGAAGAGCCAGCGGTGTCTGCTGCTGTAGACGTTTCCGTGTTCATGTGGCAGTGGCAGGCATGACTAGACACCGGAGGGCATGGAACGCTGTTTCCTTCCCACAGAAGAGGTCCCTCTTTATCTACTTGCAATTTCTTGCTTTCGAACTGCTAGGTTGGCAGGAGCTGGGACAAAGACGTGAGCTTATTCCGTCCTGCAGTACTCGGGAATCGAACTGCTGACCTTCCGCCTCCCAGTCAGCCTCTTAGGCACTTAGGTGTCTTAGGTGACTGCAGTGGCTCAAGTGGTTAAGACGCTGACTGGGAGGCGTAAGGTCAGCAGTTCGATTCCCGAGTACTGCAGGACGGAATGAGCTCCCGTCTTTGTCCCAACTCCTGCCAACCTAGCAGTTCGAAAGCAGGAAATTGCAAGTAGATAAATAGGGACCACTTCGGTAGGAAGGTAAACAGCGTTCCGTGCGCTCCGGTGTTTAGTCATGCTTGCCACATGACCATGGAAACGTCTGCAGCAGTGGACCAGGGGTGCCCAAACTATAGTAAAGGTATAGTAAAGGTATAAAGGTTTCCTTTGCTCGAAAACCAGTCGTATCTGACTAGGGTTCAGTGCTCATCTGTTTCAAAGCCGAAGAGCCAGCGCTGTCTGCTTCTGCAGACGTTTCCGTGGTCATGTGGCAGGCATGACGACACCGGAGCGCACGGAATGCTGTTTACCTTCCCACCGAAGTGGTCTCTATTTATCTACAGTACTTGCAATTTCTTGCTTTCAAACTCCTAGGTTGGCAGGAGCTGGGACAGACGGGAGCTCATTTCGTCCTGCAGTACTCTGGAATCGAACTGCTGACCTTCGGCCTCCCAGTCAGCGTCTTAGCTACTTGAGCCACTGCAGTCCCTGCGCAAACTATACGGGTGCGTTTTACTTCCACTTCCGGGAGCGATGAGTGTGGTGTGGCCTGGATCATGAATTGCTGTCAGGGGCTGGATCAGGCTCGGGGACCGTAGTTTGGCCATCCCCTGGTTTAAGCACAGAAAATGGCAGCCTAAAATCTATCTCACTCTGTTGCAACACATTGCAAGGCTGCGTTTTACTTCCGCTTCTGGTGGGAGGAACCACATGACCAGCACACTGAACTATGTGACCAAGCCCATGGACCATAATGTTTGGGCACCCTCTGGAGTAGACCATACTCTCAGCGATTCAATGCTGAGTGTCAGGCAGTGGTTAACTAACCTCACAACCCTGAGGAATAACAGTTGGGTGCCAGAGTCCACAGGGAAGGGTGATGGTCCCAAAGTGGATTAAATCCCACTTGAATCCATCTTGATGGAGCGCAGAAGCTTCATCAATACTGGCCTGGGCTGATGAGAACTTTGTGGGCCAAAAGGGCTCAGGACCAGAAAGTGACTCACGAAGCTGGATCAGCGGTATGGGTGTCATGCTCTGATGTGGAAGTCAGATGAAAGGCCACTACATTATATTCTCAGGACACTCTTCATGACTGATCACTATGATGATCACCAATATTCAGACACAGCAGAATAATATAATAAAAACATCCTAACTTATCTGTTACCTCTGTACCTGATGTGTATAAATGTATGCCATAAAGTCTCACTACTATGTCTGATGAAGTGGACTTGATCGACGAAAGCTAACATTAAAAAGCAGCTGTCTTTAAAGTCCCACAATGTTTTTATTTTTGTTTTGTTTACTCTCTGATATGCTTGAGACAACCGGTTTCCACACACTCCCAAAAGTTCATTGCCCGACTATTGTTTTAATGTTTCCTTGCGGCCTTTCACTTGAGCCCTTAACACACAAAGATGTCCCAGTATGACGATAAGCCTGCAGGTAAGTCCTGTGCAAAATTCCAGTATCAATGAAATAAACGGTTTTTTAAAAAAATTATTCATTTTTATTCAGGGCGGGGCTGCAGTGACTTAATGGTTAAGACACTGAACTTGGCGACTGGAAGGTCAGCTTGACAAGACCCGAGGGCTGCACGATGTGAGCTCCTATCTCTGTCCCAGTTCTTGCCAACCTAGCAGTTGGAAAGCAAGAAATTGCAAGGAGATAAACAGGAACCAGTTCATTGGGAAAGGTAACAACGTTCCATGCCCTCTGGCGTCTAAAGTAATCATGCCTGCCACGTGTCCATGGAAACGTCTGCAGACACAAACAGCGCTGGCTCTTTGGCTGTAAATGGAAATGAGCACTGAACCCTAGAATTGGATACAACTGGCTTTCGAGCAAGGGAGACCGTTTATTCAGGAGGTTTACACACAATACCTGCCACTCCTTCAGCTTCCTCAGCCGAACCTTCCCTTCCCCCATCATCCCACTCCCCTCCGATCCGAACACACACAATAAGGTCCCACGAGACCGGCACCGGCGGGTTCCCGAGTGAGGCTGGGAATGGGTTGCTAAGGGGTGGGCACGCTGGTCGCCCGAGGAAGTGAAGAGAGATGGTTTGATTGGTCTCGCCGAAGCAGAGCGAGCGGGGATTGGCTGCGGAAATTCGGCTGAGGCGGGCCGTAATGGCCGCGTGGTGGAGGAGGTGAGCGGGAGCGCGTGGACTGGGGAGGGCGAAGGAGAGCCGCCTCCGCCCGCCCTCCCGCCTCGGAAGACCCTGAAGGGCGCGGAATAATAAGGGCTTTAGGGCAGGGTTTCTCAACCATGGGCTCCCAGATGTTCTTGGACTTCAATTCCCAGAAGCCCTGATCAGCAGGAGTGCTGACGTGGGCTTCTGGGAATTGAAGTCCAAGAACACCTGGAGTGCCAAGGTTGAAAAACCCTGCTTTAGGGAGAAAGAGACAGATCGTGGAAGCGGGAGGGCGTGAAGGATGGCGACTTTAAGGTAAAGGTTTCCCTTGCTCGAAAGCCAATCGTATCCGACTCTAGGGTGCAGTGCTCATCTCTGTTTCTAAGCCGAAGAGCCAGCGCTGTCTGCTTCTGCAGACGTTTCTGTGGTCATGTGGCAGGCATGACTAGACACCGGAGTGCACGGAACGCTGTTAGCTTCCCACCGAAGTGGTCCCTATTTATCTACTTGCAATTTCTTGCTTTCGAACTGCTAGGTTGGCAGGAGCTGGGATGAAGACGGGAGCTCATTTCCATCCTGCAGTATTTTTTTTTTTGTTGAAAAAAACGATAGCCGTGCCAGCCTGTGTTTCAAGCATATCAGAGAGAAAATGAAGCACAAAAACAAAACAAAGAACGTTGTGGCACTTTAAAAACTAACTACTGTGTTTTAATGTTAGCTTTTGTTGCACTTTCGTGGATCAAGTCCACTTCAACAGGCATAAGGTGCCACAACGTCCCTTGTCTTTTTGTTTGTTTGTTTGTTTCATTTACTCTGATAAGTTTAGGATTGCGTCCTCTTATGGCCTTGTGCAAATAGTTGTGTTATATGTTCTTATGAGGTTGTGGTGTTATCATAACTATCATAGGGGTAATAAGCCTCTTTCTGCAAGTAGTACAGTATCTTATTTCTAAACAGAAATGACAAGCTTCCAGCCTGGTTGAGACCTGCGCTTGGTTCTGAGCTTGCAGCTTAAGCTTTTTTTATCTGTGAGAAAATGCAATGCTTTGTGTGTGGGATCTATTTCTGGCAAATTTACAGGGTTGTGTTTTGTTTTGTTTTTGTTTTTTTGTAGTTTATTTCTGGTGAATGTTAACAGGATCAGTCTGTCCTGGAATTTGAAGGTAAATACACTTGCAATGTTATCGTTTCAGTAGTATGAGTTAATTGACCATAAGACACTGCAAGTCTGCAACCAGTTGCAAGCTGCTGCATGGTTCAGAATTCTGTTCAAGTGTAGATCAGACTCATTTTTTTTTTAATTCTGGTAGATTTTGTACTACTTTGAAGCTGAAGAAGTAGTTAGTAGTTACGAAGAAAGAGCTGTGCTTCAGCCTTATCTTTGTGTTCCTAAAAGAAAGGACCCAATAGTAGTTACTCGCTGAGAAAGGGAATGAGCTTCATATGAAAAAGTGGTGAATTGAATCCCCCAGGTTCATATAAAAGTGAAAGAAGCCTCTTACACAAGCAAGTCTGATACAATTTTCTGAATTTTACATACCATAAATCAAATTAATCTGTATCCTCTCAGTCCAGAAAAGGCTGCTATCCATAAGTAATTTGGAGAAGCTCTGTTAATGTGAATTGTAAAAATCGATTCTAGATGATGCATTTTCCCTTACATTTGCTTACTTAGGAGTAAACCCGTTTGAATTCAGTGCTGTGGGGAGTGGAAGCGGCTGTTACCCATGACATGGGCCTTAAGTTTTATGTAATTTACCATCTTTGTCTGTAAAACGCTTTGGGTCACCAATAGGTGAGGAAAACGGTATAAAAATATACTAAATAAATAAATAAATTTATGATTTCAAGTAGAATGCAGTTCCTTACAGGCACATTCATTAGACCCATGATTTTAAATGCATTCCATATACACACTTGTGTACATAGCCCTGTAGTCTCCATGGCCAATAGTAGGAAGCCAAACTTAGAGCCTCAGCAACTAAATATGCAGGTGATATGGGTTGTGCCTATTGCAGGGAAATAGTTTCCCTAGTTCTGTTGGAGGGGGATTATATTAAGTAACTCAGCATCCTTTAAAGTTAGGGCTAAACAGCCTTAAAATAACAGATGTTAAGGTAAATGAGAGTTTTCTGTAGGTTATCCGCTGTATAATGAATATATAAAAGAAACTGCTTCGTTAGTCAATCTAATCTTCAGGCTGAGGAACTGCATTTTTATTTCCTCAGAGCCTCCAAACAAATCTTAAGTCTACTTACATATTTCTGCATAATGTGACTTTGGTAGACTTTTGTTCATGCAGTGGAGCCTTGGTTAATGTAATTAATGCGTTCTCCGGGACGTTTCTTACAGCGCTAATTACTTTAACTGAATTTCCCATAGAAATACATTGAATGCAATTTCCCATAGGAATGCATTCAAAACCAAAATATATTAACCAAAATGCAGTTTCCCATAAAAATGCATTCAAAACCAGTTTATCCATTCCGAAATTTTTTTATGTAAACCGAGCTATTATTTTCTGTGGATTTCCTTTTGTTATGCGATTTGTATATTAACCAAGCCGTTTGTTAGCTGAGTTTCCGCTATATACTGTTTGAAAATGTTGCATCTTAAAGTAATTTCTGACCTTACAAAATTTTTGTGTCCTTTTAAGTCATGCTCTTTTTCATTTTATGTCCGCAGATTGAATTCTAAAGATTAAGCTAAGACCCACATCTACGTACAGTACTCTGGAAGACTATGGCAGATTTTGTGAATAACCTGTGGACCATTTTCCTCAGTTAATTCTAAGTGTTCTTCATTAAAATAGATTTTTTACTCCTGAGAAGAATGAATCTTTGCTGGCTAGTGAGCAAAGATAGAAGCTGTCAACGAATTAAATTGCCACACTTAGAAATAGTGGTGATAGGGCGTGGCCCTGAAACAGAGATAACAGACAAGAAGTGTTCACGAAGACAAGGTAAAGTAGAAATTAAGGTTGTTGACATCACATAACAATGAGGTAGTTTAGTGGCTAAAAGGCTTGATCAGGAAGGGCCTGGTTAGAAACCAACCCTGCTAAACTGGGATAGGCAACTGTGTTCCTCCAGAAGTCTTATAGTCTGTAATTCTCAGTATCCCAAACCAGAATTACCAGTGGTAAGGGATTATGGAAAATGTAGCATAAAGCATCTAGACTAGAGGATCCCAGGTTCACCTTTTATATCCTAGCTTCAGCCAGTGACTAAGCACTAAGCAATCAGTCTCTCACCTGCAAGTACAGAGATAATAATATAGTTGTTGCCTGGAATACAACGGCCCTATGTGTTGCCATACATTTGGTTTACAGTTGGGTTTAAATCTTGCATCAAGGAAGATTGTATTGCAACATAATAATAGTTGCATTGATACATTTAAAAATGTAAGTAGTACCGTGGTATCTCGCATAACGAACACATCGTATAGCGAAAAATGTGCACAATGAAGTGTTTGTTATGCAATGGCGATACCCCGCATAATGAATTTTTCCCCCGTTATGCGGGGTTTTTGGTAACCGGGATATACCCACTTAATAGGAACCCCGGTTAACAAACCACCACCACCCGGTTATGTGGGGCATCTCCTATAGGGAACCGCATTAAAAAAAATCGCATAGTGAAGAGCTCCGTAGAACAGAGTTTTTTTGTTATGCAAGGTTCTACTGTATAATATTCTTTGAAAGTAGGAACATTTTTGTATACTTGTAACAAATCTTTTTTGCACAGCAAGGGTAGGAAATTTGTGGCTGCACAGACTCCATGCTAGCAATTGTGAGGGCTAATGGGAGTTGGAGTCCAAGAACATCTGGACTTTCATAGATTCTTGGTTCTAGACGCCTGATTGTTCACTGCTTCAAGGTTATTTCCAGTTGTATTACGCTACAGCCTCTTTTTAATGGTTTTTGAATCAGGATGTGGTAGTGGAATGACCGTAAAGGTCAATATGAAAAAAATAAATACTGTATATGTATATTTAGTAGAATGCTTAATCTTTACCTATAAGAAGGGGGTTGGGCCGTGCGTGTCTGGCATGCGCGGCCACACCCGGCCCAACCATCCTGTACCAAGCCAGCCACACCTTAAGACTCTGTGAGCATCGCCGCAAGGGTCCGGACACCGAGAGTGGGGTACCCGCCCCACGAACACGAACAAAAAAAAACCCCTACACTTCCCAGCGTCCTCTGCACCACGCAACCCCTCAGCCAATCAGGCTGAAGGACGCGAATGCGGAGGAGGCTGGGAAAGCGGCGCATGCTTAAAAATAACGGCCAACATGTCCAGAAGACAAAGGTCAAGAACAGCTATTGCCTTCTACAGAGAGCGGGGCCGGAAAACTTCGGCTCCCGCCTACCGAGGAAAACGAACCACTTCCCTCCGGAAGACAAAGGCTGAGAACGGCGCTCTGTTCTTGGCCTCCATCTCCCGAAGGGAAGCCATCGCCTTCCACAGAGGGCGGGGTCCAGAAGCTTCGACCCTCGCCCACCGAGGAAAACGAACCACTTTCCTCCGGGAGACCAGAGGCTGAGAATGGCGCTCTGTTCTCGGCCTCCGTCTCCCGGAGTGAAGACAACACCTTCCACGGAGGGCGGGGGCCGGAAGCTTCGGCCCTCGCCCACCGAAGAAAACGAACCACTTCCCTCCAGGAGACAGAGGCCGAGAACGGCGCTCCGTTCTCGGCCTCCGTCTCCCGAAGAGAAGACAACGCCTTCCACAGAGGACAGGGGCTTTGGCCCTCGCCCACTGAGGAAAACCGCTTCTCTCCGGGAGATGGAGGCCGAGAACAGAGTGCCGTTCTCGGCCCCCCTCTCCTGGAGGGAAACCATCGCCTTCCGGCTTTGGTGAGGTTACGGGAAGGAGGGGGAGCCCTTCTTCTCTCTGCCGCCTCGGGGACAAAGGCCGGTGGCTTCGCCCATACCTGTCGGAGAAATCCACCCCCTTCTCTTGACAGGCAAAGGCTGAATGCGGAGCTCCCCCGTTCTCTCTCTCTCTCTCTCTCTCTATGTGTGCACGTGCACCCCCAAAAAAACCCATCCCTACCACCAACACACACAATATACCTGCCTGGCAAGGCCGGGCAAAAAATGCTAGTCACATAATAAATTTGGCTAGCCTTAGTGGGTAATAGCTGTAACTCCAACATAATCAGCAACATCTACTAGTTTAAAATCTAACTGCTCAGTTTTACATGTATGTAACTTATAGAGCTTGAGAGTGGTGGCTGAAACTGGAAGATTCCTAGTGTGTGTGTACCAGCACAGTTTTGGAAAGCATTGTTTGGCATTTTCCAAACAAAAAACAAGGAATCTTATTATTATTTTTTGGCCTTGCCTTGCCTACCTGCCAAGAACAGGCAACAATGTAAAAACTGTCCTTAGTAAATAGGGGCAGGTACATACTGTGAGGTGGCACTATACACTTATACACTTTCGTAAAGAATGGTTGCATTTGCAGCAGTAGTTTTCTTTTGTATGTCTGTAGCTCCATGATAGTTTTCTGGTTGCATTTATTTTCTGGCATGGTAGACTTTGATTTTTCGGGTTAGAGAAGAAGTTAGTGGATGCTTGATATTTTAAAACAGGTTTAATGAAGTTGCAATACATCATCAAGTGTTTTTGGTTTGGAAATAACCTATCCCCCCCCCCCCCCCCCCCCCGCGCTTGTTACTTCCTGCCCATTTCCTTTGCTAACAAGGTGTAATACTCTGTTGTTGTTTTTCAGTGCAGTTAAAAGCAGATTGTAACAAAGGATATGTCATGGTTAAACAGGTATGTCTTTTCTTCCCCACACAAACATTGCAGAATGCTGCCTTAGCAGTTTATAAAATTTGGACGGAAGGGTAAAATATGTATGTTCTGTGATAACTAATCTTTGGTATGCAGTTATAAACAGGGCTTTGGGATGATGCTACTTCTAAAGGCTTGCAAAGCACTTGATAAACATATAAAATTACAAGTGTGAAGCTCTGGTAAATTACATAAGGGAAAACAGCTTGAAAAGTAGCAGTTTATTTTGAAAGGTATTCCATTGTTTTCAAATGTTTAAAAACAAACAGGGCTGCATATATTTCACACCTGGAGAATCTGTTGTCCTCAGACTCCATTTTCACATTTCTGAAAAACAACTTTTGTGACTATAGAAAAAAAATATTTTGATGGTATTGTGAACTAGAGAAATAAGATTTAAATTTTATATTTGAAATATAGATAGATAGATAGATAGATAGATAGATAAATCTTTATTGTCATTGTCCTGCACAGAACAACGAGATTGGGAGAAAAAAACACTTAACAACCTAACAAAACCTAAACAAAACACAATATAAGCACCTTCCTAATTGATTTAAATATAGGTCTGTTAGAATTCAAATTAATTTAAATATCACGGTTCTTAATATGTATCATAATAAAAAATTGGTACCTTCATAGCAGAATTCTTTAAGGAAAGCCACTGATTTTATCCAGATTTAAATGTACAGTATAATGTGACTGCAGAATTGTGAGGTTACTGTTAGCTACACCTCTGCCTTGGATCTTCTGGTGGAAAAATATTTTTTTATTTTTTATTTATTTAATATATTTGCATACCACTCTGGCTGGTATACAACTTCAAAACACGACAGCATCAGTTAACAAATTTTCAAAAAATAATAGTAGTAATAACATATCCCACGGTGATGACTATAAAAATAAAGAAAAAACTTTTGGTCCACTAAGAATGTTATATTGATTGTATAGTGGCAAACCCAAGAGCCAATCTAAGTTGCTGTCTTGATTAGGTGACATCGCTTTCCAAAAGGTTCATAACATACTTGGGAAGGATGAAAACCCTTCACTTACAATCCTGGCCATAGTCAGATTTCTCTTGGATAGCTAAATGTAACATAGGTAAATTCTGTTCTTGCCTTATTCTAGGCTCAGCTTTCTTGTTGCTATATTAGGTTTCTCTTCCATTCCCACAGCTGTGCTAGGTCATTGCCTAGACAACTAAGGTAAGTTAGACCAGTCGTGACCTGGAGGAATGAGGCTTTGGGGAATGAAAGCATTGCTTCTTTCCTATTTTCAAGAGTAAAAAAGAAAAGACTGAAAGGAGCTTGCTTGTCTTAGCATATATTTCTGTTCTGCTTGATTTAATAAAAAAAGAATGGAAGCACTTTGAATTTTGTTCCAGGTATCTTTCAATGCAGAGTGGAAGGGGAAATCTTGGTTTTTAGTAAAGAAGCAACAGTTTGTAAAAAGACAAGCCATATTTTTCTTCTGTTTCCTGTGTGCCTTGTTCCCGAAAATCCAGTGAGCTGGTCTATTTTAATACATGTGACAATCAACAGTACAGCCTCCAATTGAATTGGAATAAACTGCATCAGCTAGAATTGACTTTGTTACCTTATGTTTTGCTGCTTTTTATAGCTTCATGAAGAGCTTAATCAGTTTTGTGGGGTTTTTTTTTTGCCAACCTGGCACAAGAATATTCTCTTCCTCCTGTTAATTTTTAACATTCTTCAAAGTTAACAGCAGTCTGAGAACTATGGTTAAATAAGCAGACTTCCTCTAGTATTCTCTGGGGCATACCTGTCAAGTTTCGGGAAATTTCTGTCAAACCCCCATATTTTACACTTTCCCGCCGTCATCCCGTATTAGTTAGACTGCAATTAGACTGGAGGCCAGCACAGGATAAGCATAGCTGTCCAGTTTCCTATTTTGGCCGGGAAACTTCCCTTATTTGACAGAAATTTCCTGAAACTTGACAGGTATGCTCTGGGGGTGGATATGATCTGTGGCGCTGGAGAGAAATTACCCAGTATTGTATCAGACAGAGATCTGCCAGAGTTGGACTGATTCTCCCCCACTGACTCATGCATTCAAACCCACATTGCTTTGGAGTGGGGTTCTCCTCTAAAGAGGCTTTGCTGGAGAGGACAGGTGACTAATAAATAGAAGAAGAGACCAGAAACCTTTCCTATCTGGAATTGTTTGTGTTAAAACTTCTGTGAACTTCCTTATATGACTTATCTTAGGATCCAAACCAGTGTTTCTGCTGTACGTTTCTTACTGATATAGCTAGATCTTGTTTTAGAAAGTAGACTTGTAAAGGCATTCAGCCCATTTCTATTATAGTCTACTTCTTGTTCTGCCATATCCGAATCCGAATCCAGTATTGGCAATCCTCATGATCAGCCATGAAGAGTGTCCTGAGAATATAATGCAGTGACCTTTCATCTGCCTTCTGCATCATAGCATGACACTGATCCAGTTCCGTGAGTCACTTTCTGGTCCTGAGCCCTTTTGGCACACAAAGTCCTCATCAGCCCCAGGCTAGTATTGATGAAGCTGCTACCCTTCATCAAGATGGATTCAAGTGGGATTTAATCCACTTGGAGACCATCACCCTTTCCTCTGGACTTCAGTACCCAAGCTCTTCGCCCTCAGGGTTGCCTGGTTAGTTATCTGCTGCCTGACGCTCAGCATTGAATCGCTGGCAGTATGGTCTACTCCTGGGGTTCCCAATCTTTTCAAGCCAGGGGCTGGGTCACGCTCTCTCAATCAGCTTCAAGGGCTGGATGGCCATTTTGCCCTGCCTGCACAATAGGGGTGGCCATTTTGTCCCAACAGTTTCAAAGGGGGTGGCCATTTTGTTTCTCAAATGCCCTTAGAGGGCCCACATGAAATGGCACTTTGGTCTGGGTCCAGCCCATGGACCTTAGGTTGGGAACCCCTGGTTTACTCTATTACCATAGCAGGATAACCTGATAAAATAAATCCATAACAATTGGGACTATTTTAATTAATACGTTGTGCCACAGCATCCTTCCAGGGATGCTGGCTTTCTGGGTATATTGGTCTTGGCATGGCGACTAAAGCTAATGATGCTAGTTTTTGTTTTGTTTTGGCTTCAAAGATAGGAGTCAACCCAACCAGTATTGACCTCACAGATATTGGCAAGGACCGGGAAATTAAGCTGAAGCCAGGACAAATTCTCCACATTGTCAATAAGCAATACCCATACACTGTGCAGTTCTTGGAGGAAAAAAGTGTGCGTGCTGATCAGAAGAAAGCAGAAGAAACCAGAAGTGAAAAAAGGCCAAAAGATGAATCCGAAAATTGCATTGTGGAAAGTATCTCAGGAAAACGTGCTAAAATGGAGCAGCAAGACTCTGGTTCATGTTACAAATTAAGTGACAGCAATAGTACCAGTTTATCATGTGAAAGCTCTTCAAGCAAAAAGGTGAGCCCATGTAATGATGATGGCAATGGATCTGGGAGTACAGGAAGGTAGAATTTGTAGTAGAAGAAGCTCAATTCTGAAGTCTGAATGATTTTGCTGACTCAAGTGGTTAAGATGCTGAACTTGACAACTGGAAGGTCAGCAGGTCAAGACCCGAGTATTGCACAACAGAATGTCATAAGCTCCCGTCTCTGTCCCAGCTCCTGCCAAACTAGCAGTTTGAAAGCAAGAAATTGCAAGTAGATAAATAGGGACCACTTCAGTAAACAGTGTTCTGTTTGCATGGAAATGTCTGCAGATGCAGACAGCGCTGGCTCTTTGACTATAAACAGAGATAAGCCCTGAACCCTAGAGTCAGATATGACTGGCTTTGGAGCAAGGGTGACCTTTAAATTGGCCAAGGGTAAAATCTAACACCACATCAGGAGAGCTTCACTGACATGATGGGGCTTCCTCTTCTTCCGAAGTAGCCCCTTTGCCCACTTTTGTCCAGATCTAGCCTGGAGTGTCCCTCTGTCCCACAGCAGTCAATGTGGAGGATTGCAGAGGGTTGTAGGAAAGACCATTGCTACATCTCTTTTCTACTGAAAGATGCCACGTGGTCAGTGTTGTTGTGGCTGTTGCATTTATGCGCAATCAGTCTGCTTCCAACCAATGACACTATTATAAATTAAGTGACTTCTTAAAGCATGAGTTCTCAACCTTTTAAAGCCGGGAGCTGGGTCACATTCCCTCAGCTTCGGGGGCTGGACAGCCATTTTGCCCTTCCTCCACCACATGGCACTTTCTGGTGTGGTGGAGGCGGTGGGGGGCCACGTGAAATGGTGCCATGGGCTGCATCTGGCCTGTGGGCTGTAGGTTGAAAATCTCTGTCTTAAAAGATCTATTGGTCACATAGCTGCTCAGTACTTGCAAAATAAAAGTGATGGCTTGCTCCAAGGAATCTACCTATACAAGCTTCCTCTTTTCCTATTGCCTTCAGATTTTCTCTGCATTACTGTCTTTTCAGTGAGTCTTGTCTTTTTAATTATAATGTTATCAGTGGGAGGTGAAGCTGATACCACTACGGTATTGATACATTTGCAATGTAGATACTCTTTAATTGTTCCTGATTTGGGGAGCTTGTGAGGAATGTCTGTACCAAAAGCTGCAAATGAGAGAAAGAAACCGTTTGAGGCAGGAGTATCTTTCAAGTCACTTTTACTGCAAGAATACGAAGGAATGAAGAAATAACATATGTATCATCAAAACTGTTCTGGTATTGCTAGTTTTTCAAAATAATTTTTCTTCATCAGGATATAATCTTAAGTATTTTTCTGTAGACAATAGATTGAAAACAAAATCATACACTCTGACAACACATTATAGTTTGGCTGTGAGCCTTAAACCAAGATACCTAACCATAATACATACCAAAATTATTTCTCATGAATACATCACTTGACACACAATATATATTGCAAACATTGTACCATATGTTTTAATGTCTTTAAGCTCATCGTGATAGGATGTACTCCTCCCTGAAGCGAGTAGATGCATAAAAAACTTGGTATGTATTATGTTTAGATATCTTGGTTTAATGTGTTGTCAGAGTGTATGATTTTGTTTTCATTCTACTGTCTACAGAAAAATACTTAAGATTATATCCTGACGAAGAAAAATTATTTTGAAAAACTGACAATACCGGAACAGTTTTGATGATAGATATGTTATTGCTTCACTCCTTTGCATTCTTGCAGTAAAAGAGACTTGAAAGATACTCCTGCCTCAAACGGTTTCTTTCTCGCATTTGCATCTGGCCCTATTTTTGTGTATGCCAAAAGCTGGCCTGATGGCTGACTACTGGATAGAGGGAGCAAGAGAAAAGCACGCTGGTGGATAAGTTACATTCTGAGTTGCATCACTGATGAGAGCCAGGTGGCATTCAAATTGCTGCTAGCTCTTTGTGAAATGCTGCATATTGAGCTGTATTGCCTGCTGTTCTCATGAACAACTTCTGAGGTATAACCGATGTGCATTGCCAAATGGTATTCAGAATCCTGAGTAGATCCTGAATCCATTCTAAAGGTTCTTGCAATGTGACTGAGTGGCTATAGGCTAGAGTAGTCTTGAAGAACCATGAATTGTACATTGCTGAGTTCATTGGAATTGATTTCAATATAGCTTTGTGTTTTAGCATCTTTTGTCTGTATCTTAGGAGTATTGGAAGCAAGGTCTGAAGGTTTCCATGAAAAATCCCGACTTGCAGGTAAGGGTTTTGTGTTTCCCTTGGTTCAGGCTTTTGCTTTATATATAACAAATACTTCACGACGCTAATATCAGTATAAGAGTATAATTTAATTATACACTTTTCTGTTTCTCCGATAGATTTATAAGGATGAGAAGGCTGTAGTTATAAAGGACAAATATCCAAAGGCTCGCTATCATTGGTTAGTGTTGCCATGGGAGTCTGTTCCCTCCCTGAGTGCTGTGACTCAGAAGCACCTGGAACTGCTGGAACATTTGCATGTAGTTGGAGAAAAGATAATCCAGCAGTGCTCTGAGAAAGAGCGACTGAGCGTCAGACTGGGCTATCATGCAGTTCCCAGCATGAGGTAAGGTGTGCTTGTGTTCAAAAAGGGGTTTTGAAATTAAATTTTTTAGTGACAAGCAGATGCCCTGCCTTGTTTGGTCAGAGGCCAGGTGGAAAGAATGCTTGCCACCGTTTGCGTAATCATCATTGGGAGGAGGCCAATTTTAATATTTGTCTTCTATTTCTTCATAGTGGTAAATGTGTGGGGTACAGATGTATGAACTGCAATTCCGCTTGCTCTAGTCAGCAGAGGCCAGTGATGACGAACCTTTTAGAGACCGAGTGCCCAAACTGCAACCCAAAGCCCACTTATTTATTGCAAAGTGCCAACACAACAACAGGAGAGGGAGGAAGCACTCCCATTGGGCTGCTGGGCAGTGGGGTGGGGCAAACTCTGTGCTGGGGGAAGGGAGGAAGCGCTCCCATTGGGCTGCTGGGCAGAGGAGTAGGGCTAACTCTGCAGGGGTGACCACATGGGTGTCCACAGAGAGAGCTCCGAGTGCCACCTCTGGCACACGTGCCATAGGTTTGCCACCACTGGCATAGGCCGCTGTGGGATGCCAGTCTGGTGGTCTCTAGAACGCTGCAAGTGGCTCCCCAGATAATAAATGGTGCTGTGCATTATAATAATAATGATTTGTGTGCTGCCAAGTTGATTCTAACTTACGGCAAATCTTTCCCGGGTTTTCTAGGTAGAGAACACGGATTTAGTTTACCACTCCCCCCTTTTTTTTGAGGGGGGGAGGGGGGGATGCCCTGGAGACTGAACAGCTTGCAAATGACTATGCAGGCTGGCTCTTCTCCCTGGAGGCACAGAAGGAAATCAAGTTTACAACTCCTGGCTCTGCAGCGATACCAAAACCACTATACAGCCAGTGTACGCGATAAAGTAGCACTATAAATAATTACTCACTAATTATTTCCAGGGTTTTCTAGATCTAGAATACTCAGTAGTTGACTGCTTCCTTCTTTTGAAGTTGACCTGGGCTGTATAGGTTTGCTCATGAATACACAGAGTGGCTCATCCGCTTAGAGCAGCGTTTCCCAATCTTTATATTATTATTTTTTGGACTTCAATTCCCAGAAGCCTAAGTCAATTCCTCAAAGCACTGTTCAGCCAATGTACTGGATTAGGCTTCTGGGAATTGAAGTCCAAAAGCCAAAGGTTGGGAACATACTGCCTTAAAGGCACAGTGGGGAATTGAGCCACGCCACAATCATGTACCCAACTCACTGAGCTGTGCAGCCAGTTACAGTGCAGCTACATGGAGCATTTGTTTTGTTCTGTTTTTGTGCTTCTCAGTCATCTACATCTTCACGTCATCAGCCAGGATTTTGATTCTGAGCAGCTCAAAACCAAGAAGCACTGGAATTCTTTTACAACAAAATATTTTATAGACTCCAAAGGTAATACTTTAGGCCATCTCTTGAACTTACAGGTAGTAGTACGTACATTCGTGTTTGCTTGGGTTTCAGTATTTGATTTTTCCATGTAACTTAAGAGTCAACATAACGATGAGAACAGCATGTTTGTTTGTTTGTTTAAGCACAAGTGTGTGCCGTTCACAGTTAAAGCTTGTGAGGTAGAGGTGCAAGTCTCGTTTTAATATTAAGAAGATGCGGGATGTCATTTTAAACCAGTGTTTCCCAACCTTTGTTTTTTTGGGATGCCTAAGTCAATCCCCCAAGCACTGATCAGTCAATGTACTGACTTACAGGGAATTGAAGTCCCCCTCCCCATGGGGCATGTGCCCCACATTGGGAATCATTGCTTTAGATACCCTTCTCCCAAATATTCACAGTACTAACGATGTGGAATAGAATGGAGATAGTATAGTGTTCCTTCCACCCGTTTGCCTTTTAAGAAGATACTTAACCCCATCCTTTTACTTGTGGAAAGGATAGCGGTGGCTCAAGTGTTTTAAGACACTGAACTTGCTGACTGGAAGGTCAGAGTTCGATTCCCAGGCACTGCATGACGGAGTGAGCTCCCGTCTCTGTCCTAGCTCCTGCCAACCTAGCAGTTCGAAAGCAAGAAATTGCAAGTAGATAAATAGGTACCACTTCATTGGGAAGGTAAACAGCATTCGCACTCCGGTGTCTAGTCATGCCTGCCACATGACCACAAAAACATCTGCAGACACAGACAACGCTGGCTGTTTGGCTATAAACAGATGAGCACTGAACCCTAGAGTTAGATACGACTGTCTTTACTTATTGAGAGGCCAGCCAGACATAAATAAAAGTCTGTGGCTGTCATGTCTAATTTGATCTGCTTTCTAGGATTATTCTACAACAGGGGTTTGGTCCTTGCATATTTTGATATACAGTATATGCAGTCATTGGAGTGAGAGGTATCCACTCGATCAGTGTTAACTCCCTTAATTTATTCCAAAGAATCCTGAGGACTAGAGCTTGGTGAGAGTGTTTTGAACGATTAAAAATCTGTGGCACACTCAATTAATTTGAATCCACAGTTTTTAGAGTAGAGAAAAACGAGGTGCAGGAGGAGTCCTGATGAGTCATTCCATTATTTCTTGACTGTAACACTTTGCAATGCAATTTGCTTCCATCAGTTTTTGGGAGAATGGGTATTGGTTAGTATGGATAACACAGAGGCTTGCTGCCACTAAAACAAAATTGCTCAGCCTTCTGTGCAAATATCTAAATGTACAGATCTTTGATAAAATACAATAAAGCAAAAGAAATAAGAAAATAGACAAAGTATTTGCTTTTCTTCAGAAGACTGTGACTGGGAACACCATAGGCTAGACCTGCAGTGATGGCTAACCTTGGCACTCCAGCTGTTCTGGAACTTCAGTTCTCGGAAGACCTGAATATCAGGAGTGCCGACATGAGGTTCTGGGTAATTGAAGTCCAAGAACAGCTGGGGTGCCAAGGTTAGCCACCAAGGAGGATAACTGACTGTTATAAGAAAGCCTTGCTTCTCTGGGTTGCCACAAAGTTTCATCAGCGATCTTAAATCGTTTGCGTCTGTACACAAGTTTACTGTTCTGGGTTTGCCTCCTGATTTGGAGAATAGTGACTAATAAAGCAAAATGAAGAATTAATTATTAGGGCCTACTGAAGGTGGGTTATTCAATCATATCAGAGAATAAACAAAACAACAAAAATGTTGTGGCACTTTAACTACTGTTAGTCTTTAAAGTGCCATGTTCTTCATCTTTTTGTTTTGTTTACTCTCTTGATTTCTAGATCAGTTAGCTGAAGTAGAAGCAAATGTTTTGGTAAGCATAAACGTGGTGCAAAAGAGTTAAGACTAACTGTTCTTCCATTTGGTCATGTAAAG
Source organism: Bradypodion ventrale (assembly GCA_035047345.1). Taxonomy (NCBI): domain Eukaryota; kingdom Metazoa; phylum Chordata; class Lepidosauria; order Squamata; family Chamaeleonidae; genus Bradypodion; species Bradypodion ventrale. Next base: position 148,810,912 of record JAWDJE010000002.1, read on the forward strand.
TCTAGCCAGGTAAGCATGTGTCTCATGCTTAACAACATAGATGTGGCTGAACCTGTCTTCTCAGATACATTAAGTCTATTCCGGCCTCCATTCCCATTCAGATGTGATTGAGATGGTGAAGAAGAACGGAAGAGTCACTGTAGACAAAGAGTCTCCCCAACTCTTGAAACTGCCTCTGAAGTGCCATGTGTGCAAACAGCAGCTGCAGACCATGCCTCAGTTGAAGGAACATCTTAAAGTACATTGGCCAAAGTGATGTGGAGGCCATTGGTTTGTTAACTGTTTATCTGATAAGTGTTGATATGCAAAGTATATTATGTTATTTTATTAAATGCACCAAAACATGTGTACTTAGTGGCTTTGTGCTGATGATTTTGGAATAGGCATAAGAAAGATGATGTAGCTCAGGGATGCCCAAACTACGTCCTGCTGCTGGGTCTGGCCCATGGGACGTCATCATCTGGCCCATGGGCCGGATTGCCGCCGACTCTGGAAGTGCCCTGACGTCGTTGGAAGTGCTGAAAACGTGTTTTCACCTGAAACGCGGCAAAAAATTTCAAAAACATTGCGAAAATGCTCCTACCTCACTTCTTCATTCATGGGAAGTGGCAGGTGGGAAACACGCCTGGAAACGCGTGAATTCACCCGCCACTGCCAGAAGGAACCATGTGACTGACCTGCTCAGCTATTTGAGGGGGCATGGTCAGGCTCCTGGAGGGAAACGTTTGGACATCCCTGATGTAGCTGAACATTGCATACAGTGTGCTGTATCTAATCTTTTGCAGCTGATCTTCATCTGTGATCTCTCATGCACTCACTCTGGATGGGGGAGAACAGACTACAGCTGAATCCCAGCAAGACTTGAGTGGCTGTGGGTGGGGGGACCCAGTCCTCATAAGGAGTTATAGCCGCTGATTTGGGATGGGGGACTGTTGCCCCAATCCAACTCGGTGCGCAACCTGGGGGTCCTCCTGTACTCGCGACTTTTGCTCCAGGAGCAGGTTACGGCTGTGGCCAGGAGGGCCTTCGGGCAAGTGCATGTTATTAATCAATTGCGCCTACTCCTGGACCGGGAGGCCCTGCTCATGGTCACCCATGTCCTGGTCACCTCCCGTTTGGACTATTGTAATGCGCTTTGCATGGGGCTGCCATTGATGACCATCCGGAGACTGCATTTGGTCTAGAATGCAGCAGCCCTCGCAGCGGTGGGGTGTAGTCGTTTCGCCCGCACCTCGCTACTGCTGCGGGAGCTGCACTGGCTACCTATATGTCTCAAGGTGCTGGTTGTCACCTTTAAAGCCCTTCATGGTAGCCAACCAGGATACCTCAGGGACCGCATCGTCCCTAGGACATAGACCCGTCCCATGAGAGCAAACTGAAAGGGCACCCTTCAGGTACCATCTGTTGGGGAGGCTCGCCTCTCCAGCACAAGGAAAAGGGTCTTCTTGGTCGTAGCCCCCACACTATGGAACCTCCTCCCAGTAGAATTACGCCTCCAGGCCCAGTTGTTACCATTTAAGAAAGAACTGAAGACATGGTTGGCAAAATGGATCTGGGGCCCAGGATTGTCAACAAGCTCCCCTTTCTGACTCGTCAGAGGCTCCCACCTCAAGTAATTAATTTTTTAATGTTAAGGTATTGTAGATTTTATAATTGTTTTTAGATAGTAAATGGCACAGCGGAGGGGTGGGGGTAATATTGCTATGTTTTAAGGGTTTTTAAAATTGTTTTATATTGGTTTTAACTTGTGTACACCACCCAGAGTCCATTGGATAGGGCGGTATATAAATCTATTAAATTAAATTAAACCATTTGTCAACTAATTGGCCATCTAAAATTGAGACATTTCATGGTTGAATCTTTGGAACCATTTCCAAAACTGGATATAAGATATGGGGGATAGGACAAAATATAATTTATTTGGACATATTAAGCAATGTGTAAATATTCAAATTATAACATCAAAGTGCATAGTTTATGCACACATGCAAGACCTACTTTTAACATCTGAATCAGTATCACATGCGTACATGAACACACACACAAGGATGTAAGCATACGGATTATTGGGCACTGATCAATATAGGTTAATATCTCTGTCCATCAAATACAGAGCTTAAAGATTATGGTTCCATAATCATTTGGAAACAAATTTTCAGGAGGGAAAATAGTCTACACTGTAGAGACTACACTATAAAGATGTTTTAAAATATGAAGGGATTCTGAGTGCATTTAAGGTTCTAAGAGAGAAGATTGTTGCTGAAGAAAACAGAAGCAATACCAAACAGAACCAAAGAGAAGTTACAAAACTTTATTACACCCAACCCCACACCTCTAGGCTTGAAGAAATAGAAAGTATCCATCAATACTCATTTTGTGAAAGCATGGTACCTAAAAGGTAATGTCAGAAAATCCATAATAATATCTTCAATCAGAACATTTGAATTGTACATGCTCAAGATAGCAGGGGGAAAAAATACATGCAGTACAGTGAAAGATTTTTTTCCCCACTACTACAGTATGTGCAGTATTACTTCTTGAGCTGTGAAGGGAGAAATAGTCCATCTTTGCTCTGCTTTAGATTTTTTAAAAAGGTAATATATTAAGCCATAAATGAGGAAGGCTATAAAATCAGACAAACAATGCAAGGTAATTTAGCATTGGTTTTGACTCGCTCATACCTTTCAGGATATTCACTCAGTCAGTTGCATGACCTGTAGAGTGATATATATTTCTATGAAAACCATTTGCTTAAATATACTCAGTCCATCAACAACAATATTATCAGTATCACTGCAGAATGTTCAGCTTCCACTGGATGCTTTTGTTGAGTTTGGGAGGCATAACTAACTCAGGATCTGAGAAAGGAAACATACAGTATGTTTAAAAGAGAATCCAATGATACCATTTGGAGAAATGAATGGCAAAGAAAGCAGTAATAAACAGATACGTAAGCACATCTTACATCAATGGAAAATACAGAAACTAAAAACGTACACAGCCACACCAATTTCATAGTGGTTACAAAAACATGGAAACATCACTGACAATTTAGTTCCTGATTTCCTACTCTACTAGGCAAATGTTTTCAAAGAAGAAGTAGTATCAGCACGCTGGCAGAAATGGAAGGAAAGAAAAGAGACAATACTGCAGCAACTTAAAGAACATACAGTATTTAAATATATTTAAAATATATTTATTTTAGTATGAGTTTTTATGGATCAAAATCTCATACTGATATAGTAATAACAATTGCACTAATATACCACCCCGTGTCACTTAGTGCATTCTCTGGGCAATTCACAAGGTAATTAGCATTTTGCTCTCAACAAACATATTTTACTGACCTTAGAACAGTGTTTTCCAACCTTTGGATGTTGGACTTCAATTCCCAAAAGCACTGATCAGCCGCTTCTGGGAATTGAAGTCCAAGAACCAAAGGTTGGGAAACACTGCCAAAGAAGGATGGAAGGCTGAGCCAATCTTGGTCTGTCAGGATTGAACTCAGATTGTGTATTACAGCTTAACCATTGCGCCATGAAGGCTCTTTAACGTCTTTCTGTGGATATTGCTATGGTTTCATGATATCTATATAACTAAAATCGAGGTGTCGCGCTGTATGTTACCAACATACATGTTGCCGACCCCGCCTGCCTCAGACCTCAGGTGTGTCTGGCACAGGGTCCCGCCAGACCGTTTTGGGGTCTTTCGCCCTGGAAATTGGCTGCAACCCCCCCCCCCCCCCCGCCAGCATGAAATGGCCGGGGAGGCGGTAATACGCATGCGACAAAATCCGCACAGGCGCAAAAGCCTTCCTGGAGTTTCAGGCGCCACTACCGCCTGGAACTCCGGGCAGGCTTCTGCGCCTATGCGGATACTGCCGCATGCCTATTACAGCCTCCCCGGGTGGGAGGATCCACTGGCTTGCCGCCATTTCAGCTGCCTCCCGGAGAGGTCAGGGCGAGCCTTCCGGCTTGCCTTGTCCAGGAGGCCTGGGGTGCCCGTAGCGCTCCATTCTGCCCGTGCCTGCCAGACAAGGCAAGGCCCTTCTCCGGGAGGCATTGGCCGACCGGGGCACCCGGATAGCAGTCGCCTCCCTGAGAGGGCAGGGCGAGCCTTCCACCTTGCCTTCTCTGGGAGGCCTGGGGTGCCCGCAGTGCCCATGCCTGCCTGAGAAGCCAGGGCAGAAGGTACTGCCAATCCGGGGTGGGTGTGTTGTGGGGTCACAGACCTGGGTCTCTCCTCGGGCCTGTTTGGGTCCCCCACCCGGCCGTAGCCTTCCGCCTTGGCTTCTCCGGCAGGCATTGGCTGACCGGAGCACTCTGTTCAGCCCATGCCTGCTGGAGAAGGGTTGGAGGTCACGGGGTCCGGGTTTGGTTCTCCCCCCCCCGGGTGACCACCCAGCGGCCTCCACACCGAGCCGGACATCTGGCAGCCTCCTCACCAAACCGGACGCACCTTGCACCGGCGGCGGGGAAAGTGCCGCTGGCATGGGCGGTGGCTGGAGCACCAAAGGGCGAGAAGGCACCCAGACGAGGAGGCGTGAGAAGAGGCAGCAGTGGCGGCAGCACAGCAAGACTGCTGCGGAATCAGCCCCCAAGGCCGGACCGGGATGCCCCCACGCCAGCACAGGTAGTGGAGAGGGGGGGACACAAGCCCACCCCTGGCCAGGTACACAGCATGAGTGCGTGTGTGAGAGAGAGATAGCGAGTGTCTGTGGGTGAGAGAGGGGGTGGGAGAGAATGGATGCAGGGTAGGTTGCGTGTGTGCGTGCTTGAGAGAAAGAGAGAGACTCTGACTGTGTGATAGAGACAGTGAGTGAATCGATCCAATGTAAGCCACTGGCGTGTGCAAGTATGCATGTGTGTGTCGAGAGAGAGAGATAGCCTGTGTGTAACAGCGTGAGTGAGTGGAGTCGCTGGTGTGTGCATCCATGTGTGTGTGAGAGAGAGACAGACAGAGTCTGTGTGACAGACAGTGAGTGAGTCGATCCAATTTAAGCCACGTGTGTGTGTGTGTGTGTGTGTGTGTGTGTGTGTGTGTGTGTGTGAGAGAGAGAGAGGGGGAGAGAGAGATCGAGATCAGAGAAATAGTGAGAGTGTCTGGGTGTGACAGAGAGTGGGTGAGAGAGTGGATGAGATCGGATGCAGGGTAGGTCATGGTTGTGTGTTTGTGCTAAACAAATATACCCTGGGGAGCACGGAGGCACGGAATAGCATGCTCCAACGCAACCCCGGGAGGTAAGACATGGAGGCCCCCAAACCCCGCCCACGTGAAGCCGGGCACCCTTGCTAGTCAGATGATATTTGGGGTTGCTTTCTGATAGTTTTTTTCGGGTCATTTTGGGGTGTGTGTGATTAATATTGTGTTTCTTTTTAAAAATCAATTATTTTTATTATACAGAAAAATTAAAACAAAAATATTAAAATCAGTTATGATAATAAACAGCACTTGATCATGTTTACAGTAATTACACATATCTATTCTAATACAATCTGTTATGTATTATCCTAAGCTTCTACAGTTGCTGCTTAAGTAACATAGTATCTTGTAAGTCCAGTTATTCATTATTAATAGGTAACCTACAAATTGTAATTTTCTGTAAAGGACTTACTTGCATATTTTTAACTGATTGCAAAAAATTGGAAAATTATTTCCAATCTTAAAATTGAAGAATGGTATAAAGAGGTATGGGATTTAGCTTTAGACAATAAATTAACATGGGAACTTAAGGTTAAAAAAGGATTAATATTGCTTCTACTGTACATTTTTTCTATGATATTGGCTATTTGTTTTATTTATGTCTTTTTATTGAATGTTTTATATGATTGTAAGCTACCCTAAGTGGTGCTTGCACCAGAAGGGCAGAGCATAAATGTAAAATATATTATATTACTTTGGAGTTGTTATTGAGTGAGGAGTCTGTGCATTGGCAGATGTCTCCATGATGATGTTCTGCACATGCAAATGGACTTGAGAAATCAAGTCCATTTGCATGTGCAGAACGTCATCATGGAGATATCAAGTCCATTTGCATGCAGTTTTTTTAGCCATTAGGATATCACGTCACCCACTGGCTAGGTGGACCATATCTGTCCTCTGCTTTCACCTTGCCCAACGGATCTGACGGAGGACATTTTTGTGAGTTTTAGTCTCGGCTTAATGTCATTGACAAGAGATGGGCAACACTGTCTAGTTAGACCACTCAAGCCCCCGTACCCTGACACAGCTCTCACCTAGCGGGGGGAAAGCAAGAGCTTTCTATATTATATTATATTATATTATATTGTAAAATTTTAGTTTATTAATTTATCGTTTAACAGATATAATTCAGTTATGCACTAAAGTGTCACAATATTTTGGTCTTTCTCTCTCCATCCCCTTAATTTTTGTCAACACAGAAGCATACATATCTTCATTAAACATCTAAAAATAAGATTTTTTTTTGCCCCACTGCTTCCTCAACTGGAATAGCTGATATATAAAAACTTCAGAATTTTGCTTTCAATGCTAAGTCTTCAAGTTAAACAAATAAAGAAGAGTGCCTCTGACCACATTTAGAATGTGTTTCCCCTCCACACAGGGAACCACACATCAGGAGGAGCTTAAATTCCAGCATATCTCTGTACCCGCACCCGCCCCTCCCCCCCCAAAAAAAGAAAAAAAGGCTCATTTAATCATAATATCATGTCCCCTTTGCTGTGTACCACTCGCCTTCACTTACTTTGGACTCCAGGGACCATCACTTTTTGCTGATTGTAGGCAGCGCTGATGCTATTGGCAGTTGAATTGGGACCTAGGATCTAAAAAATTGCAAGATATTGTCAAAGGGAATATTTGTTCAACTAGGAAGCTGCAGCATTTTAGCAGTGGGTAGAGTGGGGTGATAAAAAATGCTTGACTATAGCTTATCCTTGGCATTTCCCCAACATTTCTACTTGAACATAATTATTTTCCTATGGGGTCAAAGATGCTGAGCTAGTTCCTTGTGATTCAAAAGGGAAACAAGATTCCTCTCTCTGTCCCCATCAATATATGCTATCTCAGAAATAAATCTGCCACACAGAGTACCTCTCCAGGCACAGCAGGTCATGGAGACAATACCTGTAGGTGCGAAAACTATAGACCTCCTTACTTTGTTAGCATCCAACTCAGTGTTTCCCAAACTTTGGCTTTTGGACTTCCAATTCCCAGAAGCCTAAGTCAACTCCCCAAAGCACTGATCAGCCAAAGCAAAGCAAACACACTTCTATACTGTACTGACTTAGGCTTCTGGGAATTGGAAGTCCAAAAACCAAAGGTTGGGAAACACTGAACCAACCCCATCAGTATAATTAATGCTCAGGGATAACAGAGTCCAAAAACATATAGAAATCAAGAGATTTCTCCACCATTCTTTTAGACGGTGCATTAAGAGAATATTCTATTTAAAGAAGCTGTGAATCCAAGCGTATCATAAATAGCCACTCGAGCTCTATGGGTGAATTATGTTTTCACTGCAGCAGGCTGAAAGGCTTAGTTCTTCGTGTATTCTATGAATCCTCACATATGGGTTCTGCGCCTGCGTGGAGCCGTGACCGGAGCTTTCAAGCTGATTGGATATGTTTTGTGGTTAGGACCGCCCACCATAGGTGCCATTCAACAATTATGTGATCCATTTTGGGGGGGGGGAATTGACCCCCTCCCCCCCTATGTAATCCGACTGTGGTTTTTGCATTGACCCCTCCCCCCCTTTAAAATTATGTAATCCAGAGCTTTTGTATCAAAACTCTAATTTTTTTTAGCCTTTCACTATTGGTGCCTAATGCACAACAGCTCCAAATGGATTACGTAATCTTTGATCTGACACCCCCCCCACACGTATTTTTTCTGTAATTCAGATGGCAGACCCCTTCCCCCTTCAAGGATCACGTAGTTGTTGAATGGCCCCATACCGCCCACCCTTAGGCACCATTTCACGCTCTTTCCTCAGTTCTCTTCTTTCTGCCGTAGCAGCAGGAGACTGTTGAGAGCTCTCTCTAATTTTTTCGTCAATTCTTTGGAAAAGACTGCTTATTTTCTTGTAATTTTTGCTGGTGATCTTGTCCTTTGGGCAGGATTACCTCCTTCAGGGCTGTTCCTCCTTGCAGGGGAGCAATTTCTGACAAATTTCAAATTTTTTTACCTCACAGCCGCTTCTCCCTTGTGGGTGAGGCAGCCATCTTCAATTTTTACCTCAGGTTGTTTCTCCCTTGCAGGGGAAATGGCTATCTTCCTTTGTGGATCTTTTCAATTTTTCGCTGTCACATTTCGTGACAATGATGGTGACTACGATATCTGTCCATCATCCCCTGCACTGATACCTATTTGAGGGGTTGCTATGATAAGCATTTAAATATTTCCATAATTAACCTCAAACTCAAGAAGGAACTAGATCTAACTGACATGGAACTGATGGGGATCAGATGTACACTCAATAAGGGGCCCATGGCTGTCGCTTCTCTAATACAGTATAGATATGGCCTGATGAAAATTCACACTTTCTTGAAAATGTCAGAATTGTGGAGGAGAGTTTAGAACAGAGTTGACCAACAGGATCCTTCGAGTGCTCTGCAGCCCAGATGACAACAGGGGAATTGCAACTTGTAACGAATTTTAAAATAGAGGCTTTTGCTTTTAACAAGTAAAGTAGTTCCTTTGAATTCTAATTCCCTGGGCAGAGCTAGAGAGGCATGGGAAACAGTAGCCTAGGTCAGTGATGGTGAACCTTGGCACTCCAGGTGTTCTTGAAATTCAATTCCCAGAAGCCCTGGTCAGCAGGAGTGCTGATTTGGGCTTCTAGTAATTGAAGTCCAAAAACACCTGGCGTGCCAAGGTTCGCCATCACAGGCCTAGATCAGAGTCACGTCTGTGAAGAGGGTGGAGCAATATTGGCCACGCTCCCTCAGCCAGCTCCTGCAAGCATAGGTTGAGTGTACACTGGATTTCACTGGGAGGAGTTGCATGTCAATCCTTCACAGGAGCCTCTGTGGAACAGGTCTGTAACTTGGGTGGCTGACCTTCTTAGACCTCTTCTTTTACTGTAAATATCAGTGCAGGACAAAAAGGTTTAGAACAAAGTTCTTACCGGATTAGCTGGGATCTGCAGCAGGTCTGGACTCCATATTTCAAGGAGGGACTGCTCGGTCAAGTCAAGGGTCTCCTCAAATGTGTTCTGCAACTCCTGAGCTTGTCCATCATAGCCAAAGAGAACTAGATGCTTTAGAAGGCTATGTATCTCACCTTCAGGGAGAGATTAAAGACAACCCCCAGGAATCCCCCCCAAAAAACTTATGTTTAAAATGTAATTTTAAAAGTATTACTTAATGCACAAGCCTGCCATTTAGCTCTTCTTTTGGAAAGAGCTTTCTCACTCTTTCATCTAGAGATAATGAGTACCTACTCTCTCACACTGTCATGGTAATACTTTTCAGAACAAACAACCATGGGGGGGGCTTTGAGAAACTAAACTCTCTGAGGGACATTCTCTGGATGTTAAGCTTCCATAATTGTTCTTTAAAAGCTCATTTCACTTTTGTTGTTTTGTTTATTAAGTTGTAAAGTAGAAATGTTCTGAGAGCCTTCTGCCAATTCCTCAGCAAAATAAAACCTTACTCCCAACTTCAAGTACAGTGGAAGCTCGTAAAATGAATGCATCATACAACAAAAAATTTCGTTGTATGGTGCAATGCTTCTCTATGGGAATAAATCATAAAACAAAAATTTCTATGGAAAAAAATCGTACAGTGAAAATGTTTCTTTGTACGATTTTCCCCATAGAGATTTTCTTTGTATGATTTTCCCCATAGATTTTCGTTGTATGATGCATCTTATAGGGATTTTCATTATACGATGCATGCATCGTATAACGAAAAAATCGTATAACGAAGTCTCTTGTGGAACCAATTACTTCTGTTATACGAGGTTTTACTGTACTATGATGAAATGTTCTAAAGAGTTTGAGAATTAATGGCAAGCAAATGGAACTTTAACATTTTAATGTTTAAAACCAAAAATGCTTAATAAATAGCATCTGCTGAATTGAAGAAGTTACCAAGCTAGGTACAATAAGATTTTTCTCAATCCACATTTAACTTACAGTCTACATTTAGGATACCACATATGTTTCTGTTACACAAGCCTCAATGCTATCTAATAAGGAAGGCAAAAAAGAAAACTGACATGTTTCAGTTTAGGGTGTTCTGCTAGTGGATAAGGAAAACAGTGGCAAAAAGAAAGTTTGTTTTTGTTGCATTTAGCCTTAAAATAGATTAAAACAAAAGGAATTTGTAAGATCCAACAATGCAGAGTTTTTACAATTAGATCTGATTTTTCAAGAATAATTTTAAAACCATATTCTCTAGTGAATGTGATGGAAGTTGCCCTCAACAGACAGATGTTTACTAATTTTATATCTCCACTACTAAAACACAGCTTTTGGCCACTTTTGGATATCTGGATTTACTCTTTACGTTCATTTAGTAATATTGGCAGGCTTTACAACAAATCCTAGTTAAGACGAAGCAACTGCACCTCACGACTTTGAACCTCTTATTGGAGATTATTATTACTTTGAGTCAGTAGTCCGAGGTTATCCAGGGAGCTTCCACCTCTGGTCTTGGATGGGGCAGTTTTGCCCCAGACAGACCCGGTGTACAACTTGGGGGTCCTCCTGGACTCGCGGCTGCTGCTAGAAGAACAGGTGGTGGCCGTGGCCAAGAGGGCTTTTGCTCAACTTCGAGTAATCCGCCACTTGCGCCCGCTCCTGGACTGGGAGTCCTTACTCATGGTCACTCATGCTCTGGTCACCTCCAGACTAGATTACTGTAATGCGCTCTACATGGGGCTGCCCTTGACGTCCATTCGGAGGTTACAGCTAGCTCAGAATGCAGCTGCCCAGGTGGTGATGGGGTGTGGACGTTATGCCTGCACCTACCCACTACTCATGGAGCTGCACTGGTTACCAGTTTGCCTCTGGGTGCAATTCAAGGTGCTGGTTTTGACCTTTAAAGCCCTATATGGCAGTGGGCCAGGATACCTGAGACCGCATTGTCCCAAGTGTGTCTGCCTGTCCAACCAGAGCGGACCGAAGGGGCTCCCTAGTTGTGCCTTCAGCTAGAGGGGCCCACCTCTCTGGCACACGAAGAAGGGCCTTCTCTGTGTCCGCACCAGCCCTCTGGAACCTCCTGCCAACAGAATTGAGGTTACAGACAGAATTGCTGCCCTTCAGGAAAAGTCTGAAAACCTAGCTGGCAGGGCAGGTGTGGGGCCTTAATGGGAATACGGCCCCAGCCTATTGGCTCATCTCCAGTTAGTGTCCAGTTAGTGTCCCTCCCACTGTGTTGTTGTATCCCTTCAATTCCCTTTTATTCTTTTTAAATAGGGTGGGGGTAGTAGGGTGGGGTTAGGTGGGTGGGTGACTTGGGATTTTTAAATCTGTTTTTATATGCTTTTAATTGAGTCAGGTTCACCTGAGTCGGGTTCACCTGAGTGGGCGGCATAAAAATTTAAAAATTAAATTAAATTACTTCTTACTTTTTGAGAGTCTCCTCCCCTTGCTCTCACCTATAGCCCTTTTCAAGATCAAGTCTGGGCCTCTTTCTTTAGACTACACCTAAAGTTCAGACAGCCACAGTGACTTACCTTTCATGTTGTCAACACTACGAACGATCTCCCTTAAAACCTCCAGGAGTGCAACATCCTCTAGCGGGCTTCCTTGCTTTAGGCTGTGTTTCTTGCGCTCTGCCTTGCGACGATTCTTTGACGAGCGTCTGCAACAGGCGAAACACCAGGTAACAAACATACACAATAGTCAAACATATTGTGTCGATGGAGAGGCAGTAAATGGGAAACATAGTGAAAAGGCACCCTGACTTAGCATTGGGTCGTTTTATCATTGCCCATGATACACCAAGTCTAAGTTGGACCACTTAAGTCTAGCTCTCACTGAAGTGGCACAGTCTGGATGTGTTTAATTTATTTATGATACAGTATTTATATGCTGCTCTTGAAAAGGTATTGGTGTCCATCAGAAGATAAGACCAGTGGAAGAAGCTAAGAACAACAATTAATACAATAGGGGTATGAAAACTCTCAAAAATTAAAATCTCAGCAATAAAAAATAAAATGTGCAGGAGAACCACCTTTCCCTCCTTCCAGAAAGAGAATACGTGGCCACTAGTTGTGTTTCTTTGGGGCGGCATTGCATTTATTGGGCTGTCCAAATTGGACTAGCTCTGTTTCTTAACATGAGAGTTGTTCCTTTACATCAGGACTAGGGAAAAACTCTGGCTATCCAGCTTTGATTGAAACAACACTTTTACAATCCCTTGGCACTGGACTGGCTGGCTGGAAGAAATGGGAACTGGAAGCATCTGGAGAACTACAGGTTCTTCGGTTCTGGTTTCCATACTCTGGTCCTAAGCCAACTGGGATTCAAAGGTCAAAACCCTAGTTCAAATCCCCTCAGAAGGAAACTGGAAGTCAGTAGAGCAAACAAAAGCAGTGGTGGTGCATAAATATATCCAATCAATTTCAATAACTTATCAGCAGTTTTGGGGATGATCCAAAGTGTCTGAACTATTTTTAAATGTGCTTCCATTTAAAAAACACCATTGCAGTAATGCTGTAACCCAACAAAAAAATTACCAGAGCGATCAATTCCTATTTAATATATGATCCCTGTCTAACTTCATGACTACCTGCCAGGGGTTACCCCAGCACAGACTTATACTTTCTCATCTTTAGAAACTGAACCCCAAGTAAGGCAGTCTGGCCTAACCTCATACCATCCAGATGTTTTTCCAGCCAGCTTGGCCAATGGTCAAAAATGCTGGGAACAGCAATCCAAAATATATAAGGTAACAGGTTGAAAAGGACTGCAAAAAGGCTACAGTGGCCAAAATCAGATTTCTGTGAGTTATGTGCCATCAAGTCAGAACAGATTTACAACGACCCTTATACAATTTTCAAAGTAAGAGAGATATTTAAGGAGTGGATTTACTAGTTCCAGTTCTATCCCCCAAATTTCCATGACCAAGCAGGGATTCAAGCCCAGATCTCCTGAGTCCGTGTCTGTCTCTCTATCGACACCACAATTACAGTGGCCAAAATCCAATTTCTAATTCCAACTTAACTAGTTCCCCCAAGTCCGGACTTGGGTACATCTCACGGATTCTACTCTAGTTGGGATGATCAGTTGGATTTAGAAAACATACTTCCATGTATCTAAAAGCAAACAAAAAGAGCCCACTCATCTTTTTAGGGACTCCAACCCTCAGCCTATTCAGGGTCCTCCAAGTGATGTAGGGGAAGTTGAGCTCCTCAGTTATACCCTTTTTGACGTTATCTTTTGTGTCATCCTGGGTATGGTGGTCTGGGAACTGGAAGGATGCTGTTTAGCTATACAGCCAGCTCCCTTCATACCTGGTCAAGCATTCTGATAACCCTCCTCTTTCTCTCTCTTTGGTTGACACATACTTATGAACACTGTGTTTTTTCTTAAAGGTAAAACTGGGGAAAGGTTTAGATGAAGCTGTTAAAATCCAATGGAAGCTCAGGGGAAACTGCTTTATGACTTGCATGTTTATCCATGCCCTCATGCAGAATACTGTATTACAGAAACAGGAGGAAACTATATGATAAAACAGGGATAGGCAACCTACGGCCCATGGGCTGGTTCTGGCCCGTGGTGCCAAATCAACTGGCCCACGCCTTTGGGGCCATTCAACAATTATGTGATCCTTGAAGGGGGGAGGGGGTCTGCCATCTGAATTACGGAAAAATTACATGGGGGGCGGGGGTCAGGTCAAAGATTGCATAATCCTTTTGGAGCTGTTGTGCATTAGGCACCAATAGTGAAAAGCTCTAAAAATTAGAGTTTCGATACAAAAGCTCTAGATTATGTGATTTTAAAGAGGGGAAGGGGGTCGAAGCTAAAATGACGGTCGGATTACATGGGGGGGAGGATGGGTCAATTCCCCCCCCCCAAATGGATCACATAATTGTTGAATGGCCCCCTTGCTCCAGCCGCTGCCACCAGAATTGGCCACAGACTCATTTAAGGCTGTTTTAAATGTGTTTACAACAGCCGTAAATGATTCCACGGCAGATTCTGGCGGCAGCGGCTGGACCACTAGTCCGGCCTGCCAACTATCTGAGGGAGCGTGACCTGGTCCCCAACTTCAAAAAGGTTGGCAACCCCTGCGATAAAACCTTGTACGGAAGGTGAGACAGAGTAAATATAATTCCAGGACACATAAGACAAGCCTGTGATGTAAAAACAGACAACGTACGCAGATATTCTTGAGTTGCTCTGAGTATACTTAGAACACATGTCGCTGGCTGTCACCATGCTGCTGGTGTCAGAAAACAGGTCCAATTCTGGGCAGTTTGGTGCTTCTAGATCTGCAAAAGCCAATCAGCAGAAGAAACAGTAAAAAACTCTCATCCTTCCTCTTAAATCATTTCTCCTGCCCACAACTGTATTTCTATTACACTTGTAGCAGGCAGCTATTTATTACGGTGCCAGTCTCAGAAATAACGGCTCAGAAGAATGGACTAAACTTAGCCTTGGTGGTGCAGTGGTTAAACGGCTGTACTGCAGCCAAAACATTATTAATTCAATCCTGACGCAGCCAAAACGTTATTAATTCAATCCTGACGGGGACCAAGGTTGACTCAGCCTTTCATCATTCTGAGTTTAGTAAAATGAGTACCCAGGATATGGGGACAAAATGCTAATTATCTGTAAACTGCCCAGAGAGTGCTATGGGGCGGGTATATAATATATAAGTGGTACCTTGGATAAAGTCCGATTCGGATAAAGTCCGATTCGGATAAAGTCGCGGTTTTCATGCACACGTGATGCATCGCATAAAGTCCAAAACCGTTTAAAAATGGATGTTATCCGAGGTATTTTGTATAGGAACCTCGGATAAAGTCCATTTTTGGACGTTATCCGATGCATTGCCCGTTTAATTAGGATAAAGTCAAAAATCTGATAAAGTCCAAACTTGTGGAACGGAGTCTGGACTTTATCCGAGGTTCTACTGTAATATATATTTATATTTATTAGATTCTATACTAGGATATTTTCCCACTCTGGTTGGCTTACAATAGTTAAAA
Source organism: Bradypodion ventrale (assembly GCA_035047345.1). NCBI lineage: Eukaryota > Metazoa > Chordata > Lepidosauria > Squamata > Chamaeleonidae > Bradypodion > Bradypodion ventrale. The sequence goes on from JAWDJE010000002.1 coordinate 148,826,056, forward strand.
CCAGAAATATACACACACTAACAATTGATGGTATTCAAGGGTTGCATAGTCCAATTATACACTTATTCATTGGCTATAGGGAGAATGTTCTTATAAGCCTCTTTAAACAGTACAGTTTTAAGATGTTTTTTCAAAACATCCAGCAATGGGGCCTGGCATAAATCCACTGGTAGAGCATTCAATATAAGTGTAAGTGCTTTTGCTAGCAAGATTACTAAGTAAGCCACGAGATGAACTGGAGATGAAATTGATCTCAACTGAAATTTGAGTCTTGGTCTCCTTGATTTGAGCCCATAGAAACATAATAGAAGCTCTGTTGGATTAGACCAAATACCTCTTTTGTCCTCTTTTCTTAGAGTGGCCTACCAGATGCTTTAGGGCAGTGTTTCCCAACCTTTGGTCCTTGGACTTCAATTCCCAAAAGCACTGATCAGCTAACATACTGACTTAGGCTTCTGGGAATTGAAGTCCAAGAACCAAAGGTTGGGAAACACTGCTTTAGGGGAAACTGACAAGTCCAGTATGATATCAGTAGCCTTCTCTCCTGCTGTCTGTTCCCAGGACCTGGCACAGTGTCAGTGACCTTGGGCTTAGTCAAGAGCAGGGTTCCTCAAACTTGGCTCTCTAGATGTTTTTGGACTTCAGCACTCCTGCTGATCAGAGCTTCTGGGAGTTGAAGTCCAAGAACACCTGGAGAGCCAAGTTTGAGGAAACCTACTCTAGAGCCGTAATTGTTAACCTTATATTCAATTAATTAATTAATTTAGTCTGCACTTTATCTCAAAACACTCCTCTGAGCTGGAACTTTCTACTGCTTCATAGGGTAAAACACTGGATCAACTCTAATGCATACCTAGCAGGTCATTCTGGGCTTGCTGTTTCAGCTCTCGAACAACAGAGAGACGCTTACGATGGAGAGAAAAGGTTGCTTTCTGATTGTCCAGGAACACCAATTGATTCTTTTGGACTGCAAGTAGTAAACATGGAAATGATGTTATGGAGTAAGAGTGAACCCAAGCAAATATTTAAAACTTTGCCTAAATAAGGGTGTTTTTTTTAAAAAAAACAAACTCAGAACCAGAAGAGAGTGTCATTCAAATCTCACACAGATGATGAACTCAATTTCTCCCAATGTAAAAAAAAATATGTACAAAACTAGGTTTTGTGCATCAGAAACCAAGAGATCAGGAAAGAAGGATTCCAGCCCCGCCTCTGACTCGCTACCTCTCCATGCACGGAAGGCTTTTTTTTGTAGAAGGGAAATATTCAAACACAAAGATTACCACTTGAAACCTGAAGTGGTCCAATCCAGGACGAAGTGTACAACATGCTATTTCGGTGCACTGAACCCCGTTGGAATTACAGTAAAACTCCTACTTACGTAAAAAGTCCGTTCCATAGGCTTTTGCTTGAATCGGTTTTTTATGTAACTTGAAGCAAACCCACAGGAAAAATGAAATTTTTATGTAAATCAAAGCAAACCCATAGGGAAATGAATTTTTACATAACTTGAAGCAAACCCATAGGAAAAAGGAATGTTTTCATGTAACTCGAAGCAAACCCATAGGAAATCGTGTTACGTAAATTGAAACATTTACATAAATTGGGACATGGTTTCAGCGAAAAATCATTATGTAAGTCGCATTTTATGTAACTTGAAGCATATGTAAGTCAGGGTTTTACTGTATACTTCTAAGAGCACACCAGCTAATCAGGAAGTAAAGAGAGCTTCACCTTCTAGCAGGGAAGGTTTGAAGTTGGTCTCAAGGATATCACTCCTGTTATATTTGTAAATCTAGAAGAGGGGGAAAAATAAGGATAAGAAAATCTGTGACAAAGTAATTTATCAAGTGACTGACAGAAATTTTCCCATTAGATGCTAATGGAGCAGATTCTAGGGAGACACAGAAAGAACCTCATCGAATATTGTTGTATTTCTGAACCACAACTGGCCGTACTTCATGCCACAGCCACTTTGTTGTGCCAGCTAATCTTTCTCACATTAGGTCATCTGAAAGGAACTGCAGAATGAATTCACCAAAAGATGGCATCAATTTCAGCAGTTTAAAGTCTGACCTAGACACGGAAGAAAAAGTGGTTTTAAAGTTCTTACCAATCTCAAGGCTTCATCCCAAGCATTTCCTTCCAGGAGGAGCAGTACGGCCTCTTCATAATCCTGGAAGAAAGCAAAGAGCATTTTGAAGACTAAGGTGAGCACCATTAGGTCCCGGAACAGGAATCAAGAATCTCTGGAAAGTACTCACTTGACTGGTAACATACCTAGCAGGGCATAATGAGTAAGGTACTTCCCTGCCTAACATCCACAAAGGTGTGTTTGAATTTTAACTCCAGGGACAAGTTCACACACACATCAGATATTCAGATTTAGTTACAGACTATATTCTACCAACCTTGTAGTTCGAAAGCAAGAAATTGCAAGTAGATAATAGGGACCACTTTGGTGTGAAGGTAAGCCCCGTGCTCCTTCCCATGGCCTGGGAAGTGGAGGCACCTGGTGAGTGGCTCCGCGCCTTCAAGAGGCGGTCTGCCAACACCACCGGCAAAGCCCCGCGCTCCTTCCCATGACCCGGGAAGTGGAGGCACCTGGCGAGTGGCTCTGCGCCTTCAAGAGGCGGCCTGCCAACACCACCGGCGAAGCCCCGCGATCCTTTCCATGGCCCGGGAAGTGGAGGCACCTGGCGAGTGGCTCCGCGCCTTCAAGAGGCGGCCCGCCAACACCACCGGCGAAGCCCCGCGCTCCTTCCCATGGCCCGGGAAGTGGAGGCACCTGGCGAGTGGCTCTGCGCCTTCAAGAGGCGGCCCACCAACACCACCGGCAAAGCCCCGCGCTCCTTCCCATGGTCCAGGAAGTGGAGGCACCTGGCGAACAGCTGGCCGGAGGTGCGGAGCCACAGTTGGGGTTGGTTCGGTGGCTTCAGAAGTGGCTCCCCTCCACTACTGAGGCTGAATCAGTAGGACGAGAGCTGGCATGACAGGAGGGAGTTTCGGCCTCGAAAGGTACCGCCGGCACTTCTCTCGCTAACACCATTCCGGCTCCTCTTTTGGCCTGGCCGACCTTGGGAGGTAAAGACATATGTGGTTGATGATCCCTGGGGCAAGGACTGTTGCATCCTTGGTGCTCTGAGACCCACCGCCCTGCCGGGACTTGAGGGATAAGAGTGGTAGTGGATACACAGACAGTCAGTCCCACTTTTTTGTCTCCATTGACTCGTTGCTCTTGATAGGAAGTTGTAATAGTATTTATGGGACTTTATTGATTTATTGATTGATTGTTTTGCTGTATATGAATTATGTTATTATTAATACTTTGCATGATTTTGCTTTTTGCTGTTGAACTATATTGTGTATTGTATTTTGTTTTGTATTGTATATTTTGATTTTGGCGAGGAACCTTGCCGGCTCTACCCCCAGCTGCGGGTGAGCCACCACACCCCCGGGCCTCCGCCCCCACACCATCGGGGATGCAAAAGCCGGGACGCTTTACTGTTATAGTGTTTATAAGGATTGATGATGTTGTATTGCCTATTCGTTTGATGTAATTGTTTTTTTATGATATCTGATATGTTTAATTGTTGTAATTGTTATAATGATTATTGTATAATTATGCTTGGTGCTATTGCATCACCTGTGTTCGTTTTTGTATTGATTATATTGCACTTATATGCTGTACTGCTTGTTTTGTGAACCGCTTTGAGTTGCTCATTGGGTGAGTAAGCGGTATATAAATTAAAATTTCAATTCAATTCAATTCAAAACAGCGTTCTGTGCACTCTGGTGTCTAGTCATGCCTGCCACATGTCCACGGAAACATCTGCAGTGCTGACTCCTCGGCTATAAACAGAGATGAACACTGAGCCCAAGAGCCAGATATGACTAGCTTTCGAGCAAGGGCGACCTTTACCTTCACTATATTCTGTGAAAAGTGAGAATGGTTGTCAGTTGACCTAGGTTAGCAAATAACATCCTTTGTTTTGTAAGCCAGCCTCATGGCTATGGAAAATTACAGCATATAATAACACAATTATTAGAACTAAGGATGTTATCTGCTAGCCCAGGTCAATTGACAACCATTCTCACTTTTCACAGAATATAGTCTGTAAACATGAAATGCAAGGTCTGAAAGGTAAATTCACTACCAATTCTGTAATGCCATGATGATTATGTTGGATCTGTCTACTAACCATTTGCCACATTACAGAACAGAAATAAGTCTGAATATCAATCAGGAATACTTGGTCATTACCAAGGGTAACAAGCCACACTGATTCACAATTGTATCTAATACACTAAACAACCGTTGCACCCTTATGTACCTTCACCTGTTCATGGGACTAAATATACAGGGTGGCCTGTAAGTCCCTATAAAATCTTTCTCTAAATTTGCCTCTTATTGTATCCAGGGTGTCACCAGTATTCTTGCACTCATGTACCCATGTACTTGTCACAATACACTCTTCAAGTGTACATGGGCTTAAATGGGCCTTATTTCTCGGGAGGGGGGGAATAAAAAATATATATAATACATATGGATGGGTAGCATACCTGTCAACTTTTGGATTTGAAAATAAGGGAAATTTTGGCCACACCCCTTTGTGGGCGTGGTCAAATCTGTGGGTGTGGCCAAATATAGCCATGTGACTTGCTGGGCTCTAGTCATGTCTGCCACATGGCCATGAAAATGTCTGCAAACACAGATAGCACTGGCTCTTTGGCTGTAAATGGAGATGAGCACTGCACCCTAGAGTTGGATACGACTGGCAGATTTTACTTTTTTAGGATCAAAGATCGCTGCAGATGGTGATTGCAGCCATGAAATAAAAAGGCGACTGATGCTTAGGAAACAAGCTATGAGAAACCTGGGGAACATAGTGAAAAGTAGAGGCATCATCTTGCAAACAAAAAATTGCATAGTCAAAGCAATGGTATTCCCAGTGGTGATGTATGGGTGTGAGAGCTGGACCATTAGGAAAGCTGAGCACAGAAGAATAGATGCCTTTGAGATGTGGTGTTAGAAATAGGTCGATCCTAGAAGAAATCAACCACGACTGCTCACTAAAGATCAAATAGTAAAGATGACGCTAAAGTACTTTGGACATCAAAGGAGAAGAGAGGATTCACTTGAGAAGGCCTTGATGCGGGGAAAGGTGGAGGACAAAAGAAGGGGGGTGGGTGGCCAAAATAAGATGGCTAGATGGTACTGTAGATGCAATGGGCACAAAGCTGTGTGGGCCAAAGAACCCTTTCCCCATTTTCTTGGGGGACTTTTGTTTTGTTTTCTTTCTTGTTTACTCAGTGGTTTAAGTGACTAAGATGCTGACTGGGAGGCAGAAGGTCAGTAGTACTGCAGGATGGAATGAGCTCCTGTCTTTGTCCCAGCTCCTTCCATCTTAGCAGTTTGAAAGCAAGAAATTGTAAGTAGATAAATAGGGACCACTTTGGTGGGAAGGTACCAGCGTTCCGTGTGCTCCGGAGTCTAGTCATGCCTGCCACATGACCATGGAAACGTCTGCAGAAGCAGGCAGCGCTGGCTCTTCGGCTTAGAAACAGAGATGAGCAATGCACCCTAGAGTCGGATATGACTGGCTTTCGAGCAAGGGAAACCTTTAAATAGGGACCACTTTGGTGGGAAGGTAACAGCGTTCCGTGTGTTCTGGTGTCTAGTCATGCCTGCCACATGACCACGGAAATGTCTGCAGACACAGACAACGCTGGCTCTTCGGCTTTGAAACAGAGAAGAGCACTGAACCCTAGAGTCGGATACGATTGGCTTTTGAGCAAGGGCGACCCTTTACCTTTACATAACTCAGATCCCCTTACACAACCGTGCAAGCACACTGGATCTATGAGCTCTGATAATTCTCCCCGTGTATTTTGGATCTGCTCTCTCGTACAAAAAGCAGCTTCTTGCTCTAAAAATTGGCCGCTGTAGGAATCTATGACTGTGATGGCGAACCTTGGCACTCTATAGATACAACTGCTTTCCAGCAAGGGAAACCTTTACCTTTAGCATATAGTGATCAAGCACATATCCCCCCCACAAGTTAACTCTAGAACTCTAGAACTGGAATCCTCCAGCCAGGACAGAGGCAGGGCAGAAACAGCTCAATAAAGCATGAGAGTGAGAGAGAAGTCTCTGCCCCCAGACCAAGAGCTGATTTGCCCCTGCATATATGAAATATTGCTCACCTCTAGAATAGACTCCTGTCCCTCCCAGGCAGCAATGGTGGCTCCGACCAAAAACGAAGCCGCCATATTGGCCATGTGGCTGGCAGGAAAATGAAAGAGAAACGCAGACCCTCCCCGCCCCCACCTTCTCTCTCTCCCCTTCTACATGCGGAAAGCCTGCCACACAGCGACCTCTGGTGGCCAGAAAAAAATACTGCAGCTTCGCCTGTGAGGGCTCCGGTCAGGATATTTTTTTTAAAAAATAAGGGAAAATATGGGGAAATTAATGAAACGGGAGGAGGGCGGGAAGAGGGGTAAAAATAAGGGGTTTCCCTGGGTAAAACAGGATGGTTGACAGGTATGATGGGTAGGGACTTACAGGCCACCCTGTAGACGACTGCCATAAAGTCTCACTCTTATGTTTTGAAGAAGTGGACTTGATTCATGAAAGCTCACATTAAAATATAGCAGCTAGTCTTTAAGGTGCCACAATGGTTATGTCTTTACAGTAATACTTCATACAAAGTCTGCTTCATACAACATCGGATTCATACAACATCGCCTAATTCCTTGAAAAAAGTTGGCTCATACAAAGTCGTGCGACTTTGTATGAATCATTGGGGTTTTCCCAGGTTGCATTGTGCCTGGGCAGTATAAAAGGCAGGACACATGCGTGCATTGCTCTTGTGGGTTTTGCATGAGGTGAAGAGTGTTTAGGAGTGGTTTTGAGCACAATTTTGGATTTTTTCGTCAGAATTTTTAGAAGCATTCCTGGGATTTTTGCAGCTTTCTTCAGGTTCTTGGACAATCAGGGTTGTTTGACACGTTTTTGTAATGTTTTTAGCCTTTAGACAATGATTTCTTAAAATTCTGTCAGTTTCCTGTCTGTCTCCTTAACTTTGCCCTGAAGTCTGTGCTGTTACAGTACAATGTATCTCTATGGAAACGACGTTGTATGAGGCATCGCAGCAAGGATTTGGACGTTGTATGAGGCATCTCAGCTAGGATTTTGCATGCCTCATACAAAGTCCAAATCCGTATAAAGTCCAAACTTGTGGAACCAAGTTTGGACGTTGTATGAGGTATCACTGTATTTCTTTTCTGATATGGCTGTACAGACTAATACAGCCTCCACTTTGACAAAACTCTGATGCTCAGCTTTTATATCATGGTAGCCAGAACTGCATTACTTATTTACCCCAGTGTAAATAAAACAGCGTATGTGGCGACAGCAAATTGTTGTTTGTTATGGAGCTACAGTTGTATTTCTTATTGCACACTAGCTGCATAATTTGGCTGCATGAAATGCAAATACTGTACTGACTTTTTAACCAGTGAGTTTACTGCTGACATTTGCACTGTATGATCTATGCCAGTTTACACAGATAACAAGGATTCCGGGCAGAGCCTCAAGTCTTGCTGAAATAGGTTTCGGTAAAAGTACAGGTTGCCCTTGCTTGAAATCCAGTCATATCCAACTCTAGGGTTTGGTGCTCATCTCCGTTTATAGCCAACTAGCTGATTACCTGGCTTTGCTCGGGTTTTTCACTTCTTTCACGTAGGTCAGCCTTTCCCTCTTGGAATCCTCGTGGGGTGTGTGTGGGTCACTCCTGCCTCCCTCCATCTCTCTCTTCCCTCATCCGTCCCGCTTTTCCATTGATACCGCCCTTATCATTCCCATACATGTGTCCGGACACCTGGTGAGAGAGTGGCACACAGCCGTTGAGGAGCCCTCTGACCTTCCCTACCTCCTCGGCTTCGCCCACCCGGGTGCGGCTCGAGCTCAGAGGGATGCCCACCCGGAGGCTGGGTGGCCATTTCCGGAGGGTGGCCGGCCTCTTCTGCGGGTCCTGCGCCCTCCCGGGCCTCTCAAGGGCTCCGTTGTCACCGCTGTGCCAACCCGACCAGCCTCACCCCCATTTGCCTTCCACCTACTGTGAAAACTACAGCTGAGCTCAGAGGGCTACAGCTGAGCTAGTCAGATGATGTCACAATGGGACTATGACATCAACTCAATTACATCACTGGGAAACACACACATTGTATAGATCAATTGCGTCCCAATTTGGGTGGCATATGCCCCCCATGGGGCTGGTGACCCCCATAGTGCTGATCTCGCCAGCCCAAGGTATGTATGTGCCAAATTTCAGTGGGATCGGTCCAGGGGTGTGGGAGCCTTTCAAGCACATACAAACCCACACCTCTGTTTTATACATATAGAGGAGCCAGCACGGTCTGCATCTGCAGACCTTTCTGTGGTCATGCGGCAGACAAGACTAGACACTGGAGTACAAGAAACACTGTTACCTTCCCACTGAAGTGGTACCTATTTATCTACTTGCAATTTCTTGCTTATGAACTGCTAGGTTGGCAGGAGCTGGGACAGAAGTTGGGAGCTCGCTCCATCATGCAAGCATTCGGGTCTCAACCTGTTGACCTGCCGACCTTCCAGTCATCAAGTTCAGTGTCTTAACCACGAAGCCACCACAGTCCCTAAAGTGTTATGCACAAAATCCAAATTTAAAAATGCAACAAAGTGTAAAAGTCTTTATGGTGCTGCATGCTGATGATGAGTGGGTCTGCAGGAAAGATTCTCACACACCCTAATTAAAATCTGCAAGGGCCCTGAGAGGCTGTTGACTTCCTTGACAACCCAAAAGAAGAGCAGAAGGAGAAACACAGAGGCTGAATGCAGAGGACAGCAGGAGGCAAATGGAGACCTTACCTTGGCATATTGTTCCAGGAGTATTGCCCCATCGACATACTTTCTCTTCTCAGCAAACCTCCCTGAGGGAACAGAGAATGCACAGTCTTTCAAAGGGAAAATAAAATAGAAACCTTCCTCCAATGAACTAAACTATGCTTGTGCATCACTTTAATAAACACTTTATAATAATAATAATAATTTTGTGTCAGAAATTATTCTGGTTTGAAAGGGTTTTTGCGGAAGAAGCTCCACTGAGGGAATGCCCAAATGAGGCTCCTTTCATTCCCCAAGAGCTGGGGCAGAGACAGGTGCTCAATCCATCATGCAGTACCCGGGTCTCGAACTGCTGACTTGGCAGCCTTTCAGCTAACAAGGCGAGCTTCTTAACCACTGAGCCACCGCATATATACAGCGCTCTCTCCAGTCTGAGGCACCAGCTAGAGGACAGGTGAGATCCAGGTAGGAGCAGGGGACTTCATTCATTCATTTGGCAAGGAACCCAGAAGGTGCTTCTTCACAGAAGCTGTAACAGGCTGTCTCCTCGCTGTAGGGGCATATAAATTTGCCACCATGGCAACCGAAGCTGTCTTTGCATACAACTATGCATATCAAGTCTCTGAATACATGTAATTTGCATAAATAAATTCTTGGCATCACTGTTCAGGTTTAAAGGAATTTACCACAGCAGGGATGAAGTACAGGAAAAATCCATACTGCCAGAGGAAGGAGGAAAAGAGCCTGGACATTGGACACAGCCGAGACCCAAAGAGAAGGCAGGCAGGTAACAACAGACAGGCTCCAGAACATGACCAGCCATTTATGCTGGACTAAGTACAAGGGCCAGTCTGGCCAGGTTATCTTACTATGGTAATAGAGTAAACCATACTCAACCCTATTGTCCAAAGGCTGTTAACTAATCTGACAACCAGTGGTGGGATTCAATTTTTTTTTACTACCTACTCTGTGGGCGTGGTATGGTGGGCATTGGCCAGGGAGAAAGCCCTGTGTTGCACCCCAATTAGGACTACTTTATTTTAAAACCTGGATGGGGAGGGCCAGACAGAATTTCTGCTACCAGTTCTAGCGAACTGGTGCGAACCTGCTGTCCCCACTGCTGGCAACCCTGAAAACTAACAGCTGTGGGTGCCAAAGTCCACAGGAAAGGGTGACAGTCTCCAAGTGGATTAAATCCCACTTGAATCCATCTTGATGGAGGGCAGCAGCTTCACCAGTACTGGCCTGGGGCTGAGGAAGACTTTGCGTGCCAGCTGGTTGACTGTTGTTGCAATCCAGATGTTGGATCAGACAGTTCTTTGTTCTGAATAAACAGGACTGATTTGTTATGCTCTGAAGAGTATCAACACAGAAATGTGAACCCCATCCCCAATCTACACGTGGACAGAACCTTTTCTGGAAAACACAATCTCAACAAGCCCCAAATTTATGTTCGGAACATACTAAAACATTTCCCACGACCAGGAATGGTGTCCCCCCACTTCTAAAATAAAAGCAGCAGATTAAACTCAACATTTTAGATGGGTATTTCTACTGTTGTACTAGGGTCTCCTCTCTTCCCTTGCCATTTATCACAAGGTCTTCTAGCAACCAACAGGAGATTTGAGGATGGGGGAAAGGCTGAAGACAGGAGGGGAAAATAGTTCCCTGTTTTGTTGACAGAAGGTGCCTTGGTCATTAGAATGAACTGTGGAATTTAGGATAGAGGTTTTATACTTTTACTTTGGGTCTATAAACCTCCCACGCACCCCCAAGGCCAAATATAGCTTTTTAACTGCTGAAGCACTGCACAAAAAGTTCTTGAGACTCCTTCATGGGATACATATGCAAGTATTGAAATTATCATCATCAGCAATTGAATAATAACAACTGTGTGCTGTAGAATCATAGAATCACTGAGTTGGAAGGGGCCTTTTAGACCATTGAGTCCAATCCCCTGCTCAATGCAGGAATCAGAACCAAAGCAGGTTGTCTTATTCTCTCTTGAATGCTTCCAGCGTTTGATTGTTCACCATCTCTCAAGGCAGTTGCTTCCACTGTCCTACTGCTCTAACTGTTAAAAAGTTTTATCATCATATTCAGCCTATATTAGACTTCATGTAGTTTCAGCCCATTATTTCGCACCCAGCACTCTGGGATGATGGAGAACAGATCCTGCCCTTCCTATTTATGGTTATCTTTTAGGTATTTGAAGAGTGCTATCATATCCCCTATGTGAAGTCAATTCCAACTTATTATGGTGATCCTTTTGGGGGTTTAGTAAGTACGTAGTACCTGGAAGTACCTTATTATTCCTTTTTCTCACCAAGGAATCAAACTCAATATATTACTTTGAAACGTAACTTCACTGACCCCCCATTCTCTGCCCAAAAAATCAAACTCAAGTTACAGGTAATCAAACTATTAGCAGCTCCTTGCCTTCAAGCTCTGTACAACATTAATGTCATGGAACTGAAGTGAACTTCACAATCACGCTAACTAACAATCATCTTTTGCTCAAGGCTCTCAAATTCATCCTCGTTGACCTCTCTATTGAAAGGCAGACTGAAAGATCCTTGAAAAGATCCTGTGGGGGCACGCACACACACACACACACACACACACACACACACACACACACACACTAATTTATATATGTGTGTGTGTGTGTGTGTGTGTGTGAATACTGTCATGGTTTTAAGATGTTTTATGCTAACTGGCTTTATTTATTATGTTTTTTATTTTGTTTTTATTGGCTATTATGGGATGATTTTTAAAATATTCTTTTATAGATACAAAATGTATATATACATTGTAAGCTGCCCTTGAGTGGTGCTTGCACCAAAGGGTGGGATATCAATGTGAATAAATGAATGCATAAAATGTTACATTATTCTGCAGGGACCTGTGTCTATCAACAACATTGAATCAATAATATTAACATTGTCATGCTGGGAGATTTTGAATGTGCCTTTGAAGGTTTTTTTAAAAAAAGAAACAATGGCTAATGTAAAAAGATAATCAAAGCAGCAGCAGCTGCTCCTTCAGGACACCTCTTTCAAGGAAGCATCACACCTAAAGAGAGACAGAAACAAGAGACGCAGTGTGACACAGGACTGGCTCACCTGCCATGTTCCTTGCTAGGTCGGCCAGCTTCCCTTCTGGGTAATAAAGCTCAGCAGCTGTACAGAGGGCATGCTGCCAGCTGCCACTGATCAGAAAGGCATCCAGCGCTTTCTCAAACGCACCACAGCGGAAAAAGATCAGCCCTGCTTGCTCCGGCAGATGTTTCTGGATCAAATATTCTCCATAGGCATAGCTGACTGTCTGCAAATTGAAATGGCAAAGAAGTAGGTGCTGTTTTTATATCTGACATGAGGAGGGCACTGAATTCCCACATGCTGATCCAGAGATCGCTTGGGGGGTGATTTTGAAGGTGCAATTACTCATCTACCAAGGAAGCTTCTGTGGTAAAGAGACCGTTCTTGCAGGATACTGGCCAGGACTCCCCATTTCACCATGGAAACAGGGCTGGCAGACCCAACATACAACATCCCGCCATGAGGTCTATGTGTGAAAATCATGGAGAACGGTATTTTTGCAACAAGAGAGAGAGAGAGAGAGTTGCTTCATCCTACATGCAAGCAAAGATGTCTCCACCACTGGGTAAGCATATTATACAGGTGAAACTCATAAAATTAGAATATCATGCAAATGATCATTCATTTCACTTAAAAGGTGAAACAAATATATGAGATAGACTCACTACATGCAAAGCGAGAGATGTCATGTCTTAATTCATTACAATTGTGATGATCATGGCGTACAGCGTACATGAGATTATGTGATGATTATGGGGTACATGAGATTGGGGGGTTGGGGTTTTCATAAACTGTAAACCATAAGCATCGATATTATAACAAAGTAAGGCTTGAACTATCTCGCTTTGTGTGCAATGAGTCTATCTCATATATTTATTTCACCTTTTAAGTTGCATTACTGAACTGAATGAACATTTGCACGATATTCTAATTTTCCGAGCTCCACCTGTATTTTAGAAAAATCTATTCAGATAAGGGTTTACACAGAGCCCTGGTGGCACAGTGGTTAAACTGCTGTACTGCAGCCCAAACATTGTGAGTTCAGTCATGACCAGGGTTCAAGGTTGACTCAACCGTCCATCCTTCTGAGGTCCGTAAAATGAATCCCCAGCATCTTGGGGGCAAAATGCTAATTACCTGTAAACCACCCCAAGAGTGCACTAAGTGCTATGGGGCAGTACAGAAGTGTAATTGCTATTGCTATTTACATTTTGTAAATAAGCTTAATACTACAAATGTTTTTTTATTTAATCACACAAAATTATTGTAGTCAGGAAACTGGGGTAATGATCCTTGCTATATGTTAAATGTCCAACACACACAATTTCTATGAATGGATGAAAATCTATATCTATAAAACAGATTGTGGTCTTGTACGTGCTCGAAAGGCTATCACACCCCTGGACCAATCCCGCTGAAATTTAGCACATACGTACCTTGGGCTGGCGAGATCAGCACTGCGGGGGTCACAAGCCCCATGGGGGGCGTATGCCCCAAATTGCATCCCAATTGATCTATAATTGTGGGGGTTTTAGCGGGGTAATTTGTTTTAATGGGGTGGTTCTTTTAAAGCTTTTTAAGATTGTAAGCCGCCCAGAGTTGGGCGGCTATATAAATTTGAATATAAATAAATAAATAAATATACAATGTGTGTGTTTCCCAGTGATGTAATTGAGCTGATGTCATAGTCCCAGGTAGGTTGAGATTGTGACATCATCTGACTAACTCAGCTGTAGCCCTCTGAGCTCAGCTGTAGTTTTCACAGTAGGTGGAAAGCAAATGGGGGGCCTGGTTGGGCCGGCACTGTGGTGGTGACGGAGGCCCTTGAGAGGGCCAGGAGGGCATGGGAACCGCAGAGGCTGGCCACCCTCCAGAAATGACAACCCAGCCTCCGCGGCGGAGGCGGAGGCCACGGTGGGCAAAGCCAAGGAGGGAGGGAAGGTCTGAGAGCTCCTCAACGGCTGTGTGCTCTCTCTCACCAGGTGGCCGGACACATGTATGGGAAGGATAAGGGTGGTAAGTCACTGTCGACGGAGAAGCAGGACATGTGAGGGAAGAGAGAGATGGAGGAAGGGAGGAAGGGTTGACCCACATACACCCCACGAGGTTTCCAAGAGGGAAAGGCTGGCCTACGTTAAAGAAAAGAAAAACCCGAGCGAAGCCGGGTAATCAGCTAGTCTGATATAAATTATACTGCGCAACAACGATTTGCTATTGGGAATAACACATGTGATTTACATGATAGCGAGTGTGCTGATTCCAAATCTGAACTCAGAATTTGCCTACATGTACAGATTTTGAGGGATGCTATAGCTGTTCAAATGGTCGGTAATTGGGTAATGTATGTTTACATGGGAACATTATAACAGTTGCAGCTACCTATGTCTGCTGCTGCCACAGCTGAATCACGTCCCCTGATGGCATGCATGTTCCAGCAGCGGCTGGGTATGTCTGGGCAAGTCAGTGAGCTGACGTCAGAAATAGGTATATAAGGCAAGATGGACCAAGGGCTTGTCTCTAGTTGAAAACCATCTTATTGGATAGTACAGCTAGGCCATAGTGAGTCTGTTTTGAGTTAAAGATGAGTAGGCACAGCTGTGTTAATAAACCAGATAATTTTTGCTACATTTGTGGCAAATATATCCCACGTGATCAACACAAGAACCTAACCAAGAGGTGAGATATGCTAACTTAAGATCCTGATGTCCTAGGCCCTTGATGGCAAACCTTTGCATTTCAGGTGTTCTTGAACTTCAATTCCCAGAACCCCTGATCAGCAGGAGTGCCAAGGTTCACCATCACTGTCCTAGGCAGAATCGAACTTCAGATTTGGATTCAGTGCACTTGATTTACTAAAGGACACATGGATTAGACCAAGTAGCAGACAATATTTTGTTTGTTTGTGATGCAGTGTTATAAAAATAAAAAAATTAGATTACAGTATTACTGGTTTTCTCAGAGAGACACACACACCATATATTTCTCAGGATGGCCTGGATCTTATGGAACGCCACTTGGAGAACTGGCCCTAAGGCAGAGGAGTCCAAACTTTAATCTTGTAAAGCAGGGAGGAAGAACCTATGGCCCTTCAGATGCTGATATGCTATTACTTTCGTCATCCCAGGCTAGCTGGCGTTAATAGAAATTGAAGTTTCTTATCAGTCAAAGAACACCTGAAGGGCCAAAGGTCTTCCAGCCCTGTTCTAAATTACTGAAAATGGCAGGTTCTATTTTAAAAAACCTTATAGCATTGGATAAGCCACACATAAGCCATTATGCTAGACCAGGGGTCAGCAAACTTGGTTCTCCAGGTGTTCTTGGACTTCAATTACCAGAAACCAAGTCAGCACTCCTTCTGATCAGGGCTTCTGGGCATTGAAGCCCAAGAACATGTGGAGAGTCAAGTTTGCTGACCCCTGGACTAGAGGATTCAGTTTCCGTCCAGCAAAAAGAGCCACATCTTTCAAACGAATGAACAAGTACAGGGAATGTTAACTAGGTAGTGCCATGCAAGGCTTGTAGTAACATGCACTTCATCTCAGTATTTGGGTTCCCTATTCTCAAAATTATGGGTGGATGAATAAAAGAATATGCCATTACGAAAAAACCCACACATACCTTGTACTCTTGAGTGTCTGGCAGATACAGCTTCAAGGCTTCCTTATACAACTTCTGATCCACCACCAAGTTCAAGAACTCTGAAAAATGTTCTGGCCCTGAAGAAAAATACAATAAAACACACAGTCTTATGATTAGGAGAGACCAAAGTCCTGCATATGCTTCTAAAAGCCAACTGGGACCAACTGGGATGGTTTTTGGTAAGTTAAGTGTTGGCTCCAAAGCATAGCATTTAAAGCACCTGAGAATTAGCACTCAAATCCTAATTCTCAGGTGCAGAGCAAGTGAAACAAGCAATGGGCTTTGGTGTTCCAAAAGAAAGTATTTAGTATAGTTGTTCTTTCTCAGATCCGTTTAGCTTAGCTTTTAGGACTGGCAGGAAGAAATACCCCTGACTATTGACTCAATTGTGGCAAATCATGGTTTACACCAAACCACAGGGAAGAAGCCTACATCAAGATGTTGTTTCCCAGCATGTAACAGGAATGTCATGGTCTCGAGTTGCTTGTCTGCTTATATCTTTCTTTTCCTGAATATTTGGGTTCATAAGTTCACTCTGCTTTCAGGCAGCTGTAGCCTCCAGAAACAGGGGATAATGGTCCTAAACTGGGACTGGGCAGCGATAGGTGACTTAAGATAAACAGTGGAACCTTGGTTAATGTAATTAATGTGTTCTCTGGGATGTTTCTTACAGAGAAAATTACTTTAATCGAATTTCCCATAGGAATGCGTTGGATGCAATTTCCCATAGGAATGCATTGAAAACCAAATAATCCATTCCCCAAAAAAATTCTGTAAACTGAGCCACTATTTTCTATGGATTTCCTTTTGTTATGCAATTTTTATGTTAACCGAGCCATTTGTTAACTGAAGTTCCAATGTAATGGCAAACCACAGCAATTTGCAGCTCAGCTTCAAACC
The DNA here is from genome assembly GCA_035047345.1 of Bradypodion ventrale. Classification (NCBI taxonomy): domain Eukaryota; kingdom Metazoa; phylum Chordata; class Lepidosauria; order Squamata; family Chamaeleonidae; genus Bradypodion; species Bradypodion ventrale. The sequence continues at coordinate 148,842,583 of JAWDJE010000002.1, forward strand.
ACAAATGAAAGGTCTCTGTCAATTTTACAACAAAAGGCTGATGGTCATCAGCTGGGGCAATTGCGGGAGAACTGAACAACAGCCCACTCTGTCCTGAGACCCCTATGGTTCCTAAGTAAACACTCATGTTACCAGGGATCTGTAAGATCATGAGGCAAGAGAGGGAAGTCTTGAACAGCCAACAAATTGCCCTAGCTGATGACTTCAGCCTTATGCCATAGAACAGTGATGTCCAACCTTGACACTACAGGTGTTCTTGGACTTCAATTCCCAGAAGCCCAAGTCAACACACCTGCTGATCAAGGCTTCTGGGGATTGCAGTTCAAGAACATCTGGAGTGCCAAGGTTGGCCACCACTGCCATAGAACAGGATTCAGCCATTGTTTGGCTCATCTTGGTTTGGTAGCCCTTTGCATACCACGGATGACAAACTGATTTCAGTTTGTCACACCAAACCACAGTGTAACATTAAAAGGTAAAACAACAACCCACAAATGCACCTACCACATTTACTGAGATGCTGGAGAGCCTTTGGATACCTCTTCAAATGTTTATCTATAGAGTATCGCTGGTAATTGCTTTCCATTTTCTTAAGTTTATTTAGAAATGGAAGATACTCCTTAGGATCCTGCAAAACAATAAAGTGAAGTTGTGTGTGGTGTTTTTTTAAGGGATGGGCTATAGCTGCCTCGATGCCAATGACTACATGGAATTTGTAAGAGCTTGCTTGGCTGCAAATCAAGAGAAAGAAGTTGATTTGCAACCATCAAATCTACAATCTAGATCTGAGCTGAAACTCTGCTTCCTCTACATTTACTTGAACCGCCATTCTCAGCAACAATCTACATGTTGCAAGAAATATTCATGTTGCCTTTACGTTGTACTACTACTACTTTTCCAACTTGACTGTCTTTAGCCACATATGCCGAGGCTACCATTTTATCCTATCGGCAATGAAAACTGACATGATTTTGTCAATGTCACGAAGCAACTTCTGGGATGGTAACACCTGCACAGAAAATGATTTAGATCAGGAGTTCGAAACCTACGACCTGTGGGCAGACCCAGCCCGCAGCACCATTTCATGTGGCCTGCCCCCCCTTGCTCCTGCCACCACCACCACTGCCAGAAGTGACGGAAGCGGCAAAAATGTGCCGCCCTCGCTCCCACTGCCACCACCACCAGAAGCAGAGGAAGCGGCAAAAACAACCAAAAAATGCACCATAAAGGCACCCGTGGCTGTCGTAATTGTGTTTACAACAGCTGCGGACACATTTTACTGCAGTGTTTACGGCAGGGGAACCACCTGTCCAGCCCAGTCAGCTGTCTGAGGGGGCGTGGTCCAACCCACGGCTGGAAAAGGTTGAGAACCCCTGATTTAGGTCATCAGAAACAAACTCTTTCAATGGCAACATGGTCAAAAAGAGGCAGAGGTCAGAGACAGCAAAGAACAAAAGCAAGGATCGAGGATCTGTAAGAACTGTGTGTTTGTGAATACTGAGAAAGAATTGGATAGTAGTGCTAGCAATTTTTGCACATATTTTGAGTTCTAATAAGTTTATTTTAACAGCAACAACAGGTCAAGACATTCGACAGTGTTTCCCAAACTGTGTTCCATGGAACACTGGTGTTCTATAGACCAGTGTTCCCCAGCCTTTGGGTTTTGGACTTCAATTCCCAGAAGCCTAAGTCAATTCCCCAAAGCACTGATCAGCCAATGTATTGACTTAGGCTTCTGGGAATTGAAGTCCAAACAACAAAAGTTGGGGAACACTGCCACAGAGGACTGCAGTTCCCAAAAGCCTTAGCCTGCACAGCCAATGCTGAAGACTTCTGGGAATTGTAGTCCAAGAATACATAGGGACCCAAGTTTGGGAACTACTGACATAAGATATGAGCCATGCAGAAATTAAACATGCCATGAGAAGTTACCTTCTGAGATTTCTCAGCAACCATGAGGACTAAATCAAAGTCATACGTCCCCAATGAATGATCGTACAATTCACTGACATCCACCAAATAGAGCAAGTACTTCAGAGCTTCCTCAGCACTGATGGATCCAGTGGCCACCGGAGCTTGCTCTGCAGTTTTAAAGACAAAATCTTTTAAAAGTCAGCCTTCCTTTGCATGGTAACAGTGAATTCGACCACCAAACCACATGATGAAGCAGTAGAACAGGAATTTCCAACTTGCGGCCCGTGGCACCACCTCCACCACACCAGGAAGTGCCATGTGGTGGAGAAAGGGCAAAATGGCTGTCCAGCCCCTGAAGCTGTCTGAGGGAGTGTGACCAGGCCCGTGGCTTAAAAAGGTTGAGAACTCCTGCAGTAGAACCTTCCAAAGAAATCTATCTACTGATTTAACATATGAAGGCCAGCATCACTAATTGACGGTTAAAATGCCTTAGCATTTAGATGCTGTTTCAGGATACCAGTTTTAATGAAAAGAGCAGAACAGCACTATTTTGATTATTTGTTTCCATTCCTTTCCCCACATTTCTTCACAAGAGATTCTGATTCAAAGTAAAATCAAAGTAAAATAATGCAATTCAAGCACACTGAAGCAGATTTTTTAAAAAAATCAAGGGTATTGCATTAGATCCAAGCATGGAGCATCAAATCCAGGATTTAGTACATAGATAATGTAATGAGACATTGGCCATCCTCACACTTTAGAAGTGGTACATTACATTTTAAGAAGTCAAAATATAAAAGAGTAGCAAAGGGAGAATTTCACATGATGTCTGAACCCGAGTTTATGACTTACCGTCAAACAAGAAGTCATAAATTAACTCTAAACCAGTCTGTTAACTTACTAAATCTGGCTTCTCTGGATGCAATAAAACACAACTCCAGGCTCAGATATCATGTGAAACTCCCTCTTTCTTGGCTCACTTACTCGCTTACATAAAAGAATGGGTGAAGTAGGAGTTAACATTCTGCTTATGGCCAATCTCGTTTAACAAGACGTAATGATTTATTTAACTGATGTATGAATATTGCCAGCAAAAGGCACTCTTTCTAAAGCTTCCATAATAAATTTGGATAAGTTGTAAAGGGTTGTCAAAATGATGAAAAGGCATGTACCTGAAAGTGTCATGACATCTGGTTATTTACTAAATAAATTGGTATTAGATCCAAGCACTAGTACACAAGTACATTGATGCTAAATATGTATCTCACAATGATAACATATATAAATCTGTGATTAACATAGGTTAATTTTTTACTAAAAATACTGATTGTTGGTAGTATGTACTTACTACATTACAGTACATGTAAAATAAAATGAGCTCTGTTGATTACTTACATCTACAATTCTCCCTACTAAAGCAAAGCATCCGGTGTTCACCATCAGGTTCAGATTTAAACTAAAGATAGGGACTGTGGTGGCTTAAGTGGTTAAGATACTGAACTTGACGACTGAAAGGTCGGCAGGTCAGCAGTTCAAGACCCGAGTACTACATGACAGAGTGAGCACCCATCTCTGTCCCAGCTCCTGACAAACTAGCAGTTCGAAAGCAAGAATCTACAAGTAGATAAATAGGGACCACTTCAGTGGGAAGGTAAACAGAGTTCTGTGCATGTCTGCCACATGTCCACGAAAATGTCTGCAGATGCAGACAGCGCTGGCTCTTTGGATATAAAGAGATGAGCACTGGAGTCGGACACGACCGGCTTTTGAACAAGGGCGACCTTTACCTTTATTTTAATCTAAAATGACCAAGTTCACATTAATCTCATTCAGAGAGGAAAATCTATGGAAACAAAGTCAGCACCTGTTAAGATGCCAAGGGCATGATTAAGGAATTAGCAAGACTTCCTGAGGTAAATGTGGATATTATCTATAACGATATACAAGCTCACCTTCCCCAGACAGCATTAAAGTTTTACTGCTTAACAAATCAATCCAAATCCAATACTGTACCTCGAAGCTCACGGATTCTCTGCAGTACAATTTCCAGTTCTGGAGGGTTCTTTTTCACGTGAGAGGTCAGTATGGACAAGCAGTATCTAAAATGTCAGAAAGGAAATGTTAAAACTGGAGAATTTAACGGCCTCTCATTTCTGTCAGGATAAAGATTTTCCCTGAGGTAGAACTGCCAATGAAATTTCAGCCAAAAGAGAAACTCCAAAAAGAACGTCAGAGTCAGCCAAAATGTTTTGGAGTTTTGTTAAGCCTCAAGCCAAACTGGAAGCAAATTTGGAATTCAGGCAAAACATCCAAAACATTGTGAAGAGCAAAATATTTATGACAGAAATATTTTTGTTTATTAAATGTATTTATGGGTTGTCACTCAGAGACGTAATTTTGTAAAGTCACAGAAACATAGAAAGATAACAGCAAACATGTCAAATTAGCATACGTTAACTATGAGATAATATTTTCGAACTATACCTCCGAACCACCAGTCTAGAGAGATTTCTATTTGCAGAAGAAAATTAGCTTCATGCAGAAATTTGGTCTCCTCGTGTGTGGGGAAAAACAGGGGAGAAAGTGAGGGCACCCATGCAGGGTTGATCCAAGCCACCTAGCCTGCTTAGTCTCCAACCTTTCCGGTGGGCAATGAGACTCTGAAGCTGTGATGGTGAACCTTGGCACTCCAGGTGTTCTTGGACTTCAATTCCCCGAAGCCCAAGTCTCTATGAATCCACACGTATGGGTTTACTGCACGAGTGAACCCTGGTGGCGTAGTGTTTAAACAGCTGTACTGCAACCGAAAGGTTGCGAGTTCAATCCTGATCAAGGCTCCAGGTTGACTCAGCCTTCCATCTTTTCGAGGTTGATAAAATGAGTACCCAATATGTTGGGGCAAAATGCTAATTAATGTGTGAACCGCCCAGAGAATGCACTAAGCTATCTGCATAGCACCATCCTCGGTTTCCTTCCTAATCACGCTGAGAATGTGATGGAATGTTAAGAACCAGTTTCAATTTTATAGAAACATTCTACGATCATATGTCCAGTACTTAGCAGCATTGATGTTCTCCATGGCCGTTCTCATAGCATCACAGATGAGGTCAACTTTTCTCTTATTGGAACTGTGCAGGTCACAGGCACTGGCAGGATCTAGAGGTGGGTACATGGTCTTGGTGAAATCTTCCTCTCTAGAAAGGAGCATGTAACAGGCAGGCATGTTAGGTTTCAGTAAACCCATAAGATCAATAGGAATACAGGATAAATCAGGGATCCTCAATCTACTGCCCATGGGCCGGATTCGGCCCATGGCACCAAATCATCCTGCCTGGGCCCTCACTCCAGCCACTGCCTGCCACCTCAATCCTTGCCCCCTCCACTTGGCTTTGTGTGTCCCTAAGGCTTACAACATCCGCCCTGCTACAGAGCACTGTTAGGGACATGCCAAGCCAAGTGGAGGGGACAAGGATTGAGACGACGGTGGCGGAAGCGTCAGATGCACATGGCTGCCTGCATCTTTCACATGGGCCGCTCTGGCCGAGCGCATCTTTCCCAGTGGACGCACACGGCCACCCACGTCTTTCCCAGGGGCCACTCTGGCTGAGCACAAGCAAGAAGGACAGCCTGGAACCCTCTTTCACCCATGCCATGCAGCTCCTGCAGGCTGGTAAGCAAGGGTAGAGTGGTGGGGTAGAATGGTGAGTGGCTTGGGTGGTCTCTGGGGCCCGTGGTGGCAGAGTGGTAGGTGGCTCAGGGTGGTCACCAGTTTCGGCAGGACCAGCCATCTGGTCCTTCAACAGTCTGATTATAAGTCAATAAATGAGGGATGGAAAAAGGATTAAGCATCTCTCCTCACTGCTTCTCTTCTTTATCTCCCACTTCCCCTCTCAAAATTGTTTTTTTTTAAAAAAAAGCAGAAGCAAATTGTAAGGTGTATTGTCTTAATTGTTTAGTCGTTTGAACTAAAGGAGGACACATACATTTGAGGCTTCTTATTCTTCTTCAACTTGGAATGGCAAGATCCAGCAACCCAAAGCAATTGCAACTGGTATACATTCCTAGTTAAAGCCTAGGAAGGATTCTGAGCATAGGAAGGATTTTGTTACCAGAACTGAACAAGTTCAAGGTCCTTTCCCCACAATAGTCTACTCCTGATCACATCTAGCTTTCTTCACTTCAGAAACCCATTCATATGAGGAAAATTATTTTGTTGTTGCTACTCTTTAAGAACACTGGAAGTCAAAGTTCCTTGCTAAAACTCTTCAAGAGATCTGACAAGAGATCTTCATTTACCTTTCATTTTAAACAAAAGCACACAACAAAGCAAAAGAGGACTCACTTCAGCTCCGTGAGAAACAAGTTGATATGATTCACAGAATCAATTTGTAGTATGAATGTTTCCACATTTTTCAGGAAAACCTGAAATGAAACTGTTTTATTAACTTACTGATCAATTTATTAAGTACACAAAACATTTTTAATAAGCAAAAGGAACTCAATGTAGATTTTGTGCATATGTATGTACTGTATTCACACACAGTCACTCCACAAATGCAATAATACACATGGGTTATGACCTGTGCAACTCTTTCAAGCAGCCTGTGTATATACCGTATTTTCCGGCGTATAAGACGACTGGGCGCATAAGACGACCCCCAACTTTTCCAGTTACAATATAGAGTTTGGAATATACTTGTCAGCTGCAGTTAAGTACCTGTCCTATAAGATGACCCCCAACTTTGGCACAGATTTTTCAGGGTTAAAAAGTAGTCTTATACGCCAGAAAATACAGTATATAAAAAGCCGCATTAAGAGATCATATTATTTATACTTTAGGATTAGCTGTTGTAGAAGCAATACCTCCCCATCTACTAACCAGAAAAAGGATAAGGGATTCATTTAAAATATAACAAAATGGAAAATCCACCTCTTACTTTGGAGTCACTGTTCTTACCAATATACAAATTTGAATTAATAAATCAATAACATTGGTGTCCACTCCAACTCTGTGGAACCTCCTGCCAGGTGAATTACGGTAGCAGACAGAATTGCTGCCCTTTAGGAAAGGGCTCAAAACCTGGCTGGCAGGGCAAGTGTGGGGGGCTGATGGGGAAGTGGTCCCCGCCCATTGGCTCTTCTAAGATAAAGTGCCTCTCTTGTATTGATGGGGGTGGGTAGGCTTTTTAAGTGTCTTTTAATGGGTTTTTACGGGGTTGTCTTTTTAATGATTTTATGGGATGATTTTATATGTTTTATACTTGTTGTGAGCCGCCCAGAGCTGCCCTAGGGCGAGGGGGCAGCATATAAATTTAAATAAATAAATAAATAAATTCATAGAAATGACTGGTTTAATAAGTAAACTATATAAAATAATTAATAAGGGAGAGAATCAACAGGAAATATTAAAATCGCTCTGGGAGCAGGATTTAAAATTAAAAATAAGTGAGTTAGATTGGAAGAGTAAATGGAAAAAGAGGGTTATGAAGGGCTTATCGGTTAGGATTAAAGAACATAATTGTAAATTACTATGGAGATGGTATCTAACACCTGTAAGGCTACATCAAATTTGCAATCAGAACTCAAAAATGTGTTGGAGGTGTAAGGATAACATAGGAACTTATATTCATATGTGGTGGGAGTGCAGAGTGTTAAATCAATTTTGGATTGATATTATGAAGGAAATAAAAGAGATAATTGCTGAAGATATAAAAATAGAGGCTAATATGGTACTGCTAATGGAGACGAATGATCTAAACATTGATAGATATAAGAAAGATTTGATAATCATTATGACAACAGTCGCAAGATTATGTATAGCGCGTACTTGGAAGAGCGGAGATTTGGTGAATATTAAAGAATGGTATAACAAAATGTGGTCGATTGCATTAAATGATAAGCTCACATGGGAATTAAACCAAAAAAAGGGAATTATAAAGGAAAATAATTTTTATGAGATATGGCACCCATTTTTGACTTACACACTAAAAAGAAAGAAAGGTAACGCGCCAGCAGCAGATCAAATGAATTTCTGGAAGTAACGGGTATTTAAAAGAAAACATAATTTCTGAGGCTTTGTTTTTATCACTGAGGTTTATATTACAGTAATACCTCATACAACGTCCGCTTCATAGAACGTTGGATCCATACAACGTCGCCCAATTCCCGGAAAAAAGGTGCCTCATATACTGTCGCCCGACGTTGTATGAGGCATTAGGGTTTTTACGTTTCCCTTGGTTGTGAGCGGGGAAGGGGGTGCTAGAGGCTGGCCCCAGCTGTAAGGCGGCCGGCGTGGCCCATAAGAAGACCTGCCACGCCGGAGTCTGGCCCCCACCTCCCCGCTCTCACCGGGAGGGGAAGCGACCCTTGGGAGAGAGACTGGCCCCAGCTGTGGGGCGGCTGGCGTGAGCAAGAGAAGCGACCATGGGGGAATCCCCCAAAATATCCAGCGCCGACCACTGACTCACCCTTGGTCTGCTGCTTGTTCTTGCCTCCCATGGCTGCCACCCACTGACGGAGCCAAGCGGCCCCGACCTCCCTCGCCCTGTGGCACACAGGAGAGGAGGAATGGGGCGAGGAGGAGGAATGGCGCTTCTGGGCTGGAAGGAAGTTGGTGAACTAAGGGGCGGCAGTGGGAGACCCGACCAGTCTCCTCCTCTTCGGGCACGACGACAGCAGCACCGCCCCGCTTGAACATAAGAACAGCCTTGCTGGAACAGGCCACAGCCCATCCAGTCCAGCATTCTGTCTCACACAGTGGCTCACCATTTTCTTCAGGGAATTCCCAAGGAGATGCCTTCACCTGCTTAGGATTCCCTGGAAATGGCATTGAGAGATATCCTGCCTCTCTCTCCAACCCCGAGGTTGTCCTTAAGTATCCATAATTATAGCCATTGATACCCTTGTCCTCCATGAACTTGTCTAATCCTTTCTTAAAGCTGTCAAGACTGACAGCTGTCACCACTTCTTCTGGCAGGGAGTTCCATAGACCAGTAATCCTCTGGGTGAAAAAGTACTTTCTCTTATTTGTTTGAGAACTAGTACCCAAAAGTTTCATCGAGTGTCCCCTAGTTCTAGTGTTGTGCGATAGGGAAAACAGTTTTTTTCTTATCTACTTTGTCCGCACCGTGCATGATTTTATAAACTTCAATCAGGTCACCTCTTAGACGCCGTCGTTCAAGAGTGAAAAGGCCCAACCGTTGCAGCCTCAGATGGTAAGGAAGGTGTTCCAGTCCCCTAATCATTCTGGTTGCCCTCCTCTGCACTTTCTCCAACTCCATAATATCCTTCTGGAGGTATGGCGACCAGAACTGTACACAATATTCCAGATGGGGCCTCACCATAGATTTATAAAGAGGCAAAATGACACTTGCTGACTTATTTTCTATACCCTTCCTAATGATCCCTAACATTGAGTTTGCTTTTTTCACTGCTGAGGCACACTGGGTTGACATCTTCATTGAGCTGTCCACCAGGACACCAAGGTCCCTTTCCTGGTTTGTCGCAGAAAGTTCAGACCCCATCAGTTTATAAATGTAATTGGTTTTTTTTGCCCCAACATGCATCACTCTGCACTTACTAATGTTGAAGCTCATTTGCCACTGTTTTGCCCACTCCCCCAGTGTCAAGAGATCCCTCTGGAGCTCCTCACAATCTCTCACAGTTTTCACTACCCTGTATAATTTAGTGTCGTCAGCAAATTTGGCTACCTTGCTTTTTACTCCTACCTCTAGATCATTTATGAAGAGGTTGAAAAGCAGGGGTCCCAGTACTGAACCTTGGGGGACCCCACTCTTTACTTCCCTCCACTTGGAGAAGTGTCCATTTAGTGCTACCCTCTGTTTCCTGTCCCTTAGTCAGTTGCTGATCCAGGACAAGACCTGTCCCTTTATTCCATGACTGGTAAGTTTATTCAAGAGCCTTTGGTGTGGGACCTTGTCAAAAGCCTTCTGAAAGTCCAGATAAACAATATCAACTGGATCCCCCTTATCCACATGCTTGTTGACACTCTCAAAAAATTCCAACAGGTTAGTGAGGCATGATTTTCCCTTGCAAAAGCCCTGTTGGCTCTCCTTTAGCAGCGCCTTCTCTTCTATGTGCTTATTAATTCTATCTTTTAGGATGGTTTCCATCACTTTACCTGGGACACATGTCAAACTGACAGGTCGGTAATTTCCTGGATCACCCCTGGATCCTTTTTTGAAAATTGGTGTTACATTTGCTACCTTCCAGTCATCAGGCACAAAGCCTGATTTGAGGGAAAGATTATATATTTTGGCTAGGAGATCAGCAATTTCATCTTTAAGTTCCCTGAGAACTCGTGGATGGATGCCATCTGGTCCTGGTGATTTGTTAGTGTTTAGTTTAACAAGACATGCAAGGACCTCCTCCCTGGTTATTTCTATCTGGCTTAATTCTTCGGTTTCCCTCCCTACGAAGATAGGCTCTGTTTTGGGCATGTGGTCTCTGTCTTCTTCAGTGAATACTGAAGCAAAGAATTCATTGAGTCTCTCTGCAATCTCTGTTTCCTCTTTAATAACCCCTTGCCTTCCATTGTCATCTAATGGAATGAGAGAAGTGGTCCCTGGGAAGAGCCCCAAGGAAAGGCCGTGGCTGGCCGGCCTGCTAAGCAGCGCTTGCTTTCTCTCTCTCTCTCCCTTGGTGAGAGCGGGGACCACTTCGGTGGGAAGGTAACAGCATTCCGTGCGCTCCAGTGTCTAGTCATGCCTGCCACATGACCACGGAAACGTCTGCAAAAGCCTCCCCACTCTCATGGGCCTCCTCCTCGCCCCATTCCTCCTCTCCTGTGCGCCACCGGGCGAGGGAGGTCGGGGCCACTTGGCTCTGTCGGTGGGTGGCAGCCATGGGAGGCAAGAACAAGCAGCGGACCAAGGGTGAGTTGGTGGTCGGCGCTGGATATTTTGGGGGATTCCCCCATGGTCGCTTCTCTTGCTCATGCCGGCCGACTCACAGCTGGGGCCAGTCTCACTCCCAAGGGTCGCTTCCCCTCCCGGTGAGAGCGGGGAGGTGGGGGCTAGACTCCGGCGTGACAGGTCTTCTTATGGGCCACACTGGCCGCCTTACAGCTGGGGCCAGCCTCTAGCACCCCCTTCCCCGCTCACAACCAAGGGAAAGACGTTATACAAGGCATCAGTGGCAATAATTCGGACGTTGTATGAGGCATTGCAGCTAGGATTTTGCATGCCTCATACAAAGTCGGAATTCATACAATGTCCTAACTTGTGGAACCAAGTTTGGACGTTGTATGAGGTATTAGTGTATTTTGTTGCTAATATAAGTGTGCTGTATGGCTATTTGGGTGAAATTTAAGGTGTAAAAAGTGTTACCTATTTATCTACTTGCAATTTCTTGCTTTCGAACTGCTAGGTTGGCAGGAGGTTCACATAATTGTTCAAGCCAGACCTCTTTAGTAATATTGATGAATATTCAAGTTGTGCCCAAGAAAATTTGTTTGTTCTTCTTAATTTGATACTGTCTATTGATGCCAGCTGTATATTTCAGTTTATAAGCACCCATTTGCAGGCTCTACCACTACTCCCTAAGATGTGATCTGAATAAAATAACAACAGCTGTATTCAAACCTACCTTTGGATTGTGGTCGTAAATGAGATTAAGATTGATTCGCAGCTTCCTCATACATTCAAAGGCTTCTTTAAACTGGAGTCTGGTAGAACAGGGAGAATGGGGTCATGTCAGTTCAAATACAATCACGGAATGACAAAAACACACATACAGTAAAACCCCAGGTTATGGATGCCTCGGGTACCAGAAAACTCAATTTACGGAAGGAAATTCTGAAGAAATCATGTCCTGTTTTACGGGGAAAGTTCACATTATGTCACTTTGCACAGTGGTGGGAGGGTGTTTGGAGCATTTCTGCTCCTGTTTTGGAATTTTTCATCGCATTTTGGCTCTAACAGAAACTCTCAATGCAACCAGAAAGTACCAGAAATTCCCCCCACCGCCATCAGCTGTTTGGTGGCACTTTTCCTGCAGCTACCGAGGCTGGGCACTAGATGGCGATGTCAAGAATGTGACAAATATGCTTTAAAAATTAAAAATATCAGCTCCGGAGCTCACAAAAATGCCCCCCAAAACAACAACAACAAAAACAAAACAACAAAAAACACCCCACTTATTTTTTCTTTCTAAAGTGCACTTTGGAATTTTTCAGTGTTTTCGCCACTTTAAGACTTTTCAACAGAAAAATTATTTTTTGGCTCTTTTCTAAACTCTGGAACATTTTTTGATTTTAAATGCATTCCTATGGGAAACCGTGCTTCGCTTCACGGAAAAACCGCTATAAGGAAAACCCCTTGGAATGGATTAATTTCATAACCCGGGGTTTTACTGTATTTTTATGATGAAATGTAGGTATAAGCCTTGCATGTAGTGAAACCAGTCAGTTTAACTTACCGGTCCAGCCACTTCCGAACTTGGGTCAAAACAAGAGCTCGATGATGAATGGTTTCTAGATTTCCTCTTGGCATCTATAAAAATATTGCAACATCAGGACCTTGCTTCATCTTGCCACCAAGACTACCTAATTCCAGTAGCAGATGACAGCCATCAAATTGCAACCCATGTTTACGTTGCTCACTTTAACTTTTGTTTTGACTTCATGTAATCCTTTATAGCATGTCAATGTTGGTAGCTGGACAGGCAGAATTATAAGTGTAATACATCAACAACAAATAGCCATAATGAGGCAGGTCCATAGTTGAGTTTTTCTTATTTAAAATGACAGGTTATTTTCATTCTCTCCCTGCCCACTCCATTGTTCAGCACATTGGACAGCTCCTTTGACCTAGAACTCAAGAGCGGATGGATTGCTCCCACAAAGCCAGATCACCAGCCTTTGATAGAACATTTTCGGATGTTAATTTGGGAGGAAATGTACCAAATTCCATTCTCTAACCTTTATCATTCTTATAGTTTGGAAACACACTGTAGTGTACTAACTTGACGTGTGTGAGACATGTATTTCAAGGACATTTAGAAATATGTCACTGGCATCAACCTTATTTCCCTATCTACATGAGAGGAACAATCTCATGGACAGCTCTTACTAGAGTATACTAAAGTACTGAAGGTAGAGGGCATAGCAGGCCACAATGCTGCTCAAGAATACTTGCTTATGAATAACATGTTGAGTATTCTATTGCAACCCCAGCATGCAGTGACCAGAGAGACAGGAAAGACTAGCCTGAACTAAAGGAAGTTGTTTTGCACTATTTGCCTCTGATTACAATCAGAAAGGTTCTTTCCTACCTCAGGGATCACCTGACCCCTATTTGCATGTCTTAAGGCCTTTGTTTGTTCTGGCCTTCTCTTCCTTTTCTGTCCTTTTTGAGCTCCTCCATCTTCCAGGCCACATGGCTGGCAGAAAGATTTTACTTCTTTCTAAACCAACTTCTTCAAGATTCCTGAGCACATCTGTATCTTCTAACCTCATTTTGTGAGTAAATGTTATTCTTCTTTCTCTCAAGTATCTAGTCCAAGTGTGTTTATTATATGAGCTAAAAAGGGGTGAACTGGGAGTTTTGCATTCGAACATAAAATTGCCTAAAGCCTGTCCCGTTTTGATGAGCTGCTGCTACAAATAACTTAACAGAACAATGGTGCAGCTTCCCCTTCTCCCCAATGTGCTAGCTTTCCATGTGGGAAAACATTAACCCATGATCCACCTGACCTAATGCATGAGTCGTCCGCTACTCCAATGTCTGTACAAGACAACTCTCTTATTTGTGTATCCATGTTTCTGTGTGCAACAAATGCATCAATATCGGAGCAAAGTGCTTGGGGCTACAAGAGTAAACAGAGAAACTGACCTGCAATATTAGCTTTGTATCTTGAGGCACAATTGTGACTATCCGGGAGCCTCTTTCAATCTTGCGCAATGTCTCAATGTTGTGGACAAGTGTGCTGCCCAAGCTTGCCTGCAATGCTAAAAGTGCCACAATCAAATCTCATCTCAAAATGAAGAATATCTCATCCACCTGACTGCTTTAAATGAATGAGGGTGGACAGGGGACATAGTGCCCGGTGTCCCCAAATCCTACATCAATTAAAAAACAAAAAACTGAGGACCAACAGCAGGCAGTTTAAAGTTCCCAACAACTAAGTCCAATGATGATGATGATGATGATGATGCAGGTCTACTCTGTAAAGTGCCTAAACAGGAGACTACCTGGAAAATAAGTGGCTAAAACCCCAGCAGGGAATTTTGGCTGATATCTTGCTCATGTAAGCTAATTCATCAGCCGAGATGATATACATATTTTTGGGAAATCAAACATTTCCTGCCTGTCTCATGGCATTCATGTCTCTTCTGTGAGCCCTTTCATTATTAGGAACATTTGAGGGTCATGAGCTGGGAAAGGAAGTCTTCATTTACCAAAAATTAAAAAAAAAACTGCCCCCTGGATGAATTTACCACCAGCAGCATTTTTTCAGAATTAAAGTCTTCCTCCCGCCATGGATTCTTATTATGTAAGAAATTCTCTGAGAGTCAAGAGTATTTCAGGACAAAAGTAAGAAATGCTTAATAACCTCCAAAATTGTTCCCCTGTTGTCATCTTCAGTCTTATGAAGCATGATTTACATGAACATAATTTCAGTGAATAAACGAAAATACAATTTTTTCTCATCACCTCTTCTATACCTATATATTCAAAGCAATGATAAATTGTATACTGTCTTACTAGGATGTGGGATCATGCCCCAGTCTAGGATATGCATATACAGTAAAACCCCTACTTATGCAAAAAGTCCATTCCGTAGGCTTTTGCTTAAATCGTTTTTTTATGTAACTCAAAGCAAACCCATAGGGATTTTTTTTTACGTAACTCGAATCAAACATATAGAAAAAAAGGAAATTTTTATGTAAATCAAAGCAAATCTATAGGGAAATAAATTTTTACATAACTCGAAACAACCCTATAGGAAAAAGGATTTTTTTATATAACTCGAAGCAAACCCATAGGCATACCTGTCAACCTTCCCGGATTGGCCGGGATTTCCTGGTTTTCGACGCCGATTTACGCCATTTCCCGCCCCGCGCTTCCGAAACCCCGGAATTTGGCAGCGGGGGAAAGGAGGTACTGCGCAGCCCTTCTGCGCAGGTCCCTTCTACGCATGCGTAGAAGGGGGCTACACAAGCGTCAAACCCTTCTACGCATGCGTAGAAGGCGACCTGTGCAGAACCGTTCTGCGCAGGTCCCAGATTGGCCGGAGCCGCGGTTGACAGGTATGCCCATAGTAAATCATATTACGTAAATTTATGTAAATTGGGACATTTATGTAAATCGGAACATGGTTTTAGCACAAAATCATTATGTAAATTGAATTTTATGTAACTCGGGGCATTTGTAAGTCGGGGTTTTACTGTATACTACAATAGTATGGAGATAAATGCAAGGGGTATTTGGGATCCAGAGTAGACCTTATGCTCCTGCCAGCAAAATGCCCATACACAATTCAATGTTGACACTGAAAGGGATTGCAACAGAAATACAAAGAGTATCTTTGAAAGACATTTTAAACAATTTTTCTGATAATGGACTAGCAAAGTATTGGTCCTGGCATGACCATTCTCTTTGTGGACCATTCTCTTGTGCCCCCCCCCCCACACACACACACACACAAAAGGGGAACCGTCAGTAGCCTCTAAAAATACCAAAGGAAAGCCATTGCAGGGGCATAAACAGCTGTCTGGGAAACAAACATCAGGGAGTTTTTTATCACTAGACAGACTGGGGATGTTTACCTTTCAGGGATGTGTTCCTCAGGGACAAGCACTGGCAAGTGTGCGAGTGTGTGGTCAACAATAGGAAGTCATCCTGGACTGCAAAGGATGTGACATTTGAGGCAACCTATGAAAAACAGTGGGGGTAGAAAATCCTTGCAGCAGGGGTGGCCAAACTACAGCCTACTGGCCAGATCCGGCTCACGGCACCAAATCATCCGGCCCATGCCACCCTTGCCGCTCCCAGAAGCAAAACACACCTGTGCATGCGCAAAACACTGCTATAAACGCACTCGCAGGTGTCGTAAATGTGTTCCATTGAGAGGAACCGCATGACAGGCCTGCTGCGCAAAAGGTTTGGGAACCCCTGCTTTATAGGGTCATTTTTTGGTGTTTGCTACTACAGAGAAGACATACAAGAGAGAACCATAAGCACAGTCAGTACCTCAGTGTCGTTAACGAAAAGACGACATCTGTCTGTCAAGCCAAAGATGGTTTCCTAGAAGGACAAAACCAGAATACAGCACTGGGTTAAAAAGTTAACCAGCTACAGGTATGCATTCAATTAACTCTGAAATAAGAAGCAAAGCTGTTCACCAAGGCAATACCCATACTTCTCTTGTCCAGTGGCCTTAATAATAAAAGTATAACATTTGATAGGGAACTGCTTCAAGTAAAGAAACCACCATAGATGTTATTCACTGTGTGCGCTGAATCACACAACCTGGGATGTAACAGACATCTGCAGGGATTTCTTCTCTTGAAGCAATTTACCTACAAACATTACACTGTCTGTGTTACTCTGCATAACTATGCACGGGGAGTTTGACCACTAAAATGTATGCCTTTCTAAATTACACAAATAAAAATAGATTTCTGTAGCAGTTTACTTAATTTATTATGTCTCTGCCAGGTATGTTCAAAACAGGAGGGAGAGGCGTTACCTATGTTTGCTTCTGTATAGAGCAGAAGAAAGATGTAATCTTGATTTTGTTAGCTGGCTAGGCCAGGAAATACAGATATTCCTTTCTTATTTTATCCAGGGAAAGTGGGAAAGTAAAAATGTTCATTTTTTATTTTTCTAAGCTTTTTCCTGAACTTTGATCTATTTTTCCTTTTTATAATAAAACTGACTTGTTACAGAAGACATGGTACTTTTTATATAGAGCAGTAGCTGATGGGAGAATTCCAGGTTTTCTAATTCTTCATTGGCCGTGCTACATATTGCTACCTAATCTACATTGCTACTTTCTACCTCTGTGGTGGTGAACCATGGCTTTCTAGGTGTTCTTGTACTTCAATTCCCAGAAGCCCAAGTCTCTGTCACACGTGTGGATTCACAGGGACTTGGGCTTCTGGGAAATGAAGTCCAAGAACAGTTATTGTGTTTTTGCTACTTTGTATTAACTGTATTGTTAAATTCTGTATTTATATTGAGATTTTGTATTGAAATGTATTTTTTGCTTTCTGTTTCTGTGTTGGATATTTTTACTGCATTTATTGTATATTTTATTGTCAATTTTTACACTGTATTGCTTTGTATTTTATTGTGCTGTTGATTTGTTGGGAACCGCCTTGAGTCACCCGCTGGGTTTGAATAAGGCGGTATATAAATAAAACCTGAAATGAAATGAAAACCCATTCATGTGGATTCACAGAGACTTGGGCTTCTGGGAATTGAAGTTCAAGAACACACACAATAAACCCATTCATGTGGATTCACAGAGACTTGGGCTTCTGGGAATTGAAGTCCAAGAAGACGCACAGTTATTGTGTTTTTGGTACTTTGTATTAACTGTATTGTTAAATTTTGTATTTATATTGAGATTTTGAATTGAAATGCATTTTTTGCTTTCTGTTTCTGTGTTGGATATCTTTACTGTATTTATTGTATATTTTATTGTCAATTTTTACACTGTATTGCTTTGTATTTTATTGTGCTGTTGATTTGTTGGGAACTGCCTTGAGTCACCAGTTGGGTTTGAATAAGGCGGTATGTAAATAAAACCTGAAATGAAATGAAAACCCATTTATGTGGATTCACAGAGGCTTGGGCTTCTGGGAATTGAAGTCCAAGAAGACACACAGTAACCCCTTTCGTGTGGATTCATAGAGACTTGGGCTTCTGGGGACTGAAGTCCAAGAACACGCACAGTAAACCCATTCATGTGGATTCACAGAGACTTGGGCATCTGGGAATTGAATTCCAAGAACAGCTGGAGTGCCAAGGTTTGCCATCACTGTTCTACCTGAGCTGGCTGGTTTGTAAGCATAAACAGTCAGTGATTGAAACCTAGCACAGATTTCTCTAGCCTGGAGAAAAACCTCATGTACTCTGAAGCAGCAATAATTTTTACGCTGGCTTCCTAAATGGGTGCTGGTCTCTGTCAGATGCAACGAGTCCTATGGTAGTGGGATAATGGGCTTTGTTATCCTTAGAGCTTCCTTGCACAAGGTCTAAAAAAAAGTAAGGGGAAAAACCATGGCTGCTATAGACAGCAGTGCACACTGAGTGAGTGAAAAAGGTTCTGGCCAATATGAGGCAACAGATCCTACCCGCCAAGTTTTCCCAACTCTCGTGTAAAATCATGTTTTGCAACAGAAGCGAAGTGTTACATCGTAAAGGGGATTGACTAGGACTCCTGGGAATTGATGTCCAAAAATCAAAGGTTGGGAAACACTGAGCTAGATTGTGAACTTGGGCTGGTCTGGATCAAATACCCCCCCCCCTCCCCGCTTTACTGCAGCTCCACTGAATGCCCCCTGCCCGATTGGCAGAAGTAGGAGGAGGACTCAGCTGTTTGGAGTCCAGTGGCCGATAAAACCAGCATCTCCAACCAGCATCTCCGCTGCTACCAGACTCCCCCCCTCCCTGCCCGCCCAGTGGAAGGAGGAGGACTCAGCTGTTTGGAGTCCGGTGGCCAATAAAACCAGTGACTCCACTGCCACCAGACTCCCCCCCCCCCCCATTTGGCGGAAGAAAGAGGACACAGCTGTTGGAGGGCCAACGGCCGATAAATTGCAATATAAAATAATGTTGCTGTCGCCGTATGATATTCTATTGTACTGTTATATTCTATTGTTAGATTTTATTGTATGATGTTCTATTGCACTGTTATATTTTATTTTTATTTTTATGGTATTTTACTGTTGATGTGTTGAGATTTCTGTGAGCCGCCCTGAGTCGCGTATGTTGAGTGGGCGGCATACAAATCCAATAAATCAAATCAAATCAATCAAATTCACAGGGTAAAAACTTGCCATAAACCAAGTATAAAAGAGAAAAATATCCAGCAAAGGATGAAAAGAAGCAATATTTAGAGGCAAAAGTGAGGGACAGGGACACTAGCAAACTCTCACTCACATTCAAGATTTCATATTCATTGCTCACTTACTTCAGTGCCAACTGAAGCCAGCGCAGTCTGCATACACGGAGAGGGGAACCGTACAACTGTACCACTGCTGTTCAGCCATGGTGTGACAATTGGAGGTTCAGCTCCTGAAATATAATGGAGAAGTTTCATCAATCCTATATGATAAAGCTACATTACCAGACACATATTACCAGATGCAGGATCAGCCTCACAGAACTAGATAAGACAATCTGCCAAAGGCCAGTACAAAAGCATCCACAGTTTAGGTCAGTGTTTCCCAACCTTTGGTTATGGACTTCAATTCCCAGAAGTCCAAATCAATCCCCAAAGCACTGATCAGCCAATGTATTGACTTAGGCTTCTGGGAATTGAAGTCCCCCTGTGAGGCGTGGGGCTCACATTGGGAACCACTGGTTTGGGTGACTGCTCTAGGAAAGGTAAGTAGCATGGTACCTTAGATAACAACGCATTCGGATAATGTCAAAACCACATAACGACGTGTCCGTCATGCCCCACATGATGCCCCGCATAACGACAAAAAAGTCATTGTCCAGATAACAAGGGGTTTTTTTGTTGTTGTCCGGATAACGTGTTTTTTTGTCGTTATGCGGCATAGGGATCGCATAACGACAAAAATCGGTTAACAACGCTACTTGGGGAACCAAGTTTTGTTGTTATCCGAGGTACCACTCTACTGTGTTAGAATTATAAAGCACATAGCTGGACTAAGGAAGAGATTGCCCTGGAGGAAGAAACAGAATTCGCATCAGATTCATCTAGATCAGGGGTCAGCAAACATGGCTCTCCTGGTGTTCTTGGACTTCAATTACCAGAAGCCCAAGTCAGTACACCTGCTGATCAGGGTTTTTGGGAATTGAAGTCTAAGAACATCTGGAGAGCCATGCTTGCTAACCCTTGATCCCGATCAGTGATGGCGAAACTTGGTACTCCAGGTGTTCTTCAACTTCAATTCCCAGAAGCCCTGAGGAGCAGGAGTGTTGACTCGGGCTTCTGGTAATTGCAGTCCAAGAACACCTGGAGTGCCAAGGTTCTCCATCACTGATCTAGATGTTGCTCAACAATTCCCTAGTCTATTGACCTTATTGCAGGCTTGGGAAAGTCTAGTATTGTATCATAATGTATAATACAGATCATCAGGCTGTTACAGGCGACACATCATACACTGCAACACTGGGCAGACTGAAGTACGAACTGAATTAGACAAAGCAAAAAGTATTTGTAAATATGGAATCAGCTCAAGGGTTTTCACAGCATTTTTCAGGATATAAAGCAACTCTTACACTGAGTCAGGCTACCTAGCCCAAGGCTGATTCCTCTGGCTAGCAACAGCTCTTTAAAACTGCAGGAGACATCTTTCATTGCCATGTTATCAGAGGTGCTTTTAAGGTTTTTTTTTTATCATGTCAGAACTACACAAAGGTGTTTTCTGGGTTGAAAGGATTTTTGCTGGAGGAACTCCACTCAAGGATGCCTGAATGAGGCTGCTTTTATATCCCCAAGATCTTTTCCCACTGAAGCAATCCCTATTTATCTACTTGCAATTTCTTGCTTTCGAACTGCTAGGTTGGCAGGAGCTGGGACAGACATGGGTGTTCATTCGGTAATGCAGTACTCAGGTCTTCCGACTTGCTGACCTTCCAGCTAACAAGTTGAGCTTCTTAACCACTGAGCCACCGCAGTCCCTTTGTTTTTAAGTGAAGAAGCTGAATCTGAGCTTTGTTTCACTAGAGCTGCAGCTTCCCCTGAAAGCAGACACCCACCCACCCAATGGGAAAATTCATGATCATCATACCTACCCCAGAGATATTTCATTATTTGACCATCAGAAAGTTGAAGAGCCACTACTTTGGTCTTTGAGTTGCAACACAAGCTGATTACATCTCCCTCCACCGTCACAGGCGAGCTACAAGAAACAGAAAGTCCTTCATGGTATGCTCAGATACTTCCTCAGCAAACACTATAGGAAAAAAGTGCTTGTCCCTGCAGCCCAACCCAAAGCAGGTATTGAAAAGCAGACTGTGTAGGCCACATAAACTGGAGTAACAAACCACAGTCACAGAATTATAAACACTCGAAACCACACCACATGTTTGGTACTATTAGCCACAATCAGTAGCACAAGAGGTAGAATAACTTTCACAGTTTAGAAAAATTATCTTCCAGAATCCACCAGGCAATATGGGGTAGGGGTTGGATGATTTGGAGAATTATGGCCCAAAAAGGTATTTTAACTACACAAATTATGGATGTTCTGAAGTGAGAATAACATATTAGATAGTCTAGATTTGGATTTGGACGAGGAAGACCGAAGTTCACCTCCCCAGCAAAATTGTGAATTCCACAAGCTGACTTTTAACTAATTACTGTTTTCTCAGCTTAATGTATTTTACAAGATAAAATTATACATCTTTCTTAAGACCTTGGAAAGAAAGGTGGGACTTGACGGGGAAAATGAATGGACGTATAAAATAAAACCAACATCTTAATGCATATAATTTTAAAAGCCAGGATTTCTGTTGCTGGAGATTAAAAATTACTCTTCTGGAAGATTTCTTCGCAGAAACCCTCCTTAAATGCTTTCTACAATTTAATCTCTTGTGTGATAATTTGTTACCAATATTACTGGCACCTATCTGGTTGTTGATATTATACACTGTCCCATCTTTACTTTTTGTTGTATTTATACATACCTCATACAATGATTTCAATCTGTTCCATAGGGCTCATTGTTGTACGAAAAAATTGCTATATGATACATTGAAAAATTGTTGTACGGTTTTTTCCATAAGGAAAATTGTTATGCAGGACACCATTCCGCCCCACCACCACCACCTAATTGTTATGCGATTTTGTTGCTATACGGGGCGATTGTTGTATGAGATTCCATTGTACATATATAATTACAATTATACAAAGAGCACTATTAACAGTTCTACATTAAAAAATTACATTTTATGTATGTTCTTGAAATTTTTTTAAAAACGGCAAATGAGACTGAGCAATCGCTTCTGCTTAGCAGCATCAACTTCTGTTAGTTTGCATGCAGTGTGTGCTGGCAGGAACAAACATTAACTATCACCTTAAAACACTGAGCTATAATCCTGTCAAACCAGCTCCTCATGCATGGTGTAGTGAACTCAAAGGGTCTCTATCAGTAGGATGACACCCTTTGGACTCAGCAAGAACCATAAGCCAAGACTACCTTATGTAAAATAAGAAAGATAATATCATTATTATGATCACAGCTGCAAGAATGTTAACTGCTAAAACTGGATAATGTATAGGCATTTAAGTTTGGAAGAATGGTATAAAGAAATGCAGAATATGGCGATTAACAAAAAGCTAATGTGCTAATTGAAATTGAAAAATGTATTATTAAGAAAAACGAGTTTCTGGATATTAGGGGAGAATATATTGAAACTGTGTTGGGAGAATCTAAAGGAGTTAAACCTGGAAATGAATACATGATTGTTGGAAATAGGGGGAAAGACTCGTGTAATTTGTATAATTGGTTTAATTGCTTTAGACAAGAAGTACTGTCCCCAGGGTGATGGGTTTACACTGTATTTGTACTTATATGTTATGTGTAAATGATTTTTGTTGTTGTATGTTTTTATGTTATTATATATATATATATACACACACACATATACTCCCCACCATCTGGGCGGGGAGTTTAAAAGGCGCCGAAGATGCCGCTGCCGGAGCCTGGACTGCCGCCCAAGCTGCTCCCGGGGCTCTTGTCATCGGCCCCGGGATGGTGAGCAGCTGCGCCCTTGGCCTGTCCGGGCAGAGAGTTTAAAAGGCGCTGGAGACACCGGAGATGCTGCTGCTGCCGCTGGAGCCTAGACTACCAGGGGGGAGCTTGAGGACTGTTTGCCGCAGCTGGGGGGGGCGCCTTTCCCTCCCCCCCGCGCTCCTGGGCCCCGCCTTGGGCCAACGTGAAAAAGCTGATGCCGCGCCGGGTGGCTGGATTCGCCACCACTGTCGCTCATGGACTCAAGCCCTGGCGGAGGTTAGGTGGCCCGCCGGTTAGGAGCACTAAGACTTCTGCTACTGTATTGCATTGTGTGCGTGTTTGAATTTTTTGTACACTGTATTTCTGGGGAGTAATTACATTTATGGTGTTTTTTTATATTGTGTACTGTATACTGCTTTTTCTCCATGTTTGTTTTTTGTTTTTTGCTGCTGTCTGCTATGCAGACAGCACGCATTGGTGTAAACCGCTTTGAGTCGCCTTCGGGATGAATAAAGCGGTATACAAATAAAAAGTGAAATGAAAGTGAAATATATATATTAAAAAGATTACCTTATGTGCTCTCTGAGACACATTAACCACACTTCTTGAGCAGTTGCTCTGCTGTGGTGTTAATCATTCCCTGATGCAGGGGGCGGCCAACCTTGGTGCTCCATGTGTTCTTGAACTTCAATTCCCAGAAGCCCTTATCAGCAGGAGTGCTGACTTGGGCTTCTGGAAATTGAAGTTCAAGTACACCTGGAGCACCAAGGTTGGCCACTCCTGCCCTAATGCAAGCAAGCCTATCCTGCAGAACCCGGTCTCCAAAAATCACAAACATTCACATAGCTGAGGCCTGTGTAGGAGCTCAAACACTCTGGTTCAAAAAGGCATTCAAAGTAGAAGGTTGCTGGGCCCTCCATAACTAGGTGAAGTAATGAACCATAACAGATGTAAACATCTGTCCAGTACCTGATATCAATGTGTTCTTCTTCTGCGGATGAAGACAGATTCAAATGGCGGATGACAGTGTGAGCTGGAAGGCACCCCTGGCTAGCAGCTAGGAAGAGATCATCTTGTAACCAAGTGAGCAGGTGAAGCCACAGTGGATTTCTTGCTTCTTTCTCATGGTCAAGAGGTACCCTGTGACAATTCCCATGATGGTTACAGATTATAATTCATATAGCCCATCACTTCCACATGTTATATATTTTTCTAAATCATAGCTTGACAAATTAAAAAAATAATACAGACAATATGATTCTCTAGTAAAACACCTTCCTCTCTTTATTTCAGTGTCCAATTAAAACTTGGTACTGACTAAGCATTTGGCATGCAAAAGGATCATTGAATTATCTCCAATCTCCCAGTTTGCTAGTTTCCATTTTGTGTGCATTTTAAAACTGCATTCAGTGGGGTTTAACTTGTTTTAAAGTATTCAGATTGCTGTGTAGATCCTTTTTAGCTGATTTGTACTGATTTTATCTCATCCTATAAGATGTTTAAAAATACTGAAATAAGTAGTAACTAAATGTTATTTTGAAGAATAATACATTCATATAATATAATCAATTCTGGCAATTTACAAAATGAATGAAGATATTATAGGAATTTTAGTTAAGATAAGAAGTTATGTACAGTAGTACCTTGAGTTACGTATGCCTCGAGTTATGAAATTGCCGAAATAAGAATGAAAATCCATTGAAAATAATACCTCGAGTTACAGATTTTCCCCATATACAAAGAGTTTCACTATCAATTACATGGTATACAGTCGCCTTTAGTGGCCACTTCTGGCAATGCATTGTGTTTCGAGATACGCATTTTTCATAATACAAAATGTCCCAGGGAACCCGTTAAATTTGTAACTCGAGGTACCACTGTATTTCACATTGATCTAATTGTGATTTCTTATAGGAAATGCATGTTCATCACACAGTAATGAACTGGACAAGGAATAACATTAAAGGAGGATATGGCTGAGAAACGCAACCTCCCCTACATCACTTGAAGGACCCTGAAGAGGCTGAGGGTTGGAGTGCCTAAACGCAAGACCAACATGCTCAAGTGTTGGTTGCTGGTGGACAACAACACACTGTGTGAATGTGGAGAGATACAGAATCCGACTTATTTACTGCTCTGCCAATTACTGCCAGAAACAAGCACCTATGAGGATGTAGGTTTGGCCAACGACAAAGCCAAGAAAGTGGCTTCATTTTGGCAGTCCAGGGGTTGATCAGGACACAAAAGAAAAAGCAGCAATGAACTGACTGGAAATCGCTGCCCTCCACCTCATCTCAACAGTAATGCTTGTACAATTGAATAAGAACACTAATTTCAATGGCACTTATTTAGAGTGCCGTAATAAAGTATTCATTACCAAATCAGATGACAGTTCTGGCAGCAAGTTTGCACATATTAAGGTGTTTCTGCGTACACAAATTATTTTAACTCAGAAATGGAGCCCGCTTCACCCGCTCTTCTGTGACAACTCAACTCCAAGAACCAACTCCCACATTTGCTAGAAAGTCTGTTACTCGTCGGAGGGCTTTCTCAGTGGTGGCTCCAGCTAACTGGAATGCTCTACCTGGGGAGCTGTTTTTGATTGACTCTTTAGGGAGCTTTAAAAAAGCATCTGAAAACTTTTCTTTTTGAGGAGGCCTTTGGCAGCTTGTTGAAGCTTAAATAGGAGACACCCCCCCCCATCAATGGCCACGAGCTAGTGGTCCTTGGTGCTGATTGGACTGGGTGGGTGGGTGTTTTTCTATGGTTTTAATGATATCTGTTCTGTTTTAACATTGTGAGCCTCCCAGAGTGGGAGTGTACCCCAGATGGGTGGGGTATAAGTTGAATAAATAATAAAAGAAAATAAAAAGAGTAGAATCTTGTTTGGTCATTCTACTTACTAATTACTATTGCTACTTACACAATAAACATTTTACAAGCAGAACAACAGTTACAGAGCTCAGACAAAGAGACAGCTTTTGGGAGAATGGAGGTTCTCTGTTGTCTCTGCCTGGAGACCTTAAGGTTGATATGGACTCTTCTGTGCCTCAGGACTTCTTTTAGGTTATTGACTTTGTTGAAACTTTCCCACCTGCCACAGAACTCCCTTGTGATTTATCATAACCACCATCCAATTATGAGAAGGAGGCCAGCAACATTAATGGCTCAGGAGTATTAAACCTTTTCCACATCATGAAAAGCAACCCTCTGAACAACAGCTGGTCCAGAACCTTTAGCCCAGACTCTAGCCCAGGGGTGCCCAAACCTTTCAGGCCATGGGCCAGTCACGTGGTTCAGCAGGCCAGTGATGTGGTTCAACGGGCTGGTCACGAGGTTCTTCCCACTGGAAGCGGAAGTAAAATGTGCCTTGCAATGTTTTGCAACAGGATGAGATAGCGTTTAAGCTGGCATTTTCTCTGCTTAAATCAGGGGTGCCCAAACTATGGCTCACGGGCCATAGTTTGGGCACCCCTGCTCTAGCCAATGGCTTCTTTTTAAAAACGATTCTGAACTTGGATTCAATCCCCGCACAAAACAGATACTGCCATGTTTCACAGCTTATACCTGTATGGTATGTGAGTCTGGCCTGGTTAACCTGCCGTCTCAAGAACAGTTTCTTCTCCAGAGCAATTTTGTCCTTAAACGGAAACTCTGGACTCTGAAGTCATTTTATCTTTTTAATTTTTTTTATTATTTTACTGTATGGTACTGTCTTAATTAGTGTTTCTGTAGCTGTTTTAAATTATGGGGTATGAGTTGATATATAGCAACCGAGAAATTTCGTTGTTCCCGCAAGGAGACAATGACAATAAAGATTTATCTTATCTCTGTCTTATTTATCTTATGGTAATAGAGTCAGTAAACCATACTGCCAGCAACCCAGGTGGCAGTTAGCTAACCTGACAACCCTGAGCAGGGCTGCCATCAGAAGTTTCTGGGCCCCATACTGAGCAATCCTATTGCCTCCCCCCACCCCCTGCACACATTCATACTTTTCTCTGTCACCACACGCTTTGACCAGGGCCCCTGTCAGCTCCGGGCCCTATAAAGCAATAGTGGTAGTACTGCCCTGATCCTGAGGACTAACAGCCTTGGGTGACAAAGTCCACATGGAAGGGTGATGGTCCCCAAGTGGATACCATCCCACTTGAATCCATCTTGATGGAGGGCAGCAGCTTCAGCAATACTGGCCTGAGGTTGATGAGGACTTTGTGTGCCAAAGAGCTCAGGGCCAGAAAGTGACTCATAGAACTGGGTCAGTGTCACATTGTGATGCAGAAGGCAAATGGAAGGGCATTGCATTATGTTTCCAGGACAATCTTCATGGCTGATCGCCATGAGGATCACCCATATTTTATTCTACCCCCTTCTCCTTTTTACCCCTTTTTATCCCTTTCATCCCTTTTTATTGCTTTTATCTTTTTGTGATCTTTTTAAACTGTGTTTTGTATTTTTCTTAAGGGGTTAGGGAGGGTACTGGAGGGTTTAGTTGTTTTTAAGATGTATGTTTTAAATTGTTCTTGTACGCCGCCTTGGGTCATCCATGGATGAGAAAGATGGGATAGAAATGATGTACTAAATAAATAAATAAAAATATTCAGAACTGGATACGGCACTCAAAGAAGAAGAATACCTGTATGACTTTTCCAACCAAGGAATGGCAGTGGAAGGGTTAGGTCGACTTCCACCAACTGCACCAATTTTAACTGTGGGATCTGTGTCTGTATGACCACCTGTTAAAGGGTTATTAAACAGGGGAAAAATCACTGGATCGATTTGTACCAAAAAACATAAGCAGTAACAGGGTTTGTCCTCTCACAGATATGCTTTGGTTTCTCCTTTCAAACTGGCTCCCAGGAAATCTGTCTATAGGTGTGGGTGGCTATTATGAAGATGAACTAGCATAAGGAACAGCCAGGCAGAAACATAGATTGCCAAAGACGATAAAGGAAACTTCTGCTATCATTGTGTAACAAGGCAGATGAAATGCAGCCCTCCAGATTTATTGAATCACAATTCCCAGCTTAAGTAAGTGCCTGAAGGGTTGTACTTTGCTCACCCATTATACGAGATAGCAGGAAAATCAGTAATTTTGTTCATCTCTTCCTTTAATTAGATCTGGGCAGCCTGCGGAGGATGGCAGATGACAGAGGAGTCTGGCATGTGGTGGTCCGTGGGGCCGCAAAGGGTCGGACTCGATTGTGTGACTGAACAACAACTTCCTTTAATTCCCGCCCCACCACCACCACTATTTTAGCATTAGCTGCTTTCATCTATGATTCCAAGCATACCAAAACAGACAAGTTGTGATCTTTTGCACTTGATATGAAAGATATTTCCCCAACAGCCTAAGACATATAGAAATCTGTCATGAGAAAATTAAAAATGAAATAGATATGTATGTATGTATGTATGTATGTAGGTAGGTAGGTAGGTAGGTAGGTAGATAGATAGAGAGAGAGAGAGAGAGAGAGAGAGAGGCTGACAACAGAAGGATACCCCACAATCATGATGTCAATAAATCTTCATGACCTAGTATTTCCACAGAAGCAAGAACCTGTTTCTCTAGGAAGACAGCATAGTAACATGTCAGCATTATTTCTGTGCACAGTGCCAACAGTCTATGTACATTAATGTAAATGTACTGAGGATTCTCAGGAGGAGAAATCATTTTGCCCCTCAAAAATTTGGAAAGCCAGGGAGTCCAGTTGCCAGCAACTTATCTGGCACCTGCGCTGAATCGTTCAAAAGGCCAGCTTATAATAAAGGTAAAGGTTTCCCTTGCTTGAAAGCCAGTCGTA
The DNA here is from genome assembly GCA_035047345.1 of Bradypodion ventrale. Taxonomy (NCBI): domain Eukaryota; kingdom Metazoa; phylum Chordata; class Lepidosauria; order Squamata; family Chamaeleonidae; genus Bradypodion; species Bradypodion ventrale. The sequence goes on from JAWDJE010000002.1 coordinate 148,871,203, forward strand.
TCCGACTCTAGGGTTCAGTACTCATCTCTGTTTCAAAGCCGAAGAGCCAGCGCTGTTTGCTTCTGCAGACGTTTCTGTGGTCATGTGGCAGGCATGACTAGACACCGGAGCGCACGGAACGCTGTTTACCTTCCCACAGAAATGGTCCCTATTTATCTACTGTACTTGCAATTTCTTGCTTTCAAACTGCTAGGTTGGTAGGAGCTAGGACAAATACGGGAGCTCATTCCATCCTGCAGTACTCGGGAATCGAACTGCTGACCTCCTGCCTTCCAGTCAGTGTCTGAGCCACTTGAGCCACTGCAGCCCTTATAATAGTGAACTCTTATTGTCTGGTTATCTGCCATGGGGCCTTTCTAACACACTGTCCTGTCCTGCTTTATAAGCCTGGAGCCTCCTGAAAGCTTACCGGGCATTCATTATGAAACACCCTGTGATTATAAGCCAACTTCACTGAAAGACAGTCCTCATACCACTACTGTTCATTGCCTTGCAACTGGCAACTGCCACTAAAGTGGCCACACAAGGCAAGGACCGAGACCCGATGAAGCAGAGCAGCCTTCCGGGTGTGTGAACCGGCTGTGGATCCTAGGTGATCTAACTCAGACTATGAAAAATACGGAGGCCTTGTGACAGTTACACTAATGTGGGAAAGTGTTCCTGGAACCTAAAAGGTAAAGGTCTCCTTTGCTCAAAAGCCATTTGTTGTCATGATCCTAGGGTCACCATAGCTACGTGCTTTGCTAGAGCTGGTCAAACTCTGACACAACTGTCTGCATTCTTTCTTTTGTTTATACATATCTCAGAGTCCACAGGGATTAGGTCAACACCAGGTGTCTGTCAAGCCAGGCATGTCATCAGAGGGAAAAGGTAAATCCCATCATACCTTGGGAGCCCAGGTGTTTATCCATGAGGTAAACATATTCCATGGATGGTCAGGTGCCTTCCGATGATGTCATGAATTCTAGAGGGAGGAGGGAACACCTGGAGAGTCTGGAATGTCCCATGATATAACCAGGATTAGGTTATTGAATTCTAAAGGAAGAAGGGAACACCTGTGGAGTGGGGATTTCCCATTAGGTAATCCCATTATGTAACCACATTACCTAATACATTCCTAGGGGTGGGTAACCACTCATTTTGCCTATATAAACAAGAGGTTTTGAGACCCCAAATTGGATCTCTAACGGACTCCTGAAAAGGCTGTCTTATTGGCAGAACTCTATCTACGGCAGGATGAGCCCAACGGGGCTGGATTCTTTCTTGGAGATGTGCCCTGTCCAACACATCTGATGGATGGCTGAGAGACTTGGACTTTGCTGGATTTACCTAAAATGTTGCCATCCTATAGATATTGGACTTTGCTGATATTTGGCCATTTCATGGACTGATTAATATTTTCATGAACTTTGGGGGGTTCTTTTGCTCCACAGGCTTATGGACATTCTGATGGATTTATTGGCTCTTTGAAATATTTCATGGACATTTCTGGATCTAAAAGAGCCCTATGGACTTTGGGATTTGGGAATTTTATTCTCTACAGGTACATGGATTGTTTATTCTTTACAGCTTTGCTTCTTCATCTTATGGATAGAAAATAAAGCTCTGTTTTGGGACTTTACCTTGTTGGCTTCTACTTGGGCATAGCACTGGCACCAAGCTCTCTGCTTCTACCACACACTGCTGCAGCTACATCAATGCTACTATGGAAAAACCCCACTCCTTGTGACTAGGTAAAATCAGAGTGTCTGGGTCCTTGGGAGAGGCTGGCAGTTGCTGAAAGGAGGAGGATGTGGTGAACTACATCATATACAGCACTCTGTCACCATCAAAGACTATTAGGACCCCCAAAACCTCCTGACAGTCGTATCCAATTCTAGGGGGCAGTGCTCATCCCCTTTTGCAGCCAAAGAGCCAATGCTGTTTGCATCTGCAGACATTTCCGTGGTCATGTAGCAGGGCATGACTAGTCACCAAAAGCACAGAACACTGTTACCTTTCCTGCCAACGCAGTACCTAATTGTCTACTTGCAATTTCTTGCTTTTGAACTGCTAGGTTGGCAAAAGCTGGTACAGAGGACAGGAGATCACTCTGTCATGCAGCACTCAGGTCTCAAACTGCTGATCTGCCGACCTTCTAGTAATCAAGCTCAGCATTTTAACCACAAAGCCACTGCAGGGCCTTCCTGGAACCTAAGTAACTGTGAAAATATTAGGACCAAACACGGGCACTGGAGGGTTGAGGCAGCTACCTGGCCTTTCTCTCTTAAGAAATCAAGATTTATTACTCTGCCTCCTGGATGTGGGTGCCAATAGATCATAACCATAAAAAAATTGGGTTGAGACCAGCAGTTTTCCCAAGGGGAGCCATGCAAATGATGAGTTTTCAAAAATGCAGACACACCTGTGAACATAAATAAAATGCAGATGGGAAACCACTATCCCAGTTGCTGTTTATAAAGTACAGAAGTGAGCCCACTTTCAGATGACCTACCAGCTCTATAAATGGAAATCCTGTTGCTGCAATCCAAGACTGCAATGTCTCCACTTCTGGAAGGGTCTATAAGGAAGGCCACTTGATTGACAGCACAGGGGAGCTGGAGCTGATATGAACAAAGAGGTGGGGGGACCACCGCGTGCCGGAAGGCCGTGAGCAGCACTTTGTCTTTTCAAAGGAGAGGAGAAACAATCAATGAGTGCAGAAGCAGCGAAAGGCAGAAAATGATAGACAAATGATATTCAGTGGGACATCAGTTTACAAATTTAATGCATTCTCTAGGACGTTTCTTATTGCGAAAAATTTGTAAACAGGCTTCCCATAGGAATGCATTTCGCAGTTTACCACAGGAATGCACTGAAAACCAATTAATCCATTCCCGGGGCGGGGGGGGGGGTCGTAAACTGAGACATTATTTTCAATGGATTTTCATTAGTGAACCAAAAAGGTACATTAATTGAGGCATTCGTAAGCCGAGGTACCACTGTAATTCAAACTGCCTGCCTGAGCTGGGTGGTGGTCATGATTCTCTAAAAACCCAACAAGAACTCTTAGCAGAGAGGCATCAGAAAGCCTGGATGTTAGGTGCATAAGCTTCATTTGGAAATCGTAAGAAAAGTTTTCAGTGCCTCACTTTCATTTCTCCCCATATCCAGTGGTAAAGTCTGAATGTGCACCATGATTGCCACAAGTCGGAAATGAGTCGACAGTACCTAACAACAATCATGATCCAGGCCAGTTTTAACATACAGCTACCATACAGTGTACTTATATGGAAAGCCAATGCTCTTCTATGGAGTGTCCGCTCTCATACCCATCAGGTATACAGCAATCACAGTAGGGATTATTCACAACCTCAGGTAAACCATGTGGCCCCAAGTAAATCACAATGGCCAGGATCCTGTTGGGCACTGGCAGAGCTGTATGCCCTATGACAAGAGCAATAAAAGTGGGGTCTTCTCTTTGTGCACACAGTGTTGGTACATGAGCAGAGAAGTTGGAAGTTGCTTGTGTTTCAAGGAACTTGTGTTTCAAGGAAGTTGCCTTGTGGCTTGCCTCAACAGGATCCCAGATGATATTTTCAAGCTCAGCTCTCATTCGGCATTACAGCAAGAATAAGACTCACCTATCTTAAACGAGGTGGTAGGGGAAGGAGCAAATGAGTAAACATAGATAAAAGTTTACTAACATGTGGACTAATCCTAATGTGTGGGCTTCTCCCCCTATATGCTATCTACCTTCAATTGTTCTTGATCACTGAAGACTTACCTCCATCAATGACTGCCACACTAGCCAAGTTGCCTTCCCCTTCCGCAGTACTGCGGTCGGTATTCCACTGCCAGTCATAGCAGAGATACAGCCACTGTTGACAGAGGATGTGAAGTCTATAGGGGACCTCCTGGTCCCATGCCAAGGACACAAGGGGCTGCCCGCCCTCGGCATGACCAAAATGCAGGCTTTGCTTCAGGTACCAATGATAATTTCCTGTGGTCCACAACTGAACTGTACATGGAAACACATCACAATCAAAGAATGTAGGGATAAGGACAACCAACTACACTTTAGACCAGGGGTGCCCAAACTACGGCCCGGGGCTGGATTTGGCCCCTGACCAATTCATCCGGCCCGTGAAGCCCTCGCCGCTTCTGGAAGCGAAAGTAAAATGCTCCCATATGGAGCGATAAGGGTTTCGTGGGCCAGGTGAATTGGCGTCGGGAGCTGGATCCAGCCCCCGGGCCATAGTGACCAGCACCCTGAACCACGTGACCGGCCCATAGCCCAAAAAGTTTCGGCACCCCTGCTTTAGACTCACAACCAATAAATAGCACAATCTTATTCTGGATTTCCCAAGACTTTTTGGAGTACAGGTATTTAATTTTTCCCCAGGCATATGATGCCCAGCCTAGTTGTGAAAACAAAAAATTACCAAATAAACTTAGCCACAGAATTATCTATTCCTTCCATTTTGTTAATGCACCAACATATTCTTTTGTTTCTCTCTATATATCTTTTGCTCATTGTCTGGTAAATAAGAGACTAGTCCCATGATGACGAACCTTGGCACTCCAGTTGTTCTTGAACTTCAATTCCCAGAAGCCCAAGTCCCTGTGAATCCACACAAGTAAACCCATTTGTGTGGATTCACAGACTTGGGCTTCTAGGAACTGAAATCCAAGCACACCTGGAGTGCCAAGGTTCACCATCATGGTACTAGGCAATAAACCATCAGCAGGCTTCAGTTACTGACTTCTGATATTTATTTATTACTTAAAGATTATTCTTTTGGCCACCTCACTCCTCTTGAAACAAAGCATTTTAAAAAGCAGGCTGAAAGCAATTCCTAAAACTCCTACTGAAATAATAAAGTTTTGACTGCATGTTCAAAACTGACTATGGCAAGGCTATATATATAAAGGATGAGGAATCTTTAGTTTTGGACTAGAATTCCTATAATACTTTACAACTAACCATTTTGGTGGGGGACTCCTGGGAGCTGGAAGGCCAAAGACCCCACCCCAGCTCTTACTTTACATTTTTTCAGCAGATGCTGAATCTTTTGAAACTTTTTGCCTTGCCCTTCCCCATACTAATGAGACTCAAAAATACAGTATATCTGACAGTATCATCATATACACATGCAATTTATGCAATATATCTTCCACATAACTGGGCCTGTAAGAACACTCAAAGATAGTCACGTCAAGTCAAGATAACTGGTTGGATGCCACAGCTAATGCACTGAACCATTTAGGAATTTTGGGAACTCTAAGAGATTATGATTCTATGCTCTTACCATACATCTTTGGATGAGAATTATTCTCACTTTCCAGTTCTTCCAACCACACAGCCAACACCATAGAGTCTAAATTCCAGAGCAGTTCCTTTACCTAGAACAAGGTACAATGAATATCAGATTAGCCAAAGCTTTTTTTAATGAATTGCTTATTATTCTGACATGTACACCTCAAAAATTTGTTGTTGTTGTTCAATTGCACAGTTGATTGCGACCCTTTGCAACCCTATGGACCATTGTCCTCAAGGCACCTCTGTCCTCCACCATCCTCAACCCGCCCACCTCTGTGTCCATTGCGTCTACAATACCATCTAGCCATCTCATCTTTGTCCGCCCCCTTCTTCTTTTGCCCTCCACCTTTTCCAGCATCAAGGCCTTCTCAAGTGAATCTTCCCTTCTCATTTGATGTGCAAAGTACTTTAGCTTCATCTTTACTATTTGACCTTCCAATGATCAGTCAGGGTTGATTTCTTTTAAGGTTGACCTATTTGTTCTCCTCTCTGTCCAGGGGACTCTCAAAACTCTCCTCCAACACCACATTTCAAAGGCATCTATTCTTCTGCGCTCAGCTTTCCTTATGGTCCAGCTCTCGCACCCATACATTACAACCGGTAATACCATTGCTTTGACTATGCAAATTTTTGTTTTCAAGGTGATATCTCTACTTTTAACTATGTTCCCCAGGTTTCTCATAGCTTGTCTCCCAAGCATCAGTAACTTTTTTATTTCATGGCTGCAATCCCCATCTGCAGTGATCTTTGATCCTAAGAAAGTAAAATCTGTCACTGCTTCTACTTCTTCCCCATCTATTTTCCAGGGAGTAATAGGGCCTGTTGCCATTATCTTGGAAATTTAATATTCTGAGGTACTTTAACATCTTCCAATTGAGGGCAAGCATCATCAGACAAAAGCACGGGAAAATAATCTGCTCAGATGATTCAGTTAACAGGCCCTTCATAGAAAAGAGTCACCTTGCCTTGGTTTGGCCTTTCTGAAAGGGAAGTGTAAATTCACCATGAAGAAGTCCATTTTTTTCAAAGAACACTACATCATGTTTGTTGGCTTTGTCTTGTGTTGATGCAATCAAACTTCCTGAAGGCCTTAGGTAAAGAAGACAGAAAGAGAGAGAGAGAGAATTTAAGATACAGTAAAAACCCAGACTTACATATGCCCCGAGTTACATAAAATTCTACTTACATAATGATTTTGTGCAAAAACCATGTCCCGATTTACACGATTTCCTATGGGTTTGCTTCGAGTTACATAAAAAAAACAATTTAAGCAAAAGCCTATGGAACGGACTTTTTTTTCGTAAGTAGAGGTTTTACTGTAATGGTATTTCACTGCGGAATTCTTCCAAAACATGGCTTTCCAGAAAACAATAAAATGTCTGAGTGTATCTATACTACACCATGATAGCAAATTTTATACTACTTTAACTGCTAGAGCTTTCCTCCTATGGAATTCTGGGAGTTGTAGTTTTGTAGGACACTGCAGATACCCTACTAGAGAACTCTACGGTAAAGTATCTTACCAAACTAGAAACCACAGGATTCTTTAAGATACAGCCATTGCAGTTAATATGATACTAAACTACTGTACTGTTATAATGTAGTAGAGATATTCCTTCCATCATTAGGAGAAATGGAGGGAGAGGGAGTGAAGGAGCATCTACACACCGCAAGAGACTAGCCCTGTGTCTTCTGCACTACAAACCAGTTTGGCAAGAGCTAAGTTTTCCTTTCCTTCACAGCTCTCCATCTTGTTCAGAATATTTGGGAGGAAGGAACTTGGAAGTGGCATCCATATAGGGTTGCCTTAATTCTTTCCCACCAACCCGGGACAGCCACGTGATATCATTGCATTCTTCAAAATGCACATGCATTGGATGGGGCTGTCAAGGAGGCCACGACTCTAAGACCCCACAGAATCCCCACTTGGGGTGGCCAGTTTCCATCTCCCCCCTTTTTTTTCTTCTTCTTCCAGTGGCTCCATGAGCTGGAGCTCTTCAGGCTGGTGGCATTGCTCAAAGTGAACCAAGGGATTATTGCAAAGAGTTAATTCACTGCCTCCCTGCCATTCTTTCAATTATCCTGCTCGCAAGCATCTTGGTTTGTAAAAAGCCCCCCCCCCCCCCATTGCAGATTCCATCCTGGGGGGGGGGGGGGTGAGCCGACCTGGCATGTATTACTGAAACCTGGCTGAGACCGGAGGACGGTGTTCCTCTGTCGGAGATGTGCCCGGCTGGGTTCAGTATTTGGCACCAGCCCAGGGTTGAGGGGAAGGGCGGTGGAGTTGCCATATTAGTCAGAGAGACTGTGGGAGTTGCCAGGGCCACTGCTCCGCAAGTTCCAGGTTGTGAGGCTCTGCTCCTGCGGTTGGGCCCTATGGGTCAGTTGGGAGTCTTACTCCTATACCTGCCCCCTTGCAGGGTAAGGGACGACCTGCCTGAGCTCCTCGAGGCCGTCTCAGGGTTGGCATTGGAGTTCCCTAGGCTAATGGTTCTGGGGGACTTCATTTTGCCTTCGCTGGGTACTGGCTCTGAGGTTGCACAGGAGTTCATGGCTTCCATGTCAGCCATGGACCTGACTCAGGTATTTCAGGGCCCGACCAGGTGCAGCGGCCACACACCCGATTTAGTTTTCTTGTCGGAGCAGTGGCAGAGTGATCTGAGATTACAGAAATTAGACATAACACCTGTGCCATGGTGAGATCACTATCTGGTGACTCTGGACTTTCTGGGGGCGACACTTCACCATAGGGAGGCAGGGTCTATTAAATTGGCCCGCCCCCGGCAACTAATGGATCTTGTAGGATTCAAGCAGGAGCTGGTGGATTTTCCTCAGGATCAGCTTCTCGATTCACCTGAGGCGCTTGTCAACCTATGGAATAGGATGGCGACAGCGGCCTTGGATGAAATCGCGCCACTGTGGCCTCTCCGAGCCCGGGGGGTTAAGCCATCTCCGTGGTTCACTGATGAACTGTGGGAGCTCAAACGGGCCAAGAGACGCCTAGAGCGCCACTGGGCGAAAACCCGGAGCGGTTCCGATTGGACACTAGCTAGAGCCGCTATTAGGGCCTATCTAGTGACGATGGGGGTGGTGAGGCGGCAATACTTGACCACCCTTATTGCCTCCGCCGATAATCGCCCAGCCACCCTGTTTCAGGTGACCAGGTCCCTCCTGGGCAGGGAGGGGCTGGTGGTCAGTTGGCAGGGTTCGGCTGAGGACTTTGCAGACCACCTGATGGAGAAAATCAATCGGATTCGCTAGGGGCTTAATCCTGACGTGGGCAATGAAAGTCCGGGGGGGGGGGGGGGCTGGAGCACAGTCTTGTTGTGTGATCTGGGATTGGTTTGACCCGGTTGCCCCTGATGAAGTGGACAGACTCCTTGCAGCAGTGCGGGCCACTACATGTCCTTTGGACCCCTGTCCCTCCTGGTTAGTGAAAGTGTCTAAGGTGGTGACAGGAGGTTGGGTCGGGGCAATAATAAATGTATCTTTGTGGGAGGGGGTGTTTCCTACACCGTTAAAACATGCTTTGGTGCGCCCCCTCCTGAAGAAACCGACCCAGCTGTCCTAACCAACTATAGGCCAGTCTCCAATCTCCCCTTTTTGGGGAAGGTATTGGAGAAGGCAGTGGTGCGCCAGCTGCAAGGGGCTCTAGGGGAAGCGGATTATCTCGACCCCTTTCAATCAGGATTCAGGCCCCAACATGGTACAGACGGCATTGGTCGCGCTGGTGGATGATCTCAGGCGACAGCGGGATAGCGGTCATCCAACCATCCTTGCTTTCCTTGACCTCTCAGCGGCTTTCGATACTGTTGACCACGGTATCCTTCTGGAACGGTTCAAAGAATTGGGGATCCAGGGCACAATATTGTCCTGGTTTTCCTCATTTCTGGAGGGCCGTACCCAGTCGGTGTGGTTAGAGAGGGAGAAATCCAGTCCTAGGCCCCTTAAATATGGGATGACGCAGGGCTCGGTGCTCTCTCCTCTCCTATTTAACATCTACATGAAGCCGCTGGGCGAGATCATCCGTTCCCATGGGGCGCGGTACTATCAGTACGCGGATAACACCTAGGTGTACATCTTGGCCTGTGGGGAGCCCAGTGATGCGGTCAAAGTCCTGTCCGAATGCCTGGAGGCTGTTGGGGTCTGGATGGGGGACAACCGCCTTCAGCTGAACCCTAGCAAGACTGAATGGCTATGGGTTGGGGGTCTGGAATTATCCAGAGAGTTACCATCTCTGGTCTTGGATGGGGCAGTTCTGTCCCAGACAGATCCGGTGCGCAACTTGGGGGTCCTCTTGGACTCACAGCTGCTGCTGGAAGAGCAGGTGGCAGCTGTGGCCAGGAGGGCTTTTGCTTAACTTAGAGTAATATGGCAGTTGCGCCCGCTCCTGAACCGGGTCTCCTTGCTCATGGTCGCTCATGCTCTGGCCACCTCCAGATTAGATTACTGCAATGCACTCTACATGGGGCTGCCCTTGAAGACCATTCAGAGGCTACAGCTGGTGCAGAATGCGGCTGCCTGGGCAGTGATGGGGTGTGGGCGTTATGCCCGCGCCTCCCCACTACTCCGGGAGCTGCACTGGTTGCCAGTTTGCCTCCGGGTGCAATTCAAGGTGCTGGTTTTGACCTTTAAAGCCCTATATGGCAGTGGGCCAGGTTACCTGAGAGACCACATCGTCCCAAGAGCGTCTGCCCGTACAACCAGAGTGGACCGGAAGGGCTCCCTAGTTGTGCCTTCAGCTAGAGGGGCTTGCCTCTCTGGCACACGGAGGAAGGCCTTCTCCGTGTCCGCTCCTGCCAACAGAATTGAGGCTAGACAGAATTGCTGCCTTTCAGGAAAGGTTTGAAGACCTGGTTGGTGGGGCAGGTGTGGGGCCCTAATGGGAATACGGCTCCGGCCTGCTGGCTCATCCCCAACTAGTCCAGTAATGCCCTCCTTCTGTGTCTTTGCATTCCCCCCTCTCCTTCTTAGCTTTTAGTTTAGTTTTAAATGGGGTTGGAGTAATGAGGGTGGATGGATGGATGGGAGGATGATGGTGTTTTAACATGTTTTTATATGTTTTAAACTGTTGTACACCACCCTGAGTCGTGTTTTTACCGGAGTGGGCGGCATAAAAATTGAAATAAATAAATAAAAAATCTCCCCCTCCCCAGCGGGCTTTTCAGGGTGCTGTTTTGCCTTCACTGCTTGCAAGCAGGATAACTGAAAGAAAGGCAGGGAGGCAATGAATTAACTCTTTGCAAAAATCCCTTGGTGTGTGTGTATGATCTTGCTTACTTTGTTCGAATTTAAAAATCTGGGACATTTACATGTTTTTTCTTGAACTGGCCGGGACAATTAGCTTGATTCTGGGAAAATCCCAGAAAAATAGGACATATGGGAACCCTACATCCATATATCATATGGGCTGAACACATAGCAGAACAGTGTCAGACTACTGCCCACTGTCCCCATTAGACACAGCACAAAGCAATCCTCTACTTCTAATTTTAAAAGGAAGGCACAGAGAGGAACTGACTTAGCTAAAAAGACAAATCAGTGCCAGTAAGATGCACAGTTAGCCACATGGCAACAGGGAATGTGGTGGCTCAAGTGGTTAAGATGCTGAACCTGACAACTGGAAGGTCAACAGGTCAGCAGTTTGAGACTCGAGTACTGTACTGCATAACAGAATGAGCTCCTGTCACCCGTGCCAGCTCCTGCCAACCTAGCAGTTTGAAAGCAAGAAATTGCAAGTAGATAAATAGGGACCACTTCGGTGGGAAGGTATACAGCATTCCATGCACTCCGGTGTCTAGTCATGCCTGGCACATGTCCACGGAAACATCTGCAGATGCAGACAGCAGTGGCTCTTTGGCTCTAAACAGAGATGAGCACTGAACCCTAGAGTTGGATACGACTGGCTTTCGAGCAAGGGCAACCTTTACCTAATGGGCAAGTATGAACAGAATGCAAACTTCTTACATGCCATAAATAAATAAAAATCAAACATTCCTTACTTACTTCCAAGCCAGAGCTTGTTCTAATCCCGGGACAGGCTCACTTGTAGACTGCAAAACAAGCTCCCTGCTCCACACTCTAATTTTCCGAGCCCCTGCATGTTTGGAGAGAAAGAGAAAACCACAGATGCATAAAGGACATTTTAGGATATGTTTTTAAGCCTCGGGAGTTGCAGTTAGTCTTTAATCTATGACTTCCAAAAAACATTTTCTCAGTATTCCTACCTGAATATAAGCAAGTAGTATATTGTAATCAAATGTACATTCATAGTCTAAAGCAGTGGTTCCCAAACTATTTTGACCATGCCCCACCTAAGCATCTCTAAAATCCTGATTCCCTCCCCTTCCCCGCCGTGACATATAATTCTTATTATTCAAAAAGCAAACTCCTATTCACGTGGAAGAACCTTCTTTTTCAGCAAAATTAGAGAAATGGTTTCTTATATTCATAATAATGTATAGTTTATGCATGTTTGCATTTGTGTACGTGCACATATGTATGCAGAATCCCAATGGGTTGTGTGTGTGTCTTACACATTAGTATGTTCTCCACCTAGGAGGCCCTTATTACTGGAGACCTAGCCACCCAGAGGCTAAAGCAGGGGTTCCCAGCCTATTCAAGCCAGGGGTCGGGTCATTGTCTCTCAGTGAACTTCAAGGGCCGGATGGCCATTTTGCCCTGCCTGCACGATAGGGGTGGCCATTCTGTCCCAACAGCTTCAAGGAGGTGTTTCTTGAATGTCCTTGGAGGGGTGGGTGGGGGCCCACATGAAGTGGCACCCGGGCTAATGGCGCCCACAGGCCTTAGGTGGGGAACCCCTGGGCTAAAGTGACAGTGCACTTTGGTTTTTAGCTGCAAAGTGGCCGCTCACTTATATGGGGAAAAGCAAAATGAAATCATTCAGACACTTTGATGATCACAGCATGACAGACTGGGCACAACATTTGTGCTTTCTTAACTCAGTTCCACATTTAAACTCATTTATTTTGCCCCTGAAAATGAGTATGAATTGAAAGCATCCCTTATCCACCTAACTCTCCTTGGGATTTCCTCTCCCAGTGAGTCCCCTTCTCCACCCGGGACCGGATGTATTCCACATGTGCTGGATTTCAATTCCATCCTCTCTAGCCAACATCTATGCTGGTTAGGGATCACTATGCCAGCGGGTGTGGGGTACGTTTGACTCCACTACTCAATCCCGCTGGCTGGTCTAGCTTGCGTGCGGGGATCTTGCCTGTCCTGGGTATCCTGTTTTAATGTGGGTGGAGGGAAGGTATGGGTAGCATTTATAATGATACAATATGTGTTAGCTTTACATGTTTTAACTTTGATTTTAGCTGGGGATTTTAGCAATGTTTTTACTATTGATGTTTAATTGTTTGTGTATTGTGTTTCTCTTCTGTTGTTTTGCCGCCCTGAGTGGTGTTTACACCAGGAGGGCGGGGTACTACTACTACTACTACTACTAACAACAACAACAACAATAATAATAATCGCGAAAGTCACAGCCCAATATGAGTGGAGATCACCAGGTCAACCTCCAATCATACTGGAGTGGAAATTAAAGTGCAAAAGAGAATCATCCCACATTTCACAATAGTTTTAAAAAAACCGCCTAGGAGAGTATAAAAAGTACAGCTGTTATCTTTTCTCCTCCATGCTCTACTAGCAAGAAGCATGCTGCTTTTTAAAAAATCCATACTAACCTGTCTCTGAGCAAACAGCACTCACAGCAAAGTACTGTCCATCTCCTCTCCAGGTAATCCGAGGTCTACGGTCATCCCAAGACAAAGCAGACAACACTTCCTAGGGAAATAATGTGGGTTTTTATGTCCAGAAGAAACAGAGAAAGGGGGTGGGGTGGGCAAATTTTAGTCCGGTGGTCTTACGTAGCCCCTAAAAGCCCCTATGCTACCTTCTCCTTCAATCCAAACTTTTAAGGAAGAAATACAGGCTCAAGAAGTTTCACCCTAAGGGGGCAGTTTATCTGTTTGGAGGGCCCTCCAACTCCTTAGTACTCCTGCACCCCATTTTAAATTTTATATTTTTAAAAGTTGGCCACTAGACAATAGAGGTCTCCCTTGCTCGAAAGCCAATCATACCTGACTCTGGGGTTTGGTGTCCCTCTCCATTTACATCCAAAGAGCCAGCGCTGTATGTATCTGCGGACGTTTCTGTGGTCACGTAGCGGGTGTGACTAAAATGCTGTTACCTTTCCCACCAAAGTGGTACCTGTTTGTCTACTTGCAATTTCTTGCTTCCAAATTGCTAGGTTGGCAGGAGCTGCGACGGAAGTGGGAGCTCACTCCGTCATGCAGCACTTGGGGCTTGAACTGCCAACCTACCGACCTTCTGGTCGTCAAGCTCAACGTCTTAAACACGTGAGCCACCGCAGTCCCTATCTTTAGTATAGATGCCAGAGGGCATGGAATGCTGTTACCTTTCCCCACCGAAGTGGTCCCTGTTTATCTACTTCCAATTTCTTGCTTTTGATCTGCTAAGTTGGCAGGAGTTGGGACAGAGACAGGCACTCACTCTGCCATGCAGCACTCAGGTCTTGAACTACCGACCTACTGGTTGTCAAGCTCAACGCCTTAGCCACTAAGCCACCACAGCCCTCACTAGAGGGTACAAGCAGGCTATTTTGGAAGGGGAGGGGATTTGTAAGAAAAAGTGGGGACAGGGTTCGCACTACGGTTTCTGTAATGTTCAGGAGTAAGTATGTTCAACCTATAGACTTCTGGAGATTGCTCATCTCTGGAATAGGAGATGGTTTTATATTTGACCCAAAACCACATATGCCACATCTTCCAATTTCCCTCCAAGCTTTGTTTTCTATTATCATCTTCATTGGCTCAGCCAGTATGAGGGCAGCTGGAAAATTAAGAGAGTACTACCATTGCGTGTGAATTCAGCGTGGTAGTGAAAGCCATCTCTCTCATATCTCAAAATGTTTCCCGTCATCTTCTTCATGTTGGTGTCTACCTGGCTTTCTTTCAGGAGGAAAATCTGAGCCACATGTTGCCAGTTGCTGGTCCCTGGTGGACAGTTTAATTCAGGATTATGCATACAGCTTAGGCTTCTCTTTGACTCCAACTGGGTTGTTTTTCTTTTCTTGCTGATAGCAATATATGAAAGGACAAACCAAGATTGGGCATATGTGAAATAGAATCATAGTTTATTCTTTTTTCCCAGCTATGTGAGAGGAGAAGGGAAGTGAGGCATGTGAATTTTGGTCTTTGCTCCAGAGGTTGTATATGTAGTGCAATCCTGGCTTAGATATACATACCAACATGGCTTGTGCAACTAAACCAAGATCATACAAGGATCCACAGCTGAGTAAATATCTGAGCATGGATCTATTCAGGTCGTTAACACCCTTATTGCTGTAGGTAAAGGTAAAGGTTTCCCTTGCTCAAAAGCCAGTCATATCCGACTCTAGGGTTCAGTGCTCATCTCTGTTTCAAAGCTGAAGAGCCAGCACTGTTATGCTTCTGCAGACATTTCCATGGTCATGTGGCAGGTACGCTGTTACCTTCCCACTGAAGTGGTCCCTATTTTTCTACTTGGAATTTCTTGCTTTTGAACTGCTAGGTTGGCAGGAGCTGGGACAAAGACAGGAGCTCATTCCGTCCGGCAGTACTTGGGAATCGAACTGGTGACCTTCCGCCTCTCAGCCAGCATCTTAGCCACTTGAGCCACTGCAGTTCATCCTTGCTTTTTCCAATACAGTCAACCCTGACATAACAACGCGTTTGGATAACATCATTTTCGCTTAACAACGCGTCGTTATGCACCACATCTCCTCCTGCATAACGTTTTTAGTGTCATTGTCCAAACAACAATGCTAAAATAACTGGACGACGCTAAAAACATCGTTATGTGGGAAACTCCATAGAAACCTGCATAATAACAAAAATCGCTTAGCAACGCTACTTGGGGAACCAAGTAACGTCGTTATGCGAGGGTCTACTGTACCTCCTTGCTTATTGCTATACCATCTCCAAAATTACTACAGGTGATCACATTCATTAGATGCATTTGAGACTACCCATTATTTAATACTAGCATTTGTATTATTACAGAAAAACAGTACCAGTGGCTTGGTGCAAGCAGCCTGTTTGCCTTCTGATCCATGGAACTGGGTCTCCTTCTTACCCCAACCAACAGTAATAAACTTCTCTAGAAGTAAACCAAATAACAGTATTTTACAATCGAGGTGTTAACAATTTGACAAACATGTCAAAGTGCATCACTATGATATTATTTCTAGAACACTATATTGGTCAAACTGATGAACTAAATCCATTTCTCTGGCATGATATTTCTAAGTCATTATTGAGTTCTCAGTTATACACCAGTCACATCTGGCTTATGGTGACTCACATGGAGAGATATTTAAGGATTGTTCTCATTACTCCCTCTAATGGGTTTCCAAGGCTGGGCAGGTCTCCTGAGTCCTAGTCCATCTCTCTATTAATTGCAACATGTTGGTTTCTATATTCAATTCTACCTACAGTATACAGATTTGTAACTTCTGCAAAGCAACAATAATGCAATCTCACCTTCTCCAAAATCGTCTTGGTGGATCTGTCTTTCCGTGATTGGTTCAAAATCCCTTGTCATCAAAATGAGAGTCTGCTGACCTGTCACAGAATAAACACATTAACAAGCTCTCAAACTAAAAAACATCTGTGTCAAACTATTACTTGGCTAAATTAACAAAACAAAATTCAAATTACAGTATTTTGTCTGTGGGTGTTGGCTGGGTTACTGAAATCTAGACAATACATTGTTGGAATAATAGCAGTCTTGCATGCACTAACACTGGGTTTCTGTGGGAAGAGTGAGGACCAACTGTGGTAGATGCAGAGCCACTCTGTTCACATGGGGATGGAAGTCTGAACTGATTTCTCCATATTTACTGCTGTTGTTATTTTTGGTCAGGTTTCGATACCCGAGTGCTGCATGACGGATCTTGGGGACATGAAAGGAGCCTTATTTGGGCGTCCTGAGTGGAGTTTCTCCAGCAATAGTCCTTTCAACCCAGAGTAATTTATGATACGAAATTTATTTTTTTATTTATTTACCTTATACAGTAGAACAGCTAATGGGAGATGCCCTGGATAACAAACAAAAAATGTTTGTTACCCGGGGTTCCCAATGAGCAGGTATACCCTGGTTACCAAAAACCCCGCATAACAAATGCTTTTCTTCATTATGCGGGGTATCACCATTGCCTAACAAATGCTTCATTATGCGATTTTTTTCGTTATACGAAGTGTTCGTTATGCGAGGTATTACTGTACTTTTTACCTTATACTAACTAGAGGGAATAACCAAAGAAACTATTTCCCCAAAAGACATTTCAGACAAAGTTCAGAAACACCTACTTCTAACAGACAGTTGAATGGAATAAGAGATCCTCAGTAGGTTCAGATTATTCTAAAATTGCATACTTAGGTTGGACATATAATTTTTTTAGAAGAATGAATACCAGTAAAATATAGCAGAGTTATTTTCAATGCTTTCAACCAGGACAAATAATCTACTTCTTCAGTAGTACAGGTGTAATCTACTGAACTCACGCATGCAGAGGTCTTGTGCAGATGTAACAATAACTACTTGCAAATATAGCTTGGAAATTATGAAGCATTCTTAGAAATTCATGCGGACAGCCTATTCCTGCTTCCCTGTAAGCGATACTCCACTATGCTTTACTTTTAACATGATTAAGAGCAGGTTCAGAACACACTTCAAAGCAGCCTCACTTAACGTAACGTGTGTGTGTGTGTGCTTGTTCGCGTGCATGTGCGCCACCATAGCCAGATCAGAAATCTTCAGCAACAAACACAGCTAAATACTAGCTTTAACTATACAAAAGCCCTCCTGGCTGCTGTTGAAATGTTGGTGGCTAGGCTCATTAATCCATGTTTAAAATAAAGAAAGAGGGGAAAGAAATGCATACTGGAGGAGAGAAAATGTGTATACTCCTTTAATTTGCATGTTATGTTTTGCAATGAATAAAAGCTACAATTGCAGGAATCCAGAAAGATAAAAAGACTAAAAACATAAATTCTGTAGCTTTGCTCTGCACCTGTAGCGAGAAGAACCAGCTCTTGGTCAGGACTCCAGCTCATCACAGACAAACCACTGTCCACGCTGCCCACACATTCCAACTGAAAAAGAGTAAAGATCTGTGAATAATGTTCCTCTGGTGCCTCTAACAGCAACCTGACAACGAGAAAGAAATCAAGTTACATCTCCCCTCCATCAGCTCTCCCAGTCTTTTGGCTGCTTCAATGGCTAGAATCTGCCGGTGATTTATCTTTATGTAAAATGCAGTTGTGTAAAACATGGTAACAAACTGTCACTAATTTTAAAAAAGAGCTAATTGTAATTCCTGGGTGTACAGCGTATCATGCACATCCAGAATGCAACAGAATCTTGTTAATTAACAGCAATGTTCCACTGTGATTTACATGACTTCAGTTGCACAAGCATAAATCCCCAGTAGGATTCTGATCAATACTTATGTATCATGCCCCTTATGCTCCAATTCTAGCCTCTCCTCCCTTAAAACCCATATTTATTTACACAGTCTTACATAAGAGATCTCCTTCACTGGTTTCTTATAAGTGGGCATGCTCCAAGCTGACCAGACTATACCCATGCCACATTTTAAACTTAAAAAAAAGAGCACAAAACTAAATAGGTAGAATTAAAATGAGGTTCTGAATTTCCATTTGATGGGAAGCTGATTCTGGCTGTGACTTCCTGTTGCATATCTACATTTTGCAATGTGCAAGTAAGAGTTTACACTCGTTATACATCCCCTTTTCCTACTCAATGCACAAAATCTTAAGAGGTCAATGTACTGTATTATATTTAACACAGAAGCAAAGGCAACCCCTCCTAGAGCACATAGGCTAATAACATTAAGGCAAGAATATCTGCATTGCGTCTTACTTCATACCTGGTTTGTGTTCAGGTTGCACAGTATAACATCTCCAGTTGCTGTAGCTACACAGACAGACTCTTGATCTGGCAAATCCTGGATACCCACAATGTGCCCACTTCCATCTTCTGGGAGAAAGCCTTCAGCAGTTAAAGGAATTTCATTTGCCACCTTTAATATAGAAGCACCCATAAGACAATCACCCACTGCCACACAATTGATATTGTGATGATAGTATGCTTTTTGGAAGGCTGGCATCCGCAAGGGTTTTAGATTATGTTCAATGTTGTTCCATACTAATTCACACATTTATGGCAATGTGAAATATTCTAGTTCAGAATTTCTTATCACAGTATATACTGCTGTATATTTGATACATACATCAACAATAATACCTTACATGCAGACTAGAAATATTTGGATTTAATTTGCCTTTTTATTAGGATTTTTGACAATAGTGTGGTAGCACCAAAATGTAAACCACCCTCCACCCACCCACCCACCCCCCAATGCAGTAGTTTTTCAAGCTGTATTGTTAGGAATCCTGAAGATTCATGAATGGCTATCAAGGCATCCCACGGAGAAAAAAGCAAAATGCAGTGCAGGAATTTGTTTGTTTAGAGAATCAAGGGAAACAAGCAGTGGCATCTGCTAAAAATCTGTCTCAGAATATAAATCCATAGCTAGGGGGCGTGGAAGGATGTGAGGTCTGTTAAGGCATTCCCTGGGTAAAGGGGAAACCATCGGCCGATCCTTCCACCCTGGAAGCTCCCCTAGACGGCATCTGATATGAACAGCAAAGAATCTATAACTGACATAATTGAGATATGAAGCCTTACTTCTTGGGTGATTGGATTCAGCTCCACAATTCCGTATTCGGTGGTGATTAAAAGAGTTCCCCTGTCAGAACGAATAGAGAAACTCTGGGGCGTTCCAAGACCTTGGGCTGCTTGGCATTCCTGTGTCCTCAGAAGTTTTAGGTTTCTCATCTTGTCCTTATTGCATACAACTGGAAAAGGAACAAATAAAAGTAAGAAAGGGCACCTAAAATCCAGATGTGAGCACGTAACAGAACACTACCGCTGTTTGTGTAAGGATTACATAACCTTCATGGCTCATTGTAGTTTATTGATAAAGTGCTGAGACACATGTTCACAATGGAATCAGGTATGTGACCAGACACATGACTAAGATGCTGGAAGTCCATGAAATAGCCGCAAATAGTTACAACAAGTTACATCAGCATTTCCCAAACTATGTTACGCGGAACACTGGTGGACTTCAATCCCCAGAAGCCTAAGTCAGTACACTGGCTTTGGGGAATTAGCTTAGGCTTCTGGGAATTGAAGTTCAAAAACAAAAAAATGGAAAAACACGGATTTACATGAACTCCAGTAGGTTTCTGGCATTTGTTTTTAATACCTGGGCATGATATTCAAGTATATGTAGACATTGGGAAAAGACAATCATGTGTAAACAAACATATTGTTAGACTGTACTCTAAATCAGGGGTTGGCAATCTTTTTAAGATGGGGGCCGGGTCATGCTCCCTCAGTCAGTTGAGGGGGCCGGACTGATGGCCCCCCACTGTAAATGCATCAACAGCTGCTTCTGGCAGCGCCGGCGGTGGTTGAAGCGAGAGTGGAAGCCAGATTATTTTGCACCATGGGTTGTAGGTTGCTAAATTGTTCTGAGGTGTCTCTGGTACTCAATATAGGTTTCTAAATGTAATACTGTGTTATATAATAGACTGTGATTTTAAACAAAAAAAGTTTTGCACATGCACAAGAAACATGCTCATTTGTGATACAGTGACACACACCACGTGCTCAAAATCCAGCTCAAAATGGCACAGTATGTGCTGTTTCAATTCTGACTTACAAAAAGTCCCATGAGGGCAACTGGGGAAGTTATTTCACAGCCTTGCAATGCAGAGAAATCTTTAAAACACTGTTCACAAAAGCCAACCCTATATGAAGCCCTTGTAGCAAGTCAACCGCAGGGTCCCAAACTTCCCATCTGCTCCAGGCCCCACAGAACCTATCGATAATGATGTCTCGCACATTACACCGATTGCATAATTAAAAGAACACTGCCATTCCCTCTTCTGAGGACAAATTATAAACTGTACTTGAGAAAGCTGTTACAATGAGAGCAAAACTAACTTCCACTCACTATCAGGGCTTCCACAAGAGAGCATCCATGTGCAATGAATGGTTTCCCTGTACATCTCTCTTTGTCCCATCTCCCCACCCGCCAAATATATCATGAACAGTGGGATTTTGGTAGCAAAATAAGAATATTGGTAAGAATATACAGTACAGACATTTATAGATAAATAGATGGGGTGATAATTTGCCTAAACAGCCTTAAAAATTGTGGCCATGCGAATATGCTGTGTGATAGACTAAATTTTTAAAATATGTCTTCACTGTTTTAGCTTCACACTGGTACTGGATTTACCTACTGAACTCAAAGAAAGCTTTCAGCGAGTAAACAAAACAAAAAAGACTAAAAATGTTGTGGCACTTTTAAAGACTAACTGCTGTATTTTAATGTGAGCTTTCATGGATCAAGTCCACTTCGTCAGACATAAGAGTGAGGCTTCATGACATCAATTTATACACGTTAGGTACAGAGGTCTGGAATGGAGTTCCAGTAAGACAAGTGTCACAATGATTTTTGTCTTTTTGTCTTGTTTACTCTCTGATATGCTTGAAACACAGATTAACATGGCTACCATTTCAAAGAAACCTCTCTCTCTTTCTTAAGCTTTCCCAATACAGTAATACCTCGGATAACGTTTGCACCAAATAACGCTAAAACCGCATAACGTTAAGCAATCTGGGGGGAAAATTGAATCGCATAACGCTGAAATCCTATGGGGTGTATCGCATAATGTTCGCTGAAGCCTGTGCCGGTTACAATGTATCTCTATGGAGTTTTAACGTTATGCAATTCATCCCATAGGATTTTAATGTTATGCGATGCATGTATCGCATAATGTTAAAAATCGGATAATGCTAAGACTCCTGGAACCAAGTTTTAGCATTATCCAGGGTTCTACTGTACCAAACTTCTAACTCATGGATTCTCAATGTGTGGCCTGTGGGACGAATGCAGCCCATAACACCATTTCATGTGGCCCACCACCACCTCCACCACAACAAGTGCCATGTGGTGGAGAAAGGGCTCCCGAAGCTGTCTGAGGGAGCGTGACCCAGGCTCCATCTTAAAAAGGTTGAAAACTCCTGCTCTAAGTAACCAATTAAACAGACTTATACTTCATTTAGGACAGGGTAGGGGGATAAACAGTCCCTCTCAATACAAATTATTATGCTGTAGAAGTGAGAAATACTGACTTAGATGGGCTTTAAGATATCATCAGAGGAGACCATGGACAGCAGACCTAACACCAGGTTCCAGTAAGAAGAGTGACATGGAACCTCCATGTACAATCGCTGTATACCTCAGAATACTAGTTGATCATGAGCCAGACATAGGAAAGGTTTGTTGCTTTCATGCTCTACTTGTAGATTTTTCACTGTAGCTGGAAAGAAAATGCTAAACTTGAAAGACGGCGGCAGATCCCACAAAACTCTTCTCAGGGTGCTCATGTATATCCTATCTTATGTATATCAGAGAGTGGCTCAACTGGCTAAGACGCTGACTGAGAGGCGGGAGGTGAGCAGTTTGATTCCCGAGTACTGCAGGACGGAATGAGCTCCCATCTTTGTCCCAGCTCCTGCCAACCTAGCAGTTCGAAAGCAAGAAATTGCAAGTAGATAAATAGGGACCACTTCGGTGGAAATGTAAACAGTGTTCCATGCGCTCCGGTATCTAGTCATGCCTGCCTGCCACATGACCATGGAAAGGTCTGCAGAAGCAGACAGCGCTGGCTCTTCGGCTTAGAAACAGAGATGAGCACTGAACCCTAGAGTCGGATACGACTGGCTTTCGAGCAAGGGAAACCTTTACCTTTACTTAACCAAAACAAAGCAAAACAAAAAAGAAAAAATGCTGTGGCACCTTAGACTTTAAAGTGCCACAGCATTTTTTCTTTTTTTGTTTTGCTGTTTTGTTTACTCTCTGATATGCTTGCACATACCAACACGGCTACCACTTCAAAATGTTCTATCTTATGTACTAATTCTTGTTTTCCTCAACCCCTCGCCAGCGCAAAACGCTCCAGTCCAGAGGGGAAGTACTGGGTGCCTGAGTACTACAATACAGGTGAAACTCGGAAAATTAGAATATCGTGCAAATGTTCATTTGTTTCACTTAAAAGGTGAAACAAATATATGAGATAGACTCACTACATGCAAAGCGAGGGATGTCATGCCTTAATTCGTTATAATTGTGATGATCATGGCGTACAGCGTACATGAGATTATATGATTATGGGGTACATGAGATTGGGGGGGTTGGGGTTTTCATAAACTGTAAACCTTAGTAAGCATCAATATTATAACAAAGTAAGGCTTGAACTCTCTCGCTTTGCTTGTAATGAGTCTATCTCATATATTTGTTTCACCTTTTAAGTTACATTACTGAACTGAATGAACATTTGCACGATATTCTAATTTTCCGAGTTTCACCTGTATTTATACAGTATTGGGAATTAGTTTTAGCACATCTGATTCCTCCTGGCTGTGCTGGGCTCCTAGCCATGCTGATAAATGGAGGTAAGGTAAAGGTTTCCCTTGCTCGAAAGCCAGTCGTATCCGACTCTAGGGTGCAATGCTCATCTCTGTTTCCAAGCCGAAGAGCCCAGCTCTGTCTGCTTCTGCAGACGTTTCCGTGGTCATGTGGCAGGCATGACTAGACACCGGAGCGCACGGAGCGCTGTTTACCTTCCCACCGAAGTGGTCCCTATTTATCTACTTGCAATTTCTTGCTTTCGAACTGCTAGGTGGGCAGGAGCTGGGACAAAGACGGGAGCTCATTCCGTCCTGCAGTACCTGGGAATCGAACTGCTGACCTTCCGCTTCCCAGTCAGCGTCTTACCTACTTCAGCCACTGGAGGTGGGGGGGGGGATATTTTGGAACTAAGGACCCTCTCGTTTCCCCCTCGGTTCCAGTTTAAAAGGCGATCCTATGTAAGATCAGCACTCGAGGTGGGGTGACAAGACTCCCTTCCTGGCTTTCCAACCCTGCTTCGTTTCTTGCCTCCTGCTTACCTTACAACAGCGGCCGCAATCGCACACGCGTGCAACCGGGTTACAGACCCGGCGGCGCGTCTGCCATGTTTTTCCTACTGATCGGCAAAACTGGCAGGGAGCATGCTCAGTGAGACTTTGAAGCCGAAAAAGAGTGAGGGCAGCGCCATTTGTGCAGGCGCATGCTCAGTAATACTCTGAAGCCTAATAGAGCTGGTGCGCCAGTAAAACGAAAGGCGCATGCTTAGAGCTGGCTGAGGCACTCTACTACTAGGTTTATTTATTTCTAAGAACTCAAGCCTTAGGTCTCCCGTGCTCGAAAATCAGTCGTGTCGTACTCTAGGGTTCGGTGCTCATCTCCGATTACAGCCAAAAAGCCAGCGCTGTCTACTGCAGACGTTTTCGTGGACATGTGGCAGGCATGACTCAACACCGGAGCGCACAGAGCGCTGTTACCTTCCCACCAAAGTGGTCCCTATTTATCTACTGGCAATTTCTTGCTTTCGAACTGCTAGGTTGGCAGAAGTTGGGACAGATGATGGGAGCTCACTCCGTCGTGCAGCACTCGGGTCTCGAGCTGCTGATCGACCTTCCAGTCTTCAAGTTCAGCGTCTTTTTTTATTATTTTTATTAATTTTATAATAAACAAATTAATCAAAAGATAGACATTTAACATGCAAAACTAAAATAGTGAACATAAACAAAAATTATGTAGACAAAAATTATATAAACACAAACCAATAATAATGTTAATCTAACAATAATAACATATATTCATTTCTCATCTCCCTAGCAAAAAGTGATACAATGAATGTCAACATAAAAAATAAATACATATGATACAATGCAGTGGAACAGCATAATCCTTACAATATCAGCAAAATACAAGACAAACAATACAATAAAAAATCAATACAATTCAATTCAGAAAAACAAATCGCCAATATACAAAATGAATAAATACATTTTTGAATAAATCCTAACTTATTCCTCTAATAAAATGTTATATATAACAATGTCTTGTTTGTATATTTATTTCAATCCATATTTACTGTATTTATTATATTTATAACGAACTATCCATTGTCTATAAACTACACTCAATATTATTCTATGTAGTTAAATCACACACACACAAAGAAAAAACATAACCAAAAAACAAAAACCCCAGTGATATTCAACGTCTTAACCACTAAGCCACCACAGTCCCCTAAGAGCATAATGGTGATCAAATGTGTTGGCGATGTGTTTCTTAGCATTCCAATCATCTGCCTTTATTCTTGAAAATGTCTTTGTATTTGCAACCTCTAGAGAGAAATTGCTTTTGGGGTGTGTTTTTTTCACTAAGGGGATAGTTTTTGCTTCGATAAAAAAAATCCAGGTTAAATCAAGAAAGGAAGTAGAATCCTGTAAATTATTTACACAGACAATAACAATTCAATGCATTGCATTGGATAAAGTTGGTAATATTAAAGAAAGGACAGAAGAAGTGATTAGACGTATTCTTTTTAAACTGTTAAACTAATGAAAGATGATAACAAGTGTACTTTAGTCTCCGTGATAGCAAACCTTGACATTCCAGGTGTTCTTGGAACTACCAGAAGTCCAAGTCAGCACTCCTGCTGATCAGGGCTTCTGGGAATTGAAGTTCAAGAACACCTGGAGTGCCAAGATCCGCCATCACTGCTATATTATGTATTTGCAAGGATAAAAATGAACAAGAAGAGGATATAAATTAGGGGGGGAAATTAAGGTATGTACTGATTTTGGTGTTTACCAACAAATTCCACACAGATCTTGATGTACCTGAAAGATTAACATACAGTACTTCTTGCATATCCATTGCTTGCAGTTGGCTGTAATGCCTGGAGGTGAGCGACCAAGACTTGCTGCTATACATGAGCATTGGAACAAAGGTCGATTTGTAGACTGCCCTCTTATTGGCCTTTCCAACTTCGACCTTGCTGAGGAACTTTGTGATCTTTGCCTAAATCCACACCTATTTCTGTGCATGCCATCAAATCTATTCTGATTTATGGTAATCCTTTGTAGCATTTTCTATGAGAAAATACAGAAAAGTCATTTACCATTTCCTTCTGGGGTCACCTTGAGACTGTGCAGTTTCCCAAGGCCACACTGTCTGGGTCTTCTCCCAGGAGGCAAAATCATACCTCCAACCTCTGGTTCCAAAGCCAGATACCTAAATCGGTGAAATTTTTGAAGTGGTAGCCATGTTATTCTGTGCAAGCATATTAGATAGTAAGTTTTAAAAAAAGACAAAAAACTTTGTGGCACCTCAAAGACTACCTACTATAGTTTAATGTTAGCTTTCCTGGATCGAGATCACTTTGTCAGACATAAGAGTGAGACTTCATGACATTATTTTATACATATCAGGTAGGGATACTGAGGCACACAATAATTGGTTAACAGATAAAATTGCAAATCATTGTGGCTTTTTACACTTGGTAATGGCTGAGTGCAGAAAAATTGATGCCTTTGAACTGTGTTGCTGGAGAAGACTCCTGAGAGTTCCCTGGACTGCAAGGAGATTTTTTCCTATGTCAGAAGTACACAAAGGTGCTTTCTGGGTTGAAAGGATTTTTGCTGGAGGAACTCTGCTCAGGGGATGCCTGGTTGAAGCTCCTTTCATGTCTCCAAGATCTTTCCCCGCCAAAGTGGTCCCTATTTATCTACTTGCAATTTCTTGCTTTCGAACTGCTAGGTTGGCAGGAGCTGGGACATAGATAGGAGCTCATTCTGTCATACAGTACTTGGGTCTTGAACTGCCAACTTGCTGATCTTCCAGCTAACAAGGTGAGCTACTGAGCTACCACAGTCGCTCAAACCAGTCAATCCTAAAGGAAATCAACCCTGACTGCTCCTTGGAAGGACACATACTGAAGCTGAAGCTCAAGTACTTTAGCCACCAAATGAGAAGAGAGGACTCATTGGAGAAGGCCGTGATGCTAGGAAAGATCAAAGAAGGAGAAAGGGACAGCAGAGGATGAGATGGCTAGATGGTATCGTTGACAAAGTGGGCATACATCTGGGCAGACTACGGAGGATGGCAGATGACAAAGGAGCTAGGCATGCTGTGGTCCATGGGGTTGCAAGAGGGTTAGACTCAACTGCGCGACTGAACAACAACAATGACTGAAGGTCCCCGATTAATATTTCCGTGAAGTTGTAAATTGTTAGTAAAGGTAAAAGTAACCCTTGCTCAAAAGCCAGTCGTGTCTGACTCTATCTGTAGGGGTTGGAGCTCATTTCTGCTTACAGCCTAAGAGCCAGTGCTGTCTGGGTCTGCAGACATTTCCTTGGTCATGTGACACATGACAACACTGGAGTACACGGAACACTGTTACCTTCCCACCAAAGCGGTACCTATTTATCTACTTACAATTTCTTGTTTTCGAACTGCTAGGTTGGCAGAAGCTGATGGATGCAAAATAAACATTGTGGCATTACATATTTGCTAATTAGTTTACCTTTCAGACCTAGCATCTCTTGACAATGCTGTGTGAAAACTGACAATGGTATGAGTGACCCAGGCTGCAAGTACTTTCTGAGACGATGGCTGAGAACCACTGACCATTCTTTTGAAGTTTGTTCTGTAAAGGTGGAATGAGAAATTACAACATATATCAACCTATTAAATCTGAATATCCACTGGAATATCAGCTTTAAAAAAACTAAATAATTCCATTGGGAATTTGGACAGACAAGAGAATGACATAAAAATATGTAAAATTCACACTAAAAATGCTTAATGTACTCTTCAAAATAATGTTTGAAATTAGCTGCTTAGTACTTAATACATAAGAATAACTTAGGTTTTATTCATTTCACTTAGAAAGTAACATTGTTAGATTAATCTTCCCTCTCATTAAGTAGTTGCAAGTAATGATATCAGTATCTACTTACTGAGCTCTGAACTGCTGAAAAAGAATAAGTACATAAGAAGAGACATCTTCAATCAGATCAAAGGCTTAACTAGTCCAACATTCTGTTCACCTAGTAGTGGCCAATTAGTTGCCTATGAGGAAGTTGCTAATGAGGCAGGAATGAACTCTTGCTTTCCTCAGCAACTAATATACAGTACAGAGAAATACTACCTCTGATACTGGAGTAGAAGCATTGTGAGTAGGTGCCACTTTAAAGACACTACTGCATATGTAGCAGATACAGTAGTTGGTTTGGCTGTATTTTCTCCTTACAAATAAATCCTTATGTAGCTTGTACAATTCATTATTGCTAACAAGACTTCCTTTGGCTCCCCCTCCCCTCCTGTAGCGTTTCATCAGTAATGTATGAGCTATGATGATGATGAGAGTTTCCAAGAACCAAGATGTGACTTTGCAAGCAAGAGGGAGAAAAAGGATGCTTAATATTATAATGGAATAGTTTGCCGAGGATTGTGTTGGAGGCTGCTGTCTCCACAACCGCCTTTCATCTTCTCCTGGCATCAATGGAAACCTACTATCTGAGGTAAATTTGAATTTATTTTTACATACAAGAGGTAAATGAAGGTTGATGGGTGGATTGATGGTTGGGATGCATATACACTGATGGTTTCAGCCTTTTACAGATAAGGGATACTCTGCACATGGACAGAATCTATTTTCTCCAGAACACTTTTATTATGCCACTAGCAAGGCCTGTAAACTTCTACATTACCATTATACAGTGTTATTCATTCCAAACAAAGACACATTTCTTCTCCACAATTAATACAGTAATACCTCGCATAACGACCGCATCAGATAGCGTCATATTCGCATAACATCGCAGTTTTGATGCACACGTGATGCATCACATAATGTTTAAAACCGCACAAAAACAGACGTTATCTGGGGTATTGGTATAGGAACCTCGGATAACATCCGTTTTCAACCATTTTTTGGACTTTATGTGATGCATCTCCCCATAGGAACCGCATAACGTCCAAAATCGCATAGCGACCAACTCCGTGGAACAGAGTTTGGATGTTATCCGAGGTTCTACTGTATAGGAATATAGTCTATTAACATTCAGTAGTTGATGAGTTGGGCTGGTATGGGCTATTCAGAACATACCATTTTGGGCCCTTTTTAATTTTATTTCTATTTTTGGCTTGACTAAAGAAATATCTTGTTTTAATATTTTCAGTATACTGTATATTTAACATGTAATATTTCTGTATAAATTTAATATTTCTGTGGTTATTCAGTGTATTTTTCATATACCTCCTCCCAAGCTGACAATGCTACACCAGTTCCTAGCAAACTAGGGCAGAGGAAGGGTTGCCTACCTACTGTACCAGAATGTAACCTCTGTGGAACTACTGCAGCTATTCCCATCACCACGTCCAGTCATGTGTCACAGGTAAGTTGTGTATGATTCTGGGCTATTTTGGGGAATGCAGAATTTTGGCTGGAAGAGGTGTTCAAATGTGGATGCTGTGGAAGTTTTTATTTTTCTTGCATTGTAAAGAGTGTTTGATTAATTTGGCTTCTTCTCAGGGCCGTAGCCAGGATTTGAGATTGGGTGTGTGTGTGTGTGTTTTTTTTTTGGGGGGGGGGGGAGATTTATAGGAGGGGCAACAATGTCACATTCACATATACTGTATAACATTGGCATCACGGGGTGGGTTGCGGGGGTGGGCTGTTAGCTCAGGAGGGTTTTCACCCCCTCTGGCCCCTCTCTGGCTATTACCCTGCTTCTTCTGATGTTGATATTCCAGGCTCTTGGAACAATACCTAAAGGACTCCTATTTGGAAATTTTGGACTTATCAGACTTGAACATCCTAACTCTTCCCAAAAAAAAAACAAAAAACAACTCTACTAGGAACTACATATATACTTAGACATTACCTTAACAGTTCTTAGGTCCTTGGTTAGAGCTTGAACTGTTAATTTCATATCAGTCCTGCCTGTGAATCAAATGGTAGATTTGTATAATAAAATAATAAATGTGCTCCTAAGCTGTTAGCAAAAGTCGGAGTTTTCCCAGAACTGTTAAAAGCCCCCACACAAAATAAAGGGATTTTTCTCTTTCAGAAATGCTACAAAATAGGATGCCTGTGTTTTTGTTTGGAGGTCTCATTTGAGCAGTGAGATGTCAAGCGCAGAAATAATGTGCTGTTAGTATGTATTGTTTCATAAGTTGGGGAAATTTATCTAGCAATAATTATTCAGGAATTGAAGAACAATATTAAAATCTCATTGTTTGCTGCTGACTTAGGGGTCTGTTTAAAAGGTAGCTGCTAAATATTTGTTGTTGTGGATGGATGGAGGGGGGGATTTAATATTGAATGGCATGTGAAATTTGTGGGTTATATGATGTGTACACTCATATTCAGAGGAGTTATTTGTAGCATCCTAAAGAACTCTGCTTAATAGTAAGCAAAATATTAAAATGTCTGTATGCAAGTATTCATTTCTTCACAAAATTCTATATGTGAGCAGAGCTGTCCCTTTCCTATGTTGGGAAAGACTGCATATCCACCTATGCGAGAATGGAGTGGAACTCCAAGCATATGTTATGCCTGCAAAAGCTCAATTTTTAAAATAAAACTGTTATTTAAAACGTCAGTTTGGCCAGGTTATCCTGCTATTGTAATAGAGTAGACCATACTGCCAGCGACTCAACGCCAAATGTCAGGCAGCGGTTAACTAACCTCACAACTCTGAGGACTAACAGTCTTGGATGCCAAAGTCCACAGGGAAGGGCGATGGATGGTCTCCAAGTGGATTAAATCCCACTTGAATCCATCTTGATGGAGGGCAGAAGCTTCATCAATACTGGCCTGGGGCTGATGAGGACTTTGTGTGCCAAAAGGACTCAGGACCAGAAAGGGACTGCAGGAACTGGATCAGTGGTACAGGCGTCATGCTGCAATGCAGAAGGCAGAGGAAAGACCACTGCATTGTATTCTTAGGACTGTCTTTGTGGCTAATCGCCATGAGGATCGCCAATATTCTGAATCGGATACGGCACAAGAAGAAGAAAGACCTCTGTTTAATAGTAACCAGGGTGGGCATCGCCCACCCTGAGTTAGCAGTTTGCCCAACCTCAAACTCCCGGCTGCTTATGTATATGGCATGCATGCATGGACGCACGCACGCACGCATGCATGCACGCACACACGCACAACATTGTTGCCCATCCTAAAAAAACATTTGCCCACCCACATCTGGAATCCTGGTGTCTGTAAGTGTTCATTTCTCCACAAAATTCTATATGTGAGCAGAGCTGTCCCTTTCTTAGGTTGGGAAAGACTGCAAATCCACTTGTGTGCGAATGGAGTGGAACTCCAAGACTATGTTATGCCTGCTAAAGCTCAGTTTTTTTGATAAAAGGTAAAGGACTAAAAGACTAAAAGACTAAAAGACTAAAGAAAATAGGAAAATAGGGAAAACAAAGAGACCAGACAGATATCACCTAGACAGCATCCCTAAAGAATACACGGTGGAGGTGATGAACAGATTCAATGGCTTAGACTCAATAGATAGAGTGCCAGAAGAATTATGGACAGAGATGAGGGACATCATGCAGGAAGCAGCAAAGAAAACCATACCAAAAGAAAAGAAGAGTAAGAAAGCAAAGTGGTTGTCTGATGAGGCTCTTAAAATAGCAGAGGAAAGAAAGAACGCAAAAGTCAAAGGAGAAAGGAAAAAATACAATCATTTGAACACAGAATTTCAAAGAAAAGCAAGGAGAGATAAGGAAAACTATCTAAAAGAACAGTGCAAAGAAATGGAAGAAAACAACAAAAGAGGCAGAACCAGAGATCTTTTCAAAAAAATCCGGGAAATCAAGGGAACATTTAAAGCAAAAATGAACATGATAAGGGACAAAGACGGAAAGGAGCTAGCTGATGCAGAAGAGATTAAGAAAAGATGGAAAGAGTACACAGAGGAACTCTACAAAAAGGAACTCAACACTCCTGATAGTCACAATGATGAAGAAATTGAACCTGAGCCAGACATCCTGGAGAGTGAAGTCAGAAAGGCCCTAAAGAGCACTGCAAACAACAAAGCTAGTGGAGATGAAGGTATCCCAGTTGAATTTTTCAAAGCTCTAAAAGATGATGGCATCAAATTACTGCATTCAATATGCCAGCAGATTTGGAAAACAAAACAGTGGCCACAGGACTGGAAAAGATCAGTATATGTTCCAATCCCCAAAAAGGGCAATGCCAAAGAATGTTCAAATTATCGAACAATTGCGCTCATCCCACACGCCAGCAAGGTGATGCTCAAGATAATACAGGCTAGACTTCAGCAGCATGTGGAAAGAGAATTACCAGAGGTGCAGGCTGGTTTCAGAAGAGGCAGGGGGACTAGAGACCACATTGCCAACATACGTTGGATCATGGAGAAAACAAAGGAATACCAGAAACAAGTTTATTTTTGCTTTATTGACTACACTAAGGCATTTGATTGTGTGGATCACAACAAGATGTGGCAAGTGATTAAAGAGATGGGAATACCAGAGCACCTCATATGCCTCCTGAAAAATCTGTACATGAACCAAGAAGCAACAGTTAGGACAGAACACGGAATGACAGAGTGGTTTGGAATAGGAAAAGGAGTAAGACAAGGCTGCATTCTGTCACCCTGCTTATTCAACTTATACACAGAGCACATAATGCGCAATGCAGGGATGGAGGAATCACAATATGGGATCAAAATTGCTGGGAGAAACATCAACAATCTGAGATATGCAGACGATACCACCCTAATGGCAGAAAGTGAGGAAGACCTAAAGAATCTCTTGATCGGTGTGAAGGAAGAGAGTGCAAAAGCTGGCTTGAGACTCAATATCAAGAAAACCAAGATAATGGCAACAGGCCCGATCAGTTCCTGGAAAATAGACGGGGAAGAAGTAGAAGCAGTGACAGATTTTACTTTCTTAGGATCTAAGATCACTGCAGATGGAGATTGCAGCCATGAAATAAAGAGGCGGCTGATTCTAGGGAGACAAGCCATGAGAAACCTGGGGAACATAGTGAAAAGCAGAGACAACACCTTGAAAACAAAAATTAGAATAGTCAA
This sequence comes from Bradypodion ventrale, assembly GCA_035047345.1. NCBI lineage: Eukaryota > Metazoa > Chordata > Lepidosauria > Squamata > Chamaeleonidae > Bradypodion > Bradypodion ventrale. Next base: position 148,903,667 of record JAWDJE010000002.1, read on the forward strand.
AGCAATGGTATTCCCAGTGGTAATGTACGGATGTGAGAGCTGGACAATTAGGAAAGCTGAACGCAGAAGAATAGATGCCTTTGAAATGTGGTGTTGGAGGAGAGTTTTGAGGGTACCTTGGACAGCGAGGAGAACAAATAGGTCAATCTTAGAAGAAATCAACACTGACTGCTCATTGGAAGGTCAAATAGTAAAGATGAGGCTAAAGTACTTTGGGCATCAAATGAGAAGGGAGGATTCACTTGAGAAGGCCGTGATGTTGGGAAAGGTGGAGGGCAAAAGAAGAAGGGGGAGGCCAAGGATGAGATGGCTAGATGGTATTGTAGACACAATGGGCACAGAACTGGGAGGACTGAGGGGGATGGTGGAGGACAGAGGCGCCTGGAGAACGATGGTCCATAGGGTCGCAAAGGGTCGGAATCGACTGTGCGACTGAACAACAACAAAGGTCACCCTTGCTCGAAAGCCGATCGTATCCGACTCTAGGGTTCGGTGCTCATCTCTGTTTATAGAGCCAGACATTTCCGTGAACATGTAACAGGCGGCATGCCTAGTCACCGAAGTGCACACGGAACGTTGTTTACCTTCCCACCGAAACGGTCCCTGACCCTGTTTATTCTACTACTCGCAGTAACTGTTCTTTTAAAAGACTACTACAAAGCCAGAAGGCGGTCCTTAGGGAGGCCACGCCTTCCTCTAACGACCAATCCCAGAGCGTTGGGGATGCCTTGTGCGTTCTTTCCCCCGCCCTCGCAGTCGCAGCCTGCCTGCCTGCCTGCCTACTTGCCAAGGCATGCCGAGTCGAGGATCGCCTCCTGGCACGGCCCCGCCCCGCCCCGCCGGAGACCAGGAAACCGGCGCTGTCCCGCTTGCGCAAGACCGACGGCCGCCGCCCCGGGGCGAAGAGTGTGCGGCTGTGCTGGAGGGAGCCGCTGCCCGTGGAAGCCCAGGCAGGGGGAGAGGGGCAGCCCAGGTAAGAGCGGATGGATGGAGCTTAAGGCAGACTCAGAGCGAGATCAGGTTGCAAGCCCCACATCTCTGGCTTCGTAGGCATGGATGTCACTCCTGTTCTCCTTCTACGGACAAGGCTGGCGGGTCATTGCGAAGTCCTTTCTTGGGCTATTGTTTAAAAATAACCCTCGATCTGAGCTCCCGTCTTTGTCCCTGCTCCTGCCAACCTAGCAGTTCGAAAGCAAGAAATTGCAAGTAGATCAATAGGGACCACTTCGGTGGGAAGGTCATGCCTGCCACATGACCACGGAAACGTCTGCAGACGCAGACGACGCTGGCTCTTCGGCTTTGAAACAGAGATGAGCACTGAACCCTAGAGTCGGATACGGCTGGCTTTCGAGCAAGGGAAACCTTTACAGACTTCCCAGTTAAGCACTTGGATATCCAGTGGCTCACATGGCTAAGACGCTGACTGGGAGGCGGAAGGTCAGCAGTTCGATTCCCGAGGACTGCACAACAGAGTGGGCTCCCGTCTTTGTCCCAGCTCCTGCCAACCTAGCAGTTCGAAAGCAAGAAATTGCAAGTAGATAGAAAGGGACCACTTCGGTGGGAAGGTAACAGCGTTGTGCTCCCGTGTCTAGTCATGCCTGCCCAGTGGTGGGCTCCTAATTTTTTTACTAGTTACCACACTGTGGGTGTCGTATGGTGGGGGTGGCCAGGGGAAAGCCCTGTGTTGCACCTGAATTAGGCATAGCTGTCAAGTTTTGGATTTGAAAATAAGGGAAATTTCTCGGACAAAACGGGAAACTTGACAGCTATTCTTATCCTGTGCAGCCCTCCAGTGGTGGCATTAGGGCATTGCAGTCTGACCGATACGGGCCGCTGCCGGGAAAGGGTAAAATACGGGAGGTTCCCGGCCAATACGGGACACTTGACAGCTATGGAATTAGGACTACTGTACTTTATTTCAAAACTTGGATGGGTGGGGTCAGCCAGAATTTCTGCTACCGGTCCTGGCAAACTGGTGCAAACCTGCTGATGTCCACCATTGTGCCTGCCACATGACCACGGAAATGTCTGCAGAACCAGACAGCGCTGGCTCTTCGGCTTTGAAACAGAGATGAGCACTGAACCCTAGAGTTGAATACGACTGGCTTTCGAGCAAGGGAAACCTTTCCCTGTACAAAAGACAACACAGGTTACCTTGCACAAGAGGCGGAAGTTGAAGTTGAACTAAAGTCCATTTATTTCATCATAACATGTTTGGAGAGTGATCCTCAGCTGACACCGCAGGGTTTTCCTCCACAAAGGGATTGTTTTCCCGCCACTGTTCTCAAAAGTGGTTGCCTGTGATTAGGGCCAAGACATTAAAATAATAATAATATGCCTTTCCTTTCCCTTGACTAAAGAAATGTCTCGTTTTAATATTTTCAGCATATATTTAACACGAAATATTTATGTATATATTTTATATATTTAATATTTCTGTAGTTAGGTAAAGGTAAAGGTTTCCCTTGCTCAAAAGCAAGTCCTATCTGACTCTAGGGTTTAGTGCTCATCTCTGTTACACAGCCGAAGAGCCAGTGCTGTCTGCTTCTGCAGACGTTTCTGTGATCATGTGGCAGGCATGACTAGACACCAGAGCTCACGGAATGCTGTTTACCTTCCCACCGAAGTGGTCCCTATTTATCTACTTCCAATTTCTTGCTTTCAAACTGCTAGGTTGGCAGGAGCTGGGACAAAGATGGGAGCTCATTCCATCCTGCAGTATTCGGGAATCGAACTGCTGGCCTCCAGCCTTCCAGTCAGCGTCTTAGCCACTTGAGCCAGTTATTCAATGTATTGTTCATACACACCCAAGCTGATAATGCTACACCACTTCCTAGCAAACTGGGGCAGAGGAAAGATTGCCCACCTACTGCACCAGACAGTTTGAGAAGATGTATTTTGGCTGCGTTCCAGTTGCTCATAGTAGTAAGTTACACTTGAGTTGGCTCATTAGATCAGTATGGATGGATTAGGTAGGTCAACTCCTCTGAACGTTTCATTGATTCCTGTGGGACTACTCTAGTTGTGACTTACTATGCTAAGCAACAGAATTTCAACCTTAGACATATATGGACACATACATAAGAGTGTAAATTTTTATAAAAAATCAAAAAAAGTTTGGAGTTAAATGGGGTGCAAAAACAACAACAACAACCATAGTCTCTCTAGGGAGTAAACTACATCATTTGTAGCTAATACCAAGATTTTTGGTTCCCCTTCCCGCAACTAGGTTTTCTAGATTCTTTTTTCTAAGATCCCTTGCGCTTGGAGGGGAAATTCATTAGCTCTCCAAAAGGTGAAAGGCTCTTGGGCTTCCAAATGATAACAATTTAGTTACAGTTAAATATATACAAAAGCACTGTTTCACCCGTGAAGTTGTGGATGACAGTAAGAAATTGATTTACAGTATTTTTAATTTGTCAATTACATGTACAGTATACCCAATACCATCCTTGAGTTCAAGGCAGCATTCATGGTTTTCCTTTTCCTTATTGTATTCTAAAACATCCCTGTAAAGTAGATTGCACTAAGGGAGAAGGAGTGAACAGCCAACCCAATAAGTTGCAATGCTCAGTAGAGACTTGAACCAGAATTCCCAAAGTCCCAGGCCAAACCTGCAAACTATGGCATTGTACAGTACTATCAGTGCTGCCTGCTATGTTAACATATACATAGTGGGAAGGGAAAGGAAACCACTTTCTCTGTTACTGGGATGGGTAATTTTACTCTCTCTCGCTTGAAGTCTGCATTCTCTTGCGGGTGTAACCCAGGGTGGCCAACTTTTTGCGCTGTGGGCCTGACCACGACCCCAGATAGCTGAGCGCGCCGGGCCACACACCCCGGAAGCGGGTACATTTATGGCTGTCATAAATGCACCTACTTCGCAATTTACAACAGCCATGGAAATGTTTGCGCATGCGTGGGCACATTTTACAGCTGATGTAAATGTGCCCACTTCCACTTCCGGGTGCGGAAGAGATGGCAACAGGCTGGATGGAATGGCATTGCAGGCCGGTTCCGGTCCACGGGCTGTAGGTTGGGAACCTCTGGTCTAACCTGATCAGAAAGAATGCTTAAAGAGGGGGAGAGACAATGCCAAGCCATCCAGTTTCTCTCTAACTGATTCTCCCATCTTATTCTATATTTCCTTCTTTCTCCCCAACTCCACGGTTTCACTGAGTTGGATGGGGACAGATGTTCTTGCAAGAGGTCTGAATTTTGCTTGCTTTCAGATCTTAACCTATAAAACCAAGCGTTAACCGTTGGAACTTCGCATAGGTTCCTAAGCCAGGCCCTACTAGCCCACACCTACCATTCGTGCACACGCCCAAACTGGGTCCGCAGGTCAACGAAGGTTTGAGAAAAGCGCCAGTGGGGCAAGAGCCCCACAAACGCGAAATAAGGGAAACAACTTCATTTCCCAATGTTCCTTGCACCGCGCCAGAGCCAATCAGGCTGAGAGGCGTGAGCAAAGGGAACGTTCGGAAACGCGCTGCAGCCAATCAGAAGAAAACCGCAGGAAAAAAACGACGCACAAGCTGAAAACGCAAACGCCAAACTACAAGCCCCAGCATCCTGCACGCCATGAGAACGCAGAACACTGAGGAAGCTGGCGAGCGAAAAATAAAAATAAAAAACACACCGGGAGCGCAAGTGCGCAGCAGCCAGAAACAGCGCCTCACAGAAAAAAAGCCACAAAAATGGGGGGGGGGGGCAAGGGGGGGAAAGGCACTGCCCCCCCTTGAAAGTGAACCCATTCCTAGGTAAGCAAAGCCATCGGATGGCGCTCCGCCTGCTGACTTTACTTACCGCAAAAGGGTTTCGCTTTCAGCAGAGAGGGGATTCCCTTCCCACACACACACACACACACACACACACACACACACACACACACACACACACACACACACACACACCATATTAAAGAGAAGAAAACAAGCGGTTTCTTCTCTTTAAAAATGGAATGTTTGGGAGGGGGGTGGAATCGATCCCCTCTCCTGGGCCCCATGAGTCTGGAAGGTTTGGGGGGGACAAAAGGGGTCTGTCCCCCCAAACCTTCTAGACCCAGAAGACCAGGGAGAGGGGATTGATTCCACCCACCCCCAAACACACCGTTTTAAAAGAAGAAACCAAACGGTTTCTTCTCTTTAAAAATGGAGTTTGGGGGGGGGGGATTCCCCCTCTCTGATGGCTCTCCTTGGTCCGGAAGGGTTGGGGAGACAGACCCCTTTTCTCCCCCCAACCCTCCGAACCCCAGGGGAGCCAGCGGAGAGGGGATGGCAACCCCCACCCACTGATATTAAAGGGGAAACCCCGATCTACTTTCACGACTCCACACAATCAAAGCACCATAACCCCCCCCCCAACGCCGCCTGAAGCAGCGCTGGGATTTCCGCAGCCCATACAGTGAGCCCGGCCTGCAGAAAGGAAACCCCCCCCCCAAAGCCACAACATAAAAACAAATTTTTAAAAATAAATCAATAAATAAATACTTAAATAAATAAATAAAAACTCAAAAACAACAATCAAAACCATCCAAAAATACACAAAACTAAACAAAAATAACACCAAAAAATAAAAAGTAAACAAAAACAAAAATTAAGAAACACAAACAGCACCCAGCCAAACACCACAAAATTTAGCCCCCCCCCCAAAAAAATAAAGAAAACAAACCAACTCACCCCCACGTCCTCCCTCCACGACAACTGAAAATGAAATGAGGAAAGAAAGAGACTACTTACCGGAAGAAGCGCCACCCAGAGGCCAGTAGAGAAAAAACAGTCAAAAACATAACATTACATGACACATTCACACAAATCACAAATAAATCTCACAATAAACACATCTAAACACAGTTTAAAAACATTAAATGTAAAAAAAACCATGTACTTTCACATTTTTTAAATTATTACCTAAGGTACAACTATTTTAAAAAACCACAAACTAAAACATTATTTGGTTTTAAAAAAAAAACAATTTGAAAAAATTATATCATCCTTTTCTCTTTTTTTAATCCACAAAAAACCCAAAAAAGATGAACACATTTTATAACAGCCTGCCAAAAAATAATAATGGATAAATAAACATTTTTAAAAATTCAATTATAGACTAACCCAGGGGTGGGCAAACTTTTTGACTCGAGGGCCACAATGGGTTCTTAAACAGGACCGGAGGGCCGGAACAAAAGCATGGATGGAGTGTTTGTGTGAACTAATATAAAAAGAACCCTCTGCTCTTTCAGATCAGTGGGACTGTAGTTTGCCCACAGCTGGACTAACCTCTACTTTACAAACATTATCAAAAAAAAAAACTTCCAACACCACGGGCTGGATAGAACAGCCAAACTGGACAGATCCGGCCCATGGGCCATATTTTGCCCACGGCTGGACTAACCTCTACTTTACAAACATTATTTAAAAAACCCCCAACCTTCCAACACTATTTAAAACAGCCCGGCAACGCCGGGAAACCTCTGCTAGTTACTTCTAAAATTTAGGTGAAAGGCTGAGTGGAGCCCAAGGATTAAAAGAATACCCTCTACTACATACTGTACTGAAATGAATAGTACAGTAGAACCTCGTTTAACGACATTACTTGGTTCCCCAAGTAGCGTTGTTATGTGATTTTCATTGTTATGCGATCCCTATGGGGGATTCCTCGCATAATGACGACAAAACAACATAACAATGTTTTTTTGAAATTAAACATTGTTATGCGGGAATTACGTGGGGGTATGACGTACGCGTCGTTAAGCATCGTTATGCGAATGAATATGGTGCTATACGAGCGCATCGTTATGCGAGGTTCCACTGTATTTCAGTTTAGCAATTTCACCCTGGAATTTCTCTGAAGTTCCTTTTTTCTATGGTGCCCACCATCAAAGGAATGTCAAAAGAGTGCGGAAATGTTATACTGATTTCTGATTGTTGGCTCTTCTGATGTCAGAGTTACATTCATTTTCTCTTTGTGTAATAGACACTACTCTATTTGTTCTATGTAAAACACAGAAGGATGTTGCTGGCAAATGGTGGCATACATCACACTGAACGATAACCAGCTAAAATGAGCAATTTACTAATGTGGCCAGCATTGATATGTCGTGTAATAGTGTTTCCAAACTTGATATGGTGGGGATAATGTCCCTTTGCTTTCTGGTTGGTAACAACTGGACATGAAACAGTTCAACAGATACAGTTTCTGCTAGTTACTTCTAAAATTTAGGTGAAAGGCTGAGTGGAGCCCAAGGATTAAAAGAATACCCTCTACTACATACTGTACTGAAATGAATAGTACAGTAGAACCTCGTTTAACGACATTACTTGGTTCCCCAAGTAGCGTTGTTATGTGATTTTCATTGTTATGCGATCCCTATGGGGGATTCCTCGCATAATGACGACAAAACAACATAACAATGTTTTTTTGAAATTAAACATTGTTATGTCGTGTAATAGTGTTTCCAAACTTGATATGGTGGGGATAATGTCCCTTTGCTTTCTGGTTGGTAACAACTGGACATGAAACAGTTCAACAGATACAGTTTTTACTAGTATGGAGCATGAAGAGATTGGCCCCATAAGGGTTAACATCTTTCTGGAAAGAAGTGAAAGGGAAACCTGGTGGCCTTGAGGTGTTAGAGTCAAGAAAGGGAGTTAGGTTATTGCCTGTTGTTGTTGTTGAGTCGCACAGTCGATTCCGACCCTTTGCGACCCCATGGACCATTTTCCTCCAGGCACCTCTGTCCTCCAACATTCTCCTCAGCCCGCCAAGCTCTGTGCCCATTGTGTCCACAATACCATCTATCCATCTCATCTTTGGACTCCCCCTTCTTCTCTTGCCCTCCACCTTTCCCAGCATCTATTGCCTGCAACGGCTCTTATCTCTTCCTGGCCCAAGGCCAAACTCAATTGGGGTATTAGATGAAGGTTGAAGAGCTACAGTACATCTGGCCAGAGATGAGCAGGCAGGAAAGGGGGGCTGTATCTACGATAATTTCTCCTGTAGCCTGAGAATCCAGACCCCTGATTGGCCAATTAGTATCAGGTCAGGGGAATATGGGTACTGGTATATGAATAATTCGTAGGGTAAGACATGGCAAGACAAGTTAGTTTTTGGCACCCATGTGGCTTAGGATAGTTTGGGTTGATTAGTGGGGAAAGGCTGGCCCATTGGTCTAGCCCAGGTTTCTCATTTCCAGCTCTCTAGATGTTCTTGGACTTCAATTCCCAGATGCCCTCATCAGCAGGTGTGCTAACTCAGGTAATTGAAGTCCAAGAATACCTAGAGAGCCAAGTTTGAGGAACCCTGATCTAGCTGGTAACCAGCCACAGAGGCTTGGAAGTTTCACTCTTTTGCTCCCTTCTTCTTTTTATGTTGGCAGATTTTGGTGAACCCTGTAAGTTTGTTCTATATTCTTATTTTGGCTTGATTTAATTAATTAATTTAATTTAATTGTCAAATTTATATACCGCCCACTCAGCCAAAGCCGACTCAGGACAGTTCACAATGACAATTTAAGAAACATGTTAAAAACAGTTAAAACTACCCACCCCCTAAAACAAGGGGGGCAGGATCCAAAGGCACCATGGGGGGGGGGGGAGGAGTTCTTCTACACCAGCCACCCAATGGAGGTTACCCTTCCATCTGCACCCCACACTTGACCCACCAGCCAGGTTTTAAGTTATTTTCTGAAAGGCAGCAATTCCGTCCGGAGACTTAACTCTGTTGGCAGGAGGTTCCAGAGGGCCGGCGCAGACACGTAAAAGGCTCTTCTCCTTGTGCCAGAGAGGCGAGCCCCTCTGGCTGATGGAACGATTAGAGAGCCCCTCCGGTCCGCTCTGGTTGGACGGACAGACGTCCTCAGGGTGATGCGGTCTCTTAGGTAACCTGGCCCACTACCATAGGCTTTAAAGGTCAAAACCAGCACCTTGAATTGGACCCGGAGACAAACTGGCAACCAGTGCAGCTCCCGGAGCAGTGGTGAAGCATGGGCATAACGCCCACACCCCATCACCACCTGGGCTGCCGCATTCTGGACCAGCTGTAGCCTCCGAATGGTCATCAAGGGCAGCCCCATGTAGAGTGCATTGCAGTAATCTAATCTGGAGGTGACCAGAGCATGAGTGACCATGAGCAAGGAGTCCCAGTCCAGGAGTGGGCGCAACTGCCAAATTACTCTAAGTTGAGCAAAAGCCCTGCTGGCCACAGCTGCCACCTGCTCTTCCAAGAGCAGCTGAGAGTTCAAGAGGACCCCAAAGTTGCGCACCAGATCTGTCTGGGACAGAACTGCCCCATCCAAGACCAGAGATGGTAACTCTCTGGATAATTCCGGACCCCCAACCCATAGCCAGGGAAGCATCCCTTGGTTGTGAGCAGAGAAGGGGAGCAAGACTCCGGCGTGGCTGGTCTTCTTATGCGCCATGCTGCCCGCCTCACAGCTGAAGCCAGTCTCTCTTCCCTTCCCCGCTCTCGCCAGGGAAGCGACCCTTGGTTGAGAGCGGTTAGGTGGGAGCGAGACTCGCTGGGGGGAGCAAGAGAAGCGACCAGTGCCCGAAGAGGAGGAGACTCGTCGGGTCTCCCGCCGCCGCCCCGGAAGCGCCATTCCTCCTCCTCGCCCCATTCCTCCTGTCCTCGGGCGAGGGTTCTTGGGGCCGCTTGGATATTTTGGGGGATTCCCCCACGTTCGCTTCTCTGACCGCCTCACAGCTGGGGCCAGTTTCGCTCCCACCCGGCTCACAACCAAGGGAAGCGTCCGGTGGGTGTCGTGGCTTCTTTCTCATGTGAAAATCCTAATGCCTCATACAACGTCTGGCGACGGTGTATGAGGCATCTTTTTTCCAAGAATTGGGCAACGTTGTATGGATCCGACGTTCTATGAAGCGGACGTTGTATGAGGTATTACTGTATTGCTATATATTTTGCACTGACAAAAGAAATATATAAAATATCACCGGTGACAGACCAATCTTAACCTATAAAACCAAGGGTTAACCGTTGGAACTTCGCATAGGTTCCTAAGCCTGTCCCTACTAACCCGCACCCACCATTCGTGCACACGGGCGAACTGGGTCCGCAGGGCAACGAAGGATTTAGAAAACCGGCAGTGGGGCAACAGCCCCAGAAACGCGAAAAAAGGGAAACAACTTCATTTCCCAACGTTCCTTGCGCCGCGCCACACCAGAGCCAATCAGGTTGAGAGGCCCTGGCGCGGGGCGAGGAACGTTTGGAAACGCGCCGCGGCCAATCAAAAGAAAACCGTTTTTTAAAAAAACGCAGCACAAACACAAACCACAAACCCATAACTACAAGCCCCAGCGTCCTGCCATGAGCGCGCAGAACGCTGAGGAAGCCGGCACGCGAAAAATAAAAATTAAAACCACAACATGAACGCAAACACCCGCTGGCGTTCGTGCAAGGTGCAACGGGGAGGAGAGGGACTCCCTCTCCTCCATGCTACCCCGATGAAGACACACCGAGACCTCCACCGGCCTCAACAAAACTGGAGGCGGGGTGGAAAAAACTCACAAAAACAGAGGGAGTTCAAGGGGGGGGGAAGGTATTGATGCTTTCGCCCCCCCTTTGAAAGCAAAACAATTCCTCCCCAAAGCAAAGGCACTGGACGGCGCTCCGCCCGGTGCCTTTACTTTAACAGTAAGTGTTTCGCTTATAAGGGAGGGCAAAGGCATCATTGCCTTGCCCCCCCCCCTTGAAAGTGAACCCATTCCCAAGTAAGCAAAGCCAGTGGACGGCGCTGCACCCACTGACTTTACTTACCCCAAAAGAGTTTCGCTCTCAAGCAGGGGCCAAGGCAATGGTGCCTTGGCCCCCCCTTGAAAGTGAACCCATTCCCGGGTAAGCAAAGCCATCAGACGGCGCTCCATCCGCTGACTTTACTTACTGCAAAAGGGTTTTGCTTTCAGCGAGGCCAAGCCGCGAGAACCAAAGCCCCCCTCCCCAACAGCGCCTGAAGCTCCCGATTGGAGTTTCCCCTTTAATATCACTGGGTGGGGGGGTTGCGCTCCTCCTCTCTACTGGCTCCCCTGGGGTTGGGAGGGTTGGGGGGACAAAAGGGGTCTGTCTTCCCAACCCTTCTGACCCCAGGGGACCTGGCAAAGAGGGGATTCCCCCCCCCACACACACACACCCCATATTAAAGAGAAGAAACCAACCGGTTACATCTCTTTAAAAACGGAGGGTTTTTTTTGGGGGGGGAATCCCCCTCTCCGATGGTTCTCCTGGGTCCGGAAGGGTTGGGGAGACAGACCCCTTTTGTCCCCCCAATCCTCCCAAACCCAAGGAAGCCAGCGGAGAGGGGGATCACAACCCCCCACACTGATATTAAAGGGGAAACACCAATTAAGATTTCCCTTTTAATATCAGAGGGTGGGCTGGATTTGATCCCCTCTCCTGGGTCCCATGAGTCTGGAAGGTTTGGGGGGGAAGGGTCTGTCCCCCCAACCCTTCCAGAGCCAGGGGACATGGCAAAGAGGGGATCCCCCCGTAAGACACCCCATTATTAAAGAGAAGAAACCAAGCGGTTACTTCTCTTTAAAAACAGAGTGTTTTTTTTGGGGGGAAACCCCTCTCCGATCCCCCCCAAAGCCACAACAACAAAAACTTTTAAAAATAAATACATAATTTAAATAAAAATTCCTTAGAACAAAAAAACAACAACATTCAAAAACATCCAAAAATACAAAAAACAACCAAAAATAACACCAAAAAATACAAAGTAAACAAAAACAAAAATTTCCAAACACACCCAGCACCCAGCCAAACACCACAAAATCCAACCCCCAAGCCCAAAATAAAGAAAAACAGCCAACTCACCACCACACGACCTCACTCCACGACCACTGGAAAAGAAATGAATAAAGAAAGAGACTACATACCAGAAGAAGCTCCACCCAGAGGCCACGAGCGAAAAAAACAATCAAAATACAAGATAACCTCTACCAACCCCACCTGCTGGCCACAATAATAAAAACAATTCAAAAAGACACAACAGCCCCACACAAAAGGCCCCAAGAGTAAAAACAAGTCAAAAACATAACACAAAATCACAATTTTACACAAATCACAAACATATGTCAATAAAATAAAATAAAAACTATTCAAAAATCCTGTGCTGAATTTTAACTCAAATAAAAACCAAAAACATCTAAACACATTTTAAAAACATTTATTGTAAAAACATGTACTTTCACATTTTTAAAATTATTACCTACGGTAGAACTATTAAAAAAATACATACTAAAACATTATTTGGTTAAATAATTTTTTTTAAAAAAAAGTATATCATCCTTTGTTCTTTTTTTAATCCACAAAACCAAAACACCAAACAAAACTGATCACAGTTTATAACAGCCCGCCAAAAAAATGTGTATAAATTTAAAAAATTAAAATTTCAATTATAGACTAACCTCTTCTTTACAAACATTAACAACAACAAAAAAACCTTCCAACACCATTTAAAACAGCCCGGCAACGCCGGCCAACCTCTGCTAGTATATTATATTCCAAGAAAGACCCATTACATTTTAGTATGAATGGTGATGATGATATCAATATCCTAATAGATTATTGTCCATTTTCTTCCTTCTGTTGCATAACTATAATAAATGGAGGTCATATTTCATTATCATAGTATCAATTTGCTCATTAGCATTTCAGGTTTCTTGTTTTAGTATTAGTTTGGGCTATGTCCAAACAGTCAAACCTCTACATACAAATTTAATTTGTTCCTTGAGGCTCGTTGTATCTTGAAAACTTCTTATCTTGAATTTCCAATAGGAATGTATTGAATGCAATTTCCAATAAGAATGCATTGAATTTTGTATCTCGGAAAAAATCCTATTAAAAATTGTATCTCGAACCCGTTTCCCCCCTGAGATTTCCGAATGTATCTTGAGTTTTTCTTTTTCTTTTATTTTAAATTTTATTGCAAAATAGAAAAAAGTAAAAAAGTACATAAATTGTACAGATAATATGTAAAATACATAATTGACAAATGTACAAACAACAAAAACATTTTGCGTTGATACTGCTATTACTTGGGAAAGCTTGAACAGTATATCTTTGTTGTTCATACTAATTATAAATCACTTGAATTTGCCCCTGTCCTATTCTTTCTCTGTATGAACTCTTGCTTTCATAAATATTTCATACAACATGCTCACCTCCATGACACAAACTCTTATTCGTATAATTCCTTATATTTATCCAGTGTTACAATATTGCAGAACTATACTATAGCCATAAGATCATTATAAAAGAACCACAACTATCCAAAATAACCATAACATAAAATAAAACCCCTGTGATATTTACAATTGTCATGGAGACTGATACCACCTATGCTACTCAACTTTACTTCCCAAAAACTAATTGGTCCCTCTATCCAATGCATACTCTATTAACGACTTCCAAATTTTATAAAATTTATTCTCCTTTATTATTCCCTTTTTCAAATTCATTTCCCAAGTTAATTTGTCATTTAACACAATTGTCCACATTTCTTTATACCAGTCTTCGACTTTCGGTGCATTCCCACTCTTCCAGTTATGGGCTATACACTGTCTTGCGGTGGTCAGCATAATTGTTACAAGATTTTTTAAATAGTTATCCATGTTTATATCATCCACATCAGTTAGTAGGGCACGACACACATCCAATTTAATCTTTACATCTATTATTTTCTTTATCTCATTTTTAATAGCTAACCAGAAGGGTTTCAAAGCGTTACACTCCCACCACATGTGCACATACGTCCCTATCACACTTTTACATCTCCAACACTTGGTTGACTTCGAGCTGTCAATCTGATGCAAACGGAGAGAGGTTAAATACTGCCTCCAAAGCAGTTTAAAATTATGCTCCCTAACCCTTATTGACAGTGTCTCTTGAGTTTTTCTTAAATTGAACAGTTCTTATCTCGAGGTTTGACTGTATATCAGATGCTTAAGGATAGGGGTTTTTCATACCATATTTCCATATTCAGACTAACTCTTGTTTTGCTGCTACAAATAGAAATGTTTATGCAGTACATTTTTGTGTAACACCTTTGTGTTCTCACCTGTAAACAGATTAAATGCAGAAGTTTCAGATGTTTTGGAAGGTATTTACATAGATGGTTCAAGAAAAGAATTGCATGGCTGTTTCTAGATTCAGAAGCAGCCCATGTGTGATAGCAAGGCAAGGCAGTGCATCACATCTAGCATCACATCTCCCCAAACTTACTGTTCTTTACAAGTTAAGGCTATAACTAACCGTTGGCCATATTCAATGCTGTTGTGGATAGCTGCTTTCCAAAAAACTGGTGAATACTGTATTGGATTGGGGAAGGCTGAATTTTACATCTCTGGAAATGGGACCTGCATGTGCTTGTGTTAGTTCCTGGAGTACCACAAATACCGGATCATTTCAATCATCAAATTTAATATTAGGCAACTACTTTAAAAAGTAACCACATTATTCTTCAACTTTATTGTGAAACTTTTCTTATGCTTTATTTCTGTTTGGTCTTTTGTATCCTAGCAATTCTGAAACATGGAAGCAGATTCTGAGAGCCAAGATACCTTTGTGCTTGAAGTTTCAAATAAGTCAGAGGAAGAAAAAGTGACAGATACCAGGGATGGCAATGATTGTGCCACAGAAGGAGCTGTGGCTCCCTGTGCAGAAGGTTGGGAAAATGGATGTTTGAAACCTGGCAAGGAAACCGCGAAGAAAAAACTCTGTGGCTATTTAAATAAATGTTCTGCTAAAGCACCAATCAAGACCTGGAAGTCCCGTTGGTTCTTCTATGATGAAAACAAATGCCATTTACTTTACTACAGAACAGCGCAAGATGTTAACTCTTTGGGGAGCATAGACATTTCCAGTGCTAGCTTTGATATCAAAGTAGGAGCAGACGAAGGTGTTTTTGAAATCAAGACTACCAGCAAAGACTTTATTCTTAAGGTATGTGAGATACATGGGTTACCGTTAATGTTGTGGAGGGGGATTGTACAATTGAGGCTGTGGCTGACTGTAGCCATGAGGGCATGAGCCTTCAGGGAATTTTGAAATGGTGGCTTCAGAGAACTTAGCCTTGGTGTCATCATTTAGCTATGGATAAAGCATAGGGTGAAGCAAAGATCAGCCATGCTGATATCATCAAATGTGCTTTTGGATTCCCTGATCCAGAGTCTCAATCTGTATGGAATTTGCTATAAACTCTCATATATGACTTTCAGTAGAAGGAACATCTTTAATACTAGCCTCTAACCATGCAGTGTAGGGGCAGCGGTGGCTCAGTTATTAAGAAGTTCGGCTTGTTAGCTGGAGGGCCAGCAAATTGGCAGTTCAAGGCCAGGGTACTACATGATGGAATGAGTGCCTGTCTCTGTCCCAGCTCCTGCCAACCTAGCAGTTCTAAAGCAAGAAATTGCAAGTAGATAAATAGGAACCACTTCAGTGGGAAAAGATCTTGGGGGCATGAAAGGAGCATCATTTGGGCATCCCCTGAGTAGAGTTTCTCCAGCTATAATCTTATTTATTTTATTACACTTATTACACAAAATTATTATTATTACCATGCAGTGTAGCAACATTAGTAGTCGTCTCAGCTTCCAATGAAGGAAGCCTTAGGAAAAAAAAGGGCAGGAAGGCTGTTGATCTCCTTGGAGTTTTCTCTGTCATCTTGGACTGTGGTGAACACCAGTATATTTGACATACTGTATTCGTAACCAGCCTTGTTCAGAGAGGTGGAAGATTCTCCCCAGCTGCAACTTTGTTGTCTTTCAAAATAAATGAATAAAATAAAGTTTCAGCTTTCTTTGTTCTACTTGTCCAGTGGCATTGTTAGAGGAAGGAAGCACTAGACAGTAAGGATTGATAGCTTTGGCCAGCTGGATGTTTTTGCCATCTATTTTCCATCAGCTTTGGCAGTGGTGGGCTCCAAAAAATGTTTGCTACCACACTGTGGGTGTGGTACGGTGGTCGAGGCCAGGGGAAAACCCTGCGTTGCACCCAAATTAGGACTACAGTACTTTCAAAACTTGAATGGGCGGGGCCAGCCAGAATTTCTCCTACCAGTTCTGGTGAACTGGTGTGAATGTGCTGATGCCCACCACTGAGCCTTGGTCAGGTTAGCCAAGAGTGAGAAATTATGAGTCCAAACAAGCAGGAAACACAGTTGTCCATTCCTGATCTAGACCATGGATTAAGAACCTTTAGACTTCCAGAAGTTTTGAGCTGCAAACTCTCATAATCTATTAATCTTGACTGTGGTTGTTGTTCCTTCTGGGTTTTGAAGTTCAAAGCATCCAGCGGGCAAAAAGTTCTCCACTCTTGACCCAGACAAGTTAGGAGGCAAGAAATAGGAAAAGAATCCCTAAACTTAACTATCGTGGGAGAGGAGACACTCCCTCCTAGATCAGGACTCCTTGCTCATGGTCACGCACACTCTAGTCACCTCCAGACTTGACTATTGCAATGCGCTCTACATGGGGCTGCCCTTGATGAACATTCGGAGGCTGCAACTGGTCCAGAATGCGGCTGCTCTGGTGGTGATGGGGTGCAGACGGTATGCCCATGCCTCGCCACTGTTTCAGGAGCTGCACTGGTTGCCAGTGTGCCTCCGGGTGCAATTCAAGCTGCTGGTAATTACCTTTAAAGCCCTACATGGTAGTGGGCCATGATACTTAAGAGACCGTGTCACCCTGAGGACATCTGCCCATCCCACTAGAGAGGACCGGAGGGGCTTTTTAAAGATGCCAACTGCTGGAGAGGCTCGCCTCTCTAGCACTACAAGAAGAGCCTTTTCGGTATCCACTCCGGCCCTATAGAACCTCCTGCCAATTGAGTTGCGTCTTCAGACAGAGTTGCTGCCCTTCATGAAAGGGTTAAAAACCTGGCTGGCAGGGCAGGTGTGGGACACCAGCAATTAGCCTGTGGCTAATGTTGTAGAATACTCTCTCTCTCTCTTTTAATATTTTAATATTTTGTAACTTTTGTCAGTAGTTTTTAATGGGTTTTTATTGCTTTTTAAATTGCGATTGGTTTATTTTCTGTGATCTGCCCAGAGTCTTCGGAGTTGGGCGGCAATACAAATTAGAAAATAAAAAAATAGTAAACCACCCTTGCCAACGATGACAACCAGAAACAAGAGTGAAGGGAAAATATACTTTCTCAAATCAGGACTCTGATATATCTACATTTCAAAGAACAAAAGGTCTCATAGCTTTCTTGGATAATTTTCTTTGCTGTAATTCAGGCATGGTAATACTGAAGCACATTAAACAAAGATGTCTCCTTAGAGACCAGCATCTGCTTCTCAGCCCATCTGTCTGCCAGTTGCTGCTGTAGAAGGTTAGGATTTTACCTGTTTCAAAACATTGTACTCACCTGAGAACTTCAAGAAAGGATTAGACAAGTTAATGGAGGACAAGAAAGCCTCTGTTTGAACAGAGGTGGCTCTCAGCAGTTTAAATTATCAATTTAAATTAGTGGAGGCCTCTAAAGCAGCTCTACTCCAACTGCAAAACTTACCAGTGCTCACTTCCTTTGTTTGGCTCTCCTCAGCAGCAGCTCTGCTTAAGAGCACATGCAGAATCAAAAGGGCTGACCCTGAAAGAGCTCAGAGCTTTTAAAGGCTAGTGTGGCTCCGCCCCTATGAGTCACAGTTCAGGGAAGGGCCTGATGTGGCTCTGCCCCCCTGCTTCTGGAAGCTTCTAACTGCTTCCTCTGTTTGAACAGAGGTGGCTCTCAGTAGTTTAAATTATCAATTTAAATTAGTGGAGGCCTCTAAAGCAGCTCTACTCCAACTGCAAAACTTACCAGTGCTCACTTCCTTTGTTTGGCTCTCCTCAGCAGCAGCTCTGCTTAAGAGCACATGCAGAATCAAAAGGGTTCTTAACCTACAACCTGCAGGCCGGATCCAGCCCATGGCATCATTCCATCTGGCCACGCCCTTGTTCCCACCGCCACCGCCACCATCCTTGTCTCTTCTGCTTGTCTTGGCATGTCCCTAACACCGCTCCATTGCAGGGCAGATGTTGTTAGAAGGCTCACAACATCTGCCCTGCTATGGAGTGGCATTAGGGACATGCCAAGCCAAGCAGAGGAGACAAGGATTGAGGCAGCGGAAGCGGCAGACTCCCGAGGCTGCCCACTTCTTTCCTGGGGGTTGCTCTGGCTGAGCACAGGAAAGGACAGTCAGGACCCCTCCTTCACTCACAGCAATCAGTAAGCAGGGAAGTAGTGGTGCCGTGGGAGGGGGACTGGGGGAGTGTTGGTGGGATGGACTGTTGGCATGTGTGTGGGGTTGTTGGCGACGTTGGTGTGAGGAGGAGTGTTGGCGGCAGCGGTGGCATGGGGGTCAGTGTTTGTGGGCCAGACTGGTGTTCTCCCACCACTTAGTCTGGCCCACCAACAGTCTGAGGGGGCATGATCTGGCCCCTGGCTTAAAAAGATTGAGAACCCCTGGTATAAGAAGTAAGGGGACAAAGTACCTCCATGTAACAATGGTGAGATGGAAATATTTGGGAGACTTAAATAGATTATGTGATATGATAGGACAGCCTCACAGCTTGAATATCCATTTTCAAGAATAAATCGGGACCCTAGAATGTATTTTGTTTCACAGATAGATTTCACCATGCCCAATTGTTTAGGAATGTCCTAAATTATAGGTACTGTGTTTGGGAAATATTAAAACCACAGCTTTTGCTGCTTATGCCTAAATAAATCAGATTATTTACACAAGCTGTGTACATTTATATATGTTTTAATCCTGGAATTGCTCCAGAAAGCTGGAATTTGGCTGACTGCATAACTTATCCAGTTAATATGAACTTCAGTCATTTTTCAAGAGCTTTTCAGGGTGGGCAGCCTGGTGCCCTCCATATGTCTCAGTTCACATCATCATCCATTAGCATGACCAGTGATCAAGGATAATTAGAACTGTAGTTAGATATGTCTGAAGGTCGTTAGGTGGCCTGCACCTTATGATTTGTGGAAAGAGCATAACAGGATAAGAATTAAATGTAATTAATGAGCATATATATCCTTAATAGAGAGCCAGATTTAAACATTGGCTAACTGTAAGTTCCTCTTTTGTGTTTTTTATTTTAGTCACTGTGTTTTAAAAAGTATTTCAAAGTTAAAATAAAGTAGCACTACTCAATATGTAGATCAAATATCCATATAATATCCAAAACAAGTTGTCAAATACGGAAATGCATAAAAATTGACCTGTAGCAGAGAAGAATAGCGCGGTAGTACCCAGTGTGCTCTTAATGGATCAAGTGACAACTTAGGACTCAGGAGACCTGGGTTCAAATCCCTGCTTGGTCATGGAAGCTCTCTGGGGCAGGAATGGTACTAGTCCAACCACTCCTTAAGTATCTCACTTGTCTTAAAAAAACATTACTATGATCACTACTAGTGAGATGCAGCTGTAAAGGTCATCATACATGTACATTATAAGCAGGGCCTGGTGGAAATGGCTGGGAAGAGGGTGGAAAGTGTAAATCACTGTGGTTATTCACAAGGCTTATAAAAGGCAACTGGAAAGGAATGAAAGGAATGAGTCGCGAGCTGAGGACTTCTTGAAGATTTGATTTGTTGTGCTAATTTTTCCATCAATGCTATAGCCCAGGGGTCTGCAACCTTGGCCTTCCAGATGTTCTTGGATTTAAATTACCAGAAGCCCAAGTCAACGCTCCCGCTGATCAGGGCTTCTGGGAATTGAAGTCCGAGAACATCTGGAGAGCCAAGTTTGCAGACTCTTGCTATAGTCCATGGCTGTACTCTCCAATTCTTTAATGACAGATTTTTACCACTCTTCTAGACGACAGCTGTTTCTATACATGCTGCCAAGCACATAAGAACCAGACAATTTTGCTTTAAGTTACTATTGCCCTCTTTTTTTTTAAAAAAAAAAAAGTTTAGAGGAGAGGGATAAGTTTCCATTTTTTTTTCCATCTCCAGAAGATCTTTACCCAGAATTGGGAGGTTGCTGAGTAGCTCTGCCACATATGTATGCAAGAGTCAAAAACATTACTACCTCTACAGCACTTAGGACCATGATGGCGAACCTTGGCACTCCAGATGTTCTTGTACTTCAATTTGTATGGGCGCATTTTACTTCCTCTTCCGGGAGTGATGAGGGCAGCGTGGGCCAGATGAATTGCAGTAAACCCATTTGTGTGGATTCACAAGGTGCTGGGGCTTCTGGGAATTGAAGTCCAAGAACATCTGGAGTGCCAAGGTTTGCCATCACGGACTTAGGATCTAGGGTTTTGTTACTGTTGTTAGCTTTGATTACAGATGTTGAGTAGAGCAGAAGCATTTGCATTATTTTTAGTTTTCTGTTCTCATTTCAAAATGCCCTGATTCACAGTGAAGAGGAGGAAGCTCTCCTCACCCCAGGAAATTGCTTTAACAATCCTTTTCTACTGGTTTTCTTTGAAGTCAAGGACTGTCGGCATGTTGCATAACAATATCCTGATCTCCTTGTTTTCTGACATTGGCTTCCCAGGCATGAAAAGTATGAGGATTTTTAAAAAGTGTTATTTACTTAGCATATCACACGTATCTCTATTTGTTTACTTGGAAGAAACCACCTGTCACAACATAAAGGTGTAAGCCAAAATGCATTGGCCCAAACTCCTGTCTAGTAGGAGGATTGACAGAGCAGATTTTTGTTATCCAAATGCCTGCCTAGAAATTGCATGGAATCTGGGGTTTTCCTTAGCTTTGCCTGAGGCCAAGGATTCATCTCACCAATCAGGATTTTGGCTACACCTCTAGGCGTTACTAAGATCTGTAGTGGCTCAAGTGGTTAAGACACTGACTGGAAGGCGGGAGGTCAGCAGTTCGATTTCCGAGTACTGGAGGATGGAATGAGCTCCCATCTTTGTCCCAGCTCCTGCCAACCTAGCAGTTCGAAAGCAAGAAATTGCAAGTAGATAAATAGGGACCACTTTGGAAGGAAGGTAAACCGCATTCCATGCACTCTGGTGTCTAGTCATGCCTGCCACATTACCACGGAAACGTCTGCAGAAGCAGACAGTGCTAGCTCTTTGGCTAAGAAACATGAGCACTGAACCCTAGAGTCGGATATGACTGGCTTTCGAGGAAGGGAAACCTTTACCTAGGTGTTACTTGGATTATGAGGATCACATACTAACTTTCTTTTCACTCTTTTATTTGTTCAAATTGAATGACAGGCTGTCAACAAACAAGCCATGATGTACTGGTTGCAACAGTTACAGATGAAACGCTGGGAGTTCTGTAATAACCAGGCAAGGGGTTTTGTGGAAGAGGATACTGATTTCACTTCGTCTATGAATGAGTCTAATTTTAACAATAGTAAGTAATAATAATTTTGTGTCAGAAATTATTGTGGGTTGAAAGGATTTTTGCTGGAGAAACTCTGCTCAGGGGACGCCTGAATGGGGCTCTTTTCCTGTCCTCAAGATCTTTTCCCACCAAAGTGGTCCTTATTTATCTACTTGCAATTTCTTGCTTTCGAATGGCTAGGTTGGCAGGAGCTGGGACAGAGATGGGCGCTCAATCTGTCATGCAGTGCCTGGGTCTTGAACTGCCGACTTGTCAGCCATCCGGCTAACACAGCGAGCTTCTTAACCACTGAGCCTAATAGCAGTGTGAATACATTGGCGTTTTCCTTCCACTGGAGACCAGAATTCTGATCAGTCACTTTATTGCTCATATTATTCATATAAGTCCTTTGTACTGGAATTTGATTCCACAGATATTCATTCAGACAACTCCTGTATGACTGAGATTTACTTAGTGCCATGTATTTTTTGTTTGTCCAATGATATTTGTAACAAACCATTTCTAGGGGGTCGAAAAGTTGTTTTTTTGGACTGCAATTCCCAGAGTTTTGGCATTGACAAAAAAAGTAACTTTCCCTAGCTCT
This sequence comes from Bradypodion ventrale, assembly GCA_035047345.1. Taxonomy (NCBI): domain Eukaryota; kingdom Metazoa; phylum Chordata; class Lepidosauria; order Squamata; family Chamaeleonidae; genus Bradypodion; species Bradypodion ventrale. Next base: position 148,925,592 of record JAWDJE010000002.1, read on the forward strand.
GATGCTTTTGAGGTATTTATATGAGTATTGGCAAATGCCCTTTGATACTAGATTTCTCTTCATCCTGACTGTATTAGCCTTGATTCTTTCTGAAGGTACAAGCCACATACAGAGAACTTGGAAGGTGAGTTTTTTTTGTATGACAGTTCCTAAGATCTCCCAGCTGTGCCAATACCAAAATCAAAATTAAAAAAAGGTTCTGATTATGTGGCAAGCAGACATGATACAGTGGAGAACTGGGATCATGCCTGCCTTCTCTCTGCCTTGTGTTTAGTTCCACTCTTTTAACCTACCTGGTAGGTGCACATTTGGACATCTTCCTGAAATACTTAGGGTAGTGGTGGCGAACCTCTGTGGGCACGTGCTGTCATCCCAGCACAGAGTTTGTCCTGCCTCTCTGCCCAGCAACCCAATGGGTGCGCTTCCTCCCCCACCACCACCACAGAGTTTGGACTCATATGGACTGCTCCTATGTATTTGGAATCTATATGCATAACACCTCTGTTTCAACAGAAGAGCAGACATTGGCATATGGATGTTATTTTTGCCATGCCTGGGCATAGATTGCACAACTCCATAGGTTGAGGTTATGTCTTCACTGTCATGAGTCATTAACCAGGGAAGATTAAGCCAGCCTCCCAGCAGAGGACTGACAATGCAAGCAGCTGTTTTATCTATCTATCTATCTATCTATCTATCTATCTATCTATCTATCTATCTATCTATCTATCTATCTATAGTCGTTATAACAAAATCCAAATAGTAGACTAATACTTTTATTTAGATTGTTAAAAGTTTGCAAAGGAATGTGAAAATGCTTGTGTCTTCTTTAGTCTCCATTTGATGAGGAAGAAGAAGGGGAAAAGTAGGGGTGAAAAGAAACAGTATTATTGAGGACTACGCAATGTTGATGGTGGAAATCTTGACCGAATGGAAGAACATAATTTTATGCATGTCTACTGAGAAGTAGATTTCTTTAAATTCAATGGGATTATAAAACATCCCCTTTGTCCTTTGTAATCTCACAGACATGTTCACCAATCTGGTCCAGAAAGAGAGTAGGGATGGTTCTGCTACAGAGCAAACTATAGACGGGCTTGGGAGAGGCAAGTAGGAATGGAAATCAATTTGTACCATGTTGGAAGGAACTCACACAAACCAGCAGTTCTTTGAACCTATTAGAAATGGAGCCCTCCATGTTTACTCACCTGTTCCTCTTACGTCTCAGTACTGGACTTTGCTTGGGATGGCAGAATGTTTTAAATCAGATTTTGACCGTCTCACTTGAATCTGTTCTTGTTCTGTCAAAATGGATTCCTTTGTTTTTCCAAGTGTTTGTAGTCATAAGTTGAAGAGGCAGCAGCGTATCCACTAATTTCTTGTGTTCTCGTCAATGAGCCTGATGATATCTTTGCCAAGATATGTTTGCGTTGACTATTACTGAATCCTACAATTTATTCTTTACTTGTTTCTTTTTAGCTGATGCGGAACATGATTTTTTACCTCTTATAAAAACTCCCACTGATGATGTAGTTGGCATCAAGGCAGCCTCACTCCCAGCACCACAGCTCCCTGTCGCTCTGCAGAACATCTCTCTCAAGCATCCTTGGATCGAAATACAGTAATTGTTTTATATATTTAAATTCCAGAAAAGCACATTTAAACTTGCTTACATTAATAACTACAGTCATCTCAGTGGTTAATAAATGCTTCCTTGAGTCATCAGTCTTCAAAGAAGCCTTTTTACCAGATGCATAAAATTCCATGCTTACCCAACCATGTGCTCTTCAGATATGCTTGGCTACATCGTTTCTTGGCTCCAGCCATCTAGGCAGATGCAGAGAATGTAACACAACATCTGTTAGAATGGCTAAACTTTTTGGGCCATGGGCCGGTCATGTGGTTCCTCTCACCGGAAGCAGAAGTAAAATGTGCTCGCACCCCCGCAAAAATGCTGCTGTAAATGCACCCCTGGTTGTCGTAAATGTGATTATGACAGCCGCAGGCGCATTTACGGCAGCATTTTGCACATGCACGGGCGCATTTTATTTCTGCTTCTGGGAGTGGCAAGGGTGGTGCAAAATGGATGATTTGGCATCGCAGGCCAGATCCGGCCCCCAGACTCTACTTTGACCACCCCTGTATTAGAGTGTCAGCTTGGGAAAAAGTCGGATAGATAATGAAGACATTGTGTGCACATAGAACCAAAGGGGTATGGTGGGAAAATTGTTTTTGCAAAATGTCTTTTAATCTGTATTATTGTTCCTCTATTTTTAAGGAGTTCTGTGTATTGTCTCAGTCCACATAAGGATTTCAAAGCACTGTACATGAAAGCAAAAAAAGTATAACAGATCACATTTTTGTGTTATAACAAATCACATTTTTAAACATACATAGTAAAACTGGAAGACTTGAAGATGCCAAACCAGTGTCAATACAGATTTAAACATATAAAATGTCTGCATTAAATAACATGCCAGATCAGGTTTTGAGTACCACTTCTTCCGTGTCTAGGCCAGACGCGAAACTGCAAAAAATGAAGGTACTTTTTGGTGAATTCATTCTGCAGTTCCTTTCACCTGACCTAGTGTGGGAAAGATTAGCTAACACAACATTGCCATTTCCCAGGGTCCACCTGATTGTGATTCAAAAATACTACAATCTTTGCGGAGGCTCTTTCTGTGTACCCCTTGAGTAGTACTGAAAAGAGTACAGTCTGACACATCCTTTTATGGATCATTTTTACTGAAGTGCTTAGTAAAGACAAAGAAGTATCAATTTAATTTTATAAAAAGCAAAATATCTGATGATGAGCAGCTACTGACTGAAAGGCTAAAGTATGACTCGTTCAGAATTCTGCTAAAGTAACTAGGAAGCAGTTCACTACAATTTCCTATCAGTGGATGTGGCATTGTGACTCTTTGGGGAGGTGAAAGGATTTCTCCCCCACTTTTCCCCTGGTTGGTCTCAAAAATATGTGGCGCTTATGGGTGTTTGTGTTCAGATTTAAATTTTAATAGTACATTTTCTGGAGATCACTTCTATCTAAAAACCTTATAAGTCCTTGAAATAATGAATTAACATTGCCAAAAACCAACACTTTGCTGATACTTCTTTAAAAACTTCCAAATTGAAAGCTGCTGAATAGGTGGACTTTCACCCATAATCCATTGTCTTAAAAAATAAATCTTGAATTCTTTAAGAAAACGGGAAGACAACAATACTCTACTGAGGTTTCTGCTATGGAACTATTTTTGGTTGTTTGTTTCATTTGCACTGTAAGAAATAGATAGAAAATGTCTGATTGGGAAGTTGCAAGAACACTAAACATCAGCTTGTTACAAACCAGAACATGTCTTGCAAGAAAGGGGAAAATACACATAAAGTCAGGATTTTGTCACTCATTTTCAGCTTTGAAATGAAGACAAGACATGCCTCATTAAAGGGCAGGGGGAATGATATCACCAGTGCACAACCAGGTACAGGTGAAACTCGGAAAATTAGAATATTGTGCAAATGTCCATTCATTTTGCTTAAAAGGTGAAACAAGTATATGAGACTAGCAGGGGCGTCCCGGCTTTGCCCGGGAGGACCCAAGTGGGTCCAAGAAGGCTCCTGGGCATGGTGCACCTGACGCAGTCCCTGTCAGATGTCCCCCCCCCCCCGGCTGCCGCATTCCCAACCTGTCGTCTACCTTATCCAGGCATGCTGCCTTCGGCCTCACACTGTCCGCCCAGGGGCATTTGAGCACCCCCCTGGCCACGTTCAGTGTCTTCGCTGGGAGTTGGTTTGCTGTGCGCGCAGCAATCGCCCCACCTCTTCCTCTCTCGGCCCGGCCTCCCCGATTGCCCGGGGCTTGGCGCAGTGGCTGCTGGGAGGCGTAGTTTTTTCTTTTTCTTTTTGTTTTTTGTGGGGCGCAGGGCCCACTAGGGCGGCCCAGACCCCGACAGTGCCCGGAGTGGTGGCGCAAGGTAGGGGTGTGCCAAGTTTGAGGGTGTGTGGTCCAGGGGGGCGGATTTCTATACCGGACACGCCACCTACACCTTTGCTTTATTAAGGCTTGAACTATCTCGCTTTGCATGCAATGAGTCTATCTCATATATTTGTTTCACCTTTTAAGTTGCATTACTGAACTGAATGAACATTTGCATGATATTCTAATTTTCTGAGTTTCATCTGTACTTATTAACCCTATACCTAATCCATAAAAAACAGCAAGTACAGTTTTCCATCAGTGTCTGGTTTGCTCTCAATTTGTATATACACAGTGATTTCTAGAATTGAATGTGAAATTTTGGCTTATTGAGATTCTCTGCTATAATAAAAAAGAAAGGTTTAATTAGCCCTAATAGCTGCAAAGAAATATTGAGCTTGAAGGTGTGTGAGTAAAATCTGGTAAAAATCCTGAAACTAGAGGCCACTTCATAAGATTTCCAGGAAAGGTGAGGCAAAGCATCTTGGGAAAAGACTTCCTGTTGTCCTTTGATGTTTGGCTTCTCTCCAATCCCCATAACTACACATGATAAATTACACAGAAAGATTAATTATGTACAACTACATGGGCTTATTGAAAGCATGTGACATTAGGAAAACAATCTTTGCCTGAACATCTTCCATCTTGGAAAAGCACATATAACTCAGCTGTTCTACTGAGACTTGGTATGGTTTAGGGAATAGAGTGATTGGACTCTGGAGGCCTGGGTTTGAATCCCCACACAGCCATGGAAACTCATTGGGGGAGTGGAATTGGTATAAACACATTTTAAATATTTCACTTGCACTGAAAACCTTAATAGGCTCCCCATAAGTCAGTTCTGGCTTGATGTCACATTACTACCTAAACTACCCACATTAACTCTTTTGCACACACACACCTCTTGAAGGCACATAGAAATTGTGAGACACATTTGCTACCTTCGTAGGCAACTTAGTATGTCCAAGAGAAACCTTGTTTTTATTGGAACAATAAACCTGTATCTAGTGTATTTCTGTTAGACAGATGTTAATTCTCACTATATATAGAACTAGCGTGTCAGAGAGAATGCTATACCAGAACACATAATCCTGATGTATTTCTCTCCTATATATGTGTGTTTTGTATGGTGGGGTATCCATGAGGCCCTGTATCAATCTTCACTGGTAGTGCCCAGGCATAACTTAACCAATTTGATGAGAAAGAATAAGGATCGGGCTCCAGTCTTTAACAATTTATGGCTTTTGTTTGTTTGACCACCCACCATATGATTCCACATTTGCAGAAACACAGTACATAATCTTTGTGGTAGCCGGCAAAACCGAAGGGACGGTGAACTATTTGCTTTCGAGGAGATCCCAGATCATTCTGAAAATATAGTTGAAAAGCACATAGAAGCAGAAACTGAAAATGCAGGTATTTATTTCTGCATCATGCTGGGGGGGTTGGGGAATTAATGCATGGTTTATTCAGTATTACGGGACTGTGGTGGCTCAAGCGATTAAGACACTGAACTCAAAGACTGGAAGGTCGGAGTTCAATCCCTGAGTACTGCACGACAGAGTGAGCTCCTGTCATCTGTCCCAGCTCCTGCCAACCTACCAGTTCGAAAGCAAGAAATTGCAAGTACTGTAGATAAATGGGGACCACTTCGGTGGGAAGGTATATAGCATTCCGTGCACTCCGGTGTTGAGGCATGCCTGCCACATGTCCACGGAAACATCTGCAGATGCAGACATCAGTGGCTCTTTGGCTATAAACAGAGATGAGCACTGAACCCTAGAGTTGGATACGACTGGCTTTTGAGCAAGGGTGACCTTTACTATTCAGTATTTTTTCTACCCTCTTTAGTCTCATTGTTGCTTGCTATGAGAATGAAAGCAAACAAAGAGGAAAAGATGTCATTGCGGAATCCTAAGAATGTGTCTTGGGCTTCCTCGAATCTCTATTCATTGACTGCAGTGGAGTGGGACTGGGAGCAAGATGTAAAAGTGTTTTCCATCTTGCTCTGAATGGCATAGTTGGGTGACTTGTAAGAACCAGTACTGCTAACACAGCTTTCTGTGATGTTCTCTTGATTCTGCCCAATCTTCACCATTGACTTGTTGAGTGAGCAGGACTTGCTTTGTGGACTTGAGAGGGAAAGCATTCATCTTTTGCCTGACTAGAGAACATACCGTATAGCCATTCCTCCCTAGACTGATTGCACCAGTCTTCTTTTTTTGACTCTCTTCTTATCTTCCATTTCATGCAAATTGGCTTTCTTTGTTTTGTGGCTGGTCATCAGGAGGTACATAGACTTTGTTTGTCACTCTGGTTGCTAGACTTTGTTTGTCATTCTGGTTGCTCAAGGACACATGTTGGAAGAATCATGTCTTTGGAACATTAACACACTATGCCTCTAAAATTTATGGAAACCAATGAGTAATTAAATGCACTGCAGCTTTAGTCATGTGTACACTTATTTGGAAATAAGACTCACTTGAATGTTCTTATTACAAGGGACTTATTTTCAATTAAACGTGAATAGGTTGCTTTATAAGCCTTTTAAGCCCAGTGGAATTTTAAATCTACTACTGCAGACAGTAGAGGCTTAATGTATCAGCCTATTTTTCAAAACCTAGCAAATTATCCAAATTAGTTTGCTTCCCTTGTTTATTTTCCCTTTAGTCACGGTAGAGGTTCAGAAAGACGCAAGAATTAAGCTAAAACCACATTTGGCTGAGAAAATGAAAAGGATGAACAGCAGTTTTCGTTGTTTTGCTGAAGGAACAGGACAGGATAAAGTAGCTTCTCTTCGGCACCAAGTGTTGGTACTTGCAGAGGAAGTGAAATCTCAGAAGGTAAGTCCAGGCTTAAAATGTGAATGTGTATTGGATGATCCACAGTATTGTGTAAGAAAGTGTCTTCTGATGAATGCAGTTTTTAAGACTTTTGCTTATTTGCTTTTTTAAAAAAAACTTCAGTGCCATAGTTTGTGGCTGAAACACCCCTCAAAGTGGCTTGCAGAAATAATTTAAAGACATAAAAATAAACTAAAATGCGAATGCACAACAAAAACATTTATTCACGGTGCTTTTCCTTGCTTCAGTTTGTCTTGTGCGTCTTTTAGTGTCTCAAAAGGGTCACATTTTGGTGACGTGCATATTGAATTAAACAAAACCTGTTAATCAGTTTGTAAAATTGATTTATCTATTATTTTAATAGTGTGTGTGAGACTTCTATTTTAAGCTGAATGCTCTTTGCTGAGCGCCATTGGTGTTTATGACTATGAGAATCCACAAATAATTTCAGAGATGAAGTGTAGGGAGTTAGGCTCAAACGCTTCTTCCGAGATTGTCAGCGGCAACAAAGTTGGCTGCGGGTTGCAACATTCTGTTAAATGCACCTAAGAATTTGAAATGCCTTTTAAAAGAACACTGTTTTCTCAGCAACTCACATCAATGTCTCCAAAACAGTATCCTTCTAGTTCTGAAGATATAATTCTCTTTGTTCTTAAAAGGGTGGCCTTGCTTCTATTAAGGGGGAAATAATCAAAATACTGTAAATGGAACCACCATGTTCTTGAATAGATACTTATTAACTGTGTATTTGATTCGCTGGGCTATCTCTAGATCAGTCATGGCCAACCTTGGCACTCCAGCCATACCTGTCAACCTTCCCGGATTGGCCAGGATTTCCTGGTTTTCGGCGCCGATTTGCACCATTTCCGGCCCCGTGGTGCCGAAACCCCGGAATTTGGCAGCGGGGGAAAGGAGGTACTGCGCAGCCCTTCTGTGCAGGTCGCCTTCTACACATGCGTAGAAGGGTTTTATGCTTGCGTAGAACCCTTCTACACTTGCGTAGAAGGGGGCTACGCAAGCGTAAAACCCTTCTACGCATGCGTAGAAGGTGACGTGCGCAGAACCGTTCTGCGCAAGTCCCGGATTGGCCGGAGCTGCGGTTGACAGGTATGACTCCAGCTGTTCTTGAACTTCAATTCCCAGAAGCCCTGAACAGCAGGAGAGTTGACTTGGGCTTCTGGGAATTGAAGTCCAAGAACAGTTGGAGTGCCAAGGTTCGCCATCATGTCTCTAGACTGTTGGCTCAATACCAATTCTAATTCCTGGATGGCTGCTGAATCCTGTTTTATAGCTGCATATTGGAAATCGATCAGTATTGCTCACCATGTCTTTGGTCTGCTAGTAAATATGGTGTAGAGGTGGAAAGTGTGCTCAGGAACAGATCAGTCTACAAGGGCTATTGGTTAGCTTCAAGATACTGATCTTGTGAACAGCCTTTTGGCTTTGGCCCTTAAGTATCTCCCATGTATCCCTCATCTTCTCAGCTTATAATAGTAAGCCCTGCTCCATGCCCCAGTTTTTCCTCAGTTAAGTTTGCAAAGGTGATACAGCAATGTCTTTTTTTCAGATAACTCTGGTGCCCATCCTTTGGAATGTTCCCTTGAAAAAAGCCAAGATGGCTGCCACTTGGATCCACCACTGATGTGTATTTAACCAGCAAAAGGATGTATTTTGTGCTCAGATTTTACACTGAAGATGTTTCAATAATTACTAATTACTGCTCAGCATATTGCCTTTCAGTACTTCCTAAACTAGATTGACAGTATTTATACAGAAATAAAACAGTTCACTTATAAGTAAATACCTTCATGTCTGATAGAGCAGACATGGTCCACGAAAGCTCACGTTTAAATACAGGAATCAGTCTCTAAGATGCCATAGCATTTTTTGTCTTTTCTTTCTTTCTTTTTTGCTGTTCTGTTTGGTTTACTCTCAGATATGCTTGCACAGACTAACCCAGCTGCCACTTCAAATATTTCAACTAATAGGTTTCTACTCTTTTCTATAGGATTGTCTCTTCGTTACATATAATCTGTCTTTTCTATTTTGTGCGGAATGAGACATACTGTACTGTTATTAGTAAAGGTAAAGGTCTCCCTTGCTCAAAAGCCAGTTGTATCCAACTCAGTGCTCATCTCTGTTTCATAGCTGAAGAGCCAGTGCTGTCTGCTTCTGCAGACGTTTCTGTGATCATGTGGCAGGCATGACTAGACACCAGAGTGCACAGAATGCTGTTTACCTTCCCACTGAAGTGGTCCCTATTAGAAGATAGTTAAAGTGAATTCCTGTACCCACATACCTTAAGAGCATGTCCATTCAGGTATAACACTGCACAACAATGATTATGCTACTGGGAATAACACATGTGATTTACATGATATCGAGTGTACAAATTCCAAATTTGAACTCAGAATTTGCATATCATGTACAGATTTTAAGGCATGCTATACCTGTTCAAATGGTCAGTAATTGGGTAATGTATTTTTATATGGGAACATTATAACAGTTGCAGCTACCTATGCCTGCTGCTGCCTCAGTTGAATCATGTCCCCTGGTGGCATGCATGTTCCAGCAGCGGCCGGGCATGTCCGGGCAAGTTAGTGACCTGACATCACAAATAGGTATATAAGGCAAGATGGAGCAAGGGCTTGTCTCTAGTGTGAAACCATCTTATTGTATAGTACAGCTAGGGATAGTACAGCTAGGCCATAGTGAGTCTGTTTTTAGCTAAAGATGAGTAGTTGCAGCTGTGTTAATAAACCGGACAATTTTTGCTACATTTGTGGCAAACATACCCTGTGTGATCAACACAAAAACATAACCAAGAGGGTGAGATTTTGCTAACTTACGATCCTGATGTCCTAGGCAGAATTGGACTTCATATTTGGATTCAGTGCACTTGACTTTGTGTAAAACACATAGATTAGACCAAGTAGCAGACAATGTGTGTGTGTGTGTGTGTGTGTGTGTGTGTGTGTGTGTGTGTGTGTGTGTGTGTGTGTGTGAGTGAGTGTGAGTGTGATGCAGTGTAATAGGAATTAACAGCTGAATGGATCATATGCTTAGACGCTCTTAAACCATATAAACTTGAGTTAGTTATATAAAATGCAATATTAGGTTGCATAACATTTTGTTATTTTCTTGTTCTCTGCTATGCATTTTGTTTAAAGACAAGGCATAGCACAGAAGGAAGTTCAAGTCAGCATTTACATAGTTTCCTAACATTTCTTGCTGGAAAGTCCCAAGTCAAACATATTTGTTTAGGGCAGGAGGCTCATCTAAATAACAGGATGGGTTTCAGATCTTAGAACAGAACTTGGGTCAGTACCATATGAAGGAATGTTAAAAAAATGTTCCTGAGCGTGAGAAGAGTATTCTTCTTGCTCTCTCACTAATGAGATTTTTTTAAAAAATAGTGATAGTTGTTTATTACCGTATTAGCAGTAATAAAAATGATTATCATTCACGTGCCAAAGCAAATCTAAATCTGCCTTCTCTGCTAGATGGCACGATTTCCTTCTTCCTTTGTTAAGTATTAATAAATAATGGAGGCTACAATGCCATATCCAGTTATCTCAAAGTAATCTTTGTTGAACTCAATGGGACCTACTTCTGAACAGAAATATACAGGATTGTGCTCTAAATAATGGTAGTCCCCACTTCACCCAGAAGAGTGCAATTTTAAAAATAAGGGAAACTCCCCACTATTTTTAATCACCCAGATATGAGCTCAACAGTTGTTTGTGGCATGTTTCTACAAAACAGGAGAAAGACCATATTTTTTCAGGGGAAGGGATCCAAATCTTTCAAGTCCCACCTACCTCCATGGGTTATGGAACAATTTTGTGAAATCAGGGGAAATTATTTTAGAATGAGATTTACCGTGTCAGGTGGTGACAGAAGCTGCCTCAAAGGAAGTGCTAGTTGGTACTTGCTGCAAGTTTGAAGAAGGAAGCCACAAGCAGCATGGACACACCTTATGGGATATTGTCTTTCCCAATAAGGGCTATGCCCATGAATAAAGCCTTCAATCCAATTCAGTGGGCAGAATCCTATTGCATAACTTCATGTGGTACAACCCGGACTGGGTACTGGAGGCATTAAATTTTAAAGTAATTGAAAGCTTTCTATCCCTATCTTTTCAGGTTCTGAAGTGCAAGTGTCTTTAGCCCCTAATTCTTCAGCTCCCCCGGTGGCTTAGTGGTTAAGACGCTGAGCTGGAGACTGGAAGGTCAGGTTTCGGTAACCAAGAGCTGCTCTTGGGGACATGAAAGGAGCCTCATTTGGGTGTCCCCTAAAAATCCTTTCAACCCAGAGTAATCTCTGACACGAAATTATTATAGCCCCTCATTCTGACATGCCCCACTTGATATTATGGTGTTCAAATGGCAAAAATAGATCTGTGAGTCAAGACAGTCAATTTTTCTTTATGTTGTGGGGAAAATGTGTCTTATAACACTGATTGTCTTTGATCTCATAAAGGAGAAGCGTAGTCTCAGACAAAATCCCTTGAAAGATGGAAATAGAATAGAATTTATTAGTGGTCATTCAGGACAACAGTTCCTCATGTGGTGGGGTTGTAATGTGGTAAAGGATTTTTGGGGGAAAATTGAGAAAGAGATTTGTGCTGTTATGGGTATGAGACTTAAATTGGGGCCAAGTACTGTTTTGTTGACAGATGTGGAAAATATGGATTTAAATAAGGATAAAAAAGGGTTATTGTCGATAATGTCGACAACGGGCAGACAGTGTATAGCCAGGAATTGGAAAAATGAAGCAACTCTGAAAATAGAAGAATGGTATAAGGAGATGTGGGATCTTGCATTGAATGATAAGCTAACATGGGAAATGAATAAGAAAAAGAGTATAGTTAAAGAAAATAGATTTTGGAAAATATGGCAACTATTTGTGGATTACTCATTGAAGGGGGATGAAGGCAATAGACCAGTACCGAATCAAATGAGTTTTTGCAGTTAGAAAACAACTCTGACACTCCGTTTTCTCCAGGACATTGTAAATAACACTGGGTGTATCATGTGAAAACTGTTTATTGTATTTTAATTATTGTATTTTTACTTTGATTTAGTAGTTGTATCAAACTGATGAGTTTAAGAATAGAGTTTGAATATGTATATTAGGATAGTTATAAGAGTATTATAATGTATTAAAAATTTCGGAAATATAACTAAAGATGTATGGAAGAAAGAGGAAGGTGGTATATTACTAAGATGTAGTTTAATTGTACTCATGCTTTTTTTCCTTGTTTCCTTTTTTGTTATATATATTGTATTTGTAAGTATGATGTTTGTATTTTCATTTATAGTTGTTGTTCTTTTTAAGTTGTATTATTGTTAAAAATTTAATTAAAAAAATATAAAAAAGGGACAACAGCTCCTGAGCCCACAAAGTAAAGCAAACATCTCAACTTACAACAGAGTGATCAATTTTTCCCCTATCACACATCAATTACAGATAAATGCACAACGGACACGTTCGGTATCTGTGTATTTCTGCCAATAGTAAAAGAGGCAACCTGTATGTGCTGAACTACAAAATAATGAGGGAGATTTAATTTCTTTTGTTTCTAAACTTCCACAGGAGCTAGTCAAACTTCTCCACAAAGCTCTGGAGGCAGCCCAGCACGAGAAACGAGAGTCCTGCCAGTACTTGGCCACAGTGAAGGAGAAAGACAGGCTAGAATTAGTGCGGCACAAAGTGAGGCAGATTGCTGAGCTGAGCAAAAAGGCCGAATTGCTGGAGCTGGAGAAGAAGGAGATGGAGGAGAGGCTTGCTGTGAAGGAGGAACACATCAAGGAGCTGAATGCCCACATGCTGCTCTTGATGGACAAGAACCAGGCCAAACAACAAGTTATCCTGAAGCTGACAGAGCAACTCACCAAAGGCTTGCCTGACTCCATCACAGAGGCAGACATTGCTGCCACAGAGACCTTGTACAAACTGGAGGAAGAGATTGAACATCTGAAGGTATTCTGAGATGAAGTCACAACTAAGCCCAGGTAGTGTTGAGGGAGGTACTTTAGGAAGTGGACATTTCGAGCTCACACCTTTCACTACCGTGTCTTGGTTTCATGTTATCCCTTTGGGTATTTATCACAAAATTTATTTTAGGCAAGTCCGAACACATCCTGTGTTTCCATGGGAGCACATGAAGGTAGTATAAATTCCCCTGGCTTGTGTAGCCCAATCCCGCTGGCTTGTGTAGCTTGTGTAGCCTGTGTAGTCGCCTCAGGGGATTTTGTTTCTGCTTATAGTTCTGTTTGTCTGCTTTCCCCTCCCCTTTCTTTCTTTTTTCCTCTTATCCCCCCTTTTTAATGGATTAGGGAGGATATCAGAGGGTTTTAGATAGTTTTATGATTGAGTTTTTATTTGTCCTAGTTGGGTTTTAACTGTGGTTTTTTAATTGATGTTTTAATTGATATTTTTAATTGATATTTTACAATGTTGGAGGCCGCCTTGGGTCGTCTTGTGATGAGGAAGGTGGGGTATAAATCCCGCAAATAAATAAATAAATAAATAAATAAATAAAGCAGGAGAAAATGCTTTGAGACAATTTAAAATCCCCTAGAGAAGTGAATATGAGATTAAAATGTGTGGTAAGGCTTGCTGAAATGTAACCAGAGATACAGTACTGCAGGTCCAGGGGCTGATGAAAGAGCTCTATAACCCTTTGGTTCTTCCCTTGATTCACAAGGCTATGATAAATCTAAATAAAATTAGGCAAAATTATACACTCTGTGTGCTTATTTCATGCAGGATGAAGGATTTTCAGGTTGCAGAATTTTTTTTCATGAATATAGACCAGGGTTCCTCAAACATGGCTCTCCAGATGTTCTTGGACTTCAATTCCCAGTAGCCCTAACCAGCAGGTGTGCTGACTTGGGCTTCTGGTAATTGAACTCCAAGAACATGTGAGGGTCCAAGGTTGGAAAACCCCGATGTAGACTTTGGATTGCCTGGGTTAACTTGTTTGTTTAGTTTTGTACGGTAAACTATAGATTGCCATGATGGGAGAGACTGTGTCATGAGTGAATCCTTTATGGTTTACTAAATTTGCATAAAAGGAGAAAAACATCCACTGGTCTTGATTCTGATTTCTGTTTCGTACCCTCAAAGTTAAAAGCTCTACTTGTACTATTTTGTCTTCAATTTTTCATAAGAGCAAATAGAAACCCTTGTGTGTTTTCTTTTCAATACTGAGGTAAAGATGTATTTACTCATCCAAATAAGTGCATACAAACACATTTCTGGTAAATATTTCTACTATCCACTAAACTATACTTCAGTTATAGCTGCTTTTATTTGTAAATATCACTGTTTTAGAAAGACTTCCCTCCCTTGTTGGTTTCACAAAACTCTTAGAACTAATTTTCACTGAATGAGTGAATGATTAAGCTGTATTACAGACAGCCACATGACAAGCTCACGTGGCTTAGTGAGCTTTACACAGAAAATAAATCAGTCTAGGCAGAAAATGGATATGTTTGGAATGCATAAGATGTATATATATGATTACAAGTTTCTCCTTTTTTCCATTGGAGAAATCATGTTAATCTCACATCCGGTTGGGTGTATTGGTGCATTAATAATAATAATTTCATGTCAGAAATTATTCTGGGTTGAAAGGACTTTTGCTGGAGGATCTGCTCAGGGGATGCCCAAAGGAGGCTCCTTTCATGTCCCCAAAATCTTTTTCCCACCGAAGTGGGCAATCTAGGGCTCTTGCCTTTACAAAATGTCTCCTCCTTAAATAGTTGGTAAGTACTGATCAAATGACCTGAGTAGAGTGAAGTGATTATGAAGACTGACTTAATTATCCCTTGCACTTCCAAGTAGGACAACACTTCTACAGTTGGAATAATGTTTTTACCAACTTGAGAGAACTGGTTTTACCTTAGTCATGATTATTAACCATCAGGCTAATAGTGATATATCAGCACGAACCTGTTGTGTAGGTTCAGAAGGATCTTTGCTTCCATATGCATCACACTGTTTGAGTAAATGAGTGTTTCCCAACCTTTAGTTTTTGGACTTCAATTCCCAGAAGCCTAAGTCAATTCCCCAAAGCACGGATCAGCCAATGTACTGACTTAGGCTTCTGGGAATTGAAGTTCCCCATGGGGCATGGGCTGCACATTGGGAATCAATCACTGGAGTAAACCAAAACAAAGCAAATAGCTACTTAAAGCAGTGTCCTTGTTAAAGCCTGAATCTCATTAGTTTGTATTGCTTTATTATCCCACTATTATTTCTTTGTTATTGTGTGGTTGTAACATTTGTATCCTCCTAGAAATGAATTGAACAAGATCATTTGTTGCATTTTAGACAGCCCTTGATCTTTTTGAGCAGCCATGAAAAGATTAATATCAAACAAATAATTAGGAGCCAGATGTTTTATTTTTTCTTTCCGTCCCTTTGCTTTTTATGAAGTCATCTGTATATGTTCATGAATAAACAAGGCTAACAAAGTTTGGTTGTTTTGAGAGTTAGTTCTAAATCTCTTTTCTTTCTTTTTTCATCAGGATGATCTAGAAGCATACAAGACTCAAAACCAATTCTTGAACTCAGAGATTCACCAGGTTACTAAAATCTGGAGTACAGTGGCACACAGAGAGAAGACCCTCTTGATGAAGGTAAAAGCAAAGCTAAAGGAAAGCTATAATAATAATAATAATAATAATAATAATAATAATAATAATAATAATAATAATAATAATAATAATAATTATTATTATTATTATTATTATTATTATTATTATTATTATTATTATTATTATTATTATTATTATTAATGGACTTGTAGGCTGCCTTTCTTGCCTCAGCAACTCATACTTATATACCGCCCCATAGCATTTAGTAAAGCTGTATAGAGGACAATTGTTGGGTTGTTTTATGAAGCTGTTCTTGAGCTTTATCAGATACTGACTTAAAAGTGAGTATTACCCATATTTTTGTCAGTCTGATTCTGATATAGAAATATCCAGATCTTCTTCCCATGTCATTTCAGAAACTGCAGCAGACCCATAACTTTCCATTATTACAGTTTGATGTATTTCTGAAATAATACCTTTCACGTTTTGCTCATTTGTTACACACTATTGCTCATATTTTGTTAAAGACATTCAATATTGTCTCCCCACCCCCACCCCTTGATTCTAATAATGTTTATAATTTTAGTTCATGGGCATAGGTTGCAACTGAGGCACACCTTGTTATCTTGTGATCTGCTGCTGTTTAACTTATTTCCCGGGCATATTTCCAGATATGCATAGCAAGGAGGTTTTGTATACTAAAAAGATATTGGTTATAAACCTCACAAAACAGAGAGTCTCACTGTGCCTCTCTGTAGACTCCCTGGGGTTTTTCTGATTTATCACAGTTGAAATATGGATCTCATAGGGTGTTCACAGAGCTGGGAACAGGATTGAAGGGGTAAACAGCAGATGAAAAGTGCATGTAAATGAATAGAGGGGAAGGGGGAGCTGGCTTTGCATTTTCAGAGTAAAGTAGATTATTTATTTCTTGTTCCAGTGGCAGAGAAGAAATGTGACCATCAAAGCAGGTGCTGGATGGGTGGTTATTGTACTTGTAGTCATAACAAGCTGGAAAACTGTGGGAACTGAACTGGTTTTGATGGGTAATGAATGCTTGTACCCAGAACTGTAGTCTCTGATCCTTATAGAGTTAGCTGGTTGGAAGAGGTCTGGTATCTTGGTAATGCTACCTTAAGTTACTCTAACTCACTTTGAACTGCATGTCCTACCTGATCTGGATGGTTTACAAGCACAGTCAGTGGGTGAAACGTATCACAGTTTCTCTAGCCTGGATCTGGTCCATAGGTTCTCAAGGGTGTGTGGGCTTCACAGAGGGGTACAGGCCACTGAAGGTGGACTGGTTTATGTGATAGGGGGTCAAAGGCAAGGGGCCTGAGGCCATCACACCCTTACAATGCAACTCACAATTTCTCTACCTCTTTGTGTTCACCCATGATCCCTTCTAGTTTTCTTGTTATCTGAAGGAACCTATCTCATGGTTTTTGGGTTGTTTCAATGTGGCTTTTTGGAGATGCTATTCTTTTGGATGTCACACTGCGATGCGGAAGGCAGATGAAAGGCCATTGCATTATATTCTCAGGACAGTCTTCCTGGCTGATTGCAATGATAATCGGCAATATTCAGAATTGGATACAGCACAAGAAGAAGAAGATGAAGAAGAATTCTTTCAGATGACAAATAAATCCTAGAGCAGGGGTTCGCAGCCTATGGCCCATGGGTCGGGCCCACAGCGCCATTCCATCTGGCCCCCACCCTTGCTCCCCCTGCTGCCACCCTTGCTCCCGCCGCCTCCCTCGCTCCCACCACTGTTGTCCTTTCCCCCTCCACCTGGCTTGACATATCCCTAATGCTGCTCCATAGGAGGGCAGATGTTGTAAGAAGGTGACAACGGCAGAAGCGAAAGCAGCAGACACACATCCTTCCCGGGTGCCACTGGCCGAGCACGGGCAAGGACAGACAGGACCCCTCCTTTACCTATAGCAGGCCAATAAATAGGGAAGTGGCAGTGTCGGTGGCATGGGGGGGGAAGTGTTTGCAGGCTGGATTGGTGATGGGGGGGGAGTACTTGCATCGGTGTTGGTGTGGGGGGGAGTGTTTGCAGTGGTGTGAGGGGAAGTGTTGGCAGGCTGGACTGGTGGTGTTAGGGGTGGCAGTGGTGGGGGCTCGAGGTGGTAGCAGCAGCGGCAGGAGGGGGGCACTAGTCCGGCTCACCAACAGTCTGAGAAGGTGTGATCCGGCCTCCGGCTTTAAAAGGTTGAGTACCCCTGTCCTAGAGTCTGCTAGCCAATGTGGACAGTGGCCATGCCAGCTGAAGGATTCTGGGAGGCCTAGTTCAAGCTGTGACTTACCAGAGCTCTGTTTCTGATATTATTTCCATCACATCAGGCAAAACCTATGTTCTGACTGTCACTTTCTCTCCTTGCGTGACAGTGTGCTCGTCTGCAGGCCCACAACTGCCAGATTGAGAGCAAGTATCTGATGGGTCTGCGGAAACTGCAGAGCCTGCCGGACTTGGCTGACGAGCACGTGGAAATGGTGAAGGGTCTAATACAAGAGGCGCTACAGTGGGATGGAAAGGAAGAAGCCATGATACCAATGCAGTTGAGCCCGATCAAGTAAATGGTGTTTGTTTGTCTCTGTGTGTGCTTGTGTGTCATAGAGGAGAGTACACTGGTGTAGGCTCACTGTCATGAGAAACAGAATACCGAACCCCATTGAACTTGGTCTGAAGTGTCTTATATACATTAGTGCACTCCTAGTAGTCTTGCTATCTGGGAACTTTAATTAACAGCTAAATCAGCTAACGGTGATAACAGTTTGCCTTTTCAGGTTGCTGTAACATTTTAACCAGTGAGGCTTCCTGCCCTACTTTTGTTCTAGTCCAGGGGTCTTCAAACTTGGCTTTCCAGGTGTTCTTGGACTTCAATTCCCAGAAGCCCTGATCAGCAGGAGTGCTGGCTTGGGTTCATGGTAATTGAAGCCAAAGAACACCTGGAGAGCTAAGTTTGAGGAACCCTGTTCTAGTCTATTGTTGTACTGGAGAAAGGTAGAAGATGAAAACAATTCCCCTCCCCACCTCACTCTTAGTGGTAGCTTTGACTTGTATTAAATTGTGTGCTTTTGCCCTGCCTCTGCTATATCAAAAAAGCATCTAAATTTAGGTTACGGCAAACCCCTTTTAAAGAAAAATACCCAGTAAATAAGCATTGTTAACTAAACATTTCCAGTCAGCTGAAAGCCTGAAAACCCCTGTCATTTCCTCTGTTCTCCTTCCCCCCCTGTTCAGACAATATGATGAGTATGGCTTTATGACAGTTCCTGACTATGAAGCTGCAGATTGGAAGCTACTGGCAAAAATCCAGGCACTGGAGATCAAATCCAGTAATCTTTTGAACCAGGAGGCTGTGGAGAGACCCCTCACTGAGTGGTGGAATAACCTTGGAGAACTGACTCCCTCTTCAGAGCTCAAAAGCATGCTGCGCTGTGGAGTCCCTGTAGAGCATCGGCAGAGGGTTTGGAGATTCATCGTGAGCCGTCGCGTGCAACACATCCGCTCTCCCGGCCATTACCAAAACTTACTCAAGAAGTGTGAAGTGGCTGAGCATCCAGCTTCCCGACAGATCGAGTTAGACCTGCCCCGCACACTAACCAACAACAGACATTTTGTATCGCCTACCTCCCACCTTCTTCCCAAACTCCGAAGAGTTTTACTTGCATTTTCCTGGCAAAATCCCACAATTGGCTATTGCCAGGGACTGAACAGGTAAGCGATTCTGGGTCACTGCTCATATTTTTGGACTAGCTCCATTGTTAGCCTCCTCCTGAAGTATACCTATTACATCAACGAGGCTTACGTAAGTGTTGACCTACAGTGATGGTGAACCTTGGCACTCCAGCTGTTCTTGAACTTCAGTTCCCAGAAGCCCTGATCAGCAGGAATGCTGTCTTGGGCTTCTGGTAATTGACGTCCAAGAATACCTGGAGTGCCAAGGTTCACCATCATGGAACTAATAGATCTAATTTGTTTAATGGGTCTAATTATTTGAGACTAACTGCCTCCTGAACTCTCCTTTGTTTGCAGCAAACACTTGTTTAGTTAGCTTTGAGGATTAATTAGATTCCAATGTATAAAACAATGGGATGTATTTGGCAGTGATTCCAGGTTTTAAAACTATACAAGTTTGTAACCCTGAGAAAAGAAACATTCACACAGCCAATGCATACCCGTCAAGCGCTGTTCCCAAAAATATGGGAAATTTCTGCACGGACACGTAGAACCCGTTTGTGCATGCGCAGAACCTGTTTGCACATGTGCAGAACACATTTGTGCATGCACAAATGGTTCTGCACATGCGTGCATGTGCAGTAACCCCTTTCCCAGCTGTTCAAAATCCGGGACGGCGGTGAGAAAGGGGAGGAACGAGCGCCAAAATACGGGAAATCCTGGCCAATACGGGATACTTGACAGGTATGAACCAAAGACTTCTACTGTATTTGCTGGCTTATAAGACGCATCAGAGTATAAGACACACCCCATTATTACCAATATAGCCTACTATAGGTCACTATATATAGTTTAAGGCGCACTCCATTTCCCGGGGGGGGGGGGGAGTGAGTCATAGTCCAGAAAATAGGGTATGTTGTTTCTGCTTCAGCCACCTGTGCAGTTGAAAAAGAAGCAGGTTCTTTAATTCTTGGTGTTGTGGAAGCATCAGAAGAATCTTCCAGCTCTTCAGCATGTTCTGTGGTTACTTTTAAATTAAATACAGAAAGCTCAGACAGTGATGATAATCTTGTAGGAGTCAGCAATATAATCAACTTCATAGTTTTATTTGGTTTTATTGTATGGGGAAGAGCTTTTTAACTAATGTGAGCCGCCTTGGGTTGCTGGGGTGAGAAACGTGATGGTACAAATCAAAAATCAAAAATAAAAATAAATAATAAATACTTTTATTGCGGTCTCATTAAGAGCCACTTGAAGATCCCAGAGGTGTAGCAATCACTGGTATGATTGCCTGCTGTACTTACATAGATGTTTCATTCATCCTAGACTAGCAGCTATTGCACTATTAGTTCTAGAAGATGAAGAAAATGCTTTCTGGTGCCTAGTTCATATTATTGAGAACCTCATGCCTCCAGATTACTACAGCAACACCCTAATAGGCTCACAGGTAAGTCTGGAGCTCTGCGCTGGGAAAAGCCATAGGAGAGTCATGGCTGAGAAATTCGGGTTCTTGTAAGGCTTACATATTAACATGATACATGCAGTGCTTCAAGAACCAACCCCACAGCTCTTTACATTCATTTTATTGCAAACAATGCTTATTGTCTAAAAGAGAAGAATTCAGAAAAGAGAATTATAACACAAAAAGAAGGAAATTTAATTTAATTTAATAGATTTATATACTGTACCACCCTATTCAATGGACTCTGGGCAGTGTACACAAGTTAAAACAAATATAAAACGATTAAAAAACCCTTTAAAACATAGCAATACCCCCCCCCCCCCCCGCTGTGCCATTTACTATCTAAAAACAAATATAAAATCTCCAAAGCCTTAACATTAAAAAAATAATTACAGGGGGGGGGGGAGCATCAGACGAGCCAAAAAGGGGAGGTTGTTGACAATCCCAGCCCCAAGACCCATTTTGCCAACCATGTCTTCAATTCTTTCCTAAATGGTAGCAACTGGGCCTGGAGGCGTAGTTCTATTGGGAGGAGGTGCCATAGTGTGGGGGCTACGATCGAGAAAGCCCGAGAAGGCCCTTTTCCTCGTGCTGGAGAGGCGAGCTTTCCCAACGGATGGTATATGGAGGGTGCTCTCGTGGGTTGGGTTGATGTTCTAGGGATGAATCCCTGAGGTATCCTGGTCCACTACCATGAAGGGCTTTAAAGGTGACAACCAGCACCTTGAATTGCACCCGGAGACATATAGGCAGCCAGTGCATGGAATACCAATGTTGATTGCATTGGTATTATTTACAGCAGATTTCCTACTTTAGTGCCAGTCTGTGGATGATAGAGATTGTAATTCAATAAATTATTTATCATCCTGGGGAGGAGTGGTTAGGGGGGATACCACATGTTTCTTGTTCCTTCGCTATGCTCTTCTCCCAGCCTTCTGAACTGATTTTTTGGATCCACTGAATTTAGATCTCTTGGATCCATCTAGTGACATACGTGTTTCTCTTATTGGACACTCTCTTGTAATGAATTCTTACTCTGAATTTTTATCTGAGGTTTGTTCACTGTTTTTATTGGAGATTTTTTCCTTTTGATTATTTCTCTTAGTAGAGCATGACATAATAAAAGCAACAACAGCATCACAGAGAAAAGATGAAGAGATCAGCTCAGTTTCAGACCCTTCCTGCCCCTTTGTTATTTCCCCCGCACACAGACTAGCACTGTGTATAATAAAAGTACTGCAGAAGCATTTAAGGTAGAAAACGATATCTTATACTTACAGTCTATAGCAGTATTTCCCAGCCTTTGGTTTTTGGACTTCAATTCCCAGAAGCCTAAGTCAATTCTCCAAAGTACTATCAGCCAATGTACTGACTTAGGTTTCAAGGAATTGAAGCCCGCTATGGGGTGTGGGGCACATGTTGGGAAACTGGTCTATAGTTACAGTGAGAAGAAAAAAATAGTGGGAAAGTAGCCACTAGCACGTGGGTAAAACCTCAATGCTTGGTGTGAGAAAGAAGGGACTACTGTATCAGCAAAATAATGGAAGCAAGAAATAGACAGGCAGAGGCAGAAAAGAACAATATCAGTCAAGTTAGGGGCAAAAGTAAAGCCTCTCCCACAGATACCCAGTGTTAGCACATGCAAAATTGCTATTATCCCAACATTTTTATTGGCCAATCAGTATTACTTTGTTTTAACATTTTGTTGTTTACAAGCAGCCCTGAGAACATTAGTAATTGGGCAACATATACCTGCAAGAAAAGAGAAGTAAATAAATATCACACAAGTGTGTTTGACTTCCATCCACTGAAAATATTAGAATAGAAAATATGATATTTAATTTGAACTAGAGTGTAATTTTATGTAGTTTAACCATATTGTTTATTGTAAAATATTTTGTTGTTTATAAAATATAAAATAAAAGTAAAAGCAACTGTCAAGCACATATTTTGGAGATTGTATTTCATGCCCTCACTCCAAAGCCTGGCATTCTTATTCATGAGAAGGCATTAGTATTTTTATCCCCATGTTTTAGAACGGGGTCCCTAACCATCAGGCTGCGTACTGGGCCACGGACCGTCCCAAACTGGCCCTGGGTGGGGGTGTGCGGCGGCGCTGAGTGCTCTGATGGCAGCCTTCTGCCCTCAACGTGCTCTGCTGGGTCTGCCTCGTGAATGGAGTGAGAGCAACGGGCTTCAGACATAGCAGATATGCTGGTGGCCGGGCCCTTCCTTCACGATGCTTAACTACGGCAGAGCTCTACCCCATGCCTGTGTACAGTGTGAAAACTCACTGCCCAAGTTGAACTGTGTGGTTGGCAGGTAGCTGGGCCCCTCCTTGTTTTTAAACTACAGTGGGACCCCTCCTCCACTTACCGGTCCATGAAAAAATGGTTTAGGTTGGGGACCCCTGTTTTAGACGATGTAGAATTTTTGATAAACCAGCCTTTCTGATGTGATCACTCATTACTGCTACTGATGTTTGCTGTACCTAGGTGGATCAAAGAGTCTTCAAGGACTTCTTGTCAATGAAGCTTCCCAGACTGACAGCTCACCTGGAGCAGCATCAGATTGACCTGGCCCTTGTAACTTTCAACTGGTTTCTTGTCGTGTTTGTTGATAGTCTTGTCAGTGATATTCTCTTCAGAGTTTGGGATGCCTTCCTCTACGAAGGGACAAAGGTAAGAGAAATCTATCCATCCAATGAACTGTCTGCTGTCCTTAACATGTCAGTCTGCAGGAAGGTATGTTTTAGGACTGCTAGACATCTAAACTAAAATTTTGGGCCACTAGACGTGTGAATTGAGTCTACATCTTCCTGCCTCAGTAATCTCATGTAGAGGAGTGTGATTGAATTCTTCCTGTGATATATTACAGTAATACCCTGGTTAACGTTTGCATCGCATAACGTAAAAACCAGATAACGAAGGGAAATCGGGGGGGAAATTTGCACCGCACAATGTTAAGTTAACATTGTGTGGTGCAACCATTTCCTCTGGAGATCTCTGCCCCAAAGCTGGCAGGGATGCTCTCCACCTGGGAAGCACCTTCCCAGGGGGAGACCAGCCCTGCTGGCTTTGGGCAGAGACCACTGAGGTGCCGTCGCTGTTTTGAGGCTTGGCTCAAAACAGCGAAGGCACCACTGGAGATCAAAGCCCCAAAGCCCGCAAGGCTGGTCTCTACCTGGGAAGGCGCTTCCCAAGCGGAGAGCAGTCCTGCCGGCTTTGGGGCTTGGATCTCCTCTCGCCTGCCTCCTCGGAAAGGAAACCAGGGATCGGACACTCGATCCCTGGTTCCCTTTCCGAAGAGGCAGGTGCACCCACCACCCCTCCGGGAAGGGAAGCGACCAAGCTCTAATCCCCAGCTTGGTTTGGGCGAATCCACTGCTTTTGGCCAAACCAAGTTGGGGATCAGATGCTCTGATCCCCGGCTTGGTTTGGGCGAATTCACATGGGCGTGCCTGCCTGCCGCTTTTGCCCAAACCAAGCCAGCTTTCCCCAAAACCAAGCCTAGAATCAGACGCTCTGATCCCAGGGTTGGTTTGGGGGAAAGCAGGCAGGCGCACCAACATGAATTCGCCCAAACCAAGCTGAGGATCAGACGCTCTGATCCCCGGCTTGGTTTGGGGGAAAGCGGGCGGGCACACTCGCCCCTGGCTTCCTCCAAAGGAAGCCGGCTTTTTAAAATGTTGTGCGATAAATGTATTGCATAATGTTAAAAATTCGGATAATGCTAAGACTCGTGGAGCCAAGTTTTAGCATTATCTGAGGTATTACTGTATATGATCCTTACTCTGGTTTTTCTTTATCCCAGGTGATATTCCGTTATGCTCTTGCAATTTTCAAATACAATGAAGAAGAAATATTAAGGATCCAAGATAATTTGGAAATATACCAGTACCTTCGTTTTTTCACTAAAACTATCTGTGATGGCAGGTAAGGATTATAGTGAAAATTGAGAACTTCCAGTGACTGTGTATTCCTTGCATTTAAAAAATGCAGGCTGATCCAAGGAAAGGGATATATGCCTTGCCTGTTTTCAAGGACCATGATAGTTAAGATGGAAGTTCCACAGTAAGCCTTGAGATAGTCAGTTATTCCCCATCCTGATCTTACTTTTGGAAATTAGGTATAAAACTGAATCTACCAATCACTCTTGTGTCTGCCACCTTTTTCACACTTGTATAATTTTTGTGGAATTGTGATAGATTTTTATTAGATATCTTCTAGATACGGCATGCTCTCCTTTCTCGTTGTGCATCTTTCTGATGCTTCCTCATTTTTTCATTTATGTGTCATTTTACAGGGCTGTAGCCAGTTTGCCCTCCCTGGCAAGGTGTGGTTTCCCATAGGAATGCACTGAAAAAGAGGCTTTGTTGCCCACTCTGAAAAAATATTTGCCCACCCACATCTATAATCCTGCCTACGGCTCTGGGTCATTAAGAAGAAAGGCAAGGATTGAATGCTTTGTTATACTGAAGAACTAGAATCTAGGAAGTCAAGGAGGGTTAAATCATGACCCTTTTCAGACACTGAGCCATGTCAGTCTCAATTCCACATGATGTTGTTCAACCTGAAGAGAGGGGTATTGATCAGATAGATGAGTGAAACATTCTTTGTCCCACACATTAATGC
This sequence comes from Bradypodion ventrale, assembly GCA_035047345.1. NCBI lineage: Eukaryota > Metazoa > Chordata > Lepidosauria > Squamata > Chamaeleonidae > Bradypodion > Bradypodion ventrale. The sequence continues at coordinate 148,950,801 of JAWDJE010000002.1, forward strand.
CAGTAATATTGTCTTTCACATATATTTTCCTCAATCTTGAAAGTTTGAACGATCTCCAAAAAATATTCCGCAGTTGTCTTGTATAGGGACCCATTACATTGTACAAAGCAGAGTTAGGTAATAAATTCTATTAGGACCACTAAAATGTTAAAAAAAGAACAGCAACTGTAGCACAAATTTTCAAGAACTCTTCATTAGAAAAACATGGTACTTAAATTAGGAGATTGAGAAGACATACATATTTCAAAGACTACTGTGTTGGTCTTTGTGTTTCTGCAGCTTCAAGATGTTGATTGGAACTTCAGTGAAGAGAAAAGATTCTGAGGCTTGCTGAGCTTTACAGTACACACTCATTCAGAGTGCTGGTGGTAGATTGTAGCATCTCAGGAGAACTGGGAACATTCTAGAGTGCACTTTTAGTTCACAGGGAGTGGTTGCCTGATTGATCTGGCTGTATGGATTGGTGTGAATCCTCTGCAGTGCTCAATGGCTCTTTGGCAGAAAAACATTTTCTTTAACGTAGGCCAGACTTTCCCTCTTGGAAACCTCGTGGGGTGTATGTGGGTCACTCCTGCCTCCCTTCCTCCATCTCTTCCCTCAGCTATTCCACTTCTCGGTCGACAGTGACTTACAGTGCTGATCTTGCATGCCCATTTGCCTTCCACCTACTGTGAAAACTACAACTGAGCTCAGAGGGCTACAGCATCACAATTTGGGGGGGTGTAAGCCCCCCATGGGTTTTGAGACCCCCACAGTGCTGATCTCCCAAGCCCAAGGTACATATGTGCCAAATTTCAGCGGGATCGGTCCAGGGGTGCTGGAGCCTTTGGAGCACATACAAACATAGATTTCTGTTTTATAGATATAGATATTCCCTGGAGGTGCTGGGGGATGTATTGCTGGTCCAGAACAATAGTCACAGCATGTAGACCCAATAAGTTGGCTAAAGGTACACCTGAATGCGTCCTTGTGATCTGAAGTACAGAAGTATGGGAAGCTCTAACTGCAGGGCCTCCTTAACATTTTGATCCTGTCCTACATTTTCTCTCTTTGGAAAGTGGCTACATTTTTGAGATCCTGACTTAGCTTCATAAGGGAGGACAAGATTGCATAGAGAAATGTCATGAGCCTCCTTCACATTTGTCATCCATCAAGGTAGTGTTACCGCTCTCTTGTTTTTTGGTCTTCCCCTTTCACAGGAAACTGATGAGCATTGCCTTCAGCGACATGAACCCATTCCCCATGAAGCTGCTTCAAAATCGTCGCACAGAGTACCGACTAAAACTGGAGGCTGAGCTGAGAGAATTGGAGAGAATAAAAGCCCAGTACCTGAGGGACCAGGCAGAACATGCAGTTGGTCAGCTGGATGGAGCTGGGAGTGAGGATGAGGAAGAAATGTAATGCCTCTTCTTATTTCTCCGCTTGTCTTCAAATGTCATCTTTCACTTCTTTAGAAACAAAATGGCAGTGTAGTCCTTGGCACCCATCGATCATGTGGGGAGAGGCACTCATTTGCACATCAGGAATGAACATTTAAAAGCTTTAGCCCCACCAAGATCCCTTCATGGCCTAGTATGTGTTGCAGTATTTCCTGGGTGGCACTCAGAGCCAGTTCAAGCTATTTTGCTGCCTGAGGTAAAATGGAGTCCTGTTCCCATGCCAGAAGGTGATCTGACTGGCACTTGAATTTCTGTTCATCACTAGTGACATGATAAAACCATCTACCACACCAAGGGGCAGAAGACTTCTTTGTGTGGGGGGCAGACACATTGCTAGCCAGATGGTACACACTGTTCTGTTTTCCAACCTCTTATCACTTTGCCTTAATCTCTGGCAGCTAATTGCCTGAGACTCACTTTAACTAATGTTGACACCAGTCATGTTGACACTGCACTCTGAAATTCTTACTGTACAGTAAAACCCCGACTTACATATGCCTCGAGTCACATAATGATTTTGTGCTAAAATGATGTCCCGATTTACACAATTTCCTATGGGTGTACTTCGAGTTACATAAAGATTCTTTTTCCTATGGGTTTGCTTCAAATTTCATAAAAAACTGGTTTAAGCAAAAGCCTATGGAACGGACTTTTTTTCCGTAAGTACTGTACTTTATTTTCTGAATCATCTCATATATTTTATTGGTTTGGAGGTCTGCCCTTTTTCTCCTCCATTACTTGCATTCCCTTTGTTTGTATGGTTTTTTACTAGTTAAAGAAACAAGGCATGTTTTTAATTAATTAAAGGCCTATTTCCAGTGATGCACTGCAAAAAAAATTACTACCTACTCTGTGGGCGGGATCTGTGTGGGCGGGATCTGTGGGCATGGCCAAACATCCTGCATTATGGGCTATGGAGGTGGGCGGGGCCAACCAAGTGGGCATGGCCTGCGTAAATTTCTGCTACTGGTTCTGCAGAACCTGACAGAACCTGCTGCAGTGCATCACTGACTATATCACAGGCTAGCTAGTGAAGTACCCGTGATACTAAACAGTATCTTACTAAATTCTTTGCTCGTTCTCTACTCATTTCACTGAGCCAGAGGCAAGAATATACTTGCTTGAGAGGACTGCTTGTGAAGCCAGCTTAGAGAGGAAGATTTAGCATTTTATCTACAAACTTTCCTATGTCTTTCTTTCCACTCCCCTGCTTCATGTATGAGATGCTACTCTCATACCTGTCAAGTTTTGGGAAATTTCTGTAAAAACCCCGTATTTTACACTCTTTCCCGCCGTCATCCCATATTAGTTAGACTGCAATTAGACTGGAGTTAGACTGGAGGCCAACACAGGATAACCATAGATGTCCAGTTTCCTGTTTTGGCCGGGAAATTTCCCTTATTTGACAGAAATTTCCCGAAACTTGACAGGTATGTACTCTGCTTAGAAAAAACCATTTACAGTAAATATGTGTAGGTGTGTCATATTAGCTAAAAGCTTCCAAGAAGTGGAACACCTTGTGTTGTAGCCACAAATGTGAGTGTTTGAGTACTGAAAGTTTTATTCACAGGTACAAAAGAGCAGCTCACCCTGATGCCTGCACTCAAAGCCTCAGCAAATACTCTAGATCAGTGTTTTCCAATGTGGGGCCCAGGCCCTACAGGGGCACTTCACTTCCCAGAAGCCTAAGTCAGTACATTGGCTGATCAATGCTTTGAGGAATTGACTTAGGCTTCTGGGAATTGAAGTCCAAAAACCAAAGGTTGGGAAACACTGCTCTAGATGTTAGCCCAAGATCCTAAACTTGATAGATGAGGCAAGAGTTTGCTTGAGCAATGTCATCTGTGTGCACCCACCCACCTCTTTCTGAAAAGACTTGTGGGCCAATGAGATAAATAGATGTTCTTGGCATTTGCCCTGCAACATGGTGGTCCTTCAGTACTGTATTCCTGTTTCCTGATGGTGCCCCCCCCCCCCCCCCCCTGCCTACATCATTCATGTGTAGTCTCTACCAGTCTCTGCTGTCCTAAATATTTTGTGGCCTTCTGTCAGTCTTGACATGTTCCTTAGAAGTGCATGGTTTGCCATCTATCTATCCGCTTCTTGTATTCCACAGAAATTTATTACATCCTTTTTGTCTCTAATTCCTACATGAATTCTGAGTATTTGTTGTTGACTTTTACTTTCTTTCATTTAAATGCATTTAACTTATTTATGGTGCCATTGTACTTTTTGGCTTTGATGCTGATGGGTTTCCTTTTAATTCAAATTTCATATTAGTTTGACGTAGAAGTGTGGTGTCAACCGTCCTAAAAGCTGCTGAATTCACTAACAGCTTTTATTAATTATGTTCCCAGACAGTAACACTTATCTTTCTTAAGCTTAAGGCATTAAAAATGGGGTATGTGGAAATTAATGATATGCAAGTCGGTGTTTGGGTGAAGATGAGGATTGCTTTTGCTCTGTGTAGATTAACATTTGAGGCCTGCAGTAGAACTCCTATTCATAAAGGTTTGCTGTACAGTGAGCATACTATTGCTCCATCTAGCAGAGTTCTGCCAACTCAGGCTGGTCTCATCTGTCCAAGATCTCAGACAAAGGCCCTGCACTGAATTACCTCTTAAAATCTTCACAAGTGTCAGTGCTATATAATGAACCTACAGTTTTTATAGGTGCGAAGCATGTGTTTCGTTAGTGATTTTGGACTGTGTATTTACAGAAGTTTTGTTAACAAATTAATGATTAATTAATTAATAAATCAATACACATTTTTAAAAGGGGAACAAGAAGGTTTTGCTGCTTGAGGTAAAATGTCCAGTGTATTTTGGAGAGCTTTGGGTAAAAAAATCCTTTAAAAATGAACGTGTATTAAAATGAATGATAATTTAATTTAATTTAATTTTTCAACTTGTTTACCGCCCACTCAGGCAAGCCCGACTCAGGGCGGCTTATATAATCTAAAAACCCCACACAATAAAAACAGTTAAAAAACCCCCACCCACATTAAAAATCCCACCCACCCCAAGAAGCAAAGAGAGAGAGAGAGAGAGTGCATCTTATGGTAAAAGCCAGCGAGCAGGAGCCACATTGCCCTCAGGACTCCACATCTGCTCCACTAGCCAGGTCTTAAGTCCTTTCCTGAAGGGAAGCAGCTCCATCTGCAACCGTACCTCTACTGGCAGGAGGTTCCAAAGGGGCCGGCGTGGACACGGAAAAGGCCCTTTTTCTTGTGCCAGAGAGGTGGGCCCCCCTGACTGATGGAACAATTAGGGAGCCCCTCCGGTCTGCTCTGTTTGGACGGACAGATGTTCTTAGGACGATGCGGTCTCTTAGGTATCCTGGCCCACTACCATATAGGGCTTTAAAGGTCATAACCAGCACCTTGAATTGCACTTGGAGCCAAACTCGTAACCAGTGCAGCTCCCGGAGGAGGGGCGAGGCACGGGCAAACGCCCACACCCCATCACTACCCGGGCCGCCGCATTCTGGACCAGCTGCAGCCTCCGAATGGTCGTCACAGATATGTTATTGTATAATGTAACATTCCTGGAATGTTTTCTTTTTTGCACTGAATTGGTTAACGTTTATTCATTTTTACTTCCTTTGCTTTTTGTTGTTAATCAAAGACATGTACAGTATTTTGATTGAAACTCTTATCTTCATTTCTAAAATAAATGCTGCTACTTAGGGGAAAATAAAAATAAAGATCTTGTAACAAGGGTATGTGGAAAAGCTGCATTTCGTATTTCTTATTCTGGGTCTGTGCAGTTTGTCCAAGGCCACACAGGTGGCAAGGCACACAATTCCACCAGCTGGATGCATTATGGGAGATCTAAGCCGCAAATGTGGCTATTTGAATTCCCAACTCTTGGCTCTATAGATTCTCCAACCCACTGATGTATACCAGCTGATCTAGTCTCCAACACTAGATTGAATCCAGGACTTTCTGCATGCAAAGCAGGTGGTCTTCCTCTAATCTGTGTCTCTCTTTCAGGAAAGTGCGGTCATATTAGAATGTGCAACTTCTGATTTAAAATGTTGCGTCTTATTCATATAATAGTTCTGTACATACCTGTCAAGTATCCCAGATTGGCCGGGAAATCCTGTATTTATCCGCACGTTCCTCCCCTTTCCCGCCGCAGTCCCGTATTTGAACGGCGGTGAAAGGGGTTACTGCGAATGCGCAAAGGAATTGTTACTGTGCATGCGCGCCCGGGCCAGAGTAGTTCCCGTATTTTCCAGAGCCGCGCTTGATGGGTATGGTTCTGTACTAAATCCTATCAGTTTTTTAACTTACTGCCACTCAGCTTCACTGGTGACTTTGACTCTAGTATTACTGACAAAGGAAGGTGGAAAACTGCTTCATTGACCTCTAGAAGGATTTTTAAAAATTCTTTTAAAAGTTATTTTAAATTTGGCCTTCTGTACAGTTCCTCAACTTCACAGTCACTCTGACGAGTGATTCATGCCTCTTCTCTCTTAAATAGGTCTGTGTAGGGGAACTATTAAGAAGTTAACAACAGCTTTCTGCCCTAGAACAAAATGAGGAAGGAACTGTGATTTCTCCATTCTTTGTTTCCCTTAATATTGAGGACCAAACTACATCTTAACCTCAAGCTAAATGTTTAATGTGGTATGTAATGGTCATGGGTGTGGGTGTGTCGCAGTGTGCTGGACTAGAACTGGGGTCAAGATGCGAGGGAGGATGTGATTTTAATTCGATCACCCCATTTCACTGAGCTAAGCTGCAGAAGTAAAACAAACCTTATTGTTGTTGTTCAGTTGCACATTCGAGTCTGACCCTTTGTGACCCTATGGACCACTGCATGTCAAAGTCTTGGCTGACTGCTTTGCAGTTACTGCAGTGGCCTCTAGTGGTTTACATGAATCCATTCCCTAAAATAAAACAGGCAAGGAGAAGCTGCAATAATATAAACACCCTACCTACCGGGTCATATATCATATAATCTGATATTGTTTCCCAGAGTGACTGATCAGAAGCCCACAAGCAGAGTGTGAACGGCATTAACTTTTTACACTGTTTGCCTCCTCACAATTTGTAGCCAAAGGCACGCTGTTGTCCCATAGAAACATGTCAAAATAATATATGTACAGTACATGTGGTATCTCGTACAACTATTTTAATCTGTTCCACGGGGCTCGTGGTATGAAAAAATTGCTATACGATGCATGCATCGTATAGCAATTTTCCCTATGGGATGCATCGTACAACGTATATCTTTATGGGGAAAATCCCACAATGGCGCATAGTGACAAGGGAGATTGAATTGTACCCCTTATGGCTCCGATGAAGGGAAGTCTCTTCTTTACCTATAAGAAGGGGGTTGCGTGGTATATGTCCGGCATGCGTGGCCACACCCGGCCCAACCATCCAGTACCGAGCTGGTCACACTTACCTTAAGACCCTGTGAGCATCGCTGCAAGGGTCCAGACACCGAGAGTGGGGCACCCACCTCACGAACAAAAAAACACTATGTTTCCCAGCGTCCTCCGCACAGCGTAACCCCTCAGCCAATCAGGCTGAAGGGCACGAGCATGGAGGAAGCGGAGCAACCGGCGTGCGAGTTTATAAAAAATGCCGACGTGCGCAAACCACTTCCCTCAGGAAGACACTTTGTCTCCTGGAGGGAAGCCATCCTTGCGGTCATGGCGAGCGAGGCCGGCGCCAGCCTTGCCGCAGCTTCGGTATGGTTCCAGGAAGGAGGGGGAGCCCCTCATCTTCCCGCGGCCCTGGCGGCGAAGGCCAGCTTCGGGAGAGGAGCCCTCTGGTCACCTTCCCCACCAGGCAAGAGCACAATCCAGTGCTCCGGTTGACCCTTGCCTGACGGGAAAAGCAAACACCTTCCCCGCCAGGCGAGGGCATGATCCGGCGCTCCAATCAACCCTTGCCTGACGGGAAAAGCAAACACCTTCCTTGCCAGGCGAGGGTAAGCTCCAGTGCTCCGGTCGACCCTAGCCTGACGGGGAAAGCAAACACCTTCCCCACCAGGCGAGGGCACGATCCAGCACTCCAGTCAACCCTAGCCTGATGGGGAAAGCAAACAGCTTCCCCGCCAGGCGAGGGCACGATCCGGCACTCCAGTCAACCCTAGCCTGATGGGGAAAGCAAACAGCTTCCCCGCCAGGCGAGGGCACGATCCGGCCCTCCGGTCAACCCTTGCATGATGGGGAAAGCGCACACCTTTCCCGCCAGGCAATAGCCAAAGCCAGCGCCCCGTTCGGGCCTTGCCTGGGAAGGGAGCCCCCTTCCCCCCCAGGTGAGGGCCGTATGTGTGTTTGTGTGTGGTTGTGTTGTGTGTGTGTTTGGCTGTGTTGTGTGGCTGTGTTGTGTGTGTGTGTGGTTGTGTTGTGTGTGTGTGTATTGTGTGTTGTGTTGTGTTGTGTGGTTGTGTTGTGTGTGTGGTTGTGTTGTGTGTGTATGTACTCTCCCAAAACCACCCCAACCACCAACACACACAAAAAACCTGCCCGGCAGTGCTGGACAAAAAATGCTAATCTATACCTATAAATCCAAGGGTTAACCATTGGAACTTGCTATACGTTTCTGCACCCGTCCATCCTATCCCGTACCGAGCCTCCTGCACTCGCCCGAACCCGGTCCGGAAATTACTGCAGGGTTGAGAAAGACGCCAGTTGGGCAAGAGCCAGCACTGTCTGTGTATGTTTGGATGATCATGTTGTTATGGAATTCTGGACTAGACAAAATCACATTCCACACACTAAGACAGATTTAGGAGTTTTATTAATATTAATATTAACAGATTCAGGAAAGCTTTACCAAGCTAATATTCCCTGAATGAATATACATTTTCAGAGCCATCCTTTTATAGCATAAAATTTGGAAATTTCTACACATTACATCACTATGGGTAAAGCCAAATTTCTTAATTAATCTTCTGACATTTCATTAAGTTCAGGTTAGAACATTCAGTGTTTGTTGTTTAGAACATGTCATATAAGGAACATGTCACACAAATATTATTTACGGTTCCCTGTCAGCTGTACAAACTGTGCTGAGCTTGTGGACAAAAAAGCTTCTATTTACTTAGCCCCGTCATCAGATTCTACGTGGCAGGTCAATTTGATCTGTTTCAACTCTACAGAGAACTGAGAAAATATTTTTTACTTTTAAAACAGAATTAATATTATCTTAATATCTTAATTCTTTCACCCCTATTTCAATGTGGCAGGCCTGACTAGACGCCAGAGCACATGAAACACTGCTATCTTTCCAGCCAAAGCAGTACCTATTCATTTATTTGCAATTTCTTGCAAGGTTGGCATGAGCTGGGACAGAAACAGGAGCTCACTCCATCACACAGTGCTCGGGCCTTGTACTGCTGACCTGCCTACCTTCTGGTCATCAAGCTCAGCATCTTTTTTAAAAAATAATTTTTATTAAGTTTAAAAAAACAACATATTACAACAATACAAAGAAAATAATAAGCAAAAATTTTTTTTACAGTACACTACCAATACATTAATAGTAATAAGAAAATACAATGAGAAAAGGAAAGGGGAGAAAAAAAGAAAGAAAAAAGAACAAAAATATCATCATATAAATTCATTCTATTATAAGCTTTAAAAATAATGTTAAACATTACAAATTATCGTTCAAATAAGTTCTTATTCAGTCTTGCACTCTTTTACTCTATACTCCTATACATTTTTAGCCATTCTTGTTTCTACCATATTGTTCAACAGAACATATTTATTGCTTCTATATCTTGTTACAAAGTCAATATATATTATATAACACTATCATCTAAGAAATCACATACAAGTTTACAATAATCACCCAGTGTATTTACATCATCAGGAGTTTGCAGGATATCACATTTATTTTATCGGTTCCAAAAACTTATTTGATCAGGTACAAGACTACTCCTTTCTTCCTTCTTCAATGCATATTCCACAAATGGTTGCCAAATTTTCCAAAATCTATTTTCTTTAACTTTACCTTTATACTTATTTATCTCCCATGTTAATTTGTCATTCAATGCAAGATCCCACATCTCCTTGTACCATTCTTCTATTTTTAAATTTCCATCTAATTTCCATTTTCTTGCAATGCACTGTCGTCCCGTTGTCAACATTATGGAAAGTAACTCTCATACTCGTTTAAGTTCAAATTTTCCACTTCCATTAACAACACTGTACTTGACTCCAATTTAATGCAACTCCCCATAACAACCCCAATTTCTTTCTTGATTTCCCCAAAAAAACCATTTACCACATTACATTCCCACCACATATGTTCATATGTTCCTAGGGAGTTTTTGCATCTCCAACACATTTTACTTTTAGTATTATCCATTCGATTTAATCTTATTGGGGTCAAGTACCATTTCCACAACAATTTATAATCATACTCTTTTATTCTAACATACATAGTTCTCATAATTCTTTTTCCCCATTTATTTTTCCAATTCCTTTCTGTGATTTTTATGTTGAGATCCTGTTTCCATTTTAACTGCAATGCTTCTTGCGGATTACCTTCTTTATTTAATATTTTATATATTTTGCTAACTATACCCTTAGTTCCTACTTCCCCTTTTCTTAACTTTGACATCAATTCCTCAAATTCAGTTTTGCCTCTTTCTAAACTAGTTTATCTCAATATTTACCATTCCATTTATTCAAAAGTACTATTTGAAACCAATTCAAATTCAACTGTGCATAAATTTCTGCTTTTTCTCTTTATTATTACAGGCTCGTATCCAGTCCCTCAGCAGGAAAACATTTCTTAACATTACTTCTTCCACCCTTTTATTCATTTTTATTGGAAACTTTTTAATGTCTTCTATTTCTATTATTGGGGATATATCTGGACTTAAATCTTTTTTGACCTTATTCCATGTTTTCAACATCGTCTTCATCATTTTATTTTTAACAATTATTTTTCTCATCTTATTTCCTAGGAATAACTCTTTACATATTTGATTTAACTCCCTCATCTCAAGTTCTTCCCATATTGTCTCTTCCCTCATTAATATCTTCGTAACATTTTTGATTTGAAACGCTCTATAATAATTTTTCAAATTAGGTAATCCCAATCCCCCCCTCTTTCTGAGATAAGTACCAAAGAGTTTTAGCAATTCTAGGTCTATTTCCACCATTACAATAATTGTTAATCATACTTTGAAACTCCTTAACTTCCTTATCGTTTAACTGAATTGGTAAGGCATCAAATAAAAAATTAATTTTAGGTAATAACATCATTTTACATATGGCAATCCTGCCAAACCAAGATAATTTTATCTTTTTACATTTTTCCATTTTATCTTTCATCTCCTTTTTGTATTTTTCATAATTCAATTTCTTAAGGTCTTCAAATTTATTTGAAATATTTATCCCTAAGTATTTCAAACTATTCTTAACCTGTAACTTAAATTCCTCTTTAATCTTCTCCTGGACTTCCTTATCTATGTTACAAAAAATCATTTCAGATTTATCCCAATTTCTTCTTAACCCTGTCATCATTTCAAATTCCTTAAGATGTCCTTGTATTCTTTCTAATGCCCTTCTAGGATGTTTCACTGTTACCAAGGTATCATCAGCGTAGAGACTTAACTTGTTTTTTGATATTCCTTCTATATTTCGATCCTCTCTTATTGCATTTGCCAGCAACTCCATTGGCATTACAAATAAAATAGGGGACAATGGACAACCCTGCCTGGTTCCTGTTTCTAAATTTATTTCTTCTGTAATTTCATCATTCACCCTCACCCTGGCAGATCCATATTGATATAATTGACTTATTGTTCTTCTAAATTTATCTCCAAACCCATAACTTTTAATTAATTCATTAATTGTTGTCCATTGCAATGAATCAAATGCTTTGAATATATCTAAAAATAATATTCCAACCTTCTCTTTTGTTTGACCCACCATATCTATTAAATCCAGCACTCTCCTTATCAAATCCGTCATATGTCTTCCTTTCAAGAAGCCTGCTTGATCCCTATTTATATACTCGCCCATGAAACTATTCAATCTATTTGCTAATATAGCAATAAAAATCTTGGCGTCTTGATTTATCAATGAGATGTGCCTCTATGACTCCACCCTTTCTGGGTCCTTTCCAGGTTTTGGCAGTAAAACAAATATAGATCTGTACCATGAAGTTGGTATATGACCTCCATCTAGTATATAATTAAACAATTGCATTAATCTTGGAATTATAATATCTTTAAAGTCTTTATAAAACTCAGCTGAAAACCCATCTTCCCCTGGCGATTTATCCTTCTTCAAGTTGGCTATTATATCTTTTATCTCCTCCTCTGATATTTGCTCTTCCATTTTATTTTTATGTTCTTGGCTTATCTTTTTTTGCAATTGCTTCTCCAATTGTTCCCTCAAACTTTGTACGTTTATATCCTTTTTAGTATACAATTCCTGATAAAAGTCCTTAACTACCTTAATTTTATATTTTATCTTATTACATCTCAATCCATTTTTATTTATCAGAATTCCTATTTCTCTTTTATTCCTCTTTTCTTTCGCGGCTCTAGCTAATAATTTTGAACTTCTATTACTATATTCAAAATATTCCCTTTTTAAATACATTCCCTTTTTAAATACATCCTATCAAAATCCGATTTTTTATTCGTCCTTGTATGTTCCTCCTGTAAATATTTAATCTCCTTCTCCAATTCTTCACTTTTAACTTTATTTTGTTTATTTTTAATACTAGCCAACTTAATACATTCCCCTCTAAATACCGACTTCATAGCATCCCACACCATATTGTAACTAATCTCTCCTGTATCATTCCAATCCCAGCTTTCATTCCATTTTTAATTATCTGTTCCTTATCTTTAAAGTCTTGAAACAATTTATCATCATATCTCCAATTTTTCCTACTCTTACCTTCCCTTTCAATCTTTAATTCTACCCAATATTTTGCATGGGCCAACTCCTTAAATATTCAACTTCAGCATCCTCAGCATCCTCTAGATTTCTGACCATATTTTCAGAAACAAATATATAGTCAGTTCTAGAGTACGTATTGTAGACCTGTGAGAAAAAGGTATACATTCTTTCTAATCCTCTATATTCTCTCCAAGTATCTTTCAGATCTAAACGTTTCATCCAATTATCTAAGGTTCCAGCTTTAACCTCTCTTCCAGCTCTAGCTATATTTGTACAATCCACGTTTGCCCGAATTAAATTAAAATCACCTGCTGCAATAATTTTCAATGTTCTCTCCTTTTCCAATATGCCATACACTTTATCTAAAAATTCTTCCTGATGTACATTTGGTGCATATATATTTGCTAATGTTATCTCCTCATCATTGATCTTTCCTTTTACTATTAAATATCTGCCATCTGGATCAGAAATAGTATTTGTCATCTCAAAGCCCAATCTCCTTGATATCAAGACCGCCACACCCCTTGCTTTAGAAGTACCATATGACCCTTCATAATACTGCATCCATCCTAGAAAAATCTTGTTTGTTTCTTTTTATTTTTGCTGAGTTTCCTGGAGAAAGACTACATCTGGCCTGTCTTTCCTCAAAGCTGATTCTAATCTTCTCCTCTTCACTTGACAGCCTGTACCTTTCACATTCCATGTTAATACTTTAAAATTCCTCATATCTTATTCCAAGTAACCTTCTATTGTGATCTCCGCAATCTCCTATAAGTGCAATACCTTTCCCCAAAAATGTTCTAAAAAAATTTTTAACATCCAAACACAAAAAACATTCGAACCTGCCCTCCCCACTCTTCTTTCCAAAAAGTGGCCCTTGGCGATCAAAGGGTGGAGGGGGGAACGTGTAGGCAATGCATAACAACTATTGCTCTAGCACTATAGCTACTGTTATTATCGATAAAAAACTATAAAAATTTCTCCCTCCTTTTATATCATCAAATTTACTCTTGAATTTAGTTCATCTCACCCATCTTCTGCTAATATCTGTACCTCCAGTTCCACATTGTTTCTCCTGCCGCCCCCCTCTCAGATTCACCTGCATGCTCTCTTCGAATACCACCTGATTCCATCAAGGCCTTCCTTAATCCTCTCCACTCTCGAGATGACACCTTAACCAGACCTATCTGACACAAATGGTCTAAACAATCCATTTCACCATCCATCGTATGCATTTTTTTATCATAGAAAAATCTAAGCTGTTGAGGAAATTTCCAGTGGTAATCAATTGCTCGCTCTCTGAGAAGTTTTGTCACTGGTTTCATCTTATAACGCCACACCCGTTGCTCAACAGATATGTCATTATATACCTCAACACCACATCCATCAATTTTCAAAACACCAGACCCAGCCTGCTTTACAAAAGCCATTACCTTTAATTTATCTGCCCAATTTGCAAATTTGACCAAAACATTTCTATGGACCTTTTTACCTCTTCTTGCCCCCAATCTAAAACAACTTGCAATATCTTCATTTACAAAAAAATTTCCCATGTTCAAATTATTGAGCCAATCAACAACAGTATTCTTTCTTTCAGCTTGTCTGGCGTTTTTTCCACCAAATTACGTATCACCACGTTCTGTTTTCTCATCACCTCTTCAACCATATCCAATTTTCCCCCGTTGGGTTTCCACTTTTAATTTAACCTCCTTTTGTTCCTCATGTAACCCTCTCATGTCATCCTGCATCAATTTCATATCTTTTTGCACCACATTCAAAACTTTATCCATCCTTTGATAATTAGCTTCAACCTTTGTAGATAAATCGGTTAACTGTGAAACAAGCTTTTTATGACACCCCATTAACTCTCCCTTATCTTTCACCCTCACATCCTTCATTTCACGAAAACCCTTTGCATTTGCATCCTCCATCTTATCAATTTTTTCATCAATTTCCCCAACTCCACCATTATTTGTATTTAATCAATTGTTTCTGAATTTGCCACTTCTGCTGATGCTGTTTCCATAGCTGCAGATTTATCCTTCTTCTCATCTTTCTTCTCTTCCCTTCTCGGATCTGGCTTTTTAGGTCTAACCATCACCTCCTCCTTTCTCTTCTCCATTTTTTCTATTAGATCTTCAAACAATGAACCCAGGAGCTGTACTGTTTTCTGACCTCCAAACTCCTCCTCCCAAGCAAATTCCAGCTTCTTCCCCAGACTCGAATATAATTAGCTGAATCCAAGCACAGTTCCAAAAATCCTCTATTCACGTTGTAATCCAAACTGTAACAATGTCTGTTGTTTTTTTAAACTGTAATCCAAATTGCAAGATTGTATCCCATGGGGAAAAAAAGAGAAAGATTTTTCTTTTCACGGATCAAAACAGCTGTATATCCCAATGAGAGGAGAGGAAGTAAAAGCAAAAATATCCAAAAAAAAAAAAAGCCCAGCAGAGAATGAATGGCTAAATTAAAAACTTGGAGGCGCTCTATTAAATCCAATCAAAGGCAACAATATCCTTATGAAGCAAAAATTAATATTCCCTTCGGTATCCGGGTGTGATGATCATAAAAAAATGGGGAAAAACAATTTTAAAAAACCAATGGATTCGGACAGTTATAGCAGAAATATTCACTCTTTATACTCCCCACTGCGACAGCAGTGTAGAAATTCAGAAAAAAAGTAACGTCTTAACAATGGAGGGAGAAATTTAAAAGTATAAGACTCTTACTACAGAAGAAAAGCCCTATAACTGCTACAAAGTAGCACAACAATGTTACAGTCTCTGGGAGCCTCCGAGGCCGATCTCCTCCCCCTCTTCCTCACGAACAGACTTAAGCCATCCAAATATCCTCAATTCTTTATACTTCACCATCTTACTTTCCTTCTTTATCTTTTCCTTCGCCTTCCTTTCCATGGTCTCAGACCGTTTCCAGCAACAACCACCTCTTCCTTTGCTTTCTCGGCAGCATTCAACAACTTTTTTTAACTTTCGATTTCTTCTCCGCCGCCATTAACCATCCCAATCTCTCTCACACACTCTCCCAACTTCCTCCCTCCTTCCACACTTGCCTTCCCTTCTCTGGTGTCACACCACTCGCTGTCTCACCCCTCGGAGAGCCCGTTAGAGACTGTAGCTTGTTTTGCTTCCTTCTACACTCTTTTCCTTTTAACTTTTCTCCATTCCGCTGGCCTCCCTTCTCGGCTGTCCTACCCATTCATGACCCGGTTCGCTCAGCCACAGCTTTTGCTACTAGCCTTACCAGCCTCTGCCACTCCGTGGACTTTGACCTCCGTATCGAGACGACCCAAACAAAGAAGCTTATCAAAGAGCAGGACTCATCTGTCGCATTCCAACGTGTTTTTCTATTGCTTTTTCACTTTTAATCACTTTTAATCTCGTTCAGTACCACTTTCAATGGCGCGAGCTATGGAAATGTGTGCTAACTCTTCGCCATCTTAAGCCACGCCCCAAGCTCAGCGTCTTAACCACTAAGCCACCACGGACCCTTTTCTGTTATACTGAAGGACAAAGGTTTTAGTTTTGCAGAGTAGGCGTTACATGGTGTACTACTCTCTTCACAAACATCTTTCTTATTGAGGCAACTGTTTCCAGTCAGCCAAGAGGCAATGAATGAAAGTGCAGATTATACCTAGTGCTGTGGTTATGATTATATCTTTCCCCTCTCTGTTAAGGGTATAGTGTTTTGTTAACACAGGGCACACATACCATGGGAGGACGGACGTGTCTTTTCACTTTAATTGTCCTCAATTCCTCTTTCATGTCTAGGCCAGATGTGAAACTGCCAAAAATGAAGTCACCTTTTCATGAATTCATTCCACAGTTCCTTTCACCTGACCTAGTACGAGAAAGACTAGCTGGCACAATGAGGTTGCTGTTGCCTGGGGCGCCACAATCTTCAAGGAGGCTTTTTTCTGTGAACCCCATTATCCTCAATTATCTACCACAGTTTTACTCATATCCTTCCTTTCCTTTCAGTCATCCCAGTAATATTTGATTTGAGCAAGGAAAAAAATTATATACAAATTTGCAAGAAATATGGATATGACGTCCCCTGGACCATCTATAATTTATTTGAAAAATTACTTTTAAGATGATCTTGAGTGCTTAATCCACTATCAAAGCTGGGACAGATTATCATAAAACAGTGACAGATACTTAGCCATATGGGAACTGGTGCCTTTAATCATATTAAAACTCTGTTTTTCTGCTTTGTGCTATAGCAAGGCAAGCATGGTTTCTACTGCCAGCTATCCGTACTTTAGTCCACATTCACATATAGAGTTCTCAATGAGAGAGAGGGGAAAAGGGACTTTATTTTAGACAAAAGGCAAGACTATTCGTATTTACCTCTAGCTAACTATGATTTGGCTATTTCTAAAGTATAGGATGTGCTGGCTTGAAAACTCAGTGCTTTGTGTATCCTGCTGTAGAGCCAGAGGTTGGGAGTTTGATTCCCCACTGTGCTTCCTGAGAGAAAAGCCAACTTGTATGGCCTTTGGCAAGCTGCACAGTCCCAGGGAACTCCCAGAGGAAGGGAATGGTAAACTACAGTAAAACCCCGACTTACATATAGGATAGGATTTTTAATTTGTATACCGCCTTATTCGACCCAATGGGTGACTCAAGGCGGTTCACAGGCATTTCAATATACAATATAACAAAAGATAAAAATACAGTATTACAAATCACAATAGAATACACAATATAGTGTGGTACAAATTAGCAAAGTTACATAATTACATGTCAGAATACATATATAATAATACATCATACATAACGGAGCCCTGGCTCGACGTGTCTAACGGAGATCAGGGCTCAAAGTACATGACTAATCAACAGTAATCCAAATCCGAAGTACAATTACAAACTAACATATTGTGAACCATACACAGAATATCAAAAGGACAATGTCAATCAACAATGTACCAGGAAAAACAACAACGTAAAGACACCTCAAGAAAACCCTGACCCAACCATCTCCTTCCATGCTAACGGAAGAAAGGGAATCCAACAACATATGCCTCGAGTTACATAAAATTCGACTTGCATAATGATTTTGTGCTAAAACCATGTCCCGATTTACACAATTTCCTATGGGTTTGCTTCGAGTTACATAAAAATTCATTTCCCTATGGGTTTGCTTTGAGTTACATAAAAATTCATTTCCCTATGGATTTGCTTTGATTTACATAAAAATTTTATTCTTCCTATGGGTTTGTTTCGAGTTACATAAAAAACCGATTTAAGCAAAAGCCTATGGAATGGACGTTTTTCCTAAGTAGGGGTTTTACGGTACAGTACTTCTGTTTATTCTCTACCTAGAAAAACCTGGAAAGGGTTACTGTTAGTTGGAATTGACTTGATAGCACACAATTATTCTTATTAAAGAATAGAATATGGTTTTAATCATAAAAGAGTCAAAATAGCAAAAAAAAGTGAGTTTATGTCCAACTGATATTTTTTTTAAAAAACGAATCTTCTGTTCATCTTAATTACCCAATCTCAGGCATCCCTGATTACGCTGAAGTAGATTGTCCAAAAACGTTGCCAAATATTTAGCTATATGACACTTGGTGGCTCTTAGTTCTAATCCCATTAATTCACCCATAACACATTGTTTAATATCTTTGTCCTCAGTGCTTTATCCCAGTAGCTAAGGGAATACAAATTATGTAACTCAAGGGAATAAAACTACCGGCATTGCATGCAGAATTTCCCAGTTACTAACATCTCCTCTGAAGGCTGGCAAGAATTCATGACTAAAAACCAAAGACACTGCTACTAGACATTGAAGAAATATCGAACTCTGTGGACCAATAATCTGACTTGGTAAGTGAGGTGGGTTCTTATTTTCATAGTGGTTTCAAAAATAGCAAGATATGTAATGGGAAACTACACTTACAGAAAGGACTAAAATAACTTCACAAGACACAAGCCCTGCTATTGTTTCAAAAAGGATGAATTGACCCGCTTTTAAACTGCACCACAACTTCTCTCCTAGCCATCCAGTGCTGAAAGACTTTCCGGCAATTTAAACTGCTGGGTCAGGCTTGACATGTAGTAAAACCAGAGCTGTTGCTACGGGCACCTTTTACTTCCTCTTCCGGGAGCGACAAGGGCAGTGCGGGCCGGATGAATCACAGTAAACCCATTCATGTTGATTCACAGGGTGCTTGGGCTTCTGGGAATTGAAGTCCAAGAACATCTGGAGTGCCAAGGTTCGCCATCATGGGGCTAGGATATCCCTAAAAGAAGCTACAAACTAGGAATTGAGCAAGGCTGTTGAGGAGAGGATATTTTGGAATCCACTCATTCATAGGGTTGCCATAAGTCAGAGACAACTTGACAACACGTAACAACAGCAAGGACATTTTCATGATTGCTTTCAAGCATGCACACACATATACACATTCACATGCACACAACCAGGATGATTCTCCAAATAATATTCACACAGAAAGTGTTTCCTGGAAGTAGAAAGAATATGAAAAACTGATCTGTCTCACAAAAGCGCTTCTATTTTTCTTATGGGGTGTAATGCTAGGGTAGACAGTCTAAGCTGGGCGTAGCCCCTTATATAAGAACTTTTGGAGATAAAGCAAGAATTCTTTACATACACATTGGGGAGTAATGCGATGTCCTTTGTAGCCTGATTTTTAATCAAAGTTGATCTTTCCTCTGTGCTGTGTTTTTATTATCCAGTTGCCCAGGCTAATCCAAGCCGTCAACTGTTCTTTGCCACATAATGAGATCTGAGGATTTAGGCAGGTTTAATTCCGCCATTCGTATTTAGAGGGAATTGGGGCAGGGTTGCCCAGCTGTGCACCCACGTGGCTTCAAAGATGGACAATGTTGTTTTGCTTCTCAAAACAACTGTACTGCATGACATCTGAAAGATGCAACACAACATCCGTTGCCGTGTCTCAGAGCATGGCCAGAGACCCAAGAACCTAGATTGGTCTTACATTCTATATTCAGCTGATACATACTTGTGTTTGATCACAGACTTTGAAAAGGAAGGACATGATGATACATAATGGTTACCTTATATCTCTGCCAGTACATACTGGTGCAAATAATAATAATAATAATAATAATAATGATAATAATAATGATAATAATAATAATAATAATAATAATAATAATAATAATAATAATAATAATAATAATAATAATAATAATAATAATAACAACAACAACAACAACAACAACAACTATTATTATTATTATTATTATTATTATTATTATTATTATTATTATTATTATTATTATTATTATTATTATTATTATTATTATTATTATTATTATTATTATTTCATGTCAGAAATTATTCTGGGTTGAAAGGATTTTTGCTGGAGGAACTCCACTCAGGGGATGCCTGAATGAGGCTACTTTCATGTTCCCAAGATCTTTCCCCACTTATGTGGTCCCTATTTATCTGCTTGCAATTTCTTGCTTTCAAACTGCTAGGTTGGTGCAGATGATGGGACAGTATATCTGGAGGATACCAGGTGAAGGCAGGCTGGTTAAGATTTTCTGGAGTTGTCATTTCATACTTGTCAACTTCTGCAGGGTAGAATAAATCATCACTCCTGGCCAATGGCAGCAAGGTAGATAGTTACTGAAATTGTCAGACACTAGTGTTTAACATTTCTCACTGCAGGGATATATGCAGAGTTAATAATTCATCCTTCTTTATGTTGAACTTTGTCATTTTGTAATAATTCTGCCCAAACATTGCAAACAGCCACCAGTTCATATGGAAATTATCACCCAGAGACCATTGCTACTGGAATTGGGCTATGATAGGACTTTTAGAAAACCCAAAATTGCAGAGATTTCGATATAAGTACTCCCAGAATAATGAGCTCAACAACCCTCAGTTTTGTAAAAGTTTGCAGCCAGCAGCTGTTTGTTTTTATTGCAAAATGGATGATTTCAATTCTTCAGTAGTATTTTCGCCTACCCTTTTCCTGACAGGCAATGACTTGCTGAAGGTAAAATGGTTCAATAAGATTTAAGCAACAGTCTCCTCTGTTCACATTTTTACTCATCCCACCAAATATCCTTAACCTGGCAATCACTAAATGTCCGTACTACAACCCCCATCATCTACAGCTGGTAGCCCTGGAGAATTATGGAGGGTCCCAGAACTGGGAAAGGTTGTGTTACACTATGCTGGTTGTACTAGTATTTATAGCAGTGGTGGCGAACCTATGGCATGCGTACCAGAGGTGGCACTTGAAGCCCTCTGTGAGAACCCGTGCAGTCACCCCAGCACAGAGTTCGCCCCACCCCTTTGCCCAGCAGCCCAATGGGAGCACTTCCTCCCTCCCCCAGAACCGAGTTTGCTCTGCCCAGCAGCCCAATGGGAGCATTTCCTTCCTCCCCTGTTGCTTTGTTGGCACTTTGTGATAAATAAGTGGGTTTGGAGTTGCAGGTTGGGCACTTGGTCTCTAAAAGGTTAGCCATCACTGAGTTATAGGAACAACCTAGTTAGGTTTTCATTTTGAAACTCCAGTGCTTTACAAAAGTAGATGAATTTGTGCCTTAGGTTAAATGGCCTTGACTGTTGCTCTCCTGTACCAGCCCAGCTATTGATAGGTGTGTAACAGAGTTTGGACTTTGTTCCTAGTACATCAAGAGCGGCAAAAATGCATTTAAGGGCTATTGCATGATTCTTGTCATGGAGATCTCTAAACAGGTGTAAACCTTCCCATGAATTTCACCAAAGGCCCCCTCTTTTTATTTTTAATGTGTAAAACTCAGGAAATAATTTGGAAGAACTTCACTCAAACATATTTAATACTTTACAGACTTAATTAATGGTTAATTTCCATATGCTGCCTTTTGTTGTCATAACTTTTTCTCCTTAAAAAAAGGCAAAAGCAACCACTGGTTAGGACTGGTTTAAAAATACAGTACATACATTTAGGGGCATGGTTTTCCTATTAAACTTGATTCCCTATAGTTGCAGCAGCTACTCTGTCTTTCCCTCTTGCTTTTTGAGTACCCAGTAGATCAGCTTGTTGAAGATCCCGTGCACTAAACAAGAAAAGCTGCTAAAAATGATTGGAACATATGAAACCAGGTGGTAAGGGCAGAATGCTTGTGTTTCAAAATAGAGGAAATTGTAGATAAAGGTAAAGGTTGCCCTTGCTTGAAAGCTTGTCATAACCGACTCTAGGGTTTGGTGCACATCTCTGTTTACAGCCAAAGAGCTGTCTCTGTCTGCGTCTGCAGATGTTTCTGTGGACATGTGACAGGCATGACTAGACACCAGAGTACATGGAATGGTATTAACATCACACTAAAGTACCTATTTATCTACTTACAATTTCTTGCTTTCAAACTGCTAGGCTGGCAGGAGCTGGGACAGATGACAGGAGCTCACTCCGTTGTGCAGCACTCAGGTCTCGAACTGCTGACCCTCCGACCTTCCAGTCGTAACCACTAAGCCACTGAAGTCCCCTCAAGGAAATTATACATTGTTGTTAATAAGGCTGGATGCAAGATTTCATATGCTTGTTCAGGAGAATTGGAGGAAAGTTCTAAGGAAGACTAGAAGGATGCATATTAAGGGTAGGAGACCTAGGAGTGGGGAAAACTGAGAGGAGTAGCAACAAAGTCTGAGAAACTGTTGAGTAAAAGAGTTAATTAAGTTTTTAAAAAAGTATTATTTGAGCCAAATAAAAAGCTTCATCTCACGGAAATAAATTGTAACAAGCTGGTAAGATTTAGATATTGTCTCTATCCCACAGAAACAATAGATATTTCCTGAATTGTGGCAACTGCTTCAATTTATGAAATCAAAGGATGCACTTATGAAAAGACAGACCCAAGGAGTTCTACTGTAAACTATGTAAAGATTTTTGTACCAACAAGTAATGAGTTTCATAACTGCTGCCAAGATAGTCTATACGAGACACTGAAGTAGGTAACGTGTGGGAGCTGATCAGAATAATGACTGCAACAGCAAACAAAGTGGACGTTAAAGCATTTGTTTATTTATAGATTTCTCAAACATGTTAAATGCCAGTACAGTACCTCTGTAGTTTAATGTCAAATATTTTCCTCATGATGGTAAGATGCATAATTGGATTCTGATGTGAGAATTTCATAGTACATAATTGTAAAGTTTATTTTTGTGTGTGAGGTAAACTAGTAGTGGTAGTAGTTTCAACATGAGCACAGCCAGCTGTGTCGTCGTATTTAAAATGGCTAAAGGCGCATCAAAAACGTGAGCCTCAGTGCCCCACGCACCATCGGACCCTGCTACAGTAGCAGTAGGACCTCCTGATGGCGAGAGGCTGCTAAAATCTCAAAACAGTGGGAGACGATGCTTTGATCTGCCACATCAAACTGATGTATAAAACACAGATCAACCAAGTAACCAAACTAGTGTAGTAGTTTAATAATACAGTAGTTTTTGAAAAATTGATCTGGTAATCTAGGATGTTACCTGCATTTGCTTACTCCCAACTAGTCCCTTTTGAAGTAATTTAATACTATGAATACACTCACAGATTATGAGAACTGGGAATATATGGAAAAATATATAAAACTGTGAAGCCATCAATCTGCTTTAGTGTGTAAACGAACTGAAAAGTACTTATTTTTCTTGTTGCTACTAGCACTCTAGAGACTGTGGTGGCTTAGTGGCTAAGACGCTGAACTTGATGACTGGAGGGACTCAGTGGTGGGCTCCAAAAAAATTTACTAACACACTGTGGGCATGGTATGGTGGGTGTGGCCAGGGGGAAAGCCCCGCGTTGCACCCAAATTAGAACTACTACTTTATTTCAAAACTTGGATGGGTGGGGCCAGCCAGAATTTCTGCTACTGGTTCTGGTGAACTGGTGTGAACC
The DNA here is from genome assembly GCA_035047345.1 of Bradypodion ventrale. NCBI lineage: Eukaryota > Metazoa > Chordata > Lepidosauria > Squamata > Chamaeleonidae > Bradypodion > Bradypodion ventrale. The sequence goes on from JAWDJE010000002.1 coordinate 148,974,030, forward strand.
TGCTGATGCCCACCCCTGGAGGGACTGCTGCATGATGGAGTGAGCTCCATCTCTGTCCCTGCTCCTGCCAACCTAGCAGCTCAAAAGCAAGACATTGCAAGTAGATAAATAGGTACCACTTCAGTGGGAAGGTAACAACTTTCTGTGTGCTCTGGAGTCTAGTCATGCCTGTCACATGATGACCATGCAAATGTCTGCAGATGCAGACAGCTTTGGCTCTTTGGCTGTAACGGAGATGAGCACCATACCCTAGAATTGGATAGTGCTGGCAAATCTCCCCTAGTTATTTTTCTTTCTTCCATATGTACAAAAAATATGGCATGCAAAGTGAGGAGGAAGAAAATAAATTATCTTTAGATGCCCACATATAGAGTCAAGCTTCATATTCTGCATGGAAAGGTTTTTTGAACTTCTGGATGACACACAAACTGGAGAATCCAGGGGATTAAAATTGTTCATGGTTCTGAATAATTTATACTTAGGCAAAAATGAAAGTTCCAAAGGCATGTGTAAATTCATGGGCCACACCTGGTTCAGGTAACGAACAATAGTCATAGGCAAAATGAGCATATGATCTGGATAAGGTGGGCTGGATGAAAGGGGAAGTCTCTTCTGATAAGGTTAAACTAGCTCTCCTTGATATTATTCTCTGATAGCCTCTATCACTCTTTGTTATACTGTATTGTGGGAAGTTGACCATTAGTGGTTTCCCAACAACTTTATCCAGTCAGATAGGGCAAGACCAGGAAGCCTTTCCAATTGTTCAAGAGGGCTTCCTAGAAGGAAAGGCTAAGGGGAACACAGTCCTGTGTGTGAGGTTGACTCTTGATATATGACAGACTAGCAGAGGTTGCCCAGCGTTGCCGGGCTGTTTTAAATGGTGTTGGAAAGTTTTTGTTGTTGTTGTTAATGTTTGTAAAGAAGAGGTTAGTCTATAATTGAAATTTTTAAATTTTTTATTTATACAATTTTTTTGGTGGACTGTTATACACTGTGATGAGTTTTGTTTGGTGTTTTGGTTTTGTGGATGAAAAAAAGAATTAAAGATGATATACTTTTTCCAAAAAAATTATTTAACCCAATATTTTTTAGTATGTATTTTTTTAAATTGTTGTACCGTAGGTAATAATTTAAAAAATGTGAAAGTACATGTTTTTCACAATAAATGTTTTTAAACTGTGTGACTGATATTTTTGTTTTTTATTTGAGTAAAAATTCAGCACAGGATTTTTTGAATAATTTTTATTTTATTTTATTGACATCTGTTTTTGATTTGTGTAAAATTGTGATTTTGTGTAGGAATGCATCTGGATTCTGTCAGGCTGTCTCTGACACATTTTGTAAACATAGGCCTCTTTGCCTGAGAGACAACGCTGTGCTTTAGGCATGCGTAGAAAAGTGAGAGAAATTCTTTCTCCTTATTTGGGTTATGTAGGTGAAGTTTCGTTTCTGGTATTCTCTGTCAGCCTGAGTTTCGTTTTCTGATACATACTCTGCCTGAATAAAGAAGTTAGTAGCATTTGACCAGCCAAGGACTACAGTGTGCTTTCTCTCTGTCTCTCTGTTTCTCCCTACGAAAAGCCTAATGAAGCAGGACTTCATGGGACTGATTGCTATCTTAAAGATCTGAGGATATAACTGCTGCTAATGAGGCTGACTGAATAAAGAAGATATCTTTACATGAAGCAGAATTCCAACAAGTGGCGCTCCGTGTGAGGCTTTGAACTACAATGAGAGAGCCTGCTTTGAACTCTGCTTCAACAATTAGCATCTAATTAACACCCCATAATTGGCGACCGGGGACAAGGTCTCATTTACCCCCGACCGGGAAGGTCATAAATCGAGCTCGAAAATTCATCCAAAGTCATCTTTGGGTCCCATATAGGGTAAGTGGAAAAGAAATATATATATATTTTTATCATGGGATGTTTGCTTTCTTCAGAAATGCAGGAACTTTGTAAAGATATCTCAGATCTTTTGCATGAGAATGGGCGAAAGGTAGATGAGAAGAAGATACAGCAGCTGGTTAAAGTTATAGCAAAATTCTGTCCTTGGTTTAAATATGAAGGTCTGGACTTAAAACAGTGGAAACAGATTGGGAGAGAAATGCAGAAGCATAATGGAATTTCTGTGTCAATATTATTTACATGGGAGGCAGTTAGGGACTGCCTTCAGAGACTTACTCCAAAAAATATTTTATTGTCTCAAAGACTTGATGGCCATCCCCTCCCACAGCTTTTGCCTTCAGAGAAAGGGGGGGCCATGGCAACTGCCCCTCCATCATATGAGAAACAGCCTCCTGATGTTAGCCCTACAAAGACACATTTTTCTGCTGCGTTAACGGCAGCTGTGCTGGACATGCAATCTCCTGAAATATACCCAGTGATAAGGGGGGCTCCGGCTGTGGGCAACGCACTGGCTGTCCCAGATAGGTATGAAACCCTCCATTACAAATATCTGAAGGAACTAAGGGTCAGCATACGTGACTATGGATTTAATGCACCTTTTACTAAAGCTTTGTTGGAAGCCATTGCATCTCAAAAATTGCTACCAGTGGATTGGAAACAGATGATTAAAGCGCTTTTGCCCCCAGCAGAAGCCATGCTCTGCTTGCAAGAGTGGAGGGATGTGGCTTGGGAGGTTCATCATACACGCCCTGCACTCACAATGGATATGTTATGTGGGGAGGGAAATTTTGCCAACCCCACACAGCAGTTGGCACTCACGGATGCCCAGCTGGGAGAGATTGCTCAGATAGTCATGCGGGCCTGGAGTAAGATCCCTTCCAAAGGGGATAGCTCCGTTGCTGGATTTGCAGCAATTAGGCAGGGCCCTAAAGAGAATTACACTGAGTTCATTAACAGACTCATGACTGCTCTCAGCCGCCAGGTGGAAAATGTGCCGGCACGGGAAATGCTCATGAAACAACTGGCTTTTGAAAATGCCAATGAGGATTGTAAAGGGGCTCTGACAGCTGTTTATGCTAGGCCAGGAACATCTATAGCAGACATGATGAAAGTTTGTCAAAATGTGGGGACTCACAGTTACAAGGCTCAACTTCTGGCAGCTGCAGTTCAATTGCCCACAACTCAGGCTCAAAACAAACGTTGTTTTGGTTGTGGGAAGGAAGGACATTTTAAAGCACAATGTCGCTCCTCTCAAAAGCAGGCAGCACGCCCTTCAAGGAAGTGTCCCATTTGCCAGAAAGGGTACCATTGGGCCAATCAGTGCCGCTCAAATCCTGATGCCAATCCCTCAGCTGCTCAGCACAAAGACTCTGACTTTTCTCCACAGCAGCAGGGAAATGGGAGTGCGGGCCTTGCTCGGGCCCAGGCAAAATAATAGGGCTACCAGAGGTCAGTGAGGAAGCAATACAGGAGGTTTTGGCAGAAGATATGGAACTTGCCCAAGAAATGATTTCACGATATAGAAAAAACCATCCTCTCAAAGAAGGACTTTTATTGAGGTTATCTAAGGACTATACTTTTACTATGCCAGGGTGTGTGGAGGCTCTTCCCACACTGGTTGATGATGTTAATTTCCAGGGCATGATGGGCATCATTCTTCCTTGTCCAGACGCCTTACCCGCTTCTGTACACATTGCAGCAGGGTCAGTTACATTGGGTCACCAAGAAATTGTCATCCCTGCTTCAGCCACGCAACATCTCACCCTGCCTAAGGGACAACCTGTAGGACGCCTTCATCTGCTCCCACTAGGGACCACTGCAACTCCATCCCAGGAGGGGACTGCAACAGCGGCTATGGCGGTGATACAAATCACCGAAGATAGACCGACCCGCTCGCTGATTATGGGTGGACGTTCAGTGTCTGGATTGGTCGATACAGGAGCCGATATTTCAGTGGTGGCAAAAAAAGATTGGCCAACTGGATGGGCCGTCCGCCCCTGTAGGGAAGTTTATGGGGTGGGCGGGTACGAGCCAGCACAGCAAAGTGTTCATCCAATCGTCTTTGAGACCTCAGGGGGAACAAAAGTTTCTCTTCACCCCCTGATTATGGATATTCCTATTACTCTGTGGGGCCGGGATCTCCTGGCTAAAACAGGGTGTACCTTGCAGACAAATTTTTGATACGGGCCTCCCCTGCAGCGCCGTTGCATGCACTTCCACTACAATGGAAAAACACCCCACCAGTGTGGACGGATCAATGGCCGCTCTCAAGAGAAAAGCTCCAAGCGGCGGAGGCCCTTGTACAGGAGCAATTAAATCTGGGACATATTCAAACAACCACTAGTCCTTGGAACTCTCCGATTTTTGTGGTGAAGAAGAAGTCTGGAAAATGGCGATTGTTACATGATTTGAGAAAAGTTAATGAGCACATCTTGCCAATGGGACCTCTACAATCTGGACTTCCTAATCCGAACATGATTCCGGAAGATCATCAACTCATGGTTATAGATTTGAAGGACTGTTTTTATACAATCTTGCTAGCGCCACAAGACAGAGAAAAATTTGCATTTACATTGCCAGTATACAATAATGAACATCCTACTCAACGGTTTGAATGGTGTGTCTTGCCTATGGGTATGGCCAACTCGCCGACTCTATGCCAACATTTTGTGAACAAGGCTTTGGAACCTTTCAGGCAACGTCATCCAGAGGTTAAAGTCTATCATTACACAGATGACATTTTATTGCATGGTCCACAAGTCACGGAGAAACACCTGCAGGACCTAGCAGACATTTTGCAACAAGCGGGCTTGATCATAGCTCCTGAAAAAGTGCAGCGGATGTATCCATTCCAATATCTGGGACATAGGCTCTCAGCTACAGCTTCAACTCCGCTATTGCCAACAATAGCTATTCCGGAGCAGTTCACTCTTGTCCAATTGCAACAATTGCTAGGGAACATAAATTGGGCTCGTCCTTTCTTGGCCCTGAGCACGGAGGAACTATCACCACTCTTTGCTGCTCTTTTTGGACACACTTCTCCAGCGGACATCATTCCCTGCACAACGGAGATGCGTACAGCTCTTCAACGCCTCAACGAAAAGCTGCATACCATCGCTGTGGATCGGGTGCCCTCAGGCACCATTGCGCTGGCATGCGCTCTTCTTCCTACACCGAGGCTGCCCACTGCGGTTTTGTTCGCGCCTGTCAACGCTCAGAAGGTGGCCATCGTGGAATGGCTGCACTTGGCGCACACTCCCTCGAAAAACTGTTATCGCCTACCTGATGCGATTGCTGATCTTTTCCTCAAATGCCGTACTAGGGCAAAGCATTTGACTGGCTATGACGTTGACTTTGTTTGTTTTCCTTTTTCACAGGATCAGCTAACCGCCTTGCTACAGCATTCTGAGGCATTTCAGGTGGCCATGGCGGACTTTGTGGGACAAGTTAAATTTAACCCCCCCAAGGATAAGCGGTTTACCTTGCTGAATCTCACTTCTTACTCCCTGTCATCCCCGCTTTGCATGCAACCTATCTTGCATGCCATTACTCTTTTCTCAGATGGCTCCCCCTCCCGTGGAGTCCTTACATGGCAGGGTCCTACTGGGGAATGGGAGGTTGTTTTTACAGGACCTCAAGCATCGGCCCAGCGGTCGGAACTGGCAGCGGTCATACTTGCTTTCTCTACGTTTTCTGATGTGCCTTTTAACCTGATTGTGGATACTCAATATGTTTACCGCCTTGTCTTTACTTTAGCTCAAGCTTATTTGTCTCCATCGATGGATAGGGATCTTTTTGCTTTATTCCAACAGCTTCAAGGTTTTCTTTCTAACCGTACGGTCCCATTCTTTATTGCCCACATACGCTCTCACACAAAGATTCCAGGTTATTTGACGGAGGGCAATGCACGAGCAGATTCTGCTCTCCGAGACTCTGTTGAGGTTTTTTCTCTCTTTGACAACCCCATTGACAGTCATGCAATGTTTCATCAATCTGCTAAGGTTTTGCATAAACGGTTTTCCATTCCTATGTCACAGGCTAGAGACATTGTGTCGTCCTGTGCTTCCTGTACGAAGTCTCCTATATTCCTGCCATTTGATGCTGTTAATCCTCGAGGAACAGAAGCTAATCAGCTATGGCAGATGGATGTCACGCAAGTACCTGCTTTGGCTCCGCTTTCTAAGTTACATGTGACTGTTGATACCTTCTCTGGATTTATATGGGCTACACCCTTACGGGGTGAAACATCCAGACATGTTATACAACATTGCATTCGTTCGTTTGCGGCAATGGGTAAACCTAAAAGCCTTAAGACAGACAATGGGTCATCATATGTTTCTTCTGCCTTTCAGGACTTTTGCCGTCAGTGGGACATTAAGCTAACCCATGGAATACCCTATAACTCGACTGGACAGGCGATTGTTGAAAGAGCCCACCTGACATTCAAAAATTTGTTACACAAGCAAGTGGGAGATAGAGGGGTTCCTGTGGCTGAAATACCTACAGCTGTTGCTAAAGTACTGTATACTCTTAATTTTCTTCTTGCTCCCCATAACAGGTCACACTCTCCAGTCGAATTGCATTTCAGGACTGAGGAGTGTCTTCCTAAGCCATTGGTCGTTTATCGGCAGCAACCCGATCCTGAGTGGAAGGGTCCTGTACCTCTAATCACCTGGGGACGAGGATACGCAGCGGTTTCTACAACCTCAGGACCTGTGTGGATTCCTGCACGAGCGATCCGCCCATGGAGAGAGAAGAAGGTTACTCAGCTCCAGGATGGTGGTTCACCAGTAAACTAAATTTGCTGACATTTGTTTTCTTTCTTACTGTGCTTCCAGCTGTAAGAACAATGCCTCATGGGGGCAACCCCAACTTTTGGATTCGTCATGCTAACTATATGTTTGAGGTTCATGGTAAGAATGCAACGTTATACTATGAGCATCCACTGGCAGTGTCTCAAATGGCCTTTCTTCCGGCATTGTTCAACACACCTGAGCTGGTTATTGGACATTTGCAACATCTTGATAGGTCTACACTCTTCTCTAATCCTCCAGAACAATATAACAACACCCGTTGGCGAAGCATGACATTCAAGAAATACACTAAAGGACTTTGTTTCTGCTGTCATAGTTCTGGAGTCTGGAATAGTAAATGGAAATACTGGACTCAAGCAAAAAGGGTTCTGCGGAATGTAGGCAATTATACGGGTTGTGACGATTATTTTTGGTTATGGGGTAGTTATAACAGTTCTTATAAGCTTAATTATACCTTGTTTAACACTACTATTGAAGATATATATGATGTTTTTCCTATGTTTACTCCTGATTATTCTGCTATAGATAGTGGTTCAATTTGCAATGGATGGCAAATCAAGGATCCTAACATGTGGTTCTTTTTTAAATGGAGTTGCCACGAATTTCCATCCAGGACAATATCAATGTGCAGCATTGGGTTATTTTATCTGAATAATATTATTGAGAAAGAACTTCAGAATTTACAGGAGAGTATTACTAACAATGTACGCACTGATGTTAATCTCTTTGATTGGGTGACTTCTTGGTTGCCTGATTTATCTGTCCTTAGACAAGTTTTCTTTTATGGGTTTATTATTATTATCTGCTTTATACCTTTGTATTTTTGTATTAATTGTATTCCTAATCTTATTTCTATGTGTAACACATGTCCATTGCGTAGAAGGGAGACATCGAGTTTTGCACGACGGCAATTGTATTCAATGAGGTATCATCCTCCGGAACAAAGTACCAGGAGTCAGGAGGGGTACGATGTCCAGGAGGACAGTGATGATGTATATGGAGGAGTAGTTATGGAGTATGATGACATGCAGGGGTATGATTAGCCGTCCCTCTCTCAAATTTAAATGAAAAAGGAGGACATGTAGGAATGCATCTGGATTCTGTCAGGCTGTCTCTGACACATTTTGTAAACATAGGCCTCTTTGCCTGAGAGACAACGCTGTGCTTTAGGCATGCGTAGAAAAGTGAGAGAAATTCTTTCTCCTTATTTGGGTTATGTAGGTGAAGTTTCGTTTCTGGTATTCTCTGTCAGCCTGAGTTTCGTTTTCTGATACATACTCTGCCTGAATAAAGAAGTTAGTAGCATTTGACCAGCCAAGGACTACAGTGTGCTTTCTCTCTGTCTCTCTGTTTCTCCCTACGAAAAGCCTAATGAAGCAGGACTTCATGGGACTGATTGCTATCTTAAAGATCTGAGGATATAACTGCTGCTAATGAGGCTGACTGAATAAAGAAGATATCTTTACATGAAGCAGAATTCCAACAATTTTGTGTTATTTGTTTTTACTTGTTTTTTCTCTTGGGGCCTTTTGTGTGGGGCTGTTGTGTCTTTTTGAATTTTTTTTACTATTGTGGGCAGCAAGTGGTGCTAGTAGGGGTTATCTTGTATTTTAACTGTTTTTTCTCTCGTGGCCTCTGGGTGGAGCTTCTTCCAGTAAGTAGTCTCTTTCTTTATTAATTTCTTTTCCAGTCGTTGTGGTGTGAGGTCGTGTGGTGGTGAGTTGGCTGTTTTTCTTTATTTGGGGTGGTGGCGGTGGTTGGATTTTGTGGTGTTTAGCTGGGTGCTGGGTTTGTTTTGAAATTTTGGTTTTTGTTTACTTTGTCTTGTTTGTTGGTGTTATTTTTGTTTGTTTTTGTGTATTTTTGGATGTTTTTGATTGTTTGTTTTTGTGTTTTTTGGTGTCCTACGGAGGGATCCCCTCTCTGCCATCTCCCCTGGCTCTGGAAGGCTTGGGGGGACAGACCCCTTTTGTCTCCCCAAACCTTCCAGACACATGGGACCCAGGAGAGGGGATCGAATCCAGGCCACCCTCTGATATTAAAAGGGAAATCTCAATTGTGGTTTCCCCTTTAATATCAGTGTGTGTGTGTGTGTGTGTGTGTGTGTGATCCCCTTCTCTGCTGGCTTCCTTGGGTTTGGGAGGGTTGGGTGGAGAAAAGGGGTCTGTCTCCCCAACCCTTCCAGGCCCAGGAGAGCCATCGGAGAAGGGGATTCCCCCCCCAAAAAACTCCATTTTTAAAGAGAAGTAACCGCTTGGTTTCTTCTCTTTAATATGGGGTGTGTCTGTGGGGGGGAGGGGAATCCCCTCTCTGCCAGGTCCCCTGGGGTCAGGAGGATTGGGGAGACAGACTCCTTTTGTCCCCCCAAACCTTCCAGACTCATGGGACCCAGGAGAGGGGATCGAATCCAGGCGACCCTCTGATATTAAAAGGGAAATCTCAATTGTGGTTTCCCCTTTAATATCAGGGGGGGGGGGGGTTTGTGATCCCCCTCTCCACTGGCTTCCTTGGGTTTGGGAGGGTTGGGTGGAGAAAAGGGTCTGTCTCCCCAACCCTTCCGGACCCAGGAGAGCCATCGGAGAGGGGGATTCCCCCCCCCACTTCGTTTTTAAAGAGAAGTAACTGTTTGGTTTCTTCTCTTTAATATGGGGCATGTGTGTATGTGGGGAGGGGAATCCCCTCTCTGCCAGGTCCCCTGGGGTCAAGAGGGTTGGGGAGACAGACTCCTTTGGTCCACCCAACCCTCCCAACCCCAGGGGAGCCAGTAGAGAGGGGGAGCACCACAAAACCCCCCCACCCAGTGATATTAAAGGGGAAACTCCGATTAGGAGCTTCAGGTGCCGTTGGGGAGGGGGGCTTTGGTTTAATGTTTGTTTTAATTTTTGCATGCCGGCTTCTTCAGCGTTCTGCGCGCTCATGGTGCGCAGGACGCTGGGGCTTGTAGTTATGGGTTTGTGCTTTGTGTTTGTGCTGCATTTTTTAAAAACGGTTTTCTTTTGATTGGCTGTGGCGCATTTCCGAATGAAGTTCGAATGAAGTTGTTTCCCTTTTGTCATGTTTGTGGGGCTGTTGCCCCACTGCCTGTTTTCTCAATCCTTTGTTGACCTGCGGACCCAGATCGGCCGTGTGCACGAAGAGTGAGTGCAGGCAAGTAGGGCGAGGCATAGCAACCTATAGCAAGTTCCAATGGTTAACCCTTGGTTTTATAGGTTAAGATGAAAAATCATGAAATCTATTTCTAAATTCGGGGGATGGAAAGAGTGTGTTGTTCAGACAAATATCTCCGAGGATTGGGGATCCAGGGCACTGTGTGATCCTGGTTTGCCTAATTTCTGAGGGGCTTGAACCAGTCGGTGTGGTTGGAGGATGGGATGTCCAGCTCTAGGCCTCTCCAATATGGGGTGCCTCATGGCTCGGTGGGGAAGAAGTAGAAGCAGTGACAGATTTTACATTCTTAGGATCTAAGATCACTGCAGATGGGGATTGCAGCCATGAAATAAAAAGGCGACTGATTCTTGGGAGACAAGCTATGAGAAACCTGGGGAACATAGTGAAAAGCAGAGACATCACCTTGAAAACAAAAATTAGAATAGTCAAAGCAATGGTATTCCCAGTGGTAATGTACAGATGTGAGAGCTGGACAATTAGGAAAGCTGAACGCAGAAGAATAGATGCCTTTGAAATGTGGTGTTGGAGGAGAGTTTTGAGGGTACACTGGACAGCGAGGAGAACAAATAGGTCAATCTTAGAAGAAATCAACACTGACTGCTCATTGGAAGGTCAAATAGTAATGATGAGGCTAAAGTACTTTGGGCATCAAATGAGATGGGAGGATTCACTTGAGAAGGCCGTGATGTTGGGAAAGGTGGAGGGCAAAAGAAGAAGGGGGAGGCCAAGGATGAGATGGATAGATGGTATTTTAGACACAATTGGCACAGAACTGGGAGGACTGAGGGGGATGGTGGAGGACAGAGGTGCCTGGAGAACAATGGTCCATAGGGTCACAAAGGGTGGGAATCGACTTTGCGACTGAACAACAACAAACATGGCTCGGTACTCTCACCTCTTCTATTTAACATCTACATGAAGCCATTGGGGGAGATAATCCGTTTCCACGGGGTGAGGTATCATCAGTACGCAGATGATACTCAGCTGTATATCTTGGCCCGTGGTGATCCAGGCGATGCAGTCGGAGTCCTATACAGGTGTCTGGAGGCTGCTGGGGTCTGGATGGGGGACAACGTGCTTAAACTAAATCCCGGCAAGACTGAGTGGCTATGGGTTAGGAGCCCCACGTTATCTCAGGAGCTACCATCTTTGGTTCTGGATGGGGCTATCTTGCTCCAAACAGACCTGGTGCATAATCTGGGTGTCCTCCTGGACTCATGACTCCTGCTCAATGAGCAGGTGGTAGTCATGGCCAAGAGGGCTTTTGCACAACCTTGTGTCATACGCCAGTTACGCCCACTCCTAGATCGGGACTCCTTGCTCATGGTCATTCATGCTCTGGTCACCTCCAGACTGGACTATTGTAATGCGCTCTACATGGGGCTGCTCTTGATGACCATTCAGAGGCTGCAACTGGTCCAGAATGCGGCTGTCCGGTGATGATGGGGTGCGGACGTTACGCTCATGCCTCGCCACTGCTTCGGGAGCTGCACTGGTTACCAGTGTGCCTCCGGGTGCATTTCAGGGTGCTGGTGATGACCTTTAAAGCCGTGCATGGTAGTGGGCCAGGATACTTAAGAGACAGCATCACCCCGAGAACAGCTGTCTCACCAGAGCGGACTGGAGAGGCTCTCGCCTCTAGTAGCACTAGAAAGAGTGCCTTCTCTGTGTCTGCTCCGGCCCTATGGAACCTCCTGCCAATTGAGCTACGACTCCAGATGGACTTGCTGCCCTTCAGGAAAGGACTAAAAACCTGGCTGGCAAAGCAGGTGTGGGGCACTGGGGATACGGTGACCCCTATCTGCTGGCTCATATAGTAATATCGCTCCCTCGCTCTTTTTGTCGGGCTAATTTTTTGTTGTATTTTTACTTGGGGTTTTTACTGGGTTTAATTTTTTTATAGTTCTCAAGTGGGAGTTATGTAGTTCATGATGTAATTGTTGTACGCTGCCCGGAGTCGCTTGCCGACTGGGCAGCAATACAAATGTGACTAATAAATAATAAAATAAATAAATATCTGAAGAAATAATAATTCAAAAGGATCGTGACCTTATTCATTTTAGCTTAAAAATTGCTTTAAATAGACTTGCACATTAGGTGATTTTTGGTCGCAAGTACTTTTTAATTTGCTGCTGAATGTGTGATTTGATTCCTCTGCAAAACACTGGTTAGGTGTTCCATATTTTCAAATGATCACATCTTGGCTTGTCATTTGGAGATGCAAGCAGTCCTTTTGTCTCAGAGAACATCATTTTTTTCTTTTGTCTGAAACCAATTAACCACCATTTCTTGTTTCCTTCAGAAGAACGAACAACACTTAACAGTTCCAGAACAAGCTAGTATATTAACTACATTTCAAACTAGGATTTTTGAATTCTAGTTTGTTCTGAAGCTGTCAACCTAGTTTCCAGTTTGGACAAAACAAGAAACCCTAGTTCTTGGCTGGACTGTAGCTCATCTGAAAGGAAGAATGAAAGAGTTGGTACCTAAATGAAAAAACTGATATGGAACTCAGTGAAGCGCCACAATTTTCCAACTGTCTCAATGTGATTGAGAGGAGATATTAAATGTAAGATGTTACATTTGGGATGCCTCCTAACACCACTTACGTTACAATTCTATGCATATTTCTGGAAAGCAAGTCCATTTGTATTCATTGAGATTTATTCCTATATGAACAATTACCAGTTAAATAATAGTACAGCATATTGCCAGTTCTGTGTACCATCTGGTCTGGCATAAGCTTTTGTGGATCATAACCCACATTTTATTTATTAAAACCCCCATAAATTTCTAGCTTTTGTAACTGTGAATGCCTTCAAATTAAAAACCAATGTCCTGATAAAATTCAGAATCCAGAAAGTAAGGATGTGAGTAAAATATGAAGACAAGAGACTTTCTCAATCGTGGCCCTCCCCTTTTCTAGGAGAATTGTCGTGCACAACATAACTAAACCATCATTTTGTTGTTGTTCAGTTGCACAGTCAATTCCGACCCTTTATGACCCTATGGAACATTGTCGTCTAGGCGCCTCTGTCCTCCACCATCCTCCTCAGCCCACCCAGCTCTGTGCCCATTGTGTCTACAATACCATCTAGCCATCTCATCTTTGGCCACCCCCTTCTTCTTTTGCCCTCCACCTTTCCCAGCATCAAAGCCTTCTCAAGTGAATTCTCCCTTCTCATTTGATGCCCAAAGTACTTTAGCCCAAGGTCAGCAGTTCGATTCCCGAGGACTGCAGGACGGAATGAGCTCCCGTCTTCGTCCCAGCTCCTGCCAACCTTGCAGTTCGAAAGCAAGAAATTGCAAGCAGATAAATAGGGACCACTTCGGTGGGAAGGTAACAGCGTTCCGTGTGCTCCGGCGTCTTGTCATGCCTGCCTCATGACCACGGAAACATCTGCAGAAGCAGACAGGGCTGGGCTCTTCGGCTTGGAAACAGAGATGAGCACTGCACCCTAGAGTCAGATACGACTAGCTTTCGAGCAAGGGAAACCTTTACTGCTTTAGCTTCATCTTTACTATTTGACCTTCCAATGAGCAGTCAGGGTTGATTTCTTTTAAGATCAACCTATTTGTTCTCCTCACTGCAGGGGACTCTCAACACTCTCCTCCAACACCACATCTCAAAGGTATCTATTCTTCTGCGCTCAGCTTTCCTAATGGTCCAGCTCTCACACCCATACTTTACCACCGGGAATACCATTGCTTTGACTATACAATTTTCCCCCCCAAGGTGATGTCTCTACTTTTCACTATGTTCCCCAGGCTTCTAATATATTGGCTATCAACATGGCAACAATCTTCCTGTTCTTAGCTCCTCAAAACTGTTCTTCCAAGGACATTCCACACCAGTCTCAAGTTCTTCAGCCAAGAGGTCCGTCCATGTCCAGGGCCTCTTTTCCCAAGGATCTCACTTTATATAACAAGATGCAGTTGTCTATAGTTCATGTCATTCCTCATGATATGCCCAAGGTATTGGAGTGTTCTTTGTTTAAAGGTTTTAAAAAGTTTTTGTTCTTTATCAATCCGGCACAATACTTGTACATTAGTCACATAGTCAACCCGTGATAATCTTAGCAACTGTCTGTAGATCTCCATTTCAAAAGCTTTGATTTTCTTTTCAGATGCTTCACTCCAGGGATGACCAACCTTGGTGCTCCAGGTGTTCTTGGACTTCCATTACCAGAAGCCCAAGTCAGCACATCTGCTGATCAGGACTTCCGGGAATTCAAGTTTAAGAACATCTGGAGCACCAAGGTTGGCCATCCCTGCTTTAGTCAATGTCCAAGCTTCAACTCCATATAGCAACACTGGGAATACTTAACATCTCACTATTCAGATCTTTGTAGTGAGAGTTAGATCTCTACTGAATAACAAATGTTGCATTTTTATGAAGGTGGATCTTACTTTTTCTATTCATGTTTTAATTTCTACCTCTGGATCCCAATTTTCATTTAACATACTTCCCAAGTAGACAATTTTATCCACTATTTTATTTTCTTGTGTTCCTGCCATTACCTTGCTGTGAGAGTTGGTGGTCGACTTTTAACATATTTAGTCTTCTTGTTGAGATCCAAACCATATTGTGCTTGAAGCTACTTGATCCAGCATCAACTGAAGATCTGCAAGGTTTGTGGACAACAATACTGTGTCATCAGCACATCAGATGTTATTCAGGTATTTCCCATTAATTCTAATGTCAATGTTTAAATCTGAGAGTGCTTCTGAAAAAATACTCTCCGAATATATAGTAAACCAGTGATGGCCAACCTTGGCACTTCAGGTGTTCTGGAACTTCAATTCCCAGATGCCCTGATCAGCAGAAGTGCTGACTTGGACTTCTGGTAATTGCAGTCCAAGAACAGCTGCAGTACCAAGGTTCACCATCACTGTAGTATTGGGGACAACATACAGCCTTGTTGCACACATCTGCAAATTTGAACCTGCTTTGTCAGCTGCTTTTCAATGTTGACATAAGCAATCTGATTCTAATAAGGGTTTGTGATGATTCTTATATCCTATTTTCTTCAGCGCCATGGTAATCTTCTCATATTTCTTCAGTGTTGTGATCATCTTCTTACCAGAATTCTTCAAGTGCCCTATCCGATTTTGAATACTGGTTATTCTCAATAGCGATCAGCCATAGAGATTGTCCTGGTGATAATATAATGCAGTGGCCTTCCATTTGCTTTCCGCATCACAGCGTGACACCCATAATGCTCCTCCAGTTCCGTGTGTCACTTTCTGGTCCTGAGCCCTTTTGGCACATCAAGTCCTTGCTTCATGCCAATACTGATGAAGCTGCTGCTTTCTATCCAGACATATTCAAGTGGGATTTAATCAGTGGTGGGATTCAGCGGGTTCGCCCCACCCCAGTTCGCCAGAACAGGTAGCAGAAATTTCAGCTGGCCCTGCCCATCCATGTTTTGAAATAAAGTACAGTAAAACCCTGACTTACATATGCCTCGAGTTACATAAAATTTGACTTACATAATGATTTTGTGCTAAAACCATGTCCCAATTTCCATGATTTCCTATGGGGTTGCTTTGAGTTTCGTAAAAATTCATTTCCCTATGGGTTTGCTTCGATTTACATAAAAAATATTTTTCTATGAGTTTGCTTCGAGTTACGTAAAATATTTTCTTCGATTTACATAAAAAATATTTTCCTATGAGTTTGCTTTGAGTTACGTAAAATATTTTCCTATGGGTTTGCTTTGAGTTACATAAAAACCCAATTTAAGCAAAAGCCTACGGAATGGACTTTTTTCCCGTAAGTAGGGGTTTTACTGTAGTCCTAATTTGGATACAACGCAGGGCTTTCCACCTGCGCACGCCCACCATACCACACCCAAAGTGTAGGTGGTAAAACATTTTTGAATCCCACCAGTGGATTTAATCCACTTGGGGACCATCACCCTTCTCTGTGGACTTTGCCACCCAAGGCCGTTAGTCCTTAGGGTGGTCAGGTTAGTTAATTGTTCCCAGGGCCGTGACCAGGGGATGCTTTGCCCACCCTGAGCTAGCGGTTTGCCCATCCTCAAACTCCCAGCTACTTATACAGGTATATATATGACATACAGGTGAAACTCGGAAAATTAGAATACTGTATCGTGCAAATGTTCATTCAGAAATGCAACTTAAAAGGTGAAACAAATATACAGTATGTGATAGACATATTGCATGCAAAGCGAGTTAGTTCAAGCCTTACTTTGTTATAATATTGATGCTTTTGGCTTAGTTTATGAAAACCCCAACCTTCCAATCTCATGTACCCCATAAACATCACATAATCTCATGTACTCTATACACCATGATCATCACAATTATAACGAATTAAGGCATGACATCTCTCGCTTTGCATGTAGTGAATCTACCTCATATATTTATTTCACCTTTTAAGTGAAATGAATGGACATTTGCACGATATTGTGGGTTGCCCGCGGGAATAATTGGCAATTAAACCTCTCCCCAGGGGTTCGCTTGGCTTTCGACAGATCCGGGGATCAACTGAGCTCGGCGGAAAAGGAAATTGGGAAGCGGGCTAGTTAGAGATGAATCATAAACCTCGGCTGATGGCTACAGTAGAGTAAGGCAAACAAGTCAAGGCAGACAGAGGACAAAGTTAGATGCCCGGAGTCAATACCCATAGACCCGAGATTAGGGCAGGAACAATGGATTTCGCCAGCCCGATGTAATTAACTGCGGGCTGTCTATTAACCACAGGGCAACGTCGAAGAGCGGACATTGTAGCTGACTACCGGAAAATGCCACGTATGCAAGCCTTCTGTATAGGGGAGTCACGAGCGTCATAGGCACGTGTCACGAACCCCAAGGCAGGGTAATAAATATGTACCCCCGACTCTGGTCGGGGCTGGACTTCACCACACGATCGCCTCTGTGTGTCTTCCTTGCGGGCAGCCATTCCTAAAGATATTCTAATTTTTGGAGTTTCACCTGTATATAAATGACATTGTTGCCCATACTGGAAAAAATATTCGCCCACTTACATCTAGAATCATCCTGGCTATGGCCGACTGCCATAGCCGTTGAGTCACTGGCAGCAGGATCTACTCTATTGCCATAAACAGGATAACCTGTCCAGATGTTGTTTACCAGAATGAAATTTGCAAAAAATTTTTTTTAAAAAAAATAATGACCAGGGCAGACGCTGCAGAGCAAACTCCCCTGTTGGGCTTTCCCCGTTTGGCAAGGGAGGCTCGGTTCGGTGCCGGGCCCGGCGGGGTTCTCCCTGCCCACCCGTCGCCACCAATGCCCAGGGCAGGGGGGGGGGGGGCTTGCTTATTTATGGCCCTCGATTCTGGACTCCCAAGGGCGCCACACAAAGCAAAGGAGGGAGGGACGGAGGGGCATCGGCGGCCTTTTCGTCCTTTATCTCTCGCGTGGTGGCTCCACCTCCCTCCTTTCCTCCTCCCGGCGCCCAGGCCGAGTCTGTCTCTCTCTCTCTCTGTGTGTGTGTGTCTGTGCGTGAATGTGTGTACTCTGCAGTGACTTTGCAAGCGCCAAGCGGGCTCCCCTGCCAGCCTCTATGCTCGGGAGCATGCTTGCTGCAGGCAAGGCGGAGTTCCCAGGCGGCGATCGGCTTTATTTATTTATTTAATTAAAAAAAAATTAAATAGCGGCTGGGTGACAAAATCACGAGAGCTGTTCTTTGCAAGACCTGTTTTTTTAAAATATATATATATATAATTTGCTTTTAATCTGGTCGCGATGGATTGAATGAATGGACGCGGCTTGCCCGATCCGTCCGCCGCACCTGTAAAAAAGAGCCCAGGCGATTCCCCAAGGAAAGCCGAGGAGGAGGAGGAGGAGGAGGAGGAAGAAGAGGGGTGGTTGCCGCCACCGCCCTCTCGACGGGTGGGGATTTCCACCCCCTTTTTTTTTTTTTGCTGCGGCGATCCCAGCCCTCGACGTTGCAGCAAAAGAGCTCGGCTGCATGACCATCGCCAAGGTAGGGAGGGAAGGAGGGAGGGAGGCAGAGGGTGGCGGAGAAGGGGATTAGAAACGACTGTCCCGCGCCTAGAGGGAAGGTGCCAGCCTTCTTTGGCACAAGGACCATCCCAGATCGGGGCTTTGGGAGTCTGGCACTCAATAATAATAATAATAATAATAATAATAATAATAATAATAATAATAATAATAATAATAATAATAATAATAATAATCATCATCATCATCATCATCATCATCATCATCATCATCAGCATCAGCATCAGCATCAGCATCAGCATCAGCATCAGCATCATCAGCATCGCCCCTTTGTTAAAATACATAATAATTAAATATCTTGCATGGTCCCCTCCTGGTATGTGTTCCTGGATCTCCAGCTTGCGACTCGGTCGTTCTGGAGCTCCAAGGGCGGGGCACATCATCTCCACCCAGGGGAGGAGGAAATGCAACAGAAAGCAAAGCAAACAGATACCTCCCCATGGCGCTTAGTGCACTTTCTGGGCGGGGGGTGGGTGGGTCACAAGTTAATTAGCATATTTTTTTTTGCCCCCAACGTGCTGGGTCCTCATTTTGGAAGGATGGAAGGCTGAGGAGTCCACCTTGAGCCCGGGTCAGGATCGAAGTCAATCCCTTTGGGCTGCAGTAGTACAGCAGTTTTTCACCACTGCACCACTAAGGGATCCTGACAACCCCCAACCCCCTTGCTTTGGACAGCTTGCTACACCATAGCCAATAAATAAAGGCTGCTCCTCCACATCTGTCTTTGTGCATCTTGGTGTGAAAGGCTTGTCCCGTGGCGGAGAAACGGAGGGCTCACGATCCTGCACAACTTCGCCTAAAGGTGCTGTTTTGTGTTTAAACTTCTGGAGGAGAGTTACACCTTTCCCGTTAGGATCCTCAGCTTTCCCAGAAACTCAGGGGACGGGACGGGTGCATTCCAGCTGTGACTGAAAGGAAGACATTGCTGTTTTTTTGGATGGAATACCATCTTTATAAGTTTAGGGGCACCAACTTTTGATTCTAGAAGCAGGAATCGGCCGCAGTAGAATCCCAGCGCATAGTTTCCTCTGATGAGCGAGAAGAGCTTCCAGGTGAGCACCTACTAAGAACCATGGCTCAGGTTGCAAAAGTGTGGGTTCTAATTTTCATTCAGTGAATCCTGCAAGTGCAGGATGGCCAGAATTTTGCACTTATTTCCAATGTAGCAATATGATTTTTCCTTGCAGAGTGTTTTTTTAAAAGAAATGTTGGCTTGTCAACATAACCTGTCAGATAACCCTAGAGATGGATTGTTTCATTAGTGATGCCTCAGGGAGAGACGTTAACATACTCCAGGAGTGGGTTTTGCAATGGTAGCCATATTAATCTGTTTCAGCTCCTATAGCAAACACAGAAAGTCTTGGGGCGCCTTCAAAACTAACATATTTATTTGCGCATGAACCTTCACAGATTACAATCTATTTGCTTAGACAGATGTTCCAGGGAGGGAGTAAATCCATCAAAGCTCCCACTTAAATAAATCAGTCAGCTTTTGTGATGTCATAATATTTAATTTGTTTTTGTTCTGTTTTTGTCATGCATATTTCATTGGTGGACAGCTGTGGTCCTTGAGATGTTTTTGATCTACATTTCCCATAAGCAGCCTTAGCAGATAATGAGAGATTATGGAAGATGCAGTTATAACTCCTTGCTCATCACTTATTCCCACTTTAATGCTCTCCTTAAATTTATTTCTACTTTCTACAGAAACAAAATGTTGTGCTTCGCTTTCCTTGTTTTGTTTTCTAAAGTGTGTGCGTGTATTAGATTTCACTGTGGTTATTTATAAAAAGGTTCATACAATTCAACAAGCTTTTGCTTTTATTTAAAAATGAACTCCATAAAAACATTATTGAATCCTGTATCTCAAGATATATGACTGATCACAACATGGTCTGGATTAATTTTAAATACTACACTATCAGATGCAAAATATTTAGGTAAAGGTTTCCGTTGCTCGAAAGCCAGTCTTATCTGACTCTAGGGTTCAGTGCTCATCTCTGTTTCAAAGCCGAAGAGCCAGTGTTGTCTGCTTCTGCAGACGTTTCCATGGTCATGTGGCAGGCATGACTAAACACCAGAGCGCACGGAACGCTGTTACCTTCCCACCAAAGTGGTCCCTGTTTATCTACTTGCAATTTCTTGCTTTCAAACTGCTAGGTTGGCAGGAGCTGGGACAAAGATGGGAGCTCATTCCATCCTGCAGTACTCAGGAATCGAACTGCTGACCTTCCGCTTCCCAGTCAGCGTCTTAGCCACTTGAGCCACTGCAACCCTTGCAAAATACTTACAAAGTTGAATTGTTGAAATATGTATTAGTTTAGTTATCTTCTGTCAAATCAGAACTGACTTATAGGGACCCTAATAAGGCTTTCAAGGTAAATGTGATGTTTTTAAGGAGTGATTTTTACCACTTCTGCACCACTCATGAGTTTCCATAGTCAAGTGAGGATTCGAACACTGGTCTCCAAAGGCCTAGTGACTATCACTCTTATCTACTACACCACATTAGGTACCTTGGTTTGTGTATGTGTCTATACACATATACAAAATTATGTATACAGTATTTATAATTAACAGATTTTCACTTCTGTTGCCATGAATCTCTATTTATACAGTTTATATTTCCAAACAACACCAGCTATACTAGTACATATAATTCTGGCCATTACTATCTAGAACTCTAGCTCGTTAAGCAAATGTTTAACAATAGCAAATAAATAAATAAATTTTTTTTCAAGTGTTGCAATGCTTGGAGGTGATGTGGGGAACTCCATTCTTTCTTGAGCCAAGAGATTTTATTTATTGCGGATTAGTTAATACATAGAATCATGGTTTGTTCTTTTCTGTGTGCTGTATCTTTGGTTTCCTGAATTGTTGCCTAATGTAGCAAAATTACAGGTATTACTTTGACTTTGCCCTGCAGAGATACTTGAGGAAAACTGCAAAAGGACTTTGCTCTGAATTTATACTCTAGAGTTAAGGCTGACTGAATCTGGTAGTGCAGAAATTGTGTTTTCCTCCTCCTCCTCTTCCTCCATTTTCTTCCACTTCTAGAGAAGACTCATATCAAGAATGATAGAATTAAGGTTACATGAAACATTAAATCTATTCTTGTCCCACAAGAAGGCATTGAATGTTAGGTATTAGAGATGTTGCAAAGTGTCAACTGTAACTGGCAGCTAACTGATTGGTGCTAATTATGGAATGCTAGCCTGGCACCGTACCCTAGAGTCAGATATATGACTGGCTTTTGAGCAAGGGCGACTTTTACCTATTTAATGTTATCTATTACTGGAAACAAGAAGAGTGCACTGCTGTTTTTCAAGGTTGGGGGGTTGCTCTGAGGTGCTGGAAATGAGATACAAGGAGTGAAGGAAAGAGGAGAATATTAGCTACAGTATATGAATAAAAACATGGATGTTGTTAGGCACAGAACTGAAACCCTAGATGATAACACAATCTATGCAGGAGGTAGACTTACAATGGAAGGCTCCTGCCTTCATATTCTTAGTGGCAACTGAGTTTTGGGGAAGTTTATCAGGATACATTGTAGCATAAGAAGCCATTGGGCCTATTAATGAGACTAAATAAATACAATAAATCTATCTTACAGGCCGTTACTGGAAAAAAGAATGCAAGGCTAGCTGGCCTGAGCTAGCTGGTCAACTCTTACGTTAGCTAAGGTAAAGTTATAGGTTGGCCTTGCTCAAAAGCCGGTCATATCCGACTCTACAGTACGGTGCTCATCTGTGTTTACAGCCAAAGAGCTGTCTGTGTCTGCAGACATTTCTGTGGCCATGTGACTAGACACCAGAGCACATGGAATGCTGTTACCTTTCCAACCAAAGTGGTACCTATTTACTTACAATTTCTTTCTTTCAAACTGCTAGGTTGGCAGGAGCTTGGACAGATGACGGGTGCTCACTCCTTCTCAAACTGCTGATCTGCCAACCTTCCAGTCATCAAGTTCAGCATCTTAACCTTTAAGCCACCACAACCCCTGAATTCTTGCCTGATTATCTAGAATCATTATGTAAACTCAGGCATCTGCTCTTCTTTAGCTAATAGCCACTCCCACACCCAGCTTTCTCATAAGTTCCGTTTCTCAGTTTCTTATGACGTTCTCCTCATACTATTTTTGCATCATTCTTCATTCCAGGCTTCATAGCTGCCCTTCGCAGGCCACTGAATCCATACTGAGATTCCTCCATCTTCAAATGCTCCTTAACCAGGCCTGTCTCTCTCTAGGACTCCTGGTGACACCCATAAAGTTTTAGGATTAAAGCACCATATCTCTTCAGCCTGCCTTGTCTCTGTCACTTGAGAGCAGGCCAGCTGATTTTTGTTTTCAGGGCATCTCAGTTCCTACTTTCCCAACCTGAATGTACTTTTGTACAACTTGACCAACAGAGGTTACAAAATCCATTCATATTGTTGAGATGTGAAAATACTTAAGACTGGACATGAGCGAGCCTTCATTGAAGAGAGTAAACAAAAACAACAACAAAAAGACAAAAAAACATTGTGGCACCTTCATTGAGGAAGTGCACCATAATTGTAGGGATGGAAGCAGGTAGCATGGCAGTACATACTTAAGGCACTTCTGCATGCTCAGTTCCTTATGCGAAGCTGGTATAAAGTCAGTAGAAAAGAGAGGACTCGTAATGAGGAACTGGAGTGACTCCCATGGGTTTTACACAGTGGTTGCTCTTACTACTGGTGGTATTGATTCTCACTAGTCAATAGTGAGGATATTTGGGAAGTGTCTGACTTGTTCAGGAGTGAACAGTGTTCTGGCCGTGGTATGTAGACAATATTTGTTTTGACTATGACCTTCCACTTTCCAGCTTGAGAGAGCCAAGGTCTGTAGACATTAATAGTGATGCTGGTGTTGTTGATGCTGGTGGTGAGCCCTCTGCCATCAGCCACAGCTGAAGAGAAGGATAGGATCTTAGTCTCTCTTCATTAGGTCTTTACCAAGAAGCTCCAGATTACACTGAGGTTAGGAGCAACATGAAGCAGATCTCCTGTATTCCTTATGTTGAAGTCAGCTTGACAGAAGAAGAGCTCACATGTTTCTTCAGATGCAGAAGGATGAGGTTTCTTCCTGAATGTGTGTTCTTTCCGGAAAACAAGATGTACTCACCAGTGCGTTCAGAACCCTCAGTGCAGCTTTTCAGCAGCTGACATTTAGAGACAAAGAGAACCATTACAATAACCAGTGCAGAGAAATAGAGGAGAATAACAAAAAGGGGAAAACAAGAGCTGTCTTCCAGAAAATCCAAGAAATGAAAGAGAAATTTATGCGTAGATTAGGAATGTTGAATAACCATGACTGGTTTCTCCTGACTTGGAGAAAATAAAGAGAAGGTGGAGACAGTATACTGAACACCTATACAGAAGAAATAAAACAATGGTAGACTTCTTTGAAGAAGAAATCTGTGATAAAGAACTTTCAGTTCTAGAAAGTGAAATGAAAGTGCTCTGAAAGCACTGGGCAGAAATAAATCATGAGGCATAGATGGGATATTGATAGAACCAGAGAGACTGAATCTGTCAAAATTCTCATGAGAGTGTGCCAGCAAATATGGAAAACAAAACAACGGGCCACAAATGGGAAACATTCATTTTACATCCAGTCCTCAAAAAAGGAGATGCTAAGGCGTTCAGTAACTATAGGGCCATTGTTCTAATTTCCTATGCAAACAAAGTGATGTGCAAGGTGTTGCAACGAAGGCTTTTGGCTTATATAAAGCAAGAAACGCCTAATGTTCAAGATGGATTCTGAAAAGGAAGAGGCATCTGAGATCACATTGCAAAGATCCAATGACCACTGGAACACATCAAAAAATTTCAGAAGATGCTCAGTCTGTGCTTTGCAGACTACAACTAAAGACGTTGACTATGCAGATCAGGGGTGCCCAAACTTTTTGGGCTGTGGGCCGGTCACGTGGTTCAGGGAGCTGGTCACTATGGCCTTAGGGCCAGATCTGGCTCCTGACACCAATTCATCTGGCTCACTAAGCCCTTGTTGTTCCCAGGAGCAACGAGGGCTTTGTGGGCCAGATGAATTGGCATTGGGGACTGGATCTGCCCCCTGGGCCATAGTTTGGGCACCCCTGATGTAGATCATGAGAAACTATGGGCAAAAGTGTCAGGCATGGGCACATTTTACCCCCTTATCTATTTAGTCTGTATGCAGAACATATATGGACTACATTCAGATGAAAGAGGAGTGAAAATTGGTGGAAAAAACTTCAGTAATCTAATACATGCAGAGGACACCATCTTACTGGCAGAAAGCCACAATAATTTGAAATGGCTTTTAGTGAAAGAAGAAAGTGTCAGGACGACAGTTGAACATTAAGAAGACAAAAATCATGACTACAGAAGAACTATACAGCTGACAATGAAGAAACTGGTATCGTGAACAATTTTTATACTTTGTTTCAATCATCAATTCAAACAAAGACTGCAGCCAAGAAATGAGAAGAAGACAGACTTGGAAGGGAAGCAATGAAGGAATTAGAAAAGATCATCAAGTGTAAGATTGTGTCACTAAAGACCAAGGCCATGGTCATCCACACTTGTCTATTCCTAATTACCATGTACAAATGTGAAAGCTGGACAGTAAAGAAAGCTGGCAGGAAAAATTGAGTCACTTGAAATATGGTTTTGTATATAGAGGGGACCTTTGTGGATACCCTGACTGTCAGAAAGATAAACAAGTGAATCCTAGAACAAATCAAGCCTGAAATCTCTCTGGAGGCAAAAAATGATGAAACAGAGGCTGTCCTAATTTCAGCACATCATGAGAAGAGAAGATTCTCTGGAAAAGTCAGCAATTGTAGGAAAGGTGAAGGTGGAGGAAAAGAGGAAGACCATATATGTGATGGCCTGACTCCCTAGGAAGCCACAGGCTTGAGTTTACAAGAACTGAGAGGGTCTGTTGTGGATCGGATGTTTTGGAGATTCCTGATTCATAGGGTCGCCATGAGTGACTTGATGGCGCAAAACTCCAGTAGCTCATCAATGGCAAATTGTTGAGTATATTTGGGCTCCTTTGCATGTTGCACAGCTGTTGCTATCTTAATTACTAAAACATAACATCTTCATTTTTTGTCAAAAGCAATCCAGTGATGCTTCTGGAGTGGAAAGATACCCAAACCTGTTGACAGTCTTCATGTTCTTTTAGGGAGGCATGTTGCACTGCTGTTATTGTTGTAAGTATTAAAAATTACATGAAGGCAGTATGTGAATTGTTGCATAAAATCGTAGCAAGAGAAATCCAATGAAAATGATAATATATCACCCATAGGAAAGAAATGCATGGAATTAGAAAAAAAGATCACTCACATTAACTCGTTCAGTAATGATGAACCTTGGCTCTCCAGATGTTCTTGGACTTCAATTCCCAGAAGCCCTGATTAGCAGGGGTGCTGACTTGGGCTTCTGGTAATTGAAGTCCAAGAACAGCTGGAGTGCCAAGGTTAGCCATCACTGAACTAGTTTATTAAACAAGCTAGCCATTTATAGTTACGTTCAAATCACAAATGCAGTAGTCAAGGAGGCTTCTCAAGATGAGATGTAAAAAGAACCAGAGTCTTTTAAGTTAAAGGTTTAGTTAGAAGTTTGCAAATGTCAGCACAGCGAAGTTGGGAAGTCAAGGAGCATTTTAAATTGTCTGGGTAAGCATTGCAGAGCTGAATATATTGCCATTTCAATGTGGTTCTTGTTGAAAAGCCCCTCCTTCGCTCACTGAGATGCTTCACATTGTATTTGTTATGTATTGATGTTTGATCACATGGATAGTCGACATCACATGGATGCTTCATATGCTAGTAACAGTGACCCTGATAGAGGCTGAGGGGAATGGAATGACGTACTTGGCTACAGAGATGATCAAAATAAAGTGGGACACTTGTAAGGATAACAGGCAAAATGAATAAAAAGTACTGTCTAAAAGGAATGTACCTGTAAATGCTGCTTCTGCAGCTTCTGTGTTTACATCAGTAGGTGTCATTTCAACCACTAACAACCATCAGAATGAAGGAAGTATAATGAAACAATAGGAGAGTTTGCAGGAAATGTGTTTGTTTACTCATTTAAGGAAGAGCTTAAATTTTGTGGATGAATATCAAGAATTGGAGTATGAGGTGGATGACATCTCCTATTGCAAATATCGACAACAGATTTCATTTCTATTTTACGGTTCATACTCTGGGATGTATTGTGGAATTTTTCTGTTTGCTAATTAGGAAAGAGGGTTTCTCTAGATGTGGATGGACTTCACTTCTTCCTTTAACTCTGATTGTCAGGTGGTTAATTAAGAAGTAGCATTGAGTTTTCCTTTGGTGGGTTAAAGTAGGTTTATCAGGGAGAAACACTGTGGTGTAGAAGTCTGTGACATGTTGTAGGAATAAAGCTTACAGTTTATTATCTTCTGTTGTTTGTGTTTCGGGTTCAGTAGATGCACAAGGAAGGTAAATGTGCTGGGAGCGTGCCTTTCTGATGATGGTACAGTACTGTTATCCTCTCCATAGGAGGGTAGTGTCCTATAGAACAGGGGTCCCGAACCACCGGGCCAGAGACCGGTACCAGGCCACAGGCTGTCCCGAACCCAGCCATGGGGGTGGTGATGGGAGTGACTGGTGCTGGGAGCACTGATGGCAGTCTTCTGCCATCAACATGCTCTGCCACATCTGCCCAGCGAAGGGAGCGAGAGCAGATAGACAGGTGGCCGGGCCCCTCCTCCACTGTCATATTCCCTGTGTGGAGTGAAGATGACATAACCAGTGGTGAGGGAGGTATGGTTTGTGCACTCCAGCATGCTACACATTTAGGGAACAGAAACTATGACTCCCTATGAAAGCTTTAGGACAGGCCCACCTGGTCCAGAGGATAACAGAACCATCAACGAGCAGGAACAGTGCTAGCACACTTACCATCTATGGCAGGCATACCCAAACTATGGCCCATAGGCCGGATACAGCCCCCAAAGCTATTCCATCAGGCCCACAATGCTATCACCAAACCAGAAAATGAATACGGACACTTCTGCGCATGTGCGGACGTGTCTGTATTCACTTCTTGGTTCAGCGTGGACATCCTCACACATGCACAGAAGTGTCTGTATTCACTTCTTATTTTGGCGCAGGCATACTCATGCATGTGCAGAAGTGTCCACACCAAACCAGGAAGTGAATACGGACACTTCTGTGCATGTGCAGAAGCGTCCTTGTTGAACCAGGAAGTGAATATGGCCGCTTTCGTGCATGCACAGAAGCATCCATGATGACCCAGGAAGTGAATATGGACATGCATGCGCAAACACGCCCTGTTCTGGCTGCATGATCTGGCCTGCTCAGTTGTTCCGGGGGCATGGTCAGGTCCCCGGCCCAAAAAAATTGGGCACCTCTGATCTACAGTTTCTCCAACTCAGGGATCCCAACTTCCAGGAGCTGTTGAGGTCTGTGAATGGCTGCCAGGTGTGTTGTGTCACAGAAACTGCAAATGGTGTATTAAATTGAATTGCCTCATTCAATTTTCATTCAGGATTGCCATTGGATCCTTTTGGACAGGAAAAGGGCCTTTGGTTGAGGAATAGAGTGCCCTTAGTCTTTGGTGTGTTCAAGTATTTTTGGTTTGAGTTCTAGTTTGGCTTCTGCTCCTGGTTCCTGGTTTGCCTTTTGGTCTTTGGTCCTGACTCCTGGCTTGACCCATGGTCTTGGTCACCATAAAGTGCGCATGACCATTCTGTGTAATTCTGCATCATTCTCTGGACTAGGTCCCAGGATGTGATATTCTTGGTTCGAGACATGCAATTAAGCCTTGCAAACCTCTGCTATGTGTGGTGCATAATTATCTTCTAGCTAATCTTCTAGGGAGCTAGGGCTATGCCTTGTATGTTTAGTAGGAAAATGGCCATATGAATCAGGATTATATCCACTCTCTCCATTTTGCTTCGGCATCTTCCACTCTTACAACGTGGCTCTCATAACCTGTTCCAGACTAAAATTTGGACCCTGGGCCAAAAAAGATTCCCTGCCCCTGTTCCAGCATTATCAATCCCAACAGGGTCAGCAAACCGAAGCTGTGGTTAGATGCGTTTTGTTTTAATCCTGGAAGGACACCATGTAATACAAAACTCTCATGGAATTTAGGCTTAAGGCTCTTGATGAGTAACTGTAAAGTGAAGTTATTGAAAGGTGAAATGATACTGTGATAAGTTCATTTTAGTATTTCAGGGTGTAAAATGGCCAATGGATAAGGTGACTTTATGCAGCCTACCATACGGTACACATTGTTAGGGATAAGAGATATTTTGCATCTTGTGGGTAAAATTAAAGCAGAAAAATGAAAGAAACACTGTGGTTCATTGATCCTGGCTGGTGTGATATCTAGCAGGTTAGGTATCATTGGCTACACAGAGAGCTGTTTCTTTCAACAGCTATCCAGGGAAGGCTACGCAAGACTGGTCTTATTTTTTGCAACTTCCCTATTAAAAGTCAAGGTTTCTATCGGCTGAAATCAGTGATACTCCGTTGGCTTTAGATAGCAGCATTCTCCCTTCATAGACAACCTTCATTGCACATCACTGGGACAATGTGTCCTTTTGTTCAAGTCACTGAATCAAAAACAGCCTCCTCTGGTGAAGTATGCTGTCCCCTCTCAGTATGCAATGGGCTGATATATACCAAGCTTGCCCATCGTGGCCCACTGTAGCTCTTCACTGATTATGAATTTAGGAACTGGGTGTTTCTGCAAACTATATATCTTGGTGATTTCCAAAATAGAGAAGTCCAAAGATGGAATTAAGCATTTTAATGCATTTAGCACTAAGCAACTGCCCACCTGTCAGGACGGGATATTTGTTGTGGTTGCTGCATGCTGTCAAGTTGCCTCCACTTACGGTCACCCTGCGGCCACGATGGTAAACCTTGGCACTCCAGATGTTCTTGGACTTCAATTACCAGAAGCACAAGTCAACACTCCTGCTGATCAGGGTTACAGGCAATTGAAGTTCAAGAACAACTGGAGTGCCATGGTTCGCCATTACTGCCCTATGGTGTCCAAATGGAAATTTATACAGTAGCCTCATAGGCCATTGTTATTGCCTTGATTTTGCATATGGAAGAAGAGATTAAGCCTGCATATTTGAAAAGACTAAACCTGCATATTTGAATGCAGGACTTCCCATGTCTTACAAGACCCCAGTGATTTACATGTTTGGATTGTGGCCGGGATTATACTGGGTTCCTTGTTTATTCTATTTTTTGTTACTATTCTAAATAATATTTAATTGCTTCCTCCTCCCCACCCTTTACAAGTTTTCTAAAGTTGTTGATAATTCTGCCTTGGGAGAACAGGGATAGAACTATTATTTTACCCATGAAATAAAACCAATGAGCCGGATCCTTCTTTGCTGGTTCCCAACGTGGGGCACAGGTTCCACAAGGGGACTTCAATTCCCAGAAGCCTAAGTCAGTACATTGACTGATCAGTGCTTTGAGGAATTGACATAGGCTTCTGGGAATTGAAGTCCAAAAACCAAAGGTTGGGAAACACAGCACTGCAATATGGTTCTTAGTTAGAGAAAAGGAACAAATGACCTGTTCTAGACTGATTAGCTGAGACATTACTTCCATGTAGTTGTTTCTGCCAGTTCTTAGGATCTGAATTACCTCTCTCCTTAGTGGTGCAGGCCAGAGCTGCTGGTACAGTATCTCAGTCTCCTTTGTGGTTATGGATCAGAATTTCAAAGTTACTGTACAGTACTTAGCTTTGCTGCAGTTAACAACAATACAGTGATACCTCATACAACGTCCAAACTTGGTTCCACAAGTTTGGACTTTATACGGATTTGGACTTTGTATGAGGCATGCAAAATCCTAGCCGTGATGCCTTATACAACGTCCAAATCCTTGCCGCAATGCCTCATACAACGTCATTTCCATAGAGATACATTGTACTGTAACAGCACAGACTTCAGGGTAAAGTCAAGGAAACAGACAGGAAACAGACAGAACTTTAAGAAAACATAGTCTAAAGGCTAAATACATTACAAAAACATGTCAAAGAACCCTGATTGTCCAAGAACCTGAAAAATGCTGCAGAAATCCCAGGAATGCGTCTAAAAATTCTGACGAAAAAATTCAAAAAAACCCAAAGTCGCGCTCAAAACCACTCCTACACATTCTTCGCCTCATGCAAAATGCACAAGAGCAATGCAAGTATGTGTCCTGCCTTTTATACTGCCCAGGCCCAATGCAACCTGGGAAAAACCCCAATGCCTCATACAAAGTCGCTGCGACTTTGTATGAGGCAACTTTTTTCAAGGAATTAGGCGAGTTGTATGAATTCGATGTTGTACGAAGCAGACTTTGTATGAGGTATTACTTCTGCAGAAGCAGACAGCGCTGGCTCTTTGGCTTTGAAACAGAGATGAGCACTGAACCCTAGAGTCAGGTACGACTGGCTTTCGAGCAAGGGAAACCTTTACCTTTACCTTGATCACATCATTCTTTATGACTCGTGATAGCTTAACTGTTGTGGCTTAGTAAAGGTTTCCCTTGCTCGAAAGCCAGTTGTATCCGACTCTAGGGTTCAGTGCTCATCTCTGTTTCAAAGCTGAAGAGCCAGCGCTGTCTGCTTCTGCAGACGTTTCCGTGGTCATGTGGCAGGCATGACTAGACACCCGAGCACACGGAACGCTGTTACCTTCCCACCAAAGCGCTCCCTATTTATCTACTTGCAATTTCTTGCTTTGGAACTGCTAGGTTGGTAGGAGCTAGGACAAAAATCTGCAATAAAAATAGTGGTCCCAAATCTCTCTCCAATTATGGAATTGACCGACATGATGTGTTTCCCAATAAAGTTAGATAAGGAAAAAATGGAAATATTGGATAAAAATGGGATGCTTTTATTGAAGGATTGGTTAAAAATTTGTGATTCTGATGTGGAGCAGAAAAAAATATTTGAGATACTAAACTTGAATTGGTTTCAGAAGTTGAAGGTGGAAAATTGGAACAAAAAAATATAAAAAAGAAGTAGGGTTAGATAGAATACATACAGAATTTGAGGAGCTGGTAAGGAAGATTAGAAAAGGGGAAAGTAGTATTAAAGGTCTTGTAAGTAAGCTTTATAACATACTGAATAGAGGTACAGATCCACAGGAGGATTTGAAACGGAAGTGGGAACAAAATTTGAATATAACAATTGGGGAGATTGAGTGGAAAAACAAATGGAAAAAGAGGATTATGAGAATAATGTCTGTTAGAATTAAAGAACATAATTTCAAAATGTTGAGGCAATGGTACTTGACGCCATTAAGACTTTACCAGATGGATAATAAAAGAGATAAGTTATGTTGGAGATGTAGAGAATCTGATGGAGCATATGAACATATGTGGTGGAGTTGTAAAAAAATAAGGGATTTTTGGGGAAGAATAGAAAAAGAGCTTGGTGAAATAATGGGTAAAAGTGTTAAGCTGGTGTCAAGTACTATTCTGTTAACAAATGTGGAAGGTTTGGGCTTAAACAAGGAGGAAAAAGAATTACTGGAAATTGTATTGACAACGGGTAGACAATGTATAGCTAGAAATTGGAAAAATGATATTGATATACAGATTGGAGAGTGGTATAAAGAAATGTGGAGTTTAGCACTGAATGATAAATTGACATGGGAGATTAAAGTGAAAAGAGATAATTTAAAAGAGGATAGATTTTGGAATATATGGAAACCATTTGTGGACCATTCCTGTATGGCAAATGATAGATCAGGACCAGTACCATCTCAAAGAAGTTTCTGGAGATGAACAGAAAATAAACTCTTCGGGCAATGTATATACTCACAGGGTGATTATTATTTATCCAAAGATTAGTAGTAGCACAGAAAGTTCTTATTATTTTGGATCTGGAAATAATGGCTTTTAATATTCGGTGGTTATATAGTAATTAATGAGTTTAGATATTGTTATGTGCTAATATCTAGTAATGTTTGTTAAGATGATACTATGGATTTGTTTGTGTATTGTATTGTTAGTCATTGTCTTCTTTTCTTTTTTTGTATGTCTTAAAAAATTTAATAAAAATTATTAATAGAAAAAAAATAGTGCTGATAAAACAGTTCAAATTAGCAGAAGGCAAGATGTCAGTGATAATTACAGTAGTTATCTTCCACATAATTTAGTAGTTATTTAATTTAATTTAATTTAATTTAATTTAATTTAATTTAATAGTCATATTTATATATGCCGCCCACTCAAGTAGAACCCGACTCAGGGCGGCATTACAACAAGTTCTAAAACACATAAAAACACTTTAAAAGACCCATATCCCACCCACTTTAAAAGACCCATATCCCACCCACCCATCCCGCCCACTATAAAAAAGAAGAGAGAGTTCTTAATTGTTTACATAAGCCAGCAGGTGAGGACCATGTTCCTATTAGGGCCCCATACCTGCCCTGCCAGCCAGGTCTTTAATCCTCTCCTGAAGGGCAGCAAATCTCTTTGAAGTCTTAGATCTGTTGGCAGGAGGTTGTAGAGGGTTGGTGCGGACACGGAGAAGACCCTTCTTCGGGTGCTGGATAGATGTGCTCCCCTAGTTGATGGCACTATTAGAGAGCCCCTCCGGTCCACTCTGGTTGGACGGACAGACACTCTTGGGACAATGCGGTCTCTAAGGTATCCTGGCACACTGCCATATAGGGCAGTTATATATCCCAAGTAATTGTTTCTCAACTCAGAATAAGAAAACAGTAGATGATGTGGAGTCTGTACATTTTGCAAGAAAATGTTTCTGGGTGACTCAGTACAGTATTTTGCTGAATATTCATGGTGCCTTTTTTGGCTTATTCTCTTGTTAGTGAAATTCTTTGTACCTCATAATATTTTGTTTCTTCTGAACCTGTAGCACCCTGCTGTCTTTCCTTATCCCTGTGTTAATCTGTATTTCACCTGAATTAACCCTGCAGTTGCCACTGCAAAGCACCATCGATGCTCAGGATTGTATATTCTGGCTTTGGAGACTTAGAGCATCAAAGACTAGAAATGTTGATGCAAATGCTGGTGAGATGAACAAGGCTGTAATTGTGAATTTATATCTAGAGCAGAGATTTAACTGCAACCCCTGTCCCCATTTAGTTCAGTGCAGCTTCTGTAAGTGAAGTTCTTTCTGGATGCGAACACCTGACAGAGAAACTTCTGCTACTGACTGTGAAGGACTGGGCTATACAGTTAGAAACACATGTACTGTATAACATTTATTGATCTTCAGATGATAGTGGTGGTGGCAACAAGTATACTTGTGGAAATTTCTCTTCTGTATACTGTATTAGTATAATTAGCTGACCAAGCAGTTCTGACCACACCATGGGAAGTTACCACTTGCTAAGTGATCATCTATGTTCAGTCATTGATACTTACCTGTAGTAAGATAACGATTCCAAGTTGGGTGATAGCACATACAGAACTATACACAACATGCCATAAAAGAGAAGATAAAAATTGTGAACTCCTGCAAATGTACATTTACTTCTTCCTTCCAGTTTCTTTCCTTTTGAGTTTCAGCTTTAGAAAAGAGAGGCTGTGAGTGGGAATTATCTCATTTTTTAATATTTGGGAGGCACCCTTGATTTAAAAAGAGAGAGAGCGCTAAAAAATGGATTAATTAAACAAATCTTCACAAGTAAATTTTATTCATGTCAATCTGTTCCAATTATGGGTGAGTGTGTAATGTTAGCAAGTAATGCTTGAAGGATACAGATTCCCAACTCCTGGAGGAGACTTCCATCTCCATAAACGAACTCTGCTAGAGACTGTTAATGTAGTGCAGGAGTTCTCAATCTTTTTAAGCCGTGGGCCGGGTCACGCTCTCTCAGACAGCTTTGGGGGCCAGATGGCCATTTTGCCCTTCCTCCACCACATGGCACTTCCTGGTGTGGTTGGTGGAGGTGGTGGAGAGCCACATGAAATGGTGCCACAGGCTACATCCGGCCCACGGGCTGCTGGTTGAGAATTCCTGATGTAGTGCATGGGGTCTGGTAGGAGCACAGTGAACCACAAGATGTGTTAAAGGAAACTTTCTGTTCCTTTTCTACATGCCTGGAATAATAGCACATTTAGAAGCATATGTAGTGTGTGCTTTGCAGGCAGGCAGTTCTTAAGTTGACACCCTCTAGAAACAAACCTTTGGGACTACAACAGGAAAGTCCATCACCAGAGAAATTTAAAGGCTAAGCGGTGCGCCTCCATTTCAGCTTGAGGAAGTGCTGCATTACTACATCAGTGTTTCTGCCAGAGGAGAGCCCAGCAACCAAAAATCTTATTCTGGCTTTATAGCCTCAGGTGTGTTGACATGCCTGGAGAGATGTGTCAAGACTTACTATCTCCATTGTTGCTTTGCATAGGCAGGCAGTGGGAGGTCTGAAGAGGAGAGGTTTCTGTTTTTGTGTAGAGTCTACAAATGAGGTACTTCTCCCTTTCAGACTCACTGCTGTTGCAATGATGGAGAGAGAGAAGGACTAGGTGTTTCCATGTAACTGTGCTCAGAATGTTGGCTAATGTAACTTCTGAACAAGGCTAAAATTGAATTATTATTGTAACATAATGACCAAAAATCCTATACCGTATTTGTTCACAAAAGGATCATAAATGTTGCTGCAGCCAATTGTAACTAATTGACAAGGCTCTGGACTACTGCTAGACACACAAATGGGCACATGATGAGGCATGTGACTGACATATGCTCTAGTGCAGTGGTGGCGAACCTGTGGCACACATGCCAGAGGTGGCACTCGGAGCTCTCTCCTTGGGCACCCGTGCAGTCACCCCAGCACAGAATTTGCCCCACCTCTCTACCCAGCAGCCCAATGGGAGTGCTTCCTCCCTCCCCCAGCACATAGTTTGCCCCACCCCTCTGCCTAGCAGCCCAATGGGAGCGTTTCCTTCCTTCCCTGTTGCTGTATTGGCACGTTGAAATAAAAAAGTGGGTTTTGGGTTGCAGTTTGGGTACTCGGTCTCTAAAAGGTTCACCATCACTGCTCTAGTGTAGCTGTGACAGTTTATTTCCTCTGTGAACATCCATAGAAATTTGTACAATGGAGGATAACATTATAGCTTTTAGCATAATTTTAAGATATCTTTTGCAGCTCAAATGTAATTAGTTTTTAGTTAATTTAAGGGTTGCAGGATGAGCTGGCCACTGCTACGTGTGCTTTGTATCGCAGGTTATCAGATCCTAACTTGCCGATTTTTTCATTAATTTTTTAAAAAGTAGCTAGGTTTACCTATTTTGAATAAAGAGGATAAAAAAGTAACTTCAGAAAAAGTATAACTGTAGTTATATTTAAGGATCTCTTATCTTTCACCTGGCCTGGGAACTAACTAATAATGTTTCAAAATTAATTCTGTATTACACTATTAGTCATGTTAAGTATGGGAGGACTGTGTGTCATTAATTTAAGCCTCCTGAAATGTCAGGGACCAATCAGATACATATGGTAAACAAATACCTTGTCTGAAACTACCCATATTGTCCATTTGTAAATGCTTGCATTCACAGTTTTCTGGATGGTTTGGGCCACTTGTTTTTAAGGTGCGGTGCGTGCTGCAGAGAGAATGGGAAGGATGTGTTCAGCTAGGTGAATGTAAAGGTCTCCCTTGCTCAAAAGCCAGTCATGTCGGACTCTAGGGGACAGTGCTCATTTCAGTTCACAGTCAAAGACCTAGTACTGTCTGTGTCTGCAGACATTTCCGTGGTCATGTAGCATGCATGACTAAGACGCCGGGGTGCACGGAACGCTGTTACCTTTCCCACAAAAATGGTACCTATTTATCTACTTGTAATTTCTTGCTTTTTGAACTGGGACAGACAACGAGAACTCACTCTGTCGCACAGTACTTGGGTCTGAAACTGTTGACCTGCTGACCTTCCAGTTGTCAAGTTCAGCATCTTAACCACTATGCCACTGTAGGTCCCATGTTTGAAATTTTATAGCTGCTGGACTCCAGATCTTTACTGCTGGACCCAGTTCATTTTTAACTTTGTATACTATCACGTTGCTATTCTTTTGTAGCCATGGTAGTGAGTACGGTATTTTGCTTTCTTTTATGAATCAGAAAAGGAACTGCCAAGTTGTAAAAGCTTTAGAAGCTGGAGTTTGCCCTATCACCGAAACCAAAAGTGTGTGATTACTTGTGGAGGAAACTGATAAGAAGTAATATTTTCTTGGTGTCCAAGTAACAGAGAGTGAGGTAAGGTGAAGCATTGTCTTTAGAGAACATCAATCGGGGAATTCAGATTTTATTTACTTAAAAATTTTTTTGCGTTAATAATCCTTTTCATGTTGATCTGGGGAGTAGAAGTCTGGTAAGCAAGAAAAATGGACTTGATCAGCAAAGAAATTGTAAGAGACATTCAGACTCTTTCATTTTGAGATTGGGTTTATTCAAATGTATGAAAAAACATATTGCACTGAAATGTCTAGGCAGCTTAAAGTCATACATTTTTACCTAAATGGAGCAGTGGAAAATAATCTTGATTACAAACTCATGTTGTATTCTGGTTAAATGTCACCTTGCTACAGTTGTTACTTGGGTGGTAAACATTTGTCTACAAGCTCTAGGGCAGTAGTTCTTAACCTTTTAAAGCCGGGGGCCAGGTCATGCTTTCTCAGACAGCTTTGGGGGCCGGACGGCCATTTTGCCCTTCCTCCACCACATGACACTTCCTGGTGTGGTAGAGGCGATAGGGGGCCACATGAAATGGTGCTGTGGGCTGCATCTGGCCTACAGGCCACAGGTTGAGAATCCCTGCTCTAGGGGGCTTTGCTTATAGGTGGGCTGAATGCTCCCCTTAGTTAAAGCACCATGTGGAAAACTACTTGTCAAAGTGTGTAAGTTTTAACATTCTCCCTATGTGCCGTGAAGATAATTTCCAGTTCTGATCTCAGCTATAGCTCAAAGTGGTACAATGCAGACGCTTCTTTAGTATTTCAGTAGGAATTATATTAGACCCTTGATAAAAGAATCCTTTTCCTCTTTGACTTTTCTTTGTTGTGCCACAGGCATTTCATTTTCTACCACAACAGTGCAATCCAAAAACTAAAATACATTCAATTTTTCTTCACAACCTCTATGAATCACACAAATGAGATTTCCTCTTTCGTTTTGGGATCTTCTTCAGTTGAAAGTAGCCATTCTTTGCCCTAGACCAGTGGTTTCCAACCATTTTTTGACCATGCCCCACCTAAAATCTCTAAAATCCTGATCCCCCCCCCCCCCCCGTGACATATAATTCTTATTCAAAAAGCAAACTCCTATTCTCATAGAGGAAGCCTAAAAGTCCATTAAAGGTATAGGTTTCCCTTGCTCGAAAGCCAGTCGTATCTGACTCAAGGGTTCAGTGCTCATCTCTGTTTCAAAGCCGAAGAGTCAGCGCTGTCTGCTTCTGCAGATATTTCCGTGGTCATGTGGCAGGCATGACTAGACACCGGAGCGCACGGAACGCAGTTACCTTAACTTGGTCTAATTCATTCTTGAATCCCCACCCACCCAGTGGGTCGTGTTCCCCACTTTGGGAACTAAGGTCCTAGACCTTTGGTGGCTAACCTTGGCACTCTAGCTGTTCTTGGACTTCAATTACCAGAAGCCAAAGTCAGCACTCCTGCTGGCCAGGGCTTCTGGGAATTGAAGTTCCAGAACCAGCTGGAGAGCCAAAGTTGGCCATCACTGCCCTAGACCCATCTACGTATTCCACTCCACATGCACATACTGTTTACCTCAGTTTGTTTTTATCCATGAATCAGGGAGAATGCGAAACACATTCTCTTGAAATATCTATTGCACCATATCTGCAGCTTTTACTGTTTCTTTTGTCTCCCAGTATGGAGACAAGAGCAGCAGTAATTAACAATTTCCTTGGGTTTTGTGTGTGTGTTAATTGTGTTTAAAGGTACAGTATTGCCTTCCTCCTGCATTTAATTGCGTATAGCGAGGATCAGGGACTGAAGATGAAAGATGTCTGATTCAGCAAATTCATGACATTTTACTCTTGGAGGTGACAAACTGCAGCAAGAGTATGATCTGCCTGTATTTACCTAAAGAAAGGTTTAAAGAAGATCAAGGACATGGAGATGCCAATTTTATTTTCATTTTCAGAATACTGTAATAACATATTTGCCATTGAGGAACAGTATTCCTCAATAGCCTGTCATGACTGAGCCCCGGGGAATTTTAAGCAATAGAGAGGGTACAACAAACTCCTTTTCAGCCATAAAGCACTTTGGATAGTTTGGGAATTTCTCTCAAATTGATCTACCTTATAGGATTGTTGGAGGGTGAGTGGGAAGATAAATTAAAATCACTGCAATCCACACCACCTTTAGCTGACATAAGTTATCTTATTAGACACAAACTCGGTAGCTAACCATTTCCTGGCATTTCATAGTACACACAATCTGCTGCCTGACACTGAAGTGTCTGCTATTCTTAGCCCTCAATCCAGTACTATTATCAAAGAGCACTGGGAGTAGAGTATTGCGTTCCTGACTGATAAGGGGTATCTTGCTGGGGCAAAGTTTTATTTCTAGCTGTGTCAGCTCCTTTTTTATCTATTGCTCTAATTACTGGGAGAAAATACCAAACCCTCCACATTATTCAATTTGCTGTGGAAAAGCTTTGTGTTGTCTACTTTTCTGTATTGTTTGGTAAGCACCTTTCTTTTTCATCTCTCCTTCCTCCCCTTCCCTGAGAATGAAATAAGGTAAACTGAGATTCTCTGTTAACTTTATGGTGTGAAATTGAATTTGCTAATACATTTAGGGGAGTCTGGCCAGGTCATTCTGCTATGGTAATGGAGTAGATCATACTGCCAGCGACATCAATGCCAATTGTCAGGCGGCGGTTAACTAAGCTGACATCCCTGAGGACTAACAGCTTTGGGTGGCAAAGGGAAGGGTGATGGTCCCCAAGTGGATTAAGCCCCACTTGAATCCATTAATAGTGACCTGGAGCTGCTGAGGACCTTGGGTACCAAAAGGGCTCAGGGCCAGAAAATGACTCATTGAATGGATCAATGGTACTGGTGTAACACTGCAATGCGGAAGGCCACTGCATTATATTGTTTCCAGCCAAAATTCAGAATCAGATACGGCACTTGAATCAGAAGAATACATTTAGGGGCCAGAAAGACATCCTCCTTTGGATAGCATAAAAATAGATAGTAGTTTTTGCTTCTTCACAGTTGAAAACTTTCTATTAGCATGTTTTGATTTTTATGAATACTGTAGTGTTATTTTGGTAAATCTGACCAGGTTATCCTGCTATGGTAATAGAGTAGACCATACTGCCAGCGACTCAACGGCAATTGTCAGGTGGTGGTTAACTACCTGACAACTCTGAGGACTAGTGATCTTGGCGAAGTCCACAGGGAAGGGTGATGGTCCCCAAGTGGATTAAATCTCACTTGAATCCAACTTGATGGAGGGCAGCAGCTTCATCAATACTGGCCCGGGGCCGATGAGGACTTCGTGTGCCAAAAGAGCTCAGGACCAGAAAGTTACTCACAAAACTGGAGCAGTGGTATGGGTGTCACGCTGAGATGTGGAAGGCAGATTAAAGGCCACGACATTATATTCTCAGGACAGTCTTCGTGGCTGGTCACCAGGATGACCACCAATATTTGGAATCGGATACTGCACAAGAAGAAAAAGCGTTATTTTGGGAAAGTGATTCTGAAATGTGGGGTTCCAGATGTTTATAGACTTCACTTCCTAGAAGCCTTGACCATCGATGGTGTTGACTAGAGCTTTGGAGAGCAGTAGTCCAGACTGTGGGAGCCCCAATTTTGAGAACCATCCATTTAGCATTATGGCTAATTGAATCCATGCAATTCCATGATTGCACAGAATCCAGTTTGTTATAATCTTAAAGCTTTATTACTAGTAACCAGTATTCAGAATGCAAAGTCTTTGAGTTCCATGGAGGAGGGCAGTTAGTTAGGAGACACCTGCCCAGGGTTAGCTTGGTCACAGCTCCATGGATCAGCAGAGATTACAACACATCATTTGTGAGCTG
Source organism: Bradypodion ventrale (assembly GCA_035047345.1). Classification (NCBI taxonomy): domain Eukaryota; kingdom Metazoa; phylum Chordata; class Lepidosauria; order Squamata; family Chamaeleonidae; genus Bradypodion; species Bradypodion ventrale. Next base: position 149,014,014 of record JAWDJE010000002.1, read on the forward strand.
GGTTGCCTCCAGACTCCCCTGTACTAAAAGGACAACATCTGTAGTAGAGGACCCTAGCATCTCTTTGTTTTTCAGAAACGGCCGCAGTGCCTGGTGGGAAATGGTAGTGATTTTGTCAAAAGCAGATTCATTCACAAGATAATTTCAGAAAAAGTGTTTGTTACGCAACTGGTTAGAATTCAGTTTACACCCCTGTGGCATTCAGATGAGGCCATGGTAAAAGTCTTCTATGAAACTTCCCTTGGGGCTCCTTTTCAGTATTAAAAAGGTGAAGATTCCCTGCTGTTTTCACAGAGGCTCTTGGCAGCCTACTCTTTCAGTGCAGTGGAATCAAATAACCCTAGTCAAGCTGCCTAGGTGTCTATCCATATGTGATGACATGTGACATATGTGATTGTCTCTCTTTGGGGATCCATTTGATTTAGAACTGATTCAAATCTAGTGCCAAGTGGTTTCATACTGGCTAGTGGTGAATGAACCTTAGATGTCGTCGTCGTCGTCTCCTCCTCCTCCAATTTTGCAATATTAAAAGTAAGTCATAGATTGCTTGTTCGGACAAAATGGCAAACTGTGTTCGTCTCAGATCCGAAGGATTTGCATGTAAAAGAAGGAAGGAGTATGTTAGCCAAGAGACTTTCAGGGTTCATTCCTGGAGTTTGATGAAATGTCTGAACCAGCCCTCGCTAATGTGTTTAATGATTTGGTAGTCTATAAACATGAAATTTCAACAGTGATGTGGCTTTCATTTGGCTATTGGAAACCTGGCATGAGCTAACCTTGTTTTCTTGAAATTTGTTTTACCTTTGTACCTGAAGGTTAAGATGGTGCTTTGAGAGTTGATGTGGGAGGCTTTTGTTACAACTACTCTCTGGGCCCTGGTTCTTCAGCATCACTGCAGATGAGAAAGATAATTGCAGAGTAATGAAAATGTTTTTGTTGTACTCTGGGAATGTTGAGAGCCTGCAGAATCCGGATGACAAACAGGGCGAGAGCATTGCCTTCCTCAGGGAGAGAGGCCTAGCCCAGCCCATGTCTGATTCCTTAGCAACCCTGATAAACAGAGATGATTTCACACAAGTTGTGGTCACTTTTTTGCTTGCGTTCCTCCCCTGGCTTTGCCTTATGATACAGAACAACCTATGAGCATAGTAAAATACTTTTAAAATATGAAATAGACTTGTATCAATATTGCTGTTTCTGTTTCCAGCGAAAGACCAGTACACCAAAATTCTTTAATGCCTTTTGAAAAATCCTTTTGGAGGTTTAAAGAGGATTTGGGTCTAATCCCTGCACTCCTAGAAGAAAATAACTAATATTCTTTGGCTTTCTCTTTTCCAAACAGGCTTTTGTTTCCTATGGAGTTATGTAGATACTTGATGCTAGTTCACACAGGCATTTATACAGCTTGCTATCTCTACTGATGGTGAATTGGCAACTGGACATGTGTACCTGTTCCACTGGAAAACATTATATTTATGAAGCCATGGAAGTTTTATTCTAAGCTGCCCTGAGGACTTTTGTGGATGTGTGACACATAAAATGTACAATGAATGAAGCTCTGCCTGTGATAGTATGCTTGTGATGACCTCTTGACCTTTAGCAACTTCAAACTTAATGTCTAACTTGTAGAAAACAAAAGAAATTTGCAATTAATTAAGTAGATTATGTTTAATTTAATTTAATTTTTCACATTTGTATCGCCGCCCCCTCGCCGAAGCGACTGTGCGGCTCACAAATAAAAGCATAAAAACATAAAAAAATCCACGATAAAATCTTTTAAAAACCATCCCCATTAAAATCCCACCCACCCCATCTGTAAAAAGAGGGAGGATCTTAATTATGTTTTATACGAGCCAGCAGGCGGGCGTCTGTTGGGATTTGATTCATGTAAAGATCTCTTCTCAATCAGTCAGCCTCATTAGCAGCAGTTTATATCCTCAGATCTTTTGAGGTAGAGACAGAAAAACACGACTCCAGTCCTTGGCTGACAAACGATACTGATGCCTTTTCTTTATTCAGGCAGAGAGTCTCAGAAACGAAACTTAGGCAAGCATTGTATACCAGAAACGAAACTTAACAGAGACAAAACTGAGGGCAAACAGCCAATCAGAAGTGTCAGAGCCCAAAAAAGGGAGAGATAAGGAGCGTTGTCTCTCAGTGAGCAAAGAGGCTTTTGTTTACAATATGTGTCAGAAGACAGGCTGACAGAATCCAGATGCATTCCTACATGTCCTCCTTTTTCATTTAAATTTGAGAGAGGGACGGCTAATCATACCCCTGCATGTCATCATACTCCATAACTACTCCTCCATATACATCATCACTGTCCTCCTGGACATCGTACCCCTCCTGACTCCTGGTACTTTGTTCCGGAGGATGATACCTCATTGAGTACAATTGCCGTCGTGCAAAACCCGATGTCTCCCTTCTACGCAATGGACATGTGTTACACATAGAAATAAGATTAGGAATACAAGTAATGCAAAAATACAAAGGTATAAAGCAGATAATAATAATGAACCCATAAAAGAAAACTTGTCTAAGGACAGATAAATCAGGCAACCAAGAAGTCACCCAATCAAAGAGATTAACATCAGTGCGTACATTGTTAGTAATGCTCTCCTGTAAATTCTGAAGTTCTTTCTCAATAGTATTATTCAGATCCTGGAATTTTACCCGACATCCCTGGTTCCCGACCAGTTCACAAAAGCCTCCGGATTTTGCTAACAGGTAATCTATGGCCAGTCTGTCCTGCATTTGGTCTTGATGAAGCTCAGTGATTTCCATTTGAAGATCCCGTATGACCCTCCCTGTGGCATTGATTGATTTCTCCAGCCTACAGGTGAGTCCCAAAATGGACCTTCTATTCTCCTGGGAAATGACACCTGGGTATGATCCCAAGGTGAGTGCTCCAGTGATAGCACTCCCTATAGCTCTCCCCCAGGAGCTACCATCAGACAGCTGAACATCGATTATCACTTCATCGTTGCAACCAGAACCCATCGGGCCGGCAGCAGCTCTCCGGCGCCGTGCATGTGCCTGAGGCGGCATTTGCACTTGTACGGGTAAGGTAAAATAACCCAATGCTGCACATTGATATTGTCCTGGATGGAAATTCGTGGCAACTCCATTAAAAAAGAACCACATGTTAGGATCCTTGATTTGCCATCCATTGCAAATTGAACCACTATCTATAGCAGAATAATCAGGAGTAAACATAGGAAACACATCATATATATCTTCAATAGTAGTGTTAAACAAGGTATAATTAAGCTTATAAGAACTGTTATAACTACCCCATAACCAAAAATTATCATCACAACCCGTATAATTGCCTACATTCTGCAAAACCCTTTTTGCTTGAGTCCAGTACTTCCATTTACTATTCCAGACTCCAGAACTATGACAGCAGAAACAAAGTCCTTTAGTGTATTTCTTGAATGTCATGCTTCGCCAGCGGGTGTTGTTAAATTGTTCTGGAGGATTAGAGAAGAGTGTAGACCTATCAAGATGTTGCAAATGTCCAATAACCAGCTCAGGTGTGTTGAACAATGCCGGAAGAAAAGCCATTTGAGACACTGCCAGTGGATGCTCATAGTATAACGTTGCATTCTTACCATGAACTTCAAACATATAGTTAGCATGACGAATCCAAAAGTTGGGGTTGCCCCCACGAGGCATTGTTCTTACAGCTGGAAGCACAGTAAGAAAGAAAAGAACAAATGTCAGCAAATTTAGTCTACTGGTGAACCACCATCCTGGAGCTGAGTAACCTTCTTCTCTCTCCATGGGCGGATTGCTCCAGCAGGAATCCTTCCACTCAGGATCCCCTTGCTGCCAATAAACGACCAATGGCTTAGGAAGACACTCCCCTAAGAAACAGGAGCATGCCCTTTATTACTAGTACCATGTAACTAAACATGAAACATGAGTGACATATAACACAAATGCAATATCACAAACCCATTTACATGTGTAGAGTACTGAAACCTCTTCCAGGTGCTTCTGGAGGTACCTTGAGAAATGCAGTTTCATAAGACAATACATAACATAAGCAAGGACAGGTCTTTCTCCTGCAAAAGAATAAGCAAAACATTTAAGCATAAACAAGACATGAACATTTCGTTTCTTCCTTACAAGAAGGAGGTCTCTATAGCATTCTAGAAAGCAATTCTTACTACCCAATTACATGAGTAAGGCATTAAACTTCTTCTTCTCCCACTAGATGTAAAGTGAAAGAGGCATTCAATAACTTAAACCAGCATAGCATGGTAAACCAATACAGTACAAATATCATTAGCATTTCACACTCATAGCATGAGCAGGTTGCTTAAAAAAAAGTTTTCAGGTTTTAAAATGCAAACAAGGCCAATTCTTCTTTTAAAGTCCACACAAACTTTTGTTCTTTTTAGTCCAATTAAAATGTCCAAATTAAAAGTCCAAACGTTTATTGAAGATTTCTTCTTCTCAGATTACAATGTAATAAACACTATCTTCTCTCCCCACATTTCTTGGCATGGCAAGTTGAAATTAAGCCATAAATTAAGTCTCACTGACTTCACAAGACAATCCCACACAACCCCCCTTTTCAGCTTTTCAGGCAAACACACATTCCTTCATGCTCCAGCCACACCCATCTGCATTAAGGCAGGCCGATGAGGTGTGAAAGCACAAAGACTTCTCCAGAAGTTGCAAGTAATTTTCACACAGAAGAAAATCACAGGGAAGTCCAAGTTGCTTTCCCTGCAATCCTGATGCTTGAAACGTGGGACAGCTCACTCTGGATCTCTTTGTTTGAGGGTTGGGCAGTTCAAAATCAGCCAAAAACTGTATGTCTTCTTCCTCCTTGTATTTTTGCCACAGCCTGCTGTCCATACAGGCAAGATTAACCCCCCTCTTTCTCTGTATTTCTTTCATCTCCAGCATATGATTCTCAACCTTATGACAACCTGCATCTGTTAGTTTGTACTTGCACCCCTTTTTTGTCTTGGGTTTTGTGAGTTCCTCCTTTGGGCCATCCTTCCATTTCTGCAGGATCTTCCTGCCCAAACGTGAGATATCAAATTTACTACTCAGCTTCTCCTGCTTTTGTGATGAGGGTTGATTCACGGGGGGGCTGAGATCCCCTAAGCTGCTCTTTGAAACACAGTCCTTGCTTCCTGCCACTCTGCATGCATTAACAGCTTCAATCTGTGATGAGGTCCCCACCATTTGTTCCCCATCAGCCGGCACTAGTATTGCAGCAATCTCATTTGCCAGCGGCTCTCTGTTCACTGGATATACATCAACAGGTTCCATATCCAGCACAGCTGTAGTTAACGCAGCAGAGAACAGGTCTTTTGTAGGGCTAAAAGGACTTGATTGTTGCAAGTCAGGACATAATGTCCCATCTCCATTTCCACCTCCACCCCCATCAGGGGGCTGTTGTTTCTCATATGATGGAAGGGCAGTTGCCATGGCCCCCCCTTTATCTGGAGGCAAAAGCTGTGGGAGGGGGCGGCCATCAAGTCTTTGAGACAATAAAATATTTTTTGGAGTAAGTCTCTGAAGGCAGTCCCTAACTTCCTCCCATGTAAATAATATTGATCTAGAAATTCCATTATGCTTCTGCATTTCTCTCCCGATCTGTTTCCACTGTTTTAAGTCCAGACCTTCATATTTAAACCAAGGACAGATTTTTGCTATAGCTTTAGCTAGCTTTTGTATCTCCTGCTCATCAACCTTTCGCCCATTGTCATGCAAAAGATCTGAGATATCTTTACAAAGTTCCTGCATTTGCGAAGACAATATGCACCCCATTTTCCACTCACCCTGTTGTGATTCTCAAGCGCTCGATTGGACCTTTCCTCTGGTCGGACCTGTTGCCTGGTCGTAGGTGAGTGGACCTTGCCCCCGGTCGCCAATTATGAGGTGTTAATTAGATGCTAAATGCTGAAGCAGCTTTCACAGAGAGTTCTCATTGTAGTTCAAAGCCTCACACGGAGCACCACTTGTTGGGATTTGATTCATGTAAAGATCTCTTCTCAATCAGTCAGCCTCATTAGCAGCAGTTTATATCCTCAGATCTTTTGAGGTAGAGACAGAAAAACACGACTCCAGTCTTTGGCTGACAAACGATACTGATGCCTTTTCTTTATTCAGGCAGAGAGTCTCAGAAACGAAACTTAGGCAAGCATTGTATACCAGAAACGAAACTTAACAGAGACAAAACTGAGGGCAAACAGCCAATCAGAAGTGTCAGAGCCCAAAAAAGGGAGAGATAAGGAGCGTTGTCTCTCAGTGAGCAAAGAGGCTTTTGTTTACAATATGTGTCAGAAGACAGGCTGACAGAATCCAGATGCATTCCTACAGGCGTCACACCTCCATCAGTGCCCCACCAGCCAGGTTTTAAGTTCTTTCCTAAAGGGCAGCAATTCCTAAAGGGCAGCAATGTTGTCTGCATTTCTGCATGACCTTCTTGCGCCTGATGCATGCTTAAGCAAACTTTGGGGGGGAATTCATTTTGGGGTGGTGGCGGCAATGGAGACAACCATTATTCCCAGTGACCCCAGCCAGCATGTTCACTAATCATGGCAGGTGGGACATTTTTGTAGTTATAGTCCAGAAAGGTAATATTCCTGAGCTCTTCCCACATACTTCTTCACTAAAAATGTTCTGGATTTGTGCCTCTGTGGCCACATAAGTAAAGTGCATGTGGCCTCTGATTCACTTTAAGTTATTTTGTCAGTAGAAGAACAAAATTGAAACCAGTATATAGTTTCCAGCATATAATTTGAACAGCAAAACATCTATAATAATGAGCATCATCGGCTTCCTGAATATCAATTGCAGTGATTCTCAGGGCTGTAGATACGTAAAACGTAACTAGCCTTTTAGTTTTATTTACTTTGGATTTTCTTACTAAACTGCTTTTTAATTAGACCAGGGGTTCCTAAACATTTCACACCGCAGGCTGGTCATGTGGTTGAGTGGGCCAGTCACATGGTTCATCCCACTGCAAATGCTGCCATAAAACATACAAGGCTGTCGTAAATGCGTGTGCAACAACCATGAGTGCATTTAGGGCAGTGTTTACGCATGCTTGGGTGCGTTTTATGGCTGTCATAAACATGTCTGCTTTGGGTAGTAGTGAGGGTGTTGCGGGCCACATGAAATGGTGCCACAGGCCAGGTCATAGTTTGGCCATCCCTGAATTAGACTGTCAACAGATCACAACACAGTCCTGCTTGCGTCTGTTACAAATGGATGTAACTTCCACTGAGTTCAGTGGGACTTATTCTTAGATAAGTGGGTACTGAGATTATAGTCTTTATTAGAAGGCATGTACATTGACCATTTGCCCAACAATGTGTATTGAAACAGGCACGGATGAACTTGAATTAAAACCCAGTGACTACTTAATGTAATGCTCAATGTGGAATGAGCTTTGAATGGGGAACATCTTTGTTTAGCTGGAAGGGATGATTTATATTTGCCCAGTTAGCTGAGCACCACTTTTTTCAGCTTTCTGCTGTGTGTAATCACCTGATCTGAAGGGAAAGGAGTACTTACAGAGGTATCATTTCCCCTCATTTGAGCACCTGCTATTGGCAAACAAGTTTGTTTTTAAAAAAGAAAAGGCTTTTAAGGAAGCTCTGGAACAAGAGTATTGCTAGATCACTTATGAAAACTAAATTAACAAGTAGAGATTGCCAGTTAACAGTTAGCACCTTGTCCAAAGCAACTTCTGCTGTTGGAGCTCTGTGCAAATGCAGCTCTCCGTCTCTGACCCTGATTTTGAAAAATAAAATAAAAAATATACATCGTATAATGTTATTTTAGCATTATCCAATGCATCGTGTTTGGCCCTCCAGGAAGGGAACCAGCCAAGCGCCTGGCTGCTTCCCTTTCCAGAGGGCCGGCGGGTGAAAGGCAGCTGGCATACGGGTGCTCCCTTTGGCGGCTGCCTTCTGGAGAAGGTAAGGCGGGCAGCCCGCCTTGCCTTCTCTGGAAGGCAGTCATCGAACGGAGCGCCCATATGCTGGCTGCATTTCACCCTCCGGCCTTCTGGGCAGGGAAGCGGCCAGGCGCTTGGCCAGTCACCTTCCTAGAGGGCCAAATATGATGCATTGGATAACGCTAAAATGTCCTTATATGGTGCAATTTCCCCCCAAAAAATTGCATCGTTATCCGATTTTAGCGTTATCCAATGCATTCGTTATCCGAGGTATTACTGTACTTTCCCTCTAGGAATGAAGAAGCGTTGTTGACCTTAAGGAAGAGATAGTTGCTATACTGTGCAGAACTAGGACAATGGTTTTTGTGTGTTGTACTCATAGTTGAAAGCATGAATAAAGCCCTTTGTAAAAAATCCATGTGTTTGACAGTTAGAGATGAGCTGTAAGCTTTGCTTATCATGACCTGTTTTGTGTCATTCTTTGGAGCTTCTTCTGATTGTCTGTCCCAATGTACCTGGAGGTTTTTCCATTAAGTTTAGTAGCAGAGCACACTTTTTAAAAAGAACTAACAAGGGTGCGTGGGTGGGGTTTTGGGGGTGGTGGTCTGTCCTACCTCCCGGGGTTGAGTTGGAGTGTGACCTCAATCCACGCACCCTCTCCCACACACACATCCATTCTCTCTCTCTCCCTCTCCGTCTCTCTCTCTCTCACACACACGCTCTCTCTTTATTCCTCTTTGGCGCATGTGCACACACACACAATCACACACACAGAGCAGTGGCGTACTCTGACTCTGCTCTCTCCCCCACTCTCTCGCACACTCTCAGATACTCTCTCTGTCTCTTCCCTTGTATCTCTGTCTCTCTCTCACACACACACCATCCCTGGCCTGCGTCTTGAGACAACGGGCTGCTTCCGGAAGTGCCGTCCATTGCCTGGAGACACAGGCCACGCTGGCAGGAGATGTGGGGTAGCTCCGGGCTGGTCTTTACGGAGCCCACCCCGTGTGCTGGCTAGTCGACCCCCCTGCACCACTGCCCCCCGACATTGCTTGCTTCACCTGTGGGGCGTCCTCCGTGCAGCCCAGCCTGGGGCTTCTGCGCGACTGCTGGCAGCGTGGCCTGTGTCTCCAGGCAACGGCCAGCGCTTCCGGAGGCATGGCCATTGCCTGGAGATGCAGGCCATGCTGCCAGGAGAGGTGCAGAAGCCCCGGGCTGTGCTGCATGGAGCCTGGCTAGCTGCCCCCCCCTGAGAAACTGCCCCCCCGATGGCTGCCTTACCTGTGGGGCGTCCTCTGTGGAGCCCAGTCAAGTGCTTCTGCCTCACCTCGCCTCGCACCTGTGAGGGCATCTGTGTCGCGGATCGGGTGCTGGCGCTTTCTCAGGCTAGGCACTGAAACCCCAGTTCATGCGCGGTTCCCAGCGTCAGGCATGGGCTGAATGGAACACTTCGGTTGGCCCATGGCTTCTGGAGAAGCCAAGGTGGAAGGCCCGCCTGCCTTCTCCAGAAAGCAACCGGTGTACGGGCACCCCATTTGGCCCATGCCTGCTGGAGAAGGGCATTGGCTTCTCTGGCAGGCATGGACCGAACGGAGCACTCCGGTTGGCCCATGCCTTCCGGAGAAGGGCCACCCGCCATCCTCTAGCAAAAATGGCGGCCAACCAGTGGAGCCTCCCAACCGGGGAGGCGGTAATACGCATGCACCAGAATCCACGCAAGCGCAAAAGCCTACCCAGAGTTCCAAGTGCCGCTGCCAAGAAACTCCGGGCAGGCTTCGGCGCCTGTGTGGATTCTGGCGCATGCTTATTACTACCTCCCAGCCATTTCATGCTGCCGGTGGGGGGCCCTTTGCGGCCAGTTTGCAGGGTGAAAGACCCCAAAATGTTGTGCCGGTCCCCCGCGCTGGCCATCCCAGAAGTGTGAGGTAGGTGGGGGTGCCATTTCCAGGGCTCGGGGTGCAGGCATCGCGCTGTGTATTGGTAACATACAGCGTGACACCTCGATTTTAGTTATATAGATTGCAATTGGTTAGGACAGTTTGGTCCTAATTGGCAGGTTTACTGGAGGGGAGCAATTATGAAAGACAGGTTGGCTTTCATTCTACCCATCTGGTACACCTAAAGATTTGGGGTCTTGTACAGCTATCTTCTACACACAAAGGACATACTGTATCACTAAATCAGGAAATCAGATTATGAGTCATCAGGCCAGGGTGGGTTTGATTAAATCAGACAGATTTAAAAAAATCATGGTTTAAACCACAATTTAAATAGTTGGTCAGTAAAACTAGATTTACTGTAAATCATGGCTCAAAAGATTTCATTTTCATTTTACTGTTTGCTTCTCCCTCCTCTGTTCCACCACCAACAGTCTTCTTTTATTCATTGATTTTTTTTAAAAAAATAAAAAGGTAAGGGATCGATCTGTGTACATAGATTTACAAAGGAACAATGGGGCTAAGGTTTTTCTTTCAACACAATGTTTATTTTGTAATACTTTTGCTGTGAAGAAGCAGCATATTATCTCTGCAGACACAAATTAAGTTTCAAGAACTGCAAAACCAATCACCTGTGAAAATTTAGATAGAAAAATTGCCCAATAATTTACAGAAGCCTCTGGAAGGGCCTGATATGGACAAAGTAGATAAGGAAAAACTGTTTTCCCTATCGCACAACACTAGAACTAGGGGACACTCCATGAAACTTTTGGGTACTAGTTCTCAAACAAATAAGAGAAAGTACTTTTTCACCCAGAGGATTACTGGTCTATGGAACTCCCTGCCAGAAGAAGTGGTGACAGCTGTCAGTCTTGACAGCTTTAAGAAAGGATTAGACAAGTTCATGGAGGACAAGGGTATCAATGGCTATAATTATGGATACTTAAGGACAACCTCGGGGTTGGAGAGATAGGCAGGATATCTCTCAATGCCATTTCCAGGGAATCTCAAGCAGGTGAAGGCATCTCCTTGGGAATACCCTGAAGGAAATGGTGAGCCACTGTGTGAGACAGAATGCTGGACTGGATGGGCTGTGGCCTGTTCCAGCAAGACTGTTCTTATGTTCTTATGTTCTTATATTGTGAGTTGGTTAATGAAATTCATTTACTAAAAAATATAAACATTGCATGAATATGCAGCCTCATGCTACATAAAACTACTAGTAATCCTTATTTCATGATGAATAATCTTTGCACTGTAATGTAGTTTAACTAGAAAACTGTACTTAGATAGCTTTCCCCTCAAAAACAATGTAAATAAATGATCAAATTGAAAATTTAAAAATCCATTTTTAAAACATATTTATTTTAAAATCTTTGCTTTTATCCACTCTGCATCAGGTCAGAAACAGCCCATCAGTCCTGAAATACCTTTTGTTCTTCCACCTGCTTTTGCTTGTAAAAGTGGTGGTGAGTTCAAGCACATAGTGGTACAAGACATTCCTAATAAACTGTCAGTTGGCTAACAGGTCTGTTTTAAAGTAAGTAGGTCTACATGCTGATGCTACAAAACATACCTACATGCACATACACCCCCAAAAGCCTCACAAGCCTTTTCCTATAGAAGATAGTAAAGGTAAAGGCCCTTGCTCGAAAGCCCTTATAATCTGTGCTGATCATGGCTAGAATCCTTTCAGTTATGCTGTCCAGCATTCCAAAAATATCACTTTCAGCAGCAAATTGTTGAAGGTTTAGTAAGTCAGTATACACATTTCCCATTGCATACCAGTTATCTTACTTGAGGTTTGACTGCAAATGTCTACTCTTGGTAATCTTCTGCTGAAAAAGAAATAGGATATGCAATAATATCCTGGCCAGCATTTTGTAGCTTTCACTATTTATTCATTATTATTGTAAGGTATGAAGGAAATGCTCTTTAAAGGTAGTATTTTTATTTCCTCAAATTGAAGATGTCCAAGAATGGGTGGGTGGACCCTGTTGACGTTTGAGTCTTCCTGAAGATGCAGCAGAGGTCCCTTAATAGGTGAAAGTTTTCTTTCTGTCCTGGCATGAGCTTTCTGCAGTTCATGTTGTGAATCTTAACTGCTAGTATCCTTAATCAGAAGAGGAAACTTTTGTGGCTGAGAACTGAAAATAGATGATATTGCAAATAATTTTGTCGAATCACTTCACTGGATGTTTCAGAATGGTAGGATGTTTGTTTTACAGCTCCATCCCCTACTGGGCAATTTCTTGATTGGTTAATACTAGTAAATGATATTTCTTTCTCTGTAATCCTTTTAGGGCAGGAATTCAAATGAAGGTATTCTTTGGCATGGAGAACATGCTGTGAATTTCTGTCCATGGGACCCACTTATCTCTGCCTGTCACTCTTGCACTTAAGGCTTACAAAATGATTTATTCTTTCTGGGTTTCTAAATGTATTCTTGTGTTTTATGTACTCTTTCCTCCTTTCTTCCGGACATCTTGCTGTAATGGACTATAAATGATACCCTTGAGGATCATTTGCATGCACATATAACCTCTTTATACAATACATCATAAGTGATCTTTTATTTTTATTTTCTGAGTCATAATAGATGAAGGAAGCACAATAAGTCCAAATTTGACATTATTTTTCGAAGAGGTGATAAGGCCATTGCAAGGTGAAAGTGTCCCTGTTGTATAATTAGGCTGAGTCAATTTTTTGGGGGGGAGATACACATCCTTCTCTTTGGCTAGTAACATTTAGGTATTTATCATGTTCTGGATAGATTACACATACAGCAGATTTGCAGGCTGCTAGAAATTACAGCTCTTGCAATATTGACTATGATGAGCATTCAAAAGATCGATCGGTCGGAGAAGGAATGAAATGTTACTGGTAGAGAATTCACTCAGCAGCAGTGAATGTGAAAAATAGCCTTATGGCCCATATCACTTTGACATGAGGTCCGCTAAGCCAGTCAACACAACATCCTTTTAAATATTTTGCCCTTTTGCACAAATATGATGCCCTTCTGGGCATATGCATAGTTTCTGGCTGGAAGGACTCTTAGTGGTAATTGGAGACCCCAGTTATTGCCTCTATTGCAGGTAGAATTCCGTAAGGCTTGATTTCAAGGACGTCATACAGATATGTAGGAATGTCAGTGGCTGTCGCCAAAGAGTGTTCATCTGACAGCCGAGTGCAAGGAGTCATATGGGACCCAGGTGGAAGCTACTCATGGATTCCTTCTTAGTCATTATGGGATTGTTCAGATACAACCCACCTACATCATTTAGAAGGTAATAGATCTAGGTCATGAAAACAGGATGAAGAGACATAATAGCAACAGAACAATGGCATAGGCATATTTGGACAGATACTATACAGTAGATTTGCAGCACCGTGCCAATGCTCTGAAACAGTTTTGCACTTTGGGAATGTTGTTGGGGGAGGGTATGAAGTTCAACAGACACATCTCTATTTCCCCCTTTTAACATTGTTTAATAATCTCTCTCATTTCTGAACACTAGGTTCTGTCTTTCCAAAGTTCCCAGAGAAAAATCTGCAACTTATCTGCTTTTAAAAGAACTTACAATTTTTCTTCTTTTCTCTGGGATGGTAGGAAAGTTATTCTTTCTTGGATGAGTTTCTTCCAGGGGACAGGGCCAAAAATGTAACCAAAGGGGCTCTCATGCAATGTGAAAAGCAGGAGAAGAAAGAGGTGGTGTACTTGACTTTTAGTTTTTACTAGCTGATTACCCGGCTTCGCCTGGGGATGTATTTGGTTCCTCCGCTCCGCTCGGGGGTTCCCTGTCCGGTGTGTTGTCCTCTCTTGCTCCCAACTCCCACTACCCTCTTTCACCGCCTGGCCCCACTGCGTCCTGGCCTGGCCGCCCTTTCTGGCATGTTGTCCTTTTAGGCACCGCAACGGCAAGCCCATCTGCCTGTCCCCCTTCCTGGGCTCCCTATCCTGGGTATGCCACCCGGTATCTGGTCCTCGCTTGGCTGTTGTCCTTTCGGGCTCCACAATGGCAAGCCCACCAGTCTGCCGCCTGCTGGTTCTCCGCACTGGGTGCTCCGCCTCGCCTGCCCCTCCATGCCTGCTGGCCCCCTTTACCTTTCAGGCCTCGTCATGGCTTGTCCCATTGGCTGTCTCCTGCTGTTCATTTAGGCGGGGCCCACAATGGCGATGTTGTGTGGCCTGCTGATCTTGCCAGGTTTCTTCTTGTTTGCAGCTCGTAGACGCCGGTGTCGAAGGAAGCTGTGGCCCAGTGGTTGGCCGTGGCAGCAGCGACACCACCGTTGCCCTCAGCAACCACGGTTCCGTTTTCGCCATCCCGCACGTACACTCTGTCATGCTGCTCCTGTGAACAGCCGTGCCGTGGGTGGCCATTGCCGTAGCTCCTGCGCCGGCACACATGCACATTACAGTTGGTTTTTTTCCTTTTGCCCAAGGCACCATGGTTTTTTTTCCTGCGGCCAAGGCATCATGGGGGGGGGGGGTAGTTCCCACTCCTTTTCTCTGTTTTCGGGGCACAAACCCCGAAACAGGATGCCGGGCCCCCGCAGTGCCAATCCAGCACACACAAGGTAACTGTGTGCCAAGTTACAGCCTGATAGGTACAGGGGTGTAGATTTGTATTCAGCACATACAAGGTGACACCTCTGCTTCATAATCTTGCAGCAGTTTAGATTGGTAAGAACTACACTCCAGTTACTGATTTATCATCACACCGACTGGGTGAGCTTTGGCCATTCTGTGTCTCCTTAACCAGCCTCTCATAATGCCTTGGGTAAGCAGAGGCATATGTAAATTTTTACAGTCAACCCTTCAGATCTCGTTAGGTGTTGGGTTGGCATTTTGGGTGGGGAGTATCTTGTATCTTATCAACAAAGCTACCTGTTCTTTACATCAACAGGACTTGTGCCTTTGACATCCATACCTAGTATGTATGTTCAGTTTACAATTTATAATCTTTGTCGATGCAAAGTGTACATAAGAACAGCCTTGCTGGAACAGGCCACAGCCCATCCCGTCCAGCATTCTGTCTCACACAGTGGCTCACCATTTGCTTCAGGGTATTCTCAAGCAGATGATGTAAAAGCAGCAAGTTGGCCAGAAGAATAAGTATTCCTGTTATTAATCACATTATCTAAAGAACAGATTTTTTAAACCTTCTTTAAATTAATGTCCATGCTTTTCGTTCAACCCAAAGGATCATTTCTGCAAACAATAAATTTTAATTGCTTGGCTCAAGTTGCAGTGAGCCAGCACACTTAGAAGAATAGGTCCACATTTTAAAAAGTAGATTTGAAGGATGACTACCAGTTTACAACCAGGTAATACTTGCATGCAGTCTTATGTCAACCAGTCTAGCCAGGTTATCCTGCTATAGTAATAGAGTAGATCATATTGCCAGCGACTCAACGCTGAGTTTCAGGCAGTGGTTAACTAACCTGAAAACCCTTGGGTGCTGAAGTCAACAGGGAAGGGTGATGGTCCCCAAGTTGATTAAATCCCACATGAATCCACCTTGATGTAGGGCAGCAGCTTCATCAATACTGGCCTGGGGCCAATGAGGACTTTGCGTGCCAAAAGGGCTCAGGACCAGAAAGTGACTCGTGGAACTGCATCAGTGGTACGGGTATCATGCTGCGATGTAGAAGGCAGATGAAAGGCCACTGCATTATATTCTCAGGACAGTCTTCATGGCTGACTGCCATGATGATCGCCAACATTCGGATTCGGATGTGGCAGAAGTAGTCTTATGTCTTTTTTTTAGTACAGTACAGTAATGTTTACTTCCAGTAGCCAAAATAGCATCTTAAATACTTAAATTGTAATTGACATAAACATTTTTGGCATTCAGATAATTTCATCTGAAAGCTACCCACAAAGGTTTATGCCAAATAAAAGCTTGTTAGTTTTCAGGTATCAGAAATCCTTTACTGTTTTTGCTGCAATGGATTAACATGACTGCACTCTAGAATGCAACTAGTTCAGGGGAGGCCAAACTTTTCACACTGTGGGCCGGTCACATGGTTCAGCAGGCCGGTCACGTGGTTCCTCCCAATGGAAGTGGAAGTAAAATGCGCATGCGCAAAACGCTGCCGTAAATGCACCTGCAGCCACCCTAAATGTGTTTACGACAGCTGGGGGTGCATTTATTGCAGCATTTTGTGCATGCGTAGTGGGCGCATTTTACTTCTGCTTCCAGGGGCGGCGAGGACCGGATAATTTGGCATCATGGGCCAGATACAGCCTGTGGGCTGTAGTTTGGCCCCTGCTATAGTTATAGGTAAATTTAGGGTTTCAGTCTTAACTTGAGTCTCATAGAAAGAAACGTTGAAGCCACAAACAGCTGGTGAACATCAATTCAGCTACCAAGAGGCTCAAGAGGAGCAGTTCCCGAACAAGTAAAGTAAATTAATTTCATTGCTTTCAGGGAGTGGACTTAAATACAGGTGCAATTGTATGTTTAGGAAACATAATGTGGGATGAGGCCTGCAATTTAATGTTATGATTAAATTTCTGTAATTAGGAATGCTCTATTCAGTATGCAAATACTGTACTGCACTAATGATGTTAGCACTATTTGCAGTTAGAAGCTCAAAACAGAGTTTATGTTCCTTTCACTGTCTCCCTTGACAAAAGGAGCCTACCACTTCGGTATAGCATTCAGTATAAAGTGCTGTGATGTGAAAAGAGGAAGCAGATGGGAAGTGTCTGGCAATTTGTTGAGTTAGACAGCTTATTAAGGAGTAAAACAATAGAACACTGCAGTACCTGGCTGCCAGTATCAAATGTATGCAGAAGTATGAGATATTAAAGCAGGTGTATTCCAGCCATGGTTCAGGTGCTGAATTCACGGATATTTCAGTTGAATTCCACTGTAGCATATGCAAATTCTTCTAATATTTTGTTGGTCTTTTAGTGGTAGATCAGGATCTGAAAGAGTTTGAGTCTGCGTTTGGTCTCACACGTATTGGTAAAACCTTCATACTGTATATTAGTTTTAAGACAAGAAATACAACAATATCCAAGAGGAGAAAGAAAGACAGAAATGCGAACACGTGCCAACTTGCCATCCATTGCTATGGTGCCTGGAGTTAAAAAGACCCACTACTACCGCTCCCTTCCAGAATAAAGTAGAAGAACACACAGGACATATTCACAGATTTGTTAAAATATTAAATTGATAATTTTTAGAAAAGCCAATGTATAATAAAGTTTGCTCCCCCTTCCTTCCAGAAACTGTTCTGTACTGTACATATTTTATCCTGTGTCTTCTTAGTTGGTGTCTTTACTTATAAGAAGGTGGTTGCGTCATGCGTGTCTGGCATACACGACCACACCCGGTCCAACCATTCCGTACTGAGCTGCCCACACTTACCTTTAGATCCTGCGAGCATCGCCGCAAAGGTCTGCCACACGAAGGCAAACAAAAAAACCTACAAGGCCCAGCGTCCTCCGTGCCATGCCACCCCTCAGCCAATTAGGCTGAGGGACGTGAGCACGGAGGAGGCCGGGAAAGCGCCGTCACGTCCAGGCCCTGGCGACGAAGGCTGGTGCCGGCCCCACTGTGACTTCAGCGGAGTTGTAGAGAGAAGAGGGAGGCCCTCTTCTCTCCATGGCCCCGGTGCCGGCCCTGCTGTGACTTTTCCGGGATTGCGGAGAGAAAAGGGAGTCCCTCTTCTCTCCACGGCCCCGGTGAAAAGCTTCCCTCTGGGACATGGAGCCTGAGAATGGTGCTCCGTTCTTGACCTCCGTCTCCCAGAGGGAAGAAAATACCTTCCACGGAGAATTAATTAGAAGACATTTTTATAATAATTTCTGAGTTCTTATGTTTACACTATCTCTCCATCTCTCCCCCTTATCCCTCCATGCACATACGTGTTCAACAACGCCTTCCACGGAGGGTGAGGGCTGAAGCTTCGGCCCCTGCCCACTGAGGAAAATGAACAGCTTCCCTCTGGGAGACAGAGGCCGAGAACAGAGAACCGTTGTCGGCCTCCACCTCCTGGAGGGAAAACCATCCGGAGCTTTCCCCCCCCCCCTGTGTGTGTCCTCGCTGAGGCTAAGGGGGGAGGTAGGGGAGCCCCTCCTCTCCACGCGCAGTTTCAGCATATGTGTGTGTGTGTATGTGCACGTGTGTGTGTGTGTGTGTGTGTGTGTGTGTGTGTGTGTGTGTGTGTGTGTGTGTGTGTGTGTGTGTGTGTGTGTGTGTGTGTGTGTGTGTGTGTGTGTGCACACCCCAAAACCACCCCTACCACCAACCCCCCAAAAAACAACAACAACAACACATACCTGGCAGTGCTGGGCAAAAAATGCTAGTATAATATAAGATTAATTACTCTTCTTGTACCTTTCTTGCAGTTCATCTGTATGTTGAGTCCCAAAAAAAAAGGGAAAGGAAAATAAAAGAAAGTATTAAAAACAAAAACAAAGGGAAAACCTAGAGCAGTTATTGAGACAGCAGACATAAGAATAACTTTGTAAAAGACTTTTGTTGTTGTTGTTCAGTCGCATAATCGAGTCAGACCCTTTGTGATCCCATGGACCACCACACGCCAGGCTCCTCTGTCATTTGCCATTCTCCGCAGCTTGCCCAGATCTATGCCCATCATGTCAATTTAATTTATTAATTTATTTATTTTTAAATTTTTATACCGCCCACTCAGCCAAAGCCGACTCCGGGCGGTTCACAACAGTGGGTAAAAACAGATAAAAACAAATAAAACAGATAAAAACCAGCAATAAGAACCCACCCCTAAAAAGAGAGGGGTGCAGGAACTGAAGAAACCATGGGGCAGGCATCCTCCCCTATATTAACCACCCAACGGAAGCCACCCCTCCACCTGCACCCCAAACTTGGCCCGCCAGCCAGGTTTTTAGTTCTTTTCTAAAGGGCAACAACTCCATCTGGAGATGCAGTTCCACAGGCAGGAGGTTCCAGAGGGCTGGTGCAGACACGGAGAAGGCTCTCCTCCTTGTGCCAGAGAGGCGAGCCCCTCTGGCTGATGGAACAATTAGAGAGCCCCTCCGGTCCGCTCTGGTTGGACGGACAGACGTCCTCAGGGCGATGCGGTCTCTTAGGTAACCCGGCCCACTACCATATAGGGCTTTAAAGGTCAAAACCAGCACCTTGAATTGCACCCGGAGACAAACTGGCAACCAGTGCAGCTCCCGGAGCAGTGGCAAAGCACGGGCATAACGCCCACACCCCATCACCACCTGGGCTGCCGCATTCTGGACCAGCTGTAGCCTCCGAATGGTTGTCAAGGGCAGCCCCATGTAGAGCGCATTGCAATAATCTAGTCTGGAGGTGACCAGAGCGTGAGTGACCATGAGCAAGGAGTCCCGGTCCAGGAGTGTGCGCAACTGGCGAATCACCCGAAGTTGGGCGAAAGCCCTCCTGGTCACAGCCTCCACCTGTTCTTCTAGCAGTAGCCGCGAATCCAGGAGGACCCCCAAGTTGCGCACCGGGTCTGTCTGGGGCAAAATAGCCCCATCCAGAACCAAAGATGGTAGCTCCCGGGTTAACGCAGGACCCCTTATCCATAGCCACTCAGTCTTGCTGGGATTCAGTTGTAGCCCGTTAGCCCCCATCCAGACCCCAACAGCTTCCAGGCACCTGGAAAGGACTCTGACAGCATCACTGAGTGTCATCCGCGTACTGATGGTACCGCACCCCATGGGAACGAATGATCTCACCCAGCGGCTTCATGTAGATGTTAAATAGGAGAGGAGAGAGCACCGAGCCCTGAGGCACCCCCCATTTGAGGGGCCTAGGACTGGACCTCTCACTCTCCAACCACACCGACTGGGTCCGACCCCTCAGAAATGAGGAAAACCAGGACCACACAGTGCCCTGGATTCCCAATCCTCAGAGCCGTTCCAGAAGGATACCGTGGTCAACGGTATCGAAAGCCGCTGAGAGGTCAAGAAGAGCAAGGACGGACGGATGACCACCATCCCGCTCTCGCCAGAGATCATCCATCAGCCTTTATAAATCTATGGTGAGGCCCCATCTGGAATACTGTGTACAGTTCTGGTCACCATACCTCCAGAAGGATATTATGGAGCTGGAAAAAGTGCAGAGGAGGGCAACCAGAATGATTAGGGGACTGGAACACCTTCCTTACCATCTGAGACTGCAACGGTTGGGCCTCTTCACTCTTGAACGACGACGTCTAAGAGGTGACCTGATTGAAGTTTATAAAATCATGCACGGTGTGGACAAAGTAGATAAGGAAAAACTGTTTTCCCTATCGCATAACACTAGAACTAGGGGACACTCCATGAAACTTTTGGGTACTAGTTCTCAAACAAATAAGAGAAAGTACTTTTTCGCCTAGACGATTACTGGTCTATGGAACTCCCTGCCAGAAGAAGTGGTGACAGCAGTCAGTCTTGACAGCTTTAAGAAAGGATTAGACAAGTTCATGGAGGACAAGAGTATCAATGGCTATAATTATGGATACTTAAGGACAACCTCCGGGTTGGAGAGATAGGTAGGATGTCTCTCAATGCCATTTCCAGGGAATCCTAAGCAGGTGAAGGCATCTGCTTGGGAATACCCTGAAGGAAATGATGAGCCACTGTGTGAGACAGAATGCTGGACTGGATGGGCTGTGGCCTGTTCCAGCAAGGCTGTTCTTATGTTCTTATGTTCTTATCAGCACGACCAATGCAGTCTCAGTACCATATCCAGGTCTGAATCCTGACTGGAAGGGGTCCAGATATTCCACTTCATCCAGTACCCCCTGCAACTGACGTGCCACTGCCTTTTCCAATACTTTCCCCAAAAAGGGGAGTTTGGAAACAGGTCTGTAGTTGGTTATGACTGCTGGGTCGAGGGATGGCTTCTTCAGGAGGGGGCGTACCAAAGCATGTTTCAACGGTGCAGGAAATATCCCCTCCCGAAAAGACGCATTAATTATAGCCCCGACCCAGCCACCTGTCACCGTCTTAGAGGCTTTTACCAGCCAGGCGGGACAGGGATCCAATGGACAATTAGTGGTGCGGACCGCCGCAAGGAGCCTGTCCACTTCATCTGTGGCAACAGGATCAAACCGATCCCAGATAACACAGCAAGACTGTGCAATGTCAATGATTCCATCCATCCACCTCATCTTCTGCCACCATGATAGCTCAGTGGAAACTCCATGTTATTCAGTAATATACCACTGGACACCCCTTTTCAGGTTTTTTTTTAGGTAGTGTCTTACATTACTGTTGAAAGCCAAGCTTCATAATGTGTAAAATGTCATTTTTCACATGACAGTATCATCACATGTTATGTTGCTACTAAATCAGGACTGATTAAATCCTAGGTCCATGTAGCTTCTAAGAAAGATTGGACTTTTGCTGTTGGAACTACATGCAAACACAAATCTTTGTCTTTTTCCCTGCTGACTCTGCAAATTATTTTTTGTCTGGACAATTTTACTAATATAAACCTAATATGAAAAACTGGCTCACAGCAGATACAAGCATATGTTCTCCATTGTGTTATCTTACCCTAAACATTCACTAATGAGTGTCAGTGCTGAATCATGGGAAGCAGCCTGAGACAAGGAATCAAAAGCTACAGAACAAAGGTACAGAAAAGTAGAGCTCTGGAAGAATATGTTGCTTAGGCTCACTTGAACAAGTTCCAGGAACTTGCCTCTCTGGGTGTTCTTGGACTTGAATTACCCGAAGCCCAAATCAGCACACCTGCTGATCAGGGCTTCTGGGAATTGAAGTCCAAGAAAATCTGGAGAGCCAAGTTTGAGGAACTCTAAACTAGATGTACAGTAAAAGCTCCATAGTTGACCACCTCCTTAGATTGACCACCTCCCTAAGTTGACCTAATTTTCATAGACCAGACATACACCATATCTACACAGTAGAAAGTCAACCTCTCTATACAGTATTGACCACCTCTGTAAGTTGTATCTTGACCACCTGGATCTTGACACATGGTATTAATTTACTCTCTATAACTTGACCAGTTGAGTCCAAGGGCAAGCAAAGTGAAATGCAGAATTGGTAGCAATAAATTTGTTTCAAGAAGAATATCAAAGAATAGATATTTTTGATTTTGATTTGGCAGTTTAACAATGATAATTGTGGATACATTTTGTAATACAAATTGCACAAAGACTTACATTTTTCCACTTCATTTTCCCCCCAGGATTGATTAAAAAAATAACCAATGGTAAATTGAAACAAATACACAGTGCAGACCCATGTGAACCGTGCGATTAACAGCATGCAATTAGCAATGGGTTGAACACCAGTGTTTCCCAGCTTTTGGTTTTGGACTTCAATTCCCAGAAACCTGTCAATTCCCCAAAACACTGATCACCCACTGTATTGACTTAGGCTTCTGGGAATTGAAGTTCCCCGTGGGGCGTGTGCCCCATGTTGGGAACCACTAATCTAACCACTGTGAAAAAAAGAAAAAAAATGGTATAGCCAGTGTTGAGAATGCTTTCTCCAGTTACCTTCATAATAAAAAGAAAAAGAAACAGATAAAAATTGACTCTTTCCCCCCAGAAAGAATGATCATGAGAAAACAATACATATGTAGCTGTATTGATTTTGTATGAAACAGTACTGTATGAATGATTTTCCTGTGTTTTCACTATGTGTGTTTCTGTATGACATTCTTTAATAACAAAATTAAGCACGTGTACATATCAGTATGTTCCATATGTTGCCCACTTTCTTTCAGTCCCTTAGGTGGTCATCTTTCAGAGGTTTATTGTAATTTTAAATTATTGCTGTCCAGGATGAACCATTGGCTAGCCTGTGTGGGCAGAATCTTGCAATGAGAATCTGCCATCTCCAGTTCACTGATCCGCCACAGTGGGAATTGATACATCCATCTGTGGGTGCCTGAATGGAGGACCTTGGCTTATAACAGCAAGTAGCATTTAAATATTTGTATTTGAGTCCCTCCTGAAGATTCTATAAAGTAGGGGTTCCCAACTTTTTTATTTTGTGGAACTAACCGTGCTCCCCAGACAGCTGAGCAGGCTGGATCACACCCCTGGAAGCAGATGCATTTATAGGTGTTGTAAATACACCCTCTTCTGCATTTACGACAGCCGTGGATGCATTTATGCATGTGTGGGTGCTTTTTACGGTTGACGTAAACATGTCCGCTTCCACTTCTGGGTGTGACGAAGGCGGCGTGGGTTGCATGAAATGGTGCTGTAGGTCGCATCTGGCCCATGGGCCGTAGATTGGGAACCCCTGCTATAAGGGAATACAAATGCAGGTCCCCCCCCCCCCCCCCAGCAGAGTGTGTATCTAAATTAATTCCAATGCTGCACAATGACCTATTGAACCAAACATTCCATGAGTGTTTCTACATTTGATTTCTTTGTATTAGAGCCTGAAGCTAATAGCACTCCATTTGGAAGTACAGTTGTACTTTCAACAATGGCATTGCAGGAACATATTCAACAAACGTAGTCTTTCCAACAGAGGCAGAAATTTAAGGACTGCTGTTTCATTTCTGACTATTGAAAACATGAGCTGGGCTAGAATGGAGTGTAAACTAGTTACAATCTTTAAGATTGGGCGATGCAAATTATTTATTAAGAAGCTTGAATGAGCAAGACAGATCCACACAAAACAACCTTTTGTGTGCATATTAATATGTTGAAATCTACCCTCATCTAAACTTAATTGAATTGGCTGCATATATCATATTGGATGTCAATTAAAGGCTACAACTCTCTTCATGGTAAATTGCAACAAACATGTAACATTGTTAAATATAAATTGCATCTAATACAGTATATTTTTCCATGTCAGTTTTTCAATGCGATTACTTAGTCATTATTCTTTTACGATTCCTTGAGTTGCAGCAGTTACTGTGTATGATGCCCAAATCTGTTACAGCCAATACAAATTTTAAAAAATGGATTCTAATTTAATTCAGATGCTACTCAGAAAACAACAACCTTACAAATAATTATAGTGGACTGCAGTGGCTCAAGTGGCTAAGATGCTGACTGGAAGGCAGCAGGTCAGCAGTTTGATTCCCGAGTACTGCAGGACGGAATGAGCTCCTGTCGTTGTCCCAGCTCCTAGCAGTTCAAAAGCAAGAAATTACAAGTAGATAAACAGGGACCACTTTGTTGGGGAGGTAAGCAGCGTTTCGTGTGCTCCGGTGTCTAGTCATGCTTGCTGCATGACCACAGAAACGTCTGCGGAAGCAGACAGCACTGGCTTTTCGGCTTTGAAATAGGGATGAGCACTGAGCCCTAGAGTCGGATATGACTGGCTTTGGAGCGAGGGTTACCTTTACTTCTTATTGTATTATGCAAAATGGTTTTTACTATCCATACCTGTCAAGCGCAGCTCCGGAGATTACGGGATCTACGCAGAACGTTTCTGCGCAGGTCCATTCTACGCATGTGTAGAAGGCTTTTACGCATGCGTAGAATGGACCTGCGCAGAAACATTCTGCGCAGCTCACTTCTACGCATGCATAGAAGGCTTTTACACATGCATAGAAGGCTTTTACGCATGCGTAGAACAGACCTGCGCAGAACTGTTCTGCGCAGATCACTTCTACGCATGCATAGAAGGCTTCTACGCATCCCCTTCTGCACAGAAGCCTTCTACGCTGGCGTAGAAGGTTCTACGCATGCGTAGAAAGGACCTGCGCAGAAGGGATGCACAGTAACTCCTCCCCCCCTGCTGCCAAATTTCAGGGTACCGGCAGCTCCGGGCAGGAAATGGCGAAAATCGGCGCGAAAATACAGGAAATCCCGGCCAATCCGGGATACTTGACAGGTATGTTATTATCTAAACTTTTTAGATCCCAACATTTCATAGTAAGTAGAGACTTGAGGGACTTCTAGATGTATCACATACTTCTACCAGGTATTGGAGATGAATTACTATGGCAAGAAGCATTGGAAGGGGCACTTTGGATTTGGCAAGAATGGAATGTAGAGATGTTGGAGTTCTAGGGATTAAAATTATAGCTCTGCTGCTATTAATTCATTAGTACAAGCTGTGTTTTCAGATACAGTACAACCCCGCATAACGAAAAAGCTCTGTTCCATGAAGCTCTTCGCTATGCAGGATTTTTTGTTATGTGGATCAAATGGGCGACACCCCGCATGACAAAAAGAAAATGTTTGTTATACAGGGTTTTCGTTAAGTGGGGTATACCTGAATTTTCTTCTCATTATATGGGGTATCATGATTGCTCCGTGAACGTTTTGTTGTGCGAAATTTTCATTATACGAAGCATTCATTATGCGGTGTTCCACTGTACTTCCATACTTACAACTGCCAGTAGGTAACTCTGTCTATGTAATGAATTTGCATTCTGTGCTATAGAATATTAGTGCTCTTTTGCACAAAGGAGAGATGACCCATCCACATCCCAGACTCACATGTTGGGACTTCCTGCTGCTTGAGGATTTGTTGTTGTTCAATCGCATAGTCGAGTCCAACCCTTTGTGACCCCATGCCAGGCACCCCTATCCTCCACCATCCTCCTCAGCCTGCCCAGCTTTGTGCTCATTGCATCAACAATGTCATCTATCCATCTCATTTTCTGCAGCCCCCTTCTTCTTTTGCCCTTGTCCTTTCCCAGCGTGAGGATTAAGTATGTAACTGTAATATACAGTACAGTACTATAATATTGTGGAGTTTGTTTTTGTAAACATTGATTGTGACCAGCAGAGGGCCTTTGTCAAGTGAGGCAATCAGTCATACTAAGTTATTTCATTACATTTCCTCCAGAATAGTGGTGGTAAAGCAGCAATCTTTGCTGTAAAGAGCATATCCTGCCTGTTTCCCCCCCTTTTCACTTACTCACTCTCTCACTCTCTCTCACACACACAAGAGAGAGAGGGAGGGAGGGAGGGAGGGATGAATGTTGCTTTCTGAGACAAAGAGTTATTTAGTAAGTACTATTTTCGGATGCATGCTTACCAGAACTTATTTTTCAAGCAGATGCCTTAAAACTTTGCATGCTCACAATCACAAATTGTACATAAGTAAAGGTCTCCCTTGCTCGAAAGCCAGTTGTGTCTCCGTTTACAACCAAAGAGCTTGATGCTGATGCCTTAAAAATTTGCATGCTCACTATCACAACTGTTACATACTTAATACTAAATGCAAGAGTTTAAATCAGAATCCTATCAACATGCATTCTGTTTTGCATCTAGATTTCAGATGCAAAGAAGTTGATTCTGGGAAATTGGCACTATGTCGGTATCAACCAGTCTCTAGCTGCTCTATCCAGATACAAGACCAACAAGGAAGGAAAAATATTTTCTTGAAGAAGGGGGGAAATAATCCAGAAAGTAGTGAACTGAAAACAACCATTTAAAGGTTGTCATAATACTAGTAAAGGTAGAGAAGCCCAATCCAGCCTAGTAGGTTGCCAGATCTCAGAACAATAGCTGAGATCTCTAAATAAATAAATAAATAAATTCCTGTTTTTCTAGGTCCCCAGTTAGGAGGACAAATCATATGGTCAGCTTTAGAGAGCAAACATGTGATTATTGTCTGTGAGATGGCTTTAATGCTTGGACACCCATCTCTACCCATTCCCAGTTGGCACTGGGGTTCACTGATTGAGCATGAAGACATTTGTGTGTATGTTGCTGCAATGGCTTCAAGTGGGTGCAACCTATCAGTTCTGTCTCTAGTCCCCTCCTTCCTGGTTCTTTAAGCATGCTGATTTTAAGTTCATTGCACTATGTAAAACCAGGCATAGAGTGGGCCACTAGCTGCAGAACTCATGAGCTTTCTTTTTGCACAAAGCCTGGGGGAAAAGCTCTTTCTGTGCCTAGCCCATTTCTGTGACATTGTAAGGGCACATCCCTATGATAGTGCTCTTAGTGCTATGGGGCAGTACAGTATATAAGTGTAATTGCTATAGCTATATCATAAGGGTCTATCCCCAGGTCTCACGTTTTGACTCTGAAATCATGGGGGAAATGATGATGATGGATATCTGTCTAGTGGCATCCCAACTGTTTGCTTTAAATATAGTATTGCTGCATTTTATCGAACACGTTTGTGCATGGAAGGATAAGGGGGAGAGATGGTGTAAACATCAGACCTCAGAAATTATTATAAAAATTGCTTCTAATTATTTCTGCTTTCCAGCAATCAAAGAATCATAGAATAACTGAGTTGGAAGAGGCCTTTTAGGCCATTGAGTCTGTTGTGTATGGAAATACTATGCCTGAGGAGAGACCAGCAACCGGGAGAGTCCGTGGCTGAATACGCGGCAGCCCTGTGACTGGCGGCAGGCCCGTGCGACTGGGAAACTTTGGAGATAACCCTCAGAGACTGGCTACTCTGTGGTCTACGGGATGAGGAGACCCAGCGAAAGCTAATGACCCGGGGCCACAACCTGACGCTTCAAGACGTGATGAAGGAAGCTCAGGCGGCCAAGGCAGCGAGGAGCGGGGTCAAGATGTTTAAGGCACAACCCCCAGCTCTCGAAGGGCCAGCGGCCATGGTGAAGGCGGCCTGGCATACACTGCGGCCCCCGAAGAGTCCGCCATCCTCATTGGAGGCCTCCGCAACCGCGGGCTCGGGCTCCAGTGAAGACAACTACGTTCAAAACGTGTGGAAAAAGTCGGCAGAGAGTCACACTCACTCGAAAGGGAGCCGCCGATGCGATGGCTGTGGAGCATCTCACAAGCGGAGAAAATGCCCTTTCCAGAAAGCGGAGTGCCACAACTGCAGGCGGCGAGGCCACATCACCAAGGTGTGCAGGAGACAGCGAACAGAGGACAGAGGCCCAACAGATCGACCTCCGCAGAGAACGGATGGCATCGGCAGGATCCTCGACGACGATGGCGACCCAGCAGTGCACCGCATGTCTCAAAGAGTTTTCGACAACGGCGGCCCGGCCGTGCACCGCGTGTCATTAGAGCATCCACGTTTTTTTGTTGAAGTACTGTTACGAGGGGTCCTGGTTGGGATGGAAATAGACTCAGGGTCGTCATACTCCATACTTTCCAAGAAGGAATTCCTACGCATTCCCCCAAATGCATGACCCAAACTTAAGGCCTTTAAGGCTCGTTCAGGGTTATGGGATCCCGGTGTTGGGGGTGGGAAATTTCATGGTGAAGTTTAAGAGGTTCACATAAAAACTGCCCCTAGTAGTCCTCAAGCAAGGGTCTTGCTGCCTCCTGGGGACTCAGTGGTTCGCCCCCCTGGGAATTCAACTGGCAGGTATAAATGCCATCGAGACTGACCCAATACGAGATGTGTGCAACGCACAGCCAGCGGTTTTCGAAAAGGGACTCGGGAAGTACAGGGCCCCCCCCTGGTTTCTTTTGACCTGGACCCAGAGATGCGACCCATCCGGCTTAAGCCAAGAAGAGTGCCCTTCTTCCTCAAGGACAAGATTGAGGTGGAACTGGACAAGTTGGTGGGACAGGGGATTTTGGTTCCAGTGGACTCTGCGGAGTGGGAAACTCCGATTGTTACAGCATTGAAATCTAACGGGGAGGTTAGGATTTGTGCTGATTATAAGTGTACAATTAACAAGGCCATTCAGCCTAATTCCTACCCGGTGCCGGTGTTTAGCCACTTACTAGCCACTTTACACGGGGGTAAATGTTTCGCTAAGCTAGATTTGGCGCAGGCGTACCAGCAGCTCACTGTAACTCCAGCTGCTGCCGCTGCGCAAACCATAGTCACGCACAAAGGGGCATTCAAGGTAACGTGCCTTCAGATCGGCGTGAATTCGGGCCCCGGGATTTTCCAGTCCCTAGTGGAGCGTCTTCTAAAGGGCCTTCCTGGTGTTCTCCCCTACTTTGATGATGTTTTGATAACTGCGGGGGGTGAATCGGAACTAGCCACAAGGCTGAACAAAGTCCTGGCGGTTTTCGAGAAAGCGGGACTTTAGGTTAAGGAAGGACAAATGTGTGTTTTCTGCGAGGGAGGTTGAGTTCCTAGGATTCAGGATAACCCTCGATGGGGTGAGGCCCTCTGAGTCAAAGGTAGCGGCTGTTCAGAATGCTCCTCGGCCCACCGCGAAACCAGAGCTGCAGTCATTTCTAGGGCTCCTTAATTTTTACCATTCCTTCTTGCCAAGGAAAGCATCCGTCGTGGAGCCACTGCACAGATTACTCAAAAAAGACGTGGTTTGGCGGTGGGGAGATAGCCAGGAAAAGGCGTTCAATGCGCTCAAGCGGCTCCTGTCCTCAGAAGCCATTCTGACCCATTTCAACCCGAGTAAACCCATAGTTCTGGTCTGTGATGCCTCACCAGTGGGGGTGGGGGCCGTGCTGTGCCACGTGTTGGAAAACGGGTGGGAAGCCCCGATCGCGTTCTACTCAAGATCACTTACTAAGGCTGAGTGCAATTACGCGCTAACCGACAGGGAGGCCCTTGCCATAATTGCTGGGGGGAAAAATCCACAATTTCCTGTATGGTCGAAAGTTCACTGTTGTGACCGACCACAAGTCTCTGTTGGGCATTTTTACCATGGACAAGCCCATGCCACAGATTCTGTCCCCTAGAATGCTCCCATGGGCCATTTTCCTCGACGCTTACCAGTACGCACTGGTCCACCGCCCGGGGAAAGAGATCGGCCATGTGGATAAACTTTTCCAATCGCCTCTTCCCCAGCTAGGTGACCCCGAATGTGAGGGAGAGCGGGATCACCAAGTACTGCTGATCGAGTCCCTCGACTCACCCCCTGTAGTACCCGCGGACCTCGCAAAAGCCACTGCGGGGGGCAAAATCCTATCAATAGTTAGTTCTTGGGTACAGAAAGGGTAGCCCATGACTCCCCCCCGCGGAGGAATTTTTCAAAAGGAGGATCGAACTGTCTCTAGAAAGAGGCTGCCTTCTCTGGGGTCATCGGATGGTCATTCCTGAAAAGTTACGTTCAAAAGTGCTCAAGCTACTGCACATCAGCCACCCGGGAATCATACACTATAAAGCACTGGCCAGAAGCTATTTCTGGTGGCCCCAAATTGACGCTGATATCGAGCACATGGTGGGCACTTGCGGCAGTTGCCAGGGTTTCCGGCCCGAGGAATCTCGACTCCCACACAGAGAGTGGGACACGGCCCATGGTCCAGGGTGTACATTGATTTCGCTGGCCCATTCCGGGGTTCCCTTTTCCTGCTCATAGTAGATTCATACTCCAAATGGCTGGAAGTCATTCCAATGTCCAACACCTTGTCAGCCGCAACAATCAAATAGTTGTGCAGGGTATTTAGTTGTTTCGGTTTACCCGATGTGCTTGTCTCCGATAATGCCACCACTTTCACGTCGTCTGAGTTCAAGGCGTTCATCGAACGGAATGCTATTAACCCTGTTTCCCCGAATATAAGACACTGTCTTATATTTTTTTTAAACTCCAAAATTAGCAAAAGGTCTTATTTTCAGGGGATGTCTTATTTTTCCATGAAGAAGAATACTAGTCTCGATCGCGCTTCCCCACCCACAACCAAGGGACGCTTCCCTTGGTTGTGAGTGGGGAAGCGGGATCGAGACTGGCCTCAGCTGTGAGGCGGCCGGTGTGGCCCATAAGAAAGCCTGCTGCATCGGAGTCTCGATCCCACTCTCACCAGGGGAAACTTCCCTTGGTTGTGAGCAGGGAGGCAATCGAGACTCCGACGCGGCAGGCTTTCTTATGGGCCACGACGGCCGCCTTACAGCCGAGACCAGTCTCGATCGCGCTTCCCTACTTGCAACCAAGGGAAGTGTCCCTTGGTTGCGAGTGGGGAAGCCCGATCGAGACTGGTCTCGGCTGTAAGGTGGCCGGCTCTGACGCCTCCTCACAGCTGAGCTGAGGGCAGTCTCGATCGGGCTTCCCCACTCGCAACCAAGGGAAGCGTCCCTTGGTTGCGAGTGGGGAAGCCCGATCGAGACTGGTCTCAGCTGTAAGGCGGCCGGCTCCAACGCCGGCTCACAGCTGAGACCAGTCTCGATCGCGCTTCCCAACTCGCAACCAAGGGAAGTGTCCTTTGGTTGCGAGTGGGGAAGCCCGATCGACACTGGTCTCGGCTTTAAGGTGGCCGGCTCCGACGCCTCCTCACAGCTGAGCTGAGGGCAGTCTCAATCGCGCTTCCCCACTGGCAACCGGGAGGAGGGGGCCGGCGGTGGAAGATGGCATACTGGTATTACAGTACCATACTCTGGCTCCGCTCGTCCTTCTCTTCTGTCCCGGACACCGGAAGCAGGGAGTGCATGCGATCGGATTGCCAGGAGGTAAGGGGGTCTTATTTTCGGGTGGGGCCTTATATTTCAAAGGCAGGGGAAAAAAGGGGGTGTCTTATTATGGGAGGAGGTCCTATAATCGGAGAAACACGGTAGGCACATCACCTCTGCCCCGTTCCACCCTGTCACAAATAGCCAGGTAGAACGCCAGGTGCGGACCACTAAAGACGCACTGCGGTGTATGGGTCCCGGGGACTTGAACCTACAGCTGTGCCAGTTTCTACTCTGCTATAGGGCGACTCGCCTGGTATCCGGGCTCTCGCCTGCTGAGATCCTCATGCAAAGGAAACCTGTGACCCTTTTTGATCGCATGGATCTGACCAGGGTGGAGGACAAGGGGAGAAATATAGGACTAGAGGGCTCCAAAAGTTTTGCAATAGGGGAACTGGTCCATTGCAGAAATTACATGGCCTCCGGGCCAATGTGGGTCCCAGGGTTAGTCATTGATCAAACGGGACCGGTATCATACAGTGTTGAAACCAGCACGGGTTTACTCTGGAGAAGGCATGCTGACCAACTCAGACATCGGGTCACCGACAGACAGGGTGGAAGGAATCAGTCGGATGCATCAACGTTAGGGTCCTCCTCCACCCGTTTATCCCAAGGGGGAGACGCAGAGTGCTCTCCGAGTACAAATGCATATCCTCGGTTCCCACCAAGAGGGGAGGGGGATGATACAAATCCATATCCTTTGGAAGCATCAGGGGCGGAAGAGGATGATGAAGTGGTTGATGAGTTTGATTTTGATTTTTGAAACTGGTGGTGGTGGTGGTTGTGGAGTGGTCCCCCACCCGTCCGAGCGAAAAGCGGGGTTTTTGTTTAGTCCCAGATGCCCCCGGTTTCTCAGGGTTAGAATTTACCCCTACTCATCAACGAGAACCATCGAGGACAGCGAATCCACAGCAGATCGCTAACGAGTTTTATTCTCCCCATGTAGGGCGAGAACCAGTCGGGCGGAGCAGCCCAAGTTTCCCTGAACCCAGCCAAAGACCTGAACGCCCCAAGCGCACATGCGGGAGGCCACAATGGTTGAGGGACTTCGTCTCATCCTAGGGGGGAGGGGTGTTGTGTATGGAAATACTATGCCTGTAAGATGAATGAAATTGCGTCAATGTAAGGAATGTAACCTCATATAACCTGTAATGATTACAATGTATCTCAGCTGCATTAGAACGTGAGCTAGCTACCACAAGGGGCAGCAGCGAGCGTTCAGCTCACATGGTTCAAATTCCCCAACTATCTCAAGCCGCGGGAAACATTCCCGCCACGGTCATACCTGGTGAAGAAGGGCGTGACTCCTGATGACGTCACGCCAGCAGTGGCCAATGGGTTACCGTGTACCCACATTCAAATGTATTGTTACAGTATAAAAGGAGCTATACCTCCGCCATTACCACATGTTCAGATTGCATACTACCCAATAAAGATGTGTTTAGCTTTGTAACTGCTGTCTGCTGCGTATCAATCTGCCAACATCAAAGAGTCCAACCCCTGCTCAATTTAGGAATGAAGTAATGAAGATGTAATATTTACTCTTCTTGTTTTATAGTGTAGAATGGATGGTTTATCCACAGCTTGTAATCTTTTACAAGCAGCGTAGTTACCTGAAATGAGTTAACTTTTCTTTGGGCAACATGGATGTAGTGATATAAGAGTTCAGAAGTAATGTAACAAGTTGTCTGATAAAGAATGGTCGTGTTATTTGTGTGGTGTGCAAGGTGGCATTTTCTAAGTTTTAGGAATATTTTTGAGTAGAGTTTTAATTCTGCCATAGTCTTATCCAGGGGTTCCCAACCTTTTCAAGCCGGGGGCCAGGTCATGTTCTCTCAGTCAGCTTTGACGGCTGGATGGCCATTTTGCCCTGTATGCATAACGGGGAGTGGGGGTGGCGGTGGCCATTTTGTCCCAAAGGGACAAAGCTTCAAAGGGGTGGCCATTTTGTTTCTCAAATGCCCTTGAAGGGGTGGGGGGCATATAAAATGGCACTGTGGTGGGCCAGATCTGGCTTACAGGTCTTAGATTGGGAACCCCTGGTTTTATCAAACCTGCGCTGGTTTTTTTAAATTGAGACAGTCTGAGCGATGCAACTAGGTATGATTTCTAAAACACCGTAACAGGAGTTGGCAACAAACTGCTTTTTAAACGCAAAAATGGGAACAAACAACTTTAAAAAGAAAACTCCCTAAAGCCCTTTAATCCACTTGATGTTTTCTTTTCTTCCATGGTATTTGAAAAGGCACCAGGAGTGGAAAGGCTTGCTGGGTTCTCATTGCTTAGACCAACGTAGCTCTGTCTTGAGAAGTGATCTGTTGAAGCTCTTGACCTTAATGCTCAAGTTTTGACTTGTGCCCTCAAGCAGGTTAATCAAACAACATGGTAGACTAGCGATACCCTAAGGTCACAGGTAAACATGCAAAGAGTATAAAGAGAGCTGATTCACCTGGCTGCCAGGGAGGCAGCCATGGCCACGCCCAAACAGGCAAGGTTTCAGATTCCAAGTTCATTGTTTTATTCGTTCTGCCGTACACACTGGACAGGGAAAGAAGGTGTGTTTAATCATCATGGGCTGCTGAAATTATTCTTTCTTGGCCGCCTTTCTTCTTAATGTAGTTTTCTAACCTCTCAACATTTTGTGAAAGAGGTAGAATATAACCAACCGGAGCGTCTGGTTGCAAATCAATGAAAGGTAAGTGATTCCAAAAGATAACTGGTTTTGTTAGCAAGGTTTGTGAATGAGGGATCGCCGGTGTAAAATATGCTTACAGTTTGCAACATGCATAGTTTAACCCACTTGCCATGCCTAGTGGCTTGAAATGGTAAGCAATCTGATTTGATTTGGCTTTAAGGCCAGGAGGCAAGGTTACAATATATTGTTGATTTGTCAAGGTGGCCAGTGGAGTCCAAAGAGTCCTGGCCTGGCCTTTTGCTTTTAGTAGCAGCCTGTTCTGTGTGTGTTAGATTTTGATATGAACAAAGAAGAAATGCCCAATGTTTTTCCAGTGCTAGAAGCAATAGCTTCACTTGATCGATGTCTGCATATGGTGGTTCCTCCTCCACCTTCTCCAATTGGTTCCTTCCATTTTACCTCCCAGTTCCCTCTTGTGGCTTGTCAAAGTCCTGGCGGCCCATCCTTTTTTGTAGTCCTAATCAGGCAGCAAAAGAGCTAGGCATTTCATTACACTATAAGTGATCTAAGTTTGGCTTGATGGGTTGCAGGTTGTACATGGCTGATGTGACATAAGACAGAAAGACAGGTTCCCGCCTGGAGGAGCTTATAACTTGTGCTTCAGCAGTGCAAGAGACAGAAAAGCTCGAGGTTTGAAGATGAAACAAGAGCAGCAGTCTTGACATAATTTTTGTCTTTGCTATTATGACAAGCAGTTTCCAGTGTGCTGATCTGCTTTGTTGGTGTGCTGTGGGTTTCATATTTTTTTTATTGCCTAGAGTGACTTTCCTCTTTGATGGGCAGGTATATAAATGGAACCAACCAATCTATCTCAAATTTCAGATGCCCATGTAAAATAAATAAACAGCAGGGAATTAACTTTACAAAGGAAAATGAACATGCAAGGGTTGCAGAAGGAACAAGCTCTCAATTGAGATCCCAAAAATATTTTTATAAGCTTAGAGTAGCAATGAACACATGGGGGTGGGGACAAAACATGAGGAGACTACAATAACTGGACTTTGATGTACAGTACTTGTGCTCTTATCTCAATTTTGTGGTTAATAGTTCTGAGGAAAAGCTTGTTGTGAGATTTGTAGCTGTAACTATTAAGGGACAAGATAGATAGACCTATGTATGTCCTTTATGAACTAAGGATTGGATGGAATTGTTCTGTAAACAGAGTATGGGGAGAGGGAGTAACAAATATGTAGCATCAACCAGAGTGGTCAGTATTGGGGTAGCCTGGCCGTCAGCCCAAATGAGGTGGTAGCCTTAGAGCCATGACGGCGAACCTTGTCACTCCAGATGTTCTTGGACCTCAATTCCCAGAAGCCCAAGCCCCCATAAATCCACATGAAGGGGTTTACTGCGATTCATCCGGCCCGCGCCGCCCTCATCGCTCCTGGAAGCAGAAGTAAAACGTGCCCGTATGGAGTGCATCTGGAGTGCCAAGGTTCACAATCACAGCCTTAGAGGGTGGCCTACTAGGGCAGCACTGGATCCACTACTCATTCTTTGCGGTCTGAGCTGGTTGCTGCTGCCACTGGCTTCTTTTTTTTTGTTGTTGCTATACAGCTGAGGAATGTCCCCCAGCTCTACAACATCTACCAGGAGAAGAGGACAGCAGAGGCCCGACAAGGCATGCCCTCCCAGACCCTGTGACATTCACTGAGATGGCAGGAAGAGGGCAGTTGGCAATGGCTTTCTCTGCACTGCTGGACACCTGCTTATACCACCTGCTCTTTGGTCAGCTTTGGGAATACTGCTTCCTGCTCATGGCTGAAGCATTATGGGAAAGGGTGACCTATAAGATCGTTTTTCCTTTCTTCCTGACTCAGGTGATCAGACAGTTTGTGCCAGCAATGGCCAGTGCATACCTGTCAAGTTTTGGATTTGGAAATAAGGGAAATTTCCCAGCAAATACGGGATACTTGACAGCTAATCTTATGCTTTGCTGCCCTCCAATGGTGGCAATAGGGCAATGCAGTCTAATTAATATGGGATAACAGCAGGAAAGAGGGTAAAAAAAAGGGGTTTTCCTGGCCAATACGGGATACTTGACAGCTATGGGCCAGTGACTGGTGGTAGGGTTAACTCCATGTTCTCAACAGCTCCTTTGTGTATTCAATACTTACAAACTACCACAGTTATGTAGTCAGAGGCAAGTACAGGTCCCCCCCCCCATATCTGTGGGTTCAGTATTCATGGTTTTTATTATCCCTGAGTCTAAAAACATTCAATAAAAATCTGAAATATATAATATATATATACATTTCTATGGAGCATTACCACAATAGGCCACAAAAGGCTACCATCTACAATGTAAAATATAGGGTTTGCTGTTATCCATGGTTTCTGGTATCAGTGGCAGGTCTAGGAATGCATTCCCTATTGATATGGGGGCCAGGTATATAGCAATTTTCCAAAGTAGTAGTTTTGGTCCTCTGTATCAGCATGTAACAAAGAGAAAAGATGGGGGGGGGGGGAGGCAAAGTATTGTAGCATTTTAAAGACTTAATAACTTTCAGCTTGAGCTTTCCTAGATCAAAGTTTGAGGAAATAAACTTTGATTCACCAAAGTTCATACTTTAAGTAAAGGTTATTTTATGAACTGCTAAAGTATTTTGTTCCCCCATCCCCCTCACCATTTCCCCTTGTATTTTGCTAGAGGCAAATGTAGAGACTGTACAGAGTTAAATAAGGTCTTTCTCTTTTGCCCCTTCAGGTATTGAGGGAAACAATGACACATAAGTATCATTCCTCTGGTCTCCCCCATTAAGGGTTTCCCCATTTCTTTTCTCTGTCCCTACTTGTACAATTCTGTAAGTGCATAAAAATAACTTGATAGATTGGTTGGAGACAGTGATGCACTGCAGCAGGTTCTGTCAGGTTCTGCAGAACCGGTAGCGGAAATTCCCCCAGGCCATGCCCACTTGGTTGGCCACACCCACCTCCATAGCCCACAATGCAGGATGTTTGGCCACACCCACAGATTTGGCCAGCCCACAGAGTAAGTAGTAAAAATTTTTTGCAGTGCATCACTGGTTGGAGATGATGTTTGACTTCTCACAGACAAGTGGCTTTTAACAAGATTGTCCTCATATGAGTGATAGGTGCTGTCTGCCTGAAGACAGGCAGCCCTGATATGGGCTTCAGATCATAGTTGAGATATTGGGTTGATAAAAGTAAACAATAGGGCTGACTAAGTGGATATAATTTTTTTCTCTGGAATAATGTCTGTGCCTAGAAAGATTACTGCATTAGCTATAATGAGATTTGTGTTGGTTTCATTTTTTAAAAAGTACTCCTACATGTAGAATTGTAGTTGTAGCTTTATAATTAACCAAGCATTCTGCAGCCTACAGTTCCGTGCTGATTTATCTGTAAATCCCACTGAACTCTTTGGGA
This sequence comes from Bradypodion ventrale, assembly GCA_035047345.1. Classification (NCBI taxonomy): domain Eukaryota; kingdom Metazoa; phylum Chordata; class Lepidosauria; order Squamata; family Chamaeleonidae; genus Bradypodion; species Bradypodion ventrale. The sequence goes on from JAWDJE010000002.1 coordinate 149,051,180, forward strand.
ATGATATCTGAGTAAGCCAGCGTAGGATCAAGGATTTACCCTCCCACACTGGAAAGCGACAGGTGAGGGCTTCGTGCAGAACATAGCGTGCACCTTATCTTATATTATTTCACAAATCAAAAGCATATGCAGCTTGAAGAAGTCAAGCACCTTACTGCACAGAGTTTGAGACTGAATTTTAACATCTTTATTTAACCCTTCTTTACACATTAAGGATTAATATGTTACACATTACATTTATGCAGTAATAATAATAATAATTTAACAACCAGTTTTCCTGGTATCCAAGGAGAAGAGATAGCTATCTCTGTTTTGTACGCTGCCCTGAGTCGGGTTCTCTTGATTACTGAGTGCACTCTGTGTATGTTTCTGCCCTTGAAGACTACCTTGTTTGGAAATGTAGGGTGCAGTCAGAAGCTAACACACCAGAAAGGGTCACTATAATGGGAGCGATCTTCTTTAAAGTTGCTTTACCATTTGCCAGGGAATTACTTTGGCTCGGTCTCAAAAAATAGAAGTAAGACTTGAGAGCATTTCCCCATTTTATTGTGCGATTCCCCAGGAAGTACTGGTAGATCACAGAGGACTGCTCCACAAGCAGGCCAAATTGTAATTATTTCCCCATCTGATCATATCCTTTGTTGATAATGGAGGGCAGTTGCTTCACTGTGGGAGGGGGTTTGCTGCTTGAATCTAAGATTGCTTCTGGTTGCCAGTTTGTTCCCAAGCACAATTTCAGGTCTGTCAGTGTGGCCCTCCCTCGCCCCAGGAGGTTTTGTGTGTGAATGGAGGTTTGAACCCATGTCTTTAGATCCCTAGCCTATCATTCTATCCACCACTTCATTCAGAGGATTTTAGTCCCAAGTAAATATATGACAGATTTCAACCTGAGTTCATTGGCCAATACATCTTTCTCAGAAGATAACTGAAGACTTTGACCGGCTAAATGGAGAAAGCAATCAGAGAAGAACCTTCAGCCATGCATAACTGTGTGCGTGTAAATGTGAAAGAGAGGCTGGAAAGTTTAAGTAGTGATCACTGATGTGACAATAAAGAGGTGTAACATTTCTTTTAGAGCCTTTTTTACTGTTGAATTGCTGAACAAACTGGTAGCCTCAAGACTGCATTCTCTTTCTTACGTTACAGATGTCATGGTTCCCTCAATATCGGAGTTCAAAATTCCGCCATGTTTATGGCAAAGCAGCCAGTAAGGAGTATTGCTATGATGGGGTGCCTATTACCCACAGTGTCCATGACAACCAGTTTTGTGCCGTCAACCCACATTTCATTGCTGTCGTGACAGAATGTGCAGGTGGAGGAGCCTTTCTCGTTATACCAGTCACTCAAGTAGGTACCACACAAATCTCTCTCTCTCGTGTGTGTGTTGTGTGTGTGGTTTGTTTTGATATGAGAACAGTGGAGCACAAAGAGATGTTAGACCTTCTAAAGTCAACATTTGCAACTTATCTTCAATAAATGGAATAAATAAAAAATTCAATACAGTTAACGATTGTAGCTGATTCTTACATAACCACATTTTCTGTTTCCCCCTCTCCCCCTATGTAGTCCCTCCTGTATGCACCACAAATGTTCATTTGCCTGTGGCACACACATGAATGCATTAACCACTGAGTAGTCTTTCAGAAATACCATATGTTTGCTCTCGCTCCCCCCCCACAATCATATTAATTGACGCTTCTTGTTTCCACAACCAAATGTGACTCCTCAGTCTCTAAGGCTCTGATTGTCTTGGCCTTCTCAACTTCCCGTTTCGCTCCCTTTTTCCTCTGCCATCCACTTTCTCCCTACTCCTGCCTTGGGCACCTTCCCTTCCCCATTTCTCATTTCTATCCTGTAGTGCTGGAGCTTTTCCTTCTTCTGTTTCTATGCAGAATAGTGGTATAGTGCAGATCTTACAAATGTTTCCAAATAGGATTTATTTGTTTATTTAAATTTATATGCCGCCCAATCAGGAGAACCCGACTCAGGGCAGCGTACAACAGTTAAAAATGTATAAAACCAGATTTTAAAATCCCAAATCGCCCACTCACTTCCCCAACCTACTACCCCCCAACCCAATTAAAAGAATAAAAAGAAATAAAAGGGAATTTGGGGGGGGGGGGGAATACAACAACACAAAGGGAGGGATATTAACTAAGTACTAACTGGGGAAAGCAAAAATGAACATGATAAGGGACAAAGACGGAAAGGAGCTAGCTGATGCAGAAGAGATTAAGAAAAGATGGAAAGAGTACACAGAGGAACTCTACAAAAAGGAACTCAACACTCCTGATAGTCACAATGATGAAGAAGTTGAACCTGAGCCAGACATCCTGGAGAGTGAAGTCAGAAAGGCCCTAAAGAGCACTGCAAACAACAAAGCTAGTGGAGATGATGGTATCCCAGTTGAATTTTTCAAAGCTCTAAAAGATGATGGCATCAAATTACTGCATTCAATATGCCAGCAGATTTGGAAAACAAAACAGTGGCCACAGGACTGGAAAAGATCAGTATATGTTCCAATCCCAAAAAAGGGCAATGCCAAAGAATGTTCAAATTATCGAACAATTGCGCTCATCCCACACGCCAGCAAGGTGATGCTCAAGATAATACAGGATAGACTTCAGCAGCATGTGGAAAGAGAATTACCAGAGGTGCAGGCTGGTTTCAGAAGAGGCAGGGGGACTAGAGACCACATTGCCAACATACGTTGGATCATGGAGAAAACAAAGGAATACCAGAAACAAGTTTATTTTTGCTTTATTGACTACACTAAGGCATTTGATTGTGTGGATCACAACAAGATGTGGCAAGTGATTAAAAAGATGGGAATACCAGAGCACCTCATATGCCTCCTGAGAAATCTGTACATGAACCAAGAAGCAACAGTTAGGACAGAACACGGAATGACAGAGTGGTTTGGAATAGGAAAAGGAGTAAGGCAAGGCTGCATTCTGTCACCCTGCTTATTCAACTTATACACAGAGCACATAATGCGCAATGCAGGGATGGAGGAATCACAATATGGGATCAAAATTGCTGGGAGAAACATCAACAATCTGAGATATGCAGACGACACCACTCTAATGGCAGAAAGTGAGGAAGACCTAAAGAATCTCCTGATCGGTTTGAAGGAAGAGAGTGCAAAAGCTGGCTTGAGACTCAATATCAAGAAAACCAAGATAATGGCAACAGGCCCGATCAGTTCCTGGAAAATAGACGGGGAAGAAGTAGAAGCAGTGACAGATTTTACGCTCTTAGGATCTAAGATCACTGCAGATGGAGATTGCAGCCATGAAATAAAGAGGCGGCTGATTCTAGGGAGACAAGCCATGAGAAACCTGGGGAACATAGTGAAAAGCAGAGACATCACCTTGAAAACAAAAATTAGAATAGTCGAAGCAATGGTATTCCCAGTGGTAATGTACGGATGTGAGAGCTGGACCATTAGGAAAGCTGAACGCAGAAGAATAGATGCCTTTGAAATGTGGTGTTGGAGGAGAGTTTTGAGGGTACCTTGGACAGCGAGGAGAACAAATAGGTCAATCTTAGAAGAAATCAACACTGACTGCTCAGTGGAAGGTCAAATAGTAAAGATGAGGCTAAAGTACTTTGGGCATCAAATGAGAAGGGAGGATTCACTTGAGAAGGCCGTGATGTTGGGAAAGGTGGAGGGCAAAAGAAGAAGGGGGAGGCCAAGGATGAGATGGATAGATGGTATTGTAGACACAATGGGCACAGAGCTGGGAGGACTGAGGGGGATGGTGGAGGACAGAGGCGCCTGGAGAACGATGGTCCATAGGGTCGCAAAGGGTCGGAATCGACTGTGCGACTGAACAACAACAACACAACTGGGGATGAGCCAAAAGGCTGGAGCCGTATTCCCATTAAGGCCCCACACCTGCCCTGCCAGCCAGGTTTTCAGACTTTTCCTGAAGGGCAGCAGTTCCATCTGTAGCCTCAATTCTGTTGGCAGGAGGTTCCAGAGGGCTGGTGCGGACACGGAGAAGGCCCTTCTTCGTGTGCCAGAGAGGCGGGCCCCTCTAGCTGAAGGCACAACTAGGGAGCCCCTCCGGTCCGCTTTGGTTGGACAGGCAGACACTCTCTGGATGATGCGGTCTCTCAGGTATCCTGTCCCACTGCCATATAGGGCTTTAAAGGTCAAAACCAGCACCTTGAATTGTACCCAGAGGCAAACTGGTAGCCAGTGCAGCTCCCAGAGTAGTGAGGAGGCATGGGCATAATGTCCACATCCCATCACCACCCGTGCAGCTGCATTCTGAACCTGGATGCTGCATTCTGAACCCGGATGCTTCGTCTGAGGATGTCGCTGCATATGGGAGGCACCGTTACGCTAAACCACCTCACCTCATAAGATCAATACAAATAAAAATAAACCTTGGTTTTGAAAGACAGAAGTGTGTGGGTACTTGTTGGGAGTGGGGAGGAACCTAGTAGAAAATGCGATAAGAGAGATGTTGTCAGCCCGGGTGGTGATGGGGTGCGGGCATTATGCTCGCACCTCGCCATTGCTTCGGGAGCTCCACTGGTTACCAGTTTGCCTCCGGGTGCAATTCAAGGTGCTGGTTTTGACCTTTAAAGCCCTACATGATAGTGGACCAGGTTACCTAAGAGAACGCATCGTCCCAAGAGTGTCGGCCCGTCCAATCAGAGCGGACTGGAGGGGCTCTCTAATTGTTCCCTCAGCCAGAGGGGCTTGTCTCACTAGCACATGAAGGAGGGCCTTTTCCATGTCCGCACCGGCCTTGTGGAACCTCCTGCCAGTAGAGTTGCGAATACAGATGGAGCTGCTGCTCTTCAGAAAGAGTATAACAACCTGGCTGGCGGGGCAGGTGTGGGGTCCGGATGGAAGCATGGCTCCTGCCTGTTGGCTTTTAAAATAAAGCCTCCCCACTTTTTAATGCGGGTAGTTGTAATATGATTAGTTTTTTTAATGAAGGGGGGTAGGTGGGGGGGTGATTTAGGGGTTTTAATTGTTGTTTATATGTTTTAACCTGTTGTAAGCCGCCCTGAGTCGGGTTCGCCCGAGTGGGCGGCATAGAAATTTGAATGATAAATAAATAAATATTAATAAATAAATAAATAAATAATAAAATAATGGAGAAATTGGCTGAGAGATCAGTACTGTCTGGTCTTTAAATGTTGATCCAGAAGATCCTTGAATTGTAGGTATCTTCTGGATCAGCATTCCTAGAATCTGTTGTACATGATAATAAAATCTGTTGTACATGAGAGAGAAAGAGAGTTAAAGAGCTCTTTTGTCTTTACCTAACTGGACAGGTGAAGTGCGTCATCAGGAGAGAGCTCTGCCAAAGCCTCTCTAGGCCAGCCTGTTGGGGAGCAGCAGGAGGAATTGCCTTATCAGAACTTTGCAAAAATCATGGCTAGTGTGGGAGAAAGCAGCTGAGAGGATCTGTAGGCTGCGAGCCTGTGCAAGGGGGCAAATCGAGCCCAGGAGACACCATCCATTTATTCTTGTAGTAAAGACCAGGATGATAAAAATGAAGAGAAATAACCACAGGTTATAACCACCTACAGACATGCTTCCTTTACAAAAACATATTGCAACTAACCACAAGGCCAGGGGCAAAGCCTGTTTGAATCTTTCTGGCTTGAAAAAGCCCTCCAGCAACAAAGAAAAAACCCTGCTTTGGGAGGAAGAAGGGGCTAGGCCAATTTGAATTAACCTTTGTGTCACACAGTCAGTAAATAATACTTTGAATGCACGCGTTTTTAAGCAGAACAAATCCCACAGTATTTGACCATGTGGTTGCACTCTCAATGGCAGGTATTCTGTTAGCGCTAAGATGTTGTATACCTACGTTCAATCATCAATCCAAATGGGGACTGCAGCCAAGAAATCAGAAGAAGACAGAGACTCGGAAGGGCAGGAACAAAAGAATTTGGGGGGGGGGGGGGAATCAGCAGGTGTATGATGACCAAGATTACCCACACTCTTGTATTTCTGATCAGCATTTATGAATGTGAACGCTAGATATTACAAAAAGCTGACAGGGGGAAATGATTCATTTGGAATATGATGCTGGAGAAGAACTTTGCAGATACGTTAGACTGCTGGAAAGACAAACAAGTGGGTCCTAATGTAAATCAGGCTGGAAGGCGAAATGATGAATCTGAAGCTGTTCTTCTTTTGACACATCATGAAAAAAAACAGGATTCTCAGGAGAAGACAAGTGCTGGGGAAAGTAGAAAGACACAGGAAGAGAGGAAGACTAAATGTGAGATGGCTTCCTTCCCTAAAGGAACCCACAATCTTGAGCTTGCAAGAGCTGAGCAAGGATGTTGAGGACAGGATGCTTTGAAGAGCTCTCGTTCATAGGGTTGATTTGATTCAGAGATGACTTGATGGAATGTAACAGCATCTTGTCATCAAGTCAATTCTGCCTTATGGTGATCCTCAAAAGGGTTTTCTAGGCATAAAATACTCTGGAGTGGTTTGCTGTGTTGCTGCCTTCTGCTGATGGCTCAGGGACTTTTCTCCTTACCTTAGGTGGCAGAACACATAACCCCAACAACCATACAAGCTCTGGGAGATCTTGGCTGGCTCCTGTTCTGGGAGGCATAGCAGGGATTCCTGCTATGGAATCCCATACCTTGGCTCCAAGACTGTGGTAGCTTAGTGGTTAAGATGCTGAACTTGGTGGCTGGAAGGTCGGCAGGTCAGCAGTTTGAGACCTGAGTGCTGTGCAACAGAGTGAGCTCCCATCTCAGTCCCAGCTCCTGCCAACCTATTACAGTAGAACCCCACATAACAAAAAAGCTCAGTTCCACGGAGCTCTTCGCTATTTATTTATTTATTTATCATTCACATTTGTAAATGCCGCCCACTCAGGCAGAACCCGACTCAGGGCGGCATTACAGCAACTCCAAAAAATACATAAAAACATTATAAAACCTTATAAAACCCACCCAATAAAAAACCCACCCAATAAGAAGAAACCGACATCCACCCCCATTTAAAACCCATATCCCACTCACCCGTCCCACCTACCACACAGAGGGAAAGAGAGAGAGTCTTATAAAAGCCAGCCGGTGGGGGCCATAGTCCCGTTCGGGCCCCACACCTGCCCTGCCAGCCAGGTCTTTACTCCTTTCCTGAAGGGCAGCAATTCACTTTGAAGTCTTAGATCTGTTGGTAGGAGGTTCCAGAGGATTGGTGCGGACACGGAGAAGGCCCTCCTTCGGGTGCTAGTCAAATGTGCACCCCTCGTTGATGGTACCACCAGAGAGCCTCTCCGGTCCGCTCTGGTTGGACGGGCAGTCACTCTTGGGACGATGCGGTCTCTAAGGTATCCTGGCCCCCTGCCATATAGGGCTTTAAAGGTCAAAACCAGCACCTTAAATTGCACCCGGAGACAAACTGGTAACCAGTGCAGCTCCCGAAGCAGCGGTGAGGCGTGGGCATATCGCCCACACCCCATCACCACCCGGGCCGCCGCATTCTGGACCAGCTGCAGCCTCCGAATGGTCGTCAAGGGCAGCCCCATGTAGAGCGCATTACAATAATCTAGTCGGGAGGTAACCAGAGCATGAGTGACCATAAGCAAGGAGCCCCGGTCCAGGAGCGTGCGCAGTTGGCGAATCACCCGAAGTTGGGCAAAAGCCCCCCTGGCCACAGCTGCCACTTGTTCTTCCAGCAGGAGCCGTGAGTCCAGGAGGACCCCCAAGTTGCGCACTGGGTCTGTCTGGGGCAAAACAGCCCCATCCAGTACCAAAGATGGTAACTCCTTGGATAACGTGGGGCCCCTTATCCACAGCCACTCTGTCTTGCTGGGATTTAGCCGAAGCCCATTGGCCCCCATCCAGACCCCAATGGCCTCCAGGCATCCGGATAGGATTTCAACAGCATCACTGGGGTCCCCACGGGCCGAGATGTACAATTGAGTATCATCCGCGTACTGATGGTACCGCACCCCGTGGGAACGAATGATCTCACCCAGCGGCTTCATGTAGATGTTAAATAAGAGAGGAGAGAGCACAGATCCCTGAGGCACCCCATATTTGAGAAGCCTAGGGCTGGACCTCTCACTCTCTAACCACACCGACTGGGTACGGCCCTCCAGAAATGAGGAAAACCAGGACAACACAGTGCCCTGGATCCCCAGTCCTTCGAGCCGTTCCAGCAGGATACCGTGGTCGACGGTATCGAAGGCCGCTGAGAGGTCAAGAAGAGCAAGGACGGATGGACAACCCCCGTCCCGCTCCCGCCAGAGATCATCCATCAGTGCGACCAATGCCGTCTCCGTTCCATATCCGGGCCTGAATCCCGATTGAAAGGGGTCTAGATAATCCGCTTCCTCCAGGACACTCTGCAGCTGGCGCGCCACCGCCTTCTCCAAAACCTTACCCAGAAAGGGCAGGTTGGAAACCGGCCTATAGTTGTTAAGGACAGCTGGGTCGAGGGACATTTTCTTCAGGAGGGGGCGCACCAAAGCATGTTTTAACTGTGCAGGAAATACCCCCTCCCGTAAAGAAGCATTTACTATCCCCCCAACCCAGCCCCCTGTTACCCCCCTGGATGCTTTCACCAACCAGGTGGGACAAGGGTCCAGAGGACATGTAGTGGCACGAACATCTGCAAGGAGCCTGTCCACTTCCTCAGGGACAACAGGATCAAACCGATCCCAGATCGAACAGCAAGACTGTGCTCCGGCACCCCCCCCGACCCTCCCCATCCACGCCAGGATTCAATCCTGAACGAATCCGATCGATTTTCTCCACCAGATGGTCAGCAAAGTCCTCAGCCGACCCCTGCCAACCGGGCACCGATCCCCCTCTACCGAGGAGGGACCTGGTTACCCGGAACAGGGCGGCTGGGCGGTTATCAGCGGAGGCAATAAGGGTGGTGAAGTATTGCCGCCTCACCACCCCCATCGCCACTAGGTAGGCCCTAATAGCGGCTCTAGCTAGTGTCCAATCGGAGTCATCCTGGGTCTTCACCCAGCGGCGCTCTAGGCGTCTCTTTGCCCGTTTGAGTTCCCGTAGTTCCTCTGTGAACCACGGAGATGACCTAGTTCCCCGGGCGCGGAGAGGCCGCAGTGGCGCGATTTCATCCAAGGCAGCTATTGTCGTCCTATTCCATAGGTCGACGAGTGCCTCGGGTGAATCGTTTAGCCGATCCAGAGGTACATCCCCCAGTTCCCTCTGGAAACCATCTGGATCCATTAGTCGCCGAGGGCGGACCATTTTAATAGGCCCTGCCTCCCTACGATGAAGTGTCGCCCCCAGGAAGTCAAGAGTCACCAGATAGTGATCCGACCATGGCACAGGTGAGATGACTAAGTCCTGTAATCTCAGGTCACTCTGCCACTGCTCCGACAGGAAAACTAAGTCTGGCATGTGACCGCTGCCCCTGGTCGGACCCCGAACTACCTGAGTCAGGCCCATGGCTGCCATGGAAGCCATGAACTCCCTTGCCCCCTCAGAGGCCATCCCCAACGATGGCAAATTGAAGTCCCCCAGAACCATAAGCCTCGGGAACTCCAACGCCAGCATCGAGGCGGCCTCGAGGAGCTCAGGCAGGGCGTCCCTTACCCTGCAAGGGGGCAGGTACAGGAGCAAGATCCCCAACTGACCCTTGGGGCCCAACCGTAGAAGCAGGGCCTCACAACCAGACACTTGTGGAGCAGTGGCCCTAGCGACTCCCAAAGACTCCCTGGCAATAATGGCGACACCACCGCCCCTCCCCTCACCTCTAGGCTGGTGCCAAATACCGAACCCAGCTGGACACATGTCCGAGAGAGGTACTCCATCCTCAGGTGTCAGCCAGGTTTCGGTGATGCATGCCAGGTCGGCCCGCCCATCCTGAATGGCATCTTGAATCAGGGGGGCCTTATTGCAAACTGACCTGGCATTCACCAGCAGCAGCCTAAGGGCGGGGGCACTCTGGATCTGCTGCTCAGGACCCAGAGATGTACCTGCAGGGCTGGAATGAGGGACCGCACTTAAACATCGGACCCGCATTCCCCGAGTGCGGCCCGCCCCACGGTACCCGCCATACCGCCCCATGCCCGTCACAACACCTATATTAATCTCTGGAACCTCCCTAGACGGAATGCTGCCCCTCCTTCCTGGCTGGCAAGGCCAACACTCTCTCTTCCCTCCCCCTCCGCCATCCACCTCCAAATCCAGCACCGAACAAAATTTCCGGGCCTCCGGCGGCGCCTCTTCTTTATGCCCCCCAACAGGCAGGGTCCAAAGGGAGATGGGACACCCCTGCCTCCCATTCCCGGGCCGAATAGCGTGGGCCCCCGGGAAGAGGCAGTGCCTCTTTATCTCCCCGCCGGTGGTGGGGGCGGGGGGAGCGCAGCTGCGGCGGCGGCGGCGGCGCCCCTTTTTGGAGCCTCCCGGGCCACGGGAGGCTCCCTTTAACTCCCCGCCGGTGGCGGGGGCGGGGAGAGCGCGGCGTCGTCGGCGTCGTCGTCTTTCTTCGGAGCCTCCCGGGCCACGGGAGGCTCCCTTTATCTCCCCGCCGGTGGTGGGGGCGGGGAGAGCGCGGCGGCGGCGGCGGCGGCGACGGTTCTTTTCGGAGCCTCCCGGGCCACGGGAGGCTCCCTTTATCTCCCCGCCGGTGGTGGGGGCAGGGAGAGCGCGGCGGCGGCGGCGGCGGCGGCGGCGGCGACGACGGTTCTTTTCGGAGCCTCCCGGGCCACGGGAGGCTCCCTTTATCTCCCCGCCGATGGTGGGGGCGGGGAGAGCGCGGCGGCTGCGATGGCGGCGGCGGCGTCTCTTTTCGGAGCCTCCCGGGCCACGGGAGGCTCCCTTTATCTCCCCGCCGGTGGTGGGGGCGGGGAGAGCGCGGCTGCGGCGGCGGCGGCGGCGGCGTCTCTTTTCGGAGCCTCCCGGGCCACGGGAGGCTCCCTTTATCTCCCCGCCGGTGGTGGGGGCGGGGAGAGCGCGTCGGCGGCGTCGGCGGCGTCGGCGTCTCTTTTCGGAGCCTCCCGGGCCACGGGAGGCTCCCTTTATCTCCCCGCCGGTGGTGGGGGCGGGGAGAGCGCGGCGGCGGCGGCGGCGGCGGCGACGGTTCTTTTCGGAGCCTCCCGGGCCACGGGAGGCTCCCTTTATCTCCCCGCCGGTGGTGGGGGCGGGGAGAGCGCGGCGGCTATGCGCTTTTTACGTTATGCGGATCAAATGGGCGATTCCCCGCATAATGAAAATACATTTTTCATTATATGGGTTTTTTGTTAAGCAGGGTATACCCTGGTTAACGAAAAACCTCATATAACAATATTTTCCTTATGCAAGGTATCGCGATTGCCGCATGAACACTTTGTTGTATGAAATTTTCATTATACGAAGCATTTGTTATGCGGGGTTCCACTGAGTTCAAAAACAAGAAATTGCAAGTAGATAAATAGGTTCCACTTCGATGGGAAAGGTAACAGCATTCCATGCGCTCCAGTGTTTGGTCATGCCTGCTACATGACCATGGAAATGTCTGCAGATGCAGAGAGTGCCAGCTCTTTGGCTGTAAATGGAGGTGAGCAGCGCACCCTAGAGTCGGATATGACTGGCTTTCGAGCAAAGGAGGCCTTTACCTTGGCTCCACAGCCAGATACTCCACAGCCCACAGTAAATCCTACCTCACTGAAGGCCTCAAGTTGTTGCTTGCATGTTTTCATTTTGCTGCTGTTGGGTGCTTGGTTCCATACATCTTGACTGTTCTCTTTTTGAATGCAAAAGCCCCCCCCCCCCGCTTGTGATTAAGAAAAGAAGTTTCATGTTTTAAAAAGTAAAGAGCAAGATTGTCCCTTGCTCTAGGAGTCCGCCTGTTGAATGTGGATCTATGCATAAGACAATCTTGTGTGTTGTCCATTAGTAACCAATATGAAGGGGGCTTAAAATCTGTACTGCATTACTTCTTGGGATGGAACATTAGTGATGATTGCAAACTTGGAACTTGAGTGGACAGGCAGTATACCCTCAAGAGAAAAAGACTGCCTAAGCACCAAAACAGATGTTATAGATCAGTGGTGGCGAACCTATGGCACAAGTACCATAGGTGGCACTTGGAGCCCTCTCTATGGGCATCTATACGGTTGCCTCAGCACAGAATTTGTCCTGCCCTTCTGCCCAGCAGCCCAATGGGAGTGTTTCCTCCCACCCACCCCAGCACAGAGTTTGCCCCGCCCCTCTGCCCAGCAGCCCAATGGGAGCATTTCCTCCCTCCCCTTTTGCTGTGTTGGCACTTTGTGATAAAAAAGTGGGTTTGGGATTGCAGTTTGGGCACTCGGTCTTTAAAAGGTTAGCCATAACTGTTATAGACAGCCCATCAATCTAGCAGTTCGAAAGCAAGAAATTGCAAGTAGATAAATAGGGACCACTTCGGTGGGAAGGTAACAGCGTTCCGTGTGCTGACGCTCTGGTGTCTAGTCATGCCTGCCACATGACCACAGAAACGTCTGCAGAAGCAGACAGCGCTGGCTCTTCGGCTTAGAAACAGAGATGAGCACTGCACCCTAGAGTCGGATACGACTGGCTTTCGAGCAAGGGAAACCTTTACCTTTACTTATCATCAGAAAGGAAAATCCTGGGGGGTTGATTGTGAATGTCACAGCAGAATTTCTCTCACCTACTAAAGTTTCTAGATGAATGTGTTTTATTCTGTGATCAATCATCAGGACCAAATTACAGGATTCCTTTGAATCTGAGTGCTCAAAAAAGGGACTGTTTTAGTCAGAGCTCCCCAACCTTAAGGTGCTTTTTATTGTTACTGGCTTTCCCTCTCTCATTATTCTTACAAGCCCTTGTCTCAGTATGCATTTGGTAAACCAGCCAGCTTTTGTTTTATAAGTGGTGAATTGGGAGATACCATTTTTGACAATATTTATTTATTTATTATTATTTATTACTAGCAGAGATTGCCCGGCGGTGCCGGGCTGTTTTAAACTGTTTTGGAAGGGGTTCTTTGGTTAATGTTTGTACAAATGAGGTTAGTCTGTAATTGTGATTTTAAAAATGTTTATTTATACACACGGGCTGTTATAAACTGTGATCAGCTTTTTTGGGTTTGTTTTTGTGGATTAAAAAAAGAGGAAAGGATGATATAATTTTTTTACAATAATTTTTTTAACCAAATAATGTTTTAGTATGTGAATTTTTATAATAGTTGTACCTTGGATAATAATTTTAAAAATGTGAAAGTCCATGTTTTTTTACATTCAATGTTTTTAAACTGTGTTTAGATGTTTTGGGATTTTTTTTTGAGTGAAAACTCTACACAGGATTTTAGAAATGTTTTTATTTTATTATTTTGTGATTTGTTTGTGATTTGTGTGAATGTGTGATGTAATGTTATGTTTTTGACTGTTTTATCTCTTGTGGCCTCTGGGTGGGGCTGTTGAGTATTTCTTTTACTTTGACTGTTTTTTCTTTACTGGCCTCTGGATGGCGCTTCTTCCGGTAAGTAGTCTCTTTCTTTCCTCATTTCAGTTCCGGCCATCATGGAGGTAGGACATGCTGGTAAGTTGGCTGGTTTAATTTCGTTTGTGGGTTTGTTTTGTTTTTCTTTTTTGGTGTTTTTCTCTGTGTTTTTTCTGTTTGTTATTTTTGGTTTTGGTTAATTTTTGATGTTTTTGTTTTTTGCATTTTTTTAATTAATGGTTTATTTATTTTAATTAATTTGGTGTTTGTGTTTTTTTAGTTTTGTTTCTCTTTCAAGGGGGGGGAGGCACTGGTGCCTTGGCCCCCTCTTGAAAGTGAAATACTTTTAAGGAAAGTAAAATCAGCGGGCGGAGCGCCGTCCGCTAGCTTTGCTTCCCTGGGAATAGGTTCACTTTCAAGGGGGGCCAAGGCACCAGTGCCCTTGGCCCTCGCTTGAAAGCGAAACACTTTTTCGGTAAATAAAGTCAGCGGGTGGAGCGCCGTCCGCTGGCTTTGCTTCCCTGGGAATGGGTTCACTTTCAAGGGGGGGCCAAGGCCCCCGCTTGAAAGCGAAACAGTTACTCATAAAGTAAAGGCAGCAGCCGGAGTGCCGTTCGCTGCCTTTGCTTTGCGGAGGAATTGTTTCGCTTTCAAGGGGGGAAGGCACTGATGCCTTCGCCCTCCCTTGAAAGTGAAACACTTACTTGGAAAGTAAAGGCAGCGGCCGGAGCGCCGTTCGCTGCCTTTCCTTTGTGGAGGAATTGTTTCACTTTCAAGGGGGGGGGGAAGGCATCAGTACCTTTTCCCCCTTGAATCCCCCCTGTGTATGTGGGTTTTTTCCACCCCAGCTCAACTTTTCTTGAGGCCAGTAGTGGTCCTGCTGTGTCTTCGGCAGGGAATCGTGGAGGAGAGGGAGTCCCTCTCCTCCCTGTTTCTCCATGAAAGAAGGCCGACAGGTGTTTGCGTGGCTGTGAGGCGCTGCTTTCGCCTGCGGCAGACTTGCCCTCACGTTGTGCTTTTTATTTTTATTTTTCGCGTGGCGGCCTTCTCAGCGTTCTGCGTGCTCATGGCGTGCAGGACTCTGGGGCTTGTAGTTAAGGGTTTGTGCATTCGGTTTGTGCAGGATTTTTTTTGCGACTCCATTTTGATTGGCCGTGCGCATTTCCAAACGTTCCTTTTGCTTGTACCTCTCAGCCTGATTGGCTCTGGTGCGGCATGGTGCAAGGAACGTTGGGAATTGCAGTCCTTTTCCTTTGCTTGTGTTCGGGGGGCTCCTGCCCCAATGGCGCATTTCTCAACCCCCCAGTTATCTCCGTACCCAGTTCGGGCAAGTGCACGAATGCTCGGTACGGGCTAGTAGGATCCTTTGTCAAATTACAACGGTTAACGCACGATTTTATAGGTATAGATTTCTTTGGACTTATATCCCGCCCTCTTGCCCTAGGGCAACTCAGGGCGGCAGCACAATCACATAAAAACCATAAAAACCCCATAAAAAACTTAATAAAAGACTATTTGAAAAACTATCCCGTATCTAAAAAGACCCTCTCCTCCCTCCCCCTCCCCACCCCCACCCCACAGTCAATAAAAGGGACATAGAACACTAACACAGCCAACTAGTGGGAGTCAACACCCCATTGACCCACATACTTTGCCCTGCCAGCCAGGTTTTCAACCCTTTCTGAAAGGGCAGCAGTTCTGTCTGTAGCCGTAGGTCTACTGGCAGGAGGTTCCACAGGGTTGGGGCGGACACGGAGAAGGCCCTCCTCCTTGTGCTAGAGAGGCGAGCCCCTCTAGCTAATGGAACACTGAGGGAGCCCCTCCGGTCCGCCTTGGTAGGACGGGCAGACTCTCTTGGGGCGATGCGGTCTCTTAGGTAACCTGGCCCACTTCTCTCTCCCAGGCCCTGGTGGCAAGCCTATACTTGCTTACAGACAGCCTCCCAATCTCAAGCAACTACTGACACACAATGGACTATGCAACACTGAAACAGAGATGGTGACCAAACCCTGCCACAAACAGAGGCTCCAGCTCTGCCCTCACATGTGACAACACGGTTACAGAACCCAATGATGTCACACACAAACATCAGGGGCACTTTTACTTGTTCCTCTGCCTACGTGATCTGTACCATCTTTTGCCAACAATGCCCATCTGCACTCTGCGTAAGGTGAATAGAACAATCTCTGCGTGAAAGAATTAATGGATTATAAATCAGACATCAAGAATGGCAATACACAGAAATGCTGGTTTCAAATCATTTCAGTCTAACTGGACACTGCATGGGATTTGGAAGTTGTCATTACAGGACAAGAATCCAGAGAGAAACAAAAAAGAAAAAATATACCTGTATATGCATGCTGGATATCCATTTCAATGGCTTGAATATTAGTCAAAGGTTCTTTTTGGAAATTACAAAATTTAAAATGCCACAATTACATGGCTGTTAGATGCTTGATTTTCCATACTCAGATTCCTTCACGATTACCTTTACAGAACAACAGAGGTAGCATAATATTGTCCTGCAGAAGAAAGCTTTGAATTTACACATTTATTTTCTTATATACTAACTTAGATCAATTTACCAACCATTATCACTTTTCACAGAACATTAGTCTGTAATTGTAAAATTCAAGATCTGAACGTTAAACTTATTACCAATTAGCATATTTTGCCCGGCCTTGCCGAGCAGGTATAATTTGTTATTTTCTAATTGGGTTTTTTTGGAGGGATGTGCTTTAATTGAGAAGGTTTTTTTTTAAAAAAAATGTTTTATGGTTGTTAATGTTGGGTGATTAGGATAGGTGGGAGGATTAACAAAGAAAAGATATTGCAACTGTTTTTTGTTTATAAATAATTGTAATTTATTTTATAATTTTTTGAGCATTTTAAAGAAAACTATTATTCTTCAAAGTTGTAAATACAGTATGTAAATTTGCAAACAAATGATATTTCAAAGTGGTAAATATGTTTTTTTAACAAATACTAATGTTTTATAACTTTGCAAAACTTGAATTGTCTTTATTTTTGTTTGCTTTTCTTTTTGTTGTTGTTGATTGTTATGTTATCTGAAAGACATAAAATAGTGTATTAATGTAGTTAGTTTTATTTTTTTGTATTATTTCAGTTATAGTAATGGTTTTATTTTTAATAATTAGTTTTATTTAAACTTACCTTATTTTTGCATTTTGTTGGTTCTTTCCAGTTCCTTTTGTGTTATGTTTATGAAATGAATTAGTTGTAGTATTGCTAGTGGTTTATTTATTGGAAATGGTGGAACTAGCATCATTAGAAGATGTCTTACTAAAAATATTTGTGTTGGAATTATTGTGGTGCTGGTTAGTTGTGGTGGTTTTCGTGATTGCTCTCCATAGATTGGTTTCCATTCGATGTTTATTTTTTGTTGTGTTTCATTTTTTGTTTCATCTTTTATATTTGTTTGTTCCATTGTTTCTTCATTATTTGTTTTGTGTAACCTTCTTTGGATTTGTCGAATCATATTTTTAGCTTCTGGGGTTGAGTAATCGATTCGTCTGGTAAAGAATGGTTTTGTGATTTGTTCTCCCCTGGCTGTGGTGGTGTTGAGTCATTGTTTTTTCTGTAACCTCTGCCAAAAGGTGTTCTGTTTATTTTTTCCATTTTCTTGCTGATTTCCATTTTTTGTACAGTGAGAAATCGATGTACTCTTTTCGGTATTTTGCGATTATCTTCTCGTTGTTCTTTTGCTGTTGCATGTTGTTAGAGTGGTAGCGCCCCCTATGTGTTCATTGCTGATACTGGTTTTGATGTAAGTATTGTCGCGTGATTTAGTATTGCTGCGTGTTCTTAGTTTTTTTGTTAATTTTTCCATCATTCCATTCTTATTTCCTTTTTGGTCCGTGAATGTGCGTCTTATTTATTTTATTTTTACAGCTGTTTGTGAGTCTGTAATTTTTTCATGTTGATTGATGCATTTTTCGTTCTCTTAGGTAAGTTGTTCTTAGTTTCTTTGTTATATTCGTCAGTTGCGTTCGCTCCTGGACCGGGACTCCCTGCTCAGGGTCACACATGCTCTGGTCACCTCCAGGTTGGATGATTGCAATGCGCTCTATATGGGGCTGCCCTTGTCAACCATTCGGAGGCTGCAGTTGGTCCAGAATGCGGCAGCCCGGGTGGTGATGGGGCGCGGACGTTATGCTCATGCCTCACCATTACTTCGGGAGCTGCACTGGCTACCAGTTTGCCTCGAGGTGCAGTTCAAGGTGCTGGTTTTGACATTTAAAGCCCTTCATGGTAGTGAGCCAGGATACCTTAAAGACCGCATCGTCCCAAGAGTGTCCGCCCGTCCAACCAGAGTGGATCGGAGGGGCTCCCTAATTGTTCTATCTGCCAGAGGGGCCCGTCTCTCTGGTACACGAAGGAGGGCCTTTTCCGTGTCCGCACCGGCCTTGTGGAACCTCCTGCCTGTAGAGTTACGGGAGCAGATGGAGCTGCTACCTTTCAGAAAAGACCTAAAAACCTGGTTGGTGGGGCAGGTGTGGGGCCCAGATGGAAGAGTAGCCCCCGCCTGTTGGCTTATAAATTAAGCCCCCATTTCTTTTAATTGTCAATGAAGGCAGTTTTTAATGTGGGTTTTTAAGAGGAATGGGGTAGGTGGGTGGGTATGTTGGGTTTTAATTGGTTGTATTGTTTTATGTGTGTTCTAACTTGTTGTGAGCCGCCCAGAGTCGGGTTTACCTGATTGGGCAGCATATAAATTTGAATGTAAATAAATAAATAAATAAATATATTTAACATCATTCTGTTTTTCATTTCACATTAGTCTGTGAATGAATGTCTTCTGTATTGTATGTTTATGGCTGTTCATGAGTTAGTATATTTTTCGTGTCGATGGAAGCAGTTTTCCTTCTTTTATGTTATTTGTTATTAGCATATTTGTATGTGTGGTTTTTTTAGGGGTTGTTTGGGTGGTGGTGTTTTGAATTTGTGTTTTTTGACTTTATTTGATTTATTTGATTTTATTTATTTTTCATTTTGATTTTTTACATATTTTTGACTGGTTTTTACTCTTCCGGCCTCTAGGTGGGGCTGTTCTTAAGAGTACTGCAATTTTTTTCTTTGTTCAGTTCAGTTCCGGAGGCATGGAGGGAGGACGTGTTTGATAAGTGCTCTTGATTGTTTACCCTGTTTTTATTTCGTTTTGATTTTGTGGTGTTGGGCTGGGGGGTTTAAGTAGAGAGTTTCTACTTAAACCCCACAAAGTGTTTTTCTGCTTGTTCATTTGTTTGTATTTTGGGTTTTAGATGTGTTTAATTGTTTTTATTATTTCTGATTGTTATTTATTTTTTTGATTTCTTCCGCATTTATTTGTTTAATTCGTGATATTGTTTGTTGAGTTAGGTATTTTCGTGTTGTAGATAGGTGTTTTTAGTGTGCTTTTATGGTTTTTCGTTAGCCTTTGGTATTTCGGGTGTTTTTTGTTGAGTTTGTTGTTTATTGTTTTGTTGTTTACTGGGTTTATTTTAATTATTTGTTTATTTATTTGTGTTTTATTATTTTTGATGCTTGGCGTTTTGGTTAACTGTTTAGTTTTGTTGTTGTTGTGTTTTGTTGTGCGAAGAACGGCCTGTCTGTCGTTTCCTCTTTTCCCCTTTCCTGTTTCAAAATTAGGTTTCGATGCAGCGATGGGGAAAAGGAAGAGCCGGCAGTCAGCTCGCTCTTCATCCAGTAAGGTTCGTTAGGTAGGTCGGATGAAAAGGAGCCTGACATGAGCTATCTGCTTCATGATAGTTCGCTCCTCTCTATCTCCCTTCCCCCTGGCTTACCTAATGGGAGATCGGCAGGCAATGATCCGTAAAGGGTGGTGCTCTTCCTTGTGGATGGCTGACTGCTGCTTTTCTATTACCTCCACCGCTGTTTCGTGCTAGTTCTCGAAATAGCGATGTGGGTAGTAGAAAGGCAGCATCCAGTCATTCGCTAGGGAGTGTGCTTCCCCTGACGAATTGCTGCCTTTTTTCCCCACCCTGGCTCAACTTACCTTGAGGCTGGTGGTGGTCTCGCCATGTCTTTGGTGAGGTAGTGGGGAGGAGAGGGGGTCCCTCTTCTCCCAGTTGCTCCAGCAAAGAAGGCCGGTGGTTGTCTCGCTGTTGTTTTTTGTGGGTTTGGGTTAGCGAGGCTATGAGGCGTGTCCGCCTGCGGCGGCCTTGCACTCCCGCTGCGTGAGGCTTTTTTTATTTTATTTTTTGTGCGCCGGCTTTTTCAGCATTCTGTGTGCTCGCGCCCTTCAGCCTGATTGGCTGAAGTGGTCATGGCGCAGAGGATGCTGGGATTTGAAGTTTTGTTTGATTTGTTTGCGTTCATTCTGCGGCTTTTTTTCTGCGGTTCGTTTTCAATTGGGCACGCCGGCTTTCCCAACTTTCTCTTTGCTCTCGCCTGTCAGCCTGATTGACTGAGGGGCGGCATGGCGCAAAAGATGTTGGGAATTGAAGTTGGTTCGTTTGTTTGCATTCGTGGGGCAACTGCCTCACTGGCAACTGCTGGACCCTTGCGGCAATGGTCGGGCTGGGTAAAGGTGAGTGCGGGCGGCTCGGTACAGGATAGTAGGGATGGGTGTGGGAGCCTTTGTTACATTCCAACGGTTAACGTCCTTCCTTATAGATATAGATTGTGTAATGTTACGGTGAATCTGTTGTACTTATTTACTAGCTGTTTGCCACTTTACAGGACAAAGCTTCACAGGAATAAATCCGAATAATAATCGGGAATCCTTGGTCATTACCAAACTACACTGATTCACAATTATATCTAATACACTAACCAATCATTTTGTCCTTTTGTACCCCCACCTGCTTACGAGGTCATGTATAAATTATTGCCATGAAGTCTCACTCTAATGTCTGAAAAAGTGAATTTGACCTGTGAAAGTTAACAACAAAATGTAGCATATAATCTTTAGTGATTAAGATGCTGAACTTGATGACTAGAAAGTCAGTAGTTTGGGAACTGGGTGCTGCATGACATAGTAAGTGGCCATCATCTGCCCGAGCTCCTGCCAACCTAGCTTTTCGAAAGCAAGAAATTGCAAGCAGATAAATAGGTACCACTTTGGTGGGAAGGCAAAAGCGTTCCATGTGCTCCTTTGTCTAGTCCTGCCTGCCACTTGGCCATGGAAACATCTGCAAATGCAGACAGCAATGGCTCTTTGGCTGCAAATGGAGATGAGCACCACACCCTAGAGTCGGACATGACTGGCTTTTGAGCAAGAGAGACCTTTATATAGTCTGTAAGGTGCCACAACGTTTTTGTCTTTTTTTGTCTTTTTTTTGTTTACTGTCTGACGTTCTTGGTTTGCATGTTTGCTATCTCAGACATCTTAGCACTACAAGATGCATATTACCTGGAGGGTTAATGGTTGTAAGAAAGGGAAGTAAACTTTTGCCTTATCTTGTCATCTGGATTTCTGTTGGATTAGGCTGTCATGGCTTGGTACTAGCAACAGCAATTACACTACAAGTGTTTCAGGTCACACCTAGGACTCTTGGGGCAAATAAAAGCTCATCTCCATCTCCCTTGTGTGTTTTCAGAAGGGGTTGACAGTTGTTTTTTCATTGCAGCCCTGGGTACAACCAGAAAGTAAAATCTGGCGTTTCCTCCTATATACCATACTAGCTGATTGCCCGGCCTTGCTCGGGTTTTTTTAAAGGAAGGGAGATGCTGATTGTTAATCAACCATGGTGTATTTATAGGTGTGTACCTGCATGCATTTGTATATGTGTGTGTATGTCTCTATGTACACATTTTTAGTTTGCCATCACGATGTGCCATCACGGCCATAGTAGGATAACCTGTGGCCAGACATCAAGAAAGAACTAACAGATTTACTTAAATGTAAGCCTTTGTCGTTTACAATACAAATGGGTTCGTAAACGACACTGATCAAGCCCAGGTGCTGAGGAGAGGGTGGCAGAAATAATTATAGAAAAACAACTACAGAAGATGGGACTGGTAGTGCAACCACACATGAATTGGTGACCAGGTCTTTGGGAAGGTGCAGTCCAAAATTTAATTTAATTTAATTGTCGGATTTCTATACCCGCCCACTCGACTAAGGCCGACTCAGGGCGGTTCACAATCATAGATAAAACAGATAAAACAGAATTAAGAACCCACCCCCTAAAAAGGGGTGCATGTACCAAAGGAACCGTGGGGGAAGGAATAATCCTCTATACCAATTACCAATGGCCCAAATTGAGGCCCTAAATGGGGAGGGGGGTATCTTTATAGGGCCACAAAGCAGACCCATAGATTAATGCGGACGAGGGAAGTTGTAGTCCAACCACACACACAGGAGTGCTCCCCCTCCACCCCTAATTTAGGTAAATGTGGAAAGGGGGGACAACAGAAAGGGAGCCTTTGCCAATTATATTTGCTCCAATACACTATTTCCATTTGTATTTTTAGAAATGCTGTTAAAGTCCCTCCCTCAAGGCTGCTGATCCTCATGGAGGGGAGGGGGGCAAGTCGGACCCTCCACCTCAGGTAGCAAAAGCACCCCAGGGTTGGCCTTACCAGAGACCTGAGGGGGGAAGTGAGGAGGTGCCAAACTACCAACGGGCCCCACCACCACAATCATCATCATCCTCCATCCTGCTCACCAGGCCGCCAATTTCTCCGTCACCCTTTCCCTTCTTTCCCGGCCAGGCCTTCGAGTCTCTTTCCCGCGCTCTCATCTCTTTCAGCCTCCCTCAGTCCCTCCTCTCAGTCCCTCCCTCAGTCCCTCCTCCCTCAGTCCCCCCTCCCTGGGCTGGCTGGATCCTGTCTCCGGCAGGGAGGATGGAGGCCTGGCAATGGCGGCAGCAGAGGCTGAGGTAAACTCTGTCTGTCTGAGACTGAAAGAGGAGGAGAAGGAAATCCAAACTGCTGTAAAGCCGCGTCCTCCTTCCTTCAGTGGAAGGAGGCCGCAGCTTGACAGAACTTTAGGTTTATGGGCTGGAGAAGAGGAGGAGGAAAAAGGGCCCGGAGTAGCCTTTTGCCTGCTAGGGGAGGCAGGCGCGGGGCTGGCTCAGCGGCATTGGCTCCCCATTCCTGCCGCTTCCCTTCCTTCGCCTCCCTTGGCACACACAAACACACACACAACATACACACTCCCCTGCGGTCTCGCAGTAGCGCTGTGTCATCACTTGTTCTCCCGCTGGAGAATCTGTGTGCAACCCCCCCAGAACTGCGCGCATGTGTAGTAAGTTTCCCCCAATTTTGGGGGGCTTATACCTCAAATTGGGTTTTGGGACCCCCCCCCCCAGTACTGATCTCGCAAGGCCAAGGTAGATGTGTGCCAAATTTGAGCCAGATTGCTCCAGGGGTGTGAGAGCCTTTGGAGCACATACAAACCTAGACTTCTGTTTATAGATATAGATTAAGACTGCCTGAATGCAGATGCCATGGTTTCCATTTCAAGCCCGACCCCCTCCACAACTTTTCCCGTTATGTTGTGACATCTGGATTATTCTTAATAAAGATAGAGACCTGAACTGTGGTTTTCGGAATGTTGCTTTTGGAATTATATGACCTATTTCAGCTGTTTTAACAAAGGGTTGTTTAAAAAAAAAACTATACTGTTCTTTTTGCTACGTTTATTTGCTTGCTTAATGGGAGTTGCCTTGAGTAGCAGTGAAAATATGTCAAATATTTTGAATAAGCAAATGTATAGTCTTGATTTGAAATAGCCAGTGACGAAGTTTGTTAAATGCTGGCCCTTCCCATCTCCATGACAGGGTATGAAACAAACAAAGCATGAGGAGATTGCCTGCTGTAAGCAGAACATTAAGTTCCCTTATGCTGTGATGGCAAACCTTGGCACTCCAGGTGTTCTTGAACTTCACTTCCCAGAAGCCCTGATCAGCAGGGGTGCTGACTTGGGTTTCTGGTAATTGAAGTCTAAGAACACCTGGAGTGCCAAGGTTTGCCATCATGATGGCTTATAGCATATTAATACTTCTCTTTGGCACTAAGTTTAGAAGTTACTACCACCAGCTGTAATAATTCTAGGGCTGTTGTGAAAACGTTACTTTTTTTGTCTGCTGCATTTCTTTTCCATGCCTTTCCTTTTCCCTGTCCTCTTTGGTGCTGTAACTTGAGAGTTAATGCATGTAACAAATAACTTGGACCACTGGGAGCGGGGACAGTAGCCAAATACTATAGATCCACATGTCTCTCCTCTTGTGTTTTCTTGACTAGCAAGGGTGCCTGGCTTTGCGCGGTTGGGGTTTGGGGGGGTGTCTGTCCTACTTCCAGGGGTTGAGTTGGAGCGTGGCCTCCATCCACGCACCCTCTCCCACACACACATCCATTCTCTCTTTCTCTCTCTCTCCCTCACACAAACACACACTCACACTTTATTTCTTCTTGCCGCGCGCACACACACACAGTCACACACACAGCAGTGGCGTTCTCTGACTCTGCTCTCTCCCCACTCTCGCACTCTCTCAGATACTCTCTGTCTCTCCCCTTCTCTCTCTCTCTCTCTCACACACACACACACTATCCCTGGCCTGCGTCTCCAGACAATGGACTGCTTCTGGAAGTGCCGTCCGTTGCCTGGAGACACAGGCCACGCTGGCGGGAGACGTGGGGTAGTCCCAGGCTGGGCTTTACAGAGCCCCCCGTGTGCTGGCTAGTCCCCCACCCGCACCACTGCCCCCCCCACATCGCTTGCTACACGTCCTCCATGCAGCTCAGCCATGTGGTTCCACACGACTGCCGGCAGTGTGGCCTGCATCTCCAGGCAATGGCCAGCGCTTCTGGAGGTGTGGCCGTTGCCTGGAGACGCAGGCCACGCTGCCACGAGAGGCGTAAGCCCCGGGCTGGGCTGCATGGTGCCTGGCTAGCCACCCCCCGGCGGCCCTGAGAAACCGCCCCCCACCTGTGGGGCGTTCTCCTCCGTGGAGCCCACTCCAGTGCTTCCACCTCGCGCTTGTGAGGGCATCTGTGTCGCAGATCGGGCGCTGGCGCTCTCTTGGGCTAGGTGCCTGAAACCCCAGTCCATGCGCGGTTCCCGCGTCAGGCATGGGCCGAATGGAGCGCTCCGGTTGGCCAATGCCTTCCGGAGAAGCCAAGGTGAAAGGCCCGCCTTCCTTCTCTGGAAGGCAAATGGTGTACAGGTGTAAGGGCATCGGCTTCTCTGGCAGTCAGCCCATGACTTCTGGAGAAGGGCCACCCGCCATCCTCTGGCTGAAATGGCAGACAGCCAGTGGAGCCTCCCAAATGGGGGGGGGGGCAGTAATACGCATGTGCCAGAATCTGCGCAGGTGCAAAAGCCTGCCCAGAGTTCCAATCGCTGCTGCCAAGAAACTCCGGGCAGGCTTCTAGACCCGTGCAGATTCTGGCACATGCTTATTACCGCCTCCCATCCTTTTCATGCTGCCGGGGTGGGATGGGGTGGGGTTGCAGACAGTTTTTGGGGTGAAAGACCCCAAAATGATCTGCCGGTCCCCTGTGCTGGCCACCCAGAAGTGTAAGATTGGTGGGGGCGCCATTTTCAGGGCTCGGGGTGCAGGCATCGCGCTGTGTATTGGTAACATACAGCGTGACACCTCGATTTTAGTTATATAGATAGATATTATATTGTTCCTTTCAAGCTCATTTGCTTTGCCCTTCTGTCTTCAAAAATAGTTGTTGTCCTCACTCTTTTTGAGAGACGGGCTGCCTCACCTTTAGCCTCTGTAATACCTGGAGGTATATCTGCAGCCTTGAAACCCAGCTCTAAGGAGCTTTTGTAATTAAAGTAGAATTCTCCTTCTGCTCTATCTCTTAATAGGTTTACATTTTATGCTGAGTTATCCATTTAAAATAGTAGTTTCTCCTGTCTGGTACTAACAAGCTCAACAGGAAGCTATGGCAGTATAAATACCGAATATTCTTCCATCTTGCCTTCTTTTATGTGCATAAAGAAATGCTGTCCATTGGAGAGAAAGAAACCAATGGGGCCTTGTTTATAAGTTGTGTCTGTATCCAGATGTTTATTGGGAAGCCATAGCAGAATGAGTCCTGAGGAAGCAGAAAGTGCTATATTTTGGCAGGACTTTACAGGTACTTGTCAAGCAGGTAGAAACACATCATGGCAGGCTGCATCTTCTTAAAACATCCTATTTATCCCTGTTCCCATTATGAACAGAAAGTATTTGCATTTTAAAAATACAAAATAATGTTGTGTTTTACCTGCTTGTCTCCCAGGTCCTATTTAGGAATGAGTTTTTATGTACAGCTGTAGCATAAGGCATTTGTAATGCCTTTATCTGACAGAGAAGTGGTGCAATCTAAATAAATACGGTCTGTGTCCAGGTAACAGGCCTTTTTCTTTAACATATTCACTGCAAATCATTTTATGCCACACCCAGGAAGTACTGTAATAGCAGTGCAGACCCGTGGTGGCGGTGAAAATATGTTTGCAGGGAAACAAGAAGTATTAGCTTCCATTCACTTCAAGGTTAAGAGTCTCAGAGTGCACAAATTAATTAAAAGATGACATAAAATCATTTACTCTTCAAAGGCAATGCATTAGGCTTAATGGACCTACATGTGCCAGCTATAGCCAGGAAAAAACACTGTTCAGGAATGAAGTTAGTTTTAAAAAAAAGATGTTAGGTAGAAAAGGTGGGGCAAGGCAGCCCAAGCCAGCTGAAATAAAGCAAGCTTAAGTCTCACTTAGCTGCCCAGCACTCAGTATGCTTAGGTAAGCGCTAGATGGCCCAGACAAGGGTGGAGGGATGAAATACATCACACCCTTCAAAGTATGAATACAAAGCTTCTTGTGGCCTTTAACAGTGACTGGTTTATGTGCATTTTTTGGACTAGTAGCTGTGTTAGTCTGTGGTTCAGGCATATCAGAAAACAAAATAATAATAAAAAAACAAAAACAAAAATAAGGTAAAGGATCACAAAGCAATAAGGTAAAGAGTAATCAAGCAGAATGACAGTCAAACATGCATATCAATATAGCTTCCTATAGCTAGCAGTAACAATAGATTATTCAGATTAGTTTTAAATGTCCTCCTTTTAATCTCAAAAGTGTGAAGTTGCTAAGCAAAGCATATGCTAATGAGTTTAACCTCTTTCTGGTTTAACTTGGTTACTATTACTTGTTTACTTCCTGTTGTGCTCATGTTGTAAGACAGAATTTGCAGG
The DNA here is from genome assembly GCA_035047345.1 of Bradypodion ventrale. Taxonomy (NCBI): domain Eukaryota; kingdom Metazoa; phylum Chordata; class Lepidosauria; order Squamata; family Chamaeleonidae; genus Bradypodion; species Bradypodion ventrale. Next base: position 149,077,742 of record JAWDJE010000002.1, read on the forward strand.
AAGGTTAGTGAAGGTGGTAAAATACACCAAAATATAGTATATAAAATATCTAGCACCATATAGCAATCTGTGTATTAAATTTGATAATGTCCCAGAAACCCTTGGCTAATATGTAAGCCTCTATGATGGTTGTCCAACAGATTGATGTACTGTATCTGATTTCTGCTCTCTCTCTTTGGATTAAAAGATTGAAAGAAGGACATTTAAAACTAATCTGAATAATCTATTGTTACTGTTAGCTGTAGGAAACTTTATTGATATGCATGCTTGTCTGTCATTCTGCTTGATTAGTCTTTACCTCGTTGCTTTGTGATCCTTTTACCTTGTGATATTTTGACCCCTGTATCTGGTGTATATAAACCATGCCTGGAGGTTTTACTCTTTGTCTGAAGAAGTGGACTTGATCCACGAAAGCTAATAGTAAAAATATAGCAGTTAGTCTTTAAAGTGCTGCAGTGTTGTTGTTGTTATTATTTTGTTTTATGATATGGCTTATGTGAGTTTTGCTCGAAGGCCGACCTGCTGTTCAGCCTCTCAATAATTGTAAAAGTAGATGTATATCTGCAAATACCTTATGCAAAGATGCTGAGAGCACAATATTTTCTTTAGGAATTTTGAATTTTGGTAAATAATCTAGAATTTGGTTATAAGGGTAGAGGACAAGTGTCTACAGTGCCTATTTGCATAGGAGGCACTATTACTGCCCTGGGATCCAATTTGACCATTCTCACAAGAGGACATCGTAAGACTTACATCTAGGTACAGTTGCAACAATAAAATGTATACAGCCCAGGACAGCTGTTGAGAATTAGCATTCACATGTACGTTGCTGTGCTTTTAGTTTATGACATGTAGTGCAAGTAGTACTGCATTAGATGCCTCAATTCCAGCTGCACAGCACAAGGCATTTGTGCATATGTGTACATGCCTTTCCTTTAAATTCTGTACGGTTGAATTCAAAGATACAGGTAGACATCCTTTTCTCAAACAATCGCTGTAGGTTCTAGTTTTGCAATTTATGGGTTACAAACATACAGTACATCCTAGCCAATCAATGTCTTCTTCCTCCCCCAGTTGAATTGTCTGTCCTCATTGTAAAGAATGTACTTAAGTGTTTATTTATCTACTGGGATGCCTGTCCTTCACCCTTGCAAAACAAACAAACCTCAAATATTTAATAAGCAAAGTGAGGATTGGAAGTCGGGTGTGTACTTAATGACATGCAGGAACTAGTCAATAGACATTTTCCATAGTTAATTTTTCTCCAGTTTCAACTAACTTACAATATTTGGAATATTTGCCAGAAGCTTATTCCACGAGTGGGAAAATGATTATATTAAACATGTTGGCATTTTTAAGCAGTCTGAATAGTACTAATGACGATTGGCCCCCAGTTATACTACTATTGTCTTTATCCTGAGTGTTCTGCTTTCCAGCCTTTCACTACAAGTTGTACTTGATATGTGATCCTGTCACCTTTTCTGAAGGTCTGTTTGAAGGAGTCAAGTTACAACAGTTTTTTTTAGAACAAGAATTATTTTAAAAGGCATAAAGCAATATTATAATAGTGACTGTGTTTTTCTATTAAATGCACCATATTCAGAATTTGAATGTTTGGTCTGAACAGCAGTTAGCATGGAAGGATTTTTATTTTAGAATGTTGTTTCCCAACCTTTGGTTTTTGGACTTCAATTCCCAAAAGCCTAAGTCAATTCCTCAAAGCACTGATCAGCCAATGTACTGACTTAGGGCAGGCATCTGGGAATTGAAGTCCACCAGTGTTTCGCAGAACATAGTTTGGGAAATGCTGTTTTAGAAATGCCACCTGTCAATTTTTGGGCATTTGCAGCTTGACATTTCATTGAAAAATGCATTTTTGAGATTTATATTGTACCTTACGCTTACTATTGTTTTTGTAAATATAATTAGACTTCTTTACTATATTTTGTTATGCCTTAAATTATTTATAAATAGTATTGGAGGGTTTGGAATTTGGTTATTCCCTTTTTAGTGAAGAGAAGGTGCTCAGACTCACCTCTTGGAGAAGAAAAAAATAATGAATCTGGATGCTATTTGATTAAAGGAGACAAAAACATTTACTGATAGTCCATGTTCTTTTATCTATACCTATAAAGAAAAGGCACGACCATTTGTGTCCGGTAGGCATGGCCACACCCCTGTAGCCTGTCCCGTAATACTCGGCACACACCTACCTTGTGTCCCGGACATCAGCCCCACGAAAGTCCGGAGGCCTGGGGTGGGGCCTACGACCCACAAAATCAACTAAAAAGGGAAAACTACAATTCCCAGGGACCAATGCGCCACTTGCCAGCCTGCCGCCCCTCCCGCCCTCAGCCACGCCACCTGAGGACGAGGCTGGGCGAGGAGGCGCTGTAGGCCCTGCCTCTGTCCTGCCACCCCTCAGCCTCCACCTCGCCATGAACGGGAACTCAAGGCCACCGGAGGTGGCTGCAGCGCCCCTCACGCCAATGCGGCCCAGAAGACAAGTAAGGATCCACTATCCAGCGAAGCAGGTACCCCAGCTAGTATATAATAATTTTTGAGATGGTCCCTTTTATTAGTTCTCCCCTCTATTTTTTTGTTCTCCAAACACAGTTGTGTAGAATTGGAGCACCACAAAAATTTCTACTCAACTGTGTTTGGAGAACAAAAAAATAGAGGGGAGAACTAATAAAAGGGACTATCTCAAAAATTATTGAAATGTGTGTGTGTATGTGGGGGATCCTTAGTTTAGTGGTAGATGCTCTCTGCAGACAGTGTTAAAAGAGAAGCATTCAAGATTTCATTTTTCCAATTCCAACAAATGAAGCATTTGGTATTTTAAAGGAATCCAGACAAATTTGCAATCAGACTGCAATAGCACTGGTATTTAAATATTTAAATATGAATGTGAGTTTAAGCAATGGGAAAGATGTATTGAGGTGTCAAAATAAATAATTAAGAATGGTTTGCTTAGAAAAGTTTGTTTTTTGTTTTGATATCATTTGGCAGATTACATCAGAAACCATTGAGTTCAGGAGACTATAGATTTCTGTTTTTCTTCTTCTCCCCAGACAGGAAAACTTGACCCACATTACCCTCGTATCTGTGGGCACAAGGGGAATGTTTTGGACATTAAGTGGAATCCTTTTGATGACTTTGTAATAGCCTCATGCTCCGAAGATGCCACTGTAAGTCTTTTTAACCTCCGGGGTTGTGTAATACATAGCACTGCCCAATTTTGTAACCACGACTAGAAGATCAGAAGTATCCTGTTGTCTTTTATTCATAGCCATGTTTTTTTTTATCAGCACCTTTAGTAACCATGGTTAACTTAAACCATAGCTTGCAACTTTATTTCTAACTATGTTTGTAAATAGTAACTTGAGGTTAATGACGATTAGTATATGTACAGTAGCAGTACACAGGCACAGGATTGGATCATGGTTACCTCTGAAAATGAAAAGAATAAGAATTTGTGTGCAAGAGATGAATGTGCAAGCTAATGGGGTTTCTGATGGTGGTAGTGGTGGGAGTGAGCAGCACTATGTCTGCAACTTTCACTTGCTGGGAAGTTGCCAAGGAAAAGTTGTTCCCAGAGCTGTGGTGGTGTTATTGTTAAAAGTGTTGGGTCTGGACTTTTGAAATGAGGGGAGAATGGCAGATTGGTTCCCGTGGCCCCATTTTTGTGGATGCAACACATGCCTCTTGCTGGGTCCACCTACCTTCGTATGTAGTATGGACATGTAGTGTCAGTCCGAGGAGCCAGAGCAGATGTTGGATGCACAGTGTTTATGTCCTCTTCTCTATGTACATTAAACCATTTCCCCATCTCTACCCATCTCTATCCTCAGTCACCAATTAATACTGTTGTTAATGTTATTGGTCTTGAATGCTCCTCCTCCTATCAGCAAGGCTAGATGAAGGAAGCCTCCTTAGACTCTACTGTACCATTCTGTCTCAGGTGAAAATCTGGAGCATCCCTCCGCACCTGCTCATAAAAAGCATTACAGAACCGCAGAAGGAGCTTCTCGGACATTCCCGGAGGGTAGGCCTCATTGAATGGCACCCCACTGCAAGTAACATCCTGTTCAGCACGGGCTATGATTACAAAGTGAGTTGGGGGTCTTGCGAACCTTTCTTTGGAATTTGAGACACAACCATTCTCTTTTGTTTTATGTGGGTCACTGTTGTGGTGTCTGAGGGCTGTGGAATGGATAAAAGAGGTGGTGTTTCTGTGTTACACAGTGGCTGAATTTTGACTTGTTGCTTAATTCCTTCCAGGTTACTGTGGCAAAAAAAGTCTTATGAAAACGAGCTACTGTATTAGTTTTCCAAAATATGTGTAGCATTGTGCAGAATTTGAACTTTCTCTGTGCAAGTTTAAAGTTCATATTGTCAGACTGTCTCTGGTTACCATTCAACTTTACTTAGCCACATAGAGTAACTTTGGCCTGTGTGTGGAGTGATTCTGGAGTAATCAGAGATTGAAAAAGTTGCTCAATTGGACAGCAGCATCCATCATACTCCAGGTAGTATGGCTGCAGTTGTAGGATTATAGTTGTTGGGAGTCCAAGCAATAACCTTTCTAAGCTCTGGTTATAAGTGAATGGTACAAGGGGCAGAAGGGCACCAATGAGCAGTTACTCCATAGTTTTTGTATCTTGTTGCCACATTGAGAGGCTAGCTCACTAAACATTCATGCCTATATATCCTCTGACTTAGATCATGGTCTGGAACCTTGATACCAAAGAGTCTATCATCCAGGCCCCAGTGAAGACAATCAGCTTCCATTCAGATGTGGTCATTTCCATGTCATTCAACACAGATGGCAGCCTCTTAGCCACAGCCTGCAGGGACAGGAAGATACGGATCATTGATCCACGAGCAGGGACTCTTCTACAGGTAGGCTGGGCTGATGAGATAAATGGGCACAAAAATGGCAAGAAAATGGCAGGTTTTCTCAACCTTGGGTCCCCAGATGTTCTTGGATTTCAATTCCCAGAAGCCTCAATCAGCAGCTGTACTGTTTTACTCTGACAGGGGGCAGAGAGGAAGTTCTGTCTTGTGCATAGAACAGAATAGGCATAGGCCAGATGGTGGAGCATGTTTTCCTCTGAAGTAGTGTGGTCAAGGGCATGACAGCTGGCTCAGAAAACTGGCTCAGATTTGCATTTGGCCAGAAAAGCTGAAATTTGCAAGCTTGGTCTGTTCTGAAGCTGGAAGGTGATTTTAAAGATATTCATTACCATTCTAAGTAGCAGGAAGCGGGAGATTGTGGTGTCAATGTTTCAAGTGCAATCACCCTTCTGAGCTCTTCCAAGTGGAAAAAAAAGTCAAACGATGCAGGAGATGATGCAGGAGAAGGAATGAATGATATATTCACTAGATTGTATGTATGTTGTAATCTAAAACGGGTTGGGCAATCAGCCATCCTGGGATAGCATGTGATTTCAAAAGCCTTTCACAAGGGATCAGCTCAGAACTCAGACAAGAGGGGTCTGTCTATGACCACAGAAGAGAGGGGCCAAAGAAGGCCATTTCTATCAACTCCGTTAAACACATCCCAATCTGAACTCAACCTTCTGTGTTGAATTAAAAAGCTGCGTAGACCATGAGGCACCTGCCCCAGACAAGATTGGGCAGCTGGTTGCCTGAGGCCTGTAGATACTTGAAAGGCAGCATCTGTTGCTCCATTGTCTCTTGGCAGCAGCCCCTCCTCCTGTGAATTTGTGTTCCTGTCATCATATTTGTTCCATCGTCATCCTGATTTCACCCTCTCCATTGCTTTTCCTGGAGCTCAAGAGGCCCCACAGGGTAGTGGGGAGTTGGATTAAGAATAGAAGATGAGAGTGAATGGTTCACTGTTCACTGCATTCTGATATAGCTCACTGAAGTCTTCAGTCTCTTCTCACTGTGACATGGGAAAACACCTGAAGGAAACCTGGTTTTCAGGGCTTGTTTCTGGATTGGAATTGGGTTTTTTCCCCCAAACACTCTTGGCAGCTGAAAAAACAAGTCAGCCGAGCCTTGCTTTAGAGAAGAATCACCATTCCTAATCTCTCCCCCCCAAAAAACAACAACAACATTTTGAGAGTAAATAAATATATGACTGGAGTAGTGGTAGCAGGATCTTGGAGCTGCAGAATTAAGCCTGGGGGAACATACCTGTATGTTAACCACTCCTTGGCAAGTGATAATGTGGCCACCTCAGGCTTTCCTTCTTGCCCATTGAGGAGTCCACACCTTGTGTATGCAGAATAACCCTACCTTGATTAAAGGCTCATTTGTTGTTCAGTCGCACAGTCGATTCCGACCCTCTGCGACCCCACGGACCATTTTCCTCCAGGTGCCTCTGTCCTCCACCATCCCTCTCAGCCCTCCCAGCCCTGTGCCCATTGCATCCACAATACCATCTAGCCATCTCATCTTTGGGCGCCCCCTTCTCCTTTTGCCCTCCACCTTTCCCAACATCAAGGCCTTCTCAAGTGAATCCTCCCTTCTCATTTGATGTCCAAAGTACTTTAGCCTCATCTTTACTATTTGACCTTCCAATGAGCAATCAGGGTTGATTTCTTCTAAGATTGACCTATTTGTTCTCCTAGCTGTCCAGGGTACTCTCAAAACTCTCCTCCAACACCACATCTAATTGTCCAGCTCTCGCATCCATACATTACCACTGGGAATACCATTGCTTTGACTATTCTGATTTTTGTTTTCAAGGTGATGTAATTGCTTTTCACTATGTTCCCCAGGTTTCTCATTGCTTGTCTCCCGAGAATCAGTCGCCTTTTTATTTCATGGCTGCAATCCCCATCTGCAGTGATCTTTGATCCCAAGAATGTAAAATCTGTCACCGCTTCTACCTCTTCCCCATCTATTCTCCAGGAACTGATGGGACCTGTTGCCATTATCTTGGTTTTCTTGATATTGAGTCTCAAGCCAGCCTTTGCACTCTCCTCCTTCAACCCAATCAAGAGATTCTTTAGGTCTTCCTCACTTTCTGCCATTAGGGTGGTATCATCCGCATATCTCAAATTGTTGATGTTTCTCCCCGCAATTTTGATCCCATATTGTGATTCCTCCATCCCTGCATTGTGCATTATGTGCTCTGTGTATAAGTTGAATAAGCAGGGTGACAAAATGCAGCCTTGTCTTACTCCTTTTCCTATTCCAAACCACTCTGTCATTGCTTGTTCTGTCCTAACTGTTGCTTCTTGATTCATGTACAGATTTCTCAGGAGGCATATAATGTGCTCTGGTATTCCCATCTCTTTAATTACTTGCCACATCTTGTTGTGGTCCTTTAGTGTATGAGAACCAAGACAATTGAACAGCCGAAAGGTTGGCTTAACACATCTTTATTGCATGGTGTTCTGGGGGAACATGTGGTAATGGTGGACGAACAGCTCAATATATACAGAGGCTATACATTTGAATGTGGCTCCTCGATAGCCCATTGGCTACTGTCTGCGTAACGTCATTCCTGGTCACGCCCTTCTTGTCCAGGTGAGGTGGTGGCGGGAATCTTCCCGCGCTGTAGGTATTTGGGGAATTGGAACCATGTGAGCTGGACGCTCGCTATTGCCACCTGGTGGACATTAGCTCGCGTCCTGATACAGGAGGTTACAGAGGTACAGCTGGTAGTTATTCTGAGTGTTACATTGTTTAAAGGCATACTTTCTTAGACACAACATCCCTCCCCCCTAGGATGAGACGAAGTCTCTCATCCAATATGGTTTATTGCAAACGCGCTTTGGGCGCAAGGCTGGCTGGCTTGTCCCGGGGGCGCTATCGCTTCTTTGTTCCCTGGTCTCTTGTCCTGCAATGGGAGAGGGATACTCGTTAGCGACTTGCCGCGGTTCCGCGGCTTTTGGGGTAGGGGAGAACTCCATTGTGGGAAAACCGGGGGCACTGGGGGCTAACGAAAAACCCCGCTTCTCGCTTGGATGGGTGGGGGACCACTCCAACCCCCCCCCCCCGGTTTTGTAACTCAAACTCAAAATCATCTACTGGAGAATCTATGGGGATATCTGTCAGGATATCTATGGGGACAAACTTATTCCCTTCCCCCCGTGGTGGGGACCACTGGCCCCCCTCTCCTCCCCCTTGGGCTGAACGGGTGGGGGAGAACCCTAACGTTGAATCCTTTTCTGCGGTGTCAGCGCCCTGGTTTTCGGAGATCCGGCGCCGGAGTTGGTCTGCGTGCCGCCTCCAGAGTAGACCTGTGCTGGTCTCTACGCAATACGACACGGGGCCTGTCTGCCCAATGACAACGCCCGGAACCCAGGCTGGCCCTGCGTTAGCGTAGTTTCTGCAATGAACCGGGGCACCTATTTCGAAACTCTTCGTGCCCGCTACCCCGATGTTCCTCCCAGTGTCTTCCACCCTGGCAGGGTCTAGCCTGGTCAGTATCGTAGTCAGCTTCCTGCGCATTAGGAGTTCTGCGGGCGAGTACCCTGACGCTGGGGGGTTACCCTGTATCCCAGTAAAAACTGACACAACTGCAGGTTTAAATCCCCGGGGCCCATGCGCCTCAGCGCGTCTTTGGTGGTCCACACGAGGCGTTCTACCTGGCCATTTGTCGCCGGGTGGAAGGGTGCGGAGGTGATGTGCTGGATGGCGTTGATTTCGGTGAATGCCCTGAACTCAGCGGACGTGAAACAACTAGCGTTATCGCTAATAAGGGTGTCGGGTATGCCGAACATGCTGAACACCCTCCGCAAATGTTTAACTGTTGTGGCTGAGGAGGTGTTCGCAACCGGGATTACCTCCAACCACTTGGAGTAAGCATCCACTATGAGGAGAAAGAGTGATCCTCTGAAGGGGCCCGCAAAGTCAATGTGCACGCGGGACCACGGCCCCTTTGCCGTGTCCCATTCCCTGTGCGGAAGACGAGCTTCTTCGGGCCGGGAGCTCTGGCAGCTCGCGCAAGTGCCCACCATGTGCTCGATATCGGCGTCCAACTGGGGCCACCAGAAGTAGCTCCTGGCCAGCGCCTTGGAGCGGACAATTCCAGGGTGGCTGACGTGCAGCAGCTTGAGCACCCTCGCTCTCAGGGATTCAGGGACAATTACCCGCTGGCCCCACAGGAGGCGCCCCCTCTCTAAGGACAATTCTAGCTTTTTCCGAAAAAATGGGGCGAACTCCGCCGCTGGGGAGGACGTTGGCCACCCTTTCTGCACCCAAGAACAAACCAGGGCCAACGTCTTGTCCTTGCCTGTCGCCTTGGCGATCTCTGTGGGCAATACGGGGGGTGAATCCAAGACCTCAATCATGAGCACTTGGTGGTCTTGCTCCACCTCGCACACGTGGCTGCTTGTGTGGGGGAGGGGTGATCTCGACAGGGCATCCGCGTGGCTTATGTCCTTTCCAGGGCGATACACCAGCGCGTTCTGGTATGCGTTTAAGAAAATGGCCCACCTGAGCATCCTAGGGGACAGGATCTGTGGCGTGGGCTTGTCCGCAGTGAAAATGCCTAGCAGGGGCTTGTGGTCAGTCACGATGGTAAAAGGGCGGCCATAGAGGAAATCGTGGAACTTTTTGGTCCCAGCGATTATTGCTAACGCTTCCCTGTCTGTCTGTGTGTAATTGCGCTCTGCCTGAGACAGGGACTTGGAGTAGAACGCCACCGGGGCCTCCCGCCCGTTTTCCATCACATGGCACAGAACCGCTCCCACCCCCACTGGGGACGCATCACATATCAGGACTACTGGCCTCTTGGAGTCAAAATGGGTTAATATGGCGTCTGAGGCTAGGAGTCGTTTCAGGTCATTGAATGCTTTCTCTTGGCTCTCGCCCCATTTCCATGCCTCGTCCTTTTTTAGAAGCCTGTGAAGCGGCTCCGCTACCGATGCCTTCCGGGGCAGGAAGGAATGGTAGAAGTTTAGGAGCCCCGGGAACGACTGCAATTCGGGCTTGGAGGTGGGGCGAGGAGCATTTTGAATGGCGGCCACCTTTGATTTGGAGGGTTTGATTCCTGCAGGCGTTACCCGGAAACCCAAGAACTCAACCTCTTTTGCGAAGAAGACGCATTTGTCTTTTCGCAGCCTCAACCCTGCCTTTTCGAATATCGTCAGTACTTTGTCTAAACTTTCAGCCAATTCAGATTCGCTCCCCCCGTTATCAACACGTCATCAAAGTATGGTAAGACCCCCTCTAGACCCTTTAAGAGGCATTCCACAAGCGATTGGACCTTGAATTTTCCAACCCCCAACACCGGAATGCTATTTCCCTGCACGTCCCGCAGCGTAGACCTCAGCGCTTTGAGCCTGGGCCACACGTTGGGGGAAATTCCCAAAAACTCCCTCTGGGAAATGATTGAATATGAGGATCCCGAGTCTATCTCCATCCTAATGGGGGCCCTTTGCACCAGTACCTCAACAAAGTAACGGGGGTGTCCTAAGGACACGCTGTGAACTGGGGCGTCGTCGTCGCTGCCGTTGGAGATATGGCCCATGCCGTCCTGCTTCCTCGAGGGTCGGGCGCCTTCCTGGACTCTCGGTGGGCGGTCTGTCGAGCCTCTCTGGTCCCCGCGCCGCCGTCTGCAAACCTTGGCTATGTGCCCTCGACGTCCACAGTTGTGGCACTCGGCCTTCCGGAACGGGCACTTGGCGCGGTCGTGGGCCGCCCCGCAGCCGTCGCAACATCGGCCATCCTTCCGTACCTTCCGGACGTCCTCGTCCTCGCTGCTCTCCGTGGAGGATTGTGGCGCTCGCCTGGCCGCGTGCACCGAGCCCGCTGCCTTGTCGGGTTGTGGGGGCCTTTCCCTGAACCCCTTGACTCCGGCCCTCGTGGCTTCCGTGGCCTGCGCCGCCTTCACGACCTCGTGCAGCGTCGGGGGCGGCTCCTGGTTCATCAGCTTTTGCTGAACTTCCTCGTCCCACAGGCCGCAGAGCATGTGGTCCCTGAGGGCGATTTCCAGGTTCCCCCACTTGCAAGGGCCGGCGGCCAACCGGAGGGCCGCTGCAAAGGCTGCGATGGACTCCCCAGGCGCTTGGACTCTCTTCCAGAACGTGTCTCGAGCCGAAAACATCGAGACCGAGGGCTGGAAATGGTTGCACATTGCTTTCAGGAGCTGCTTGACCGACACCTCGCTCACCTTCTTCGGCGAAACCAGGTCCACCAATACTCTCATGGCGGCATGTCCCAGCATCCGGGTGAGGATGGCCTTCTTCTTTCCCTCGTCCGTGATGTCGGACACCACCAGCGCGCTTTGGAAGTCCATTTCGAAGAGCTCCCAATCTTCCGGCTTGTTGATGTCGAAGCCAGCGTGTGTCTTGATCTCGTGGGGATCCATAATCCCACCTTCGTCGCCAGTTTAGTGTATGAGAACCAAGACAATTGAACAGCCGAAAGGTTGGCTTAACACATCTTTATTGCATGGTGGTCCGGGGGAACATGTGGTAATGGTGGACGAACAGCTCAATATATACAGAGGCTATACATTTGAATGTGGCTCCTCGATAGCCCATTGGCTACTGTCTGCGTGACGTCATTCCTGGTCACGCCCTTCTTGTCCAGGTGAGGTGGTGGCGGGAATCTTCCCGCGCTGTAGGTATTTGGGGAATTGGAACCATGTGAGCTGGACGCTCGCTATTGCCACCTGGTGGACATTAGCTCGCGTCCTGATACAGGAGGTTACAGAGTTACAGCTGGTAGTTATTATGAGTGTTACATTGTTTAAAGGCATACTTTCTTAGACACAACAGGTCCACAAAGTTAAATGCCTTAGTGTAGTCAATAAAACAAAAGTATACTTGTTTCTGGTATTCCTTTGTTTTTTCCATGATCCAACGTATGTTGGCAGTGTGGTCTCTAGTCCCCCTGCCTTTTCTGAAACCCGCCTGTACCTCTGGTAATTCTCTCTCCACATGCTGCTGAAGCCTATCCTGTATTATCTTGAGCATCACCTTGCTGGCATGTGGGATGAGTGCAATTGTTCGGTAATTTGAACATTCTTTGGCATTGTCCTTTTTTGGGATTGGAACGTATTCTGATCTTTTCCAATCCTGTGGCCACTGTTTTGTTTTCCAAATCTGCTGGCATATTGAGTGCAGTAATTTGACGCCATCATCCTTAAGAGCTTTGAAGAATTCAACCTGGGATACCATCATCTCCACTAGCTTTATTGTTTGCAGTGCTCTTTAGGGCCTTTATGACTTCGCTCTCCAAGATGTCTGGCTCAAGTTCAAATTTCTCATTATTGTTATTATCAGGAGTGTTGAGGTCCTTTTTGTAGAGTTCCTCTGTGTATTCTTTCCATCTTTTCTTAATCTCTTCTGCATCAGCTAGCACCTTTCTGTCTTTGTCCCTTATCATGGTCATTTTTGCTTTAAATGTTCCCTTGATTTCCCCGATCTTTTTGAAAAGATCTCTAGTCCTGCCTCTTTTGTTGTTTTCCTCCATTTCTTGGCACTGTTCTTTTAGGTAGTTTTCCTTGACTCTCCTTGCTTTTCTTTGGAATTCTGTGTTCAAATGATTGTATTTCCTCCTTTCTCCTTTGACTTTTGCGTTCCTTCTTTCTTCTGCTATTCTAAGCGCCTCATCAGACAACCACTTTACCTTCTTACACTTCTTTTCTTTTGGTATGGTTTTATTTGCTGCTTCCTGCATGATGTCCCTCATCTCTGTCCATAATTCCTCTGGCACTCTGTCTATCGAGTCTAAGCCATTATATCTATTCATCACCTTCACCGTGTATTCTTTCGGGATGTTGTCTAGGTGGAATCTGTCTGGTCTCCTTGTTTTTCCTATTTTCTTTAGTCTGATCCTGAATTTTGCGATCAGTAGGTTGTGATCTGAGCCACAGTCTGCTCCATGTCTTGTTTTTGCTGACTGTATGGAGATTCTCCATCTTTGGCTGCAGAGTATGTAGTCAATCTGGTTTCGGTGTTGGCCATCTGGTGATGTCCATGTGTAAAGTCGCCTCTTGTGTTGCTGGAAGAGAGTGTTTGCTATGACCAGTGCGTTCTCTTGGCAGAGCTCTATCAATCTTTGTCCTGCTTCATTCTGTGTTCCAAGACCAAACTTGCCTGTTATTCCCTCCACTTTTTGATTGCCTACTTTGGCATTCCAGTCTCCTAAAATAATTTGGACATCATTTCTTGGTGTTTGTTCTATGAGGTGTTCTAGGTCCTCATAGAACTGGTCCACTGTGGCTTCATCTGCACTAGTGGTTGGTGCGTATATTTGGATCACAGTGACATTGAAAGGTTTGCCTTGGATTCTGACTGACATCATTCTGTCATTTTTGAGGTTGTATCCCATTACTGCTTTTCTCACTCTTTTATTGACAATTATGGCAACTCCATTTCTTCTAAGGTTTTCTTGTCCGCAGTAGTAGATATGATGGTTTCCTGAGCTGAATTCGCCCATCCCTGTCCATTTTAGCTCACTGATGCCCAAGATGTCAATGCTTATTCTTTCCATCTCATTTTTACCACTTCCAGTTTACCTTGATTCATGGTCCTCACATTCTATATCCCTATGCAGTATTGTTCCTTGCAACATTGCATTTCTCCCCCCCCCCCGCTTTCCTGTCCCTCCCCTTCCTCCATTTTACGCCATTTTTCTCCCATCGTACATTTTATCACAGTTTTAAAATTTAAACAGTTTAAACAACATATTATCATGCATATTATCACACTCTAAAACACAGTCTATATGTCAGTTGCTATATTAAGTCAGTGTAAAGTCTCTATGTCAGTTGTTATATTAATTCAGTCTCTATGTCAGTTGCTATATTAATTCAGCTACATTATTGTCTATCAGTTACTTATCCTTTACATGGGCCTCCCGCCCCTTCGCTTTCCTCCTTTGCCTTCTTCCCTTCTGCCGCGTGATCTTCTTCTCCAGCACTCGGCTGGCAGCAGGAGGTGATGATGGGTGGATGCTTTCCCGCCGCCCGCCTGGTCCTCTTCATCCCCAGCTGGGGTGATCTCGCGGCTGCCCCTGGCCTCAGCAGCCTGGCGGCGGCGGCGGCAGCAGCCTCCTCCCCTTCACCCCTGGCTGGGGGTGGTGGTGGTGTCTGGGGCTCCGAGGAACCTCGCGGCACCGGCGATGGCTGGCCTCGCCGCGAGGCTGATCCTCCTCCTCTTCACCCCCGGCTGGGGGTGAGGGTGGTGTCTGGGGCTCCGAGGAACCTTGTGGCGCCGGCGATGGCTGGCCTCGCCGCAAGGCTGATCCTCCTCCTCTTCACCCCCAGCTGGGAGTGGTGGTAGTGTCCGGGGCTCCGAGGATCCTTGCGGCGCCGGCGATGGCTGGCCTCACCGCGAGGCTGATCCTCCTCCTCTTCACCCCCGGCTGGGGGTGGGGGTGGTGTCCGGGGCTCCGAGGATCCTCGCGGCACCAGCGATGGCTGGCCTCATACAGATAGGCTCATACAGATAGGGAAAGTTGGAGTGGTCAGGTTCACATTTAGAAAGGTTTTTTAATCTTTAGCCCGATCTGCTTTATCTCTTACTTGAGCGATTTCTCTGTTCGCAATGGTCGATATTTTTTCTTCCATGAGAAAGATCCGGTCAGGTCCTTCAGTTGCTCCAATTTGTCCCCCTTTTGGTTAATGACATTCCCTTTCCTGCCTTTCCCCCCACCTTTTCCTATATCCATCATTCAGAAGGACATACTGTAACAACTTTCCTCTCTTTTTTTGGTTAAAGTACATGACATAATAAAACAGCATTGCATCTGGTTCCTGATGGTAGCTCTTGTTTGTCTAGAATAGCACTGCAACAGTTGGGAAATATGTCTTAAAATTTAAAACGGTTGGGTAGATGAAAATAGAGATCGGGGTGTTTCTTGGTAGTCCTTTTCAATGGCACAACCCACCAACATCACTGGGTTGTTACCATCCACAATTCAAGTTTAGTATAAACTAACCTTCCACAGTCTAATTAAGAGCACTCAAATATGTAGCTCTATTGTTGTGCCCAAAAGGGGTGGTATCTGGATTACTCAAAATGCATGTGGATGCTCTAATTTGATTCAAACAGAGCAGCACCAAAAAGCATTCCAAATAGTGAACAATAGGCTTGTCTGGATATGCCCGAAGATTAATTTTGGTACAGGAATTGTATGAGGAACAGAAGCTTTACAAGTAGAGGAATGGTTGGGGAGAAGATGGTGGATTCCCTTGGCTCTTCCTTCTCATCTCTTCACAATCCCTTGTTTAGCTCTTTCTCTCCTGGGTCTCTTCATCCTGTAAACAGAATCCAGGCCCTCAGTATCTGCTTTTCCATTGCTTGACATTTGATGTTTTTTCATCTGTCAGGCCTGCATAGCTTTGCAGCCTGCATTGCTACCATCTTAAACATCCCAGTCATCAGAGGGTTGAGAGGAAGGGGCCAGAGGAGTTGCAAATGAGATAGCTTTGTTTTGCCATAGATCTCCAGGAATTCCAGCTAGCTTCCCTTTGAAATCAGATGTCTTCCTGACACCAGCCTGTCTCAAGCCCTGCAAATGAAAGCCCTCCATTATTTGAATGATGGAGGGGGGGGAGAGTCTTGTATTGCGGCGTGGAAGAGGAGATGCCAGTAGAAACTTTGGGAAGGCAAGGTCGCTTTGAGGAACTCCTAGCTCAGATAGTTCCTTTAATTTCCAAGCTTGAGACCACACTGTTTGAATGATTCAGCCCCCATGCCTTGATAATTGATCTGGAATTTATTTCAGAGAGGATCAGGCCACTTTAGCTGAAGAGGCAGGTATATGAGTCTTACAGTTGAGATGGGAGACAAATTTTTGTGACATTTAGCAAGCGTAGGTGAGCTTCGCTGAAGGCAGAAGTGTGTGGTGTGCTTGGTTTCTTGTCAGTAACATGCCCTGTCTCCTTGCAGGAAGCAAACAACAAGTCTCACAGGGTGAATAAAGTTTTGTTTCTAGGAAACATGAAAAAGCTGCTATCCACGGGGACGTCCAGGTGGAATAACAGGCAAATTGCACTATGGGATCAGGTAGGTTGCCTGGCGGTTCCTGCAAGCTCTCACTGCATTAACAGTTTTATCACAGGTTGCCCTTTCTTTCGGTCTTTCTCCTCTTTATTTCCTGCTAGTTTAATTTCTTTAGTCACTCATTGGAAAAAAAAAATCTCCTTCGGCATTGTGTTGATTCAGATACAACACGATGCAGTAACATCTACAAAGCCGACTGGAATGCTCAGTGAGTTAGGTATCTGGCTGTAGAGCCAGAGTTTGAGAGTTCAATTCCTCATTGTGCCTCTCAAATGAAAAGTCAGCCTGTGTAGCCATCGACAAACTGCACAAAACCAAACTGAACAAGAACATGTTGAAACCGATGAGAATGTTAAGCATAGGCTATTCTCACTAGTTTCAGAAGGTAATTTGGATGATAACCATTGCAGTTTAGCTTATTTGTTTCAGTGATCTGAAGTATTTGTCTTCCCAGGTGGGGCAGTTTGGTTTCTAACATAGATAAACCCTCCTTCACTCTTCCATTTACAGAATAGCATTTTAGGCAGCCCGTTCCCTTGTTAAATAATTCTGATACAGTACCCAGAAAAGTTCCATTGCTAAATAATTCTAATACAGTAGCTAGAAACGTTTCTTCTACCAGTTAATCTGAATTTTCTTTCCTGTAATTTAAAAATCTGTTGCTTCAGTATTTATCCTCAGTAAATAAATTGAACTGTCATTCTCATTCCATCATGCGTGACAGAAAGGTTTTAATTTCTGTGAAGGAGAGACCATATGGGAAAGAGGATCAGACCGGCAAATGAAGATGAAATGAACTATGAATGAATGGGGCAGAATATATTAGACTGAAATCGGTTCTATTACCATTGGAAAGTGAATGAAGACAAGCAGGAGACTTATTTATTTTATTTATTTATAGTCATATTTATTTAGCCGCCCAACTCACAAAGACTCTGGGTGGCATACAATCTTAAAACCCTTAAAACAAGAACAACCCCATTAAAACAAATTACCCCGCTAAAACCCCCACACATTAAAAAGTGGAAGATTACTTTGATATTAAACCAACCAACAGGTGGGGGTCACAACATCTTCAGGACCCCACACCTGCCCCGCCAGCCATGTTTTCAGATCCTTCTTGAAGGGCAGCAATTCTGTCTGCAGCCTTAGTTCCACTGGCAGGAGGTTCCATAGGGCGGGAGCGGACACAGAGAAGGCCCTCCTTCTTGTGCTAGAGAGACGGGCCCCTCTAGCAGATGGTACAAGCAGAGAGCCCCTCCGGTCCGCTCTGGTTGAACGGACAGACGTTCTTGGGGCGATGCGGTCTCTTAGGTATCCTGGCCCACTACCATATAGGGCTTTAAAGGTAATGACCAGCACCTTGAATTGCACCTGGAGGCAAATTGGAAGCCAGTGCAGCTCCTGAAGCAGTGGTGAGGCACAAGCATAACGCCCACACCCCATCACCACCTGAGCAGCCGCATTCTGGACTAACTACAGCCTCCGGATGGTCGTCAAGGGCAGCCCCATGTAGAGTGCATTACAATAATCTAGTCTAGAGGTGACCAGAGCATGAGTGACCATGAGTAAGGAGTCCCGGTCTAGGAGCGGGCGCAACTGGCAAATCACCCAAAGTTGGGCAAAAGCCCTCCTGGCCACGGCCGCTACCTGATCTTCAAGCAGCAGTTGTGAGTCCAGGAGGACCCCCAGGTTGTGCACCGAATCTGTCTGGGGCAGACTAGCCCCATCCAAAACCAATGATGGTAGCTCCCGAGATAACACCAGGCCCCTAACCCATAGCCACTCAGTCTTGCCAGGGTTCAGTTGTAATCCATTGTCCCCCATCCAGACCCCAACAGCCGCCAGGCACTCGGACAGGACTTTGACAGCATCACTGGGATCACCACAAGACGAGATGTACACTTGGGTCTGGTTTATGGTTCACTCTGAAAAGAGCAGGAATTACTGTAGCTAGCAGCCCCCAAAATGCTGCTCATGATTCAGCTGAATTGTAATCAATTTGGGAGCCACATACTAGGGCTAGACATGCAGAAAAGTTCTGATATAATATCCCCATCATAGTTTATGTTGGGAAGTTGGTGCTTGTTATTCTATAGTTTTGTCCACTAGGCTTTTTAATAATCAATTATTTCATGTATTGGTAGTTTTACAACCTTTTCACTCTGCCTGGAGCACTTGTCATCTAAAATCCCATCAAGACTTCTCTGGATGTGCAATGCAGAGTGAAAATGGGCAGTGGTTGACTCTACCCCACCGCCACCCCAGCCCAAAAATGTGTCAATATTTAGTGCAGATAAAAGAAAAGATCATTTTTAAAAAAACCAAGATTGCCAAGTCTGATTGTCTCGTATGGAAAGCCCTAATAAACTTGCAAGGGCGTTTGAAGGAGGTTCAACCTCGGAACACACTTCAAACGCAGGCTATTTAAAATTTAGCTTTAAATGTTTTGCAGTTCTTCTTTGAACTGTGTGCACAGATTTGAAAAACCTGCTCCACAGGAATGCTAGGAAAAGCAACATTAACATTTTCGGAATTTTGCAAAATAATATGTAAAGACAAGACTTTCTATGTGTAGAGCTGTGGAAGCAATTTGATTTTTAAGGGGGCAATTCGAGAATGAGTTAGACCAAGTTAATGGCCTTTTAGGCTTCCTCCACATGAATAGGAGTTCACTATTTGAATAATATGAATTATATATCACGGGGGTGGGGGATCAGGATTTTAGAGCTACTTAGGTGGGGCATGGCCAAAAAAAGATTGGGAACCACTGATGTAGAGATTTGTTCTGTGGGTGCTCTCACTGTGTTCATTTCAGATGTTCCTTTTCTTCTCTGAGGTCATTCTCAAGATTGGATGAATGAGAGGAATCTCCTCAGTTCTAGATATTTTAAGCAGATACCAACTCTATGAGGCTGTTGTCACAGGTTGTCAAAGGTTGTCCCTGTGATATCACAAAAAAGCCTCCCTAGTACAGTCCTTCACTTAAGCAATATAAAAAAAATGTAATGAGGTGGCAAATAAATAGATAACAAGTAAATAATCAATGGATGAATGAATTAAAACAAATATGGATAAATGATAGTAAGCTGAACAAATCCTGGTCATTTAAGATGCAAAACTGAAAGGAAGCTAAGCTGGTGTCAGTTTGATAGTTGCTTGTAATGTGCTCATATCACATTGTTTGTCCACATGTTGTGTTTCCTTCTGTGCACTTGAAATGGCATTTAAACTGCAGAAAGTTAGTATTTCCTCAGGCTCAGTTGGACCAATTTCTCCATATACCTATAGTGTTAAAGGCCAGACTTCATGGCAGCATCTCAAAATGGGTTTTTCCCCATATAACACTCCCTCCCCAATATTTCCTCCATCTAAATTGAGTCTCTTTGGGGGAGGAATTTATATGGTGGGATAAAGCCTTCTGGGTTAGTGGGTGGGTGGGTGGGTGGGAATATATTTAGCTTTGGTTTGAGTTCCAACCTATTGTCTCGTAGCCCAATCCCAATTCTGCCACCGCTGTGAGATCTAGTCTTCAGGGTATATATTCTGACTCCTGTGTCATAGGTGGATGACAGCTTTTTCTGTCAGATGTTGGGCTGAAAATCCCACAATGTCTCCTTCAGATTCTTGAGCTGCACTGTTCTTTTCCTCGGACATCTTGAAATTGGTTGCCATTTTACAGCAGCAATCTGTTTCCCTTTTTACCTGCAGAGCGATCTTTCTGTGCCTTTACTTGTGGATGATGTTGACGGCTCATCAGGTCTCTTGTTTCCTTTCTATGACTCAGACACACACATGCTTTATCTGCTTGGCAAGGTGGGTCCTTATCTTGGCACCGGGTCTAAATAAATGGCCTTGATTATCCACTGTTCTGGTGGGACTGCTTCCGCTAAGATGCTGCTGGAAATAACACTGACTGACTGCTGTTCTCCAATACTGCATGTTTCTGACACACACATACCTCCCCACCCCCACAATATTAGTGTTCAGGGGTCTATGTCTTTTGTTGTGACAGGCTGCAGGCATAGGACAGATGAGAAGCTGTAGTGGTCTCCGTCTGTCAAGTTTGTTACCTTCACTATTTTCTTCAGCACTTGATCTGCTCGTTGTGTATCCCAGTGTTTTTCTCATTTAATATTCACTTTAATCAGTGTGGCCAGAATCCAACTGAAGAAATATGCAGGCATAAACTTCACCAGTGAATTGTTGTTAGAAGTTGGTGTAGTTTGTCGTCGTCGTGTGATCGGTGTGCAATTGCCTATGCTGGCTTCTTAATTAATGGCAATTCACTGCTGAAATTTATGCTAAAGGAGTTAATTTTAATTTAATTTAATTTTTCAACTTGTTCGCCGCCCACTCAGGCAAGCCCGACTCAGAGCGGTTTACATAATCTAAAAACCCCCACACAATTAAAAATCCCACCCACCCCAAGAAGTAGAGAGAGAGAAAGAGAGAGAGAGAGTGCATCTTATGGTAAAAGCCAGAGAGCAGGAGCCACATTGCCCTCAGGGCTTCATACCTGCCCCGCCAGCCAGGTCTTAAGTCCTTTCCCGAAGGGCAGTAACTCCATCTGCAACCGTAGCTCTATTGGCATGAGGTTCCAAAGGGCAGGAGCGAACACGGAAAAGGCCCTTTTCCTTGTGCCAGAGAGGTGGCCCCCCCCTGGCTAATGGAACAATTAGGGAACCCCTCCAGTCTGCTCTACTGAGGACTGTCGGCATTGGATTCTGAACTACATATATGTTACACAACTTTCCCCTCATTTGAAATGGATAAAACTGATGTTACTGTGAAATGTAGACTGTTTCCTCTTAATCAAAGAAGGCTGGGAGTCCTAAAGGTAAAGGTTTCCCTTGCTCGAAGGCCAGTCGTATCCGACTCTAGGGTGCAGTGCTCATCTCTGTTTCTAAGCCGAAGAGCCAGCGCTGTCTGCTTCTGCAGACGTTTCCGTGGTCATGTGGCAGGCATGACTAGACACCAGAGCGCACGGAAGGCTGTTACCTTCCCACCGAAGTGGTTCCTATTTATCTACTTGCAATTTCTTGCTTTCAAACTGCTAGGTTGGCAGGAGCTGGGATGAAGACGGGAGCTCATTTCCGTCCTGCAGTAAAAATAGCACCAGGTGACACGGCTGGAATTCAGGTAACAAGGCAACTAAGTAATGGCAGGAATCCATATCGGAGAATAAACAAAACAAAAACAAAGACATTGTAGCACTTTGAAGACTAACCGTTATATTTGAATGTTAGCTTTCGTGGATCAAGTCCACTTTGTCAGACTAATATTAAAATATAACAGTTAGTCTTCAAAGTGCTACAACATACTGTACTTATTTTGATTTGTTTATTCTCTGGCTTGCTTGAAACACAGACTAACATGGCTACTATTCCAAAAAAATTCAGACAGGAATCCAGTTTTTCATGCCTAACAGCACATCTAGATCAGCATTAATTTCAGCAGCATATTACTGCAAGTTAGGAACATGAACTGTTGTACACCAGTTGTGTGACTCTGTGTGCAACAGCAAATGCCTACTCTGAATTCTTACCTTGCATCAAATCTCTGCTGAAATGTACATCAGTGGAGTTAACACTGGTGCAAATATATAATTTACAGTGTGGGGGACTGAGGTGGCTCAAATGGTTAAGACGCTGAACTCGACAAATGGAAGGTTGGAGTTTGATTTCCGAGTACCGCACGACGGAGTGAGCTCCCGTCTCTGTCCCAGCTAGCAGTTCGAAAGCAAGAAATTGTAAGTAGATAAATGGGTACCACTTCGGTGGGAAGGTAAACAGCATTCCCTGCACTCTGGTGTTGAGGCATGCCTGCCACGTGTCCACGGAAACATGTGCAGATGCAGATAGTGCTGGCTCTTTGGCTATAAACAGAGATGAATACTGAACCCTATAGTTGGACATGACTGGCTTTCGAGAAAGGGCGACCTTTACCTAAATATATACTGTACTAGAATTCAGCCAATGTAGCACTTGTACCATCCTCTGTTTTCTGCTCGTTTCCCCCCTCCCTCCACCCCCACAATCCACTCATGTGTACCTGAATCCAATCATTCTTGTGTATGCACTTGGAGTTAAGAACCTGCAAGGTTCTCCAGGCAGTTGAATTACAGTAAAACCCCTACTTACGAAAAAAAGTCCGTTCCGTACTGTAGACTTTTGCTTAAATCGATTTTTTATGTAACTCGAAGCAAACCCATAGGAAAATGAAATTTTTATGTAAATTGAAGCAAACCCATAGGGAAATGAATTTTTATGGAACTTGAAGCAAACCCATAAGAAATCGTGTAAATCGGGACATGGTTTTAGCATAAAATCATTATGTAAGTCGAATTTTATGTAACTCGAGGTATTTGTAAGTCGGGGTTTTACTGTACTCAGAAGAGGGATTTTTTAAATCATTCTAACAGAAGTAAAGTTCAAAGGGGAAAAGCTTAAACAGGCTTCTTGTACTGCCGCCCCAAACCAAACGGAGCCAAATGAAGATCCGAAATGTGAATTGTCTATCTTGTCAGAACAAATGGCCTACATATGTGCTCTGTCACACACACACCCCTTAACTGAAAACAAGAAGTGTTCCTCATAAGAATGACAGGGGTTTGCTCTTTCCTTCTCAACACCTCTTGGAACCAATGGCAGCTTATTGTGTCTCACATTATCTTTAGGGAGATGGGAATATCAGGTATTATGAAATGAGTTCAGAGAAGCCATACCTACATTACCTGATGGAATATCGCTCCTTTTTGCCCCAGAAAGGAGTCGGTGAGTATGCAGTGCTTGATCTCTTTATTTTCTATCCAAGGATAATGGCAGAAGGGAGCCTGTGAACAAGTGATATGACAGGGAAGAGGGAGTTGGCCCTGGGGAGATAACAGGCCCTAGTTGATTCTCCTTCCCTTCAGGTTTTCCACAGTTGTACCTCATGGGTGAGGTACTTGTCCTGTGTCCTTAAAGCAGGGGTGCCCAAACTTTTCAGGTCATGTGGTTCCGGGGGCTGGGCGGTCAATACAGCTCATGGGCCAGATCTGGTCCCCAATGCCAATTCACCTGGCTCGCGAAACCCTCATCGCTCCCGGAAGATATGGGTGCGTTTTCCTTCTGCTTCTGGCAGCGACGAGGGTGTTGCGGGATGGGTGATCCGTAGTTTGGGCATCCCTGCCTTAAAGCCTTCTTTCCCTTTTTAGCCCTTTCCACATGGGTGTTGTTTGACCTCCAGCTCAATGAACGCTTCTGTCTCATTTAAACGCCCTATAGTTGTGCTGTAGCTTGTAGCTGTGAGGTTTCCCCACATGGTACTTATACATGTCCTGCCTGGCTTTTGAGAGTTTGCTCTACGTCCAGCAAAGTGTGGGCAACAAGGCTGGTAGAACAGTATTAATAGGGGTTTGTTCTTCTTCCGTGTCTAGGCCAGGCGTGAAACTGCCAAAATGAAGGCACCCCTTGGTGAGTTCATTCTGCAGTTCAATTTACCTGACCTAGTGTGAGAAAGATTAGCAAGCAACACAAAGTTGCCATTACCAGGGTACACCTGATTGTGGTTCAAGAATACCACAATCTTTGAGGAGGCTCGCTCTGTGTACCCCAGAGGTTTTTTTTTAAGAAGACAGGAGAGATTTCCAGTAGCTACCAGGGGTTTTCATACAGGGTTGAATGGGGAGAACAAAATATATGTGTGACTGTGAGTGTGGGTTTCTACATGTGTGTCTCTGTGTAAATTCTACAAAGCAATGCGGTGTGTTTCCTCATGTTTGGCAGAAAACAGTAGGAACGGGGCATACAAAGAAAGAATTAGGCAGGGGTGGGCAACCTGCGGCCTTGAGGGGTGCCTGGGCTTCTGGGAACTGAAGTCCAAGTACACCTGGAGGCAGTGGTGGGCTCCCAAAATATTTGCCACACTGTGGGCATGGCTTACTTTGTGGTTGTGGCCTACTTTGTGGGCATGGCCTACTCTGTGGGCATGGCAATGTGACTGGGTGGGTGATCTAGTCATGCCTGGCCAGTGGTGGGATTCAAGTTTTTTTATTACTTACTATGTGGGACTGGTATGACCACTAATCAGTGGTGGGCTCCAAAAAAATTTACTGCCACACTGTGGGCATGTCTTACTTTGTGGGTGTGGCCTACTTTGTGGGCATGGCCTACTCTGTAGGCATGGCCATGTGACTGGGTGGGTGATCTAGTCATGCCTGGCCAGTGGTGGGATTCAAGTTTTTTTTATTACTTACTATGTGGGATTGGTATGACCACTTATCAGTGGTGGGCTCCAAAAAAATTTACTACCACACTGTGGGCATGGTATGGTGGTCGTGGCCAGGGGGAAGCCCTGCATTGCACCCGAATTAGGACTTTATTTCAAAATTTGGATGGGTGGGGCCAGCCAGAATTTTTGCTACTGGTTCTGGCAAACTGGTGCGAACCTGCTGATGCCCACCACTGCCTGGAGGACTAGCCTGTTTCCTCTAGGCTGGGGTTTCTCACCGTTGGGCCTCCAGGTGTACTTGGACTTCAATTCCCAGAAACCCGTTTTCCTCAAGGCTGCAGGTTCCCTGCCTGCTGACTCTTCCTGCTCTAACTCTCCCTCCTGCTTTGCAACAAACAAACAAACATACAAACAAACAAGCAAACCAACCAACCAATCAACCATGATGGTTTCCAGCCTGTTGCCGAGTGCTGGATGCATGGTTCAGCTCTCACCTGACCTTTCTCTCACCTATTAGGTGTTATGCCAAAGAGGGGTCTGGATGTTTCTTCCTGTGAGATCTTCCGGTTCTATAAGCTGATTCCAGTCAAAAGCCTGATTGAGCCAGTTTCTATGATTGTGCCTCGGCGGGTAAGTGGACATCTCTGCTTTGGCAAAGCAGCCCCCCCCCCTTTTTTTTGAACAGGAGACAGCTGCCGTGAGGCTCGCTACTCAGACGTAGTAAGTGTGTTCTGGTATCTCTTTGCAGTCCGAATCGTATCAGGAAGACATCTATCCACTGACATCTGGAGTCCAGCCAGCACTGACAGCACAAGAATGGCTGAGCGGTGCTAATAAAGGTCAGCCACTAAAATAATCCAAAGATTTAAAACAGGGGTTCCCAACATTTTCAAGCCAGGGGACGGGTCATGCTCTCTCAGTCAGCTTTGGGGGTCATACAGCCACTTTGCCCTTCCTGCACAATGGAGGTGGACATTTTGTCCGAACAACTTCAAAGGGGCAGCCATTTTGTTTCTTGAATGCCCTTGTAGGGGTGGGGAGCACATGAAATGGCATCGTGGGCCGGATCCAGCCCATGGGCATTAGGTTAGGAACCCCTGATCTAGAATCAGAACCATTAAACTAGCTGGTGTTTACATCCCATCACAAGTGCTGATGACCTGCTGGAGCTGACCAGAGCCATGCTGAGGCTTTGAAAATGTGTTGTTTCTCAAGAAAAATGCCCCCAGCATAATGCAGCAAGGTGAAAATGAGAGCTTTTGTTTATAACCACAGATTGTAATGTCACCTGAACATCTTTGGATGGGCAGAAAGGTAAAAGAAATCCATGAGAACCAGTGTGGTTTGGGTGGGAGAATGTTGAATTAGGACTGGGGAGTCTGAGGTTCAAATCTATATAAACCAGCCTTATCTGCTTTGACAGGATAGCTAGCTGGAAAAGTCTGTGATTTGGAGAATCTGTTGAGCTGGGGTGTCAGGAGTTCGGTTCCTCACTGTGAAAAGACATGTAATTATTATTAGCTAAAAAGGGGAGAAACACCGCACATGGTAACTGGATAACTAAGGGAGAGAGGTAAGATAGAAGCAGGACAAGCGAAATTATGTCTTGATAGATGCTGGATTCTGCAACCTGCATAAAATACATGGTGAGGCAATCCCTATTATGGGTTATTAGTGGTCAGAAGATTCTTCAAAAGTTACAGTTCTCTGTTGAGAAAAAGAAAACCAAAAGGGATTGGAGTTACTTCCATTTTTTAAAAATTTGGTGATTTTTTTTAGGTTTGAGAGACTGTGGCATTTTTTTAAATTGCAAATTGTAGAGACATTTAGGAGCTGAGGTTCATCTCAACGTCTCTCTCTTTGGCTAGAAATAGGATCTGTGGACAAAAGCAGCTTTAGGGATGCAGTTTACTTACCTTAACTTATATCAAGGATGGACTGACAGACCACTTTTAGTTTCAGAGATATTGGGGTGGGGTGGGCAGTCACAATTCAGTCCTTAATGTGGCAGAAGGCAAAAGGGTGAGACCAAAAATGGTATCTTAAAACTCCCGCTGCCAGTAACTCAGCTGTTAGGAGAGGCATTTCATCCTTTTAGAACGGGTTCACAACCTACGGCCCGCGACACCATTTCATGTGGCCCACTACCCTTGCTCCCGGCACTGCCACTGCCGGAAGAGGCGAAAACAACCAAAAATGCACCGCCCTTGCTCCCGCCACCACCAGAAGCGGCGAAAACAGCCAAAAACGTGCTGTAAATATACCAGTGACTGTTGTAAACGTGTTTACAACAGCCACAGACTCTTCTTACAGCAGCGTTTATGGCAGGGTGAACCATGGGTTCAGCCTGCTCAGCTGTCTGAAGTGGCGTGGTCTGACCTACAGCTGGAAAAGGTTAAGAACCCCTGTTTTACAAAGTCCCTATATAAAAACAATGAAACCACTGAACGAAAGTGGCAGTAGAAGAATATGGTCTAGTTGTCAGAGAAACTCCCAAGGGCTGTATGCAAAATAACACAATTTGATTAATTCACTCAGATAATGGGAATCAGATTATGTAGATAAGAATCAGAATTGCTTTGGTGCAGAATATTGGGGTTTTGTGGTATTTTGTGAGGAGAGTAGTGGAGAATTCCTTAGAAATGCTGATAAATTGTAGTTCTAAGAAATTCCAGACTTGATTAACATGAATGAGTAAGGCCTATGATTTGTTCTGTCATTCATTGCCATGTCTATTACATATGTTCGACTCAACCCTGAAATCTCCATTGTTCAAAATCTGTGCATAAGATGCTCTGTCCTGTTACCTGCAGCTCCTGTCTTGATGTCTCTGAGACCGGGCTCTGTCCTCTGGAACTCTTTGCCACCATTTCCTGGGAAGGAAACATCCCCGGAAGAGGCAGAGCCTGCCTGCAATCAAGACAAGACCGTCACCATGGAAAAGTCGGGTAGGATCCAAGAGAGGTGGGGATACAGAAAGGTGGAGGAAAAAAGACAGGAAGAGAAGCCAGTGGGCTTGTCGAATGGCTTTGACGTGTTCGAGTCCCCCCCACCCAAGACAGAAAATGAGGTAGGATGGTTGGACGGAGGGGAGAAAAGTTGTTTGCCAACTTTTATTTATGTAACCAAGACTGTCAGTTTAACCTGGAGATTTGAAAGGTAGAAATCAGCACATAGAAAACTTCTCAGTCCAGAGTGAGGGTGATGACTTCTTAAGGGTATACCACTGGCAAGCAAAACGGAGTCTAATGTGGGAGGTTTACCACTGGGCATGGAGGGGTTAACATAAGGCCCGAGTAGGACGCAGCTCTATGGTTCTGTGGCCTTCCAGTGCAAAAAACATGTACCCAACTATTGCAAAGGCTCAATAACCCTGAGGCCAGCATCCTTTTTCATGCTGGTGTCTTGTGAGTTGTAGGCTCCGCACACTGAAGAGGCCATGGATTGGCTCTGGACCTTATGCCAGTCTTGCTTGGCCAGTGTGGCTGTACTTTTTTGTGTCAAAAGTACTAACAAAAACGCATAACGATGCTATATATTTTTTGAGAAGTCATGCACTGGATAACGTCATTGCGGCGTTATCTTGTGCATCGTGTTTGATCTCCTACCTGGTCACGCAAGTTGGGGATGAAAAAATTGCCATTTTTGGGTCCCTGTTTCCATCTCTCCATCTCACCAGCAGTGTCTGGGAGGCTGGGAGGACCTTTTCCGTGCTGTTCCCGCCTTCCTAGGAACTCCCTGTGGCACATAGCAGCTGAAAATAGTTGCGGCCGCCTTTTTACTTCAATTCCCAGAAGCCCAAGCAGTTATTAAACAAAATGGCCACTGCATGCATTTTTACAGGCTGTTTGGGCTTCTGGGAATTGAAGTCCAAAAAACAATAATCAAAAAATCAAAATGGTGGCCGCAACTATTTTCAGCTGCTGCCCGCCACAGGGAGGTCCTAGGAAGGCAGGAACAGCACAGAATAGGTCCTCACAGCTTCCCAGACGCTGCTGGGGAGGTGGAGAGACAGAAACAGGGACCCGAAAATGGCATTTTTTTCATCCCCAACTTGCATGACCAGGTAGGAGATCACATCCTCCTTTTTGTGGAGGTGGACAGAGGCAGCCCGGGTGCCTCTGTGAGGCTCTGGGGAGCTGGTCCGCGCTGTTTCCGACCCCCCCACCCCCAGGCGCTGGTGCAAGGCAAAACCTGCAGCTGACGAAGATGTTTTCCCCGGTGTTTTGCCTTGCACCAGCGCCAGGGCAGGTGGGGGTGGGTTGGAAACAGCGTGGACCGGCTCCCCGGAGCCTCATGGAGGCACCCGGGCTTTTTTTTAGCGTTATCCATGCATGCACCAGACAACGACAAAAACTGGACAACATGACATGACTTGTGGAACCAAGTTTTGTCGTTGCCCAGGGTATTACTGTATAGTAGTGGCAGAAAATGTAGGGCAAGTATCTATGCTAAAATTAGATATTAAATATTAAAAGTCTTTTGGAACAAAAATGTTTTCAGTCTTTCCTGAATTTGGTTGTTGCTATGTTCATGTGCATTTGCTATTATATTCCTTTTCTTTCTTCCTCTTGAGTCTACCTGTATAACCTTTGAAGTAAACTTCAGGGAATTAAAATCCATGGTGGACAGATGGGGATAGTGATGTGCGGAATATTTGCCTTCCAGCTGCTGCAGATGTTTTACCGGCAACAGGAAGAAATCCGGAGGCTCCGCGAAGTGCTGATCCAGCGGGATGTCCAGATAAAGCAACTTGAGTTGGAGATCAAAAATGTTCGCATGGCTTCAGGCAGATTCTGACAGGTCATTGTCAGACCTTTGGCCACCTTTGGGAGGCCCTTTACCTCTAGAACCCTTGTGGCCTCATAGTGCTACCGTGGGGAGATTATGGGCTCAAAATGGAGTGGAGATTTTTGGCAATTGATTGTGTCCCTGTATTGCCCATTTCATGGAAGCTGGAGGCTTCTGGTGCTTTGCCTTCCAGTCAGCTTCTTCACAAGGAGCTACTCTTAGTATAAAATCTGGCCCCAGAAATCCCTCTTGAGAGATGGATGAGGACCCTCAGGATGAAGATGGGAGGATCCTGCCACAACCTATGGCTGGCATCTGAGGAGCAGGGTATCCTTCAGGTGCCTCCCTGAGCTTGACAGTGTGGCAATGGTTCTAGCAGGCTGTCTTGCACTCAACTCTTGGAACATGAAGACAAAGTCCTTAGGAGCAGCTCAGGACTCTCCCCTGTCCCTCTGGAGACCTTGATGGAGGAGCAACATGATTCTACATAGAGTTACTTGTGTCTCCTCTGGTCCAGGGTGGGATGAATTTGGGTGCATGTGCTTAATTCATCTGCTTCTCTTCTCAGATTTTTCTTCCAAAACATGCTTGTGACCAACAGGTAAGGAGCAAAGGAGTGGTTGTCTGTACTTGGATACAGGATAAGAAGGCATCTTTTAAAGATAAGAACTAACGTCAAAAGCCAAATGTTGAAATGAACGCTTAGTTCTTGAGTATTCTGAGAGGATACAGAGCTGAAATGCAATATGTCAGAAGCAAAAAAGGGCCTGGCACTCCAATCCACGTACAGCCATTCCCCAACTTTGCCCATAATTTCCCCATTAAGGATCACTTTAATGCCTTAAAGCCGACAGTAGAGATTGCCCATAGGCTCTCTGAGATGGCTTCTTTCCAGTTGATTCAAGTGCTACCTTTCAGGTGGCTTTTTTCCTCCTTGCTTCTGGCTGAATGTTATACCAGAACCAATGGTGGGGTATTGCAACACAGTATTCAGGCAAAAGCTGATGTTGACTTCCTGCTGTTCCCAATGATCTTCCGTTATTTCCCATTACACCAGGTGCAGAATCTTATATTCTGAGCTTCTAGAATTCGAACATAGCAAAGAGGATAGTGCTCTTCTTTCAAACGGTTCTCCGTTTTCTCCCCTGATATGTACTATTGATGCTTCGCCTGACATTGTTTGTCCCTTTAGCTGCTAATTTTCATTCTAGTCTATGCAAAGTGGTGCCATCCAGCCAATTTCCCTCGCTGGTCTCAGGGTCAAGCACCTGAAACGCCCAAAGCCTGGAATGCCCTGGAAGTGAGGGATGCCTTTGTGAATCTTCCCAAATCATGAAAGACTAGCAACCGTTAGGTTTCTGTGATAATCACCCCCTGAAAAGATAGAAGCAGGACTGCTTGTAGTAAAACAATAAAACCTTACAGTTCCTGTTTGGAATGGCCGAAGAATATTGTGTTGTGAGAGTTGGCTTCCCTATGATCTGCCCAGGATTTGAGAGCAAGAGTCAAGATGAGAAGCTAAGGAGTTGCAAGTAACCATAGAGGACTGAGTTGCAGATAAACTAAGAGCTGTAGCATTAGACATATAATACGGGGTTATATATGAGAATAGCATCTCCACATAAAGTCTGTGTACTGCCTCTGATGCTAGAATATGGAAGGCGGCACCTATGACGTTTATATTCTTTTAACTTGAAGTTCCTTTTCTACTCACTTTCACTTGAACGTTTCGGAAGAACTTTGTAAAAGGGTCCACTTTAAATCGAAACACTTCCAAGCTGTTTGGTGAAATGTGTGTCCTGGCACTGCAGTTCCCTCATTTTCTGTAATTATTACATCTCATTTAAACTGCCACTGTTTGTCGCTGGAAGAACACTTCATAGCCAATGTACACAATGTAGCAGAAACAAGTTGTGCAGTTTTCTCCTGGACTGGACTGTTAAGACTGGTGGGCGATGATGGTGTTTAAACATTTTCCTAGGCTGGTGTGTCTCTCTATGTAGCAAATGACTATGTTTTGAAGCAAAAGGTGCTTTCTCCCTGCCACATTGTGTGTGTGTGTGTGTACATGTTTACATCCAGAGATGCAGTTTTTCACATGTAGTCTATAAGAGTACAGCCTAGGGTAGTGGTGGCGAACCTATGGCACGCGTGCCAGAGGTGGCACTTGGAGCCCTTTCTATGGGCACCGGTGCAGTCACCCCAGCACAGTTTGCCCCACCCCTCTACCCAGCAGCCCAGTGGGAGTGCTTCCTCCCTCCACCCCCATTACAAAGTTTGCCCCACCCCTCTGCCCAGCAGCCCAATGGAAGTGCTTCTTCCCTCCCCCAGGAGATGATTCACCCCGCCCCTCTGCCCAGCAGCTCAATGGGAGCGTTTCCTTCCTCCCCTTTACTTTACTTTAGCATTTATATACCACTTTCCTTATCATTCGATAACTCAAAGCGGTTTACAACAGGGTACAAAAATACAATAAACAATTCAAAATCACAACATAAAATATACCAAAAAAATGTACAGTCAATTTTCCCCAATACGAAATTACACAATTTCAGACATCCCCAATAACAGATACCGTGCAGCAAAGTCCACAAGTGACAGAGCCCCGGCTCAACAACTTCACTAATGGCCCCAGCAGCCCACGGCCCTTAATCCCTCCCGGCAAGAGCAAGGGAGGGAAAAGCGGAGCCCCTCGCAGTTGCGGCATCAGTCCCGGGCTGCGGTCTTTGGCCCGACCCCGGCGGCCCACGGTCCTTTTTCCCTCCTGGCAAGGGCAGCGGCGGCGGTCAGGCTGGCCCCTGAGGCACCAGCTGAGTGGTGGCGCCCGCGGCGGTAGCATCCAAGCCTTCGGGGCCGGTCTTTTCATCCCACCCGGTCTGGGAGGGGCACCAGCTGAGGGGCGATGTCCGCACCTTCGGGGCCGGTCTTTTCACCCCTCCCGGGCTGGGAGGGGCAGCCCCCTGAGGCACCAGCTGAGCGGCGGCGTCCAAGCCTTGGCGTCCAAGCCTCCCCTGTTGCTGTTGGCACTTTATGATAAATAAGTGGGTTTTGGGTTGCAGTTTGGACACTCAGTCTCTAAAAGGTTCGCCATCACTAGCCTAGGGAAAGCTAGTTTGCTTTTATTTTGATGCTTGAGTGACCTGCCTTCCATTTTTTACTTTCAGAATGGTATAGGGAGCATTGTGGAACCCATAGGAAGCTGTAAACCATAGTTCCATACCAAGCTTTTATAGTTTTCGGTTAGCTAATATTTAAATACTATAGCTAGTATCCTGTTGAATATTTATGTCCTGGTGGCTTTCCAGTTTCTTCTTCTTCCGTGTCTAGGCCAGACATGAAACTGCCAAAATGAACCCACCTTTTGGTGAATCCATTCCATAGTTCCTTTCGCCTGACCTAGTGTGAGGACTAGCAGGCACAAGGTTGCCGTTTGTGGGCCAAAAATACCACAATCTTTGAGGAGGATCTTTCTATGCACCCCAGCTTTCCAGCTAAGAAGCTGCCGTAGCAAGTTGAGGAAGGTGCCATTCACATTTGGCCAAGTACTTGACCTTAGCAGACTGCGACAAGCAGCTTCCACAGCTGGGAATTCTGCATGCTTAAATACTGAACAAGGATACTAACCTGAGAGTATTTTATAGCGGGATTTTAACCCTTTAGAAAATGAACACTGGTGGCTTTACCTAGACCCCAGTGATAATCTGGGCATTTGGTTTGTTCTAGGTTCCTGCTCACGACCTTGACATCTTAAATCCAGACAGTATGTTCAAAACCAGTGCATAAATGACAATAGCTTTTCTTATACTGTATTGCTAATCTCTTATCAGTTAATGAGAGGTCTCATTACCCCAGTGCTTGATTTTATTTAAGTATCTCTGCAGCAGCATTTTGTCCCAATCTAAGTCTGAGTTTAGCACAGATGGTAGCTATGCACACCTTTTTTTTTTTTTGCTGGTTAGGATGAGGAGCTGAGTCTAGCATCCGTATAAACAAATGTTTAGTAGAAGTCCAGCTTGCTTTTTTAAAACAAATTACGTGCTCAAATGTGACTGAAGAGTCACGCACGCATGGTATGAGTTTGCACAAGTGCTGATCCCTCCAGCTCTGGTTACGAGTTTATATAGCCCATACTTGGATTGAGAATGATTCCCTGCAATTTTGTGGGGTTTTCCTTGTTTACATGCAGAATGAAATGAAAAGTATTTGTCAGCTTAGGCAAAAAGAAAATTAAGTTTTTTAATATGTTTTTAATGTGTACTTTGATTTTTCCCCCCTGTGCTTGTTTTTATCCATTGATCTGAGCAGCAGATAAAGATGTTAGCCATGTATCAAAGGGTTTAATTAATCTACAGTACTTGAAATAATTACATATATATTTCCTGCTTTTTTTGTTTACCAATTATTTTTCAAAAAAGATGATCCAATCAGCACTTGATTTTTTTTAATCACTTGTGTTTTAAAATACCCTGAGGTACACAGCAGCAAAGCTTTACTCAATTTGGGTTTTGTGGAAGGCGGCAGAGAGAAAAAAAAGACACCTGTACTGTAATGTCAGTCTGGTTATGCTTTATTAAACAGTGCCTAATTCTATTTAAAGATAAATAAACTGACAGTGTTTCTTGTTTTTTGTTATCTTAAAAAAGGCAGAATGGGAAAAAAATAACCGAAAAAAATTGTGCGTATGTGCTGTCAAATTAGAACTGTCTTACGACAACCCATAATAGGGCTTTCATGGTGAGATATTTAAGACACAATATTACTGGTTTCACCCCGCGCCGCCTCCCTACCACGAGTGAGTTTCCACGGCTGAGCAGGGATTCCTACCAATATCTCCTGAGTCCCAGTCTGTCATGCTATCTTTACTCTACACTGGGTAATCCTGGAAGATATTTAGTGAGGCTTCACAAACAATCCAGGTAGTTGAACCCTGTATAACATCTGAGTGATTTCAGTGGCCAAGGGTATTGCATAGGGGAACAGCATACACTGGAACTCCTGATAACGTCCAATCCGCATAACGTCGCGTTTGTTATGCACCACGTGATGCTCTGGATAACGAGGCAAAAAGGCTAAAAACTGACGTTATGCGGCGCATCTCCATAGGAGATCCCGGATAAAGACGTTTTTTGGACATTTTTGTGACTTTATCCGGAGCGTCTCCCATAGGGACCAGATAAAGTCCAAATCCGGTTAACGACCAGACTTGTGGAACCAAGTTTGGATGTTATCAGGAGTTCTGTAATTGCTTTCGTGTGTTATGCAGATTCAAGTTAAGGTCTGCTCCAGGCAAGCAACAGAGTAAGTCCGCACTGTTGTTACCCATCAGTCATTGTAACTACTGACTCCATATGCCAGTAGGTTGTTTGTGGTACATCAGATACACATTATTAATCTGTTTAGAAAAGGTTCTATATCCACCCACCTAGATGGAGTAGAGGTGAATGAATACAGGCAGCCAGCCTCTTTTGTATCCCAGTCAGCTGGGAGGTCATAGTCACAACACAAATAGTATTGGGGACATAAATCCCCCACCCAGTTCAGACTGCCCATTTACCTGCATGATCCACGTGCCTGTTTGGAAAGTAGAGGGAGAGGCTGACTTTACTTCCCTTTCACCATTAAATAGGGGATTGGCGAAACTCAGTCCCCAAATCAGAGTTTATACAGGTTATGGGTAAAGGCCACACTTGCTCAAAAGCCAGTCGTATCCGACTCTAGGGTTCAGTGCTCATCTCTTTATAGCCGAAGAGTCAGTGCTGTCTGCATTTGCAGACGTTTCCATTGACATGTGGAAGGCATACCTAGACATCGAAGTGCACGGAACACTGCTTATCTTCCCACCAAAGTGGTCCCTATTTATCTACTTGCAATTTCTTGCTTTCGAACTGCTAGGTTGGCAGGAGCTGGAACAAAGATGGGAGCTCATTCCGTCCTCCAGTTCTCAGGTTTTGAACCGCTGACTTTCTGCCTCCCAGTCAGCACCTTAGCCACTTGAGCCATTGCAATCCCACATACAGGCTATAGGAGTTAGCTTTTTGTTACAGAATATTACGTCTTAGTACCATGAACAGGTTTGTATTATTTTTGTAGGCATTCTTATGGATGTATTGTTTGCTGTCAAGTTGAATCTGAATTATGCCAACCTTTTAAAAAGGGTTTTCTAGGTAGAGAACTCACACAAGTGATTTGTAGGAGACAATGTCCTGAGACTTTGCAGCTTGCTTATGGCTACACAGGCTGGTTTAGTCCCAGGAGGCTTTGCGAGGATCAAACTGCCAACTTCTGTCGTCATATGCCTAAACCGCTGAGCTATCCAGCCAGCTAGCTATGGTTGTCTTTAAATCATACCATACTCTGCACATCTGATTTTAACTTCAGAATAGTGGAGACTTCTAAGCCAGGAGTTCTCAACCTTTTTTTTAACCCCGGGGGCCAGGTCACGCTCCTCCAGACAGCTTCGGGGTCCGGACAGCCATTTTGCCCTTCCTCCAGCACATGGCACTTCCTGGTGTGGTGGAGGCAGTGGGGGAACCACATGAAATGGTGTCATGGGTCACATCTGGCCCACGGGTCACATGTTGAGAATCCCTGTTCTAAGGTAAAGATTTCCTTGCTCGAATGCCAGTCATGACTAGAGTGCTGTGCTCATTTCTGCTTACAGCCAAAGAGCCAGCGCTGTCTGTGTCTGCAAGCATTTCCATGGTCACGTGGCAGGCAGGAATAGATGTTGGAGTGCACCAAACAGTCAACTCACCGAAGTGGTGATTTATCTACTTGCAATTTCTTGCTTTCGAATGGCTAGGTTGGCAGGAGCTAGGACAGATGATGGGTGTTCATTTCATCATGCAGCACTTGGGTCTTGAACCTGCAGACTTTCCGGTCATCAAGTTCAGCATCTTAACCACTAAGCCACTGCAGCCCTTGAATACTTCTAAACATAAGCTTAAATTGCAGGCTGCACCGTTTTAACTCAGTGGAGGTATATGAAGAGGCCATCTTAATTGAAAGACTTTTTGCATTCTGTGCTGTCAGAAATGTAAGGTCCTTTTAGAATAAAGGATACTAATACTTCAACGCAAGAGCTCAAGTTTATCAAGGGTAAACAATTCCACATTCATTAAAAAAGGAAAAAAAACTGTGATCCTCATACACAATCCAAAAACAAGGGTAGGAAATACTTTTTTAGACCACTGTATCAGGCCAGGTTATCCTGCTATGGTAATAGAGTAGACCATACTGCCAGCAACTCAACGCCAAGTGTCAGGCAGCGATTAACTAACCTGACAACCCTGCAGACTAATGGCCTTGGGTGCCAAAGTCCACAAGGAAGGGTGATGTTCTCCAAATGGATTAAATCCCACTTGAATCCATCTTGATGTAGGGCAGCAACTTCATCCATTCTGGCCTGGGGCTGATGAGGACTTTGCGTGCCGAAAGGGCTCAGGGCCAGAAAATGACTTATGCAACTGGATCAGTGGTACAGGAGTCATGCTGAGATGCAAAAGGCAGAGGAAAGGTCACAGCATTATGTTATTGGGATAGTTTTAATGGCTGATCACCATGAGGATCGCCAATATATGGATCCGGATACTGCAGAAGAAAAACTTACAGATGCTAGATTTTTGGGGTTTGCAAGAGGCTTCATCAGCCTCGCTATCGTAGAGCTGGGGTCAGTGGAGGGAGGGGGGACATTGAGAAGAAAAAGAAGTCTCCATAATCAATGTAGCCGCCAGGCGTTTGCATCCAAAGCGACTTCCAAAATGGGAGACTGCAGAATTGTAGCATCAGTTTATGGGGTGATGCTGCAAATGTTCACAAGGCAGCAGGGCTGTTAATGGGAGGATTTTCCGGAAGTCACTAATTTATCTGGTTGCCATACTTTGGAAGCAACCTGATAGCATGGAACAGCCGTGTAAAAATTAAGGGTGGGACTTTAATTTAAAATTTTAAAAAAGGGAGGAGGAATGGAAGAAACTCCTTTTTACTATTTGTGGATTCTTCCATTGACTCCCATAGGGGAGCCAGTTAAACACCCTGATAGGTATTAACAAAAGTGGGGCGCACAAAAATTTAGCAGCAAATCAGAACATCCAAGGGTGTGAGTGTGAGAAAGGATCCGGATTAGTTGGGATGGTGCTAGTCATTTAATTCCTGTCTCTCACTCTGTCCCTGCTGTAATACATGAGTGTTGGGACGTGAGCTCATCCTGGTGCTCCAGTTATCCTGCTGAGAAGAAATCAAAATTTTCTTCACCACCAAGTCCACAGCTGCTCATGAGAGTCCTGGTGATGCAGTGGTTAAACTGCTGTACTGCAACCACAACACTGAGAGTTTGATCCTGACCAGGATACAAGGTTGACTCAGCCTTCCATCCTTCTGAGTATCCAAGCATGTTGGGGGCAAAATGCTAATTAACAGTAAAACCCAGACTTGCAAACGCCTCGAGTTACATAAATTTCGACTTACATAATGATTTTGTGCTAAAACCACGTCCCGATTTACACGATTTCCTATGGGTTTGCTTCGAGTTACATAGAGATTCTTTTTCCTATGGGTTTGCTTCGAGTTATGTAAAAATTCATTTCCCTATGGGTTTGCTTCGATTTACATAAACATTTCATTTTTCTTATGGGTTTGCTTCGAGTTACAAATAATTCAATTTAAGCAAAAGCCCATGGAACGGACCTTTCCCCCCGTAAGTAGGGGTTTTACTGCAAATTGTGAACCGCCCAGAGAGTGCACTAAGCGCTACGGATCAGTATATAAGTGTGATTGCTATTGTCACGAAGCAGGGAAGGAGGTCCTGGTGGCAGTGCTGGGCCAGGCTTAAGCCTTTTTATCATATGCTATTGGGGCTGCAAGAGTGGCTGCTCATTCTAGCCAAAGCTCCAGGCAGACTTGCTGCCTCATTTCCTGACAGGAGGACCAGACAAGTCTGCACAGCAGTAGCTTCATGGTAAGCAAGCCAGCCTCAGGGTACTTCTGGCATCTTTTGTGTATCTTTCTTGGGTTTTGCAGGATATACTGTAGAGATGCTGCCAAGAAAGAGGAGGAGGAGGAGGGTGGGACTGGAGTTGGTGAAGAAACAGTGCAGGCATGAGCTTTACTCAACAGTTTACTCTGAAGCCTCTGTGGCTGGAAGCAGAACGCCATGGTAGGAGGACTTGAGGGAGCTGCGCTTGTGATGTCTTGAGGAGGCGAAACGCCAAAGTACAGAATTGTGGCGTTTTACTGACGGAGGCAGGATTTCTGTAGACAAGAAACTGTCTTGGCCTCTTGATTTGGGAAACTTGTTAGTCATTAGGGATGCATATGGAGAAACCTTTAGGAGCTAAGAAAATGAGGTTAGAGCAGAGTGGTCTTTCTGCATTTTATTCCTTTAAAGGTAAAAGTTTCCCTTGCTCGAAAGCCAGTCGTGGTGGATAGAAGAATCAAGGATTAAAAATAAAATTAAAAAACCAGATTTTAAAGTTAATTTTTAAAATTTAATTTGGATTTTAAAAAAAATGACTGGATTTTGTAGAAAAATCTATTTAAATATACAGTAGTTTTCTATTTAAGACACACTATAGCTCGAAGGTTATTTGTCATGAAATAAGGATTAGTTTTAGCAATGTTTAAAATTCTTGGTAAATGAATTCCATTAATCCAGTCACAATGTCATGCTCTTCCAGATGTTTCTGTATGATTACTGGGCAAACTTTCTATATAGACGATATCAGGATGCTTGTTTCTAAAGTTCTCAAAACGGAATTTGTGTCTGCAGAAATCACATGACTCTTTTTCACAGCAAAATTGTAAAATAAACAGAGTGGAGAAAAAAACTTTAAAATCCCATTGTTTCTTTACAAATTGTTGGACAAAGAATCTATGCCTTACCTACCTATTAAGAGCGAAGTTTTTAAAAATTCAATGAATAGACAAAGATTGTTGGGAGTGGCATAGATCTTCACAAGAAGCTAAGTGTGAGGGAGGGGCAAGTCGTAACAATGAATGTGAAATCTTTCGAGCCTTTAAGAGTCTCTATGTAGAAAACCATAATTTAAATTAATTTTGCTGACTAGTGATTAATTCAAAGAGAACACGGTGTGTGTGAATCTAAAGGACCAACAAGACCAGTCTCTTCCATGTTAAATGAAGGGGCCAGTATACAGAAAAGGGATAAGGCACCCCCAGAAAGAACACACAACAATGTAAGTCCCATAGTTTTCTCTATGCATGTCCTTATAAAGGTCAGGACTGTAAAACTGTTTTCTTTAGATGCTGACACTGTCAAAACCTGTCTTTTATGTCTCCTGTTCACCACCACTAGTGATACACTATATAGAGTCAGAATTGTTGGTGAGGTTAGTGCTCACTTGAGGTGGAAATTAAGATACGGGAGATGTGCCTCAAAATACCCAGCCCATGTTTTGAGTGATGAGGTGGCTGAGGCACAATTTGGTTCCTAACTCTTACCTGTAAGCTTAGCAGAACTTACCCCTCCACTTTTTAAAATACAGGAACATAGAAATATTGATGCTAAGAAAAGACAGTTGGAACAACGTACAGTAAGGGGCAAATCTTCAAAAGCCATTAAAAAATAAAGTAAACAAACAGTCAATAGCAGCAAGCACCTTGCATCAACAACTTCCCGCAAACAATGGAACCTCCCCAAAAGAAAAAGGAGCCATGACATGAGCCTCTCTTAAAGAGACATTTCCTGCATCCTTCAAGATGCCCATTGATGTGCTACTTCAGAAAGTTTTCTTCTTGAGAAACACACTAGGATGAGACATGTTCCATGCAAAACTATCGTAAAGGGGGTTAATAAAAGAAACCTCCAATCAATCAGATATATACGGGGGGGGGGGGGGGGGGGGGCCCTGTAGGCACAGTACGATTGATTACAAGGTCAGCTGGAAAGTTAACACACTAACCAAAATCAAATGCGACAAGGATTGCATGGGCAGGTCTGCCACTTTTTAAATGAGTGTACCAGGAAGGTCTTGGTTTTATTGCCACTGTAGCACCACATAGTAGCTCTGAGTGGATTCTTATCTGGGTAATGTTGGTACATAAAAGGAAGATAGTTGGGCAAAAAGATGGAGAATGTATTCAGCCAACTATAATAATAATTTTGTGTTCAAAATTATTATGGGTTGAAAGGATTTTTGCTGGAGAAACTCTGCTCAGGGGACACCCAAACGAGGCTCCTTTCATGTCCCCAAGATCTTTTCCCACTAAAGTGGTCCCTATTTGTCTACTTGCAATTTCTTGCTTTTGAACTGCTAGGTTGGCAGGAGCTGGGACAGAGACGGGCACTCAAATCGTCATGCAGTACCCGGGTCTCAAACTGCCGACTTGCTGACCTTCCAACTTATAAGGCAAGCTTCTTAACCACCGAGCCACCGCGGCCCCTATTCAGTCAACTGCCTTTACAGGATGAAGACAGAAACATACACTTTGAAATATTTGCATTTTACAGCCACTTAATACCATGACTGTGGTTAAGAAATCACATCAAGATAACAGAGGGTCAACTTCAGAGCTGTTTATAGTTTTTCTACCAGCCCCCGCAAACCCCAAGGATGTGGTACTGGCCATTAAAGATAACAATCTGAAAACCCTAACTTGTATTAGGAATAATTTCTAATTAATAGAATTCCTATGCTCACAGGTTCTGTGCTCTACATGCAATGTATTGTTATCTCCCCTTAATTTAAAAAAGGCAGAATAAATTACATGACTTAAGTATCATGCGTGCAAGTATACAGATTGTGTGGGTGCAGAATTTCCATTTTATTTTAAAATGTAAAGTACACACAATCCTGCTTGTATTAAGAGAAAGGAAAAGGCCACAGAATTTCAGACCCAAGTCCGAACATAACAACTTTATAAGATTAGTTTACCAAATAACGTTTATTTCATTCAAGTTCTTAAAAATACTTTTCTGTTGTTGCATAAAACATCCTAATGTAAAAAATATCCAACAGCTTAGAAAAGGAAAAGGAAGGCAAGGGAAAGCAAAGCATGAAGAACAGTCCCCAAAACATCAGGACTATATTTACAAAGCCTCGTTGCGCAGAAAGTAAAAAGGGGACTACAGTCAGTGGGGTAAGTGTGTAGCCCCGACAACCAGGACTGACCCATCACACTTGTTCTTCTTGCTATGGCAACGGTGGGAAATGAAGGCCTGGAAACCCCAAGAGGAGAAGTGAAGGTGCCAGCCCAAGAGGGCGAGATCTGTAACCACCAGGAGAGAAACAGCTGCAGGGCATGTGGAATGTCAGAGGAATGGCCGACTCTTTGGCTCTTTTGAGTGCTGCACCTTTGGGGGTGGGAAGGTGGTGGGTGGGGAGAAGGGGAGGGGAAAGGGTTGTTAGATGACTAGAGATGTGCCTCACGTGCTCCTCAAGTTACAGATCATCCAAGGGGTGGCCCAAGCAATACTGAACAGTCCTTTGGGGGCACAGAAAGCTTTAGTCATCTTCTTCATCCCCTTCATCATCTGGTTCTCTTTTTCGCTTTTCGCCTTTCCCACTTTCCTCTTCATCTGCACAAAGATACACAGACACAACAGAGACAAAATGTTTCATAATGGGCAGCAGAAGATAGAGATACAACTGATTTTTTTTTGAATACTCTATTTGCTGGCATATAAGACTCACTTCCCCCCCTTAAAATACACTGGGAAAATGGAGTGCGTCTTAAACTATATATAGTGACCTATAGTAGGCTATTTTGGTAATAATGGGGTGCGTCTTTTACTCCGGTGTGTCTTATATGCCAGCAAATACAGTAGTAGCAGTGTTAGTCTGTGTTTCAAGCATATCAGAGAGTAAACAAAACCAAAAGTGGATGTCCTATGTCTGACGAAGTGGGCTTGATCCACGAAAACTAACACTGAAATAGAGCAGTAAGTCTTGAAAGTGCTACGATGTTGGAGCAAACTCAATACCCCCTCGAAAATAGCCCTGCCCCATCCATGGCTATTTCTGTGTCAGGGCACTAAAGACAGAGACCTCTGCTATCTGTGGTTTCTGCCCACATGTCAGAGATGGTGGAAAGTCCTCATGCTTCAAACACATCACTCTACCTGTATAGGAAGTTGATGAAATAGGAGATGAAGAGGGTGGGACTAGAGCAGTGATGACAAACCTTTTAGAGACTGAGTGGCCCAAGGAGGAGGCAGCACGTGGACAGGCACCATGAGTGCACTCATCCATGTGATGTCACCGGTGCACCTCTGGTGGTCACGTGGGTGTTTGTACATGCGCCACTAGAGGCGTGCCAACAAAGTCACTTGCGCGCCCCCTCAATAACTCCCCACCTTACTGCATACAGCTGCAGCCTCCCAGTCGGGATTTCAGTCTTCCCTCTCCCCTCCCCTTTGGTGGGGGGAGAGGTGTAGTGGAGAAGCGCCGCTGGCTGGGGCTTCCCCTTGATGGTGCACATGCCAGCAAAATGGCCTCTGCGTGCCACTTCTGGCATGCGCGTCCCATAGGTTTACCACCAGGGGACTAGAGTGTTTCCCTCTATGCAGGGCTGAGGTTGTCCTAAATACAATCCAGACTACCCTAAAAATCTAACCTGGATTCCAGAAAGGCAAGACAGAATCTAGCCTGACACAGTATATAACAGTCTCAAAAATCTGCAAGCTAAGTTTCTTTAAGGAGCAGCATACAGAAATTATGTTTGTGATAGTCACTGATGTCCTTTTCAACCCAACATTCACACAGCAATTGCAAAACAGCTCTCTCAATCCCTGCATTTCAGACATTAAGAAATGAGGCACAAAGAGTGTTTAGAAAAAATATCTGCCACCAACCCTCAAGAGCTCTGCTGCAAATCGTCCTGCAAAATTGAACAGCATAAAAAAATTATGAACCTACCTTCATCCTCATCTTCCTCTTCTTCATCCTCCTCCTCCCCGTCACGTCCCAACTCCTCCTCCTAAAAAAGTGAAAGCCCAGCAAAGTCAGACTTTTCATTCAGTTTATCACAATCGTTCCTGGAAGGGTTTTCCAATTTCTAGCTGGGTAATGAGACTTAACTGACTGGTGTTCTCCCAATTCTGCTCTCTATTGGTAATTCAAAATTACAGGATTTATTTTAACTAGAGTTTGGGGGCAGCCTGTTCAATGCTCCAGCCATGAAGGCGTACATTAAGAGGAAAGATCAGATGATACTGAGCAAACAAACCCAGACATTTCACCACTAAGGATGGCAAAGTAGTCAAATCCAGATACAGTACTTAAAAAAAAAAGTTTCTTTTTCTTTTGCTGCTTGGCAAATAATCTAGGAAGAGTTAAACACAGAAAGAGACAAAGGAAGTGAATACTGTTAACCAACCTCTCCACTGATTTCATCTTCTTCATCTTCTCCTTCTTCCCCTTCTTCATCTTCCTCCTCCTCATCAAAGTCTTCTTCTTCACCATCCTCCTCCTCCTCTTCTTCTTC
The DNA here is from genome assembly GCA_035047345.1 of Bradypodion ventrale. Lineage (NCBI taxonomy): Eukaryota > Metazoa > Chordata > Lepidosauria > Squamata > Chamaeleonidae > Bradypodion > Bradypodion ventrale. The sequence goes on from JAWDJE010000002.1 coordinate 149,121,136, forward strand.
GTCCTCTCCTTCTGAAAAAGAGGTGAAAGTTTGAAAAGTTATCAACAAAATCCAGTCGTCCTAACCAATGACAACTTACTGAAAACACAAGAAACCATCAGATCGATCAGCAGGTAAAATCTTAGTACAGACTGCAGAACATCATTTTAATTTCTCAAACTGTTTGGAAAGAGACAAAACCAATGCAGTAGGAGAAATAAATTTTAATTTTCATTACAAAGAGCATTGGGGTGGGGGATAACATCCATACAGTAAAGCACTTGTGTACTCTTCTCTACCTAGAAAACCTTGAAAGGAGTCACCACACACCAGACTTGACTTGACAGCATGCAATTATTACAATAAGAGTGTTGCTTTATTCTAATAGCAAGAGATACACCAGATGATGATTGGAGGTAGTTCTCTACTTCGCAGCAAGCAAAGAGGGTCAGAGACACATAGTGTACATATGGCACTCAACCCAGAATCTTAGCCTTTAAAGTAAAAAAACTGCACACCCGTAGACTAGGATTCTGCAATACTAAATTAACAACAACAACAATGGTGTACCAACAAGTCGGTTCTGATTTATGCCAGTGTTTTTCTAGGTAGAGGATACTCAGAAGTTGTTTACCATTCCATTTTTCTGGGAATGTTCTGGGACTGTGCAGCTTTAAGACCACAGCCTGACTCTCTTCCTAGGAGGCACAGTGGACAACTGAAATCCTGACCTCCAGGCTCTGCAATCAGATACCCAAACCAACAAGCTATATAGACTACACCGACCTTATTTAATAGGAGTTGGGAATCTGTAATCTGCTAGATCAAGGGTTCTCAACCTTTTAAAGCCAGGGGCGAGATCACACCCCCTCAAACCTTTTTGTGGGCCGGACTGGTGTTCCCCCTGGTGCCGCTGCCTTTGACAGCAGGGGGGACGGGGACGGGGGGACAGACACCAGTCCATTGGTTCCACAACACTCCCCCAACTGCCAACACTCCCACACACACTACCCGTCTGGCCTGCCAACACTTCTCCCCAAGCCGCTGCCACCACCAACACTCCCTCCACGCCACCAGTCCTACCTGCAAACACTCCCCCTCCCACTGACGCTGCTTCCCTGCTTACTAGCCTGCTGTGGGTGAAGAAGGGGTCTTGCCTGTTCTTGCCCGCGCTCAGCCAGAGCAGCACCCAGGAAATACACTGGTGGCCACGTGTGTCTGCCGTCTCCACCGCCGTTGCCCTTTCCCCCTCCACCTGGCTTGGCGTATTCTGAATGACGATCCGTAACAGGGCGGATGTTGAGCCAGGAGGAGGGGAAAAGTATCACGGATGGAATGGCATCATGGGTCATAGGTTGAGATCCCCTGTGCTAGATCATTGCAATGATTTGTAAATTCTTACCAAATTTCTGGGGGCTAGGAAAAAGAAATAATCTTTTAGCCCCTCTCCAGTTACGTTTATGTCTAGTAGCTACTAATCTGGAGTGGAACCAATTGTTCATTTTTAAGGTTGAATTTATAATCATACGAACAAGACACCATATTGCTTTACGATGTCATTTATGAGTTAAGTAGTTAGGCTCCAGCACATGCTTGATTGCCAGTGATATCATGCAGAAAACATTTCAGAAGAACAGGGAAAATAGGAAACAGCTTTGACCTGAATAAGACCATTGACTCTCTAGTGTAGCATCAACACTGTTCTTGGGGATATGAAAGGAGCCTCATTTGGGTGTTCCCTGAGTGGAGTTTCTTCCATAAATATTCTTTCAACCCAGAGTAATTTCTGACACGAAATTATTATCATCAACATTGTATGGCAGCATCTCTACGCTATTTCAGACAGGAGCCTTTCCCAATGCTAGAGGTCTCAGGAGCTTGGGCCTAGGCCAGTGATGAGCAGTCTTGGCCCTCCAGCTGTTCTTGAACTTCAATTCCCAGAAGCCCAAGTCAACACACCAGCTGGTCAGGGTTTCTGGGAATTGAAGTTCAAGAAAGTTCGGTTTCACTTACCAGTGATAACTTTCGTTCTTCGAGTATATAGTTTGTGAATACACACTCATGGGTTATGCGCCTGCGCAGAACGGAGATCGGAGGCTTGAAAAGCTATTGGTCTAAAGTTTTGGCGGTAAGACTGCCCACCGTACCGCCCACCCTGAGGCGCCCGCGCGCCATTTTACCTCAGTTCCATACTTAAGCCAAGCACAGGATAAACCAATCGATCTCATCCGTGCAGCTCAAGAGGGGAGGCAGGGTGGGTAGTGTGTATTCACAAACTATATACTCGAAGAACGAAAGTTATCACTGGTAAGTGAAACCGAACTTTCTCCTTCGTATAGTTTGTGAATCCCCACTCATGGGAGATTAGCAAGCTCACACTCACTTGGTCGGTGGGCAGTCGGATGAGATGATCCCACGATGAGATGAAGATGCAGTAGGTTGACCCGTCAGGGGCGTTGAGTCCGGAGCCCTCTGGTGAGGACGACACGGCCAAGCCTGGCGTCCGCAGTGGCTCTGGTGTCCACCCTGTAGTGTTGGACAAATGTAGAAGGTCTGGACCATGTGGCAGCCTTACAAATGTCCTCAAGCGGTGTGCCCTCCAGGAAGGCAGTGGATGTGGCAACCGCCCTGGTGGAATGCGCCCTGACATGCGGTGGAGGTGGCAGTGAGGCAGACTCGTAGGCCAGGTAGATGGTGGAGGTGATCCATTTGGAGAACCTTTGAGCAGAAATGGGTTCACCCTTGGACTTTCCCCCATAAGCCACAAAGAGGCGTTGTGACTTCCTGAACTCTCTTGTCCCGCTGGTGTAAAACAATAAGGCTTGTTTCACATCCAGCGTGTGCCAGGTCCTTTCTTGGGCGTTAGAGGGGTTCCGGAAGAAAGCTGGCAAGGAGATAGTCTGTGCCATGTGAAACTTGGAGACCACCTTGGGCAGGAAGGTGATGTCCGCTTGGAGAACGACACGGTCGTTGAAGAATTGGAGAAATGGTGCGTCTACCCTCAGGGCAACTAGTTCTCCAGCTCGTCGTGCTGACGTGATAGCCACAAGAAAAGCCGTCTTCCATGTGAGGAGGCGAACATCGCTGGTGGCCATGGGCTCGAAAGGGGTCCTGGTGAGCGCGTTGAGCACGGTAGACAGTGACCATTGAGCCGTAGGAGTCCTGACCGGAGGGAAAGCGTTCCGTAGACCCTTGAGAAAACGCTTCACCGTGTGGTCACGGAAAGCCCCAGAAGCGGGCGAACCAGCCGGGGAGTGCGCCACCACTGCTGCGAGGTGCACTCGGATGGAGGTGATGCTAAGGCCAGACTCCGCCAAGTGGAGGAGGTAGCTTAAAACGACCTGCAGTCCCGCCTGCGGGGGAGCCATGTGCTGGGAAGCCAGGAAAGCACAAAAACGCCTGTATTTGGAAGGGTAGGACTTCCTTGTGGAAGGGCGCCGTGCTAGTTCAAGGATCCTGGACAGTCTGGGATTATCCTCCATGCGGTGAGGTGGAGGCTGGGCAGGTCCGAATGGTGCAGCTGGCCGTGCTCCATTTGGAGAAGCGTCGGTGACTCCGGCAGTGTGCGATACTGTGACGACATGCGCAACAGTAGCGGAAACCAGGGTTGGCGCGGCCATGCCGGCGCCACCAGAATTGCATTGGTTCTGTGTTGGTACATCCTGGTGAGAACTTTCTGGACCAGAGGAAACGGAGGAAAGGCATAGAGATAGTCCTGATCCCACCGTTTCATGAAGGCATCGCCCTCGGAGTTCAGTCCGATGCCTGCTCTGGAGCAGTACCTGCTGAGCTTCTTGTTGGACTCCGACGCAAAGAGGTCGATGTTCGGCGTTCCCCAGGCCTCGCAAAGCGACTGGAATACCCCGTCGTCCAGCTCCCATTCGTGGGTCGTCGAGGTGAGACGGCTCAGGTGGTCTGCCAAAACATTCAGGGTGCCCTGAATGTGCACTCCAATTGGGAAAATGTGCCTCTCCAGGCACCATTCCCACAACTGCACTGCAAGATACAGGAGGGTGGTGGACCGTGTTCCTCCCTGCTTGTTGAGGTACGCCACCGCCGTGGTATTGTCCGAGGCCACTTGTACCGCCTTGCCGGTGAGCAGAGTCTCGAAGGAACGCAGGGCCTTCCAAATGGCCAGCAGTTCCAAGTAATTTATGTGGTGCACCGTTTCGTGTGGTGTCCAGGTGTCGTTGACCGTGAGAGTCCCGCAAGCAGCGCCCCAGCCGAGGTTGCTTGCGTCGGTCAGTATCTGCAACGAGGGTTGCGGGGGGTAGAAGCTCTTCCCCGTGGCCACGTTGAGTGGTGTCGACCACCACAGCAGCTGGTCCCTCAGTTCTGGAGACGGGGTCAACCGTTTGGACTGGCTCTCCCGAAGTGCGTCGAACTCGTGAAGGAGCCACGGTTGCAGGGACCTGAATTTCAACTTGGCGTGGGGAATCACTGCCGTCATTGAGGCCATCAGGCCTAGAAGTCTCTGAGCCTTCTTCGCTCGGATGCACGGTTTGGTGCGAAGTTCGCTCACCCCCTGCGCAATGTCCTGTAAGCGTTTCTGGGGGGCGTAGGCTCTGGTAGCAAGCGAGTCGAGTACCGCTCCGATGTACTCGACGCGTTGAGAAGGAGTCAACTTCGATTTGGTGAAGTTGATCCTGAGGCCGAGACTCTCCATGAGGTGGACCGTGTATTGTGTGTCCCGAACGGCTGACGATTTGGTGGGGGAGACGATCAACCAGTCGTCGATGTACGGGAAGACCCTGATGCTCCGTTGGCGGAGGAATGCAGCCACCGGAGCCATGCATTTGGTGAAGACCCGCGGTGCCGTGGCCAGACCGAACGGTAGGCACCGGTACTGGTACACGGAATTGTCGATGCGGAAGCGTAGGAACCGTCTGTGTTCCTCGAGGATGGAGACGTGGAAGTAAGCATCCTTGAGGTCTATGACTGTGAACCAGTCCCCTATGTTGATGAGGGGGAGGACGGTCTGCAGGGTCACCATCCGGAACTTCCTGGTGTGGATGCATTTGTTCAGGCGGCGCAGGTCCAGGATCGGGCGAAGGCCTCCGTCCTTCTTCTGGACCACGAAGTACCTTGAGTAGAAACCGTTGTCCCAGTCGGACGGTGTTACCCGCTCGATGGCTCCCTTGGAGAGAAGGGTTGATATTTCTTCCTCCAAATGGGGGGACGAGGTGGTGAGACGATGTCTTCCTACCCGCGGTACCCGCACGAACTCGATGGCGTAGCCAGAGGACAAGATCTTTAAGACCCACTGGTCGTCCGTGATGCCTGACCATACCTGGAGGAAGTTCCGGAGGGGGAGGTACGGGATGTGGAGCGAGAGAGACTCGGCCGTCGCAGCTTCAAACGCGAGACTTGGGCCTCGCGCCAGAACGCTTGTCCTGTCCGTAGGGTCGGTAGCGGGGTTTGTGCTGACGCCGCTGTTTGTAGGAGCTGGATCTAGGCTGCTCCGTCGGCCCTTGCTGCTGCGGGTTGCCGTGGAATCGCCGTGTGAAAGGCTGGAACCTCGGCCTGGCAGGCGGAGCCGGCGTGGTGAGCCCCAGGAACTTGGCCGTGGAATTGGTCTGGCGCATCTCATTCAGGACCTTGTCGGTGTCCTGACCGAAGAGGCCCTGCCCGTCGAAGGGAAACTACTCGATGAGCTTTTTCATAGCATCATCGAGGGAGGTGTCCCTGAGCCAAGCATGGCGACGGAGGTAGATTGCGGAGGCCATGTCCTTCGCCGCATAGTCATTGATATGCCGGGCAGTGCGCATCAGCTGCTCGGCGACGAAGTCCCCCTCGGTGGCCAGCGCATCGATCCGCTTCTGGGCGTCGGCGGGCAGTTTCGCCGTCTCAATCTTCACCTGCTCCCAGAGGTGAGATTGATACAGGCCCATGGCGGCCGAGTAGTTGGCGGCGCGGAAGAATAGTGAGCCGGTGGCGTAGAACTTACGTCCCACCGCGTCCAGTTTCTTTCCCTCCGGCATCGATGGGACCGGGAACCCGCTGGTGGCCGTCCTATGCTGGAAGGCCTTGACCACCAGGGAATTCGGCAGGGGGTGTGCCTGCAGGAACTCGACGTTCTCGTCCAGGACTCGGTACATGCTGTCGAGCCTGGACGAAACGGAGTGCGCCGCCAATGGTTTTCTCCATGTCGCCCTCGCCGAAGTCATCATGGAAGGGAGCATGGTAATGTGGACCGGCCGTACAGCACGTCTGTCAAGCTTCGCGGTCATCTGATCCTCACCCTCCAGCGGCGGTTGATCGACTTTGAGTTGAGTGCGGTGCCCAGCCTTGTGAGCATGGCGGTCAGCGAGCGTTGGTCCTCACCACGCGGTGGGCCCACCGCGCCGATATTCTGCTCCGGCGTGCGCTCGGCGTCGACGTCTCCCTCGTCCTCCTCCGACGACGAGCTGGACTCATCGGAGGACGAGGGAGGAACTCTTTCATCCACGTCGGGACCGCGCCAGTACGGCCTGGGCGGGCCGGCGGGATGGGAGTCCACCGCATCAACGTCCGGACCACACCATGACGGTTTGGGTGGGCCGGCGGAGCGGACACTCGACCCACGGGAGGTCGGTGGGGCCACGGCAGGGCCGGCATGCCCAGGGCTTGCGGTGGTCGGAACCGGAGCCGCAGAGGCCGCAGGCATGGAGGTCTGGAACTTGGTCGCAAACGACGCCATGACCTGGAACATTTCTCGAACGAGAGCCATCTGGGATGCGTCCGAGTCCGCTGACGGTAGAGCCACGGTGGCCGGCGGGATGGTGGCCGACGAAACGGTGGGCGTCGAAATGGTGGCCGGCGTCGGCGTCAGCGAAACGGTCGTCGGAACGGTGACGACCGCGTCGTCTGTCGGCGTCCTGGGCCTTGGGGAGACGGAGGCCTGCCTCGAGGGCGAACGGTTTCTTCCCCGAGGAGGAGAGGGGAGCACCTGAAGTGGGCGAGCTGGAGCCCCAGCCCTGCGTCCTTTATCAGGTGACCCGGAAGACGACCGTCCTCCCCAGATGGAGGATCCCGGAGAAGGACATCGGGCAGTCGAGAACGGCGGCGAAGGCCCGGGAGAGGCGGGTGTGCGCGGGGTGGGAGGAAGCGACCGTCTCTTCTCCGACCCACGCTTGCGCTTCTTCTCACCGTTCCTGTCCTTCTTTTTCTTCTTCCTAATCGGAAGCATGGAGGAAGAAGCCGGCGGCGGCTGGGAGGCAGCGGCAGACGTGGGAACAGACGCGGCGGGAGCCAGAGCGAGCTCCATCAGGTGAGCCTTGAGGTGATTGCTTCGGTTCTGCACCGCGAGGCGCGTAAACCTTTTGCAATGCGGGCAGGACTGGCTCTGATGCGACTCTCCCAAACAAAAGAGGCACAGGCTGTGGCCGTCGGAAGCCGGGAACTTCTTAAGGCAGGCCGTGCACTGCTTAAATGCTGCAGCCATCAACCGCGGAAAAAATTCTTCCAGTGGAAGTTTCTGGAAGCAGATACCCCGAAGGGCGGACCAGCCGCCACCCCCTTGAGGGGGGAGACGGTGATCGATGCGAAAAAAAAATTGGCTACTGAGTCTACTCGAAAGAAGAAACAGCACCGGGTGGCAATCCTGCCCCTGGGACAAGATTGCCGGCAAAAATTGTTGAAATTAGCTAAAGCTTTCCCTCAGAAGGGCGATAAAAATTGAGAAGCTCTCGACGATCGTCCTGCTGCTACGGCGGAAAGAAGAGAACTGAGGTAAAATGGCGCGCGGGCGCCTCAGGGTGGGCGGTACGGTGGGCGGTCTTACCGCCAAAACTTTAGACCAATAGCTTTTCAAGCCTCCGATCTCCGTTCTGCGCAGGCGCATAACCCATGAGTGGGGATTCACAAACTATACGAAGGAGAACAGCTGGAGGGCCAAGACTGCTCATCACTGGCCTAGGCAGATACAAAGCACATGCTCTGTAGGATTCATCTGTTTCCCCATGACATTACATTCTGGAGCATCTTCACCAATACCTTAACATTGACATTCTACAGTTGAATTCTGGAACAAAATGGATAGCGACACCTTGGCCATATCCAGGAACTTGCTCCAAACCACCAATAACACTGTTTAACTCACCTTCTTCATCTTCCTCATCCACACCATCTACTTCGGCATCTGAGTCAGAAGCTTCTTTATCTTCCTGATCATACCCATCCAGGTAAACAAGCTGAGGAAGAAGCTTGAAGACGCTCTCTCGGTAGTCATTTAGGTTTGTTACCTCACAGTTGAACAAGTCAAGGCTCCTCAGGGATTCCAATTTTTTCTAAATTAAAAGCAGGTTCAAATTACTTTCATTCAGATAAGCCAGAGGAAATCATGGGATATTTGGGGAGAAGAATGTATTTTTAAAAGTCTGACACAAGGTCTAACTAATTGAAGCCATGATGACATGTTAATTTTTCAGATACAGTGGAACCTTGTATAACGAATGCATCATACAACAAAAAATCATACAACAAACAATTTGAAAAAATAATAATGTTGCATTGTACAACAGAAATTTTTGTTGTACGATGCAATGCTTCCCTATGGGGAAAAATCGTACAACAAAAATCTCTATGGGAAAAATCGTACAACAAAAAAATTTCTTTGTATGATTTTCCCCATAGAGATTATTGTTGTTCGACGCATGCCTTGTACAACGAAAAAAATCGTATAACAAAGTGCTTTATAGAACCAATTATTTTTGTTATACAAGGTTCCACTGTACCTCATTCTAATCTTATGTGAGGAAACTATACAAAGAATTTCATGGAAATAATGGGAACTGAGTTATCTTATCCTTATTGCCATTATCTATCTTACACCAGGGAAAGAGAATTTGTGTCTTCCTCTATAGCAGTGTTTCCCAACCTTTTGTTTTTGGACTTAAATTCCCGGAAGCCTAAGCCAGTTCCCCAAAGCACTGATCAGCCAATGTACTGACTTAGCCTTCTGGGAACTTTGGTCCCTCTGTGCAGCATGGGGTCCACATTGGCCAAAAATTGTTCTTACTGTTATACACTGTGGTTGGTACTCTGCAGTGCAATGAACTGTAAACCAAGCAGCATTTGGCTCAAATTTTGCCTGTGATGGAGGTGGCGTTAGGTATGCTAGTCTCTCAGCTTCAGACCTCTCTTTGCAAAATGTATCTACTCTACAAGTTACTGTAAGGATTACAAGGGTATGTCCTTGAAGCATTCTGAGCTCTCCTTAAACATGCTTATTAAGTGTGTTTACTACACTGCTATCATATATAACCACATGACAACCACAAATTTAACTTCTGAAGTGGTAGCTGTGTTAGTTTGTGTTTCAATGAAATCAGTGAATAAACAAAAGACAAAAAATGTTGTGGCACCTTAAAGACTAACTCCTGCATTTTAATGCTAGCTTTCGTAGGTCAAGTAAACTTCATCAGACATAACAGTTAGACTTCATAGCATCAATTTATACATATCAGGTACAGAGGTACAGAAAGGTTGGCTGGCATAACTGTGGTCTTGAGGGAAAGCCAGTTAAATAAGTATATTAATATTAAACCAGTTTGAGACACCCTACCAAAACTTTTCATCAATTTATATTCTACCCTATTTTCAAATTAAGGATTACTATGATATATACTGCAGTTACCCCAAGCATTTTCAGTTCTACTCACTGGAAAATATTTTTGTTAAAACAGAAAGTAGACAATTAAGGTAACAGTTGGGGAACCTTTTAGAGCCAGATTGCTCCTTGCCTTTCAAACAGTGAGATGGTGTCAGAGAAAGTCGTCACACCTCATGACCTCATTTGGTGTCCAACTGGTTTCTGACCTCCCATAGTAAAAGTGGAAGAGCGAAGCTTACACATGTAGGGAAGGTGAAATAATGAAATCCACAAATAGTGATGGGTAGGAGTATATTAAAAAAATCCCCACTGTTATCCCTGCTCAGGAGGAATTTACAGGGGAAACTCGGAAAATTAGAATATTGTGCAAATGTCCATTAATTTCACTTAAAAGGTGAAATAAATATATGAGATAGACTCACTACATGCAAAGCGAGATATGTAATGCCTTAATTTGTTATAATTGTGATGATGATGGCGTACAGCGTACATGAGATTATGTGATGCATGAGATTGGGGGGTTGGGGTTTTCATAAACTGTAAGCCATAAGCATCAATATTATAACAAAGTAAAGCTTGAACTATCTCGCTTTGCATGTAATGAGTCTCATATATTTGGCTCACCTTTTAAATTGCATTACTGGACTGAATGAACATTTTCACGATATTCTAATTTTCTGAGTTTCGCCTGTATCTTCCTTTTGGTGTGGGAAATGGACATTTTACAGGCCAGATGAAGAACCTCCAGAGGTTCTGTGGACAAAGTAAGGCACATAGGCCAGAAATCCCCCATCCTTGATTTGGAAGAAAGTGCAGATGGGGACTACACCATTTAATTTAAACAGTATTTTCTGTACAGCCTGCCTATTTAAGAAAAAACTTGTCAGGAAGGCTGTGCTGAAGCCTTCTCTTTACCATGTTTACTACCTACTTTACCCAATCTTTACTACATGCAGGGCTCCTCTATCTACCTCATCACAATCCAACACATTCATTGACCAGGCAAAAGGATTACAATGTTACAATAGTGCTCAAAAACACAACATTGCCTTCCTCTTGCACAGTTAGTGCAGTCTAGTCCAGGGGTAGGCAACCTATGGCCTGTGGGCTGGATCTGCCCTGTGGTGCCAAATAATCTGGCTTCCGCCCTCACTCCAGCTCAACCAGACTCATTTATGGCAGCCGTAAACGGCGGGGGGACCACCAGTCCGGCCCCTCAACTGTCTGAGGGAGTGTGACCTGGCTCCCGACTGAAAAAGGCTGGCAACCCCTGGTCTAGTCTATTCAAAGCTTTAAAACTTCTAGCAAATGTATGAGCTGACCTTGTATGACCCCTTTCTTCCTAGTCTTGTAAAAGTTCCTTTTTCATCTCTCAGCTTCCTCCACAAGAACAGCCTGTGGCTATGCTATCTCTCAAGGTTGCTAGGGAAGTTTGCCAACTGCAATCCAATTTCTTCCCAAGCACTGCTTTTTCTATGCAGATATTTCTTGGCTTAAATCTCAACTTCAGACTACTACATTGTTTTAGGAAATCCTTAAAGGAATGGGGTACAATTAGTTTTATTCAAAAGCATAGCTTCTCTGATTTTATTGACTAAAAAAGATTTTTACATTCAACAACATTTATTTGCTTGGCACATAGGCAGAAGTTGCTATTCCCATTTTAATTCAATATGTTAAACTGATTAAATGTCAAGTGGATCTGTAACAAGGGAGTTAAGAGTTAATATCTGGGCTGCATTGTGGTGACACAAAGATACTCCCAGATAACATGTCTTTTTTCAAATAAGTCATGGCTAAAAGGATTTCTGTCTTGTTTGAGGCTACAAGGCCTAAATCACCATTTCTGTGAAGATTTCAGCTTTTACATCCTACAAACAGTTCAATAACTCAAGGATAACATACCAATGGCTCCAAGGTACTAATATCCTTCAGTTTATTTCCACTGAGGTTGAGATGTGTGAGGTTGGGAAGTTTTTCTGCTAATACATCAAGACCTCCAGAAATTCTGTTGTCACTGAGTTCAAGCTGGAACAGAGAGCAAATTAAAAAACAGTCACATTAGTATGGTTTACATCCAAATATTCCTAATATTGGAATATAAAGAACATAGAAAAAGCCAGGATGTTTAAATACTTTAAGGGTTTAAAAATGATACTTAATAACTACCACAAACATGCTCATGCTCCCTTGCCGCCAATGTACAGCTTGTCATGGATGAGGAATGTTCATTATTACACTATATCAACTTATATTTCACTGTACTATCATAATGAAGTTGTTTCTACTGCCACTTAAGCCAGTCAGTAAATTAGGTTTGTTCAAACCTATTTTCATCAGAATTTTAGATTTTTATACCAGTTTAACTCTTATGGTCTCCCCCAAAGAATGTTCAAAACCACAATTTGATAACATTTTGGAAATTCCTTGCATGCATCATCTATCTACAAGCTTGTCTTAGAAGAGAAAAGGATTCTTAAACAATCCTTTTAACATTAGATTCCTACTGTGCATGCCTGCACTATAGTCTATTAAGTTCAAGGTTCACATACAGAAGATTGCATTCTAACAAATGGGTAAGAAATAATGTAATCCTCAGATTTCTTTTAGTCCCTCAAAGCATTCCTCAAATAGGTGTTGACAAATTTCAGACATAAGTTGCAGTGCTGATTTTGGGCAGCAACCAGAAATAAAAACAAATATCTATTTTTTCTTTCTTTGAATGTTGTGTAGTAAGTTTGTCATTGAAATTCAGTAGCAAATAGGTAAAAACTCATTTAAAGCAAGCAAACAATCACTTATTAAAGGTGGGCTGCCAAATTTGTTGCCAACCACTGTAATGCAAGTTGTACTGTTTTGTTTCTGTCCCTGAGCTACAGCAGTAGAGAGGATGCACATATGCAGGTAGTATTGAGGGAGGGGTGCCAAGCTACTAACCCAACCTTTCTCACTGCCATCATACACTTAACTTGCCTATTCACTTATTTGAGCAAATCTCAATGAAGCTTGGCACCGGTAGGGATAAAGGTAAACTGTAATTGGGCCTGATATAGTCAAGAAAACTGTTTCCTTGACTTTTTTGAAATGTACTTTGTTTGCTTGTTTAATTTAATTTCAATGTGTACCCCACCCATTTGGGTAAAAAAAGCTACTCTGGCAAGCCAAATACGAGCATTAAAAAAATAAGATAATTCAATATATCAATATATCAATAAATGACATATTTTAAAGGACAACTTAAAGTCAGGACTAAGAAGGAGGTTAACAACTCTCTGAACACCTCTCTAAATCTGGGTTCCTCGAACTTGGCTCTCCCGATGTTCTTGGATATTAATTCCCAGAAGCCATGAACGGCAGGTGTATTGACTTGGGCTTCTGGTAACTGAAATCCAAGAACATCGGGAGAGCCATGTTTGAGGAACCCTGCTCTAAACAATTCTTTCACCAGCTTGCAAAAAGGCTGTATAGATGGGGCCAAGTGTGCAGTTGATGGCTGCACCTTACAGGCCGGTGGGGTCAGCACTGAGAAGACCTGATTCCCAGCCATAACTTTCCAGGCATCTCTCAGGGTGGGCAATTGCAGCCCTAATGCTTGGGAGGACTGAATGACCCAAGAATTAGCCAGGAGAAATGCTCCAAAGGCACTAAGCTCCTACACTGTGTAGTGCCTTATATGTTAGAACGTTAATACCTTGAATTGGGCATGGAAGCTTACAGGCAGGTGGGCCAGAACCAAGGACATGTAGTCAAATTTCCAGCCCACCCAACATCAGTTGAGTCACCTCATTCTTTACCTCCTGCAGCTTCCACACCATCTTCAAGAGCAACCCTGCATAGCAGACATGACTGTAACCAATTCTCAAGATTACCAAGACATGAATGAGCGTCATAGGGACTTTCTTTCCAGGAATGGGAGTGGTCAGGCTCTCTGCCTAAGAAGATAAAAGGCTGACTGGCCACAGTGGTTATCTGCTTCTTGAAAGAGAGGGCTGGGTCCAGGATCACATACAGATCCCAAACCTGGTACCTCAAGGGGACTATACCCCTATTCAGACAAAGCCTATTTCTCCCAATCAGTCAGGAGATTAACCTAACAGAAAGATCTCTGTCTCCTCTGGATTCAACTTTAGTTTGTTCACCATTATCACGGCCAGGCACCTATCAAGAGGCCTGACAGCTTCCTATACTGACAATGTAAAGGAGAGATTGCGCTTTCACAGTACCATTGTGGAGAAGCAAGTGTCCAACGAAACAACATGAATAGAATCAAATCCTGAACCCTGAATTATCAGTTTAGTTGGTTATACCACACTTACTCTCTATCCTGCCCTCCCCTGAATTCTCCTTAATGAAAATGTATTCATACATATGTTTATTTGGCAATTAAGACCCTCTGTATTTATAATAATAATAAATTTTAATTTATATCCCGCACATTCTCGGCCGAAGCTGACTCAAGGCGGCAATTACAACATGTCCACAACATACAGTATAACAATACAATAATAAAAGAGCACAAAATATATTCAGTAAATAATCAATACTCAATAATAAACATAAAATTAATCACAATATAAAATATTAAATTAAAGCTACAATAGCAATAACAATAACCCAGTACAAATAGGAATTCGGAGTCCAGGTCATGCTCCCTGAAAAGTCCAGAACTCAACGCCGCAAACGGGACCAATGATCAATGTGCATGCGACCAAAGTGTCCCCAGGAGGCACAATGGCATCCCTTCCAAGGTCCTCTGAGTGAGCACCTGCCTCCCATTCCCGGGCCGGGTAGCGAGGGTCCCGGGAAGAGGCAGCGCAGCGGCAGTGGTAGGGCTCCAGTGGCATCTCCTTTTGAGCCCTCTCGGCAGGCAGGGCTCGGAAAGCGGGGAGACGCACCTGCCTCCCATTCCTGGGCCGAGTAGCAAGGGCCCCAGGAAGAGGCAACGCGGTAGCGGTGCTCCGGCAGCATCTCCTTTTGAGCCCTCTCAGCAGGCAGGGCTCGGAGGGTGGGGAGATGCACCTGCCTTCCATTCCCGGGCTGAGTAACGAGGGCCCTGGGAAGAGGCAACGCGGCGGTGCTGGCGGTGTCTCCTTTTGAGCCCTCTTGGCAGGCAGGGCTCGGAGGGCAGGGAAACGCACCTGCCTCCCATTCCCGGGTCGAGTAGCGAGGCCCCCGGGAAGAGGCAACGCGGTGGCGTTGTTATATTATTTAATATAATTACATGGCACCAATTGATTCCAACTGCCCCGAGTTTCCTAGCTATGGAGTGGTTTACTATTCACTTCTGGGAGTACTTTGGGGCTATGTAGGCTTGTCTTGTGGGGAATCAAACTCCTGACCCATCCAGGTGTTACAGTTCACTGAGCTATGCAGCCAGTAATCTGCACTTAAGTGGGTTTCATTATTAGAAAGCATGTTTAGAACTCCTAGTATACTTTTAAAAGATAAGCAGAAAACTCAGGTCACCGTGAAATCAGTTAAGTATATTTAAATTTCATAAATATCAACAAAATCAAAGATACATGGAATCCTTTTCATTGAAATCAATGGGACTTCTAGGGTACATAGAGCCTCCTCAAAGATTATGGTATTTTGACCCACAATCGGGTGTGCCCTGAGCAATGGCAAACTTGTACTGGCTAATCTCTCTCACAGTGCGTCAGGAACTACAGAATTAATTCACAAAAAGGTGGCTTCATTTTTGCAGTTTGATGTCTGGCTTAGGGAGTGGAAGTAAGTTAGGTTGCACTTACCAGTGATAACTTTCGTTCTTCGAGTGTATAGTTTGTGAATCCCCACTATTGGGTTATGCGCCTGCGTAGACCCTGGACCGGAGGCTTTAAAGCTTATTGGCTAAAAGTTTTGGCGGTAAGACCGCCCACCGTACCGCCCGCCCGTAGCCGCCAGTCCGCCATTTTACCTCAGTTCCATACTTAAGCCAAGCACAGGATAAACCAAATGATTTCATCCGTGCAGCTCAAGAGGGGAGGTAGGGTGGGTAGTGTATTCACAAACTATACACTTGAAGAACAAAAGTTATCACTGGTAAGTGCAACCTAACTTTCTCCTTCATATAGTTTGTGAATCCCCACTATTGGGAGATTAGCAAGCTCACACTTCCTTGGTCGGTGGGCAGTCGGATGAGATGAATCCATGATGAAGTACGTCAATCAGGCAGGATGGACCCTCAAGGGCGAGACACCTGGAGCCCTCTGGCAAAGACGACACAACCAAGTCTGGCGTCCGCAGTGGCTCTGGTGTCCATCCGGTAGTGCTGGACAAATGTGGAAGGTCTGGACAAAGTGGCAGCCTTACAAATGTCCTCCAGAAATGCCGTGGAGGTGGCAACTGCTCTGGTTGAGTGTGCCCTGACATGACGAGGGGGTGGAAGAGAAGCAGCCTTGTAAGCGAGGTAAATGGTAGATTTAATCCATTTGGAGAACCTCTGTGACGAGATGGGTTCACCTTTGGACTTGCCCCCATAAGCAATAGAGACGCTGAGACTTGCAAAACTCTCTGGTCCTGCTGGTGTAGAATAATAAAGCCCGTTTGACGTCAAGAGTGTGCCATGTCCTTTCTTGTGCATTAACAGGGTTTGGAAAGAAAGTCGGCAATGATATGGCCTGAGCAAAGTGAAACTGAGAAACAACTTTTGGTAAGAAAGTAATGTGCGTGGAGCACCACACGGTCATTGTAGAATTTCATGTACGGGGCGTCAGCCCGAAGAGCAGTCAGCTCACCAGCTCGTCTGGCAGACGTGATGGTAACTAGAAACGCTGTCTTCCAAGTAAGAAGGCGCAGGTCCGCCGTCGCCAGAGGTTCAAAACGAGCCTTGGTAAGGGCATTCAAAACAGTAGACAAAGACCACTGTGAGGTCGGAGTTTTAACAGGAGGGAAGGTGTTCTGCAATCCTTTGAGAAAATGCTTCACCGTTTGGTCACAGAAAGCACCTGAAGCAGGAGATCCAAGCGGAGAGTGGGCCACCACCGCCGCCAAATGGACCCTGACGGACGCAAAGCTGAGACCAGATTCTGCCAAATGGAGAAGATATTCCATGACGTCATTGAGGCTTGCCTCTTGTGCACACCTGTGATGAGTGTCCAGGAAGCCACGGAATCGCCGATACTTGGAGGCATATGATTTCCTGGTAGACAGGCGTTGCGCTAACTCCAGAATTCTTGACATCCGATGCCCATCCTGAAGCAGTACCGGAGACACTTGTGGTTGGACTCCAATGCAAACAGATCAAGGCTCGGGGTTCCCCACGACCTGCAAATGGACTGAAAAACCTTGTCGTCCAGTTCCCATTCATGAGTTGCCGTGGTGAGGCGACTCAGCAGGTCTGCCAGCACATTCAACTTGCCCTGAATGTGGACCCCGATGGGAAAGATGTGTCGCTCCAGACACCACTCCCACAGTTGTACCGCCAGGTACAGCAACGTTGTGGACCTCGTTCCTCCCTGCTTGTTGAGGTACGCAATCGCGGTAGTGTTGTCTGATGCGATTTGGCCCGCTTTGCCCAACAGCATCGTCTCGAAGGAGCGCAACGCCTTCCAAATGGCAAGCAACTCCAAATAGTTGATGTGGTGCACCATTTCGTCCCGTGACCAAATGTTGTTGACTGTCAGAGTCCCGCAAGCAGCTCCCCATTTGATGTTGCTTGCATCGGTCAAAATTTGAAGAGACGGTTGCGGGGGTAGAAATGTCTGCCTGTAGCTACATTGAGTGGCATGATCCACCACACCAGCTGGTCCACCAGTTCCGGAGACGGAATCAACCGTTTGGACTGACTCTCCGTGAGAGGATCGAACTCGTGGAGGAGCCAAGAGTGCAGGGACCGGAACTTCAGTTTGGCATGAGGAACCACCGCAGTGGTCAATGCCATTAAGCCCAGAGGTCTTTGAGCCTTCTTGGCTCGGACGAAGGGTTTTGCATGGAAGTCGCTCACCACTTGTGCAATGTCCTGTAGATGTTTTTGCGGGGTGTACACCCTGACTGCGAGCGAGTCCAGCACTGCTCCAATGTACTCTACTCGCTGTGAAGGATCCAACTTCGACTTGTTGAAGTTGATCCCGAGGCCATGACTCTCCGTGAGGTGGATGGTGTACTCCATGTCCCGAATGGCTGACGATCTGGTGGGGGAGACTATCAACCAGTCGTCGATGTACGGGAAGACCTTGATCCCCTTTTGGTGAAGGAAGGCGGCAACCGGAGCCATGTACTTGGTGAAGACTCGTGGTGCCGTGGACAGACCGAATGGTAGGCAACGGTACTGGTACACAGAGTCCTCTATCCGGAAGCGGAGAAACCGTCAGTGTTCCTTGAGGATGCTGACGTGGAAGTAAACGTCCTTGAGGTCTATCACTGTAAACCAGTCCCATTTGTTGATGAGGGGAAGGATGGTTTGGAGTGTCACCATCCTGAACTTTCTGGTGTGGATAAACTTGTTGAGACGACGTAAGTTCAGAATTGGGTGGAGGCCTCCATCCTTCTTCTGGTACCCGCTCGATGGCCCCTTTGGAGAGAAGGGTAGCAACCTCTTCCTCCAGATGAGGAGATGGGGTGGTGAAACAGAGTTTTCCTACCTGAGGTACCCGGTCGAACTCGATGGCGTAACCAGCGGACAAGATCTTCAAGACCCACCGGTCGTTCGTGATGTCGGACCACACCTTGAGGAAGTTCCAAAGAGGGAGGTACGGGAGATGGAGCGAGAGTCTTGGCCGGAGGGAAGTCAAACATGAGACTTTGACTTGCCCTCATTGCGTTTTCCCTGGACGTACGGCTGGAAATGTTTTAATTTAATTTTAAAATTTAAATTTAATTTAATTTAATAGTCATATTTATATATGCCGCCCACTCAGGCAGAACCCGACTCAGGGCGGCATTACAACAAGTTTTAAAAACACATAAAAACACTTTAAAAGACCCACATCCCACCCACTTTAAAAGACCCATATCCCACCCACCCATCCCACCCACTATAAAAAAAAGAGAGAGTTCTAAATTGTTTACATAAGCTAGCAGGCGGGGACCGTGTTCCCATTCGGGTCCCCCACCTGCCCTGCTAGCCAGGTCTTCAATCCTTTCCTGAAGGGCAGCAATTCTCTTTGAAGTCTTAGATCTGTTGGCAGGAGGTTCCAGAGAGTTGGTGCGGACACGGAGAAGGCCCTCCTTCGGGTGCTGGACAGATGTGCACCCCTAACTGATGGCACCATTAGAGAGCCCCTCCGGTCCGCTCTGGTTGGACAGGCAGACACTCCCGTGCTGCCGTTTGGTACGGTAGAATCTGGCCTTGGGCTGGTCTGCAGTCCTGTGATGCTGCTGTTCCTGCTGCGGATTCCCCTGGCAGCGGCTCGTGAAGGGCTGGTACCGTGGCTTGGCAGGTGGAGTTGAGGTGGTAAGGCCGAGGAACTTTGTGGTCGAGTTGGTCTGCCTTAACTCGTTCAGGACCTTATCGGTGTCCTGGCCAAAGAGGCCTTGTCCATCGAAGGGGAACTCTTCGATCAATTTTTTTCATTGAATCGTCCAGAGTAGTTCCCCGAAGCCAGGCATGCCTCCTCAAGAGGATTGCAGAGGACATATCCTTCACCGCATAATCATTAATGTGGCGGGAAGTGCACATCTGCTGCTCCGCCAGGAAGTCGCCTTCGGTGCACAAGAATTCCAGTTCTTTTTGGAGATCCGCAGGCAGCTTAGCAGCTAGGGTCTTGGCTTGTTCCCACAGATGGGATCGGCAGAGCCCCATAGCTGCGGAGTAATTGGCCGCACGTAGAAATAGTGAGCCTGTTGCGCAGAATTTACGACCCACCGCGTCGAGTTTCTTCCCTTCTGGAGTCGACGGTATGGGGAAGCCGCTGACAGCAGTCTTGTTTTGAAATGCCTTCACCACCAGGGAGTTCGGCAGGGAATGGGCCTGCAAGAACTCGACGTTTTCGTCGAAGACCCGGTACATGCCCTTGAGTCTGGACGAAACGGAGTGGGAGGACACTGGCTTTTTCCAGGTGGCCTTGGTGGAGGTCAACATGAACGACAACATCGTTATGTGCACTGGCCGGATGGAATTTTTGTCCAGCTTCGCTGTCATCTGGTCCTCAGCCTCAAGGGGAGGATGGTCGAACCATATCTGGAGGGCAGTTCCAAGACGGGTCAGCATCGCTGCGAGGGACTTCTGATCCTCTCCCCTGGGCGGATCGACTGCACCGATGACCTGGTCGGACGTCTTATCTGCGTCCACCTCTACCTCCTCCTCCGACGAGCTGGAATCATCGGAGGATGAGGGAGGGACCCCTGGAAGTCATGTCGGGTTCGCGCCAGTACGGCCTGGGCGGGTCGACGGCCCGGGCACTCATCGCTTTAACGTCCGGACTGTGTCAGTCCTGCCTGGCTGGGCAATGGAGTGACAGCTTGACCCTCGAGAGGGTGGCAGAGCGACAGCAGGGTAAGAATCCCTGGGGCGTGTGGTAGTCAGTACCAGAGCCGCAGGAATGGTGGCCTTAAACTGTTCCGCAAAGGACTTGGCCATCACCTCGAACATGGTCTTGAAAAAGTCCATTTGACCAGCTGGAGCAGAAGGTGGTGGTGAAACGGTGGGATCCGAAATGGTGGGGTCAGAAACGGTTGCCGAAATGGTGGGGACTGAGATGGTGGCCAAAGCTGCAGTTGTCACCGTAGCAGCCGGAGATGTCCTGGACGTCGGAGACACCAGAAGACACCGCGTCACAGTGCGACCTCTGTCCCCAGACGGAGTGGGAGGTGACAAGCGCACAGGGTGTGTAGTCACCACTGCACGGCGAGTCTTGTTTGGCGACTATGAGGAGTGGCCACCCCAAACAGAGGAGCCCGGAGACGGACACCTTGCCACCGAAAAAGGCAGGGAGGGTTGAGGCAAGATGGGGTGGTCGGGGGGTGGGGGTCGGCAACCAGCAGCGAGCCTCACCACGATGTTCCTTTTTCTTCTCTCCATTCTTCTCTTTTTTTCTTCTTCTTGGGAGGGACCAGTTGAGAAGAAGAGGCAGCGGGGATCTTCTCCTTCGGACCCCCAGAAGAGGCAGAGACCAAAGTGGCGGGAACGGGAGCTAAGGCGAGCTCCATTAAGTGCGCCTTGAGCCGGTTACTTCTGTTCTGGACTGCAAGGCATGTGAAGTTCGTGCAATGCACACAAGAGTGGCTCTGGTGCGCTTTGCCCAAACAAAAGAGGCACTCGCTGTGTCTGTCGGAAGCTGGAAACTTCTTGTGACACGAGACACACTGTTTGAACGCCGCTGAGGCCATGAAAAGAAAGTTGACGTTCTAAAAGGAAAAACGTTTCTTCCGAAGAAGAATAACTGAGGAGTCCGTAGGCACGGAGCCACCAGGAAAAAAATGTTCCACAAGAGAAACCAACCCTGAAGGGCAGGCCTACCGCCACCCCCTTGAGGGGGAAACGGCAACCTTAGCGAAAAAGTAGAGACTGAGTCCTTGCAAGAAGAAACAGTACTCAAAAGGCGATTCTGCCCAGAGGACAAGATCGCCAAGAAAAAATTGATACGGAACAACTGTTTTTTCCCCAGAGAATAGACTAAAAAATTGAGAGAGCTCTCAACGGTCGTCCTGCGGCTGAGGTGGAAAGAAGAGAACTGAGGTAAAATGGCAGACTGGAGCCTAAGGGTGGGCGGTACGGTGGGCGGTCTTACCGCCAAAACTTTTAACCAATAAGCTTTAACGCCTCCAGTCCAGGGTCTGCGCAGGTGCATAACCCAATAGTGGGGATTCACAAACTATACAAAGGAGAATGGGACTTCTGACTATTTCATGCTGTTGGACTCATACGTACAAGCTGACATACCGCTGGGACCAACACCATTCCTTGGGCAAGGAAACATCATCGCCGGCACCTGAGTCGCTTCGGCAGCCCAGGGAGAAAAACCCACCAACCACCCCACTGGGACCAGCTCCGTTCCTCGGGCGAGGGAACATAATCGCCGGCACCTGGGTCGCTTTGGTGGCCCAGAGGAAAAAACCCACCGATGCCCCTGCCGGGACCAGCTGTTCCTTGGGTGAGGGAACATAATTGCCGGCACCTGGGTCGCTTCGGCGGCCCAGGGGGAAAACCCATTGACGCCCGCGCCGGGACCAGCCCCGCACCCCAGGCGGGGAGTTTCACTGCTGGCATGGGGAAAGGAGACTGGCTGTGCTGCCACCACTGTTGGAGAGGGAGAGAGGAAGGGAAAGGGAGAGACTGCCCTGCCAGTTATATAGAGGGCAGCATTCTGTTTGGGGTGGGCAGGGAAGCTCCGGGGGTTCACATAAGGGTTGTAACAGGCATGGGATGATATGGCGGGCGCCGAGGGATGGGCTGCATTCAGGGAACACGGGACCGATGTTTAGTATCTGTCCCCAGTTCCAGCCCCTCGGTTACACCTCCAGGCCCTGTGCAGCAGAACCAATGGACCCCCCCAACTTAGGCTGTTGCTGATGAATGCCAGGTCGGTTTGTAATAAGGCCCCCCTGATTGCAGATTCCATCTTGGGGGTGAGCCGACCTGGCATGCATCACCGAAACCTGGCTGAGACCAGAGGACGGTGTACCTCTGTCAGAAATGTGTCCGGCCGGGTTCGGTATTTGGCACCAGCCTAGGGTTGAGGGGAAGGGCGGTGGCATTGCCATTCTAGTCAGAGTGTCTATGGGAGTCGCCAGGGCCGCTGCTCCGCAAGGTCCGGGTTGTGAGGCTCTGCTCCTGCGGTTGGGCCCTATGGGTCAGTTGGGAGTCTTACTCCTGTACCTGCCCCCTTGCAGGGTAAGGGACTCCCTGCCTGAGTTCCTCGAGGCCGTTTCAGTGTTGGCGTTGGGAGTTCCCTAGGCTAATGGTTCTGGGGAACTTCAATTTGCCTTTGCTGGGTACTGGCACCGAGGTTGCACGGGAGTTCATGGCTTCCATGGCAGCTATGGGCCTGACTCAGGTAATTCAGGGTCTGACCAGGTGCAGTGGCCACACACCGGATTTAGTTTTCTTGTCGGAGTGGTGGCAGAGTGATCTGAGATTACAGAATTTATTTAGACATAGTACTTGTGCCATGATCAGATCATTATCTGGTGACTCTAGACTTTCTGGGGGCAACGTTTCACCGTAGGGAGGCAGGGTCTATTAAATTGGCCTGCCCCAACAACTAATGGATCCGATTGGATTCCAGCGGGAACTGGGGGATTTTCCTCTGGATCAGCTACACGATTCTCCTGAGGCGCTTGTTGACCTGTGGAACAGGATGACGACAGTGGCCTTGAATGAATTCGCGCCACTGCGGCCTCTCCGAGGCTGTGGGGCTAGGTCATCCCCGTGGTTTACGGATGAACTGCGGGAGCTCAAAGGGGCCAAGAGACGCATAGAGCGCCGCTGGGTGAAAACCCAGAGCGATTCCGATTTGACACTAGCTAGAGCCGCTATTAGGGCCTACCTAGTGGCGATGGGGGTGGTGAGGTGACAATACTTCACCACCCTTATTGCCTCCACTGATAATCGCCCATCCACCCTGTTTCAAGTGAACAGGTCCCTCCTTGGCAGAACTGGTGCCCGGTTGGCAGGGTTCAGCTGAGGACTTCGCTGACCATCTGGTGGAGAAAATCGATTGGATTCGCTCTGGGCTTAACACCGGCGTGGGCAGTGAGGGTCCGGGGGGGGGGGGGGGGGGCCTGCAGCACAGTCTTGCCGTGTGATCTGGCATGTTTGATCCGGTTGTCCCTGATGAAGTGGACAGGCTCCTTGCAGCAGTGTGGGCTACTACATGTCCTTTAGACCCCTGTCCCACCTGGTTAGTGGAAGCCTCCAAGGTGGTGACAGGAGGCTGGGTCAGGGCAATAATAAATGCATGTTTGCGGGAGGGGGTGTTTCCTGCACTGCTAAAACATGCTTTGGTGCACCCCATCCTGAAGAAACCGTCCCTTGACCCAGCTGTCCTAACCAACTATAGGCCGGTCTCCAACCTCCCCTTTTTGGGGAAGGTATTGGAGAAGGCGGTGGCGCGCCAGCTGCAGGGGGCTCTGGGGGAAGCGGATTATCTGGACCCCTTTCAATCAGGCTTCAGGCCCGGACATGGTATGGAGACGGCATTGGTCGCATTGATGGATGATCTCTGGCGGGAGCTGGATGGCGGTCTTCACAGCAGCCTTCGATACCATCGACCAAGGTATCCTTCTGGAATGGCTCAAAGGATTGGGGATCCAAGGCACTGTGTTGTCCTGGTTTTCCTCATTTCTGGAGGGCCATACCCAGTCGGTGTGGTTGGAGAATGAGAGATCCAGTCCTAGGCCCCTCAAAATGGGGTCCCTCAGGGCTCGGTGCTCTCTCCTCTCCTATTTAACATCTACATGAAGCCGCTGGGTGAGATCATCCGTTCCCATGGGGTGCGGTGCCATCAGTACGCAGATGACACTCAGTTGTACATCTCGGCCTGTGGTGATCCCAGGGATGCGGTCAAAGTCCTGTCTGAATGCCTGGAGGCCGTTTGGGTCTGGATGGGGGGGGGGGGGCAACGGTCTTCAGCTGAACCCTAGCAAGATTGAGTGGCTATGGGTTGGGAGTATGGGGTTATCCAGAGTTACCATCTCTGGTCTTGGCTGGGGCAGTTCTGCCCCAGACAGACTAGGTGCGCAACTTGGGGGTCCTCTTGGACTCATGGCTGCTGCTGGAAGAGCAGGTGGCGGCCGTGGCCAGGAGGGCTTTTGCTCAACTTTGAGTAATCTGCCAGTTGCGCCCGCTCCTGGACCAGGAGTCCTTACTCATGGTCACTCATGCTCTAGTCACCTCCAGATTAATTACTGAAATACACTCTACATGGGGCTGCCCTTGACGACCATTCGGAGGCTACAGCTGGTTCAGAATGCAGCTGCCCGGGTGGTGATGGTGTGTGGACGTTATGCCCGCGCCACCCCACTACTCAGGGAGCTGCACTGGTTACCAGTTTGCCTCCGGGTGCAATTCAAGGTGTTGGTTTTGACCTTTAAAGCCCTATATGGCAGTGGGCCAGGATACCTGAGAGACCGCATTGCCCCAAGAGTGTCTGCCCGTCCAACCAGAGAGGATCTGAGGGGCTCCCTAGTTGTGCCTTCAGCTAGAGGGGCTCGCCTCTCTGGCACGCGAAGAAGAGCCTTCTCCATGTCCGCACCAGCCCTCTGGAACCTTCTGCCAACAGAATTGAGGTTACAGACAGAATTTCTGCCCTTCAGGAAAGGTTTGAAAAACTGGCTGGCAGGGCAGGTGTGGGGCCTTAATGAGAATACGGTCTCAGCCTGTTGGCTCATCTCCAGTTAGTGTTCAGTTAGTGTCCCTCCTTCTGTATTGCTGTATCCCTCCTATTCCCTTTTATTCTTTTTAAATGAGGTGGGGGTAGGAAGTGACTTGGGGTTTTAAACCTATTTTTATATGTTTTTAATTGCTGTATGCCGTCCTGAGTCGGGTTCGCCTGAGTGGGCAGCAAAAATTAAATTAAATCTGTATTTGAACCAGATAGTGATTTTCATTCAGGTGGGTGATAAGACTATTACTGAATAACATGCAAAGGAAATTCAATTTTCCTTGCAAATTAAACCTATCCACACATGCCCTTATTTGCAGTATTTCCCACATAACATAAAAGATGTTTCCAGAAAAGTTGGGATAAGTAGTGCATTTGTAGGTGTGACAGACTACCCATTTTCCAAAAGGCCTACCAATATAATTTGGGCTATGAATATGTTGATGTTTTAAATGCTGGTCTGCTTTGCTTAGCACACATGGGGAAACAGTTCTTTTCATAGTTAAAATGTCCTGTCTGAAAAGTTCACATTTTACCTTTCTTTCCTCCAAGACTGGTTGCCAATAATGACCTCAGAAGTCATATCCGCTAATTAGAGAGGTATGCTATAAACTATCTTCGCATAATCTCACAGATACTCTACGTTTTAGACAAAGTGGAAAAAAATTCTTCATTTCACAACAATTACCAACAAAAGGCTAAATTTAAAAGATCAGAGGTTAGATGGAAAGGAAATAAACAGAACAATCCATTCTAGTATCTACAGCAAAATGAAAAGGACTTTGATCTTTTAAACATAGGAATCCTATCTCTGATCACGGAAATGTGATGTGACTTGTATCACCAGAAACTACAGAACTATTAGTAAAACTGTCCTTGGGTCTCAGCTAGTTATATGTTTAACTATACATTTTATACAAACATTAGCTTTTGCTATAAAAAAAACAGCTTCAGAGAATTTTGGAGCAGAGAAAATATTCACTATTCTGTAATTTGATTTCCTCCTTGCAGAGCCTCAGTCATAGATTTGCCTATCAAAATCTGTTTTTTGAATATTGCCTGAGAGCAAGTTATCTGACCTTGAGATAGTTGTACAAAACACAGAATCAATACAGTATCTTTTCTTCCTTTCTATTTAAAAACTAAAAGCCAAACATGTAAATCAAATCCTATACAATTTTGGCCAGAGGAAGGTTTTCTGGAACATCCCTACTACTACTGTAGCATTCAGCAGTTGCAAGCAGCATATAAATGTTATTTTTAAAACATTTACAAATTGCCTTTCAAATTATTTGCTTAAGTAGTTCAGAAAAACAATATAATTAGCAGGTATCAATCAATCTTCTGGTGGCAAAATGGGCGAGGAAGATACTAGGGTGACATAGTTAGATAAATGATTCTCAAATTCTGATCCATAATATTTTGGACTTTAAATGATAGAATCTCTGACCATTGGCCATGCTGGGCTATATACAGCTCGGCTAAGGGCTTGAGAAAAGAAGAAATCAAATACCAATACAGTGGAACCTCATACAACAATTGCCCTGTATAGCAACAAAATTGCATAACAATTAGGGTGTTTTTTGGGGGGAGGGGGGATGGTGAGCCCGCATAACAATTTTCCCAATGGAAAAAAAGTGTACAACAATTTTTCAATGGGAAAAACCACTTAGCAAAAAAACCCATTGTATGATGTATCCCATAGGGAAAATCACTATATGATATATGTATCGTATAGCAATTGTTTCGTACGAGCCCTGTGGAACTGATTAAAATTGTTGTATGAGGTACCACTGTAAAACAATACTGCATCTTCTGGGAGTATTACAAGCTGCCAAACCACACCACCTCCGTATCAAACTAAAAATACTTCCAAATCATTCACTCTCTGTCTAGTGCTGCTGCTATCTGAAAGAGGCAGCACGTAGAGACTGCAATGCACTTCTGATTGTTCACACCAGCAGGAATAGGTACACTTTACAGCAGGGGGCAGCCAACCTTGGTGGCCCTAGATGTTCTTGGACTTCAATTCCCAGAAGGCCTGATCAGCAGGTAATTGAAGTCCAAGAACACCTGGGGCACCAAGGTTGGCCACCCCTGCTTTACAGCATATTACATAGCATATTCTTATGAAATGTAAACTGCCTTGAGTCACCCCAGGGCGAGGAAGGTGGTATATAAATAAATATTCATTCTTCTTGCTGTTTGTCATCCTACCCCTCAAATATGTTTTCTAACATTTGACTGCTCTTCATTCATGGCTCCATTCCCTTCTTATCTATTTACTGAGTTTACATGGAGCCAATTGTTAAACGTCTTACTGACATATTTGGAACAGAAAGGCCATCCAACAGGACCTCAACTCCTCAGTTAATGTAGTAGGTCAGGTGGTGGTGATGTCAACTCCACTGTCTGGTCCTGTTTTATGAGATCAGTTTCAATCTATAACATTTGAAGAGGCCGACAGGCCGTGCTGTAAAGCCACCACTTCTTCCCTTGACCATCCTGGTTAGTGAAATCTACTACAGAAGTGACAACAGAATGGGCTCTTAAAAGAATCAACACTTTGATACAGGAGGGTTTTATTCCATCCTCCCTGAAACAATTGTTCAGCCCATTCTAAAGCAAACCAACCTGCCGACTGATGATTTTAATAACTAGACTAGTCACCAATATATCAGTTATGGACAAAGTGAGAGAGAGTATGGTGGTTGGTTAACTGCAGGCATTCCTGGATGAAGCCAATTACAGTATCTGGATTCATTCTAGTCTGGGTTTAGGCACTGCTATGGTACTGTATTGAGACGAGATGACGTTATCTGGGAAGCCAACTAGGGAATTTCTATGTTTCTGGTGCTCCTGGATCTCTAGGTGGCTTTTAATACTTTCAATCATGTTATCCTTATCTTTTAGATAGATGGTTGGGGTTGGGAATTGGAGGCATGGTGTTAAAAGTTCCTTCCTCGACAGCCACCTTAATACAATACAGCTCAGGGATTGTTTCGTCTTTCTGGATGCTTTGGTGTGGAATCCCCCATGGATTAATCTACTCCCCAATGTTATTTAACATCTATGTAAAGCTGCTTGGGAGGAGGGGTTATCCAGAAATTTGGAGTTCAGTTACACCACTATGTTGATGACACATAACTCTATCTCTCCTTTACATCTTCTTCAGTGGATACAATCATGTGCCCAGAGGAATGCCTGGCCTCAGTTCTCAAATGGACTAGAACAGGAGACAGCAAACATGGCTCTTCAGGTGTTCTTGGACTCAATTACCAGAAGCCCAAGTAAGTACACCTACTGATTAGGGCCTCTGGGAATTGAAGTCCAAGAACATCTGGAGAGCCAAGTTTGCTGACCCCTGGACTAGAACAAATAGATTGAAAGTGAATGGAAGACAAAGGTCTTGTTCTTCTGTAGGACTCCTGCCCTAAGGAGAGACCTGGCTCTGTTACTGGGTGAAGTTGTTTTCCCTATGAAGGATCAGGTAAGCAGTTGGAGGGGTCATGCTAGACCCAGCACTTAAATTGGAAAATCAGACCACTGTGACCAAATCTGCATATTTACAACAGATTGCCCAACTGCGCCCCTTATTGAAAAAGAGGCCCCTAACAACTTTGGTCCACACAATGGTAATCTCCAGAACTACAGGTCCAAAATGCTGCAGCCAGACTGATAACTGGGGTCAGTAAATTTGAACACATTACCCCAACCTTGGACGCTCTGCATTGGCTCCCCGTTGTTTACTGTGTCAGATACAAGGTTGTGATGCTGATTTATAAGGCACTAAATGGTTTGAGACCTAGCTACCTGATATAGCATCTTTCCCGCAAATCTAATGCCTTCATTATATGTTTCTTAAGACTTTGCAGCTGCAGGGACCATCACTGAAGTTGGACAGGAAAGCAGCACCCAAGCTTTCAAACTACGTGTTGTCATGTCTAAAGAAGTTGAAAGGCTATGATGAGAGCAAGATCTTTTTCTGCTGTGGCCCCATCTTTATAGAAAGAGTTGCCATTGGAAATTAGTTCTGCTTCCACTTATAGCTATTCATAAACAAGAAAAAACAGCAAACATTTTCCTCATAAGCAAATTGATTATACATCTGCATAGTCCCTTTAATTAATGAATTTAATTACTGATGATTGTCATCTGATTGTTGATTTGTTGGGCTTCAAGTAACTCAAAGCCCTTTTCAGTAGATTAGGTAGATAAAGCTGGAAGGATACTGCAGTTAGAATGGGATTCCAACAGATGTTTAAACCATGATGACATCTGAGATGGACCCTTAGCATTCTGAAATTATTTGAGCAGTAAGTACTAAACAAAGAGAAAGAAACATGTGGAACCTATGACAGAAGCCATTAAACATGCAAACGAGCCCCTGCATTAAATGTAGAGAGAGTGATATCAGAAAGGCTTCTGCAGATCTTATAATCTTCCACCACTTCTACTTCCCAACCACTCATTATTACTAAAAAATAGACATCTTACCTTTTTCAATTTGGGAAGCTTAGGGAGATTGAATACAGAGGTCAGTCCAACGTTTATTAAGCTGAGGAATTCCAAGTTGATAAACTCGCCTGATAACCCCTCTATCTTGCCTCCATCTGATCTGCAGTTGTCAAGAACGAGCTCTTGAACCTAGAACAAGACGCAAACAACAGATACAAGTCCTTCAAAAACAGGTGAAAACACCTCTCTGTAGAGAGAATTATTAAAAACTATCTGATTACCCGGCCTTGCCCAGTTTTTTTTTTTTAACCATAGGCCAGCCTTTCCCATGGAAACCTCATGGGGTGTGTGTGGGTCACACTCACACCTGCCTCCGTCTCTCTCTTCCCTCACCTGTCCCCTCTCTGCCTCCCTCACCTGACCCTACCTGGGACTGTGACATCCCTTCCTCCGTCTCTCTCTTCCCTCACCAGTCCCGTTTCTCAGTCGACGGTCCACCCTTATCGTTCCCATACATGTGTCCCCTTTGCGTCCCTACCTGAGACTGTGACATTAGCCAGCTCAATTACAACATGGTGATGTCACAATCGGGTGACCTACCTGAGGCTATGACATTAGCATCACTATGATATCACTGGGACACACACACACCCTCCTGTCAAGAATACTTCCCTTTGCAGATCAATTTAGGGGTATACACCCCCCATGGGCTCGTGACCCCCCCCCCCCAATGCTGGTCTCCGGAGGGCGAGGTACGTATATGCCAATTTTCAGCACGATCAGTCCAGTGTGGATTTCTATAGAGTACATACAAGACCACACCTCTGTTTTATATATATAGATTATTATATATGTGCTATCAAACTGACTGCAATAATGGTGACTTTTCCAAGGGTTTTCTAGGTACAAAGTACAACAGAGGCACTTTACATGTCCTTTCTTCTTGTGATGCCAAGGCCATGAAACATACACAAGGCTGCCTCTTCTGCCTGGAGGTACAGTACACAACAAAACAAAAGCTCCTGACCCTACACCCAAGCACTCCAATCCACTTAGCTATGCTAGGAGCTGGAAAGAATTACACTTGGGCGATATAAATGCATACTTACAAGTCATTTTTTTTTGGGGGGGGGGGGGGAGAGAAATCCCTAATTACACTGATTAGCCTAATGCTCTCTAGCTATGAGAAACCTAGGATACATAAACTTGGGCTTTGGTGGGAAGTAAGTTTCAGAGTTTAATAATAATAATAATAATAATAATAATAATAATAATAATAATAATAATAATAATAATAACAACAACAACAACAACAACAACAATAATAATAATGTGTCAGAAATTATTCTGGATTAAAAGGATTTTTTGCTGGAGAAACTCCGCTCAGGGGATGCCCAAATGAGGTTCCTTTCATGTCCCCAAGAACTGGGACAGAGACAAGTGCTCAATCCATCATGGCCTTGAACTGCCGACTTGCTGGCCTTCCAGCTAACAAGGTGAGTTTCTTAACTACTGAGCCACCACAACCACAGCTTGAGCTGAAGACACGTCACTAATAATACATCTGCACATTTCTGTTTATCTGATATAGCACAAATATGTGGCTTTACATGAGCATTTTCTTTTAAACTCTACTTTAGCCCCTCATAAAACATTCCTACGAATGTTTATTCTGATGTAAGCCTATACAGCATATGTAGGCACCAATGGCAGCATTCAAGATGGTCTACATTCGCACAATAGTATTTTTTTCCTGAGACAAAAAAAGGGGAAATCCCAGAAGCTGCTCCCCCCTCTCAATCAGTTAACCATTCCTTACCCAGATCCAAAACAACTGTTATGGCTTTTAAAAAGTATGACCATCTTGACTGCTGCCATTGGTGTTGTCAACATTCAAGATGTCTTTGCTATGTAAAGTGTGACATCTTTTTTTCCTTTTGGCAATGCGAGCACAATATTGTGCAACAGTATCAGGCCATTTCCTGGAGTTCTGCATCATGGATAGAGAAGCACAATATCCCATATTCATAAACCAGATCATTTTTTAATAACTGAATTATATAGAGTGACCACAGGACCACTCTGCATAATGAAAAAAACCTTGCCCATAAAAACTTGCCCAATTTCAAGATCATATTGAAAACAGATATTCAAGGGCATAGAAAAGGTAAAGGTTTCCCTTGCTCGAAAGCCAGTCGTATCAGACTCTAGTGCTCATGTTTCAAAGCCGAAGAGCCAGCGCTGTCTGCTCCTGCAGACATTTCCGTGGTCATGTGGCAGGCATGACTAGACACCGGAGTGCACAGAGCACTGTTTATCTTCCCACCGAAGTGGTCCCTATTCATCTACTTGCAATTTCTTGCTTTCGAACTGCTAGGTTGGCAGGAGCTGGGAAAAGACGGGAGCTCATTCCGTCCTGCAGAACTCGGGAATCGAACTGCTGACCTTCTGCTTCCCAGTCAGCGTCTTATCCACTTGAGCCACTGCAAGCCCCTTCAAGGGCTTATGTTGGCTAAAATCTTGTTCAGTCCTGGAAGTTGGAATGTTTCCACTTTGAGGAATGAAAACAGTTAGCCCAGAACAATGTTCCCATGCATGTCTAGTGCTTCTGGCTGGAATCGCAGGCTGGTGAAATCATATCAAGCAGTAAAACATTAGTAATCATCTCTTATCCTTATGCAATCACATTCAGACTGATACAGTACAGGTAAATGAAATTAATTCGCTAACATCTAGTTACCTGTTTAAGGGACAAGAAAGGACTATTTAAATAAACCTGACATGAAAAATGGATCATTTGAAATATGGATGTGGAAGAAAAAAATTAAAATGTTTTATTTTATACAAAGTTACTTATTAAAGAGTTTTTAATACCAAACAAAAAGCAAAACCAAAAAATGTACTGAAACCTGGCCAACATCTTACGCAGCTGTTATTTTTGTTAACAGGTTGTTTTAGTTTATTAAATTACTTTATATATAGCTGAATAAGGTTTAGCAATAACTCCAGACACTCTCCAAACAGATGAACAGTCGACTTTTAGAACTCACTGGATTAAGCCCATCCTGTTAGCATGTACAATTGTCAGCAATCAGCCCTTTGTCTTTGAAATGCTTCTTCTTCCATGTCTAGGCCAGGCGTGAACTGCCAAAATGAAGCCACCTGAGTTCATTCTGCAGTGCTTTTTGCCTGACCTAGTATGAGAAGATTAGCTGACAACACAAGTTGGCTATTACCAGGATACACCCGATTGTGGTTCAAAAATACCACAATCTTTGAGGAGGCTCTTTCTCTGTATTCCTTGGCTGCAACACAAATGTATTACTGCAGATTTATGAGCAATGGGCAGAACAGATACTGACACAGTGGTACCTCATATGATTTTAATTCGTTCCATGGGGCTCGTTGTTATACGAAACAATTGCTATGCAATGCATGCATCGTTTAGCGATTTTCCCTATGGGATGCATCGTACAACCATTTCCCCCCCCCCCCACTAAGTGGTTTTTCCCATTGAAAAATTGTTGTACGATTTTTTTCCATAGGGAAAATTGTTATGCGGGACACCATTCCCCCCAAAAAAAAAACCCTAATTGTTATATGATTTCATTGTTATATGGGACGATTGTTGTATGAGGTTCCACTGTACTGTACTTCTTAAAGCACAAATCATTTCTTATAGCAACTTCAGTCTTTTGCTGTCCTTTATTACTTAGAACACATTACAGTAAAACCCTGACTTACAAATGCCTCGCGTTACATAAAATTTGACTTACATAATGATTTTATGCTAAAACCATGTCCCGATTTACACGATTTCCTATGGGTTTACTTTGAGTTACATAGATTCTTTTTTCCTATGGGTTTGCTTCGAGTTATGTAAAAATTCATTTCCCTATGGGTTTGCATCGATTTACATAAAAATTCATTTTTCCTATGGGTTTGCTTCAAGTTACGTAAATAATAATTTTTCCTATGGGTTTGTTTTGAGTTACAAAAAATTCGATTTAAGCAAAAGCCTACGGAACGGACTTTTTTTTCGTAAGTAGGGGCTTTACTGTACCTTTAAACAAGGGGTTAGCTGGGATCCTTGAGGTTATTAAAATACTTAACAAAAACTGAATGGCATGGAATGCTTAAAGACTAGGAGATAAAAATACAATAAATCAAAAATTATGCAGGAGGAG
The DNA here is from genome assembly GCA_035047345.1 of Bradypodion ventrale. Classification (NCBI taxonomy): domain Eukaryota; kingdom Metazoa; phylum Chordata; class Lepidosauria; order Squamata; family Chamaeleonidae; genus Bradypodion; species Bradypodion ventrale. The sequence goes on from JAWDJE010000002.1 coordinate 149,154,618, forward strand.
TGAATTGGAGCAGGGAGAGGACTATGGTCCAACCAAAGATCAAATCTGAAATCCAAATCAAAGGCTATCTCAGATGACTATCTAAATTTCTCACAAAACATGGAAGGGGTAAAAGAACAATCAAATCGTCTAGATATGCTTCCTTACAATTCATAGGAACGAGATCTGCCCACAGACATACAGTATATGAAGAAATCCAAGATTTAAAAATAACGGATCAAGAATGTGTCGACTATACCTAGTGCTTCACCTCAAATTGGAGTGGGGGAAGGATCCGAAAAAGGTCAACCAAGCTCACTGAGCTGAAAACAGTGGTGAGGAATTGGGAACGTAGACCACAATGTTGCAGAATGGAGTGAACAAAAACACTCCATAGTGCTGCAAAGATTTTGCTGTGTGGCTCCATTTATACCAGCTATCATAACTATGCTTCTGTGCTTTCTCCAAAACATATAATACAAGCATTCATTTAACATTTTAACTTGCACAATGCTTTAAAGAATAAACATAAAGAGCCCCTGCGAAAACAGCTAATTAAAACAGCTAACTGACATTCTGACAGAACAGGAGATAAAAATAGGACAAGCCAGAGATGGTAAAAGTTTGTAAGTTTCTGCTAGATAGAATTCTGAATTAGAAAGATTCTCTTCTGATATGTTCCAATGGACTGTTTAAACTACTTTGCTACCCCAATTACCATTATTTTGTAAACAAAGTAATCCACTCCACAGACAAAAAGAATCTATTTATGCAAAGGGTTACTGAGTTCAAACAATTCACTAATAACAAATACTGTACAAGGATTTAAAAAATACTGTATTCTTTTCTGCTAATGATTAATTTCTTAGCCCGTTTTCCTCACAAGTAAAACATGATTATTAAACAGAAATACAGTACAGATATTAATCAACTGACTTTAATCAAGTCTCTATGCAGAAGTGCCAGCCAAGTTTGGTATTCTGTATTAGGCTCGCTGAACTTATTCATGTAGATTTGTTTGTATGATTAGCTTATTTAGTGTATGCATCATAGAGTGTAGAAGATAACCGCCCTGAGTTGGGTTTTTACCTGTGTGGGCGGCATAAAAATTGAAATAAATAAAAATAAATAATAAATAAAATAACTGATCTAATCCAACGAGACATGATTTTGCATTTGGCTCCACTATCTCTTAGCTATTATTTTCTAAATGACACAAACTAGTGTGTCTCAAGGATGTGGTCAGAAGAAAAAAAGATTCTACAACCCTGAAATTTGCTCATTCATGTAAAACTATCTTCATTTAAAAAAGAAAACCATGAGCATTTCAATGCAATAATCAAGGGCACAAATAGAATACATAGGTATAAAACCATAGAAGCCTGTTATTGTGCAGAATTTGCCTCAATTATTGTGATTCTTAGGGGAAAAAACAACCAAAGAAATCCCCAAATGGGTAATTGTGGTCCCTAGATATTGCTGTACCAAAACTTCCACATTTCTTATCAGCAGGTCAAACAATTACAATGTGGAAACTTCTGTGCCTTTTCTCGATATTGGATTTAGTCAAGAAATGTAATGTATACATTGAAAACTTATCTGGAACTTTAAAACCATAGCAATAACATAAAACATCATTCTGGAGTACAATCCTACTTCAAATTACATTCAGTCCAAACTTTACATAAAATTAGGGTTTTGCAGTTTAAATTTGTGATTGCTTACTCTGTCAGGCTTACTGCTCCAGCAAGCGTGTTTGTGACTGCAGACCTGTCCTTGGATAAAACTCAGCAAAAGCTTATGCTATGACACAGCTGGGGAAAAATTACTTTCAGGGGCTACAACTCCCAGGATTCTATTATCAGGATAGCTGGGCTACGGGAAATTCCACTATGAATTGATCCAATAGCCCTAAACCATACTTACACATTACATACAAATCAATGGGCCAACATGTAAGTGACACAATACAGGTATTCTGTAATGTGCATCTGTTAAAAACAGCTGGCTAGTTCCTCTTATCATGAAGTTGCCTCATTTCTGCTTGCTACTGAAGAGATGAATGACCGCTAGCTGATAAAAACAAAACAGTGGAACTACCATTTATAAACTTCCATCTTTTAATACAAAACATTTAGCTAAAGACTTATTAGTGATGACACAGTATGGAAATGCAGTATGACTTGAGTTTAGTCATTTGCTCAATGAATTTTCCTAATGAAAGATCTAATTAGCAACTGCTATTAATAAAACAGAGGCTTAAGTTCAAAAGTAGTACACTTAAAATACATTTTAATTTAAGGAGATAATTTTCCTATACTTATCTTGGAAAGAACATTTCAGAGAGCTATTATATATTATTCTCTACCAATAATTCTCCCCAACTATAGTCACTACTTGTAAAACTAAACAAAAAATGTCCAAAAGAAGAGGGTGTGCTGGAGAGTTTATCTGCTTGTACCAAATTGGTCCCACCCAATGGAGAGAGGAAGATAATTTTCAAAGGCTGCTTGCTATTGCCATGCAATGCAAGCATGAGCAATTAATTCCTGTTGGTGAGTTCATGAGAACTACAAGCTGTGCCACAAATATAAAAGGAACCAAATACAGTACAGTATACTGCATATCTGTTTGCTGTACTTGTCATTATCATAGCGTAAACGTGTATAAAATGTATAAAAACAGATTTTAAAATCCCAATCACCCACTTACTTCCCAACCCTACTACCCCCACCTCAATTAAAAGAATAAAAAGAAAAGGAAAAGGGGCGGGGGTACAACAATACAAAGGGAGGGATATTAACTAAGTACTAACTGGGTACCAACAGGCTGGAGCATTCTTATCATCAGGAATGTATCTTCCTGTTTGTTTCAAAGGGTTGACAATTTTCCTTTTCTTCTTTTCCAAGCAATTTTAACAAAACTATTCCACTTCACTTCCTGAATGACTGAAACAGTTTCATGAGACCATCTGGCCTATCCTACTTCTTTTCCTAACTACTGAATCAGCTTCTGGATGTACATCATCTATGTTAACCCATTGCTTCAGGGACTAGCAATGGGAAATTGGCCCTTAAATTTTTAGAATAATCTTCCAGCATTAGGGAAAATAATTAGTTGAACTATATAAAATGCACATCAGTTCGCTATAAAGTTTCATCAGCAAACAGACTGAACTACACATTTTCATGATAGACAATGAGATTTATTTTTACACATGTTTTTCACAAGAACACTGATCATTAAGAGGAAAACACCCTTTTGTCCCTCATTATTTATAATCAATAAAAATGTTATGTTGGTTTCTAAATTTATCATCTAATAAAATAATATGCAACTACATATATTCTCATTTAATATGAATATATGTTCATAAGTAATGAATTTAAAATGTTTATTGTATTTTTCTGTCTTTTATTATTAAAAGGGAACAACCGCATGGAGGAATATCAATGAAGATATTTATATAATAATCATCTTAGAACAACAGAGCTGGAAAGGACCCCATGAAAGAGTTCAGCCCTTGTCAAGGAGGCACAATGGGAAAGTGAACTCTTAACCTTTCTCCAAAGCCAGATACCCAACCTCTGAGCTATCTAGCAAATTTTCAGATTTTTTATATGAAAAATATGGTTTAGTTTTCAAGTTGCAGAAATATTTTTACACACTCCCTCACCTTTTTACATCATCTCACCCAAGGTGGTGAAATATAACTTTATCTTCTCACATAGTCTTACACTCCTTCCCCATTTAACATTGAGACTCTTACTGCCAACCACACTGATCTAACTTTGGCCAAATTTTTATTTTCTTGAAAACACAGTCTATGCAGGGCTGCTGCTGGTTATCTTTCAGAAATATAGCTGATGTTGAATAGACCAACTAACTGATCTAGCTCCCAATGAAGAAAGATTCACAGAAGCACATTGCATCAGTTAGGAGGGATAAAAATAAAATAAACAAATAACTATGAAAGCAAAAATTTAGATACAGTACTTGATCCATCATGATGCCCAAAGAATTTTCTAGCCTCAACTACAGTAGTTTTTTTCAATTAATGTATACAAAGTATAACAAGTATTGCAGTCATTTGCTTATTTTTAACCTGTGCTAGATACAATAGGTAAATTAAAGAATATCTAAGCATTCTACTAAGTTATTATAATATCACTGTTATGAAAGCATTATGGCACTCCCAGGAGTCACTCCCAGCAGCAACTGCACTGCTGAACCAGGAAACATAGATCATCACTATGATTGCATAATTATGATTCAAAGCAACCATATTCAGAAAAATACTGGAAATATTCAATTACTATCCAGCGAATGTGATATGAATATTAACATATATGTAAAAAATTTCTCTGACAAAGGATTAATACAGAACAAAGGTAAAAATTACTGTCTTAATAAAATCCTTTTATATACAAACATGTTTTTGAGTTTTAAAAAGAGCTACTCTCTGGGAAGAGCAATAGTCAAACGGATCAGACAAAAATTAAGCAAAATAAAAAACAAAAACAATAAGCAGTGGCACTTTAAAGATTTTTATTTTCCAATGTGGTCTTTTATGGATCAACTTAAGAGAAACTCTGAAACACCTGGCAGTTTCACAAGCCTAAGGACAGTCACCAAACAAAAATATTTAATAACTGTTCTTTCCAACTGCTCTGAAATCTGTCTGAAAAAGGTGTGTGTGAAACAATGGGGTATCAAACCCAGTTTGCTAACTAGAAAAAAAGGGCTGTATTGTTTTATCAGAGAAACTGGGAGGGGCTCAACTGGTTCAAACTGCTTGCTCTTTGCAGAAGTTGCAAGGATTCAGTTTAAAGACCACCTTTTGCCAACATGTTTTTCCAGTCTTTTGGTCATACATATATCGCTACAAAGCAAATGCTTCCCTGCTTGATATCAGGGGCACACAGATGAGGCTTTAAGCACAGGAATATGACAAACCCACATAAAAGGCACACTGATATTCTAACTAGATATGCCGTCCCACCCTCTGCCTTTAGTAGCTACTTGAAACCACAGAAACCGAACAGATAGAGCTTCTGGCACAGTGATACTGTAAATAGGAAAAAAACCCTTCCTTTTAAAAAGGGCCAAAAATCCTGTGTTGAACATAGTATACCTATGACGTGGCTCAGTCTTAAGGATGCACCCATTCATCGCAAATCTGTGGGCCATGACTAAAGGATATACGGTACATTTCAACCAGAGGCTTTAACCTACATTTAACAAATTCTCCTGGTACACCATATTCAAGTCTCAGCTTTTTACAGGTTTAATGACCTTTAAAGTCCTTCCACATTTTGCAAGGGTGCGCCTGTGTTGTTTAAAAGTGTTTTGCTTCACACAAGTGAAACTCGGAAAATTAGAATATCGTGCAAACGTCCATTCACTTCACTTAAAAGGTGAAACAAATATATGAGATACTCACTACATGCAAAGTGAGATATATCATGCCTTAATTCGTTGTAATTGTGATGATCATGGCGTACAATGCACACGAGATTATGTGATGATTATGGGGTACATGAGATGGGGGGGGGGTTTGGGGTTTTCATGCGCTGTAAGCCAAAAGAATCAATATTATAACAAAGTAAGGCTTGAACTATCTCGCTTTGCATGCAATGAGTCTATCTCATATATGTTTCACCTTTTAAGTTGCATTACTGGACTGAACATTTGCACGATGTTCTAATTTTCTGAGTTTCACCTGTACTGTATTTAGGAACTACCCCACTTATATATAGGTACTAAAAGGCAGAATCTTTCAAAATTCTCACCACTGCAAGGAATTTTCAAAGAGACAGCCCTGAGAAGTCTACGCTGTGTCTGAGGAAGGAGGGTCTAATAATCCGAGTAAACCCCATACTGAGATTATTATTATTTTAGTTTTACGCGTGCTCATTTTAAACGGACCCAAAAAAAATTTTGTGTCAAATACTGAAATATTTCTTTGTGCCCTTGAAATATTCACAACGTCACTTTTGTCTGTCCTTTTCTCCTCCTCGCTTAGTCCACGAAGGAAGGGAAAAGGGAGAGGCCAAGTTTTTTGGCGGGAACACGAGCTCTGTGTGTGTGTATGTGTGTGACCCCGTCCGACATGGTTTGGGCGACTGTGGAGGAAAAGCAAAAAAACGCCCGCCCGCGCTGCAGCTCTCGCCACTTTAAAAAAAGGGGGGAGGGGCCAGGCAGGGGGAAATGGAGGAGAAATGGCTGGCGAGAAGTGCTCGGGGGCGCGCCCGCGCCTGGACCGAAAGAACACCTTGGCTTGGTTGTTTAAGAGGGTGGGAAAACCACTCGGGCGGGCGGACAGACAGGCGCGCGCGCTCCCCCCCTTTTTTAACGCAGCTGTTGCCTGTTTAAGAAAGGGGAGCAGGACGCACAAGAACGCGCGCCACTGGCTGAAAGGGGGGGGGGGAGAAGAGAGAGAGGGAATGGAGAAGCCGAACGCGACGGTTGTCTTCGCGCGCCCGCCCGCCCGCGCGCGCGAGACACACCAACCGCCTCTCTGCTCTAGCCTCGCCTCTGCAAGGCAGTCCACGCGCTCGCAGCCAGTGTGTGTGTGTAGTTAGAGCGCAGCAAGCGGAACAACATGGCGGCCGCGGAGTTTCTCCTCAGTCGGTCGCTGCCCTTACGCGCGCCTTCTCTGCCTGGGCTTCCTCTTACGCGCCCCCTTCCCCCTGGCTACCCTCCGCGCTTTTCACCACCCCCTCACACCCCCACCCCAGGCAAGAAGCTCGAGTTCAAACCCCGCCGGGGTGAGGTGGTGGTCTCCCCTTCCCGCCCATCCTTACATCAGGCGGGGTCCGGTTCCGCAGCTCCAGGTGGATCCGCTTCTTCATATCCATGGCGGGGGAGGAGGAGGGGGGCGTGAAGTGGAAAAAAGAGCCCAACACGAGACGGGCCCGGATTCAGGCCCTTGGTGCGCGCGGCGGCGGCGCCGGAGTCAGCTTCGCAAGGCAGCGGGAGGAGGAGGAGGGGGGCGGCAGCAGAGCGGAACGGAGAGGCGCCTCCTCCTTTGCCGCCCGTCGCGACTGCAGTTAAACTGGCAACGCGCGGAGCGGAGAGGCCTTCCTTGCCTGGTCTTGACTCTGAGAGCCTGAGCTGGAGGAGGCGGGCGCGGGGCGAGTGGCCGGACGCTAGGGGGCGCGGCGGAGGCGGGTGGGAAGTGAGCGAGCGAGCGACTCCCTCCCCGGAACTCCTCGTCATAACCAACCACCCCACCTCCTCCCCCTTCCCCACGGACAACCTCCTGCTCCTCCCCGCCCGGCCATGGAGGTATAAAAAACAGGAGCCGGCACTACAGGCTTCATGCTGTAAGTTTTTGGAAGCCAGTGGGCGTGGCCTGCCGCCATATTAGGTGGACCAAAAACGGCAGACTACCGTTTACGATTGCTTCCTGTGTTGGAGGAGTGGTGGTGGATTGAGCCCCTCTCCTGGGTCCCCTGGGTTGGGTGGGGTTGGGTGGGGAGAAAAGGGGTCTCCTCCCCCAACCCTTCTGGACCCAGGGTAGGCAGCGGAGAAGGGGGATCGCACCCCCCCCACCCACTGATATTAAAGGGGGAACCCCCCGATCTACTTTCACGACTCCACACAAATCAAAGCACCATAAGACAATGTTTTGGGCCAACTAAAATGGCGGACTGTCAGATTAGTCGGCTTCAAATTTGTGACGTCATGTCATCTGTTTTTTATACCTCCATGCGCCCGGCCCACGTCCGGCTCTTCCATAGCGAAAACCAGGGTTTCGCAGAAGAGGCAGCCGCGGGCTTGAGGTGTTTGGCGCGTCAGGCACTCCTCCATCCGCCTAGTTTTTTGTTTTATATAAGCGCCAGCGGCCGTTTCCTCCCCCCAATTCCAACAGCAAACCTTGCTGATTTTCTTTTTTTTAATCATATTCATTCGTCTCAGCTGTCTCAGAAGCACACAAAGCCTGGTGGTGCCTTTCTGGGTCGAGAGGATTTTTGCTGGAGGAACTCCGCCCCGAATGAGGCTTCCTTTCGTGGTGTCCCCAAGAGATCTCCCCCACCCACCCACCGAAGTGGGTCCCTATTTATCTCTACTTGCAATTTCTTGCTTATTCGAACTGCTAGGTTGGCAGGAGCTGGGACAAGAAAACGGGCGCTCATTCCGTCATGCAGTACCCGGGTTTATCTGCTGACTCGCCTGCCTTCCTTCCAGCTAACATAGCGAGCTTCTTAACCTTGTGGATAGAACCGGACCGGGTAGAGCAGGGATTCTCAACATGCGGCCCACAACCTGGATGCGCCCCCCCCCCGCGCACCAATTCATTTGCCCACCCCACCGCCTCCACCCTTCCCCGAAGTGCCATGTGGCGGAGGATGGAAGGGCAAAATGGCTGTCCAGCCCCTGAAGCTGTCTGAGGGGGAGCGTGACCTAGCCCCCAGCTTTAAAAGGTTGAGAACTCCTGGGGTAGAGTCTTCGACCTTTCGTTCAAGTCCGCAGGCCAAAGTGGGTTGTCTCCCCTCTCTCCCTCAGTCTGCTCGTTTTCAGCACGTTAGCACAAACAAACAAAACAACAACACACTAGCATGTGGCCATTTTCATGGCAGGCTTGAGTAGCTGTTGGGCGTCGCATGAGAAGCAAAATAAATAAGATAACTCCTGCTGAGTCAAAACTGCAGGTCTGTCTGCCAGACAGGTTGGTTCTGAAAATCCCTTCCCACCTGCAGAGGTGAAGGTGGTATTCTGTGCTATGGCCTTCCAAAGTAGTGTACAGTATTGCCACTGAAGGAGGCATCATTTAAAGTATTTTTTCTCTCATCTGGATCAACTGGTAGACTTGTGAGAGATTTTCAAATATACAGGTAAAACTCAGAAAAATTAGAATATCGTGCAAATGTTCATTCTGTCCAGTAATGCTACTTAAAAGGTGAAACAAATATATGAGATAGACTCATTACATGCAAAGCGAGATAGTTCAAGCCTTACTTTGTTATAATACTGATGCTTATGGGTTACAGCGCATGAACCTACACACACACACACCAATCTCATGTACCCCATAATCATCACATAATCTCGTGCACTGTACACCATGATCATCACAATTATAATGAATTAAGGCATGACGTACCTCGCTTTGCATGTAGTGAGTCCATCTCATATATTTGTTTCACCTTTTAAGTGAAATGAATGGACATTTGCACGATATTCTAATTTTCCGAGTTTCACCTGTACCTCAATAAGTCTTGTGCCCCCCAGTTTCACTGAATAAGCCTGAGTTCCTGGGTACTTCGGGAGGAAGCTTTTGTCAGGCACTTCACATACCTTATTGCTAGAACTCACAAGATACCAGGCAGCATTTTTCTGCTTTATATTTAAACTTAGATTAATTACTCCATAAAGGTAACATCTATTAGAATAGCCTGTATTTTATGATTACCTTCTAATGTGGCTAATTGATCTTGGGAATTTAAATGTTATTTGAGCAGTTGACTAATGTTATAATGGCAGGCCAGAAGGAAGACGCGTGGAGGCAGCCGTGTGGCGAAGTCCAGCCCCGACATGAGTCAGGGGTACGTATTTATTCCCTGCCTGGGGGCGAAAAAATGTGCCTAGAGCCATCGTGCCACCCCCTTACAGAAGGTTTGTGTACGTGGCATTTCACCATGGCTCAGCTATAACTGTGGCTCTGGACACTGCCTTGAGGTTAATGGACAGCCCACAGTTAATTGCCTTGGGCTGTCGAAGCCCATTGTTCCTGCCCTAATTTTGGAGTCTATGTGTATTGACTCCAAGCACCTAGACTTATTCCTTGTTTGCCAGCGTCTGCTTGCTTGACTATTTGCCCTCAGCCTTGGCTATTGTTAATTCCTAACCTATCCGCTTATTTCCCAATTTCCCCTCCAGCGAAGCCCGGTTGGTCCCCGGGTCTGTTGACGCGAGCGAACCCCTGGGGAGAGGTTTAATTGCCAATTATTATTGCGGGCAACCCACAGACTAACATCCACACAACAGTTCCTTCAACTAAAGCATGTAAGATTAGTATCAGGGTGATCCAGTGAACTGAAGGGTTCGAGTAATAAGGGCAAACAAATATGGAGCCCATTTCTGGCCATGTTAAATTCTGTACAGCCTAGCTTGCTTAGATATCACAAGGCAGAATGGCAGGATATTAATTAATGCTTAATCATGAAAATTCAATTTTTCTATCTCAATTGCATTTGATGTACATAAGCTGCATAAGTTCTGGATAATAAAAGCTTTTATGCCTTAGCCTTCAGTGGGAGATGAATAAACCATTCAATTATAATGGTTGTATATGTCCTGATTTGAACTCATGTACTGTAGAAACTGGAGGGACTATGGTGGCTTAGTGATTAAGATGCTAATTTAGCGGCTGGAAGGTTGGCATGGCAGCAGTTTGAGACCTGAATGCTGCATGACGGATTGAGCTCCTGTCTGTTCCAGCTCTTGCCAACCTAGCAGTTTGAAAGTGAGAAAGGTGGGAAGGTAAACAGCATTCCATGTACTCCAGTGTCTAGTCATGCTTGCCACATGACCATGGAAACATTTGAAGATGCAGGCTCTTTGGCTATAAATGGAGATGAGCACTGAAACCTAGGGTAGGATATGACTGGCTTTCAAACAAGGGTGACCTTTACTGTAGAAATTACACTGGAGGTGGCTGGTGCTCCTCCTTATCCTGCTGAGAGATGTCCCCCTGACAAATGTGTATTTGTTCTTTATCTGGCAAAATGTATTTAAAGCAAGTTTATTTTACACTTCATTTAAAAGATTTCTAAAGCAAATTATATACTGTACTTCCTGGGGTTTCAAATCTGAAGGACATTATGCACAGTAAGAAGTGGGGAAGAAGAAGAAAAAATTCAAATCAAAATGTTTAAGGGGAAAACCTCTAAGACAGATACAGCACTGTGCATTTCTTTATTACCATCTGGTTAGCAAAGGTGGCTGGGGTATTTATTTACTCTTCAAATACAGTATTATAAAGCTTATCAACTTCATATGATGAAGGTAGACATACAATTGGGCCAAACCATCTAGTTTCAGATAGAACTACTGGCTATGCTGCAATGCAACTGAGGAAGAAAGGAAAGAAAACACTCCTACTAGGAATCTCTCTTATAATATGAATATACAGTGGTACCTTGCTTAAAGAGCATAATGCGTTCCACGAGATTACTCTTCAAGCGAATTTTTTCTTTAAGTGAAACACCATTGTAAGTGACCAATTGTGATTTCTGACGGGGGGGGAGGGGGATTGCAAGCCCTGATTTAGTTAAGCAAATTTTTGGTTGATTTTAGTTGTTAAGCGTTAACCATTCAGAGAAAATTCTGCTCTTTAAGCGAGTTAGTCTCTAAGCAAGAAGCTCTTTTTGCGAGGTTTTATTGTACTGCCACTCAGGTTTTTCACAAATAAAGTATTAGACCCCTTACAGTCTTTTGGGGTTAGCAGAGTTCTGTACCAATTAACCTCTCCTTAGGGATTTTTGGATTGACCATTTCAGAGACTGAGGCATCTCATGCAGTGTTGGGCATCAGCCGGTCTGCTTCGGTCCGTGCAGACCGGTAGTAGACCTGGCTGGCCACACCCCTGCCTGCTGGACATCCTACTGTCGGGGAAAGGGAACTTAACTTAGGGAAGAGCTTGCGCTGTGCTGCCTGGACCAGCGCCACCTGGACCAGCTCTTTCCTTCCCCCGGCAGCAGGGTGTCCAGGCAGCATGGCGCAAGCAGCACAACTCTCGCAATTCCCAGACAGACAGACATCCTGCAGGAAGTTCTCTTCCTGCAGGACTAGGTCCAGGCATCGCGAAAGTTCTGCTGCTGCTGCTGCTAAAAGGAGGCAAGGAGCGGCGGCGGGCGCGGGCGAGCTGCTCTGGGCGGCGCAACATGAGCTCCCTATCCCCTTCCCCCAGGCGCACATGCCACCACCTCAGCTCCACCATCACTCATCGAGCGGCACCTGCAGTCTCTTAAGGAGGCAGCAGCAGCTGCTGGAGGAGGAGAAGGAAGAGCTGATGCTGCTCTCCTGGGAGGAGGTGGGCGGGAGGCAGCAGCAGCTGCAGGAGCTGGAGGAGGAAGGAAAGCCATCACTGAGCGCTCCTTCCTCCCCCTTGGGCCCGGGGGGCAAAGAGGAAGAGGAAGGAGCAGCCCGACATGGCGCCTTCTGGGTAAGTCTGTGTCTTTTTGTTTTGTTTACTCTCCCCCCCCCCCGTGTGTGTGTGTAGAGGGGGGCAGGGTCTGGACCAGGCTAAAGGGATTTCCCAGGGGGGGTGGAGGGGGGAAATGAGGGCTGTGAAGCTCCCTAAACATCAGTAAGTCTTTAAGGTGCCACAACATTTTTTGTGTTTTTGCTTTGTTTACCTCCTGATCGGCTTACACAGAATAAAACTTTAGAATTGGTAGCCATTTTATTTTGTGCAAGCATATCAGAGAGTAAACAAAAACATGTTGTGGCACCTTAAAGACTCACTGCTGCTTCGAGGTAGACTGCAGCTGGCCCAGGAAGCTCCATAGTAAAACAGAGATGACCGCTGAACCCTAGAGTTGGATATGACTGGCTTTCAAGCAAAGGATACCTTTACCTTGCTCGAAAGCCAGTCGTATCCCACGCTAGGGTTCAGGTTCTTCATCTCTGTTTCAAAGCCGAAGAGCCAGTGCTGTCTGCTTCTGCAGACGTTTCCATGGTCATGGAACGCTGTTTAGCTTTCCACCAAAGTGGTCCCTATTTATCCACTTGCAATTTCTTTCTTTCGAACTGCTAGGTTGGCAGGAACTGGGACAGAGATCGGAGCTCACTCCAATGTCCAGCACTTGGGTCTCCAACTGCTGATCTGCCACCTTCCAGTCAAAGCTTTAGCCACTTGAGCTCAGTGGTTAAGAAGCTTGCCTTGTTAGTTGGAAGGCCGACATGACTGAGCTCCCATCTTTGTCCCAGTTGATAAATAGGGACCACTTCGGTGGGAAAGGTAACAACATTCTGGTGTCTAGTCATGCCTGCCACATGTCCACAGAAACATCTACAAACAGACAGTGCTGACACTTTGGCTATAAACAGATGAGCACTGAACCCTAGAGTCAGATACAACTGGCAGCTTTGGATCTAATAATAGGTAAAGGTAAAGGTTGCCCTTGCTCAAAAGCCAGTCATATCTGACTCTAGGGTGCAGTGCTCATCTCCATTTACAGCCAAAGAGCCAGTGCTGTCTGTGTTTGCAGATGTTTTCGTGGGCTATGTGGCAGGTATGACTAGATTGGCCACCCAGTCACATGCTCACAGATTAGGCCACACCCACCAATTAGGCCACGCCCACGGTGTGGTAGTAAACTTTTTGGTGCCCATCACTGATCTCATGGCTAACTTGGTATCAAGTAATTTTATTAATCTCAAATCAGGAAGCTGCCCATGAGATGCCTCATCCCTTTGATGATCTTTTCTGCTCTGCTGTGGAAAACTTTATTCATTGTTGATTGAGGCAGATCTGACCTCTTCATTAACGTATTAAATGTGGGAATATGATTAGAATTATTAGAATTACTGAAGAAAAGTAGTTGGAAATGTTCACAACATTTCCAGATAAATGGGTTTCTGTTACTGCTAGGGAGATTACTTTGAAAGTACTCCACAAATTGTATTTAACCCCACTTCAGCTCCCACAAATTTATTTTTGCATTGTCAACTATGCATTGGAGAGATTTAAATGTAAGGGGAAATTTCAACACTTTTGGTGATTTTGCCAAAAAGTAGACTTGTTTTAGAAAGAAATGTTTAATGAAAAAATTACAAATCAGTTGGTTACTAAACCCGTGGACCAAGCATTTTTACCCCTTTCTTAGGGGAGAATGTTTCGATTTCATATAAAACCTTAATAGGCTAACTTCTAGTAGCTGTGGGACAGACTATAGCCAAAGGCTATTACATGGTATTCTAGAATACCCCCTCCATTGTGACTGCATCCATGAAATAAAAAGAAGCTTACTCCTAGGCAGCATAATAAAAAGTAGAGACATCACCCTGCCAACAAAAGTTTGCATTGTTAAAAGTGATGGTCTTCCCAGTAGTAATGTATGGCTGTGAGAGCTGGACCATGAGGAAGGCCGAGCGCAGAAGAATAGACTCCTTTGAACTGTGGTGCTGGAGAAGACTTGAAAGTCCCCTGGACTGCATGGAGATCAAATCAGTCCATCCTAAAGGAAATCAACCCTGACTACTTAGAAGGAAAAATACTAAAGCTGAAGCTAAAGTACTTTGGCCAACAAATGAGAAGAAAGGACTTGCTGGAGAAGGCCCTGATGCTAGGAAAAGTTAAAGGCAAAAGGAGAAAGGGCGGCAGAGAATAAGATGGCTAGGGAGCATCACTGACGCAGTGGGGGACGATCTGGGTCTACAATGGAGGATGACAGATGAGATGATAGAGGAGCCTGGCATGTGGTGGTCCATGGGGTCACAAAGGGTTGGATTCATCTGTGTGACTGAACAACATTCTAGAGCAGGGACTATGGCCCATAAGCTGGATGCAACCCGCAACACCATTTCATGTGCCCCCCCCCCCGCCTCTACTACACTAGGAAGTACCATGTGGAGGAAGGGCAAAATGGCCATCTGGCCCCCAAAGCTGTCTGAGGGAGCATGACCCGGCCAATGGCTTAGAAAGGTTGAGAACTTCTGTTCTAGAGCATGGCAGCCAACACTCAAGGAACAATTAATCACCAACTAAAGGATAAAGTATGCTTTCGCAACTGCCTGGCAACCAGTAATTGTTTATAGGAATGGAATTGATTATAAGGGACTCCTTGAATCATATAGCATTTATTGGGTTTTGTAAACTTACAGTTTTGTCAAGAAAACCTCGTAAGATTTTGGATGTGTCTGTGCTGCAGGGGAGAAAAATATGTTTGTATTGCTGTTAATATTATCGTTAATATTGTTAATTTTTTAAAAAGACATGAATTTTTAAAAGTTATAGTTTTGACCACAGCTAGGTGGGATGAAAACAATGCAGGTACCTATGGAATGGTTGCCAGCTGGATGACAGTTACAGAAAATCAAACTTGGGATACAACTATACAGTAAAATCTCGGATAAAGTCCAAACTCCGTTCCATAAGTTTGGACTTTATCCGATTTTGTACTTTATCCGAATCAAATGGGCGATGCATTGGATAACGTCCAAAAATGGACTTTATCCGAGGTTCCTATACAAAATACCTTGGATAGCGTCCATTTTTTTTAGCGGTTTTGGACTTTATGCAATACATTGCGTGTGCATGAAAACCGCGACTATCCGAATCGGACTTTATCCAAGGTACCACTGTACTGGAAAGCTGAACTGAAGCAATTCAGCTCTGCTGAGGTTTCATTCGCAGCCTCAACTTTGATTGAAATTATAGTGAGTGCTCACATGGGCTTGCAAATTGAATCAGAAGTTCCGTATCCACACTGATGTGGTCAGCCGCTTAGTCTCACCTGAAGCCAAGAAATGGTATCCATTCTCAGCATAGCTCTTTAGGTTTTATTTCAATTATGGGTATTCATTCATTTGTAATGTTCCTTCTTTCTTTCAAATTTTGCAAGGGGATTCTTCTTTTTAACTGACTAATCTTTATTACCTTATTGGCAGTTCCGTTGCTGCTATAGTATTTATTTATTTATTGCTTTATTTTAATTGTTAGCTATTGTGGTTTGCTGTAATAAATACACATACTGTAGTATCCTTCTGTCTTCAGGGAAATACTTAAATCTGTTAATAATTGTGATTGCTCGTGTTCACCTTTACAGAATCTATTTTGGAAAGAGATCACTAGTATTGTAGTTAGTATTCTAAAAATAGATGTCGATAGATTTGCTTTAACATCTAGCACTTTTTGGGACTTGCCTAATAGGAGTTGCGTTCCCAAGAAACTTTTGATGAATCACAAGGTATGATGACTTATCTGGAAGTATAAATTTATCAATTCTCTTCAAGGTAGCTACTGGCTAGCTGAATATGACATTCATTGGTGTTAGTACTCTGTAGTAGGTTACAGTAGTAAACCACTGCTGAACTTTCCTTACCATGAAAACCCTGAGACAGCCCAAAATGAAATGAGACTCTACTGGAAGATGAGGTCACAAAGCACTCAGTTACTGAAGAAGAGCAAAGGACAAGTATGAATAGCTCTGTTGCTAATGACATGACTGAAAGGCTGACTAGAGGCTGAGATGCAAAGCAGTGAAAGGAAAGCCCAGTGTTGCACAACACATATAATTAGAACATGGAACATGAGTAGAATGAATCAGGGGTTACAGTTAGAATTAAGGTTAGGCAAATTAAAAATAATAAAGCAAGAAATAGAACATAAACATTTCAGTGCTTGGTGTTAATGAATTAAGTTGAACTGGAGTGGAATATTTTTCAGTCAGACAACTATGAAGTGTTATACTCTGGAAATGACAAGTTCAGAAGAAATGGAGTGGCTCTGATAAGGCAAGGTATAGGATTGGCAATCTAGGTGCCACAATATAAGTTCTGTCTAATATCTACCAGAGTGTAGAAAACCTATCTTCTTTTCTTCCTATTTATTTATTTATTACATTTTTATACCGCCCATTTGGGAAATTTCCCAATCTGGGTGGTGTACATACAAATATCAAATAACACAACAAATCAAAAACACACCAACCAAATATATCCCAAAATAAAATAATTGGCGTCTGAGAATCAACTAACGGGCTATAGCTTTCCCCATCGGGTGTTGAGGGAGATGAAGAGTTCTTGTTCTGGCACTTCTCTAACAGCCTCCACCAGTGTTGTTTGGAGTTCTTTTAATATTTATTTGATGTTATCTTGCCACCCTCCTCTGGGTCTGCCTCGTGGTCTTTATCCTTCTCTTTCCACATATGCCTTGTAAGGTATGGAATTCCAAGACATTATCTCTAAAAGGGCAAACTACTTTATTTGTTGTCTCTGTATGTAGAGCAAGATTGGTTCTGTTCCAGTTATTTCCCTTGTAACCTAATTCCTGATTTTATCCTCCAAAACTTAAATCATGAGCAGTGTGTCTTGCACAGTTTGTCTCTGAGTCTGTCCTGAACATCGACTCTTAAACTCCGACACCTGTGCCCCAGGTTTGGTAGTTCCCTGCTGTGCCGGAAGAGCATTGGAAGGCCAGAGGATTGTGTGAGACCGCTGGTGTGAGTATTATATACAGAATGTAATTCCCCCCAACTTGTCAGAGGGCTGGTCTGTGTGGCCTGCGTGAATTTCCCATCCACCCATTACCACTGCTCCACAGCTTTCCCTCGTGTCTTGCAAAAAGTGTTATAGAAAGCATGCTGATCAGGAAGGCTTGCAGAACTCTGCTGTTTGCTTCTGCTTTTGAGAGCATCCCCAATAATGGCAGGAGGAAAAAAAACACAAAAATAACAGTTTCTTGCTTCAGGGGAAGTAGGCAGGAAGGAGGTTGTGGTTGCTCATCCCGAACAATCAGCCCTAGACTGAACCTTGGGCCTCAAGGACACTAGTACTATGGAACACAGAAATCTCATGGAGGACTCCCCCGTTCCAGTCTAGCAGCTGAGCTGTGCTTTGTTGAGTCCATGACAGCGGCAAGATCTTGTACAGTGCCCAAGCAAGGTCAACTCCCTAAATAAACTGATACTGAAACAACTTCACAGTACACCAAATGCAACCAGAAAAGCAAATAAGAACAGGTCAGTCTGACAAGTGAGGGAAGTAATGTGGATAATCTTTAAGTTGAAGACTGGCCATTTTTTATATCAAAGGATATAACAGCTAGAGGAGACTCCAGATCATACCCGTCATGTGTTGCTCCCAAAAATATGGAAAATTTCTGTGCATGCACAGGTGCGCACATGCAGAACCCATTTGTGCATGCGTAGAACCTATTTGCACATACACAAAACATGTTTGCTCATGCACAAACGTGTTCTGTGAGGGTGTACATGCGCTGTAACCCCTTTCCTCACCATTCAAAATAAGGGATGTGGCAGGAAAGGGGAGGAACGAGCGCCAAAATACGGGAAATCCCGGCCAATACGGGATACTTGACAGGTATGCTCCAGATTCAGCAAGGAAGCAAAGGCAAACTCATGAAATGACTGTTTAGCCGGAAGGATCCCTAAAAGCCAGGGGTAGACAACCTATGGCCCACGGGTTGGATCTAGCCTGTGGTGCCAAATGATCCGGCCCCCGACATCAGCAGAATCGTCCACGGACTCATTTTCGGTTGTCATAAATGTGTTTACAATAGATGTGGACGTGTTTATGGCAGCTGTAAATGGTGGGACAACCACCAGTCTGCCCCCCTCAACTGTCTGAGGGAGCTTGACTTGACCCCCACCTTTAAAATGTTGGCAACCTATTGTATATTAAGGCATGATTGCAAGTTGCGCGGGCAGCGCCTTGCAAGAAGAAAATGGCCGTTTCCCGCCATCCAAATTAGGAGCCAAAGTTGGCACAGAAACATTCAGGGCATGCTCATTATGCTAATCCAAGCCCTGTGATTGGTTACAGTTTTGGATCCTGTTCCTCATTGGTTAATTACATATATACCCTGTTATGATTGGTTAGTTATGGTTGTCCGGCAGTTTGGTCACTACTTTGTATCAAGGAGCCACCGCCGGGGAGACACTGTATAAGCCCCACGAGTAAACAAGGGTGGGGGTGGGGCTGGGGCCGGACCAGATCTATACTACCCATTCCGTACAGGTAGCCAGCAACGTGCTAAGGCTGGGTCTCCTCCACACACCCTTTCCAGTGTAGCTCAGCCCTCACCTCTTCTATGGCAAACTCCGGAGGGACTGATTTCATGGGATTGTATAGCCATCTCTGTGTCCGGAATGCCTTGTAAGCATAACCTGATAAGACTGTTTAATAAACTCTAGTTGCTGTTCTGTTCATCGTTGCCTCGACTATTTCTTATAAGGGCCGGATGCGACATGACCCCTGCTATAAGCCAAGACATTTGGTGGGTGAAACAGTACAGGGATTTAAAAAGAGGAATTGCACAGGGACACAAAAAAGTAGTTATAAAGATGGTAGTAGGCCTGTTGGTATTTGTCATGGAATATATCTGGATGGAATTCCAAAAAACATGGCAAAGATTTGATCAGATCTTTACCTAAAAATCCGAGCGTTAACCGTTGGTAATTTGACAAAGGATCTTGCATCCAGCCATACTATCCCGTACCGAGCATTCGTGCACTCGCCCGAACTGGTTACGGAGGTAACTGGGGGGTTGAGAAATGCTCCAATGGGGCAGGAGACCCATGAACACAAACAAAAGGAAAAGACTTCACTTCCCAACGTTCCTTGCGCCGCTTACTTTAATGTAACATAATAAAAAATTTAATTTTTTTTAAAAAAAACACAGTACTAATGCTGACAGAACAAATTACACTACAAATCTCAGCATCCTATGTGATTACAGACATGCAGCCAATTGCGTTAAACGGTGCGAACACGTCAAATGTTTGGAGAAGCGCGGAAAAAACACCCATAAAAGGCTCCATATCACAAACCCATCACAGTTTTGAGAAGAAATAACCGTGATGGTTATGTGATATTGTGCCCCAAAAGATTTACAGAGAATAGTCTATGTACTAATTCAGCAGATAAACAAAAAACAACGTACCTTTGAAATCATATTATACGTATTTGCAATAAATCCAAAATAGATCTTAACGTTATTGAAATTTCTACCCATAACACATTTAAGGGAAGAAATAACCATCAGAATTATGCTCAATAGAGACTGAAAAAATTACGGAGCATTTTGAGGAGTCACTGCTCTGTTATATTGTTATATTGCACCAAAAAAAATTTGCCGACCATACTCAATTTACTATATCTTACACTTATTGAATAAATTCCAAAACAAAATACATTTAAGGCAAAATAATGGCTGTGGAAATTACGGAGCAGACTCCATTAAAGATTGCAGCATACGTAGCAGAAAGAAAATATTGTCACAAACATATTATACTTCAGATGCTGCAGAACTTTAACAAAATTCTAGAAAAATACATTTAACTAATGGACAATAATTATGTGACTGAGAACAATTTGAAAAAAGCACAATGCTTAACATTAAACCAACGCAAACATAATACTTATAATTAAGATTTTGCAACTATTTTCACTGAAAAAAATTGCCTCAGGAAGAGATTACAACACATTGGTATGAGAGAACAAGAAACTACTGACTGAACAAGTTTGAAAAACAAAGTTGATTACATAAACTAAAATAAAATTATTCTCTCTCACGATGCCTAAAAACACCACATGTAAATATAGGACAAAACACAACAAATAACACAAGAAAGGGAAGAACAAATTCATAAACGAAAAAGAAAATATGCAGAAAAAAAAGAACAGACATGTTCTCAGGAACATGAAACCATGTTAAGAGAACGTAGAGAAATTGATAGTACATCAAGGGCAAATGAAAGCACAAAGAGACATGATATGAGATTAGAACAGAATAAAAAGACAAGAGCAATACGAAAACAGAGAAGTAAAGCTAAGAAATTAACATTACAAAAGGCTGCCTTCTCCTATGATCCAGGAAATAATTATTCAGAAAATGCCAATTTACAGATTGGTAATCTAGACACAATTTGCTAATTCTGCTAAGCCAGAAAATTTAAAACTGAAACCAAATCACTATGTTGTAAAGATGGTAAAATTAGAATTCAACAGCAAATGCCACCACAAGAACTGATAGAATATACCAGTGGAGTAACAGCAGATTCTAAACATTTCTTAAAGAATATTCAAAAATACAACTCATGTTTTCAAATGACTTCATTTGGAGCCACAGCCATTATACAACACAAAGGATTCGATCCAATATTCACCATTCAAGGACAGATTTACCACAATATTGGTTCACTACTACCACTACCAGAAGAAGAACCAAAGTTCCTGCAAATTTATTTCATGGGAGATGAGGAAAAAGAAACAGCACAACGATGTACATATATTGAAGGAACTAAACAACATATTGTGCTAAAAATACAAAGAATGTTACATGAACACAATAATCTCATCCTCACTTTCAAAAATGCAATGCAAAACATGCCAACCAATGAATACCAAATTGTCATAGCTGCAGACAAAACTCCAACAGGAGAGCATATACGGAGATATAATGCTCCAGAAACAAATGAAGTTGCAGCAGTCATTTCAGGGGACACTTTCCATCCCAGAGATATTATACTTAAACGACATGACAAAAAACTACAACGTATGTCAGAAACACATTGCTCCTATGATGCTCCTCAGTATCCCATTCTTTTCCCATATGGTGAAGATGGTTATCATTTTAATTTGAAATGCATTGATCCCAAAACAGGCAAAGAAAGTGAGAAAAAAAATTCAGCCATGGACTACTCCTCCTACATTCTAATGGTTAGAAATGAAGAACAAAACCACATAATCCACTGCAGAAAATAGTTAAACTAGTTTGTTGTGGATATGTATGCCAAAATAGAGAGTGAAAGACTACTTTACATTAGAACCAATCAAAAATCACTCAGAGCAGAACAATACATACATTTAAAAGATGCTGTGGCACAAGATGGAAACCCTGCAAATGTTGGAAAACTGCTCATCCTACCAGCAACATATACAGGAAGCCCAAGGCATATGCATGAATATACTCAGGATGCTATGACCTATGTTAGGAAACATGGAAGACCAGACTTATTTATAACATTCACATGTAACCCAACATGGCCTGAGATAAAAATCACCTCAGAAATGACAAAACATCTAATGACCGACATGACTTAATTGCCAGAGTGTTTAGACTAAAACAAACACAATTAATTAATCTTATCACAAAAAAAATCAAATATTTGGTGAATGTAATTGCTGGATGTATACGATTGAATGGCAGAAACGTGGGCTGCCACATGCTCATAACTTAATATGCCTAAAAATCAAAATACATCCCACTGAAATTGATAAAATAATATCTGCTGAAATACCCAAAGAAAACAAAGACATGGAACTACATGCCATTGTTAAGAAAAACATGGTTCATGGTCCTTGTGGTCTTCTTAACCCACAAGCACCATGCATGAAAGATAAAAACTGCACCAAAAGATATCCCAGAGCATTACTAAAAGAAATTCAAACTTCAGAAGATGGATACCCACAATACAGAAGACGTTCTGTGGAGGATGGAGGGCAGACAACTAAATTAAAAATGAAAACACAAGGAGAAATAGTAATTGACAACACCTGGATAGTGCCATACTGTCCTCTACTATCCAAAATATTCAAGGCACACATTAACGTTGAATATTGAACTAGTGTTAAATCAATAAAGTATGTGTGCAAGTATATAAACAAAGGCAGCGACATGGCCAATTATGATATTAGAAACATGAACAAAAACAATGAGATTTTACAGTACTAATGTGGAAGGTACATTAGTACAAATGATGGTTTCTGGTGTATTCTAGGGTTCAACATACATGATAGACATCCAGCAGTCCTTCATCTAAGTGTACACCTAGAAAATGGCCAAAGAGTATATTTTACTCCTGAGTCTGCCACGTGTCGCTGAGAATCCTCAGGAAACAACTTTAACTGCCTTTTTAAAATTGTGCCAGAAAGATCAATTTGCAAAACTATTCTATATCATGATGTGGCAACATATTATACATGGAATAAAAGTAATAAAAAATTCTGCCGAAGAAAAACTGGCACTTATGTACCTGAACATGACATTTACCAAGTGATGCCATAGGAAGACTGTATACTGTACATCCAAATAATAGTGAATGCTTCTATCTAAGAATGCTGCTCCATACAATACATGGACCAACATCTTTTCAAGAACTCAAAACTGTGGATGGAAAACTGTTGGAAACATAGAGAAGTTTGTCAGCACATGGGGTTATTAGAGGCTGATCATCATTGGGAAACAACTTTGGAAGAAGCAACAATGATTTCTATGCCACACCAAATGAGAACCTTAATAGCAATAATACTCACTTCATGTAGCCCATCAAACCCACTACATTTGTGGGAAATGTTTAAAAACTCACTTAGTGAGGATATGCTAATGAAAGCCAGAAAAGAACATCCCACATTAAACATTGAGTATGGAGCAGACATATACAACATGGCTTTAATAGACATAGAAGACAAATGCATACGCATGGCAAATAAAACACTGGAAGCAGTTAGCTTACCAGCACCAACATGCAATGAAGGAGATGCATTAAGTGCAGATTATATAAGGGAGACAAACTATGACACTGAAAGATTAAAAGAGTACATAAATCAAAACAAACCACTGCTTAATGATAAACAGAAATCTGCCTATGACAGCATAATGACACAACTAACAACAGAAGATGGAGGAATAATTTTCCTACAAGCTTCTGGAGGAACGGGAAAAACCTTCCCCACAAACCTAATTCTAGCAGAAATACATTCACGAGGAAATGTTGCATTAGCCATAGCATCCTCAGGGATAGCAGCAACATTAATGGAAGATGGAAGAACTGCTCATTCTGCACTGCAAATACCACTTGACATAGCTAAACAGGAAACCCCATCATGTAATATAACAAAAGATAGTGCCCATGCAAAAGTACTTAAAGAAGCAAAAATTATTGTCTGGGATGAATGTACAATGGCACATAAAAAAATCTATTGAGGCATTACACATGACTCTAAAAGACATTAGAGAAAATGAAAAAATAATGGGTGGACTTCTTCTACTTCTTTGTTGAGATTTCAGACAAACACTCCCAGTAATACCAAAATCTACACCTGCAGATCAAATCAACGCATGTATCAACTAATCCTATTTATGGAAAAATGTTCAAACCATTACCTTAACAGAAAACATGAGAGTAAGACAAAATACAAACATCCAACTCTTTACTAACTTCCTTCTAAAAATAGGTGATGGAAAAGTACCAAAAAATGAAGAAAATAACATTGAATTTCCTGAATATTTCTGCACCATGGTAACATCTGCATTTGAACTTATAAATGCCATATACACAAACATTAACGACAATTATCATCATCATGAATGGCTTACAGAAAGAACAATCTTAGCAGCAAGGAATGATAATGTTAACATTATAAATCAGGAAATTCTAGACATGTTACCAGACCAACCTACTGTATACAAATCTATTGATACAGTAGTGGACAAAGATGATGCTGTAAATTTTCCAACAGAGTTTTTAAACTCACTAGAACTACCAGGAATGCCTTCTCACCAACTATTACTGAAAGAAGGAGCACCTATTATTCTACTTAGAAATTTAAACCCGCCAAACTTATGTAATGGCATCAGCAGTGGTGGGCATCAGCAGGTTCGCACCAGTTCGCCAGAACTTGTAGCAGAAATTCTGACTGAACTCCCATCCAAGTTTTGAAATAAAGTTGTCCTAATTTGGGTGCAACACAGGGCTTTCCACCTGGTCACACCCACCATACCACGCCCACAGTGTGGTAGTAATTTTTTTTCGAGCCCACCACTGGGCACCAGGCTCTGTGTTAAAAACCTCATGCCAAATGTAATAGAAGCTACAATTATTACGGGGAAGGAGCAGGGGAATCAGTATGCATTCCACATATTCCATTGATCCCAACTGATCAAACTATACCATTTAAAAGACTACAATTCCCTGTACGACTAGCATTCGCAATTACCATAAATAAATCGCAGGGACAGACACTGTAACATTGTGGAGTTCATCTTTCAAAGCCATGTTTCTCTCACGGACAGTTATATGTTGCATGCTCTAGAGTGTTTTCAGCAGATAATTTATTCATACTAGCAACAAACAATCAAACAAAAAACATTGTATATCAACAAGTGCTGCGAAAATCTAAATAATAGGCAACACATGAACTCAGGAAAATAATCAGCAAACAATCTTTATTTTAAACTAAACAAATAAGCATCCATTGACGCTCTTTAAGATCGCTAAAAAACAACAGATAATTGCAAAAAAACATTCAAGCTTACTGAACTACGAACAGAGTTTCCACCAATAGTCTTCACCCATATACCATAGGCCTCAACTGACCAGTTACCATCCAGAGGCCTTGGGGGGAGGTGAGTGAAGAATCGGCCCCTCCCCCCCACCCCATCCTAAAACCTGGGTCCAGGGAAGGAAAAGGCAGAGAAAGACCTAAGCCTCAACTGACCAGTTACCATCCAGTGGCCTTGGGGGGAGGTGAGTGAAGAATCGGCCCCTCCCCCACCCCATCTTAAAATCTGGTGCAGGGAAGGAAAAGGCAGAGAAGGACACAGGCCCCAACTGCCCAGTTACCATCCAGAGGCCCAGGGGAGTCCTCCTAGAGTAGCAACGCCCCAGAAGGCAAAGAGGAAGGGCCACGCCGACACTGCAGACACAGACACTGCAGACACAGGAGACCCCCGACCACCCCCAGGAGACATCATCCGCAGCCACCATCACAGCGAGGCGCGAGTCAGCGCCTTTGACCAACTCCTCACAGCCGAAGGGAGGCAAGAGCTGCTGCATGCATGCAAGGGATCAGTAATCGAACTGAAATAATATAGTTGACTTAACATAGATGACTTATAGCAACTGACATAGTGACTGTGTCACCGTGTCAGTTTAGAACTGACTGACATCAGTCCTAAACTGATACTGTGTTCTAAACTGTGATAATATGCATGATGTTACCTTGTTTTAAACTGTAATAATATGTATGATGGGGGGGGGGGGGGAAATGGCATAGAAACCGGCAAAGCACGCCAGGGAGTTTGCCAAGAGAACCCTATTGACCAAAGCAAAGGCAAAACAAAGGGACAAATCAGAGGAAACAGGAAGGATGCTCAGCACATTAGACGGACAGAAAGGGATGGGCAGGAAAGGGGGAGGAGAAATACAGTGTTGTAAGGAACAATATTGCATAGGGACATGGAATGTAAGATCTATGAACCAAGGAAAGCTGGAAGGGTAAAAAAAGGAAATGGAAATAATAAGTATTGACATCTTGGGAATCAGTGAGCTAAAATTGACAGGTATGGGCGAATTCAGCTCTGGAAACCATCATATCTACTACTGTAGACAAGAAAACCTCAGAAGAAATGGAGTGGCCATAATTGTAAATAAAAGAGTGAGAAAAGCAGTAATGGGATACAATCTCAAAAATGATAGAATGATGTCAGTCAGACTACAAGGCAAACCATTTAATATCACTGTAATCCAAATATATGCACCAACTACTAGTGCAGATCAAGCCACAGTAGACCAGTTCTATGAGGACCTACAACATCTTATAGAACAGACACCAAGAAACGATGTCCACATTATCTTAGGAGACTGGAATGCAAAAGTAGGAAATCAAAAAGTGGACAGAATAACAGGCAGGTTTGGTCTGGGAACACAAAACGAAGCAGGGCAAGGACTGATAGAGTTCTGCCAAGATAACACACTAGTCATAGCAAACACCCTTTTCCAGCAACACAAGAGGAGACTCTACACATGGACATCACCAGATGGCCAACATCGAAACCAAATTGACTACATACTCTGCAACCAAAGATGGAGAACCTCCATACAGTCAGCAAAAACAAGACCTGGAGCGGACTGTGGCTCAGATCACAATCAACTGATTGCAAAATTCAGGCTCAGACTGAAGAAAATAGGGAAAACTAATAGGCCGGATAGATATGATCTAGACAACATATCGAAGGAATACACGGTGGAGGTGAGGAACAGATTCAATGGTCTGGACCAGATAGACAGAGTACCAGAAGAATTATGGACAGAGATGAGAGACATTATGCAGGAAGCAGCAAGGAAAACTATACCAAAAGAAAAGAAGCGCAAGAAAGCAAAGTGGTTGTCGGATGAGGCTCTTAAAATAGCAGAGGAAAGAAGGAACGCAAAAGGCAAAGGAGAAAGGAAAAAATACAATCACTTAAATAAAGAATTTCAAAGAAAAGCAAGGAGAGATAAGGAAAGCTACCTAAATGAACAGTGCAAAGAAATAGAGGAAAACAACACAAAAGGCAGGACTAGAGATCTCTTTTTAAAAAATTGGGAAGTCAAGGGAACGTTCAAAGCAAAAATGACCATGATAAAAGACAAAGATGGCAAAGAGTTAGCGGATGCAGAAGAGATAAAAAAAAAGATGGAAAGAGTACACAGATGAACTTTACAAAAAAGACCTAAATGCCCCAGATAATAAAAAAGAGGGGAAAATTGAACTTGAACCAGACATCCTAGAGAGTGAAGCCAGAAAGGCCCTAAAAAGCATGGCAAATAACAAAGCCAGTGTAGATGATGGTATCCCAGTTGAATTATTCAAAGTCCTAAAAGATGATGGAATCAAGCTACTACATGCTATATGCCAGCTGATTTGGAAAACAAAACAGTGGCCACAGGATTGGAAAAGATCAGTATACGTCCCAATCCAAAAAAAGGGCAATGCCAAAGAATGTTCAAATTATCGAACAATTGCGCTCATCCCACAAGCTAGCAAAGTGATGCTCAAGATAATACAGGATAGACTGCAGCAGCATGTAGAAAGAGAACTACCAGAGGTGCAGGCTGGATTCAGAAGAGGCAGGGGGACCAGAGATCACGTTGGATCATGGAGAAACCAAAGGAATACCAGAAACAAGCTTACTTCTGTTTCATTGACTACACCAAGGCCTTTGATTGTGTGGACCACAACAAAATGTGGCAAGTAATTAAAGAGATGGGAATACCAGAACACCTCATATGTCTCATGAGAAATCTGTACATGAGTCAAGAAGCAACAGTTAGGACAGTATGGAATGACGGAGTGGTTTGGAATAGGAAAAGGAGTAAGACAAGGCTGCATTCTGTCACCCTGCTTATTCAACTTATACACAGAGCACATAATGCGCAATGCAGGGATGGAAGAATCACAATATGGGATCAAAATTGCGGGGAGAAACATCAACAATTTGAGATATGCAGATGATATCACCCTAATGGCAGAAAGTGAAGAAGACCTAAAGAAGCTCCTGATTAGGTTGAAAGAAGAGAGTGCAAAAGCTGGCCTGAGACTCAATATCAAGAAAACCAAGATAATGGCAACAGGCCATATCAGTCACTGGAAAATAGATGGGGAAGAAGTAGAAGCAGTAACAGATTTTACTTTATTAGGATCCAAGATATCTGCAGATGGAGATTGCAGCCATGAAATAAAAAGGCGACGGATTCTTGGGAGACAAGCTATGAAAAACCTGGGGAACATAGTGAAAAGTAGAGATATCTCACTGCAAACAAAGGTCCGCATAGTCAAAGCAATGGTATTTCCGGTGGTAATGTATGGCTGTGAGAGCTGGACCATTAGAAAGGCTGAGCAAAGAAAAATAGATTCCTTTGAGATGTGGTGCTGGAGGAGAGTTTTGAGAGTCCCCTGGACAGCGAGGAGAACAAATAGGTCAATATTAGAAGAGATTAGCCCTGACTGCTCCTTAGAAGGACAAATAACAAAGATGAAGTTGAAGTATTTTGGACATCAAATGAGAAGAGAGGATTCACTTGAGAAGGCCTTGATGCTGGGGAAGGTGGAGGGCAAACGAAGAAGGGGATGGCCAAAGATGAGATGGCTAGATCGTATTGTAGACACAATGGGCATGGGGCTGTGTGGACTAAGAAGGATGGTGGAGGACAGAGGTGCCTGGAGAGCGATGGTCGATAGGGTCGCAAAGAGTCGGAATCGACTGTGCGACTGAACAACAACAACAATATACCAAAAGGACGAACAACACATTTTCAACCATGAGCCGCATATACTTCCGTAAACAAAGGACATGCTGTAAATCCACGAGAAATGGAAAATGAAACTATAGCCACACCTACGCAATGTGCAAACAGCGAACCCAAGACTACTATGCAAACAGCCCACACTAATGCAGGAAACCTACGCTTGCAAACTCACGTGATAACGATATCTTATTAAAAAAAAACCAGACTATAAATAGGAGAGGAACGAACCAAAAGATCTGAGGGGAGCATTAGAAAAAAGTGGAGAACACCAACACGAAACTCATTGACCCAAACAAATAAACGAAATTACTAAAAGAAGCAAATTAAAAAAAACAAAATGGAAAAAATAAATAGAACACCTAGTGGAAGAGGATACAAAATAATGGACCAAAAAAGAAAAGAAAAGAAACCCGGAGAAATAAATCCAACAAATATAACGGACAAGAAAAAATATGCCTTGGGATGAGGAAACTCATTTGAACAAACAAAGCAAGGTAACTTTTACAATAATAACACCACTTACAACCAAAAGTACGAAATAAGCCCAAAAGAAAACCTAGAAAGACATAAAGACAACCCTGATTTGTTTAAAAAATATTGGACCAAAGTTAGGAATTACATGCAATTTGAAACAGAAGATTATACTGTACTTTTTAGAGAACAATATTCATCAGAATAAGAGAAGAGGAAGAGCAAGTGCAAATAACAGAAACAAATGAATCACACACACACACACACACACGTGTGTGTGTGTGTGTGTGTGTGTGTGTGTGTGTGTGTGTGTGTGTACGTACAGTAATACCTGTACAAATACAAACTTGGTTCCACAAGTTAGGATGTTGTATGAATCCTGACTTTGTATGAGGCATGCAAAATCCTATCCGCAATGCCTCATACAACGTTCAAATTATTGCCACTGATGCTTTGTATAACGTCGTTCCCATAGGTGAGAGCGAGGAGCCAGGAGTGAGAGGCTGGCCTCAGCTGTAAGGTGGCCGGCGTGGCCCATAAGAAGGCCAGTCTCGCTCCCACCTCCTCGCTCTCACCAGGGGAAGTGTCTGGCAGCTCCGGTGCAGCAGGTCTTTTCATGGGCCACGCCGACCACCTCACAGCTGAGACCAATCTTGCTCCCACCTCCCCGTTCACAACCAAGGGAAGGGTCCGGTGGCTGTTGCGGCTCCTGCATGGCAGATCTTCTTGTTGTGAGCGGGGAGGCAGGAGCAAGACTGGTCTCAGCTGTAAGGTACCTGGTGTGGCCCATAAGAAGACCTGCTGTGTCGGAGCCGCAACACCCACCGGACGCTTCCCTTGGTTGTGAGCGGGGAGGTGGGAGCGAGACTCCGACGCGGCAGGTCTTCTTATGGGCCACGCCGGGCACCTCACTGCTGAGACCAGTCTTGCTCCCGCCTCCCCACTCACAACCAAGGGACGCTTCCCCTGGTGAGAGCGGGGAGGTGGGAGCAAGACTGGTCTCAGCAGTGAGGTGCCCGGCGTGGCCCATAAGAAGACCTGCCGCGTCGGAGTCTCGCTCCCACCTCCCCGCTCACAACCAAGGGAAGCGTCCGGTGGGTGTTGCGGCTCCGACACAGCAGGTCTTCTTATGGGCCACACCAGGTACCTAACAGCTGAGACCAGTCTTGCTCCTGCCTCCCCGCTCACAACAAGAAGATCTGCCATGCAGGAGCCGCAACAGCCACCGGACCCTTCCCTTGGTTGTGAACAGGGAGGCAGGAGCAAGACTGGTCTCAGCTGTAAGGCGCCCGGCGTGGCCCATAAGAAGACCTGCCGCGTCGGAGCCATCGGAGCCGCAACACCCACCAGACGCTTTCCTTGGTTGTGAGCGGGGAGGTGGGAGTGAGACTCCGATGCGGAAGGTCTTCTTATGGGCCACGCCGGGCGCCTTACAGCTGAGACCAGTCTTGCTCCCACCTCCCCGCTCTCACCAGGGGAAGCGTCCCTTGGTTGTGAGTGGGGAGGCGGGAGCAAGACTGGTCTCAGCTGTAAGGTGGCCGGCGTGGCCCATAAGAAGACCTGCCACATCGGAGTGGGTCTTGCGGCTTCTTTCTAATGTAAAAACCCTAATGCCTCATATAACGTCCGGCGACGGTGTATGAGGCATCTTTTTTCCAAGAATTGGGTGACGTTGTATGGATCTGACGTATGAAACGGACGTTGTATGAGGTATTACTGTATATCTATAGCTATATTTCTGTTTTTTACAGATCCAGAAAACAACATACAACAAAACAAACAGCAGGAACATATCTTTTTATAAAAATGTTTATGCATACAGTTTAAAATACTTTTAAACAATTTTTTTAAAGTTTACAAACAGTAATACAAATGTAAGAAAATTTATTTGTCTTTTTAAACAAATACACATATTTGTTAAAGAAATGTTTTAAAAAAACAAATGTAACAAAAGTTATTTGTCTTTTTAAAAAATATATACATATCTGTTAAAACAAATGTTAAACATACAAATAGAAATCTAAAAATGTTTATTTGCCTTTTTATAAAAATATACATATATGTTAAAACAAATGTTAAAAATACAAATACAATTGTAAAACAAATTATTTCTCTTTTTAAAAAAATACATATATGTTAAAACATATATTCCAAAAACAAAAAAACCAAAATTACAAAACACGTTTATTAATGTACAATCACAAAAAGTCCAATATGTGTATAAATAAACATTTCAAAATGAAAATCACAGACTAAGCTCTTCTTTACCAACATTAAGGAAAAAAACACCTTCCAACACAATTTAAAACAGCCCGGCACTGCTGGACAAACTCTGCTAGTATATACTAAAATGGAATCTCAACATGCAGCCCCTGGCACTATTTAATGTGGGGCCCCCACCTCCACCACACCAGGAAGCGCCATGTGCTGGAGGAAGGGCAAAATGGCTGTCTGGCCCCCAAAGCTGAGGGAGTGTGATGCGGCCCCTGGCTTTAAAAGGTTGAGAACTCCTGTACTAAAACATGAAATGATGTAACTGCAAGAAATTTGACTTACAGTAAATGAGAAGCTTCACTTACCAGGTTTTACAGTCTGGACCAAACCAGCCAAGCGAACAAGCAATAAGGGCAGAGCCATAGGAGGGCTTAGTCATGCTTGTTAAGGAGGAGCTGGGATGGGAAGGTGAATTGATTGATAATTCAATCACATCTCCCAAATTTCTAGTAGTAAAGCTCACTACTGAGACGATGGAAATAATTATAATAATGATTTATATTCCCCCAATTTCTTCTCAGTATTATAACACAGACATATGGCTGCAATTAGAACAATTAATGGAGGATCTGGAATCAAGCTTTCCTAGTGCTCTGATAATACTCCTAGGTGATTTCAATGCTTGAATTGGCCCTTTGTTACCTAATATTTTGAAATTCACCCTTTAGTTTAAGTTATTTTCTTTTATTTTTTTAAATAAAGTTTTTGAACCTTTCAGTTTCCCCTAAAATAATCATCAGGCAACCGTTTGCACTGAACATTACACGTTCCATGTTCCCCAGAGCACAGACCTTTGCTCCTAAGCGGTGGCAGATGATGCTTGCATCACCTAGCACCCATTTCCTGGCCATATTTTAGTTTAACATCAATGAAGATTTCTCTTGTATCCCCACCCCCTTAATTTAATGATAATAACAATAACAATAACAATAACAATAACAATAACAACAACAATAACAATAACAATAACAATAACAATAACAATAACAATAACAATAACAACAACAACAACAACAACAACAACAACAACAACAACAACAACAACAACAATAATAATAATAATAATAATAATAATAATAATAATAATAATAATAATAATAATAATAATAATAATAATAATAATAATAATAATGTTTTATTTATATCCCGCTTCCCTCAATCCAATGGATGACTCGAAGCGGCTTACAAGACCTATAAAGATACACAATGTAATAGAAATACAGGCACAAATACATTATACAATTAAGTTACATTATACAATCAAGTTACATAATCAATTAAATTCCTTACGGTCCTGACAGAGCCAATGCTTGATGTCCTTGGCTGGCTGAAGGAAGAAATCAGCGTCTCGACGCCAGCGAAGCTGTGACAGATCTTTGGTCTGCAGAGACTAGGAAAGCCGGCGCACGTGCTTCCAATCTGCCAGCCATCAAAGCTGGGGAAGGAGCTCCGCATCTCGGCTTTTTTTTGGCCAAAGACGTCCCCAAATGTTGCTCACCTCCTCCAGGCGGCCACAGAGTCCAGGTGCTTCCAACTTCCCCGCGGCCAATACCGGACCGGGGAGGGGAGGGGGGCATAGGTGAGGCAGTGTCAGCACAGTGGAAACATGGGAGCGGCTTTTGAGGCCGCGAAAGTGACCTCAGGTGTCACAGGTCTCTCCACCATGCCTCCTTCTCCCCTGGCCGACCTGCCGGGCGAAACCCTCACCTTGGCTTGCTGGGGCTCTCGGAGGCATTGGAGAAGGCGTGGGAGCGGCTTTTGGGGCCGCGAAAGCGACCTCAGGTGCCGCCGGTCTCTCCACCACGCCTCCTTCTCCCCCAGCCAACCTGCCAGGCAAAACCCTCATCTTGGCTCGCCGGGGGTGTTGGCGGCGTTGGAGGAGGCGTGGGAGCGGCTTTTGGGGCTGCGAAAGCAACCCCAGGTGCTGCCGGTCTCTCAACCACCATTTACCATTGGGTCTTCTTCAATGGTCTTCAACCACACAACAAAATTGGAAATAAGATGCAAGTTAATGGAATACATTCAGGAATTAGACTAGGTGGCTGATCTTGGAGTCTCTTTTGACATTGTTCTTGTTCAGTCGCACAGTCGATTCCGACCCTTTGCGACCCCATGGACCATTTTCCTCCAGGCACCTCTGTCCTCCACCATCCTCCTCAGCTCGCCCAGCTCTGTGCCCATTGTGTCCACAATACCATCTAGCCATCTCATCTTTGGACGGCCCCTTCTTCTCTTGCCCTCCACCTTTCCCAGCATCAAGGCCTTCTCAAGTGAGTCCTCCCTTCTCATTTGATGTCCAAAGTATCATACTTTAGCTTCATCTTCACTATTTGTCCCTCCAATGAACAGTCAGGGTTAATTTCTTCTAATATTGACCTATTTGTTCTCTTTGCTGTCCAGGGGACTCTCAGGACTCTCCTCCAACACCACATTTCAAAGGCGTCTATTCTTCTGTGCTCAGCTTTCCTAAAGGTCCAGCTCTCACACCCATAAATTACCACCGGGAATACCATTGCTTTGACTATGCAAATTTTTGTTTTCAAGGTGATGTCTCTGCTTTTCACTATATTCCCCAGGTTTCTCATAACTTGTCTTCCCATAATCAGTCTTCTTTTTATTTCATGGCTACAGTCGCCATCTGCAGTGATCTTAGATCCTAGGAAAGTAAAATCTGTCACTGCTTCTACTTCCCCATCTATTTTCCAGGGACTGGTCGAACCTGTTGCCATTATCTTGGTTTTCTTGATACTAAGTCTCAAGCCAGCTTTTGCACTCTCCTCCTTCAATCCAGTCAAGAGGTTCTTTAGGTCTTTCTCACTTTCTGCCATTAGGGTGGTATCGTCTGCATATCTCAAATTGTTGATGTTTCTCCCAGCAATTTTGATCCCATATTGTGATTCCTCCATCCCTGCATTGCGCATTATGTGCTCTGTGTATAAGTTGAATAAGCAGGGTGACAGAATGCAGCCTTGTCTTACTCCTTTTCCTATTCCAAACCACTCTGTCATTCCATACTGTCCTGTTGCTTCTTGACTCATGTACAGATTTCTCATGAGACATATGAGGTGTTCTGGTATTCCCATCTCTTTAATTACTTGCCACATTTTGTTGTGGTCCACACAATCAAAGGCCTTGGTATAATCAATGAAACAGAAGTAAGCTTGTTTCTGGTATTCCTTTGGTTTCTCCATGATCCAACGTATGTTGGCAATGTGATCTCATATTGTGATTCCTCCATCCCTGCATTGCGCATTATGTGCTCTGTGTATAAGTTGAATAAGCAGGGTGATAAAATGCAGCCTTGTCTTACTCCTTTTCCTATTCCAAACCACTCTGTCATTCAGTGTTCTGTCCTAACTGTTGCTTCTTAGTTCGTGTACAGATTTCTCATGAGGCATATGAGGTGTTCTGGTATTCCCATCTCTTTAAGTACTTGCCACATTTTGTTGAGGTCCATATAGTCAAAAGCCTTGGTGTATTCAATAAAACAAAAATACTGTATACTTGTTTCTGGTATTCCTTTGTTTTCTCCATGGTCCTTTGTTTTCTCCATGATGATTTCGTTGTTCCCACAAGGGAATAATGACAATAAAGATTTGTCTTGTTTTATCTTATCTTATCTTATCCAACGTATGTTGGCAATGTGGTCTCTAGTCCCCCTGCCTCTTCTGAAACCGGCCTGCACCTCTGGTAGTTCTCTCTCCACATGTTGCTGAAGTCTATCCTGTATTATCTTAAGCATCACCTTGCTGGCATGTGGGATGAGTGCAACTGTTCAATAATTTGAGCATTCTTTGGCATTGCTTTTTTTGGGATTGGAACGTACACTGATCTTTTCCAGTCCTGTGGCCACTGTTTTGTTTTCCAAATTTGCTGGCATATTGAATGCAGTAGTTTGATTCCATACAGTTTGATTGTAGTTTGATTGACATACCATATGTTAATGTGTTAATCTCATCTCAGGAAACTAAATGCCTATTTCTCCTGCTGGCCAAAGCCATTGTTTAACTTGAAGCTTAGCTCTTGGTCAACATTAAATGGAAAATTATAACTAAAGGACAGCTCTGATAATTAAACCAATGCAGATATGTGAAGGAAATGCAAGCGCGGCGCCAAAATGGCCGCCGCGCCCTTTGCGGCCCCCCCCCACAGGACAGAGAATCCGGGTAGTTAGGGGCGTGGCCAGCTCCCTTATAAAAGGGGTGGCCACGAGGCAGCCGAGCTGCCATTTTACCTCAGCGACGGAGCGGAGAAGTTTTTTCCCCTGTGTCTCCGTCACTCGTTAGCTTACCGGGAAGCCTTTTGGTAGCGATTCTGCCTTGCCGGCTTCCCTTTTTGCTTCGGTGGAGATGCCTTCGAAGAAGAAGGCAGCTTTGAGTTCAGCTCGCGCTGTTAGGAGGCGCAACCCAGGTCGGAGGACCGCGGTGCCGCCTCCTCAGCAGCCACCTTTGCCAGCCCCGGCCGGGGCCGGCGGAATGGGGTCTATTGCCCCTTGGCCCGGAGTGGGCGATCAGAGTGCGGGCGCGGAAGGGGTTCCGGCCCGCGGCCCACGAGCGGTGGACACCGCTCCTGCTCCTGCCCACTCTGTCAGGCCTACTCCTCACGGGCCGCAGCCTCTCCCTGGGCCCTCTAGCCTTGGGGGGTGGTGCGGCCCCCTGCCTTGGCAGGTTTCTCCACCAACCCTGCCGGGCTTCGGTGCTGGCCAATGGCCATATGTGGGTCCCGGGGTACAGGGACCTGTACCCATGCCTGGACCAGGCGGGCCGGCCGGCCCTTTGCCCATGGTCAACGTGGACACCTTGCTGGCCCGCATTGCGGCCCTGGAGGCGTCGTTGGCTCGGGCCAGTCAGGCGGGCGCCCCCTTCGGGGTTCCTTTTGAGGCGCTGTCGGCAGGAGGACAACAGCCGGCGGGGAGGGTCGAGCTGCTGCAGGCGCGTGGCGCGGTTTCGGCCACTGCCTCGCAGCTCCCCAGCCAGCAACCAGGTGCGGGTCAAGCCCCGGTGATGAGCTCTACGTCGGTCGTGAGCTCCGACGCCCCCAGTGGGCCGGAACCCCCGGTGGGGGCGGCCCGCGGGGGTGCAGCATGTGAGTATACGGTGCAAGCGAGTACATCCACACACATTCCCAATCTAGGGGGGGCCTTTCAATGGCCTTGGCCTCGCGCGGGTGGTGCGGGGCCCACGCTGTCGGCGACCCACCCGGCGACGACGACTGCCACCTTGGGCACTGGGGTGGGCATTGGTCCTCACACTGCAGGGAATGTTCTGGGGGTGGCTGGGTTAGCTCAGGCCCCTTTTACCAGGCCGGCTGTCCCCTTTTCGGCCTTGCCGACGGCAGGGTATTCCTTGCCATTGGGTGATCACCTGGCACAGGCTACTAGGGAAAAGATATGGCGAGGGGAGTACGTAGATATCTTCTCACTCCTGAACAGAGAGCCCACCAAGGAGGAAAGGGAGGGTCAGGATGAGAAGGACAAGGAGCAGGCACGCCGCCGTAAGCCGCCGCGTACCTGGGCCAACTGGCTCCCCGCTTATTTAATGTACATGGCGGTATATTTGAGGGCGCGGCCGGATTTAGCTATTCCCATGGTCCAATATTTGGACAACATATATAGGGCGATGGTCGATTTCCCGGGCCCCTCATGGCTAGCATATGACGAGGAATTCCGTATGAGGATTCCCCTCCACCCCGAGATGAGATGGGATGAGCCGTGCCAGAGGCTGTGGCTTTTGTATATGACACCCACACGCCCTGCCCCGGGGGATAGATACCATTGCGGACATGCGGTCCAGCGAGCGGCTCCAGCGCAGGTTACCCGCCAGGCGGCGGGGCAGGGGGTTCCAGCCCGCCTGCTGTGCTGGACTTTCTCGTCAAATGGTTCCTGCAATCGAAAGAACTGCAGGTATAAGCATGAGTGTCCCACATGTTCTGGCCCCCACGCAGCCTCTGCTTGCCCCAGGCCTGGGGGGGCGCGAGGCAGAGGGAGGGGTGGACAGTGGGCTGGCAAGGCTGCCATGGATGGAGCTAGTTCTCCAAAAGGCCCCCTCCCCAATTAAGGTGGACATGCTGGAGCGCTGGCTCGCATCGTACCCGAAGGGGGAGGACGGGGAGTATCTCCTTCAAGGTTTTAAGCAGGGATTTCGTATCCCTTTTATGGGTGATAGGTCCCCTCAGGATGCTCCCAACCTTTTATCCCTCAGAGGAAGGGAGGAGGTGGCTGCGGCCAGCATTAAAAAGGAGTTAGACGCGGGCAGGGTCGCTGGACCTTTCCCCGTACCCCCGTTTCCCAATCTTAAGGTCTCGCCACTGGGTTTGGTCCCCAAAAAGTCCCTAGGTGAGTTTCGCCTTATTCATCATTTGTCCTACCCAGCCGGCCGATCGGTCAATGATGCTATCCCTGATGACCTTGGTTCAGTCAGGTATACATCGTTTGACCATGCGTTGCGCATGGTGCGCTCGTGTGGCCCGGGTGCCCTGCTGGCCAAGTGTGACATTAAGTCAGCTTTTCGCCTCTTGCCAGTGCACCCGGGCGACTTTGAGTTGCTGGGTTTTAAATTTAAGGGGGAATATTATTTTGATCAGGCCATGCCTTTTGGCTGCTCCATATCATGCTTGGCTTTCGAGCGTTTTAGTACCTTCCTAGAGTGGGCTTTCGTCCGCAGGTCAGGGTCCCGGTCTGTAGCCCATTACCTGGATGACTTTTTATTCGGGGGTGAACGGGGCTGGGACACGTGCGCACGTCTCCTCAACACATTTCAGACGCTAATGGAGGAACTTGGTGTCCCTTTAGCGCCCGAAAAGACCGAGGGCCCATCGACCAAGCTAGTATTCCTGGGGGTTGAGATTGACACAGTAGTGCAGGCTTCTAGGTTGCCGGGTGATAAGGTGTCCAGGATAGTGGCCCTTATCTCGGAATTGCTGGCCAAGCGTAAGGCATCCCTGAGAGAACTGCAGGTGCTACATGGGCACCTTAATTTTGCTTGCAGGGTGGTCGCACCGGGCAGGGCTTTTGCCCGGCGCTTATGCGACGCCATGGCAGGGTTATCCAGGCCCCACCACAGAGTCAGGCTCACCCGGGGTATCAGGGCAGACATGTTCGTCTGGTTGCAATTCCTGAGGGAGTTTAATGGGGTCTCATTTTGGAGGTCTGACCTCCTGGCATCCCCCAATTTCCAGATCCAGTCTGATGCCTCAGGATCCCTGGGTTATGGGATGTACTTCAATGGGAAGTGGGCCTATGGTGGGTGGCCACCGGCATGGGCAGGCACAGGTCGCCTGCGGGATCTCACATACCTGGAATTTTTTCCCATTCTGGGGGCTTTGATGCTATGGGGCGAACAGTGGGCTAATTCGGTGGTGCATTTCTGGTGTGACAATGCGGCTGTTGTACACATTGTCAATGCACAGACTTCCAAATCGCCCAGGGTCATGGATCTAGTGCGCCATTTTGTGCTGCGCTGCCTGCGCCTCAACGTCTTGTTCAGGGCCAGGCATGTCCCAGGGATTAATAATGATATTGCTGACGCTTTGTCCCGCCTGCAGATCTCCCGGTTCCGCGCCTTGGCCCCGGATGCGGAGGAATTTCCCTCGCCACTCCCGGACGAGATGTGGACTATTGGCAAGGAGAGGTGAACCGGGCGATTGGCCTGTCACTAGCGCCACGCACGCGTAAGGCGTATCAACAAGCATTCAATTCGTACAGGGCATTTGCTACTCAATTTCTCTTGCCAGAGACCTGGCCTATCCCGGTGGACCATGTTCTGCGGTTCATGGTTCACCTGCATGCACAGGGCCTCGCACCTCGCACCATAGCATCCAAGCTCTCGGCGTTGGCTTTTATGGCCAAAGTGGGAGGTCATGTGGATACCACCTCTGACTTCCGTGTGAGACATGTTTTGGAGGGGTGGGTGCGCGAGCGCGGGCGTTGCCCGGACGACCGGCACCCTATTTCCCCAGGGGTTCTTACCCAGTTGGCCCGGGGCTGGCCAGGCCTCTGTTTTGATCATTATGAGGCAGCCCTTTTTCATGCAGCCACAACGGTGGCATTTTTTGGAGCGCTCCGCGTCAGCGAACTCGTGATGCTGTCTAAGGCGGATGCAAGTGGTAGGGCACTGGAACTCGAAGATGTCTATGTAGCCAAAGACTGGGCCCAGTTGAGGATACGCTCCTCTAAAACAGATCAGCATGGCGTAGGCAGTGGTGTAAGACTGCTACGTTGTTCTTTGGCAGACATCTGTCCGGTTGGTGCCCTACAGGAATTCCTGGCACTGCGTGGCATGCACCACGGCCCGTTTTTCTGTCACCAAGATGGGTCTCCCCTTACTAAATTTCAGTTTTGGAAGGTGACAGCCAGAGCCCTCACCAGGGTGGGCCTACCAGGTGCCCGTTATGGCACACATTCGTTCCGTATTGGTGCAGCCTCTACAGCAACTGTTTTGGGTACTCTGGGGCTGACATACGCAGCATGGGGAGGTGGGGCTCGCAATGTTTTCAGTTTTATGTGCGCCCACTCCCGCCATGAGTACCAATCCAGTCACCTTACCGCCCTTTTTTCTCAATTTTCTTACAGACCCTGGGTGTCGTATTACACCGGTGACAGTATGGCTGGTGGGCCACAGCTATGTGCACAGGGCAGCGCGTTACGCTGCGGCGACAGAGTGGGGACCCTGACTGGGACTGGGTGACCACGCCAGTCTCGCATGGCATGGTAAGCCTGGGATGTTATGGCGGGAGCTGCGGCCTTTCCTTTTTTCTGGCCTGGGTGCTGACCCGCCTGACATTCTAATCATCCACCTGGGGGGCAATGATTTGGGCCAGGTCACCGGCTTATCGCTCAAGCATGCGATTTGCGAGGAACTCGCCTACTTGCATTATGTCTGGCCTGCCACAACCCTGGTTTGGTCGGACATTGTCCCGCGCCATTCTTACAGAGGGGGCGTTAACCTCCTGGCCCTTGACCGCGCTAGGCGCGCAGTCAATAAGGCAGTGGCGCGGTTTCTTGCCACCAGGGCTTGGGGACGGGTTAGTCATCACCCCGATATTAGTCTACAAAATTATGACTTGTACGCAGGGGATGGGGTCCATCTGTCGCGAGGAGGTATGGACCTCCTGTTGGGTGATTGGCGAGCAGGCCTGTTGACCGAGCTGACGGTCTGGGGGGGGGGGCGTCAGGTCTTCTTTGAAGCCCCTCCGTGTGGCGGGTAGCACTGGTAAGGTAAACAGTATGACCCACAAGTATCCGGCAGGTTCGCAATTGACTGGACAACACTAGACAGGAATAAATTAGTTAAACGTTGTCCGGTCAACGACGAACCAGGCGATGGGGTGATGACGATTGCTAACCAGCATGCATCACCCCTGTGATTTCACGGATACGCGTCAGAGGGTGGGGTCATAAGTTAGTTATTGACTACGGTCAACAATTTGTTTGTTGTCAACAAACAAATTGATACAAATTGATACATTGTAACCAATTGCCGTTGGCAATTTTGGGGTGGTACCTTACCAGTGTTACTTCGGCCTGCTTGCCTTAGGAATTATGATTGGTCGTTTTACCAATACAAATTTATAATTCGGACTAGGGCATTGAATCAATAAATGTGGCCCTATGCTGTTATCCACTTTCAATGTTGTCTGTGTCCGTTATTGGGCGGGTGCGCCTGCAATGCAAGCGCGGCGCCAAAATGGCCGCTGCGCCCTTTGCGGGCCCCCCCACAGGACAGAGAATCCGGGTAGTTAGGGGCGTGGCCAGCTCCCTTATAAAAGGGGTGGCCACGAGGCAGCCGAGCTGCCATTTTACCTCAGCGACGGAGCGGAGAAGTTTTTTCCCCTCCACCCCCTCCCTAGTTAACAGTGTGATATTATGGTCGCTTCGGGGCCGGGTGGGAATTTTTGGTTGGGACCCATATTGGCTCCGGGTCCTGGCTTTTTTGCCCATCCCACACTGTTGCTATGGTTTGATATAGGGGTCTTTCTGTGTTCCTACTGTTGACTTTGGTCACATTGGCGGGTAGCACTGGTAAGGTAAACAGTATGACCCACAAGTATCCGGCAGGTTCGCAATTGACTGGACAACACTAGACAGGAATAAATTAGTTAAACGTTGTCCGGTCAACGACGAATCAGGCGATGGGGTGATGACGATTGCTAACCAGCATGCATCACCCCTGTGATTTCACGGATACGCGTCAGAGGGTGGGGTCATAAGTTAGTTATTGACTACGGTCAACAATTTGTTTGTTGTCAACAAACAAATTGATACAAATTGATACATTGTAACCAATTGCCGTTGGCAATTTTGGGGTGGTACCTTACCAGTGTTACTTCGGCCTGCTTGCCTTAGGAATTATGATTGGTCGTTTTACCAATACAAATTTATAATTCGGACTAGGGCATTGAATCAATAAATGTGGCCCTATGCTGTTATCCACTTTCAATGTTGTCTGTGTCCGTTATTGGGGGGGTGCGCCTGCAATACACCCTTTGCCCTCAGGAAATTCTTATAAAAAGATTCAAACTAGCTTTTCCAGCCAGGCCCATCAGCCAGATGTGGAAGTCAACACCTATTGTTATGGAAATAAAGCTGGCAGAGAGGAAATGCCAGTTTACATATCAATGTGTTTGCAAGAAGTCAAGAGGCCAGTTTTCATTGAAGAATCCCCCCCCCCTCATCTATGATGTACCAACAACCTGATTGCCCATGGACGTTTTCCCTCATTTTTGCAATCTCTGATATGATTTGCCTATCATTGTGAAGGCTAGGATGCATAATTAAAAGAGAGTGTTGTGTTACTGTATTGTTTTGTACTTGAAGAAACACTTATTGTTTTTGTGTTACTGATCTGTAACATTCATCTGTAATAAACTGCAGTACTGTAGTTAATTTGCTTGGCGTTGCAGCCACATGAATCAGTATAAAAACTGAACTCTGAAGTCAGTACCTACCTGATTCCTGCCTTTTTCCAACTGCCTAGTTTTAGGTAAAAAACACAGGCCCTTTGCCCTTTTGAAATGGCACCTTTCAGGGGGGCAAATGTCTGTACTGTTACTGTTTTCTTATTTTTCTTATTTGATTTCTAAGTAAACTTCTTTAATTTGTATCAAACAATTTGTCTGTGGCTCATTTTTCAAGCTTCTGCCCATGAAACGGTTCTTTAAATATTAAAACAAAATAATTTCCCACTTCTTGGCTTGGATGCTTGTAGCTCTGAGGCATGGAGTCTGGAATTTAGGTAACACCTTCACTATCAAGAGCTGCTGAGTCCTTTGGCATCTTGGAAGACACCTCAGTAGATTGAAACTATTGAAAACACAGAGACAAAAAGATGAATAAAGCTGGTTTAAGCCTATTTAGGTTAACATACTTGTTTGACCTACATATCTTAGGCTGTAGTAAATATAATACAGGATACCTTTTTACTTTTTCCCCTGCATATTCAGGAAGCATCCTTGACTATATAGTGTATCTGTGTATCAAGATAGAAGGCTCACTTATTTTCTGAAGTACAGTACTGTAATAGTTATTACCAGGGAAGCTAGTCTTGGAGTCAGATTTAAGATCAACCTCAGGCCCAGACAAATGGCTTGGCCAGAATTTGGAACTCCACCAGGAAATGAGGTTAAAATGGCAAATTGTAAACCTGAGAAAGCTAACTGTTTTCCAGATTTCAGCTGTGGGTAAATCATTACATGGTTTAATATCAAAGACTGATTCTAATCTTGACTTAGTATTACAAGCACATGGAGTCATATGTGAATGTTTGAGACCCTTTCTAATTACTAATTTAAAGTCAAACAAACATAAACCCTTATGAAGTCCCTATAGTTTTACAAAGAATGTGAGAAGAAAGCTGAGAAAGCAGATTCACAGAGCACATATAATCTGTGACACTAAGGAACAGAGTACCATGCTAAAATTGAGACATGAATATATATATATATAAATCTTGAGCTAGCAGCGACAGGGACAAATTCAGCCTATTTCTGGCACTTACCTTTGGAAGGCTTAAGGAAATAAAATTTGACCTTCCTATACCAGCCTCAACATGGGAAAACTTCTATGCAGATCTGTTCAAAGATACTGATGCTGAAAGAACAATAAATGGGCAAGTCCTGGCACCAGATCATAGTTGCTTCCCAGCATGGCCTCCAGTATCAGTATCTGAGATAAAAATGCTCATACAGGTGCTGAAGAATGATAAGGCACCAGAGGAGGACTATCTGCCACCTTAGCTGTTTAAGGCCAAGGTAGAATGGTGGGCTCCACTCATGGCAGGCCTGTTTACTCAATAAACAACACAAACTGCTTCCCAAAAGGCTGGAACCTAAGCATAGTAGTACCAATATTCAAGAATGGTGACAAAGAGGATACAGTAAAATGGTGACAAAGAGGATACAGTAATACCCCGGTTAACATTTGCACCGCATAACGTTAAAACTGGATAATGAAGGGAAATCTGGGGGAAAATTTGCACCGCACAATGTTAACTTAACGTTGTGTGGTGCATCCATTTCCCCCCAGATTTCCTCTGGAGACCTCTGCCCCAAAGCTGGCAGGGCTGCTCTCTACCTGGGAAGCGCCTTCCCAGGAGGAGACCAGCCCTGCCGGCTTTAGGGCACAGACCTCCGAGGTGCCCTCGCTGTTTCGAGGCTTGGCTCAAAACAGTGAGGGCACTACCGGGGATCCAAGCCCCAAAGCCCGCAAGGCTGGTCTCCACCTGT
Source organism: Bradypodion ventrale (assembly GCA_035047345.1). Classification (NCBI taxonomy): domain Eukaryota; kingdom Metazoa; phylum Chordata; class Lepidosauria; order Squamata; family Chamaeleonidae; genus Bradypodion; species Bradypodion ventrale. The sequence goes on from JAWDJE010000002.1 coordinate 149,198,828, forward strand.
GAAGGCGCTTCCCAGGCAGAGAGCAACCCTGCCAGCTTTGAGGCTTGGATCTCTTCTCACCTGCCTCCTCTTATCACATCTCGCCTGCCTCCTCAATCACATCTTAAGTTGGGAGATGTGATTGAATTATCAATCAATTCACCTTCCCATCTCACCCCTGCCAAGCCTCGAAACAGCGAGTGCACCTCGGAGGTCTCTGCCCAAAAGTCGGCAGGGCTGGTCTCCCCTGGGAGGTGGAGACCAGTCCTGCCGACTTTGGGGCTTGACTTGATCCGTCTGCCTCTGGAAAGGGCAGCGGGGATTTCATGCATAATATCCCCACTGCCCTTTCCAAAGAGGGAGGCGGATCAACCCCCAGTTCCCTTTCCTCTTCAGAAAGGGAACCAGGCTGTTTTTTTAACATCGCACAATGTTAAAAACTGAATAATGTGATAGTAATGAAAGAAATTAGAATCTTTGTTAAAAATGATTGTCTGCTTAAAATCATTTTTAGCTGCTTTGTATTAGAAGAAGGTAAAATACTCTGGTCATTCTGCTCCATGACAATGTGGATAAGTCAACAAAAATGGCTTGTGTCCACAAAGATAAGAGTTGTACTTTGTAAGAACAAACATTGTCTGCTTTGCTAAAACTGACATGTAATTTCTGTTACACACAGAATAAGAATGTTGATGAATGCTGATAAAAATGATTTATGATCTACATGACATGACACATGTCATGTCATATATTAATAACTAATTGACTGATATAATTTTATAATTATTCATGGAATTACTTGTTGATTTGAGGAAAATACTTGTTTACTCTATGCTATATAAGGAAGGCCTGAAAGTCTGTTCTGGGTTCAAGACTTAACTCGAGAGAGTGTCTTTGAACCTTGCACAATAAAACTCTGATTTCTGCTTTAGCCTTGGAATGCTGTTTGTTTTGTTTCATTCTATAACATTTTATGGTGACTCCGCCAGAACTTGATTTGCAGTGATTTGCTCCAGACGGCTGTCCTGATGGGACAAACGACACCTCTCCAGGGACACCTCCATGCCAGCATCGTAGATCTTTGTTCTACTCTAGGAGATCAGTGAAGAGGTGGCACGTAACTGTCAGTGAGCAGACTAGTCAAGGATCTGGTGTGGCTAAGGCAGATGGAGCTCTCCTAGGAACTGGATTTCAAGGCCTGCAGGCAAGTATAAAGTACTTGTGTGTGCCCACTTGATTACGAAGTGGAAGCGGGGCATAATTACCCCCGAAAGGATGGGACGGTGATCCTAAAGTCCTTAAGGAATTACAGGTGGTAACCTAGCGTTCCTGAAAATTAGGGCGGCGTACCTGATTTTGGTGTTAGGGATTTATTGTGTGGGTCGTTAAACCATCGCAGTTCCTGACAGTGACCCTTGAAATTTTGGGTGCCTTGGGTTGACGGTAGTGTTTTAGCTTCAGGATGGGAGATCGCAGTAGCGTTCCAAGAATGCCATTGTGATGTTTCTTAGATAACTTTCAGGTATTCTCGCCAGAAGCACATGAGCCCCCTTTAACTAAATTTGATTTGAAAAAGTTCTGTGAGTTTGAATGGCCAAGTATTAAAGTAGGTTGGCCACCAGAAGGCTCTTTAGATCTTGGTCTTGTAAATAGAGTATTCCAAAGGTTAGCTGATGACAAACACTGGGATCAGTATCCCTATATGTCAGCATGGCAGGCAGTACTCGCAGAAAAGCCTTGGCCATCCTGGCTAAAGAAATGCCAGGCTGGATGTGCAAAAGCATATCTAATGAAGGAAAAGAAACCTAAGGATAAGAAATCTAAATTAGGGAGGAAGGTGGTCAGAACACCCAATATCCCGATAGTAAAAGGCAGACAGAGGGAAAGCTGGAGAATTTAAGTAAGGATAAAGAAGATGAGATTCTGTCTCAAAGACCTCCACCTTATGTTATGCCACAGCCAGCACCACAAGCTGGCCAAGTCCCACAAATTTATCCATCGGCTGACCTCGCACTAGGAAGCAAAGAAGGCAGCCATTCTGCAGGAATATTTCAAACCCCTGATAGGAACATGGTCTTTCCAGCCACAGAAAAACTGAGAAAGGTAACTGAAATCCTGGAGTTTAAAAGGTACAATCGACCTTCTCCCTATAACAATGAAACTGGTAGAGAACCTCCCCCAAACACTCCAGCTGCTGTTTACTCCTTACCAGTAACCGAAGAAAGAAAGGAGGTTGTTGCACTATTAAGAGAAATGATAACCAGTCATATGGGGGAAGACAATGAAGTAGAGACTCAGTCTATTTTCCAATATGTTCCATTTGCTACAACAGATTTGTTAAATTGGAAGCAGCCCTATGGACCATTCAGTAGCAAACCTAATGAAGTGATTGAACTAATTGCAACTATAGTTCAAATGCATAACCCTACTTGGGGGGATATGCAGCAAATAATAAATACGCTCCTTAACATAGAAGATAGGGAAAAATTAAAACTGGCAAAAGACAAAATCCTCTGTAGAAATTTCCCAAATGCTGATCAGGGAGCAGCTCGAACAGAAGCAGCTGCTGAACTAAACCCAAATTGGAATCCAAATGATTCCACACACAGGACTAGCCTCCAACAGTACAGACATTTCATTTTAAAAAGCCTAAGAGAAGCAGCAAAAGGCCCTGTCAATTTTAGCAAACCTGCTGGTATAATACAGGAGAAAGAAGAAACCCCTGAAAGTTTCCAAGCCAGATTAATAGAAGCATATAAAATAAATACAGGAATAAATGTGGAAGACCCTGGAAATCTCCAAATGTTAAATGAAAGGTTCATTACTCAGAGTGCACCGAATATAAGGAAGAAATTACAAAAGCTAGAAGGAGCATTGGGAAAAAACATCAGCAAGCTGGTAGAGGTTGTGAAGAAGGTCTATCATAATAGAGATAAGGAAGAAGAAAAGAAACAGGATGTGAAAGAAAAGGGAAAAGCTGAAATGATGGCCCTTGCTTTGGGAAGAGGCATGGAAAATGTGCGCCAGTTTGGCAGAGGAAGGGGCAGAGGACTTTGAAGTGAGACACCCCAGAGTGGAGCATGGAAAGGAAACCCCAGAGGTGCCCCTGCCAATAGATGGATAGGAAACTCATGTGGTGGAAATGGAGGACAAGGTAGAGTTAGTTCTGGAGTGAGACAGGAAGAATATGAGGAATTGCTTGGACTGGCTGAGATGGAATGGGATGATTGATGAGGCCAGGGAATTTCGTGTCTACCTCCGGGTATGCTATAGTCGATGATGAAGGAATAATAGAAAGTGGAGCATTGTATCCAGGAACATTAGGAACCAGTACCCAAGCAGCAGACACTGAATGTTTATACAGACAGCAAGTATGCCTTTTTGACGGTGCAAGTGCATGCTGCTATCTATAAAGAGAGAAGAAACACTGATTCCAGTGGGAAAGTTATTCAATATGCTCAATTGATTAAGAGACTGATCAAGGCTGCCCAGATGCCTAAATCCCTTGCAGTTATCCATTGTCGTGGACATCAGAAAACAGAAGACCTAGTGGCAAAAAGGGAATAGAAGGGCAGATGCGGAAGCAAAACGTGCAGCTATGTTTGAGCAGCCAGTACATATAAAGGAATTGTATTTGATCAAAGAATTTGAGGACTTAAAAGTACGTCACCATCCTAGTTATACAAAAATGGAGGAAGAGAAAGCCAATCAGGATCTAAAGCAACACTTGTTAAAGGATGGTATATTCTGCCAGATGGCAGGCCGGTGGTTCCAATTGCCTTGTCTTGGCCATTGGTTCAGGAAACACATGTAACTTCCCATGTAGGAAAAACCGCTTTAGAAATACAGCTTGAACAGGTTTTCTATATCCCTAATTTAACAGCACTTGTGGCGAAAGTAACATTTCAATGTACTACCTGTGCTCAAGTGAATGCTAGGCAAGGCCAGTCTATGCCATAGGGAGCGACAGCAATCTCATACCTCCCTATGGATTATTTGATAGTGGATTTCACTGACATGCCCAGATGCAATGGGTACAAAGCCTTGCTGGTCTTTATTGATACATATTCGGGTTGGATTGAAGCCTTTCCAACCAGAAATAAACAGGCTATTCAGGTAGCTAGATTCTGTAAATAAACACTTAGCTGAAGCAGCAGGAGTTAAGTGGTATTATTATTGTTCATTCCATCCACAGTCAGGACGGAAGGTTGAGAGGGCAAATAGGACTATTAAAGCATGTATTACAAAACTGTGTATGGAAACCCAATCAACATGGGTCCAGGTTTTACCTATGGCACAATACATTTTGAGAACAACCCCCCGTACAAAATATCGTTTATCCCTGTTTGAACTTCTGTATGGCCGTTCTCCGGCATTGTTTAAACATACTTTTGAGGGGTGGCTAGATCTGACCCATAAGGAGAATAGAAGCAAGGAAATTGTTGACTCAGTTACAACAGCATAACCGACATGTGAATCAGTTAAGACACTATGTGCAGGAAGCTTGCCCTCCCCCAATCTCCACTACAACAGATGGCTTTAAGCCAGGAGATCGAGTGTGGGTTAAGCACTGGGAAAAATAAACCTTTGAAACCAAGATGGAAAGGACTGTATACTGTTGTCATGTGTTCTCCTTTTGCATTTAAAACCCTGGAAGGAAAATCCTGGATCTACTGGACGCGACTGAAGGCTGCCACAGACTCAGCTCTGGTGAAGTACCAGTTCCAGGGAACTGATAAACCTTTGGTTTTAAGATTCAGCCGGAAGGCTGGAAAGAACTGAACTTTGTGAAACTATACACATAGACTTTGCTTCAATAGTCATCGCAAGCAGGAAGACAGCGCCTTGTGTTGGGACACAAACCGGAAGCTGTCGTTACGCATGGCTGAAGCTTGAGGATGCTGCAATCAAAATATATCGTAGGAATATTTTTCCTTGCAATACATGTGGAAAGTGAAATAGAGGTGTATGGGGACAAAGAGGAAATAGCACCAGATTGACAATTATATCTGCATATAATGTGGGAACCCCAGGCCCAGAATGTGAAAATTTCCCATTTAAAATTCCTATTAGAACTTGGCCCTATAGTTCCTTCCCATGTGGGACCTATATGAGTTTATTCCAACTTAGGGCCTATGATGCATGTAACAATCAACAACTAAACATGCCAAATCAGAGGAAATGGTATGGATATTAACAACTAATTTAGTAGGAAGAAACTATTTCTCCAGAAAAAGGAATGCTTCTGTAGGAGTCCCAGTAGGAGACCTACTCTGTGTGGGAACCTGGGAAGAAAATTATGAGAAATGGTCTTCACCATCAAATAGAACAGCGTCCACAAGATATAATGACACCTTTTTGAAATACTTAAATAATTCTAATGTTGTTAAATGGCTAGCCCCGGAAACACATGTAATGGAGTTACCTGCCAGATGGTCAGGGTCTTGTGTGCTGGGGTGGATTAAGCCATCATTTTTTCTGCTGTCACTCAGAAGCAGACAGGAATTGGGTGTAGTGGAATACGAGGCCATTGGGAATGAAAGAGCGAAAAGGGAAGTATCCACTGCATTCGGAGATTTTCCATGTAAAGATGTTTCCTCCTACACTGGAGAGCCAAAGAAGGAGGAGTATATGGGAATGTGATTTACATCCACAGGATGATGAAGGAGTGGATATAGACGTGTGAAAGTTTTGTAATATAAAAAAACTTTCAAAAAAATAAGGGGGGAATGTGATAGTAATGAAAGAAATTAGAATCTTTGTTAAAATGATTCTCTGCTTAAAATCATTTTTTAGCTGCTGTGTATTAGAAGAAGGTAAAATACTCCGGTCATTCTGCTCCATGACAACGTGGATAAGTCAACAAAAATGGCTTGTGTCCACAAAGATAAGAGTTGTACTTTGTAAGAACAAACATTATCTGCTTTGCTAAAACTGACATGTAATTTCTGTTACACACAGAATAAGAATGCTGATGAATGCTGATGAAAATGATTTATGATGTACATGACATGACAAATGTCATGTCATATATTAATAACTAATTGACTGATGTCATTTTATAATTATTCATGGAATTACTTGTGGATTTGTGGAAAATACTTGTTTACTCTATGCTATATAAGGAAGGCCTGAAAGTCTGTTCTGGGTTCAAGACTTGACTCGAGAGAGTGTCTTTGAACCTTGCGCAATAAAACTCTGATTTCTGCTTTAGCCGTGGAATGCTGTTTGTCTTGTTTCATTCTACAACAATAACGCTAAGACTTGTGGAACCACGTTTTAGCGTTATCCGGAGTATCACTGTACTAAGAATTATACACCAATAAGTTTAATAGATATCATAGCTAAAGTCTATGCTGAAAATCTTTCAAAAAGCAGAGAGCTGGGTAGAAGAATGAGACCAGATTTAGGAAGGATAGATACACCTTGAATAACTGCTATACCCTATTCCTTTTAACAACAAAATATTCAAAGGAAAGTGGACAGCGTTCATCTCAATAAATAGGTGTCATCTCTGGCAGAAATTGTAAGACGCAGATATAGATCAAAACTTGTCTTAGGGTATGAAACAGTGCCACATATGCTCTTTCATGTCAGATCACAATGCACAAAGGTGTTCACCAAGGCTGCATTTTAGACCCCTTTGTCATCAATAATACTAAATCCAAAATTATAGTCTTTGGCAATAGGAAAAAAGTGCACAGATGGCATATAAATTCAAAAGAACTAGAGCAGGTAAAATCCTACTGTTGTTTTGGCATTACTTATTTTATTTATTTATTTATTATATTTCTATACTGCCCATTTGGGTGGTATCCCACTGTGGGTGGTGTACAAGCAAATATCAAATAACATATCAGAACACACAACAAATCAAAACATTACTTTCTCTGCCACTAGCTCTTGGGCTCTACAAATACCTGTAAAGGGCAGCAAACTGAAAGCAGATGCTGGTTTACAATTCTTAAACAGACTGCTGAATTTTACACACCCAGGCACACTACACCCAATTTTAAATATCTATATGGTAAAGACAATAGCAACGTTCATTTTGGGCGCAGAAATCTGGAGTTTCGCTAAACTTGCCAATATACAAAGAGTTCAGAACTGATTCTTACGTATGATTCTAGGAGTTTCAAAATCTACCCCATCCTGTCTAATTAGAGCAAAAATGGGCATGGGGACAATTATTGGTGCTATACATGTAAGAATGGTTAGTTATTAGTGTAGAATCAACCAGATGGAGGAAAGTAGACTTCCCAAGCTCTGCTTACAGCAGGAGTTCTCAACCTTTTAAAGCCAGGGTGCCAAGTCACTCTCCCTCAGACAGCTTCGGGGGCTGGACTGCCATTTTGCCCTTCCTCCACCACATGGCACTGCCTGTTGTGGTGGAGGGCCACATGAAATGGTGCTGTGGGCCACATCCAGCCCTTGGGCCGCAGGATGAAAATCCCTGGCTTACAAGAACAAAGAGTATACCAACATGAATATTTCTGGTTACAAAAATTCACTAAAATACTTCCTAATTATGGTTTCTCTATACAAATATTGTATTTTTTGTATTTTTGGGAGGGATAAATTGTATAAATTGATGCCATGAAGTCTCACTCCCATGTATAGCGGGGTGGATTTGGTCCACGGGGGCTCACATTGAAATGTGGTAGCTGGTGTTCAAAGTGCTACAACATTTTTTTTTTTTGTTCTCTGATATGCTTCATTTGTTATGTCTGGCCGGACATCCCGCTACGTAATGCAGTAGACTGTACAGCCAGTAACTCAACACCGAGTGTTGGGCGGTGGTAAATAACCTGACTCCCTAAAGGAGCCAATGGCTATGGGCAGATGAGCCCCTCTGAGTGGGGTGATGGCCAGTGGTAGGCTACAAATTTTTTTTACTACCACACTGTGTATGGTGGGTGTGGCCAGGGGAAAGCCCTGCGTTGCACCCGAATTAGGACTACTTTATTTCAAAACTTGGATGGGAGGGGCCAGCCAGAATTTCTGCTACTGGTTCTGGTGAACTAGTGCGAACCTGCTGATGCCCACCACTGGTGATGCCCCCCTTCATTGGAGGAAATGCCACTGGAAACCATCACATTCGGCCCAACGGCAAAATGAGTGGAGGAGGAACCACTTCACTATTCTGATTTCCAACAATCATGTAGGTGGAAGAGGCCATGCCAGATGGATTGGCGGTGAAGGCGTACCTTGTTAATATCCTCAAGGCTGCGGCAGTCCATTGCAGTCCTGGTGACAAATCCTGCATGTCTCATTTTATATATGCCTCAGGAGTTGGCTCCGTGATCATAGTGTTTGGGTCACTTCATGGGACGCTGGGATCCACCGTAAACAAATTCACACCAATCACATTTTTCCTGTTTGTAATTCTTCTGTGAAAATGTTTTCCAAGGGAAAAAATGTATGCCTGGATATGAGTAGCAGCTAATGACGATGGGGAGGGGAAAAGGTCTTGCCACCTTCAGGTTTTCACAAATTGGACTTTCATAGCTACCAAATACTTTTTTTTTTGGCTAGGACTAAGTATGTAAATATGTTTATTGAGATATGTAATAGTACTTTTGGAAATTTTCAAAGTGTTTTCTATTTTAAGTAGTCTACCTCAACAGATGGTGATATGAATGTACTGTAGTAAATTTTTTATCAATAAAAAGTTTCCTAATGCTAAGCCTATCCTTAAACCTAGTCTTAAACCGATACCGAACCATACCACAAAAATTGAATTAGACTGACATCACACAATATGGGCAGCACTAATTTCTAGAGTAGCTCCAGAATAGCCCAGAAAAACATCTGTAACTCTAAAACTGATAGGAAGATGATTGTTTTTTAAAAGCCATTCTAAGATTCAGTCACTCTGTCTACTATATGGCTGCAACCTTTATGAATCCATTATTGCCTGTACTGCTCCAACAAAATAAAAAACTGTAAGATTAATCTAGGTAACTATTGTACAAAATTAGAAGACTCATAATCCAGGATAAAACCAAATACTGAAATAGAGGCAGTTACAGTGGTACTGTATACAATGATTTTAATCCGTTCCACAGGGTTCGTTGTTGTACAAAACAATTGCTATACGATGCATGCATCGTATAGCGATTTTCCCTATGGGATGCATCATATAAAATTTTTTTTGCTAAGTGGTTTTTCCCATTGAAAAATTGTAGTACGATTTTTTCCATAGGGAAAATTGATATGTGGGATGCCATTTCCCCCCAAAAACCTAATTGTTATGTGATTTTATTGCTATACGGGGCGATTGTTGTATGAGGTTCCACTGTATTCAGATAAATTCAGATATTGTCACCTATGTACATTTCACTCTTTGAAAGTGTCAGCATCAGGATTCCAGAGAGGAAAAATATTCCTAAATCTTTATTTCTAGCAAGTTTCACAACCTAGATTTCAGAAATAGACTTTTCCCCCTCACATTGCAGGGGGTGGGAAGTTGGCAAGTCTAGGAATACATGAAAATAGATACCAGGAAATCATGTGGTCTTCTTCCGTGTCTAGGCCAGACTCCAAACTGCCAAAGTGAAATCACCTTTTGAAGAATTCATTCTGTAGTTCCTTTCACCTGACCTAGTGTGAGAAAAATTAGACATGATTGCCATTGCCCAGGGTGTGCCTGATTGTCGTTCAAAAATACCTCACTTTGAGGAGTCTCTTTCTGTGGTGACTGAGTCTCTTCTGTGGTGACAGCCTGTTGAATCCAGCCCTTATAAGCACCAGTCCAGGACTACGATGTAACAAACAGCAACAGGCTTTATTAACGGTCAAAAAGAGATGAGCTTACAAGGCATTCCCGGATCCCGAGATGGCTATACAATCCCAGCGTATTCAGTCCCTCCGGACTCTTACCCGTCTTTGGGCAATATAGTGCTACCATGAAGCGCAGCAGTGGAGGGACCCAGGACATAGCGCTACCCAGCTACTCAACTGGTATGTGGGAAGTATAGAACCGGTCCGGCCCCACCCTGGTGTTCCCATGGGGCTTATATAGTGTCTCTCCGGCGGTAGCTCCTGGATACAAGGTAGTGACCCACCGGACGGACGTAACTAACCAATCATAACCGGGGATATATATAATTAACCAATGGAGAACAGGATCCAAAAGTGTAACCAATCACAGGGCTTGATTTAGTCTAACAAGCGTGCCCTTTTGTAAGGGTTTCACGCCACTTTGGGCTTCTTGCTAGAATGGCGGGAAACCACCATTTTCCTTTTGCAAGAGCGCTCCTGTGCTACTTTCCAGTTGTGCTTCAATACACAACACTACCTCTCTTCTTCTCATGAACTAGGAACTGGGAACAGGAATTCCAGGTCTTCTGGGCTAGCTGGAGCACTGGTTTCTGTCATGCTTGGTGCTTTCCCAGGATAGGGAATGACTAAGGCCCACTCTACATACAAATAGTCTGGCTTAGTCTCTGCAGAAATGACTCCTGACCACTTAGCCAATGCACAGAACCAGCCCTGCCATTAAAAACGGGGAAGCTCTGCCTCAAAGTAAAAAGGCATCTGTGGGCAGGATGTGGCATCAGGTTAGCCTGCATGCTAAATCTGTTTTCATTGTCAACATCTAAGTAAGATCCAGCCAGCACTTTAGTAAAGGTAAAGGTTGTCCTTGCTCGAAAGCCAGTCATATCCAACTCTAGGGTTCAGTGCTCATCTCTGATTATAGCCAAAGAACCCGTGCTGTCTGTGTCTGCAGATGTTTCCATGGACATGTGGCTAGACATGACTAGACACCAGAGTGCACGGACCGCTGTTTACCTTCTCACTGAAGTGGTACCTATTTATCTACTTATAATTTTTTGCTTTCGAACTGCTAGGTTGGCAGGAGCTGGGGCAGAGACGGGAGCTCATTCCGTCATGCAGTACTCCAGCCTGGTCGTGAAGTTCAGCGTCTTAACCACTAAGCCACCCCAGTCTCACAAGCCAGCACTTTAGGAGGCCTCTATATGTGTAGCGGAAGTGGGCTCCCTTTTGCTCACGACCTTGGGGTGGTGCTACCAAAGCCTCCTGCAAATTTGCAGAAGAAACTGAAATGTATTTAAAAAGTAATTTCATTCATTTCATTTCATTTATTTGATTTATATGCCGCCCACTCAGCATACACCGACTCAAGGCGGCTCACAGCATATCAAACAAAGATACAATACAGTACAGTAAAACCCCGACTTACAAATGCCTCGAGTTACATAAAATTCGACTCACATAATGATTTTATGCTAAAAACCATGTCCCAATTTACACGATTTCCTATGGGTTTGCTTCGAGTTACATAAAGATTCTTTTTCTTATGGGTTTGCTTCAAGTTATATAAAATTCATTTCCCTTTGGGTTTGCTTCGATTTACATAAAAAGTTCATTTTTCCTATGGGTTTGTTTCGAGTTGCAAAAAAAATCAATTTAAGCAAAAGCCTATGGAACATACTTTTTTTTCATAAGTAGGGGTTTTACTGTATAACAATAAAGTACAAAATATCACATGATAATATACAATAAACACAGTCAATACTAAAAAGTCAATCACAAAGTCCTTCCCGCTCAGTGCTTCCAATGGAGCCTGAGGCTCAACGCCCATGACTGGCGGCTCCGGTGACTCTTCTACCCTCTGGCCAGGCAGGGCCAGGGGATGTGGTGCTGGCGGCTGCAGCTGTCTCCCATCCTGGGACCGATGGCGTAATCCAGAAATGCAGATGTTCTTCAGAAAAAAAGAACACAAACATGGGTGGGTGGATGAGGACCATGCTGCCGAAGGCACTGTATAAATGTAACCCAGAAAAAAATTATGGGTCTCAGCTACTCTGTGTCATAGATTGTCTTAATCCTTTGGGTCTTTGTCCTTTCTGTCACTGCCTTGAAGTCAGTCAGGTAAAGCCTAAGCACAGTTTTTCCTAATACTGCCTATCACAATGGCCTGAAGAGGAGCAATTTACAGCTGAGAACATTATGTCCAGACTATTTGCAGCGAGCCCTCTTCTTGTCTCAGACCTTTAAGAAGCCTCAAAACAGCCAGCCAAAATTATTTTCACAGCCACCTATAACAAACAAATATTTCCTCCCATTACCTATTTAATATTTGCCATTGCAGCCACTCCAACAGATGGAGATTTCCAAATTAGGAGTGTTTTTAAAAACTGGATGGTGGCATAGCTAACACCCTTTCTGCAGAAAAGCATGCCAGGCAGCTGAGAAGGAAAGGCACAGAGAAATTCTAGAAGATCACTTCAAGGTGGATGGGAGCAAAATAAAGACACGCTTTGCTATAACAATGATAAGCTATACAGATAGATCTATGGACAGTATCTTATTGAATTGGAGAAGCACACGAGAGTAATAATGCAATAATAAGTATTGACCTTGCACAATCAGTGCTCTCTCTATGAAGAATACAATGCTTGTGCAAGTGGCACAGGCTGACATTCTTACTTGTAGCAATGATATATTAGTTTCTTTTTTTTGGACATTTTTTCCTTAAATTTTATTTAAAATTTGTTATGCTTACTCTTTTTTTAATTTAATTTTTAATTATTTTTTAAAAAAGAAAAAGTAGTACACAAGGAAAAGGACATCAATACATAATAAAGGATAACATAAAAATACAAATTACAAGTAAAAATTAAAAATATAATCACATACTCAAAAATACTGTAATAACAGATAGTATATATTCATTTCACCTTATTTAAACCCTCTTGTTTAGACATATACTATTTTAATGTGAAAAATACATATCAAATTCAATTGTTCATAAATTCTCAGCCTTTTTTCTTTATTTTTACATATCTGAATCCAATCTTTTAGCAGGAATACATCATTTTTCAGAAACACATCCCTCACCTTCCTATCCAACTTCAACAGAAAATTCCTCAAATCTTCCATTTCTGTAATTGGGGACGCATCTGGTGCTAACTTCCTTTTCAATTTCCTCCATAAATTCAATGTTGTTTTTATCAATCTATTTTTTTAAAATAATTTTTATTCATTTCCAAAAAGCAAAAGATAAAACTAACAAACATACAGAAAAAAACAATAACAATACAATACAATGTTACATCAAGCTCGTAGAAAATAGCACATAATATTAATTAAGCTAGTTGTTTGCAATATAACCCACAATATTAAATACCCACATTATAGGTTATTACTATAACCATAACATTCATAAGAGCTTTCAGTATTACAACTATTTTTTATTTCTTTACTAGTTACACAACACCCAGTGAATATTTACAATGCCCGGAGAGTTTAGTATCTATATCATCTCCAAAACCCACTTTGAGATGGTACAGATCCAAAACTGTCCCTAGCCATAAGAGAGTGATCCACAAACGGCTGCCAAATACTCCAAAACCTGTTTTCTTTTAATTTATCCCTTTTTACTTTTATCTCCCATGTCAGTTTGTCATTCAATGCTAAACTCCACATTTCCTTATACCACTCTCCAGTCTGTATAAATACATCATTTTTCCAATTTCTGGCAATGCATTGTCTACCTGTAGTTAACATAATTTCCAATAATTCTTTTTCCTCCTTATTCAAACCCATACCTTCCACATCTGTTAATAGAATGGTACCTGACACCAACTTAATTCTTTTACCCATTATTTCCCCAATCTCTCCTTCTATTCTTCTCCAAAATTCATTTATTTTTTGCAACTCCACCACATATGTTCATAAGTTCCAACCATTTCTTTGCATCACCAGCATAGATTATCCCTTTTATTATCCATCTGATGGAGCCTCAGTGGTGTCAAGTACCATTGCCACAACATTTTAAAATTATGTTCCTTAATTCTTACTGACATTGTTCTCATTATCCTCTTTTTCCATTTATTTCTCCATTCAACATCTCCTATTTTTATGTTTAAATTTTGTTCCCACTTCCGTTTCAAGTCTTCCTGTGGATCTTTACCCTTATTCAGTATAATGTAAAGTTTGCTTACTAGACCCTTAATGTTCTTTTCCCCTTTTCTGATCTTTAATACCAATTCTTCAAATTTGGTCTTTGTTCTATCTATCCCTACTTCTCTTCTATATTTTTTATTCCAATTATCAACCTTCAATTTCTGAAACCAGTCCAATTTTAACTTTTCAAATATTTTTTCCCTCTTGGTTTCATCATCACAAACTTTTAACCAGTCCTTCAGTAAAGACATTTCATTTTTATCCAGTATTTCCCTTTTTTCCTTATCTATTTTTATCGGAAAACACACCATATCAGTCAATTCTAAAATTGGAGAGAGATTTGGGACCATATCTTTCTTTACTCTTTTCCACACCTCCATGAGACCTCTCATCATAGTATTGTTTGTCTTTATCGGTTTATCCTTAATTCCCAAAAAGATCATTTTGCCAATATTCCTGTATTCTTTCATCTCCAATTCCTCCCAAATTGCCTTTTCTCTTGCCAAGATCTTCACAACATTCTTAATTTGGAATGCTCGATAGTATGCTAACAAATTTGGCATACCCAAACCCCCTTCTTTCTGAGATAAGTACCAAAGCTTCTTTGGAAGTCTAGATTTTTTACCTCCATTACAAAAATTATTGAACATCTTTTGAAACTCATTGATTTCCTTCTCCTTCAAATGGATCGCAAGTGCGTCAAATAAAAAATTAATCTTCAGCAGCAATATCATTTTGCAAATTGCAATCCTCCCAAACCATGACAGATTCAACTTTTGAAACTCTTGTAATTTGTTCTTAAATTCTACTTTCAAACTGTCATAATTCAATCTTTTAAGTTCTTCCAGTTTGTTTGAAATAATTATCCCCAAATATTTCAACTTTTCTTTAATTTGTATATTAAATGTCCCCACTATCTTTCCCATCTCCTTTACCCCCATGTTACACAGCATCAATTCTGATTTATCCCAATTTATCATCAATCCAGTTATAGCCTCAAATTCCTGAAGTTGGTCTTTAATCCTATCCATTACCACCTCTGGATGTTTCACCATTAACAGCGTATCATCTGCATACATACTCACTTTATTACCCAATATCCCTTCTATGTTTGTATCGTCCCTTATATTTTTAGCTAATATTTCCATTGCCATAATAAACAGGATAGGAGATAGTGGACAACCCTGCCTGGTACCTGCCTCAAGCTTTACCACATCCGTAACCTCCTCGTTTACTCTAATCCTAGCACTCCCTTTTTGGTATAATAGATCAATTACCCTTCTAAATCTATCCCCAAATCCATAATTTCTGACTATTTCCTTAATTGAAGACCATTGTAATGAGTCGAATGCCTTAAAAATGTCTAATGATAATAAACCCACCTTTTCCTTCGTTTGATTAACATTATCAATTAGATCTAATACCCTTCTAGTCAAGTCAGCCATGTGCCTACCTTTTAAAAAACCAACTTGGTCAACATTTATATATTCTCCCATAAAACTGTTTAAACGATTAGCCAGTATTGCTGTGAAGATCTTGGCGTCCTGGTTTATAAGAGAGATTGGTCTGTATGATTCCACCTTTTCCAGATTCTTTCCCGGTTTTGGCAGCAGAACGATTATGATACTATACCATGAAGTCGGAATTTGTCCTCCATCTAAAATATAATTATATAGCTTCATTAACTTTGGAACCACAACATCTTTAAATTCTTTATAAAATTCTGTCGATAATCCGTCATCTCCCGGGGCTTTCCCCATCTTCAACCCACTAATTACCTCCTTTACCTCTTTATCAGTAACCCTTTCCTCCATTTTTTCTCGATGTTCCTGTTTTATTCCATTCCCTAGCTGTCTCTCCAAGATCCCTTTAAGCCTCTCCACATCTACCTCCTTTTTTGCATATAATGCTTGATAAAATTCCTTCACAATTTTACATTTATCCCTATTCTTATTACATCTTAACCCTTGTTTATTAACCAACACCCCAATTTCTCTTTTTTCCCTTTTAGCCTTAGCTGCTCTTGCTAATAATCTTGAGTTTCTATTACTAAATTCAAAATACTCTCTATTTAGATAAATCAGATCCCTTTTAACTTTATCTATATATTTACCCATTAACTCTGCCTTAAGTCTTTGCAATTTAGCGAAAATTTTTTTATCTTTACTTTTTGAATGGTCATCCTGTAACTGCTTTATTTCTTTTTCTTTTTCTATCTGGTCTACCTTATGTCTTTTATACTTAATACTCGCCAACTTTATACTTTCCCCTCTGAAAACCGACTTCATGGTATCCCAAACAACGTTAAAATTAACTTCATTGTTATCGTTCCACTGCCAACTTTCTTTCCACCTTTCCATAATTTGCTCTTTACATTTTTGGTCTTTAAATAAGTTAGAATCATACCTCCAACCTCTTCCTCTTTGGATATCTTTTTGTAATTTCAGTTCCAAAAGTACTTTGGCATGGTCTGATTCCTTAAAAATCCCAATTTCCATACCCTCAATATTTTAAATCAGATTTTCTGTGAGAAAGACGTAATCTATTCTCGAGTAGGTCCCATGGACGTGTGAAAAAAAGAATATGCCCTTTCCGAGCCCTTGATCTCTCTCCAAGAATCCTTCAAACCCATCGCAACCATCCATTTATCTAAAACCTTCCCTTTCAAGCCAATTCCACATCTTGCTAAATTCGTACAGTCTAAATCTGACCTTATCAAGTTAAAGTCTCCAGCCACAATAGTTTTTGCGACATTTTCTAGCTCCACTACTTTCCGAACCTTTTCTAAGAAATCCGCTTGATGATCATTTGGAGCATATATATTTACCAACATAATTTCCTCGTCTTCTATTTTTCCTCTTACAATCAAATATCTACCCTCTTGATCAGCAACACTTTTTATAATCTCAAATCCTAATTTTTTAGAAATCATAATTGCCACTCCTCTCGCTTTTGAAGTACCAAACGCCATCTCATAATGTTGAATCCATCCCAAAAAAAGTTTGTTCGTGTCTTTTGACTTCTGGTGCGTTTCCTGTAAGAACACTATATCGGGTCTATATAGTCTATATCAATCTATTTTTAAATTCAATTTTTGTTAATATTTTATCCCAAAAAATTGCTTTGCCAACCTGCTTTACTTCCTTCATCTCCATTTCCTCCCATATCATCTCTTCTTTCATTAATATTTTACCACATTTTAAATTGAAACGCCTTATAATAGGTATCTATATTTGGTATTCCCAATCCACCCTCTTTCTGTGCTAAATACCACAACTTTTTTGATATTTTTGGTCTCTTCCCCCATTACAATATTCATTCAGATTTTTTTGAAAATCTTTTAGCTCTTTGTTTTTAAATTGTATCGGCAAAGCATCTAACAAAAAGTTTAATTTCGGTAATAATTTCATTTTACACAGTCCAATTCTACCGAACCAAGATAGGTTCAGCCTCTTATATTGTTGAATTTTTTCCTTCATTTCTTTTTTCTGTTTTTCATAATTTAACTTTATTAAGTCCTCAAATTTATTTGATATGTTTATCCCCAAATATTTCAAATTATCCTTAACCTGAATATAATATTTTAATTTAATCTCTTCTCTATTCTCTATATTCATATTGCAAAATATTACTTCCAATTTATCCCAGTTTATTCTCAGTCCAGTCATTTCCCCAAATTCTTTAAGATGGCATTGTATTTTGGCTAAAGCTCCTTTTGGGTTTTTCATAATTATTAGGGTATCATCTGCGTACAAACTAATTTTATTCCCTTTCAATCCTTCAATGTTTTTATCTTCCCTTATCATATTCGTCAGTATTTCCATTGCCATTATAAATAATATTGGTGAAAGTGGGCAGCCTTGACGTGTTCCAGCCTTAAGCTCTACCTCATCTGTAAAACCTTCATTTACTCTCACTTTAGCAAAACCATGTTGGTAAAGTTGGTCTATAGTCCTTTTAAAGTTTGTACCAAACCCATAATTATTAACCATCTCTTTAATTGTAACCCATTGTAACAAATCAAATGCTTTGTATATATCCAAAGATAATAATCCTACCTCCTGTTTAGTTTGAAGTGCTGAATCTATTAAATCTACTACCCTCCTTGATAAATCCATCATCTGCCTCCCTTTTAAAAACCCTGCTTGGTCCCTGTTTATGTAGTCTGTCATAAAACTATTCAACCTTTTTGCAATAATGGCTGTAAATATTTTAGCATCCTGATTTATTAATGAAATTGGTCTATATGATTCAACTTTCGTTAAATCTTTCCCAGGCTTAGGATTCAATACAATTATAGTCCTGTGCCATGAGGCCGGCATCCTATCTCCTTCCAAAATAGAATTGAACAACTTCAAAAGTTTAGGACCTACCATTTCATAAAACTCTTTATAAAACTCGGCCGGTAATCCATCCTCCCCAACAGATTTCTCTGCTTTCAACTTCTTTATGACTTAATTGATTTCCTTCTCAGTTATGCTTTCTTCCATTCTATCTCTATGTTCCTCTATTAATTTAATTTTGGAACCCTTCTCTAAATATTTTTTCAACTTTTCCACATTAACTTCTTTTTCTGAAAATAATTCTTGGTAGAAATCTTTTACAATTTTAAGTTTATCTTTTGTCTTATTACATCTAATACCTTCTCTATTTATTAATGTTCCCATTTCTCTTTTAGTCTTTTTCTCTTTTGCTGCCCTAGCCAATTATTTTGAATTCTTATTACTATATTCAAAATATTCTCTCTTCAAATAAATCAGATCTCGCTTCACTTTTTCTATATCTTTCCCAATCAGTTCATCTTTTAATCTCTGCATCTTTTCATAAATCTTTATATTCTTAGTCTTAGCATGTTCCTTTTGAAGCTGTTCAATTTCTCTTTCCAAGTCTTTTTGTTTATTCTTCCACTGTCTATTTTTAATACTAGCTAATTTTATACATTTTCCTCTAAATACTGACTTCATGGCATCCTACACTACATTATAATTCACTTAACCCGTATCGTTCCATTGCCAACATTCTTCCCAATTTTTCATTATTAATTCTTTATTCTTAGGGTCTTTAAATAAATTTATATCAAATCTCGAATTATTTCCTCCCTGATTCGGTCCTTCCAAACTAAATTCTAACAACACTTTAGCATGGTCTGATTCTTTAAAAAAAACCCACTTCCATCTCTTCCAAATTTCTAACCATATTTTCCATAACAAAAATATAATCCAATATAGAATATGAATTATGAACTTGTGAAAAGTGAGTGTACGATCTTTCTGACCCTTTAAATTCTCTCCATGTATCTCACAATCTCAGTAATTTAATCCATTTGTCAATCAAATGCATTTTTACCCCAGATCTATATTTAGTCACATTTGTACAATCTATATCAGATCTTATTAAATTAAAATCACCTGCAACAATCATTTTTGTTGACCTTTCTCTATCTATTATTCGATAAATTTTCTCTAAAAATTTATCTTGTTGTTCATTTGGGGCATACACATTAACCAATGTGATCTCTTCATCTTCAATTGTTCCTTTAACTATCAAATATCTACCTTCTGGGTCAGGCTTTGCTATAACAATGATAAGCTATACAGATAGATCTATGGCCAGTATCTTATTGAAATGGAGAAGCACACCAGAGTAATAATGCAATAATAAGTATTGACCTTGCACAATCAGTGCTCTCTATGAAGAATACAACGCTTATGCAAGTGGCACAGGCTGACATTCTTACTTGTAGCAATGATATATTAGTTTCTGTAATAACAATATATATTAGTTTGACCCCATGATCGCCTTAAATTTATAATCATTGTTATTTAGCTTTAGCAAGTTCCAAAAGGTGGGGGCAGTGGTGCCATCTGGCATCACTGGAACTCCTGGCAAACTGGGAGCCTACATTCTTTTCCAAGGACACTTATGGTTTCCCCGTGCCCGGTTGGGCATGGGATGGCTGGGTAGAGGCCTCTTGAGTGAGAAGGCTCCTAGCGGTGGCCTCTGTGGGCAGCCATATCAAGGGGGGTGAATAAATTATAGGGCTATAGGGTTTGATTCACCCAATTAACGTGACCTGACCAGCGGCTCTGCCAGACCGGCAGAACGCTATCTCCTGCATCTCCTGTGTATAATTAGGCAAACATTCTCCCCCTGGCTTGGCGCTAATCTCGGGCGCAAACAGGGACCATGTTTGTCCAGCCGGTAAGCCCGAAACAATAGGGCTTCCCCTGTCAAATGTTTGCCTGTCATAATTAACTTCCCCTGAAGAGTTTCCCCAATTAACCTGAGTAAACAGGTGACTTGATTGAATCACTGGTGATGGTTTTTTCTACCTGCCTTCTGATCTATAAAAGGTGTATGCATTTTCCCAATAAACACTGATCCGATCCTGCTTCCTTGCCTCGTATTGTCATTGATCAGTCTCCTCCGGGACGTAACGCCGCCCTTGCGGCCAGACATCGCTACATCCACTTCCTGGCTGAACTTGCGAGTTAGCACAATGGTTCTTTGACCATTGTATGGAAGAATTTTGGACCTTGATATAGGGCCCCACTAATTTTCCTCCCCAGAACTTCTTACCCTAAATATATGTATCCAGTGATGGGCACCGATTTTTTTTTACCAAACTGTGGGCGTGGCCTAACTGGTGGGCATGGCCTAACTGGTGGGTGTGGCCTAATCGGTGGGCATGTGACTGGGTGGCCAATCTAGTCATGCCTGCCACATAGCCCATGAAAACATCTGCAAACACAGACAGCACTGGCTCTTTGGCTGTAAATGGAGATGAGCACTACACCCTAGAGTCAGATACGACTGGCTTTTGAGCAAGAGCAACCTTTACCTTTACCTATTATTAGATCCAAAGCTGCCAGTCATATCTGACTCTAGGGTTCAGTGCTCATCTATTTATAGCCAAAGAGTCAGCATTGTCTGTTTGTAGATGTTTCTGTGGACATGTGGCAGGCATGACCAGACACCAGAATGTTGTTAACTTTCCCACCGAAGTGGTTCCTATTTATCAACTTGCGGTTGCCAGCAGCTGGGACAGAGACGGGAGCTCAAACGGTCATGTCGGCCTTCCCAGCTAACAAGGCAAGCTTCTTAACCACTGAGCTCAAGTGGCTAAGGCTCTGACTGGAAGGTGGCAGGTCAGCAGCTGGAGACACAAGTGCTGGATGTTGGAGTGAGCTCCCGTTTCTGTCCCAGTTCCTGCCAACCAAGCAGTTCAAAAGCAAGAAATTGCAAGTGGATAAATAGGGACCACTTTTGTGGGAAGGTAAACAGTGTTCCGTGCACTCCGGTGTCGAGCCATGCCTGCCACATGACCATGGAAACGTCTGCAAAAGCAGACAGCGCTGGCTCTTCGGTTTTGAAACAGAGATGAGCAACCTGAACCCTAGCGTGGGATACGACTGGCTTTCGAGCAAGGTAAAGGTATCCCTTGCTTGAAAGCCAGTCATATCCAACTCTAGGGTTCAGTGGTCATCTCTGTTTTACCGTGGAGCGCCCTGGGCCAGCTGCAGTCTACCTTGAAGCAGCAGGGAGTCTTTAAGGTGCCACATTTTTTTTGTTTACTCTCTGATATGCTTGCACAGAATAAAATGGCACCAATTCTAAAGTTTTATTCTGTGCAAGCAGATCAGGAGGTAAACAAAACAAACACACAAAAATGTTGTGGCACCTTAAAGACTCACTGCTGTTTAGAGAGCTTCACAGCCCTCATTCCCCCTCCACCCCTTTTGGGAAATCCCTTTAGCCTCTGCTCCCCCCCACACACACACATGGGGGGGAAGTAAACAAAACAAAAAGACACATTTACCCAGAAGGTGCCACGTCAGGCTGCTCCTTTCTCCCAGGGGGGGAGGAAGGTGTGCTCACGTGACGGCTTTGGCTTTCCCTCCTCCTTTAGTCCTCCAGGACCAGCGAGTCCAGCCGTACTGCTGCTTCCCGATCCCGCCCACCTCCTCCCAGGAGAGCGACGACGGCTCTTCCTTTTCCAATCTCCTCCAGAGCGGCTGCTGCTGCCTCCTTAATAGGCGTGGGTGTCACTCGGGTGGTGGTGGAGGTGGCAGCGTGTGCCCACCCCACGCGCCCCCACCGCTGCTCCTTGCCTTCTTCTAGCAGCAGCAGCACAACTTTCGTGATGCCTGGAGCTAGTCCTGCAGAAAGAGAACTTCCTGCATGATGTCTGTCTGACTCTGGGCATTGTGAGAGTTGCCCTGCTTGCGCCATGCTGTCTGGACACATCTCACAATGCCCAGACAGACATCCTGCAGGAAGTTCTCTTCCTGCAGGACTAGCTCCAGGCATCACGAAAGTTGTGCTGCTGCTGCTAGAAGAAGGCAAGAGGCAAGGAGCAGCGGCATGGGCGCACGGGGCGGGCAGGCGAGCTCCTCTGGGTGGTGCATGATGTCAGCTCCCCCTCCCCTTCCCCCAGGGTCAGGCATGCACATGCCGCCACCTCCCCCCCCAGCGGCACCCGCAGCCTATTAAGGAAGCAGCAGCAGCCGCTCTGGAGGAGGATTGGAAGAGCCGATGCCGTCGGGTCGCCCGCTCTCCCGGGAAGAGGTGGACGGGGTGGGGAGGGGGCGTGGTCAGCCAGGTCTGCTACCAGTCCGGTCAGACCGGGGTGGACTGGCTGATGTCCAGCACTGTATGTATCTCTTTTTGTACTAACTCCCTGGCCATCTGAAGCCAGACATTCTTATCTGAAGTACGTCAGTGAAATGTGACAGAGATTCGTCATGTAACTGTAGTTCCTTTGTTAGAACAGTAGGATTGCTGATTCAAGGTATGGCCAGGTTATATGATAAATACTAGCTGTAAAATAAAGGAGACAGCCGTCTCACTTTGGACCCTCCAAGAAGTTTGTGAGTCTCGTTACTTTTCCACCGCTGTGGTAGGCAGATCGCAACACTTACTATGCTGGAGGGATACACTGTACAACAGAAGAACAACATAACACTGGCCTATCAGATTGATACATCTAATGAGCTCCTGATGATTATTAATTACAAGAGTGCAACAATGATTTTGTGCTGGCAGAGCAAATCAGCATTCTGCAAGACAATTCTAAAAATAGGGCACTCTAAACAAAAAAGTATGAATTTTAAAA
The DNA here is from genome assembly GCA_035047345.1 of Bradypodion ventrale. Taxonomy (NCBI): domain Eukaryota; kingdom Metazoa; phylum Chordata; class Lepidosauria; order Squamata; family Chamaeleonidae; genus Bradypodion; species Bradypodion ventrale. The sequence continues at coordinate 149,221,857 of JAWDJE010000002.1, forward strand.
TTGGGTCTCAGATCAGTACCAAATCTGGCACAGTTGCAGCCGAAAGAGAGTTCCTGTTCTGTGCCACATAAGATGACATTTGGGCAAAAAGTTTTAAAGTTATGGCTTTTTAAATAAAGAAGAAACGGTTAGTTTTTGAGTGAGTGTTGTAGCAGTCTGAGTTGTGATGAGTCCAAGAAAGAAGACTATACACCAGGCTTGGATAAATCAAACTGGTATATTAACATTTACAGTCCAAGTAAATAAACATTACATTCAGCATTGTTCAGCTCTGCTCAGTCTGTGCTTCTGCTCTGCAAGCTCTGCTCTGCAAAACAAGCTTTGCAAGCAACTTCTATTTATACAGGAAGCAAAACACAAGGTTACAATGTATCTTATTAACTGTCAATCACAGCAGAGCTGAGCTAGATGATTGCTTGCACCTGTTCCTTGTTAACTGACCTTAGCCTGACCTTATTATCTCTGCTCATTGCCTCACTATAATGCATATATTGACAGTAACTTACCCCTCATTCTGACACAGGCAACATTTTTCATACACACATTTAGAAATGTCTGAAATATATTTCAAACATCTATTTTTAATCTTAACAGGATATTAATTACCTTAAGTCCTTTTAAAAAATCATCCTTTACTTTTGGAACTATTCAAAAGATAAGCCACATTTTAAAAAAATACTGTAGAAGACTTTTATAACTGGAACATGCTCAGTAGAAGTTTCCCAAAACCAACAATGGTTCACAAGCATTTGTTTGCCCTTGCTTCCTATATAGTACCTCACCAGTTGAATGAGGAGGATAACAGAGACCTGAGTTTGTTTGTTTGTTTGTGTTTCTTTCTTTCTTTCTTTCTGCTTAATGTTAAAGGGCCGGGCCCTATTTTACAATTTCCAAAGTCTCCTCTCTCCTCACTTTGAACAGATAGAAATTCAACCAGAGCAGCTTTGCTCTTCTATTTGTCTTGCAACAACTGAATAAATACAGAAAGAAAATTGGCCTTTCTCCTGTTTTCTCTAACTGACTTTTCATTTGAAAAATCACTTCATTTCTTTTGAAATTCCCCTTCATTTTTTCTCACCCCTACCCCCAATGATCTCAGTTAGAAAAATGTATTTCTGGTCTGTGTTATTTTCAATGGCATTTTAACATGTTTGAAACAAAACCCTAATGACTCCAATTTATGAATATGGGATACTAGCTTGGTACCCAGCATCGCCCAGGGGTCCGGAAGAGCGGCCCCTGGAGGAGCTGGTGGCTGCAGTGGGGGGCCGAGGCCTGAGCCTTTGCATGTGGTGTTAAGCTGCGCTGCCACCCTCCTTGTTCGTGATCACGCCGCGCTGCTGCCCCTCGCCCATTTCCATCTGTGACCGGGGGATATTCCCAGTGCCAACCAGGGCTGGTGTGGTCCGGCTCCCCCTCTGTCCTGGGGGGCGTTGCCAGCACAGATCAGCGAGCACCCCATCCCCATTGCTGCCCCTGCCCCGGGCAGTTGGCATCCCCCTGAGGCGGCAGCACTCCCGTCACAGCCTCTGGCCTGGCTACCCTGGATCCACCCGTGGCATGGCCTGGTTTGGGAGTGGTCCAGGCAGCACACTGTGCTGCCCTCCTGGCCGGGTCCACGCCCTCCTGGCTGGGGCCTGTCCAGTGTGGCCTCTGCACTCGTGCCCCAACCCGGCCTTGTTCAGGCTGCTGCCTGTAATGGCGCCATTGTGCCAAGGCCCCAGGTTCCATGGTGCACGGGCGCAGCAGTGACGTTCCATGCTCCTGAGGTACCTTGGGAGTTGTAGTTCCTGGTGTTTTTCTTGTGTTGTGGGCCCAGGCCACCCCATGGGGCACGCGACCCTGACAGGGATGGTCTCGGACACGCAAGGTACATGTGTGCGCAGTTTTGGCACGAACGATGCAGGGATACGGAATTGTATTCCGGACATATTCTGGACATACAAGAACTCACCTTGACGATGTGTGGGGCGTGTTTTCGTCTTGTTCTGTGGCGAAATTACAGAGGGGGCCTTGCATCGCAGAGGTGGTTGTCAGTCGGGTGGCAGCGGTGGCCGTCTCCGGTGGCCTCGTGTCTGTGGTAAGGGGGGATGCCATTGCAGTGTGGGTGGGCGGGGAGGCAGCAGCGTTGGTTGGGGGGTGCAGTAGCCACCTCTGGTGGCCTTGCGTCCCCAGTAATGGCGTGGTGGAGGCTTGCTTGGGTGGTGAGGCGGAGGTGAGGCGGAGCCTTCCTTGGGTGGCAGGGCTGAAGTGGCGCCTATGGTGCCGCCTCGCCCGGGTGCATCTTGAGGTGGAGAGGGCGAGGCTGGGTGGCAGGGGGCATGGCAGCTGCCTCTGGCGGCCTTGTGTCCCTGGTCATAGTGAGGCGGAGGCTTGCTTGGGTGGCGGGGCTGAGGCGAGGCGGAGGCTGCCTCGGGTGGCAGTGCTGAGTAAGTGCCTTGTGTCCCAGGTCAGGGCATGTTTTTGTGGTGACACAGTGGCAGCTGGGTGTGCGGCAGCTTCTGGAGGGGCGTGGCATCTGCCTCTGGTGGCCTTGTATCCCTGATCAGGGATGGCGATTGTGCATGGCGGCGGCCATCTCTGGCAGCCTTGCGTCGATGGCCAGTCGCTTGGTGGTGACGTTCGTGTACTGTTGTGCACGAGCGCACCCTCCCTTTGTTGTTGTCACCCAATTGTGATGTGGGCAATTTTTGCAGATCTCTCTGCCCATTCCGGGCTTCTGGACCCCCTCTTTTGAAGGAGGGGGATGCCTTAGGTCCAGGGAAGCTGTTAGGGGGGTGGGCCATGGGTGGGCCATGTGCATAGAGGACATACTAACGTACTTCTTTGCTTTATAGATATAGATATAGATTATGTTTCTATCTTCACAATTCAAAATGCCAAGAAATGGTCAGATGTTGCTGCACAATATCGTGCCACACTGAATCTGCAGTAAATTTAAAATTCAAAATGCCAGGTGGCTCAATATTGCTACATGATATAGTGTGTATATTGCCAACAGGAAAAAAGATGCCAAGCTTTACATTAGTTTAGGACAGCCTGAATGTTGATGACACCAATGGCAGCAGTCTAAATTGTCTACACAACACCCTCTTGTACTCACTACCATTCACAAAGAGACACTAAGCAGAGGAAATCCCCAGAATGTAATTCCTCCCCCCCCCCCCCATCAGTTAACAACTTCTCACTCAAACACAAAGCAATTGTCAGGGCTATTTTTCAACATTCTCTATTTATCTATTGCAAGGAAAGTATGAATGTTTATCAAGTTCTGTGATGAAATCTCTACTTGCAGGAGGGGAAGACACGGGCTTATATATCCAGATAAGTCATATTCATAAGTGAATTTGCCCTTGAACTGATTGCACATGTGTATGGAGAAAGGTGGTTATAACATCACATTTCAGATCTTATATTTTGCAAATACAGAGGAAGGAGGTCTTTCCCTTCTCATCTGTATTAGGAATTTTTCATGAAGCATAGTACCAGATGAATTTGATCTTTCCTGCTGCTCTCACTGTTGAGCCTGGATGTTGTCAATATTTCAAACACAAAGTGATGGTTCATACATTCTAGAATAACTGACAATATTTGCTCCTCTATTTGTCTTGTAGCAGCTGAACAAATACAGAAAGTGGAAGTTTTAAACTTCCCTCTATGTAGGTTTTCTACCCAAAATACATAGCCAATCAAGCTGTCTTAAGTTAAGCCATTTTCCTTTCTTCCTAGACATTCAAATAAATCCCCAGAAACCATCTTTTCATAAAGAAGGACCCACAATGCACATCCCTGATGTAAGGATAAGGTTCACATTTATCCCACTATCATAGGACTCATTCCATCTTCCAGAAGTCGACATAAATCTTTGTGCTGCTTCAGAGTATCCTGTGGTCCTGCTCCAGGCTAGAGAAATCAAAGATAGTTTCAATCACTGACTGTTTGTGCTTGCAAACGAGCCAGATCAGGTAGACATGCAGCATTAATTAACTCAATGATAGTGTTACCAATAATAAAATACAGGAACTGGACTTTCTCCCATCAACTTAAGCTGTATAAGAAAAAAAACCACACACCCAACTGCTTCTGGTTACAATCAGATTTATTTAGAAGAAAAAATTGAAAAGTTCAAGATCAGGCACAAAGGGGGGAGGGAGAGAATATTTTTACTTGCCATTTCCCCTGGAATAAAACAAGAACAACATATCTAGCTATATTTCTCTGGCCTAGCCTAGCCTGCTAACACATTTGACACATTTTGTGCGGATTCCCCGTACACAATTGGCACAGCTGTCCCTGACAGAACCACAGGTATGGGAGAACACTCCTTCGAGCCGTTGGTTTCGAGGGGACAGAAATTGGGGAGCGGAATATTAGATATAGTTTGATTCACCAATTGCTGACCTGACAGGCAGCTAGGACAATAGAGGGCCAAAGATCGCCAGATGGTTAACTCGATAGGCACGTAATGAGTAATCTCGCATCCGCAGAAGCTCTAAGCCTTAGAGTCAACCTCAGTCCCTTGTTTCCTCCCGATAACGATGAACAATGCATGTCCCCGGTAGTTAATTAGTTAGATAAGGAACTTCCCCTGGTGAAGTCACCCCTAATTAGTAACTTGTGTAATCATGATGTGCAGACTCAGGGCTTTCTTGTAAACGGCTATGCGCAATGTATGTACGCAGCCAAGCCAGGCAGGGTATAAAGTTTTCTGCTTTCTGATCAATAAACACTGGTCTTTGCTCCATCTTGCCTCACGTGTCTTGTTTGACCAGTCTCCTCTGGGACCCTCCGGCCCACATCGGGCCCCGATCCAACAATTTTGCTATTGTTTACTCACAAGGACATATTGTGGCAAAAGTGATCCTAAGTCATGGCCAAATCATGGCATTTCTCTCCCTCATTCCAATATAACAAAACCCATCTTTTTCCACTTATCCCGCCTGTTCCAGATGTTTAACCAATTGAAGCACAGCATACTATGTCCATCATTTTAGTTCTGCTCACACAGTTTTCAGCCTGTTATGACTACATTCAAAAGTAAAATAACCAGCACCTGCTTTGAAGGTAGTTTCCCATGCTTCTCTAGCTCTGCCCAGGGAATTTAGAACTCAAAGAAACTTCTCATTAAAAGCAAAGGCCCTTATTTTAATTTGTTACACCTGAGAGTAATTTAAAATAAGGTACTTTTCAACAAGTAACCTTACCTTTTATTTAGCCTTGACTCAAAGTACCTAGAAAATGTGGATGCATTCATTCTTGAGCATTAAAAAATTGGTCCTGAAAGAATATGGCTGAGACGTCTGTGTGCTGGGTTGCATGAGACAGAAAAAATCCAAATTAATGTAAATTAATTGGTGATAAACCAGTTGCACAGAAATGTACTTGTGTTCACACACTTAATATAACAGACATATTTCTATTTTGCTGATTTTGTGACACCAAGCAATAGATGCAGAAGTACAATATCTCACATTCATAAACCAGAGGTTTATGAAAAATTGAATCATTGTGAAATAATGTGTGTGATAAAGTATACTAGAAAAATATTTTAAAATATGATCCACTGAATCATGATGAAAATAGAGGTAAATTATGGCTCAATTCAAGGGCAAACAGTGATGAAAAGGAGGTGAAAATCCACTTTTGCCAATAATCCACTATTAATGGTCATGTCAAGGTCAAATGTATGATGCTTCTCGCAACCTTGACAGCCATCTCTTTTTAATAATGCTAGTTATATGCTCTTGAATGAACTAAATATTTCTGAAACTCAGGAAACAAGTCTTATAAGGTTGGCCTTAATTGGCTAAGTCCAATTAAGTTATTGGTTATTAGATTCTTGGTCAATGAAACTATTTTAGAGCTTCCAGTTTAGTGTGGGTTAGAAAGATACTTTTAACATACTGTGTAATGACAGAAAAACAACAACACATAATAAACTGCGCAATGGTAAGATGACACTATAATGGAAGTAGCTAAGTGTGGAGGTGTATCCATACTACACAATTTGAAACTACTGTAGCAGTCAGCACTCCATCCTAGAGAATCATAGGATTTGACTGTTCATTTTCAAAGTCAGATGTCACTGCTGTATTTCAGTGGCATGCACTAGAGCTGTCTAGCACATAATTTTGCGTAACTTCAAATCCCAGCATTCTACAGGATGAAAACATGACAGTTAAAGGGGCACCAAATTGCTATAACTGACTAACATAGAATACGGATTCAGACCAGCTTTAAATTATATCAGCCAGAATCCAAATAGCATAAACTGCCATGACAAGTTACTGCTGGTTAAGAAGTCAAGGTTTGTATTCCTTGTCACATGTCAATTGCCCAACTTGCATACCACAACAAGAGCAACAACAACAAAATACAAGCAGGAACTTCATAACTAATAGCAGTGCACCATATACATGCCATTTGAGTTATGCCAGCATATGTAAACACCAGGATTCTGACTACAGTATATATTTTTGCATATTGCTATAGGCAAACTGATCTTGCCTTGGCTAGGTAACAAGAATTCTGGTACAGTCAACCCTCACATAACAACGTGTTCGGATAGCATCATTTTCGCTTAACAACACGTCATTATGCACCACGTGTTCCCCTGCATAACAACATTTTTTTTAGTGTCGTTGTCCGGACAACAACGCTAAAAATGTTGTTATGTGGGAAACTCCATAGAAACCCGCATAACAACAATAATCGCTTAACAACACTACTTGGGGAACCAAGTAACGTCATTATGCGAGAGTCTACTGTACTGTATAGGCTATATATACTTAGTCCAAAGCATTTGAGATCAAGAAATGGACTTCCACTGAATTGACAAGATAATTTAGAGTGTTTCACTATCAAATTCATACAGGCCTTTGTTTTTGCATTGATAAGAACCAACACCACAAGTTTAATTTTACAGCCACTATGTCAAACCAGAACAACTCTATGTCATTGAGGTTGTAAGGTCTGTGCAAAACCTGGTCTCTGTCAAAAATTCCCAAATACTGTATAGAGTTCTGACTTAGGGGAAGTGAAAATAAGAGGATAATTTTCTGTGACTAGAGAGGCTTAAGGAGAACTGCTATTGACTGGTGACAGTTAGAGAAAGTAGCTCCACTACCAGTGCCACCATCTCAGGAGGAGGAGGACCAGCTGTGACTTCAGTATGCTGTGACATCAGTATGACTTCAGTATGATGTCAATGATTGCATTTAGAAAGATTAGATTTTTGGACCACAACTGTCAGAATCTCTCCTTGGCAGGTATGACAACCGCGGCTCCGGAAAATACGGGACCTGCGCAAATGGTTCTGCGCAGGTCGCCTTCTATGCATGCGTAGAAGGCTACACCGCTTGCATAGCCTCCTACTCAAGCGCGTAGCCTCCTATGCAAGCAGCGTAGCCTCCTACGCAAGCGGCGTATCCTCCTATGCAAGCGGCGTAGCCTTCTACGCATGCGTAGAACAGGGCTACACAAGCGTAAAACCCTTCTACGCATGCGTAGAAGGCTACGCCGCTTGCATAGAAGGCGACCCTGCACAGATGGGCTGCGCAGTACCTCCTTTCCCCTGCTGCCAGATTCCAGGGTTTCGGCAGCGTGGGGTGGGAAATGGCACAAATTGGCGCTGAAAACCGTGAAATCCCAGCCAATCCGGGAAGGTTGACAGGTATGCTCCTTGGCCATGCTATTTGAGAGCTTTCTAACCACAAAAAAATCTTGTACAGGCTCTGTTCAGTGGCAAAGTATTGGCCCTCTTAAGACATTTTCATCCCCGTCACCAAAATGTCTGGAAGTGCCATGTTGCACAACTCTTGCCCAAACCTACATGCTTAATACTTCCTTGCAGCTTAGTATAACAAGTTTGAGTCTAACGTGGTGTCAGTCAGTCTTTCTTAGATCCAGCCTTGAGAGAAGATGCCTGTATCAGTGCAGAGACAGGAAAAGGAAAAAACCACAGCAGATCAGATGTGAGGCTCTTCCCAGGACAAAGCACTGAAAGAAAGGAATCAGTCTTGCTTTCCAATGTTACCAAGTAAAGATAGTCCTTTCCCCCTTTGCCTCAGTATTGAGGCAGTAGAATATGTTGAAGCCTCTAGAGCAGTGATGGCCATCCTTAGCACTCCAGGTGTTCTTGAAGTTCAACTATCAGAAGCTCGGATTAGCAGGAGTGCTGACTTAGGCTTCTAGGGATTGAACTCCAAAAACACCTGGAGTGCCAACATTGGCCATCACTGCTCTAGAGCAGTGGTTCCCAACATGGGGCCCAATCCCACCAGGGGGACTTCAATTCCCAGAAGCCTAAGTCAGAACCATACCCACCAAGTGTGGCTCCACAAAATATGGGAAATTACTGTGCATGCATGGGCAGTAACCCGTTTGCGCATGCGCACTGTGGGCGTACATGCACAGTAGCCCATTTACACATGTGCACTGTGGGCACGCATGCACATTAGCCCGTTTGCGCATGCACACTGGGTGCGCGCAGGCACAGTAACCCCTTTCCCCACCAATCAAATATTGAATGGCGGCGGGAAAGGGGAGGAACGAGAGCTGAAAAATGGGAAATCCCGGCCAATCCGGGATACTTGACAGGTATGGTCAGAAAATTGGCTGATCAGTGCTTTGGGGAATTTACTTAGGCTTCTGGGAATTGAAGTGTAAAAACCAAAGGTTGGGAAACACTGCTCTAGAGAGAAATACAATAAACTGGGTGAAGAATCTCTGCAGGCTACATTTAACTTCTTTCTTTATTCGTATCAACAAGGCACCACAAACATATAATAACATACAAAGCTAAAATTAACATAGCTAGAACAAACAGAAATTATGACATCTGCCCAATATTGGGCCACATCAACAGCATTTCCTCTTGCTGACATAAGGTCCTCCTCAGTGCACATTGAGGGGCATTGTGTGCATTGTATCATATGGGTGATAGTTTGCACTTCTCCACATTCACTCAGGCTGTCATCTACAGGGAAACCCCACTTCCTCAGATTAGCCCTTGGTCTTCCTACACCTGGATGCAGGGCCGCCATTAGAACAACCAGTACTCCCGTCCCGGGCCCAGAGCTGGCAGGGCCCCCCACAAAGCTCAGATTTGTGCATTTATAAATTTGTTTAACTTTTAAAAACTTTCTTAAAAAAACACGGCGCGCAGGCCCGGCAGGCGGCACCACTGCGCATGCCCCACTAGAGGGCTCCTGGCTCCGCCTCAACCCGGATATCTGGGTCAAGGCTTCAGCCCAGGAGGCACACGTTGGTCTGGCAGAACAGAGATGAGGTGGCTGTTGCTGCTGCTGCGGAGGAGGCGGAGGCAACTGCCGGGCTCAGGAAGAGCCTCGGTTCGGTTGTCCTCTAGACAAGGAGGGGGAGTCCCAGAGCAGCCAGGCATGCTCTCACCTCTGCACTTCCCATGCACCTTTGGGCCAGGGGTGGGCGGGGTGGTGGGCTGGCAGCCTCCCCTTCCCAGCAGTGCGGGCAAGTTGGGGCAATGCTTCCCATACACCTTGCCCACGTGGGCACGTGGGAAGTTTGGAGGTGAGAGAGTGCATCATGATGGTGAGCCTGGCTGCTAGGGACTCCTCCTCCTTGTCCGGAGGACAACTGAGGCTCTACCTGAGCCTGGCGCGGTGTCCCAGAGCGGCATGGTGAAAGGTCCATTAAGTCATGCTGCTCTGGGCAAGCGGAGGTGGCAGCCCCTCCTCCAGACTCTCCACCCCCCACCCACCCCGGTCCCCAGAGGAAGAGGGACGCACCTGGGTGCTCAGCCACCTGCCTCCTCTGAGTGAGTCTTTCTTTTTGTTTTGTTTACTTTCGTTCGTGTGTATGTGTGTGAAATGGGGGGAATGGAGGGGGGAGTGTGTGTGTGTGTGTGTGTGTGTGTGTGTGTGTGTGTGTGTGTGTGTGATGATGAGTTCCCATCTCAGTCCCAGCTCTTGCCAACCTAGCAGTTTGAAAGCAAGAAATGGCTAGTAGATATCCTTATTTATCTACTTGCAATTTCTTGCTTTCGAACTGCTAGGTTGGCAAGAGCTGGGAGGGATGACGGGAGCTCATCATTAGGAACGTAAATAGCATTCTGTGCACTCTAGTGTCTAGTCATGCCTGACACATGTCCATGGAAACATCTGCGAATGCAGACAGCGTTGGCTCTTTGGCTGTAATCAGAGATGAGCACTGAACTCTAAAGTTGGATACAACTGGCTTTCAAACAAGGCTTAAAGACTAACTGCTGTATTTTATTGTGAGGTTTTGTGGATCAAGGCCACTGGCTCTTTGGCTGTAATCAGAGATGAGCATTGAACTCTAAAGTTGGATACAGCTGGCTTTCAAGCAAGGCTTAAAGACTAACTGCTGTATTTTAATGTGAGCTTTTGTGGATCAAGGCCACTGGCTCTTGGCTGTAATCAGAGATGAACACTGAAATCTAAAGTTGGATACAACTGCCCATCGATTTCTTTTGGGAAATTGTGTATTCCACCCGCCGCCACCATCCCAATGCAAGGAGAAAGAAAAGTGTGTGTGTGTGTGTGTGTGTGGGGGGGGGGGGGGGGAGGGCCCAATAGGATTGCTCAGTACGGGGCCCAGAAATTTCTGATGGTGGCCCTGCCTGGATGCAGTCTATTTGGAGATTTCCACACAGGCCATGGTTGTTCTTGGCCAGGCGGTAGAGAGTCATGTGGTTCTGTCCAGTTATCTGGTAGCTCCTTGCTCACCTTCCATAGTTTTAAGGCGGTCTGTGGGGGCTGATTGTTCAGAGGGGCAGAAACTGTGAGGAAACTGTGCCTTGATTTCAGTCTCTGCTTTGGTAGTTGGTGATCAAATAGCAAATGTGTTTCCAAGGAACTTGCTTTGACCCACTCTTTCTGAGCAGCACTTTCTCAATGGAATTTTGATGGAGGGATGCCGGCTAGGTAATGCACTTTTTGTATTGGAGTTGGTTTTAGGCAACCTGTGACCAATCTCCCTGTTTCATTTAGGGCCACATCCACCTGCTTTGCATGCATTGATCTGTACCACACTGGACCAGCATAGTGTCCCGCAGAGTAACAACTGTAGGATGGAGCTCTTCTGCCTTTGACGCTTGTGAACAATTCCAAAATTCCTTCAAACACAGTTTGGAAAGTACTGCCCAGCACATCATAAGCACATCTGCATCTGAAAGCATTTGCTGCATTGCAGCCAATCAAAAAGAGACTTTTGTTGTATTACTACGAATGGCCAGGAGATGGCACAAAATAATAATATATGCTCCTTCTTGAGAGCTGCAAGAAATTGTTTTTGAGACCTCAATTAAGGCCACATTTTACAGTAGAGTGTTTTAATAACTGCTGATCCATTTCTTGGAGTTGGCCCTGCCTTTTCCACTGGTGTCTTCGTTTATGGTGAATAACTCTACTGGTATTTGCACAGCTGTTGAAGAATATTACATTAAACTGTTAAATGCACAATTATGTTCAATTATTAAAAGAGAATCTACTTTACCTTGTGCTTATTCTCTAGGGCTTTTTGCGTTCTTAGTTACAAGAAGTTAGTACAAGGTAGCAGATGGTGGAACATAATTTCTCCCAGCTAATACATTTAAAACCTAAATATGCCATGATAATTACATACGGATATGTATATGCATGTAACCTATACGTATGTTGTGAGTGTTTCATAAAGTACTTACACTTTCCCTGTGTGAAAGTTTGCATATGTATCTAAATTTGTTATATCACTCCCTGTCTTTAGGTATGGGTTCTTAGTGCAAACTTACTTAGAAAAAATTTAGATTTTATTGCAAACGATTTAAATCTGCAAATTCATTTAGGTCTATTTATTTCTGGCTTCCTGGGGAAGTGAAAAGTAAAATGAATGTAACCTGCATGCCAAACAGATATATTGTTTTTTAATTATAATGATTTTATTATAAAGCCATTAATACACCAATTCTATGTATTTCTCATAGGAAGGGATTAATATGGTGAGGTTGCATAATGCTTTCATTTCTTTCTTCACCTTTCCCCTTCAAAATTCAAGGCAGAACACATACTGTAGTTTCCCCTTCATTCACAAATACTCCACCAGATTGAACTGATGTTGAATCATCACATATGTATTATATGCATTTTATCACTGGATTTTTCTGATTATATTCTGTTTTGGTACCAGTATATGCATTGTATTGTGTTTTATTTAATTTAAAATTTATTGTATTTAATGATAAGGTTGTAAGACTAATCAATTAATATCTATCTATCTATCACAAATACCTTGTGAAGTAGTGTAGATTTAGCTGTGATTTGATTATCCAAGTCTCTATTGTCCATTGGCTTTAACATGTCATTATAACTGCTTAAACGGCATTGTCAGCTGACTGTCTAGCCTAGTGGCTCTCAATGTGTGGCCCACAGGGGGACATCAATTCCCAGAAGCCTAATTCAGTACATTGGCTGATCAGTGCTTTGGGGAATTGACTTAGACTTCTGGGAACTGAAGTCCAAAAACCAACGGTTAGGAAACCAGTGTTTCCCAATCTTTGGTTTTTGGACTTCAGTTCCCAGAAGTCCAGCCAATTAATATTATCCAACTGATCAACCCACAAGATTTGGCATCTGTTTGCTTTTTACTGTCATCATCTATTTATAGAAAAAAAAAAATCTTGCCTCTGTTCCTGTTACTAAGGTGATAAAAGCTAGATACTTGGAACTTCTTATCAATACTAAAAATATCCTAGGTGGATGTACCTTGGGACTATTTTGCTTTCTAAATTGATTAATTTTAACTTCATTTTAAAAAACCCTGACTCTAACCTATTGTGCCATCGTTAGTCTTTGTGATTGATATAGCCAAACTTCCCTTGAGACGAAGTTTGGCATTGGCCTGGGAAACTTCTTTCCATACAGGGCCTGTAGGCAACTCCATAAGAAATTTCCCTTTGTGGGCCCCAAAATTATTCAAACAATTGAGAGAAAAAGAAAGAGAACATTGAATTGTTAGGTGATGTGAAAAGAAAGAAGAAACAGGTGAGTAAGTAATGGTATGGGCTGAGAGAAAGACCAGTGAGGGAGGAAAAAGTGGAGAAAAGAGAAAGAGGAGAAAAAGAGAGAGAGAGAAAGAAAGAACGGTAGAGTGAGTGTGGGGAACTGGGATTTCTAAACTTTGTGAAGCTGGGTTTTTCTGCTAGTTAGGAATAAATCTTAAAACAGCAGAGCTGGAAGGGATCATATGGATAATTGAATCCAGCTACTGTCAGGGAGGCAGAGCCTTTGTAATGATTCTTTAGTGCAGGGTGTCGTGTCCTGATGAACCAGACAGGAGTCACTTTGAATCTTTTCATCCATGTTAGAAATACTTTCTCACAGGAGGGGATCAGAGACACTCATGCGGAGTCATTTAGGGGAAGTCCCTTGGAAAGTCCCTAACCTGACCACACCTCTAACCAACCAGGAGAGTCTCCACCTATACCCTAAAGGAGGGGTAGGAGCGATCTATCCTAATAGGATTGCCTTATCACTGGTCTAATTTGGTTGGTTTTTTCTTATCATAGCCAAACCCATCCTGGGGAGGGGAAATGTGAATCCAAAGAGTATAACTGGTGTCACATTTCAGTCCTTGTTGTAATGGTCCGCGGGAGTCGAGGTGCTGAACTCAAGGAAGGTGCGCGAGACTGAAGTATGATGGAAAAAGCCATCGGGTGGTCTGTATTTATTGACTACATTCTGGATCACTTGTGCACAGACTGCGCATGACCCCTATTACAGAAGGCTTGCTTACATAGCATGTTGCTGACTAAGGTACATTTGCCAGCCTAAGAAAGTACTGCATCCCTAGGTTCGACATAGGCAGACTAATCAGCAGATGTAGCGAGACTCACTGTTCCTGTCTTATCTCAGAGTCCTTGTAACTCTGGGCATCTATGCTTAGCTGTTTGGTCTAGCTGCGGTTTGCCTTTGCCCAGCTCAGTCCGTGGACGTGAGCTGGATACCATGTGGTGTTTGCTAAACCTTGAGTCTCTATTGGGTGTTTCACCTTAGGACATTTGTCCTACTTCTCTCAGCATCCCCAGCCAAGCAATATGGATTCTCTATTGCTGCCTAATGCTATTGGCTCACGATCCAATTTCCCTTCCAGCCGAGCCAGGTTGGTCTTGAGCCGCTGTGTGTAGCCTGACAAACCTATTGGGAAATGTTAATAGCCAATCAATAACGCGGGCAACCCACAAGTCCTAAGATGGGGACTGTTAGCTAGAAACCCAGGTTTCACTAATACAATTCCCCCTAACTCTGAGAAGAGAATAAATATCTAACGAGAGCATTTTCATGCCCGGGATCATGCCAATGGGAAAGAAACTCTGACTAACTATTATTCTGTGTGTGTTCTATACTTAGTCTTTTTCAGATGAAACTTTGAAATAAAACTTTGCTGCTTTATGTCTGAGTGGAACTCAGTCATTTCAGGCTAATCTTGTTACAATAAGACTCTCTGCCTTATATGTTACCAAACCTTGGAAATCGCAGATTCCCTGGAAGGAAGAAGAGTGGCCCCGTGGGTCAGGTAAAGGTTCTTTGAGGTTCCGGCAATTGCTGCATGAGGGAGTGAGCGTGCTGAGAGCAGCTTACTGAGAGACACCCGCCTCACTTAACCAGGGTCCCGATCCGCAAGAGGCTTACAACACAGGGATTCTCAATCTGCAGCCAGATGCGGCCCACAGTGCTACTTAATATGGCCCTCACTGCCTCCACCAAGCCCAGAAGTGCCATGTGGCGGAGGAAGGCTGTCCGGGCCCTGAAGCTGTCGGTGGAAGATGTCAGCCATATGTGGTATAATTTGTACAGTGGAACCTCATATAACAAAAATAATTGGTTCCACGAGGCACTTCATTATACATTTTTTTTGTTGCATGATGCATGCATCGTACAACGAAAATCCCCATGGGATGCATCATACAATGGAAATCTCTATGGGAAAAACCGTACAAATATATATATATATATTCGTTGTACGATGCATCCCATAGAGATTTCCGTTGTACAATGCAACGTTTTTTTTAAAAAAATCTCCTCTTTGTACTATTTTTTCGTTGTATGATGCGTTTGTTATACGAGGTTCAACTGTACTTTTAAGAATGTTTTGGAGATCTTTATGAGTCTGTACTTCTGTTGCTCTAGTGGGGACACTGAACTAGATGACTATACATTGGCAGGTCAGCAGTTTGAGACCCAAGTGCTGGATGATGGAGTGAGCTCCCATCTCTGTCCCAGCTCCTGCCAACCTAGCAGTTTGAAAGCAAGAAATTGCAAGTAGATAAATAGGTACTGCTTTGGCAGGAAGGTAAACACCGTTCTTTGCACTCCGGTGTCTAGTCATGCCTGCCACGTGACCACAGAAACATCTGCAGATGCAGACAGTGCTGGCTTTTTGTCAGGGAAGCAGAATCTTTGTAATGAATGCACTGAGCACCACACCCTAGAGTTGGATATGACTGGCTTTTGAGCAAAGGCAACCATTACCTTTACCCCTGTTAAAATGCTCATGTGTTTCAGGTAAAACACATCAGTGATGGCGAACCTTTTAGAGACCGAGTGTCCAAACTGCAACCCAAAACCCACTTATTTATCACAAAGTGACAACACAGCAACAGGGGAGGAAGGAAATGCTCCTATTGGGCTGCTGGGCAGAGGGGCGGGGTGAACTCTGTGCTGGGGGAGGGAGGAAGTGCTCCCTTTGGGCTGCTGGGTAGAGGGGCAGGACAAACTGTCCTGGGATGACTGCATGAGTGCTCACAGAGAGGGCTTTTAGTGCCTCCTCTGGCACACGTGCCATAGGTTCGCCACCACTGCTATAGATCCTATTTCTGGCATTGTCATATAGCAGCCAGACTGTACAGAGGGAATGCATGGTCTGGAGTAGATGATTCAGGAGAAGCGGGCCATAAGGAAACTTTCTATTTTCTTACGATTATATGAGACTGTTTGGCTTTAGATGAAAACCACTAATAGCAATGGGCATAATCACGATCCTCCCTACCTAGAGCCAGAGGAAGAGTGGTGAGAAAGAAAGGAACAGTAGGGATGGATGGACTATGAAGACAATGGAAGCGCGGCGCCAAAATGGCCGCCGCGCTCTTTGCGGCCCCCCCACCGGACGAAACCATCCGGGTAGTTAGGGGCGTGGCCAGCACCCTAATAAAAGGGCTGGCCACGAGGCAGCCGTGCTGCCATTTTGGCGAACCGACGGAGCGGAGAAGTTTTTCCTCCTTACCTCCGTCGATCGTGTCTTCTTGAGGGAGGCCTTTTCGGGCAGTTTTTCTTTTCTTTAGACTTCTTAGCTACACTTGGCCATGCCCTCGAAGAAGAAGGCAGCCGCGAACGTGGCTCGATCGGCGCGGAGGCGTCAGCCGGGTCGGAGGACCGCGACTGCGCCCGTTCCGCATCCACCTCTAGCTGACCCCACCGGGAACGGTGGGATGGGATCGGTAGCTCCTTGGCCTGATGCGCGGAGCATACCCACTGCCCCGGACGGGGCCTCAGCCCTTGGCCCGCACACGTCGACCACGGTCCCTGCCATGGTTCGTGCGGTGGGGCCTTCTTGCCTCGGGTGCGCAGTTCCCCATGGGGGGTGCGAGCCACGGAGGGTGGTTGGGTTCCCTGCCCTTGCAGGGCGTTCCTACGACTCCCCAGGGGCTGGGCATAGGCTCTTGGCCTTATCTGGCCCCCGGGGCACAGGGACCTGGACAGGTACCCGTGAATTTTGGGCCGGTTGCTCAATTGCCCCCTGTCGGGGCCGGGCCCTATGTCAACGTGGAGGCCCTTCTTGCCCGGGTTGCGGCCCTTGAAGCGTCTTTGGCGAGGGCCAACCAAGCAGGGGTACTCTGGGTTTGCAGGTTCCCCCTTTGGCCGCCGAACAACGGCCGGCGATGGGTCGGGTCGAGCCGCCTGAGGTGTGCGGGCCGGTCGTGGCCACTGCCTCGCAGCTCCCCACCCCACAGGTGCAGCAGTCTGGTGCTGGTCTGGCTCCGTCGACGAGCTCAGCTTCGGTCGTGAGCTCCGACGCCCCCAGCGGGCCGGAACCCCCGGTGGGGGCGGCCCGCGGGGGTGCAACGGGTGAGTATGCAGTCCAAGCTAATGCACCCACACAACTGACTTCATTGGGGGGGGGGCTGTTCAATGGCCTTGGCCTCGCTCGGCTGGCACGGCGGCCCAATGGCCCCCGGCCCACCCAGCGGCTTTGCCCACGACACAGGGCTTGGGGCGGGGTGGTGCACCCAATGTGCTGGGAAATGTATTGGGGATCCCCGGGCTGGCTCAGGCTCAATTTACATTACCCGTAGTTCCCTCGGTACCGGTGTCGGCTTTGCCAACAGCAGGGTATTTCTTGCCCTTGGGGGACCATTTGGCCCAGTCTACCAAAGAAAAGATTTGGAGGGGTGAGTACGTAGATATCTTCTCACTTCTAAATAGAGAGCCGACTAAGGAGGAGAGGGAAGGGCTGGACGAGAAGGATAAGGAGCAGGCACGTCGTCGTAAGCCGCCACGCACGTGGGCAAATTGGCTGCCAGCGTACCTGATTTACATGGCCGTTTACCTCAGGGCTAGGCCTGATTTGGCTATTCTCATGGTCCAATATCTGGACAATATTTACCGGGCTATGGTTGACTTCCCGGGTCCGTCATGGCTGGCTTACGACGAAGAGTTCCGTATGAGAATTCCGCTGCACCCAGAGATGAGGTGGGATGAGCCCTGCCAGAAGCTGTGGCTTCTGTATATGACCCCCACGCGCCCGGCGCCTGGGGAGAGATACCATTGTGGACATGCGGTCCAACGAGCAGCCCCAGTACAGGTACCCCGCCAAGCGGCGGGGCAGGGGGTTCCAGCCCGCCTGCTGTGCTGGACCTTCTCGTCCAGTGGTTCTTGCAACAGGAAAAATTGCAAGTACAAGCATGAGTGCCCCTCTTGTTCTGGCCCCCATGCTGCCTCTGCCTGTCCCAGGCCAGGAGGATACAGGGGCAGGGGTAGGGGTGGACAAGGGGCAGGCAAGACTGCCATGGAGGGAGCGGGTTCACCAAAAGGCCCCCTCCCCAATTAATGTCGACATGCTGGAGCGTTGGCTCGCATCGTACCCGAGGAGAGCAGACGCTGTGTACCTCCTCCAGGGTTTTCAACAGGGTTTTCGTATTCCTTTCACAGGGGATAGGTCACCGCAGGATGCACCTAACCTTTTGTCACTTAGGGGAAGGGAGGAGGTGGCTGCCGCCAGCATTAATAAGGAGATTGCTGCGGGCAGGGTCGCCGGCCCTTTCCCCGCACCCCCGTTCCCCAACCTTAAAGTGTCCCCGCTAGGACTAGTGCCCAAGAAGTCCCCGGGCGAGTTCCGCCTGATTCACCATTTGTCCTACCCAGCCGGCCACTCGGTCAACGATGCTATCCCTGATGACCTTTGTTCTGTCAGGTATACATCCTTTGACCAGGCATTGTGCATGGTGCGCTCATGTGGCCCGGGTGCACTTTTGGCTAAGTGTGACATAAAGTCGGCATTTCGCCTCTTACCTGTGCACCCGGGTGATTTCGAGTTGCTGGGTTTCAAATTCCGGGGTGACTATTATTTTGACAAAGCCATGCCATTCGGCTGTTCCATATCCTGCTCGGCTTTCGAGCGGTTCAGTACCTTCCTGCAGTGGGCATTTGTCCGTAGGTCAGGGTCTCGGTCTGTAGCCCATTACCTGGATGACTTTTTATTCGGGGGTGAACGGGGCTGGGGCACGTGTACACGTCTCCTCAATACATTTCAGACGCTAATGGAGGAACTCGGTGTCCCTTTAGCGCCCGAAAAGACCGAAGGCCCGTCTGATAAGTTAATATTCCTGGGGGTGGAAATTGACACGGTAGCGCAGGCTTCTAGGTTGCCCGCAGACAAGGTGGCAAGGATAGTGGCCCTTATATCGGACTTGCTGGCTAAGCGCAAGGCATCCCTTCGGGAATTGCAGGTGTGCATGGCCACCTCAATTTCGCCTGCAGGGTGGTCGCACCTGGCAGGGCCTTTGCTCGGCGCTTGTGCGACGCCATGGCAGGCTTATCCAGGCCCCATCATAGGGTGAGACTGACACGGGGCATCAGGGCAGATCTGCACGTATGGCTCCAGTTCTTGAGAGATTTCAATGGGGTCTCATTTTGGAGGTCTGACCTCCTGGCCTCACCCCACTTTCAAATTCAGTCTGATGCCTCGGGATCCCTGGGTTATGGGATGTACTTCAATGGGAAGTGGGCATATGGTGGATGGCCACCAGCCTGGTCAGGCACGGGTCGCCTGAGGGATCTCACATATTTGGAATTTTTTCCCATACTGGGGGCCTTGATGCTATGGGGTGAGGAGTGGGCCAACTCTGTGGTGCATTTCTGGTGTGACAATGCGGCTGTTGTCCACATTGTCAACTCACAGACCTCTAAATCTCCCAGGGTCATGGATCTTGTGCGCCAGTTTGTATTGCGCAGCCTGCGCCTCAATGTACTGTTCAGAGCCAGGCATGTCCCAGGGGTGAATAATGATATTGCTGACGCTTTGTCCCGCCTGCAGATCTCCCGGTTCCGTGCCTTGGCTCTGGATGCAGAGGAATTTCCCTCGCCACTACCGCAGGAGATATCGACCATTGGCAAGGAGAGGTGAACCGGGCGATAGGCATGTCACTGGCGCCACGCACGCGTAAGGCGTATCACCACGCGTTGGTTTCATTTCGGACCTTTTGTTCCCAATATTGCTTGCCAGATACCTGGCCGATCCCAGGGGCCCACATCCTCCGTTTTATGGTATACCTGCACGCCCAGGGCCTGGCACCACGCACCATAGCATCTCGGCTATCAGCGCTGGCTTTTATGGCCAAGGTGGGAGGTCATGCGGACAGTACCGCTGATTTCCGTGTGAGACATGTTTTGGAGGGGTGGGTGCGGGAACGTGGGCGTTGCCTGGACGACCGTCACCCAATTTCCCCTGGGGTACTTACCCAACTGGCACGAGGCTGGCATGACCTATGTTTCGATAGGTATGAGGCAGCCCTGTTTCGTGCGGCTACAACAGTGGCCTTTTTTGGAGCGCTCCGCATCAGCGAGCTTGTGATGCTGTCTAAGGCGGATGCAAGTCGTAGGGCACTGGAACTCGACGATGTCTATGTTTGCAATGATTGGGCTCAGTTGAGGATACGCTCCTCTAAAACAGATCAGCATGGCGTAGGCAGTGGAGTAAGACTGCTACGATGTTCATTGGCAGACATCTGTCCGGTTGGTGCCCTACAGGAGTTCCTTGCACTGCGTGGCACGCACCATGGCCCATTTTTCTGTCACCAAGATGGGTCTCCCCTCACTAAATTTCAGTTTTGGAAGGTGACAGGGAAGGCACTGGCCAGAGTCGGCCTCCCTGGGGCCCGTTACGGCACCCATTCATTTAGAATTGGGGCGGCCTCTACTGCGGCTGCTTATGGGTACTCCGGGGCTGACATACGCAGCATGGGGAGGTGGGACTCACAATGTTTCCAGTTTTATGTTCGCCCACTCCCACCGTGAGTACCTTCTGAGACACCATGTAATTTTCCTTCCCTGTTTTTTCCCTTGACAGACCCTGGGTGTCGTATCACACCGGTGACAGTATGGCTGGTGGGCCACAGCTACGTGCACAGGGCAGCGCGTTTCGCTGCGGCGACAAATTGGGGACCCCGACTGGGACTGGGTGCATACGCACAATTCACATGGCACGGTAAGCCCGGTATGTTGTGGCGGGAGCTTTTGCCATTCCTCTTTTCATCGAGGAGTGCCGACCCGCCCGACATTCTGATCATACACCTTGGGGGTAATGACTTGGGTCAGGTCACTGGCTTATCGCTGAAGCATGCGATTTGCGCCGACCTCGCCTACTTACATTACGTATGGCCCGCCACAACCCTTGTTTGGTCAGATATGGTCCCACGGCACGCTTATCGGGGAGGCTTCGACCTCCAGGTCCTGGGCCGCGCTCGGCGCATGGTGAACAGGGCGGTGGCCCGATTCCTTTCTACCAAGGGCTGGGGGCGGGTCAGTCATCATCCCGCCATTAGTCTGCAAAATTATGGGCTTTATTCAGGGGATGGGGTCCATCTGTCGCGAGGAGGTATGGACCTCCTGCTGGGTGATTGGCGAGCAGGCCTGTCGACCGAGCTGACGGTCTTGGGGGGGGGGGGCGTCGAGCCTTTATTGAAGCCTCTCCGGGTGGCGGGTAGCACTGGTAAGGTAAACATTGATGACCCACAGGTATCCGGCAGGTTCGCAATTGACTGGACAACACTAGATAGGCATAAGTTGTTTAAACGTTGTCCGGTCAACGACGAACCAGGCAAGGGGGTGATGGTTACCACTAGACAGCTGGAATCACCTCCTGATTTTACGGATACACGTCAGAGGGTGGGGTCATTAGTTAGATATTGACTATGGTCAACAATTTGTTTGTTGTCAACAAACAAATTGATACAAATAGATACATTGTAACAATTGCCGTTGGCAATTTTGGGTGGTACCTTACCAGTGTTACTTCGGCCTGCTTGCCTTATGAATTATGATTGGTTGTTTTACCAATAGAAATTTATAATTCGGACTAGGGCTTGAATCAATAAATGTGGCCCATGCTGTTATCCACTTTCATTTGTGTCTGAGTCCATTATTGGGGGGGTGCGCCTGCAATGGGGTTTTGCTGTATTTGACTAGCCACATTGTATCAGTGTTGAATCTTAATTCAGTCGTAGTGTTCTGTGGGACAAAACTTGGAAGACCTACTTTTCACAACTGTAGCTCCATGAATCCCTCAGCAAGCATGGTCAGTGAGTAGCAGGCAAGTGATGAGGGAGTCTTCTCTTACCTGTGCTACACTGTGATGTTTACATAGACACATACAGCATGCTTGCTAAAATCCAGTACAGCATGCTTGCTAAAATCCAGACAGTCTCCTCAACAAGAATCTCAGGCTGACAACTTAATTAAGATGCAAACAAACCCTGCTAATTTATAAGAGCCCATGTAACAAATCCCAACAAAACATCATTTTTGCATAATTCGGGTTATTTTGGGCAACCATTTGTCCAGGGACTGCGGTGGCTCAAGTGGTTAAGATGCTGAACTTGATGACTGGAATGTTGGCAGGTCAGCAGTTCAAGACCCAAGTACTGCATGATGGAATGAGCTCCCATCTCTGTCCCAGCTCCTGCCAGCCTAGCAGTTCGAAAGCAAGAAATTGCAAGTAGATAAATAGGTACCACTTTGGTGGGAAGGTAAACAGCATTCCGTGCACTCCGGTGTTTTAGTGTATGAAAACCAAGACACAGGACACAGCCTCGGGCTGGGTTAACTCAGGTTTATTGCATGGTGGTCAGAGGGAACATGCGGTAATGGCGGATCAATCGCTCTTTATATACGGTAGTAACACATTTGAACGTGGCTCCAGGATAGCCCATTGGCTACTGCCTGCGTGACGTCATTGCTGGTCACGCCCTTCTTGTCCAGGTGTAGGTGGTGGCGGGAAACTTCCCGCGCTGTTGCCTTTTGATGAGTTTGGACCAAGAGAGCTTGGACGCTCGCTGCTGCCAGCTGGTGGTCATTAGCTCGCGTCCTATTACAGGGTTTATGTGATACAGCTGAAGGTTACATTGTTACCGGTTGGCAAGGTTACATTGGTTAAGATACATTGTTATCCATGTAGAAGATCACTCCATTAGAACACAACACTCCTCCCCCCTAGGATGAGACGAAGTCTCGAACTCAACACTCCCCCCCCCTAGGATGAGACGAAGTCTCTTAGCCAAGATGGCTTATTTCGAACACGCTGGGGTCTCGATGCGGGCTGCCTTTCCCCGGGTTTGCTACCTTCTCTTTGTCCCCTGGTTTCCTGTCCTGTAATTGGAGAGGGAGACTCGTTAGTGACTTGCCGCGGCTCCGCGGCGTTGTTGGGAGGTGTGTGCTTTATTGGGGAAGAACCGGGGGCACTGAGGGCTAACGAAAAACCCCTCTTCTCGCTTGGATGGGTGGGGGAACACTCCCGAAACCCCCCCCGGCTCGCAAAATCAAAATCAGAATTAAATTCGGTGGCAGCGGTCGCGAACTCCTCTCCCCCTTCCCCGGCCTCTGATAGAACTGGCGTATCAAAAGGGTATGAGTCGGGGCCGCTGCTTTCCCCCCTTGCTTGGGACTGTTGTCCGTTGCTGTCTCCCCCTTGGGCTAAACGGGTGGGGGAGAACCCTAACGCTGAATCCTGTTGCTGAGCCCCACTGACCGGTCCCCCACTCACTCGGTGCCTAAGTTGGTCCGCGTGCCTCCTCCAGAGGAGACCGGTGCTAGTCTCGACCCGGTACGACACTGGCCCCGTCTGTTCCACAACCGTCCCTGGTACCCAGGCTGGACCTGCGCTGGCGTAGTTCCTGCAGTGAACAGGATCGCCGACGGCGAAACCTTTCGAGACTGCCAACCCTATGTTTTTTCCTTTATCCTCGACTCTCGTCGGGTCTAGCCTGGACAGGATCGTGGTCAGTTTTCGCCGCATCAACAGCTCTGCCGGCGAGTAACCTGACGCCAAGGGGGTCACCCTATACGCTAATAAAAACTGACATACTTGGTGATTTAGGTCCCCCGGGCCCATGCGCCGCAGCGCATCCTTTGTTGTACGCACCAGCCGTTCCACTTGGCCATTCGTGGCCGGGTGAAACGGCGCGGATGTGACATGCCGAATGGCGTTTGCCTCCATAAATGCCCTGAACTCAGCGGAGGTGAAACAACTAGCGTTATCGCTTACCAAAGTGTCGGGTAAACCGAACGTGGAAAAGACTCTCCTTAGTTGACTAATTGTAGTGGCGGAGGACGTGCTCTTTACTGGGATAACCTCCAGCCACTTGGAGAACGCATCTACCATCAGGAGAAAAATGGTTCCTCGGAACGGGCCAGCGAAGTCTACGTGCACCCTGGACCATGGCCCCCTTGCTGCGTCCCATTCCCTATGCGGGAGGCGGGCCGCCTCCGGTCGGGAGCCCTGGCATGCCCCACAAGTGCCGACCATGTGCTCAATGTCCGCGTCCAGCTGTGGCCACCAGAAGTAACTCCGGGCCAGCGCCTTGGAACGGACGATGCCCGGGTGGCCGATGTGCAGCATTTTAAGCACCCTCAGTCGCAGGGACGTGGGGACCACCACCCGCTGGCCCCACAAAAGGCACCCCCTCTCTAGGGACAGCTCTATTTTTTTTCGAAAAAATGGGTCGAATTCCGTACCCGGGGATGACGCCGGCCACCCCTTCTGTACCCATGAGCTAACTTTCTCCAGCGTTCTATCCTTGCCTGTCGCCCTGGCAATGTCGGCTGGTACGATTGGGGGTGAATCTAAAACTTCTATTAACAATACCTGGTCGTCTCTCTCTGCCCTTGCCTGCTGGACGCCCGACAAGGGCAAAGGAGACCTCGAGAGTGCGTCTGCATGGCTGATCTCCTTCCCGGGCCGGTATTCCAACTCATGTTGGTATGCGTTGAGAAAGATAGCCCACCGCAGCATCCTTGGGGACAGGATCTGTGGCGTGGGCTTATTCGCAGTGAAAATTCCCAGCAAGGGCTTGTGGTCAGTCATGATTTTGAACGGCCGCCCATACAGAAAATCGTGAAATTTTTTGGTTCCCGCTACTATCGCTAATGCCTCCCTGTCGGTCTGTGCGTAATTACGCTCTGCTTGGGACAGGGACCTTGAATAAAACGCTATCGGGGCCTCCCTTCCATCGTCCAACACGTGGCAAAGCACCGCCCCCACCCCCACCGGGGATGCGTCGCAGACTAAGACCACTGGCCGTTTGGGGTCGAAATGCGTCAGGATTGCCTCAGATGTTAGGAGCTGCTTCAACTCTTTAAACGCCCTCTCTTGCTCGTCACCCCACATCCATGTTTCCTCCTTCTTTAGCAAACGATGGAGTGGCTCGGCCACGGACGCCTTCCGTGGAAGGAAGGTATGGTAAAAATTGAGGAGCCCCAGAAATGACTGTAGCTCGGTTTTGGATGTGGGGCGAGGGGCGTTTTTGATGGCGGCTACTTTGGATTTGGACGGCTTGATACCCTCTGGCGTGACCCGAAACCCTAAGAACTCAACCTCAGTTTCGAAAAAAAAGCATTTGTCTTTTCTCAGCCGCAGCCCCGCTTTCTCGAACACAGTCAGTACTTTATCCAATCTCTCTGCCAGTTCGGCCTCACTCCCCCCTGTTATCAACACGTCATCAAAATAAGGCAACACCCCCTCCAGCCCCTTCAGGAGGCGTTCCACAAGCGACTGGAAAAGGCCGGGTGCCGAGTTCACGCCGAACTGTAAACGCGACACCTGGAACGCCCCTTTATGTGTGACTATTGTTTGTGCCGCGGCCGTGGCGGGAGTTACAGGGAGTTGCTGATAGGCTTGTGCCAAATCGAGTTTAGCGAAACACTTTCCCCCATTCAGCCTGGCCAGAAGGTGGCTGACCACCGGCACCGGGTATGCATTAGGGCGGATCGCCTTGTTAATTGTACACTTATAATCAGCGCAAATGCGCACCTCCCCGTTAGCCTTCAGCGCGGTTACAATTGGAGTTTCCCACTCCGCGGAATCAACAGGAATAAGAATCCCCTGGCCCACCAGTTTGTCCAGTTCCGCCTCTATTTTGTCCTTTAGTGCGAATGGCACCCTGCGCGGTTTGAGTCTTATCGGGCGGACCTCCGGGTCTAGGTCGAAGGCTACAGGGGGTCCCTTGAACTTTCCAAGTCCTTTTTTAAAAACGGCGGGATGCGCGTCGCACACCGCTTGTATTGGATCCACCCCCACTGTATGCACTCCCCCTATGAACAAACCTAAGGGCTGAAACCACTGCGTCCCTAGGAGGCTGCAACTTCCCCCCTTAAGGACAACTAGGGGCAGTTCCGCAGAATGTCTCTTAAAATTGACCCGAAATTTCCCAATCCCCAACACTGGAATGCTGTTCCCCTGTACGTCTCGCAGCGTGGACCTCAGCGTTTTAAGTTTGGGCCGCACGTGGGGGTCGATTTTCAAGAACTCTTTCTGGGGAATTATAGAATAGGAGGACCCCGAGTCGATTTCCATCATGATAGGGGCCCCTTGTACTAGTACCTCAACGAAGTAATGGACCCGTCCCGCGGACACGCTGAACACGGGAGCGTCGTCCTCGCTGTCGCCCGAGATGCGGCCCACGCCGTCCTGCTTCCTCGTGGTCTGGGCGCCATCTTTGGACCTCACTGGACGGTCCGGTCTGGTCGAACGGTCTTGCGACTGCCTCCGGCCCTCCTTCCGCTTTCTGCATGCCTTGGCGATGTGCCCCCGACGGCCGCAGGTGTAACACTCGGCTTTTCTGAATGGGCACCTCGCGCGCTCATGGGCCGCTCCGCAACCATCACAGCGGCGCCCCCCTTTTCGGACCCTCTGGACCTCCTCGCCGTCGCTGCCTTCCGTGGACGACTTCGAGGCCCGTCGGGTTGCGTGCACCGACTGTCCGGACTTCCCGTGCACCGAATTTTCCGCTTTGCCGGCTCTAGGACGCCACTCACGCCACTGATGCATCTCGTCCACTCCAGCATTCGTGGATTCCGCGGCTTCCGCGGCCTCTACAACCTCTGCCAGCGTGGGTGGTGGCTCCTTGTTCATCAAGCTGCGCTGCACCCCCTTGTCCTTCAGGCCACACAGAACTCTGTCCCTGAGGGCCATCTCTAGGTTGTCCCATCTGCAGGGAGCAGCGGCTATTCTCATGGCTGTTACGAATGCCTCAACCGACTCGTCCGGCGCTTGGACTCGCCTCCAAAACGCACTCCGAGCAGGAAACATTGCCCTCGAGGGTCGGAAACGCTCACGCAGCAGCTTCATGATGTCATCGGCTTTGAAATCGCTCACCTTCTTCGGTGCAATGATGCCCACCAGCGTTCGCTTGGTTTCTATCCCAAGCATTCTGGTGAGGATGGCCCTCTTCCTCTCCTCGTCGTCTTCTTTGACTTTGAGTTCCACCAGTGCCGCCTGGAAGTCCATCTCAAAAAGCTCCCAGTCTTGCGGTTTGGTGATGTTGAACCCGCTCTGTGCCCTGGCTCCTTGGGGATCCATCATCCCACCTTCGTCGCCAATTTAGTGTATGAAAACCAAGACACAGGACACAGCCTCGGGCTGGGTTAACTCAGGTTTATTGCATGGTGGTCAGAGGGAACATGCGGTAATGGCGGATCAATCGCTCTTTATATACGGTAGTAACACATTTGAACGTGGCTCCAGGATAGCCCATTGGCTACTGCCTGCGTGACGTCATTGCTGGTCACGCCCTTCTTGTCCAGGTGTAGGTGGTGGCGGGAAACTTCCCGCGCTGTTGCCTTTTGATGAGTTTGGACCAAGAGAGCTTGGACGCTCGCTGCTGCCAGCTGGTGGTCATTAGCTCGCGTCCTATTACAGGGTTTATGTGATACAGCTGAAGGTTACATTGTTACCGGTTGGCAAGGTTACATTGGTTAAGATACATTGTTATCCATGTAGAAGATCACTCCATTAGAACACAACAGGTGTCTAGTCATGTCTGCCACATGTTCACAGAAACATCTGCAGATGTCTGTAAACAGAGATGACCACTGAACCGTAGAGTCGGATACAACTGGCTTTCAAGCAGGAGCGACCTTTACTATTATTTGTGCAGTTCTGGTTAAATTGTACAAAAAGACATTCTCATTTTCACTCCAGTAGCTAAGAGTATCACAGAATATGTCCCATTCTCATAGTTGTAGGGAATAATTTTGTGATTCATGCTTTTGTGCAGAGACAAGTTAGGATTTATATTGCAGGCTAAGATAAACATAACTTGTGAACTGTCAGAATGTGATTTCACTGAAGTGAAGTCATATCCCCCTCCTTTCTCAATCTTCTTCTGGTGTTCTTGGTCTCAGATATAATGGCCTTCAGTATTCTGCTCTTCCATGTATAACATGAAGGAGTGTTTGAAGGAGGGGATAATGTACACTAAAATAGAGGATCAATGACACAATTTAAATGCCATGTTCTTAATCTTATTTAGTAAAGATTTCAAGCCATGAAAGGAAGTCATCTTTGCTTTGGACAAGGTTGGTTGAAGACATTTTGCTGCTTCAGTTGAAAGACAGTGTGACACCTCCACTAATCATCTTCAGTTCTGTACATAGAAGCTGACTGAAGTAGGTTTGTTGGAAAGATGTCCTCTACTACAACTGAGGGCAGCAGGCCGGTTTTGAGGCTGCAGCACAAGATGTCTAATGCAAGTACCTCTTTGCAACCCAAGATGTCTGCAAGCAGCTAGTTCCACACGGAATTCAGCAGGCAGCAATGGAAGGAGATAACAGCTGAAGGAACCAAGCCCATGCGGCTCCAATCACCCAATTAACCGCCTCCAGGTGTTCATGGTCAGGAATACAACACAATAGGTAATCAGGGTGTTCATGGTCAGGAATACAACACAATGGGAAATCATGGGCAGGAATACAGTGACGTCAACCAATGGGTATTGTGGCAGTGAATTCAAATGCATTATAAAAGGAGCTGGGTCTCCCAGTGTAACCTCATGTACAGATTGACCATGCTGAAATAAATGTTTGGCCCGCCTCCCGGCTCTGTGTGCAATCAATCTGCCTACATCAAATTGGCGACGAAGGTGGGATAATGGCTTCCCACACAGTAACCCTCACACCGTTCGACACCTTGAAGCCTGAGTCATGGGACCTGTATGAGGAGCAGTTCCTGTACACCATGGACGCCGAGGGTATCGAAGATGAGGCTCAGAGACGAGCCTGCCTCCTGGCTCAGTGCGGGTTGCTGACCCTGGAGCTGGCGAGGAACCTCCTGATGCCGAGGGGCCTAAGGTCGGTACCCCTTGATGAGATCCTGAATGTGCTGCAGGCACACTTCCGGCCGAAGGTGTCCGTGTTCCCGGCATGGCTGGCCTTCCACCGGTGCAACCAGTGGTCCGGAGAGAGCGTGGCGGAGTACGTTGCCGCACTGAAACTGGCAGCCATCCCTTGCCGCTGGGGCACCCACCTGAGTGAGGCGCTGCAAGACTGCCTCCTCCTCGGCATGCGGGACGAGGAGGCCCAGTGGATACTGTTGGCCCAGGACGAGGGCATCACCTTTGAGCAGGTCCTCAGAGCTGCCCAGGCTGCAGAGGCGGTAAAAGATGGGGTGCAGGCATGTCGGGCGAGAACCAGTGCCTCAGAGAACCTGTCATTTGTCATGCAGGCTCACAGATGCTCGCCTCGCAGGGAGCGAGAGCCGAGAGCCACGGCAGCCGCCACCGTGTCTTCATCCAACCTCAGCGAGAGTGAAAGTGAACCTGAGGTCCAGAAGGTGAGGAAACGACCTTCCGAGAGAAGAGACACTGCCGAAGCAAGCAGGCGCTGTGATGGGTGTGGGGGCACACACGACCGGAGGAAGTGCCCCTTCAGAAAAGCCGAGTGCCACAGCTGTGGGCGTTTGGGCCACATTGCCAAGGTGTGCAGACAACACCAAGACCCTGGCGAGACCAGCTGCCGGAAGGACCACGATGTGGAGAAGGTGCACGCGGAGGACACAGTGGTGAGATGTGTGTCGGACCGGTGCACCTGTTTTTTTGTTAAGGTACTATTGTAGGGGGTCCAGGTGAAGATGGAGGTGGATTCAGGGATGGCCTACTCCATTATCTCACAGACCGAGTTTCTGCGCACACCCCCTAAGGACCGCCCCAAACTTAGAGCCCTCCAAACAAACTTAAGGGATGTCCAGGGAAGCTACATCCCAGTCCTGGGGGTGGGGGACTTTACCGTGAGGTTTAAGAACTTCACCAGGAAATTGCCCTTAGTAGTCCTTAAGGGGGGTCCAGTTGCCTTTTGGGGACCCAATGGTTTGAACTGCTGGGAATTGCATTGACTGGAATCAACCCCATCCGAGGTGACCCCATCCAAGATGTGTGCAACGCACACCCGGCAGTTTTCCTCTTGAAAGCGGAGCGCAATTACGCCCAGACAGACAGGGAGGCGCTCGCAATCATCGCAGGGACAAAGAAATTCCATGACTTCCTGTACGGGAGGGAGTTCACCGTTGTCACGGATCACAAGCCCCTCCTAGGTATCTTTGTCACGACCAAGCCCACCCCGCAGATCTTGTCCCCTAGAATGTTAAAGTGGGTGATTTTCCTAAACGCATACCAGCTCATGCTGGTGCATCGCCCAGGGAAAGACATCACGCACGCGGATGCACTTTCCAGGTCTCCCCTACCAGAGCTGGGAGAGCCCGAGTGCGAGGTTGAGCAAGAGCACCAGGTGCTGCTCATCGAATCACTCGAATCGCCCCCGATTGTGCCTGTGGATATCACCAAGGCAACCAGCAAAGACAGGGTCTTGTCCCAAGCATTGGCATGGGTTAAGAAGGGCTGGCCCTTAATGTCTCCTTCCAAGAACTTGATCCATTCTTCAGGAAGCGCTTCTAGCTGTCACTCGAGAGAGGATGTCTCCTCTGGGGGCAGAGAGTAGTAATTCCCGAGGTCCTGCGAGCCAGGGTGCTCCGTTTGCTCCATATGAGCCACCCGGGGATCATGAAGTCAAAAGCTCTAGCAAGGAGCTAGTTCTAGTGGCCCAAGATAGATGAGGACATAGAGAAACTGGTGGGCCAGTCCGAGAGCTGCCAGCAATCACGGCTCGAGGAGCATAGGCTACCCCCCAGGGAGTGGGACACAGCACGCGGTCCGTGGTCCAGACTCCATATGGACTTTGCAGGGGCCCTTCAGGGGCACAATGTTTCTACTCATGGTCGACGCATTCTCGAAATGGCTCAAGGTCATTCCAATGCATAACACGTCCTCCGTGGCCACAATCAAACATCTACGAAGGATGTTCATTTGTTTCGGCATTCCCGATGTGCTAATTTTGGATAACGCATCCATATTCACGTCCACGGAATTCCAAGCGTTCCTTGAGAGGAACGCAGTCAGGTATGTCACCTCTGCCCCTTTTCACCCGGCCACAAACGGCCAAGTGGAGCGCATGGTCCGCATCACAAAAGAGGCCCTAAGGAGGATTGGTCCCGGGGGATTTGGAGTTACATCTCTGTCAATTCCTCATACACTATAGGGTTATCCCACTAGCCTCGGGGAAATCCCCCTCAGAGCTCCTAATGCGGAGAAGAATCCCAACGTTATTCGACTGCCTAGATCCGTCCAGGGTGGAGGATAGGGGTACGAATGTGTCAATACAGCAGGAAAAGGTATTTGGGATAGGTGACTCGGTTTATTGCAGGAATTATGTGAGTATGGGGCCAGCGTGGGTGCCTGGGGAGGTAGTAGAGCAAACCAGACCTGTATCATACAAAGTCATGACAGGCTCGGGGTTACTGTGGCGCAGACACAATGACCAACTTAGGAGAAGGGTCACGGGAGCCACAAGGGGATTTGATCCAGAGGAACCCACTGAAAGGAGTGATAGAGACAGTTCAATGTTAGGGTTGCCCCCCACCCGCTTAACCAATGGGGGGGATACAGGATTGAGCATTACAGGCTGCACGGAATCACCGGAGTCAGCCTTTCAGCCCGAGGAAGCAGACCCCCAGTTTGATTTTTTGTTTCAGGATGAGGGGAGTTTTCCTGAGTGTTCCCCCACTTGTCCCAGAGAGCAGCGGGGCTTTGAGTTCTCCCAACGGTCCCCCCATCCTCCCCAAACTCAGGATACCCCATCCTTTTTCCTGCCAGGATTCGATGGAACCCTTCAGTTTTCCTGGGGGAGCACCGCAGAGCCAGCGGGCCGGCCACAGTGAAACCGCCGGCCCCCACAATGGCTAAGGGACTTTGTCCCATCCTAGGGGGGAGGGATATTGTGTATGTAAGCAGCTAGTTCCACACGGAATTCAGCAGGCAGCAACGGAAGGAGATAACAGCTGAAGGAGCCAAGCCCATGCGGCTCCAATCACCCAATTAATAGCTAGCGTGGGGAACTCCCCGCCTCCAGGTGTTCATGGTCAGGAATACAACACAATAGGTAATCAGGGTGTTCATGGTCGGGAATACAACACAATGGGAAATCATGGGCAGGAATACAGTGACGTCAACCAATGGGTATTGTGGCAGTGAATTCAAATGCATTATAAAAGGAGCTGCGTCTCCCAGTGTAACCTCATGTACAGATTGATCATGCTGAAATAAATTAGTGTTTGGCCCGCCTGCCGGCTCTGTGTGCAATCAATCTGCCTACATCAAAGGGCAGCAGGGCGGTTTTGAGGCTGCAGCACAAGATGTCTAATGCAAGTACCTCTTTGCCACCCAAGATGTCTAATACAAGTACCTCTTTGCCATCCAGCAGAGAAGGCTGGCTGCCAAAAAGCCAGTATTGCACTCTAATATCTTCTGGTTGAGATAGTTGGTTCACTCTTCCTAATGGTGCAACCAGCCATAACTTTAGGGGCAACAGTCCTAGCATGTTGTTGGACTATAACAGGGGGTAGCAAACTTGGCTCTCCAGATGTTATTGGTCTTCAATTCCCAGAAGCCCTGATGAGCAGGTGAACTGACTTGGGCTTCTGGGAATTGAAGTTCAAGAACACTTGGAGAGCCATGTTTGCTGACCCCTGGACTATACAGTGGTATCTCAAGATACGAAATTAATTTGTTCCTCAAGGTTTTTCATATCTCAAAAAGTCATATCTTGAAATGCGGTTTTCCATAGGAATGCACTGAAAACCAAATAATCCATTCTGGAGTTCAGAAAAAAGCCAAAAAAAGTCTTTTAGCTGCTCAAAACTCTTTCTAAAGTGGTGAAAACATGGCAAAAATTCCGAAGTGCACTTTAGAAAGAGTTTTGAACAGATAAAATACATTTTGTGGCTTTTTCTGAGCTCTGGAACTGATTATTTTGATTTTCAATGCATATCTCGCACATTTCTGACAGCGCCCTCTAGTGGCCAGCTCTGGTAATTGCTGGCTCAGTACCCAACAATCAGCTGTTGAGAGGAAGGGGGAATTTTAGGCACTTCCTGGTTATGGGGAGAACTTCTGGCGATGCCAAAACGTGATGCCAAGCCCATGCGGCTCCAATCACCCAATTAATAGCTAGCGTGGGGAACTCCCCGCCTCCAGGTGTTCATGGTCAGGAATACAACACAATAGGTAATCATTGGCGATACCAAAACGTGATGAAAAATTCCAAAAACAGAGTGGAAATGCTCCAAACACCCTCCTATTGGAAGACCCAAAAAAACTTTTCGTATCTCAAAAAAATCGTATCTCAAAGCATTCTCTTTCTGGGATTTCCTTTTGTATCTCGAGTTTTTTGTAAGTAGAGGCATTTGTAACTCGAGGTTTTACTGTACTTTCCTGCATCCACTGGGCATTGGCTCTGACAGTTGAGAACTCTGGCAGGTGAAGTCCAATTGCATATTTTTGGCATCATTGCTTAAGAGAGCTGCAAAAGCAAACTGGGGAAGATTAAGATGTTCTTTCAATGGTCATATAAACTCTTCTATTCGAAAAAGTCCCTGGGCAAAATGGGACACAACTGCACACGGCGGTCAAGTTTTTTCTTCTAACCATTTAGAATCATGGCTGAGGTTCAGTGCAGGTTATTAAATAGCTACAATGCCTATTTATCTGAGACATACATTTTATTGTACAGGAAGAATGGCTTGATTAACAGGGCCTTGTGGTTGCCAGCAGGAAACCTGTCAGACTGCACAACATGATGCAGCACTCAGTGACAAGGTTTTCTTTAATGTGAAATATTTAATGAATGTGAACAAATATTAGGAATCAGGCATGCTTCCTATGGTGCAGGTAATTAGCCACAGGGTTTTGCTTCAGAACACCCCATGATTTCATATAGGAGAAGAAGGTAATTATAGGCCTACCCCTGGCTTGGGTGTGGATTGAGAGACAAAGGTTGTGTTCCCATCTGACTCTTTCATTTAAAGGATTAATCCCAGTAATTTTGCAATTCAAAAGACAACTCAGGAAACAGGACTGAGCCACTTGGGAAAAACAGCTAAAATGTCTCATGTATGAATAATTGGTATTACCCGATATGGAGCTTCTTGAAGCTAGTGCAAATCACACTCCCTGCCACTCTGCTGCATAGACATACTCTGTGCTCCATTAGATTTCACCATTTTTTTTATCCCTGAGCTTTCTCCTCAACTACCTGATTTTTGGGCTTAAAAAAAAGTCAGGGTTGTCACTCCTGGAAACCTCCAGGAATATACATCACTTTTCAAATAGATCGTGGAGCACTCTGTATTAACACCTCCCTACTACCACCACCGCCCTAGTTACCAGTTTCTAAATAAAAATGGAGGTTTAATCACTCCCAGTCTGTTTTGGGAGGGAAAGCTTGTCCTCAGTGGGGCCTGAGGGTAGAAAGTCTTCCTACAAACACATCAACATTCCCACCACTGTCCTAACTGTATCAATTAGCATGAGAATGGGCAAAATGCACCTCTCCAGTGATTGTTGGGCTCAGTTACCATCAGTCCATTGTAGACAATAGCAAGGGATGCTGGAAGCTACACTCCAGCAAATCTAGAGGGCTATAGTCTGGCCTTTTAATGCAGGGATTCTCAACCTGCAGCCCATGGGCTGAATGAGGCCCACGGCACCATTTCATGTGGTCCCTCACTGCCTCCACCACACCAGGAAGTGCCATGTGGTGGAGGAAGGGCAAAATGGCTGTCCAGCCCCTGAAGCTGTCTGAGGGAGTGTGACTCAGCCCCTGGCTTAAAAAGGTTGAGAACTCCTGTTCTAATGTGAACCTTCCCAACACATCTATGTTTCATGTTTCCATAATTAAAGATGGTGTGGGGAGGGGAGAACCCCACTTCATTTAACCTTTGTGCACATGCTGGAAGGGTCTGCTTTTGTACTACGTGCATTGAGTTCAAGAAATAGATCGTGCTGTCAGGGATGCTGACAATGACAGCATAAATTCCTCTTAGTACA
Source organism: Bradypodion ventrale (assembly GCA_035047345.1). NCBI lineage: Eukaryota > Metazoa > Chordata > Lepidosauria > Squamata > Chamaeleonidae > Bradypodion > Bradypodion ventrale. The sequence goes on from JAWDJE010000002.1 coordinate 149,256,808, forward strand.
CAGGTAACGGGCAAGAATGGGTGGCAGAGTGGCAAAAAGGTCTAGCAATGCTGGCAAAACCAGAAGATGGTGCTGCTGCTCCACAAGATGAGGTGGTGATGGTGGAGGTTTGAGGCCTTGGGCTCAGCGCAGTAAAGGAAGTTGCATTTCAAATGAACAATAAAAAGAATTATAGATAGCTATATGAAGGCTTGGCTGGAAAGAAGAGAAAGGCATTGTGTCAGTCAGCAACTGGCTCTGTGTAGATGACCTTGGGAACCAAGAGATACATACAGGACAAGAACAAAGATGAGGTTGGGTGGGCAGGAGGGAGAGGCAAGAAAAATAATTTTTAAAAATACTCATTCCTGCCAACCTCTATATTGTAATAACTCCACCACACAATTCATTGACAATAATGCAGCCAGATAGCTTAGTGCATGAAAGCTCCTGGCTTAATGCACACTGAGGAGTCTGTGAAATCATCCATGTTTTTAATTGGGTTTATTATCTCTCCCCCTGCCTCTTCTCTTAACACCCATGAGAAAACACACAGACCATTTTCTTGGGTCTTCCCTAAGAGGTTTTTAAATCCTCAGGGCAATGTGACTATTGTATCAGGGGATTAACTAGAAAAGCAAATGAAAGCAGCAGGTTTTCTTCCCTAGAGTCAGTGGTTTTTTTTTAGAATACCAGTTAGTCTTTCCAGGCAAAGGAGGTGTTTTTAAGAGTTTGTGAGCCTCAACTTAATTGATTGCCTGTTAGAGTTTTTCCTCTGAGTAGGAAAACCCAATGAACAAAGAAATCTTGTACGCAGAGCACAAAGTAGACATGCGTGGAATTGTTTTACAAAGCCAGCATGGATCAGCAAGTTAGTATGCTTGGCTGGGAATGGAGAGTTTTAAGTTCATATGTCCATTAGAATCACTTTCCCAGGGTGGCGGTAAGAACTAAGTGGTGAGGAGAAAAGCCGTGTTTGTTGGACTGAGCTCATTGTAGCAAGCATGGAATATAAATGTAGCAAATTAAGAATCATAATTATAATTGTGCATAAGAATCTACAACTTGCCTTGGCAGAGCTGAGCAAATTGTACCTCTAGGAGAGGGCAAAGTGTAGGGTTTGGGATTGTATACAGCCCCTGAGGTCCTTTTGCATCCTCTGCTCTGCAACTCCCCTGGTGTTTCCACCCCAGAATTTTTCCCCAAACAAACATCTTGTATTTCCTTATCTGGAGGCCTCCTTCAAGTACAATTCTTTTCTTAAAATGCCACAGAGCCATCCACTTTGCTGTTTAGCCCACACAGGAGAAAAAGAAAAATATTTCTACAGCACCCAAAGTAACCTGGGGCAGGTTCTTAGCCACAGCAACTGTACCCATACCCTGCCCAACCTGATGTTTTATCTTTAACAAGAGTTGGTTAGCATATCGGAGACTAAACAAAGCAAAAGAACAACAACATTGCAACACCTTGAAGACTAACTGTTAAATTTTAATGTGAGCTTGCATGGATCAAGTCCACTTCTTCAGACATGGGAGTGGGACTTTACGGCATCAATTTATATATATCATTTGACCAATCACTCTGTACCTCTGCACTTAATGTATATACAGTAAAACCCCAGTTTACGAATGCCCTGGTTTACGTTTGCTGTGGTTTACGATGGCAAATTCCTTGAAAATAATGTCCCGGTTAATGATGATTTTTCATCTTACGACCAGGAATTAGACCATCAGTGCCATTTTAGACTCTAAAATGGCAGCCCTGTGCCATTTTGGACTCTAAAACAGCGCCCACCCCCTACTGCTGGAAGTTGCGATTCATCACTTACTGTGGTGGCTGCGGCAACAGCAGCAGTGACATTTTTGCTGCTGTTTCCACAGTGCCCGCCACTTCTACTGGCAGCAGGAAAGTGTGGGGACCATATCCACTTGGTTCTGGTCTTCGTCCAAGCTCCCTGCGTGGTGCTACAGCTGAGAATGTGTCCCTGGGCACCCAGCGCATAACCAGGAAGTTCCAGAGAGGCGCACGTTCCCGGCTGTAGCGTCGTGCAAGGAGCTCGGACGAAGACAGGAACCGAGCGGATATGGTCCCCACAGTCTCAGCGGGCCAGACAAACTGCTCAGGAAGACGACGTGGCACGGAAAAAATAGGGAGATCACATCGTCTCTTTTGTGTGTCTCCCCTGCACCTCAATCAATCGATCCAGCACCTCGATTTATCGTTCTCCACTGTTGGGGGTTGGCAGGGGGGAAAAGGAGGGGGTGTTCTTAGGGGCTTCCCCTTTATCTCCTGCACCTCAAGAACTCCCCCTCTTCTTCACCCCAGCTGCTAATCAGCTGGGGAGTTTTATTGATCTAGGTGTGGAGATGCAGGATAAAAAGGGGTAAATCCTTTAAAAACATCCCCCTTTGTCTACCCCAGCCCCATACCAGGTGGTGGGATCAATCAAGGGGTGGGATCGATCATGTCGGGTGTTTTTATATATATATTTAAATTATTTTTGATCCGGTTGGGACCGTTTTTATTTTTCAATGCATTCCTATGGGAAAACGTGCTTCGGTTTACAATTGATCTGGTTTCCAGCAAAAGTAGTTGAAATGGACCACAGTTGTAAACCTAGGTTTTACTGTAAATTGATTCCATGAAGTCCCACTCCCATGTCTGATGAAGTGGGCTTTATACACAAAAGCTCACATTAAAATTTAACAGTTACTCTTCAAGGTGCTACAATGTTTTTGTGTTTTGTTTTGTTTATTCTCTGATATGTTTGAAACACAGACTAACATGGTTACTATTCCAAAGAGTTGGTTAGGTGTCACTAGACTACAGCAGAATGGAAGCAGTTGTCCCCTGTTCACAGTTAGAATGCATGTAGAGTTGCCATAATTCTCTCCCACAAAACTGGGACAGAAGTATACTTGACAAAAATGGGTGGGTTATCTATAAAATAGCCTTTTTAAAAGAAACATAATATAATGACAGCTATAAAACACTTTCACATTAAATATATCAATACATAAATGAATTTATTTACAACAGTTAATTTTTAGTGTAAGATGATCTGTTGTATTTCTGAGAAGTTGCGTCGTGGTCAACTTTTAACATCCTCTGCTCCAGGAAACACACTGGTCACACTTATCGGGCGGTGGTTTGAGGCGAGGATGTTAAGATTTGTCTCCAGGTATACTCGAACTCCAATGTGGCAGAAAACTGCTCATTTGATGGTGAGAGTTCAAATTTATTTCAATGATGTGCTGTAATACACACTCAGTAATTTTTAAAAATCTGGGACTTTAACATGATTTTTATTGAACTGGCCAGGACAATTTTTACGATCTTGAATCTGGGACAGTCCTAGTTTTCTGGGACATATGGCAACCCTAAATGCATGACAAGGACTCTGTGGCTTTGTATGTTTTTCTAAGCTGCAAGCATGGGTAACAGGTGTTGGTACAATTTTCATTTATTTGTATGACATCATTTCAAAAGCGGTCCACATTGGTAGTCATGGCCATAAGGCATTCTCTGGGACATTTCTTACTTCTCTGCTTATTTTCTTCTATAAGATGCAGTAGACAATTCTTAAGTGAAGGCAGGGCTTTCATCAAATAGCAGCCAGTGGATGTATGTGCTCTTTGACCGATTTGGATATTTACAGAGCAGTGGAGATATGAACTTGTTCTGGATGTCTCTGTAGAAATGTCAGATGCAGAGAACGTGTTCTATTGTTTCAGTTTCTCCAGTGTCACAGGGGCATTATTTCTCTGACATTGGTGTCCTTTGGAACTTCACCTCAAGAACTGCAGAAGGAAGAGACTGACAACGTGCCAATGTAAATCCCTTCCGATGACTGGGCGTCTTGAATAGGAGCAAGTACCTGGCTAGGCCAATGATGTATCTCCACGACTCTGGGGCCAGAAAAGTTGGGACTCTGGCTAGATCGGCTTGCCTCTCCATGTCTAGTGTTCTCTGTTTGATAGCCTGTTTTGCCTGGTTGTGACTCATAGCCTGTATAAGAGGTTGGGAGAAGCCAAGGTACTGCAGTCTGGATTGAATTGTTCTTTTCCATGTTGATTGGAATCTATCCTGGCAGGTCCTTCAGTTAAATAAACTACGAGCACTATGCCATAGGCTTAGTAGTAGTTATAGTACCATTAATTTTAAATACTAATTTTATTACTCCTTTAACTCAGATCAGACACACTCCTTTTAAAATGTATTTTAATTTTAACTTCTGCTTTCCTTTTTTCTATTTTGCTGTACTATGCTGGCCCGTAATATTAAGCTATTTCTCCTTTAACCCAGAGTAGATATGCTCCCTTTAATATGTTTTTAAACATGTATTTTAACTTCTGGGTTGTTGTTTTTTGCTACACTATGCTGGCCTTGGACCATAATAAGGATTGAATTGAATTGAAACTGAATTCTGAAGTGTTGTTGCTCTTCAAGACAGTCTCCCTTTGCAATGTCACTCTGTAGAATTCATAGACATAGACATCTTTATTGATGATGTCAATGAACTGCTTCTACAGTATTTCCTTCTCCACTAGGAACAGGTTTTTTGTAAAAAAGATGGATCTTCACTGCCTTTCAAGACAATCTTATCTTTAAATAGATATTGTCTTTGGGAAAATCCTTGTTCCACCTAGCAAGAAAGAGTGAGTGAAAGATATCATTGACTTTACTAATCAAAGAGGCTTGTGGCTATGACCCTCTGAGTTGTTGCTTCATTACACCACTGATCTACTTCAACTGCAATGAACTTCATTGGGCAAAATTCTAGCATCATCATCACCATCACCATCACCACCATTATTGTATTTGTATGCCACCCACTCGACAACGTGACTCTGGGCGGCTCACAAAACAATGCAGCATCTAATACACATTATATATACTGTATCATATCAGGAAATATACATATCACAATACAATAAAATAAATAATTCACGACATCATATAAATCACATCATCATAAATCAAAACCATCATAAAACATTGAGAAAAAAAGAAGAAAGTCATTCATTTGAAGAAAAAAAAGTCCCACAAATCATCTGCCAGAGAGTCCAAGGCCTAGGTTGGTGTTGTGTATGCAAGGACACTGTTGCTTTAAGTAAATGAATGTAACCAGCCCCATATCACAATGTATCACAGCTGCTAAAGGAACGCGAGCGAACCGCCCATTGAGGGCGGATGCGAGCGTTCATACTCACATGGTTCAATCCCCAAATCACGGACAGCCGCGGGAACTTCCCCGCATGAAGAACTACAGAAGAGGGGGGGCGTGCCTCAAGTCGACGCCCCCAACGGTGGCAGCCAATGAGCCACCGTGCAACCAGATTCAAAATGTGTTTCGTTACTGTATATAATGTGATGTACCTCCGCCATTACCACATGCTCACCCTGACCATCAAAGAATAAACCTGTGTTAGTCCTTATTGCGACTCGTTCTTTGTCTTCCGTGCGAGACACCAAATTGGCGATGAAGGTGGGATAATGGCGAATCCCAGAGTCAAGACGTACCAGTTCGACGTCAGCGAGCCTGAGCAGTGGGAGCTCTACGAGTGCCAGTTTCGGCACACAATGGAAGCAGCCGGCGTCGACGACGACGCGTTGATACGCTCCCATTTCCTGGCCCAGGTGGGACCGGCCACGCTGCGCATCCTAATGAACTTGGTGGCGCCAAAGAAGGTTGAAGCCGTGCCGATCGACCAACTCCTGGAGCTGCTGAGGGCACTCTTCCAGCCCCCAGTCTCGATTTTTCTGGCCCGGGTCGCGTTCCACCGGCGGGACCAGCGCCCAGGCGAGTCCGTGTCCGACTACGCAGCGGCCCTCAGGCTGGCGGCCGTGCACTGCAAGTGGGACGATCTGAACCAGGCCCTGCGAGACCGCCTGCTGTGCGGCCTGCGGGACGAGGAGCTACAACGGAAGCTCATGACCCGCGACGAGCACCTCTCATTCAATGAGGTGTTGCGAGAGGCGCAGGCGGCTGAGGCGGCCAGGAGCGGGGTCAAGGTGTTCAAGGCCCGTGGCACAACGTCCGAGCGGGCCAAGTCCCCTGTCCAAGCGGCCCGGCGGACTCCGGCGAAGGCAGCCTGGCGGGCACCGAAGTCGCCCGCCGGCACTCCAGAAACCTCCGACGACTCCTCCGCAACGGCGGATTCCTACACCAGCGACGACGACGGCGTCCAGAAGGTACGGAAGCGTGGGGAGCGGCGGCAACACCGAGAGCGGCAAGACCGCCGCTGCGACGGCTGTGGCGCGGCCCACGACCGCACGAGGTGTCCTTTCCGCAAGGCCGAGTGCCACAACTGCGGCCGAAAGGGACACATCGCCCGAGTATGCAGGCGCGGGCGAACCGAGGACAAAGGCGGCTCCAGTCATCCCCAACACCACCAGCGCAAGGCGGCCGGTTCCAGGAAGGTTTCCACCGTTCACGGCGAGGACGGCGTACGCCGCGTGGCCCTGGAGCACCGGCGATTCTACGTGGAGGTACAGTTGCAGGGGCGCCCCGTAAAAATGGAAATAGACTCAGGGTCGTCCTACTCTATACTGTCCCAGAGGGAGTACATGCGCATTCCCCCAGAGGCTCGGCCCAAGCTGCGGGCCATGCGGTCCCATTTGCGGGACGTTCAGGGAAACGGGATCCCGGTGTTGGGGGTGGGGAAGTTCAAGGTGAAGTTCAAGAATTTCTCCGAAAGACTGCCCCTAGTGGTCCTCAAGGGGGGGAAGTGTTGCCTCCTAGGAACGCAGTGGTTTGCTCCCCTGGGAATAGAACTGTCCGGCATCCACGCCACTGAGACTGACCCAATGCAGGACGTTTGCAATGCACACCCGGACGTTTTCAAAAAGGGGCTCGGTACTTACAGGGGGCCCCCAGTTTCATTCGAGTTGGACCCAGAAATCCGGCCCATCCGCCTTAAGCCAAGGAGGGTGCCTTTCGCACTCAAGGACAAAATCGAGGTGGAACTGGACAAATTGGTGGGGCAAGGGATTTTGGTTCCAGTTGATTCGGCCGAGTGGGAGACGCCGATTGTAACGGCCCTTAAATCAAACGGGGAGGTCAGGATTTGTGCAGACTATAAGTGTACGATTAATAAGGCCATTCGGCCAAATGCATACCCGGTACCCGTGGTCAGCCACCTGCTGGCCACACTTCATGGGGGGAGGTGTTTTGCCAAGTTAGACCTGGCCCAAGCCTACCAGCAACTCTCAGTGACCCCAGCCGCTGCCGCTGCGCAGACCATCGTGACGCACAAGGGGGCATTTAAGGTAACGCGCCTTCAGTTCGGCGTGAACTCGGCCCCCGGGATCTTTCAGTCCCTCGTGGAACGCCTTTTAAAGGGGCTTCCAGGAGTTCTACCATACTTCGACGATGTGCTGATAACAGCGGGGAGCGAGGTAGAACTAGCGAAAAGGCTAGATGGGGTTCTCTCGGTTTTCGAGAAAGCGGGGCTTCGCCTAAGGAAGGACAAGTGTGTGTTTTTTGCGAGGGAGGTTGAGTTCCTAGGTTTCAAAGTAACCCCAGAAGGGATCAGGCCCTCAGAGTCCAAGGTTGCGGCCGTACAGAACGCCCCTCGCCCCACCGCAAAGCCGGAGCTGCAGTCGTTCCTGGGGCTCCTTAACTTTTATCATTCATTCCTGCCGAGGAAAGCATCGGTTGCGGAGCCACTGCACGCCTTACTAAAAAAGGACGCGGTTTGGCGGTGGGGGGACAAACAAGAGAAAGCTTTCCGAGAACTGAAAGCACTCCTCTCCTCAGACGCGGTCCTAACACATTTTGACCCAAGGAAGCCAGTAGTACTAGTATGTGATGCGTCCCCGGTGGGGGTGGGGGCGGTCCTGTGCCACGTGTTAGAGAGCGGGCGGGAGGCCCCGGTGGCATATTACTCGAGGTCCCTTTCAAAGGCTGAGCGCAACTACGCGCAAACGGATAGGGAGGCCCTGGCCATAATTGCAGGGACCAAAAAATTCCATGATTTTCTATACGGCCGCGAGTTTACGGTAGTGACGGATCATAAGCCGCTTCTGGGAATCTTCACTACCGGCAAACCCACTCCCCAAATACTGTCCCCCAGGATGTTGCGTTGGGCCATATTCCTCAACGCTTATCAGTACGAGTTAGTCTACCGCCCAGGTAAGGAGATCTCACACGCGGACGCACTGTCCCGGTCCCCCCTCCCCAGCATGGGGGACCCGGCATGCGAGGTAGAGCAGGACCACCAGGTTATGTTAATTGAGTCCCTCGACTCACCCCCCCATTGTTCCGGCCGACCTCGCCAAAGCCACGGCGGCCGACAAGATCCTAGCCCAAGTTAGCTCATGGGTGAGGAAAGGGTGGCCCACTACTCCCCCAGAGGAACCGTTCAAGCCGTTCTGTAGGCGCAGGGTAGAACTTTCCCTGGAAAGGGGCTGTCTACTCTGGGGGCAGCGGGTGGTTATCCCAGAAAAGTTAAGGGCAAGGGTGCTGAAGCTACTGCACACCAGCCACCCAGGGATCGTGCGGTCCAAGGCCCTAGCTAGAAGTTTCTTTTGGTGGCCACAGATAGACGCGGACATAGAGCGCCTAGTGGGCACGTGCGAGAGCTGCCAGAGCTCCCGGCCCGAGGAGCCCCGGCTACCCCATAGAGAGTGGGACACGGCCCGTGGACCGTGGTCCCGTATCCATGTCGACTTCGCGGGGCCCTTCCGTGGGGCAACGTTCCTACTGGTTGTCGACTCCTACTCCAAGTGGCTGGAGGTAATCCCCGTGAGCAGCACCTCCTCCGCGACAACCATAAAGCAGTTGCGTAAACTCTTTGCGTGTTTCGGCCTGCCAGACGTCCTCGTGAGCGACAACGCGAGTTGCTTCACGTCGACCGAGTTCCAAACCTTCATGGAGAGGAACGCAATCAGGCACATCACGGCTGCCCCATTCCACCCCGCCACAAACGGTCAGGTAGAGCGCCAAGTGCGCACTACGAAAGACGCACTGCGGCGCATGGGCCCCGGCGACCTGAACCTACACCTGTGCCAGTTCCTAATCAGCTACAGGACCACCCCCTTAGCTTCAGGATTCTCCCCAGCCGAGCTGCTTATGAAGAGACGCCCGGCAACGCTGTTTGACCGGATGGATCCGTCCAGGGTGGAGGATGAGGGGAGAAATATAAACTTAGGGGGGGGGGGGAACTCCAAGAACTTTGCCACAGGGGACCCGGTTTACTATAGGAACTACGCGGCCTCGGGGCCGGCGTGGGTACCGGGGTCGGTCATCGAGCAGACAGGACCAGTGTCCTACAGGGTAGAGACTAGCTCAGGGCTACTGTGGAGACGGCACGCCGACCAGCTCCGAAGAAGGGTCACCAGTGAGGGGAAATCAGCGTTAGGGTCCTCCCCCACCCGCATTACCCAAGGGGGAGACACGGAGGCGCACGAGGGCGAAATTAAAGAGAGGAATCAGTTTGTCCCCGACTACGACCAGGAGCACGAGTTTGACTATGATTTTTCGTACCAGGGGGAGTTAGCGGAGTGGTCCCCCACCCGTCCTAGCGAGAAGAGGGGTTTCAGTTCAGCCCCTGGTACCTCCAGTCCCCGAAACGCGGGCATGCTAGAGTACACCATAGTCCCGGCCCCCAAGAGACAAGCGCCGAAAAGACAGGCAGCCAGCGGAATCTCGCCAGCCGCAAGTCCCCAGACCCCCGAACAGGCAGCGGGAGACAGCGGGTCCACGAGGGTCTCATCGTCAGTCCCGAAGTTCGTGCTAGGGGGGTCCCCGGGCCCTGCAGGCGGGAAGCAAGGGTTCACTTCCCAACTGTTCATTCCATTCCCGTCCCCACAGGCAAGGTCACCGCAGCCTCATCACAGAACCACTAACGAGTCCCCACCTTACATTGCAGGACAAGACCGCGCGGGACCAGGAGCCGCGGGCTCCCCTGTGTTAGGGCAAGCTGACACGCGCCCCAGGCGCACGTGCGGGAAGCCACAATGGTTAAGGGACTTCGTCCCATCCTAGGGGGGAGGGATGTTGTGTATGCAAGGACACTGTTGCTTTAAGTAAATGAATGTAACCAGCCCCATATCACAATGTATCACAGCTGCTAAAGGAACGTGAGCGAACCGCCCATTGAGGGCGGATGCGAGCGTTCATACTCACATGGTTCAATCCCCAAATCACGGACAGCCGCGGGAACTTCCCCGCATGAAGAACTACAGAAGAGGGGGGGCGTGCCTCAAGTCGACGCCCCCAACGGTGGCAGCCAATGAGCCACCGTGCAACCAGATTCAAAATGTGTTTCATTACTGTATATAATGTGATGTACCTCCGCCATTACCACATGCTCACCCTGACCATCAAAGAATAAACCTGTGTTAGTCCTTATTGCGACTCGTTCTTTGTCTTCCGTGCGAGACACCAAAGTTGGCCAGGGGGCGATGTCCGGCCCCCAGTCCTTAGCGCCAGTTCTTCACACCAGTCCTTCATGTCCATCCCAGTGGCCAAGTCCACGGCATTAATGTCCCAAACAAAACCGCAGATCCCAAAATCCAGTCTGTCCAAAACTCTGCCACGCCAGGGCCCCTGCCACTGGCCCCCGTGTGGCCAAGCCACATGTTCTACAGCTCCCAGCACCTCTGCCATTGGCCCTGAGAGGCTGAACCCCTCTCCATGACCCACAGATCATGCCATCACTCCACCGAAAGGCCCCTCACGACACCGACCCAACTGCAGCTGGAAGCGTAGATGGAAGAGCTGCTGCTGCTACTGCCGTTGTCTTGATCTTGATCTCCGGCCAGCAGAAGCTGGCCAGAGGCCTCTGGCAGAGATGGCGACATGGTCCTCCTCAGCTGCGCTCCCTCCCTCCACAGCTCCCTCTCTCACCTCCTGCCAGTGGAAGCTGGCTGGAGGCCTCTGGCGTCAGCATGGTCCTCCTCAGCCGCCCGCCCACCCTCCATGGTGTCCTCTCTCACCTCCAGCCGTTAGAAGCTGGCCAGAGGCCTCTGGTGGCAGGGCCAGCATCAGAAATTTCTGGGCCCCATACTGAGCAATCCTATTGCTCTCCCCACACATTTCTCTCTCCTCACATTGGGGCTGCGGAGGGTGGGGGGGTGGAATACACAATTTCCCAAAAGAAATTGATGGGCAGTTGTATCCAACTTTAGAGTTCAGTGCTCATCTCTGATTACAGCCAAAGAGCCAGTGGCCTTGATCCATAAAACCTCACAATAAAATACAGCAGTTAGTCTTTAAGCCTTGCTTGAAAGCCAGTTGAATCCAACTTTAGAGTTCAGTGCTCATCTCTGATTATAGTTAAAGAGCAAGTGGCCTTGATCCACGAAAGCTCACATTAAAATACAGCAGTTAGTCTTTAAGCCATGCTTGAAAGCCAGTTGTATCCTACTTTAGAGTTCAGTGCTCATCTCTGATTACAGCCAAAGAGCCAACGCTGTCTCCATTCCCAGATGTTTCCATGGACATGTGGCAGGCATGACTAGACACCGGAGTGCACAGAACGCTATTTACATTCTTAATGATGAGCTCCTGTCATCCCTCCCAGCTCTTGCCAACCTAGCAGTTCAAAAGCAAGAAATTGCAAGTAAATAAAGCAGTGCTCATCTCTGTTTCTAAGCCGAAGAGCCAGCGCTGTCTGCTTCTGCAGACATTTCCGTGGTCATGTGGCAGGCATGACTAGACATCGGAGCACACGGAACGCTGTTACCTTCCCACCGAAGTGGTCCCTATTTATCTACTAGCAATTTCTTGCTTTCATAAAGCAAGAAGAGTGGAGACTCACCGGAAGGTGCAGTTTTGCCTCCACCAGGAGCTGAAGCCACTGCCGGGCGGCCTCCATCCTTCCTGCGCTGGGGAGGGGGAGCCATCGCTTCGCCCACCCACTGCCCTGCCACCGCTTGCCCAGAGCAGCGTGGCTAGGGGGAACTTGCCGGGCACGCTTCTTTAGGCTCATCTGTACTTCCTTCCTGCGCACGGCCTTAATCGGCAATGTTCCCACATGTGCCTCGCTCACCCCATGCTGAAACCCGAAGATGCGCAGGAGGAAGCAGCCCCGGTGCACGGTCTCTTCCGGACCGGGCTCGGCATGCCTCGTGGTCAAGGCTTCAGCCCACGGGGATGCTTCCTCCTGCGCACCTTCGGGCTTCGGCCCTGGGCGAGCAAGGCGCGTGTGGGGGCATTGCCGATTAATGCCATGCGCAGGAAGGAAGTACAGGAAGGAAGTACAGATGAGCCTAAAGAAGTGTGCCCAGCAAGTTTCCCCTAGCCACGCCCATGCCACTCTGGGTCAACTCAAGGCAGAGCCCTCTGGCGCTGGCGGAGCATGCATAGTGGTGCCACATGCACCACTATTTTTTTTTTTAAAAAAATTTTTTTTAAATTAAAATTATATATATTTTAAAAAAATTAACACAGCGCCATCAGGCCCCTGCCAGCTCCGGGCCCGGGACAGCAGTCCCCCTTGTCCCCTCTGATGGTGACCTTGTCTGGCGGTGGTGACGTGGTCCTCCTCAGCCAGCCACCCACCCGCCCTCCACAGCGGCATCTCTCACACCCAGCCAGTAGAAGCTGTAGATTGCTACAGAATAGATTGCAGAATTGGGTTTGCCTCTGACCTCAGAAAATTTGCAAACGGTGTCTCTGTGACGCCAAAGATCTCAGGGTCCCTTCAGGATGTCTTCTTAATTGATTTGGACCTTGACCTGTTTCTTCTGTGGCTGATGGGATCTGAGATATGGCCACCCCATCGTCTGATAAGACACACAGCCAAGAGCTTCTGGGTGAAAGGTCAGACACTGAGAAGGTCTATTCCTACCAGGCAAAGCTGGAGATGGCTAAAACATCATCTTCCTTCTCTTGCTAGTCCTTTTGATGTCTTTCTCAACACTCGGGCCACAAACTACATCACAGAGCCTGGTTTGCCTAGAAGTGTTCTGGGCAAATCTAGGAGCAAGAGCTGGGCAAATCTAGGAGCAAGATTACTAGAGAAACAGAGTTTTTCATTGGACTGCTTTCTGGACACCATCTTACAGTGTTGTAAACCTCCAGCACACTCTTTCCTTTTACTAAACAAACATATTACGGGAGTTTTCTTATGTACATTCAGAGGCACACTTTTGTGTGAGCTCACCCTTTGACGGATAATGCTTTCTCTCCCTTCATCATCTCCCAGGACATAATAGGACTATTATGGTCTATTTGAGGACACCAGAGGAAAATTTCGCCTTTCAAAACACCTTGTTCATTGCTAGTTCAAAAGGATCATTTGCTGAACTGTGTTCAATAATTCTCTCCAGTGTATGTGATGATTAGAAGGGAATTTAGTTTATATGTAGGCATAATGGCAGCATATCTTAATATTTTGTAACATTTAAAAGGTCTATTAAGCTATGTACAGACATATACCATTACAATAACCACTTGAAAGAAATAGAGAAGGAAAAATAGGGAAGAAGAGGTCTTTTTGGAAGATCTAGGAAATCAGAGAGAAATTTAAACCTACATTGGGAGTGTTGAATGACCAACAGGTATGCACACTGTCTGACCAGGATAAATAAGGAGGTGGAAACAATATATAGAAGACCTAAAGAAAAGAGATAAGAGGATGGCAGACTCTGATAAACTTGAAACATAGACTAATATGGCGACCACTTCAAAAAATCCTTTGAATAAGAATCTTATAATGAAGAACCTGATGTTTTAGAAAGTAAAATGAAACCTGATCTCAAAGCACCTGGAAGAAATAAATAACCAGGAGTAGATGAGATATTGACAGAACTTTACAGAGACTGAATTGGTGAAAATCATAACATGAATATCCAGTGAATAAAGAAAACAAAATAGTGGCCTAAGACTAGAAAAATTCAATATGCATTCCAATCCTTAAGAAAGGAGATACCGAAGAATGCAGTAACTATAGGACCAGTACTTCAGTTTCCCATGCAGACAAAGTAATGCTGAAGCTGTTGCAACAAATGCTTTTACCATCTATGGAGTGATAAATGCCTGATGTTGACACTAAAAAGGAAAAGACACTATCGATCATATTGCAAATATATTATATGTTGGCTACTGGAATATACCAATGAATTTCAAAAGAAGATCAGCTAATGCTTTATAGCAGGGGTTCCCAACCTATGGCCCATGGGCTGGTCCTGGCCTGTGGCACCATTCAATCTGGCCCGTCATCACCACCGTCAACCTGCTGTCAGAGAAAACCCCTTTCTGTGTTTTCCCCTGATCTCTGTATTCACTGCTTGTAAGGAATTCTATGTGAAGGTTTTATTGCTTAATTTATGGCTGGGCAATTGAGGGTCTTCATTGCATACATGACCCTCTGCATGGAAGCAGAAGGGCCAATAAATTACCATCTGATCCCTTTGAGCCAATTAGAGGTTACCTGGATTTTTGGATTACATCTTTACCTATAAAGAGGGACGTTAACCGTTGGACTCTGGCATACACGCCCACACCCATCCATAGTATCTCGTACCAAGCCGCCTGCACTCACCTTTACCCAGCCCACAGAGTACCGCAAGGGTCCTGCAGTCGGCAGTGGGGCAACAGCCCCATGAACGCAAACAAAATAAAACAACTTCAATTCCCAAAGTCCTCCGCACAGCCCCTCAGCCAATCAGGCTGACAGGCAAGAGCAAGCAAAACATTGGGAAAGGCAGCGTGCCCAATAGAAACCGAGCTGCAGAAAAAAAGCTGCTGCACAAACGCAAACAAAATAAACTAAACTTCAAGTCCCAGCGTCCTATGCGCCGTGAGCACTTCAGCCAATCAGGCTGATGGGTGCGAGCGTGCAAAATGCTGAAAAAGCCGGTGCATGAAAAATAAAATAAAAAATGCCTCATGCAACGGGAGCGCAAGGCCGCCACAGGCGGACGCAGTGCCTCACGGCCTCGCAAACAAAAACCCGCAAAAAACCTTGACGAGACAACCGCCGGCCTTCTTTCCCGGAGCAACAGGGAGAAGATGGACTCCCTCTCCTCCATGCTACCCCAAAGAAGACACAGCAAGACCACCACCGGCCTCAAGGTAAGTTGAGCCGGGTGGGAAAGAAAGCAGCAGGCAGCAATTTGTCAGGGGAAGCACTCCCAGGCGAATGACTGGATGCTGCCTTTCTACTACCCACACCACTAGCACAAAACAGCGGTGGAGGTAATAGAAAAGCAGCAGCCAGCAATCCGCAAGGAAGGGCACAACCCCTTACGGATCGTTGCCTGCCGATCTCCCGTTAGGTAAGCCAGGGAAAAAGGAGCAGAGAGGAGAGAACCATCATGAAGCAGACAGCTCTTCTCTGCCCCCTTTTCACCCGACCTACCTAACAAACATTACCAGACGAAGAGCAAGCTAAATGTTGGCTCTTCCTTTTCCCCATTGCTGCATCGAAACCTAATTTCGAAGCAGCAATGGGGAAAAGAGGAAACAACAGACAGGCCGTTCTTCACACAACAAAACACAACCACAACAAAACCACACAAATAACCAAAACGCCAAGCACCAAAATTAATAAAACACAAAAAAATAAACAAATAATTAAAACAAACCCATTAAACAACAAAACAATAAACAACAAAATCAACAAAAAACACCAGAAATACCAAAGGCTAACGAAAAACCATAAAAGCACACTAAAAACACCTATCTACAACACGAAAATACCTAACTCAACAAACAATAATATCACAAATTAAACAAATAAATACAAAAAATAACAACCGGAAATAATTAAAAAACTTAAACACATCTAAAACCCACAATACAAACAAACAAACAAGCCGGAACACTTTGGGGGATTTAAGTAGAAACTCTCTACTTAACCCCCCCCAGCCCAACACCACAAAATGAAAACAAAATAAAAATAGAATAAACAATCAAGAGCACTTACCAAATACGTCCTCCCTCCGTGCCTCTGGAATTAAACTGAACAAAGAAGGGAAATCGCAGTACTCTTAATAACAGCCCCACCTAGAGGCCGGAAGAGTAAAAACAAGTCAAGAAATATGTACAAAATCAAAATGAAAAATAAATAAAACAAATAAAATAAAGTCAAAAACCACAAATTCAAAACACCACCACCCAAACCACCCCTAACCAAAAACACACACATAAAAACTGCCCGGCAAGGCCGGACAAACTATGCTAGTCATCTATAAAAGCAGGGGTCTTCAGATACGCTTCCTCTTTCGCCATGGAGAGTTCTTGGGAAGGGCCTCACAAGATGTGACTGCTCTAGCCAGCGGCCTAGGTAACCTATTAAGCTGTCCAATTTTGTGTATTACTTTGAATGACTGCCTTTGCAATTTTGATATCTCATGCTATACTCATTTTCTTAACTTACTTAATAAATATAATTATTCTTGGACCCTTTGTGTCTATTGGATGGGGATAGGAGAGTGACTGGACCACACACAGAGTGGCCACATGAACGCTACCTAATTTTTGTTCCCTGTGCCTTTGCTAAGCTAAGCCAAGCGGAGCCTAGGGGAACCTAAAAGAGGGGGGTTGACCCACAGAGGCAGAGGCAATTGGTGAGGTATAGGAAGGTGTAAGTAAAAAACAACAACCCTAAAAAGGGGCAATTACTTATCACACCCACACATGCATAAACACACCCATGACTGTCATAAATGTGGAAGTGGGTACATTTATGACATCTGTAAATGTGCCCGCTTCTGCGGGACATGGTCTGCCCCGCTCAGCTGTCTGGGGGGCATGATCAGGCCCACAGTGCAAAAATGTTGGCCATCCCTGCTTTATAGGCTACAGCGAAGTCTTTATGGATCAATAGCAGCTATGGAGCATTCTAAAAGAAGTGGATGTACTGCAACTGCAACTATACTGATGCATAATCCATATTGGGACAGGGAGCTACTGTTTAGACAGAATATGGAAAAACATAATGGTTTCCTATAGGCACAGATGTGAGTCAGGGATGCATTTTATCTCCCTGTCTGTTCAATCTGTATGCAAAACATGTCATACGGAAAGCTGTCTTATATTCAGGCAAAAGGAGAAAAAATGGTGGAAGAGACATCGACAATGTGTAAGTTATGCAGATGACATCATATTATTGACAAAACACAAGAATGAATTGATTCATAATGAAGGTGAAAGAAGTTAGTGCAAAAGATAGATTTCAGCTGAATATTAAGGAGTCAAAAATCATGACAACAAAAGAACTAAGGAACTTTAGTGTGGACAATGAAGACATTGAAATTGTTAAGGATTTTGTGCACCCTGCTTGAGTCCTTAAGTCAAATGGAGACTGCAGCCAAGAAATTCAAAGAAGACTGCGACTCAAAAGGCCAGCAATAAAGGAACTAAAAAAAGATAATCAACAGTAAGGATATGCTGTTAGAGACCAATGGCAAGACAATCCATATTATTGTAGTTCGTATCACGACATACAGATGTGAA
Source organism: Bradypodion ventrale (assembly GCA_035047345.1). Taxonomy (NCBI): domain Eukaryota; kingdom Metazoa; phylum Chordata; class Lepidosauria; order Squamata; family Chamaeleonidae; genus Bradypodion; species Bradypodion ventrale. The sequence continues at coordinate 149,274,203 of JAWDJE010000002.1, forward strand.
CACTGGATAATGAAAAAGTCAAGAAAAAAAATTAATTCACCTGAAGTATGGCATTTGAAAAGAGCTTTGCAGATATATGTAGCAACCAGAAAGGCAACTAAATGAAAACTAAATCAAATCAAGCCTGAATTCTCTCCAGAAGCAAAAATGAACTGAAGCTACCCCATTTTAAGCATGTCAACCGAAAAGAAGGCTCACTGTAAAAGAAGATAATAAAGTTGAAGGCTGCAGGAAAAGAAGACTTAATAATGAGATGGATTAACTCCATAAAGGAAGCCATTACCTTGAGTTTGTAAGAGCTGAGCAAGGTTGTTAATGGTAGGCAGTGGTGGACTCCAATTTTTGTTACTACCTACTCTGTGGGTGTGGTATGGTGGGTGTGGCCAGGGGGAAACCCCTGCGTTGCACCCAAATTAGGTCTACTTTATCTCAAAACTAGGATGGGCGGGGCCAGATGAAATTTCTGCTACCGGTTCTGGCGAACTGGTGTGAACCTGCTGATGCCCACCACTGATGGTAGGGCATTTTGGCAGTTAGTCATTGTAATGAATTAAAATAGGGGCCTTTGCTTTTAATGAGTAAAGTAGTTTCTTTGAGTTCTTAATTCCCTGGGCAAAGCTAGAGAAGCCTGGGAAATGACCTTCAAGGCAGATATTAGTTAGTTTACTTTTGGATGTAGTCATAACAGGCTGAAAACTGTGTGAGTGGAACTAAGGTGATGGACATTGTATGCTGTGCTTTAATTGGTTAAAATCCAGGAAGAGGAGGGATGAGTGAAAAAAGATGGGTTTTATTATATTGGAATGTGAAAGAGAAATTCCATGCTTGCCATTGCAATAACTCTGATCGCCAAGATGCTGAACAAAAAATAGCGTTCTTGTAAGTAAACAATAGCAACATGTAGTCAAATGTGTTGGCTGACTAGGCTAGGCCAGGCCAGGCCAGGCCAGGCCAGAAAAATATAGCTAGATATGCTTTTCTTGTTTTATTCTGGGAAAGGCACTCTGGTGTCGAGGCATGCCTGCCATATGTCCATGGAATCGTCTGCAGATGCAGACAGCGCTGGCTTTTTCGCTATAAACAGAGATGAGCACTGACCCCTAGAGTCAGATATGACTTTCTTTCGAGCAAGGGTGACCTTATCTGATCCTAAACTTATTTTTCCCCCATCTAAATAAACCTGATTGGAACCAGAAGATGTGTACTTATTCATAGATCTTAAGCTGGTGGGAGAAATCCAGTTCCTTTATTTCTTTATTGGCAATGCTACAATTAAGCTAATCCACACTGCATGTCCTACCAGATCTGGTTGGTTTGTAAGCAGAAACAATCAGTGATTGAAATCTATCATAGATTTCTCTAGCTTGGAGCACTGGTACTCTGAAGCAGCACAAAGGTTTATGTGGGCTTCTGGAAGGGGTACAGGTCTCTGGATGGTGGAATGAGTCCTATGATACTGGGATAATTGAGGTGTATTATGCTTTCACTCATTCATTTCTTGTTAATTTGTGCCATCAAGTCAGAACTGTCTTATAGTGATCCTAACGAAACCTTCAAGGTAAGTAAGATATTTAAGGAGCCGCTTTTACCATTTCCACACCTTCAGTGAGTGAGGATTTGAACTCCAGTCTCCTAAATCCTAGTCCATCACTAGTCCTTACCCTATACTGGTTCATAGGATTGCTATATGCTTTGGATACTTTCACTGGTTCATAGGATTGCTATATGCTTTGGATACTTTCATTGGGAGAAAGGCCACATAAAAGTGAAGCAAACAAATAACTTGGAGGTGATTTGCTGCCACATTAAAGAAGTTTAAACAAGAGAATTGACAATGTTAAGAATCAGGAATAAAATCAGGCAAAAGTTTTGGGGGAAGGAATTGTCACTGTTGTTCTAGCAGTGACAGAAGAAGATGGGCCTCTCTCTGCCTGAAGGTATGTGCAGATTGATGCAGGCAGAAGCATTTCCTCAGACACATGTTGACTAATTCTTTCGAATACAGTAAAACCTTGACTTACGAACACCTAAACTTACAAAAAAAAATCAAGATATGAACGGAAATCTCGAAAAAAATTGGTTTTTTTTAGATAAGAAAAAGTATACAGTAGCCTCTAGTGGCCACTTCTGGTAATGCAATGTGTTTTGCATTGTGTTTCGAGATACAAGTACAGTACATTTCCCCCGAGATACGAATAATCTTGAGGTGCAAATTAAATTCGTATCTTGAGGTATCACTGTATACCAAAGTGAAGGTTCAGAAAAGAACTATCCTTCCTTTCCCATGCCTTTGAAAAGGACGGGTAGCACAGATTGCATCTGTGAATCTTGACTTCAGTTATTTTTTTTCCTAAGTGCCAGATGCTTGAATTTATTCATTTGTGTAAAAAAAAAAAGTGCAGATGAGGTCAGGTTGACAGATTGCAGGGGTAAAGCAGATATAACAGAGATCCACTCTGAACATGTTCACCCAGATTCATGTAGTGTCTTCTTGAAGGATTCTCTTTTGTGGGTAAGGAAATATCTGAGAACATGCCTTTGTTCAAAGCAGTCATGCCCAAACTATGGCCCGTGGGCTGGATACAGCCCCTGAAACCATTCATCAGGCCCATGACACCCTCGCCAAACCAGGAAGTGAATATGGATGCTTCTGTGCATGTGCGGATGCATCTGTATTAACTTCCTGGTTTGGTGTGGACGTGCTTGCACATGCACAGAAGCATATGTGCTGAACCAGGAAGTGAATATGGATGCGCATGCGCAAACACACCCTGTTCCGGGGGCATGGTCTGCTCAGCTGTTCCAGGGGCGTGGTCAGGCCTCTGGCCCAAAAAGTTTGGGCACCTGTTGTGTATGGAAGTATATGCCTTTAAGAGAAACTGTAACAGGAAGAATGAAAGAATGTTACCTCAATTGAATACAATGCAACTCAATGTAAGTCAGCTGGATGTGTAGGAATCGGGGCCGCTGGGGGCCGGAGGTCCCGGAGGAGACTGATCAAGAAACGATACGAGGCAATATGGAGCGTGATCAGATCAGTAGTTTATTGAGGGAAAACTTCAACATATATAGGAGAAAAAGCGCAACGGTGGCAAAACCGTCATCTGACAGAAAATCACATCACCTGTTTACTCGGGTTAATTGGGAATCTCTCTGGGGGAAGTTAATTAACTTGGGCAAATACTGACAGGGGAAAACACCATTGTTTAGGGATTAGGCTGGGGTAAACATGGCCTCTATTTGCGCCTGAGATAAGGCTGAGCTCGGAGATGAGTGATTACCTTAATGGGTAACGGTGTTAGATATTCGCTCTCTCAGCAGAACCGCTGGTCAGGTCAAGGAATTGGGTGAATCAAACCCTATCATTAATCCATCCCCCTTAATTTCTCTGCCCGCAGAGCCCACGGCTCAAGGAGCGTTCTCCCGAAGTGGCCTCTGCGCGGGCCGTTCCATGCCATTGGGGCATGGGGAAACCGCATCTCCCCTTTTTGTTTTACTTAAGGACCTGACCGGCGACTTTGCGCAAGAGAGGCATCAGCTGCTGAGCGGGGATGACGCTTCGGGGTTCCTTCTTGGGGCGGCACTTCGATATCAGTGAGGGAATACATTGCGCCAAGCAGCAGACTGCTATGCCTAGTATAATCACCCCCACAACTACCTTGAGTACCGTCTGGAGCCACCCCCACGGAATCCACGACCACATCCAATTCCATAATGAACTCCACCAAGTTCCCCATGCAGAGCCTTCCCTTATGCCCTCGACTATGGTGTGGAGGGCCGTGAGCTGAATCTGCACCTTGCGGGAGTTGTCAGTAAGGTTGAAGCAACACATACAATGGAAAGATTCGCAACCCAAATGATGAAGCAATAAGAGATAGTCTATGGCCGCTCTATTGTCAAGTATGGCATGGCGAAGCTCTGCCTGCTCCTGGTTGAGCAGCGCTATCGCCGAGGAGGTATGGTTGATGGCCTTAGCTAATCCGCAAGCCAACCGACTAATCCTCCGGGCGTTGCCGACGGCTCAGCCTGGCACGCCAATTATGCTGACTGCCAACGAGACGTACTCTAAAGCTGCTCTCACATGAGCTGTCTAACTGGGTGGTGCGAGTGTGCCGTATGGGTGCTGAAACATTTGTAACATCTGTGCTTGGGGTAACCATATCCTTAGTGGGGAGTAACAGTGTCAGACGACTAATGCAACAAGTAGCATCTGATACATTTGCAGGAATGTAGTTCCACGTGTACTGATTACATGTAAAGAACCAACCGGATGGTAACGTAACATGAGCATACATTGAACCAAGCTTCACTGGGTTATTGCAAGTCCAATTGCCACTGCCGATGTAGAGGCAGCGGCGCCGGGTTCGACCGACTGCGGAGCAGCCGGTCATTCGAGCACAAGTAGAGTTCGGGCTGACCGCCACTCGAGGAGTGTGGAGAGTGGCTGCATCAGCCGGCAAAGTCATGGTGAGCCGCATTTCCCAACGGGCGTATTCTGTAGAAGCTGCTGGGTTGTATGGGCTGAAAATCCGTTTCACAAGCCAGTCCCCATCCCTGGGGTATGCGCCTGGAGAATGGCACACGGGGATGAGGCAGGTGCTCAGGATTGAGGCAGAACCAATGTCCTGTCTCAAGCAAAAATCGGACTGGTTGACGAGGCCCGCCAACCTTTCCCAAATGTTGTACTGCATTCTGGCAGAGAGGTCTCCGCCGGGCACCAGATCGTTGGCCTTCAACAAGGTAGCCTGAATGCCTCCCCCCGCAAGTAGGGAGAGGATCAGGATGATGAGGACTGCCATGGTGTTGGCGTGAATTCGGGCGAAGATTGCAGCCGTGAGGTTCTCCGGTGTCGGTTCCTTCTCCTCGCGTTGGAGGGCGTCCTCGGCCTCACTGCAAAGGACCTTGACCATCCCCCAGATGATCTCCGGCGCTGTCTGCGGCCGTCTCCTCCGACGGGTTTTCTCGGTCAGAGTGAGGTCCTCCATCTCCAGGATCGGACTCGGGTCGGTCTGGGTCCACGCCATGTGGTTCCAAGTGAGGCTTGACACACCGAGCTGGAATCCAAACGACACCTGTAGGAGACATAACTGCAGCATACCCTCTTCCCCAGGTTACGAGTGGCGCCGGGCCCCTCCATGAAGGATCTGGTGGCACTCGGTATCGGACCATCGGTCGCGGGAGAGCTTCCGAACGGCGGAAGTGCTTCTCCTGCGGTGTACAATCCGAAAAAACATTAAGGTGATTGTATGTGAACAATACCTTATTCAGACAATGCTGTGCCTGAGCCTGTGACTTGGGGAGGGCTGGTGGCTCCCCATTTCTGTTTGTTTGTCAATATAGGACTTGAGTGTCCGATTGACCCGTTCCACAATCGCTTGCCCCTGCGGATTGTAAGGAACACCAAAAGTATGCTTAATATCCCAGGTGGCCATGAAGGCGGCCAGCTGCCTGGAGCTGTAGGCCGGGCCGTTATCGGTTTTCACGTGCCGAGGTTTGCCCATGGCCGCAATGCAGGAAAGGAGGTGCTGCTCCACGTGGGAAGCAGTCTCCCCTTTCTGCGCCGTTGCCCAAACGAATTGAGAAAAGGTATCAATGCAAACGTGCATGTACTGCCATCTGCCAAACTGCAGAACATGCGTGACATCCATCTGCCACACTTGGTTAGCCTCTGTCCCTCGTGGGTTGACCCCCCACGAGGGCCCCCCCGGTGCCCCTGCACAATGCTGGCAAGAGCGAACTATGCCTTGGGCTTGAGAAAGTGGCAGATTGAACTGTCTGGCCAGCGCTTTGGCATTTTGGTGAAAAAAGGCATGACTCTGAATTGGCGTAGTAAAAACACCTAACACTGAACGTTGCTGAATTTCCTTTGCCGCCGCGTCCGCCCTGCTATTGCCGTGGAAATCGGACCCGGTAGGTCTTGGTGACTTCGGATGTGGGCAATATAGAGCGGCTCTGTGCGGTTTCGCAAATGAAATTGAGCAGTGAGAAACAGACTAAGCAAATTCTTGTCTATCGCGGGAGTGATGTATGCTCCCGGCAGACTGTGAAGCAAGTTCCTGACATACTGACTATCAGTAATGATGTTTAGGCGCTCTTTGGCGAAGGTGCGCAAAGCAAGGTTCACCGCTGCCAACTCTGCCCGCTGTGTGGACTTCTGTGGAAGAGTTAACAGCGTGCGCCAAGCTTGGCCCTCCTGCCAGGTCAAGACACCATATGTGCGGCCTCCATCAGTAAAAACTGTCCTGGCCCCCTGAAGCGGAACCAGCGAGAGCAATTCGAACAAGCTGACTGTCTGCGTTTGAAGTGAGACAAGTCTGGGGTCCTTTGGCAAGTGGTATGCCAAGCATCCGGTGAATCCCTCCAAAGCGATTGGAAGCGAGTCACCGAGCTGCATCAACTGCTGGATTTGTTCCTTGGTGAACGGGACTACAATTTTGGCTAAATCGTGCCCTGAGATGTCCCTAGCTCTCAGCCTTCCACGGTAGACCACCGCGGAAACCAACTCTTGGGGAGGAACGATGTTCCGGGAAGAGGTGTTCGGCAAGTACACCCATTCCATGATACTCGCTCCTTTCTCGGAGTCTATTCCGAGAGCGCCAGTGAACATGGATCCTGCTCGAACGATGTACAAGTTCAGGATCGGAGCATATGGCCCTGGGGTGATCCTATCTACCCACCTCTGGCTGAGAACCTGGTTGACTTTCTCGAGAGCCAAGCGCGCTTCTCGAGGAATTTGTATCCGGTCTGCTGGCTGCTTACCTAAAGTTAGCAGCGAGAAGAGCGGTTTCAGAAGATCCGTATCCAATCGAAAATACGGTCTGGCCCAATTAATGTTCCCTAAAACCTGCTGCAATTCCACTAAGGTGACTGAATCCTGTAAATTGATCTGAGGCAAAACTGGTGCTGTGAAAGAGCGGAGAAGCCGATGACCCAAGTATGAGAAGGGCTCGGTTCTCTGCACTTTCTCCGGGGCAATGAGCAACCCTTTCTCCCCCAGGCTGGCCTGGAGGTCTGAAAACATTTCGCTGCCGAGTTGCGGCACTGCGACCAAGATGTCGTCCATGAAATGACAAACTAACGCTTTTGGGTAAAGGTTTCTGAACTTTGCCAGTGCGTTGTGAACATAAATTTGGCACAGGGTGGGCGAATTGAGCATGCCCTGTGGCAAAAATTTCCACGCGTAACGCTGCGTAGGCTCACTGTGGTTCACAACCGGCACCGTAAAGGCAAACCTTTCCCGGTCCCTGGGGTCTAAGGGAATTGTGTAAAAGCAATCCTTGAGATTTACAACTAGGATCTCCCACCCCTCGGGAATCATATTAGGATTTGGGATGCCGCATTGAAGCGGACCCATTGGCTGTATGCATTTATTGATCTCCCTGAGATCGTGGAGGAGTCGCCACTTCCCCGACTTCTTCTTAATGACAAAAATTGGCGAATTCCAAGGACTAGTGGACTGCTCTATATGTCCTGCATCTAGCTGTTCTTTAACCAGTTGCTTCAGGGCGACTAATTTCTCTCCCACTACCGGCCATTGTTCTACCCAGACCGGCGTGTCGGTGAGCCATTTAAGTGGCAACGCCATTACCCGAAGGTAAGCGTAGCACCGTACTGCTGTAAAATATCTCGCCCCCAAAGGTTGATGTGCACGTCAAGAATATGCGGCCGAATTACCGCTGTGCCGTCAGCCTTTGGAATCGTGACTGTCACCCACTCTCGGCTCCTAAACGCTTCCTGAATGCCGCCTACCCCCCCACACATCGGAGACCGGCTCAATGGCCCACTCCCTTGGCCACTGGCTTCTGCTTATCACTGACACATCAGCTCCGGTATCTAACAGGCCTGAAAATGATCTATTATTCAGAAATACCTCAATAACCGGGCGCTGTTTCCACTCAATGTTGGTCTCCACTGTCGCTAAGACCTGGTATCCTTGTACTGCCTCACTGGCGCTCGAGCGGTCCTCTGACCGGGACTCTGAGCTGTCCCTGAGCCTTCCCTGGCTGTCTGCTGGCGAGTGACAAGGAACCATGATCAGTTGCGCTAAGGTGTCTCCTTTGTGAATTGTTTGGGGCAGGTGCGTCCACAACTGAACTTGGAGAATGCCCGAAAAATTGGAGTCAACGACTCCTGGAATTGCAAGAATTCCGCATGCTCCTGCTACACTGCGGGGCAAAACTAAACCTATAAAGCCCTTGGGCAGTGGACCCATGTACTGGGAGTCCACCAGATAGACTGTGCCTGGCAGGTCGCATGTAACGTCTGCCTGACACGTCAAATCTAGCCCTGTACTACCCTTGGGGCTGGCCTGGGCCCTCGCAGTGCCTGGGATGTGACCTGAATCTAGTCTAGCTCTGGCGAGCCCTGAATCTGGGGAGTCCCTGTTTGGACCGGGGCCAGAGACGTGCCCGCGTGCCGGTTTCCCGAACTCGGACAGTTTCTGGCCCAATGGCAGCCTTTCTTGCACTTCGGACACAGGGTGTTCGGAGCCTTGGAACGGCCGGAATTTTGTCCGCCTCCCTTGGATCGGCACTCCCTAGCGAAGTGACCGACCTTGCCACAATTGTGACATGCTCCTTGGGTCTTTCCCTTAGGTCTTCTACCCCCTTGCACCGCTGCCGCTAGCAAACCCATCTTGTAGGATTCTGTGCCAACGTCGGCGCAAGCTCTAATCATGTCCGTGAGAGTCAAGTCGGGACGATTGCCTAGTGACTGCAAGATTTTACGGCAGTCCAAATTGGCATTGTCCTTGGCTAACTTGATCATAAGGTCTTGCTGGGCTTCCTCATTATCGATCTGCCTGCTAATCGCCTCCTCCAAGCGATTGATGAAGTCCATGTAGGGCTCTTGAGCTCCCTGCTTGACTGCGGTATAATTCTTAGCCGCCTTGCCGGTCGCAGGGACCTTGAAAAAAGCCCTAAAGGCAGCCTCTGCCAACATCTGGAGAGTGGCGAGTGGCAAGTTGATCTGTGCATCGACGGATTCGAAGGTGCCTGAACCATACAACTGGTCAGGAATTACTGCGCCTCCCATCCTGGCAGCCCTAGTTTGAGCTTCAAGGCGAAACTCACTGTCCCAAATCAGGTACTGGCTAGGGTTGAGCATCATCCGCATGACGGCTTTCCAGTCATGGGGAATGAACATAGTGTTCTCGCACACTTGCTGAAGCGTGCCCCTAGTAAATCGGCTTTGGAGCCCTGTCTCTGAAATGGCCTTCCGTATAGCCATGAGCAGCTTATACGGGACTGGTGAATGAACTATCTTCTGGGCCCCTGTGAGGGCATCCATTTCTAGGCGAATTGGACAAATCTGACTAAGCTCAGCTAGTTCTTCCGCTGGCAATTCCCCCTTCCTGATCTCTTCTTCCACTGTGCGCTGAAGGGCACTCTTGGTAACCTGGGAACCTGGGGCTGTCAGAGAAGCGCCTGCGCTCCCCATTCCTTGCATTCCGTCGGTGACGTCTGCAGCTGTCACCGAGGGAAGGTTCCCTACGCTACTCTGCCTAAACTGCAATGACAGATAGAGCGCTGTAGGCGCCGATGGCTCGGCTGGCGCTGGGGGTTCTTTGGCCTCTACCCGGACTGGTTCTATCTCCGCTAAGAGCTTTCTACATTTGTCCCAAGTGCGAATTACGCCTTCTGGAGCTTTCGGGGGTTGCTGAATGCAGCCTCCTATCTGATCCCAAAGCTTAAGGGTTAACGTACCTACTTCTGGGTAAAGCAGGCAGTGTTCCCTTAGGTACGCCAAAAGTCTCGGTAGCTCTCTGCTGTGAAACTTTAACTGAAATATCCTGGCCAGGAGTCTGAACTCTTCCTCACGAGTTCTTTGGCTAGCGGATGGACGCTGTCGCTGAGGACAGGTCCCCATATTACCTGCGAAGGGTCCTCCAAAGTTTCCTCCTCGGGACGGGTCAACGCGTCTTGGGCAAGTAATAGGTTCTGGCGACGATTCTCTGGGTAGAGCTCGGAGCGTGGTCCCCTACCACGGGCCCTCGGTGGCCTCTGCGCTGTCAGGGTTTCACAGCTGACCCTGCGGAACGCGTTTTTCCGTAACCTGCAAGCCGCCGCGAAAGCCGGGAGCAAACTGTAGGAAGCCTCTCGGTAATGCCTCGCCGCTTAGGCCGTTCTCCCGACCGGCTGGTTTACCGGCCGAGCTGCCGCGCTGTCCTCCGGGATGAGTGGCCGCGGTTCAAGCGCAGAACCGGACCGGGTGATTGCTTACTCTGAGGTAGACCGCTCGGGGGTCGCTTACTCACGAGTAGATCACGTCGGGGTCACCAGATGTAGGAATCGGGGCCGCTGGGGGCCGGAGGTCCCGGAGGAGACTGATCAAGAAACGATACGAGGCAATATGGAGCGTGATCAGATCAGTAGTTTATTGAGGGAAAACTTCAACATATATAGGAGAAAAAGCGCAACGGTGGCAAAACCGTCATCTGACAGAAAATCACATCACCTGTTTACTCGGGTTAATTGGGAATCTCTCTGGGGGAAGTTAATTAACTTGGGCAAATACTGACAGGGGAAAACACCATTGTTTAGGGATTAGGCTGGGGTAAACATGGCCTCTATTTGCGCCTGAGATAAGGCTGAGCTCGGAGATGAGTGATTACCTTAATGGGTAACGGGGTTAGATATTCGCTCTCTCAGCAGAACCGCTGGTCAGGTCAAGGAATTGGGTGAATCAAACCCTATCATTAATCCACCCCCCTTAATTTCTCTGCCCGCAGAGCCCACGGCTCAAGGAGCGTTCTCCCGAAGTGGCCTCTGCGCGGCATGGGGAAACCGCATGGATGGAACAAGATTCACCTGCCACTAGATGGCAGTGACTCATGACCACATGGTGTTAATCATCCAATCACAGCCTACCGCGGGAAACATTCCCACCACAGGTAAACCAGGTAAAGAAGGAGGGGCGTCACTATGATGTCACTCATACAGGAACCAATGGGGAACCATGTGGCTAGATTCAAATGTACAACTCTGTATAAAAGGAGCTGCGTCTCTGCCATTACCTCATGTTCAGATTGCATATCTTGCAATAAAGATGTGTTTGGCCCCATAACTGCTGCCTACTGCGTATCAATCTGCAAACATCAAAGCACCCCTGGTTCAAAGTCTCTAGTCCTAATGCTTTAAGGCAGGGATTAACAATCTATGGCTCATGGGCCGGATGCAGCCCATGGTGCCATTTTATGTAGTCCCCACCACCTCCAACACACCTGAAAGTGCCATGTGGTGGAGGAAGGGCAAAATGGCTGTCTGGTCCCTGAAGATGTCTGAGGGAGCATGACCCAGCTCCCGGAGTTGAGAACTCCTGCTTTAAGTGGATCCCTTAGGAGCAGCACCAAGATGTTTTTCTTGAGGATACAAGCATACATAATTTCTGCTCTGGGATCTCCATATTTATGAGCATAGCATTGTATCTCTGTCTTCATAAGAAAAGCAAGTAACATGCACCAGCATTCTAATTGTGGAAGAAATGGGAAATGTGGAACAACCTGGCTCTGTGCGATTTGTTTTTGGTCATAGCACACACATGTGTCATGAGCAAGAGTCTAGTGGCCTAGCTGCAGGAGAAGTAGAAAGTTCTAAAAAATGTGTGCACCCTACACTGTGCTACAGATATGCAGAGTTTAAAATAAAAAGGCTTCATTGTTCTTTAAGACAGTGGAGATGTGCATTGCAAATGCTCTTCCTTCCCGCCCCTGCAAATTAACGACAGATGAGCCATCCTCATCATCAAAGGAGAGGAAAGGAGGATAACAATAGATTTTCTGTCTGCAAATCAAAGGTCAAAGCTGAAGGTGAAGAAAATGTCGGAAGGCTGAGTGTAAAGCTTTGAAGTGACTCCCACTTACTCCCACTGATATGAGTTACAATGCCATACAGTGAGTAGTGGCATACATCTAAATCAACACCATTCAAAACCCTAAAAATATATTTTAAAGGAATAACAACCATAGTCTGATAAACACCAGGATATATAGACAGCAATAGCATGAAGACAACAGGATCGTGTGCTGCATGAGGCAGCTAGACATTGCAGTAACATTTGTGTGTGACACCTGAGACATATGTTGTTGTTTATGATATTTCAGCTGTTCACTTGCTCCCTGGTAATAATACCTTTAGGCTCTGCATGACTCCTACTTTACTTGGTCAGGATTCCACCTTAAAGGTAAATGTCTCCCTTGCTCAAAAGCCAGTCGTGTCTGACTCTAGGGTTTAGTGCTCAGCTCCATTTACAGCCAAGGAGCCTGTAATGTCCAAGTGTTACCTCACTTCAAAGGGACACAGCGCGTGAAGTGGATCCGCCAGAGGGGCGCCCTCTTCAAAGGAGGGGCACATTTCAAAGCGGCGCAGGAGACCAAATGGTGGTAGTAAACTGTGATTGTCCGCTGGTATGTTCCCTTGTTGTTGAAATGGAAAACCTCTGTATATAAGATACTATCTTTCCCCACATGGGTCAGTCTTGTCTCCCGATCGGAATAAAGTATCACTATGCTTAACCCACACTCTGCTTCCTAGTCTACTACTTGCGAGAATCTAACATTGGCGACGAAGGTGGGATATGGCTGCTACTTCATCTTCTATCGGACCGTTCGACATTGCAAAGCCGGAGGCATGGCCCATGTACGAGATCCAGTTTGAGAACTTTGTGATCGCTGGGGAGATCGAGGATGAAGGGCGACAGAAGGCGTTGTTCCTGGCCCATTGAGGTTTGCCCACGATTGAGCTGGCCGGGCATCTGCTGCTGCCACAGGCACTGAGGGAAGCCCCATTGGCCGACATCCTGGCGGTGCTCCGAGAACACTTCAAGCCCGTCATTTCCATCTTCCCAGCCAGGGTTGCCTTTTACCGGCGAGATCAGAAGGAGGGGGAGTCGGTCGCTGAGTACATTGCGGCTCTTCGACATGCTGGCGTGCCATGCCAATGGCATGACCTGGAGGAGGCCTTAAGAGACCGGCTTCTCGTGGGCCTCAGGGATGAAGCTACTCAGCGGCGGCTGATGAAGAGAAATAGGTTGACTTTTGCCCGGGTCCTGGAAGAAGCTCTGGCGTCCGAGGCTGCACACACCAGGGTGAAAATCCTCCATGCCAAAACTGCTGCTCCTGCCCGTGGAGAGTCAGCCGTCCAGCTGCATCAGTGCGCTACTCCAGTGGATACAGACAATGCGGAAGAAGAGGGTACTGTCGGGATGGTTCGCCAGCAAACCCCCCAAGCTTCAAGGAGCAACATCGCATCATGCCAAGGCTGTGGGGGAAGGCGCCTCCGCTCACGGTGCCCGTTCAAGACTGCCGAATGCCACAAGTGTGGGCGGAAGGGGCACATTGCACGGGTGTGCCGCCAGCGATCCGAAGGTCACCCCGGGGACAGAGGTCAGCACAGGATGGAACACCCCATTTCCAAGGTCCGCGTTGGAAGGAAGACATCATCTGGTGTACAGTCAGTGTCCGGGAGGTTCTTCGTCGATGTTCGCCTCCAAGGGTGCCCCGTCCGCATGGAGATCGACTCAGGGTCAGCATACTCAATCATCTCACAGAGGGAATTCTTTCAACTTCCTCCAGCAGACCGGCCGAAACTGCGGGCTCTGCAGGTCAACCTGACCGATGTGCAAGGTCGACACATTCCGGTGTTGGGAATCGGCAATTTTGATGTGCGGTTCAAGGCCATCTCAGCAAAGCTTCCCCTAGTCGTGGTGAAGATCGGTAGGAATAACCTTTTGGGTGTGCAGTGGTTTGGGCCCCTGGGTATTGGGTTTTCGGGAATTAATGCGGTTAAGGCCGACCCCATTCAGGCTGTGTGTGAATGCTATCCAGATGTTTTCCGTCCCGGGCTGGGTACGTTCAAGGAGGCCCCTGTTAATTTTGAGCTGGACCCAACTGTCCAACCCATTCGCATGAAGCCATGGAGGGTGCCGTTTGCGCTGAAAGACCGCATTGAAGCGGAGCTAGACAAGCTGGTGGCACAGGGCATTCTGGAGCCTGTGGACTCTGCTCCATGGGAGACACCTATAGTCACTGCTATCAAGGCGAACGGAGACATCCGCATCTGCGCGGACTACAAATGCACGATTAATAAGGCTATCCGAGCTAATTCTTATCCTGTTCCAGTGGTTAGCCACTTGCTGGCCACCCTCCATGGGGGAAAGTGTTTTGCTAAACTGGACTTAGCCCAAGCATATCAGCAAGTGCCTGTTAGCCCGGAATCTGCGTTGTGTCAGACTATTACTACTCATAAGGGTGCATTCCGTGTGAACCGTCTTCAGTTCGGGGTTAGTGCAGCGCCGGGTCTTTTTCAGGCTCTTGTGGAAAGGTTATTGAAGGGTCTCCCTGGGGTGTTGACTTATTTTGACGACGTGTTGATATCTGGGATAGACAAGGGGGACCTGGCCACTAAACTGGGGAAGGTGCTGGAGCGTTTCCATAATGCGGGGTTGCGGGTAAAAAGGGAGAAGTGTTGTTTTTTTGCTCATGAGGTTGAATTCTTGGGGTTCAAAATCACCCCTACCGGCATCAAGCCCTCTGACTCCAAAGTTCAGGCAGTCTGGGAAGCCCCATGTCCCACTTCAAAGACTGAGCTCCAGGCATTTTTGGGTCTCTTAAACTTCTATCACTCCTTTCTACCCCGAAAGGCGACTGTAGCTGAGCCCCTGCATCAGTTGCTGAGGAAACAGGCGGGGTGGAGGTGGGGGACTCCCCAGGAAAAGGCATTCCGGGAAGTCAAGGAGCTGTTGACTTCGGATGCTGTCCTTACACATTACGATCTGGAGAAGCCCCTTTTGCTTGTATGTGATGCCTCGCCGGTGGGGGTTGGGGCTGTTCTGTGCCATGCCATGGGGGGAGGGAAAGAAGCGCCTATCGCATATTACTCCAGGTCGTTAACGGTGACTGAAAAAAACTATGCTCAGATTGATAGAGAGGTGCTGGCCATAATCGCTGGAACTAAGAAATTTCATGACTTCATTTACAGAAGGGCTGTCAAGATTATCACAGACCACAAACTGCTCCTAGGTATATTTGTGCCAGACAAGCCCACCCCCCAAATCCTGTCTCCGCGGATGTTACGCTGGGCAATGTTCCTTCAGGCGTACCAGTACACGCTCCAACATCGCCCAGGTATCAGCATTAGCCACGCAGATGCTCTGTCCAGATCCCCTGTTGAGTATGTGGGTCGAATTGAGGCAGAAGGACAGGTCCTTATGTTGGATGTGTTAGACTCTCCCCCGATCTCCGCTGCTGACATAGCAGCCCAAACAAAAAAAGACCCTCTCCTGTCAAAGGTTGTCATGTGGGTTCAGAAGGGGTGGCCATCACCACCAACCCCTGAGGAATTCAGGGTGTTCTACTCCAAGAGAAACGAACTGTCACTGGAGTGGGGTTGTTTGGTTTGGGGGGAAAGAGTAGTCGTCCCATCTGCACTTTGGAACAATGTGCTCTGCACGCTCCATGTTAGCCACCCAGGTATTGTCAGGTCAAAAGCACTAGCGCGAAGCTACTTCTGGTGGCCCCGATTAGACCTGGACATTGAGGCTTGGGTGGGGAAATGCAGGGAATGTCAGGCTTCAAGGCCCGAAGAACCACGTCTTCCCCGCAGGGAATGGGATACGGCCAGAGGCCCCTGGTCTCGGATTCATATAGATTTTGCTGGACCTTTCAGGGGAACGACATTTCTGATTATTGTAGATTCCTTTTCCAAGTGGGTAGATGTCATCCCAGTGTCAGGAACTTCCTCTGCCACCACAATCCGCAAATTAAGGCGGGTCTTTAGTACCCTAGGCCTGCCCGACATCGTGGTGACCGACAACGCGTCGAGTTTCATGTCGGCAGAATTCCAGGATTTCCTAGGTCGTAATGGGATTAGACACATCACGGCCGCTCCTTTTCACCCTGCCACAAACGGTCAAGCCGAGAGGCAGGTACGGACGGTCAAAGACGCGCTCTCACGCATGGGACCTGGGGATTTGGAGCTGCAGTTGTGTCAATTTTTGCTGTCCTACAGGGTCACCCCATTGGCCTCAGGGCTGTCGCCAGCTGAACTGTTAATGAAAAGGAAGCTGCCGACTGTTTTTGACCGTTTAGATCCTCAGCGCCAAGAGGATCGGGGCCTCAATATAGACATTCCGAATTTAAAAGGTTTTGAGGTTGGGCAACCAGTCCACTGCAGGAATTATGCCAACGGGCCTCCATGGTTGGGTGGGGAAGTGTTGGAACAGACTGGCCCGGTGTCTTACAGAGTGCAAATGGAGAATGGTGCGATTTGGAGGAGACACACAGATCAAATGCGGCTCCGGGTCTTGGGGCAGAACTCTAACTCTGGCCCAGGGAGGGAGCCACAAGGGGAAACAAGGGGAGATATGGAGAGTGATATGGAGTGGGAATTAATCAGTGACCCCCTGCCCATGTCTTCCCCAGAGCCCGAGGCGGGAGGGGAGGCTACCCCGAGCTCAGAGGCAGGAACGGAAGGGGGGGCCACTCTGAGCTCTCCCCCCACTTCCGAACCAGTTGGGGTGTCCGTTGAGCCTACCCCGGTGCCAGAGACGCACGGGCGGCCCAGACGAGTTTGTGGGCCACCCATCTGTTGGGGAAAGGTTGTTTCTCACTGAGGGGGGAGGGATGTAATGTCCAAGTGTTACCTCACTTCAAAGGGACACAGCGCGTGAAGTGGATCCGCCAGAGGGGCGCCCTCTTCAAAGGAGGGGCACATTTCAAAGCGGCGCAGGAGACCAAATGGTGGTAGTAAACTGTGATTGTCCGCTGGTATGTTCCCTTGTTGTTGAAATGGAAAACCTCTGTATATAAGATACCATCTTTCCCCACATGGGTCAGTCTTGTCTCCCGATCGGAATAAAGTATCACTATGCTTAACCCACACTCTGCTTCCTAGTCTACTACTTGCGAGAATCTAACAGAGCCACTGTTGTCCGTGTCTGCAGATGTTTCTGTGTTAATGTGGCAGGAATGACTAGATGCTGGAGCACACAGAACTCTGTTATCTTTCCTGCCAAAGTGGTAACTATTTATCTACTTGCAATTTCTTGCTATAGAACTGCTAGGTTGGCAGGAACTGGGACAGATGACGGGAGCTCACTTGGGTCTCAAACTGCTGACCTGCCAAACTTCTGCTTGTCAAGTACAGTGTCTTAACCAATATGCCATTGCAGTCCCTGGATTCCACCATACAGCACTTACCTACAAATGAGAACTTTGACACAATATTGTAGTACAGTACCTGTATATCCTCACCTTCTAGCCATTTTCCAGGGTTCTTAGCAGCCATGTCTACCTCTAGTCCTCTTTTTTAGTACTAAAAGTTGTGCAAGACTCAAACTGTCCTATTCATTCTCCCATTTCACTCTCCCAATCTTCAAGATTCTGGCAGTGGAATAATTTTCTGATACTCAAGAGATCAGCAATTAAGCAGGTTTCACTCTAAATGATGTTTTTCCAGTCCTCAATATTCATTTGAGCATATCAAAGTCCTCCTGTTGAGGACTTGCCAGCATTTAATCTCCTTGGAAAATGTCCAGCAGGTAAGATGTTGTTGTAATTGTTGGTGTGTAGCAGAGTGGCCAGGAGGGCTCGCAGTAGAAGGTGTGGGTTTTCTGGTCAACGCAGCAAACGGAAGCTTCATGCAAAAAGGTTACTTTACATAGGGTGCAAATGGAAGGCTTCAAATAGATACAAGATAACAGTAACATAAACAAGATAACTTCTCTATGTAGCACACAGTTCACTGTGGCATTCAGTAAAACAAACAACGTTGTAACTTACAAGTTACGTTGCTCAGCTAAAAAGGCAGTCTTTGGTTGAGCAGTTGCCAAGTCTGTTGGTATGCTGTTCAAGTGATGAGTCATCATACACAGTTACAAAGCAGCTTCAAAGTCTTGTAAGATCAAGCAGATAGCTTTGCTCTGTTGAATTTCTTACCACACAAAGCAGTTTCTTGTGGAGAAGTCCCAGAGGGCATCAAGGTAGCATTCAGAGCATAGCCCTCAGCAGGCACAAAGTGAACGCACAGCCTCCGACAAACACACAGGCAGCATGAGCACACAGGCTCTAGTAAGCACATTGGCTGAAGGTGTGTGAATAAATGCCTAACTTTATACACAGGACCTTGGGTTGCAAAGTGAGTAGGCAACACCTGTGTTTCCCAGTCAAAAACCTTTAAAGCAACAGTACAGTATTTCAGCAAAATACAGTATGCTATACAATTTTGTTAGGGCAAATACTTACTCCCTAACAGTATTATAACTCCCATCATTCCTAACCAGCATAGTTAATGGTGGAACATCGCAGGGGTTAGAGTCCAACGAATTTAGGACAGTTAAACATTTCCCATCCCTGTAACAAATGGAATGATGCTTTGTACAAGAAATACTCAGAGAGAAGGTGAAGGTGTCTAGATTAATTGTTTGAATATGGCTGAATGTAATCTTCTCAGATCATGAACATATTATCTGTCACTAGGGAATAATCTTAATAATAACTACAGGTCTGGCAGGAACCGTATGAATCACTGAACTCAGCCTGTCAGGAGAGGAGGCCCAGTGGGAAATCAAAGTCCCAAACCTCTGGCTCCATCGCCAGATCCTTAAACCAACGAGCTATCCATCACTTTGCTTAATGTAACAGTTTATTTCCTTTCTGTTTTTACTACAGCTTTGTTATTTTATTTAGCTTGTAAAAGATGTTTAGCCAGATGGGCTCCCCCTCCTCTTTCATTACAAACTTGTGAAAAGCATTGGATGAAGCCATATTTGTTTTAGCTATGTGCGAAAACAAAATCTGACTGAGTTTTGTAACACAAACAAGTGTGGTCCTCACAACCACAGTCGTACAGGAGACCGACCAAACTACTTTTCAAAGCAGTGCTGTTTTTCTTTTGTAGTGTGATAAAGAACAATATTACAGTTGTAGTTAAAATTCAATCAGTGCAATGTTCTCTATAGCCATTGTTTTAAATCTGATTAGCACTCAGCTAGGCCTGAAACCCCAGAAAGTAACAAACATGTCTTGCGGTTGGTCTTCTTCTTTACTGGCTGTGGGGAAAGATAAAATGGGGTACACATAGAGCAGGGGTACCCAAACTTTTTGGGCTGTGGGCCGGTCACATGGTTCAGGGAGCTGGTCACTATGGGCCGGGGCCATATCCGGCCACCAATGCCAATTCATCCAGCCCTGTATGGGCGCATTTTACTTCCACTTCCAGGAGCGACGTGGGCTTAGTGGGCCGGTTGAATTGCCATCGGGGGTCAGATCCAGCCCCTGGGCCGTAGTTTGAGCATCTCTGACATAGAGCATGTCTGGATTGGGGAATTTGGGTTGCACTGAGAAGTTTCTTATTTTATTACAATCAATTTTATCTCCCACTAAGGATCACTGGAGTGATCTTACTGTTCTCACTGTAGATGCCTGGTTTTTTTTGTGTATCTTCAGATTGCTATACCTTGCTCCCCTGTTTGCTTAATTAAATTCCCCTTCCTGTCTCCTTCCCCTTTCTTTTTATTTATTTATAAAAATAATTTAAAGTGAACATAGTAATCAATAAAAAATAAATGAACAATAATAACAACTACATTAACAACATTATATATACCTGATGGCCAATCTTTTAGAGACTGAGTGCCCAAGGAGGATTAGGGACCATGGTGGAGAAGATCCACTGAAGATCCACGGAAAAAAATTTCTATGGCTTTGGGGTGTACTTCAGATATCTTTCTCACAATGGACTGAACACATGAAATATAGAATCCTCCAACTCACTCTGCAAGGAAAAATCCCTGGGAAGAGAGGCCCTGGACGTAGATGGACTTCATGGCTGAAGGACCTGAGAGACTGGTGTTGAATGTCCTCGGAAGAACTGTTCCAAGGAGTTAAAAACAGGAAGACTATTACCATGATGATAACCAATATCCAGAACGGCTATGGCACCTGAAGAAGAAGAAGGAGATATTTCCCCTATCCTCTATATTAGAAACTTTGTCTAACCAATCTCTTAGTCTTACTATCCCAATTCTATATAATTCCTTTATTACATCTTTCTTGAGATTATCTGGGAATCTCTCCAATTCCCTTATTTGAATTAATGGTGAGATTCCTGGACTAAAAAAATTTAAATTCTATGTCAAATTTCTAAAGTAGACTTACAAAAAGGATTTTGACTCCCTTTTATTACATTAATATCCAGTTGTTGTTGTTTTTTTTTAAAAAAAGTCCTTATAATCACCAACCAGATCTAAGGATTCAACATCTCTCCATATTAACTCTTTCCCCATTATATTATTAATAATCCTTTTGATCTGATTGGCCAAATAGTAGCTTCTTAAATTTGGGATGCCCTTCCTTCTGAGATTTTTATATTGCCTTTTCTTCTCCGGTATAAAATTAGTTATATTTTTCCATTGCTTTAACTCAGGAGTTCTCAACCTTTTAAAGACTTTTAAAGTTCTCAACCTTTTAAAGCTGGGTCACGCTCCCTCAGACAGCTTCATGGGCCAGACAACCATTTTGCCCTTCTTCTACCACATGGCACTTCTGGTGTGGTGAAGGCGGGTGGGGGGGGGGGACATGAAATAGTGCCCTGCAGTCCTCCCAAACCAAGATAATTGTACAGTATCTTTTTTATACTTCTCCACCAAACTCTTTCAGTTTATCAAAATTCAATATTTTTAAATCCTGTATATGATTTGTAATATATATTTCCAAATATTTAAAAGATAATTTTACTTCCATCATAAACCTCTTTTCTGTATTTGGAGGTGTTCCCCTTCCACTCTCCTCAGCTCCTCTGGTAGAATTCTCCATGATAGACCTTTTAATGTGCTCAAAGCAAGTTTTTTATGTCTTTTTGAGAGGGAGGGTGGGGATGAAGTTAAATTTCTGTTCATTATGTTCATGTCTTCTTCCTCTTGGGATTTTTGTCTAGCTACAGTGTGTGTGTGTGTGTGTGTGTGTGTGTGTCAGAGAGAGAGAGAGAGAGAGAAGAGAGAGCAAATTTATGCCTGCTGACATAATGTATAATGTGAAACAGAAGGATGTTCCTGCCACTTTCCAGCTTGCAATTTTTTTCTGCAAGTAAAGCTTGCCTGGTTTACTCCTGAGTGAGATTTAACCAGTTTACCTACTAGTAAGAAGGCAGCAGTGGTTGTCATTCAGCGGGACATGACAGCTCTCCTTTTTGTGTGTGTTGAATAATATGTGAGAGGTTGCTAAAATCTTGTGTGGATACTTCGAACTGCCACGTCAAACTAGACGTGTGAAGTACAGATCAACTAAGTAACCAAGTAAGTAACCAAAATAAAATAGATGACATAGCAAAATGGCAAGGCATCTGCCTAGGATGGCACATGTAAAATTGTGCTGTGTCAGTAAAGGAACAAATTAAAAATTTAGATTAAATGAAAGTATAGGCAGGAGTCTCTCCATCTTTCATTTTAACATTCAACCCATGGCAAATACCACATCATTATCACCTCTGATAATGTCACACACAGTTTCAGTTGGGTGTCAGCTAGCTATACTGTGGGATGATTAGAACAATCTAATCAAGCAACGGTATTCCAAAGCGACCCAGGTTAGATCGCTCCTGGTGCTATCTCATTCTAACTATCCGTGTTATACTCTCTGTACATAAAACTGACACTGGCTTTGGGCCAGAACATGACAATGTGACTCTCTTAAAAGTTCTGTGTGATCCAGAATATGGCAATGTTACTCTTTTGGACTCTGACTCTCAGAAAATTGCAACCACCAGGATTTGCAGATTCTGCAGGTTGTGATTAAAAATCCACATGTGCATGTGCCCACACAACATTTCCTAGTTCGACTGTGAGCCTTACCTCGATGGTACATTCAGAAAGTGAGAAAGAGCATTTATTTGCCATGAAGAGAAGAGAGTTTAGCTGCAGGTGTAGGAAAGAGGCTTAGCTAATAATCTCCCAACACAAATCCCAAAGACCAAACTAACTCTTATGTCCCATTTACTAATTTCCCCAGAGCAACTCCAATTCCTTTTTCCAGCTCCAGAGTACTCAGAATCTGTGCAGTTAGAGTATTTTTATAACTTCAAAATTTGCATTTCAGTTGGACTGGAAACCAGCTATAGGGTAGAAAATTGGGTATCTGAAAGATTGCTAATACTGTCCACCTTACTTCTTACCTTTACAATATTTTTAATTCCCTGCCTGCAAAGCTATTGAAAATGCAAACAGAACATAATTGTGACATTCTTACTACTCTTGTTAGCCGCCCTGAGTGGTGCCCCCACCAGGAGAGCAGGATACTAACCAATAAAATAATAAATCTTTACCAATAAGGAGGGACATTAACTGTTGGACTCCGGCATACACACCCACACCCGTTCATACTGTCCTTTACTGAGCCACCTGCACTTGCCTTTACCCGGCCCACAGAGCACCGCAAGGGTCCCACAGTCGCCAGTGGGGCAAAAGCCCCACAAACGCACACAAAACAAAACAACTTCAATTTGCAACGTCCTCTGCACCGCGCTGCCCCTCAGCCAATCAGGATGACAGGCGAGAGCAACCAGAACATTGGGAAAGGCAGCGTGCCCAATAGAAACTGAGCCACAGAAAAAAAACAACCGCCGCACGAACGTGAACAAAAGAAACAAAACTTCAAGTCCCAGCATCCTCCATGCCGTGACCACTTCAGCCAATCAGGCTGAAGGGCATGAGCGCACAGAATGCTGAAAAAGCCAGCGCGTGAAAAATAAAATAACGCCTCCCGCAATGGAAACGCAAGGCCACAGCAGGCGGATGCAGCGCCTCACGGCCCAGCAAACCCAAACCCGCAAAAACAAACAAACACGGTGAGACAACTGCCAACCTTCTTTCCCAAAGCAACAGGGAGAAGACTCCCTCTCCTCCACACTACCCCACCAAAAACATGGCAAGGTAAGTTGAGCCGGGGTGAATAAAAAGCAGCAGGCAGCAATTTGTCAGGGGAAGCACACTCCATGGTGAATGACTGGATTCTGCCTTTCTACTACCCACACCGCTATTTCGAGAACTAGCATGAAAGAGCGGTGGAGGTAATAGAAAAGCAGCAGCCAACAATCCGCAAGGAAGAGCCCACCCCTTATGGATCATTGCCTCCGATCTCCTGTTAGGTAAGCCAGGGAAAAAGGAGGCCAAGAGGAGAGAACCATTGTGAAGAAGATAGCTCTTCTCTGCTTCCTTTTCACCCGACCGAACTAACAGAACATTACCAGATAAAGAGCGAGCTGACTGCCGGCTCTTGCTTTTCCCCATCGCTGCATCGAAACCTAATTTCGAAACAGCAATGGGGAAAAGAGGAAACGACAGACAGGCTGTTCTTCACCACACAAAAAACAACCACAACCAAAACTAAACAGTTAACCAAAACGCCAAGCATCAAAAATAATAAAACCCAAATAAACAAATAATTAAAATAAAACCAATAAACAACACAACAATAAACCACAAACTCAACAAAAATACCCAAAATACAAAGGCTACTGAAAAAAAATAAAAACTCACTAAAAACACCTATCTACAACATGAAAATACCTAACTCAACAAACAATAATATCACAAATTAAACAAATAAATACGGAAGAAATCAGAAAAATAAATAACCAGAAATAATCAAAACAATTCAACACATTGCAAACCCAAAATAAAAACAAAAGAATAAGCAGAAACACTTTTTTTTTTGGGGGGGGGGTGTTAAGTAGAAACTCTCAACTTACCCCCCCCCAGCCCAACACCCCAAAATAAAAACAAAATAAAAACAGATTAAACAATCAAGAGCACTCACCAAACACTTCCTCCCTCCATGCCTCCGGGACTGAACTGAACAAAGAAAGGAAATTGCAGTACTCTTAAACACAGCCCCACCTAGAGGCCAGAAGAGGAAAAAACAGTCAATTGTTTTAAATAAACCCAAATAATAAATAAATAAATACAATAAATCAAATAAATTAAAAAACCACAAATTCAAAACACCACCACCTAAACCACCCCTAACCATAAAAATATTCACATAAAAACTGCCTGGCAAGGCCGGGTAAACTATGCTAGTAAAATAATAATAATAATAATAATAATAATAATAATAATAATAATAATAATAATAATAATAATAATAATAATAATAATAATAATAATAATAATAATAATAATAATAATAATCTTAGAAACAAAAAGATTCCTAGATTGGAATCCTCTAGTGCTGGTTTAGGATGATGACAGTTGTTGTCTAGCACACCTCAGGAAGACATCAGTTTGGAGAAGGTTGAATATTTCTCTCTGTTCTTTAAATCACTCTGTTTCTGAATGTGTAGCCCAGGGGTGCTCAAACTTGGCCACAGGCAGGTTACATGGTTCAGCGGGTCGGTCACGCGGTTCCTCTCACCAGAAGGGCAGCATTTACGACAGCCATGGCAGTGTTCAGCGCATGCACAGACATGTTTTACCTTTGTTTCCAGGAGTGGTGAGGGCAGTGTGGGCCAGATGACTTGGCATTGGGGGCAGAATCTGGCCCATGGGCCATAGTTTGGGCACCCATGGTGTAGCCAGTCAAATGGCATTACAGAAAATGAAGGAATCATAATCAGAAGATGACCAATTATTTAAAGAAGCAAGGAAAGAGTAGCCAAAAGCCTGGCTTCTTGTTCTGGGGATGCAAGCCAAGCTTTTGCAGTTTTAGCATTTCTGACGGTCTTGAGAGATGGCATGAGTTCCTGAACTAACACCAAATATTATTACAGAATTATAATGAACTAATAATAAAAACATGCTGTGAAAAAAGGATAATCTTCTTAGCCCTTTAAAAATGTTTGGATTAGGAACCAAATCTATTCAATATGTTGACCACACTGCTAAAGGCAAAATAGATTTTGTGGAAAAGCTTTAAATTATTTGTTTTCTTTCTTTTGTTGTTGTTGGGGAAAAAAATGCATTCCTGATTATCAAAGCACATGCATGCATATATAAACAAGAGCAGCAAAGAAACTCAAGGCCTGTGTTTCCCAATGTGGGGCACACACCCCACAAGGGGGCAATTGGAGAATGAGTTATTACAGTGAATGGCCTTTTAGGCTTCCTCCATGTGAATAGTTCACTTTTTGAATAATAAGAATTATATGTCACGGGGGTGAGGTGGTGGAATCAGGATTTAGAGATGCTTAGCTGGGGCATGGCCAAAAATGGTTGGGAATCACTGCAAGTCTAGGCTATTCCTGGAAACCTCCTGTTACAGAAGCTAAGACTTTATTGTGTTCTCATGTGAGCTGTTCTTCGAAAAATAAAATTATTTGTGAGTGCGCAGCACATGGGAGCAGGTATCTAAATCTTGGGATGGGCATCTAAGACTGTCAAATGTTTGGAAAGTACCCAATCCTGGATTAATTAGATCTGGCAAACCTCTTCTCCACATCCAGAGGAAGCAGAACGACTCCTGTGATTTGCATTGCCAAGCTTACTATGAGACAAAGTGCTACAGCTATCTTAGAAAACAGTGAAATGTGGAAAAGTGACAAGATCCTGGAAAACAGAAAGTCTTGAATGTCAGGTTTTTTAAAAAACAAATTCTCTATTACAAAATATTAACCATGGGAAAGGTTACGTTTGGGACAACAGTTCCCAGAATCTCATAATATCTATGCTGGCTGCAGGGTGGTGCACTTTGTGGTCAGAGAACTGATTTCTCTCTCCTCTGTAGCATACCCCAATAAATAGAGAATAACAACAGAAACAATGATTGGATCTAGCACACTAAAACAAGATAGGACAACATAACACTACACTGATGAATCTGTTTAATGAATATGTCAGCAAACGTATTTGGTCATAACTGGCCTGTGCAACCAATTCAGAAAAATTGTGAAATGATTCAGGCTGATTGGGCCTGACTCAGATCAGATTTGTCCGACTTGGTCTGAATAAATTTGGACTGATCTGATGGTTCCAACACACACACACACACACCCTACTGCATTATGTGCTTACAATAATGCACCATATAAGGAAAATAGCAGGAAGATTATAGGAGGGATGGGAACTGGACCTTGCTCTTTGACAACCTGTAGCTTGCAGTCTCAGAGAAGAATCTAAATTCCTGTTATATTGCTTGCAAGGAGAAACTGTGTGATGTCACTCAGGCTACATATTTAGTTAGTAATGATAAATGAATAGTGATATTATAGTACTTACATCATTAGTTGTTTATATTAGTGGCACAGAGAGAAATAACAGGAAAAACAATGTGAATGTGACATTTCAAATACTGTACATCAATACTAAACCTGTACTCAGTTATAATCATGAAAGAGCTAACATAGTGTCTAAGACAGGGGTTCTCAACCTTTTAAAGCCGAGGGCTGGGTCACGCTCCCTCATACAGCTTCCGGGGGGGGGGGGGGAGAGAGCCGGCCGGCCATTTTTTCTTGCCTGCCTCACATGGCACTTCCGGGTGTGGGAGAGGCGGTGGGGGGCCCACATGAAATGGTGTTGTGGGCCGCATCTGGCCCCTGGGCTGTAGGTTGAGAATCCCTCATCTAAGACACAGAAAGAGACTTATGCTTTTAAAGTCAAAACTGAAACCAAAATAAAGAACACTCTTACTAACTGAAAATTAAATGTAATTAAAATAAGAGACTGAATAAATTCAACACTATATTTATTTAAACTATAAAGAAGGCATTTAAACTTATTTTAATTAGAATGAAATGCATTGACATAGTGAGGTATGCTCGAAAGCCAGTCGTATCTGACTCTAGGGTTCAGTGCTCATCTCTGTTTCAAAGCCGAAGAGCCAGCATTGTCTGCTACTGCACACGTTTCCGTGGTCATGTGGCAGGCATGACTAGGCACCGGAGCGCACAGAATGCTGTTTACCTTCCCACCGAAGTCGTCCCTATTTATCTACTTGCAATTTCTTGCTTTCGAACTGCAAGGTTGGCAGGAGCTGGGACAAAGATGGGAGCTCATTCTGTCCTGCAGTACTCGGGAATTGAACTGCTGACCTTCCACCTTCCAGTCAGTGTCTTAGCTACTTGAGCCACTGCAGTCACATTAAGACACAAGAAAAAAAATATTCTTAGTCAGTCATCTCTACTCACAGTGAACCTTTTTATCTCTTTTGTTTTAGAACATACTAGCTGATTGCCCAGCCTTGCTGGGGGTTATTTATTTATTTATTTTAATTGTGGGAAGGTATATGCGTGTCTGTCAGCTTCCGGACTGACCTGACTGTCAGCTTCACATTTCCCCATTGCTGTTTCGAGAGCTGCTCTTGACACAGCAAGGGGAAGAGGGGAGCTGGTAGGCCGCTCTTTGTCCGGGGACGCGTGTTCCCGGACGAAGAGCAGCCTGACTGTCAGCTTCCCTTTTCCCCATCACTGTTTCGAGAGCTGCTCTCAACACAGCAAGGGGAGGAGGGGAGCTGGCAGGCCGCTCTTCATCTGGGGAAGCGCATCCCCGGGTGGAAAGTAGCCTGCCTCTCACCTTCCCTCTCTGGCTGCGTCCAGGTGAGTTGGTCGGGTAGGGGGGTGGGTGGAGGCACATGCGATCCATTACCCCTTCCATGTCTTCTCCTGGGGGAAGGCAGGGAAGGGGGCGGGAGGCGGATGCAATCCGTCCCCTTTCCCTGCCAGCGCCCAGGTGAATAGGGAGGGAAGGGGGGAGGTGGATGCGATCAGTTCCCCCTTCTCTGCCAGCACTGGAGGGGAGGCAGGGAAGGGGGGAGGCAGACGCGATCTGTTTCGGTTTGGTAACTTGGGCCCTCTTCTTACCTTCTTCCCTGTTTTTCTGTCTGTGGTGGTGGTGACGGTGGGGCATGAGCATTTGTGCCCTTCTCGGGAGCTATCACGCTACGTTTACTTGCTGGTTCTCCTTTCTCCGGTCTGTCAGCCTCCTCCATTTTGTCTGGACTGGAGGCCTTCACAGCACGACTTGTCCTGCCCCCTGTTATGAGGGGGAAATGGGGCCAGACCGTTCCCTCAGCCCGGGCTGTGTCTGCCTTGGTAAGGCAGGGCCCTGAGCTGAATTGCACGCACGTCAGCAGTTTTTTTCTTCATGTGCACCGGTTGTCCTGCCTCCTCTGTGCTCGTGTCCTCCTGCCTGATTGGCTGAGGCATGCCGCTGTGCAGAGGACGCTGGGACTCATAGTTTTTTTGTTCGTGTTCGTGGGGCATTGGCCCCACTCTTGGCTCCCAGACTCTTGCAGTGCTGATCTCTGGGACATAAGGTAAGTGTGCAAGGTGCATTACGGGATAGGCTGGATGGGTGCAGAAACGCATTCTGCACACGCATGGCCACATCCCTTTCTTATAGGTACAGAAAATATAAACATGACAATTGAAGACAGCAAAACATATCCTCTCTTGGCACAGTGCCAGGATGTTCTGTTTGATGTGTGCAAGTGGAAGCCAAAATGTCTCTCAGTGGAGGTCAGAAATGGCCCATTGGCTGATTTAAAGCTATGAGGAAACCCCATATTTATACATGGGGTGATTATTTAAATTACCTTTTTTAATCGCTTCTCAGCTGCTGGCCCACCTAGGCTCAGCAGAAGCTTCAGTAGCCTAGCCATTACTCTGCTGGCCTGGTTGTGTTCAGTGCGTTCTGTCTCACCCATCCCCTTTTTATCCAACTTCCTTTCCCCCCCTAACTGCCTTGTTAAACAGTATTTTTCTAGCTTTAAATAATAACAAAATGCAGCCATATAAATCACAAACAAAGTTTCATACATTGCTTTTGAAGGATAAATAATTTCATGTCACCTTTTGTTTATTTTTTAATTTATGAAACCTGACATTGTCCAGACAAAGTAACACAGCTATTTAATCAGAAATTGCGTTTTTAAACTCACTCACCCTTATCACCCTTCTCAGTCATGGTGTATCTTTTAGTTATTTCCCCAATAGTAAGATTCACACAAGCTCCTTATGAATATATATTCAGTGTTTTTTTTTTGACAAAAACAGAAGTGCAGTTGAAGGGCTTAATTGGACTGCTAGACAAGCTGTTTCTCAACATCTCATATATTGCTAAAAAGTTTGAAAGTGTGAACTTGGTGATGCACAAAATAGAGGTAGGATTCAGTACAACACATATTCTATATGTAAACATGGGAGCCTGGAATCTTGTTTTTTTGCCTTAGGCAAGAAAATGCCTTTGACCAAACCCGGTGAGTTTATTAAAAGACAAAATGGAGTTCGCCAGAGATGGGAATGTAAAGTATAAGAGGAGTACGATGGGACACAAAGAAAAACAAGACAGGTTAGTACAGAAGAGGCTCAAATGTTTCCAAGCTGATTTCCCATGTTTAACATGTTACACCTTCCTGCCTTTGCAAATTAATTTTTAAAAAGTACAAAAGCAGCCCCAAGAGTAATTTGAGTTGAGCACACTTCGTATGTAGCCAGTTTGCTGCCACTGAGGGAAATAATGTAGATTTTTAAAATTAACATTATTTTGAGAACTTGCAATGAATGGAGAGCTGCCAGAGGAATTCCCAATTTTCTTATGGTTAATAAAAGATGCATTCTTTAGTTAGAGTCTACATTAATAATTAAGACCAATGCACTAGTAAATCCCACTAGAAGCCAGACACTTCAGCAGTGGTTAGTATTATCTAGTCAGGAGCCATCAGCTGAATCTATTTTATGCCATGGAGAAAGAGCACAAAAGGCCTTCAGCTAGTTTGATGTCCAGAAATTGAAGAGAAGCAGCCAGCATAACAGGGCCAAACACAACTTTATTGTAAGCAAACTGAACATGAACAGGAATGGCGCAGCAGCGCTTTATATGCGATATACAATGGATACATTCGGGTGGGAAACAACAGGATTGGTTGGGAGAGAAGTGGGGTGATCGTGGGGTGACCGGAGACTGGGGAGACTTCGCGCGTCTCGTTAGAAAGAGTGGGAATGCAAGTCCTGTGATAGCTGAGCACCATGAAGAAGACAAAATGGAGGATCACCCCGATTCCACAATAATAATTACAAACTGTGTAAAGCAATATTTCAGTTACATACACAACATCCATCCCCCCTAACCATCCCTCCCCATTAACCATTGTGGGGGCCCACATACTCTTTTGGGCCAGACTGATGCCTGACTGGGTTCTGTAGACCTAGGGAGACTTGGTTCCATGGAATGATACCCGGCACTGGGGTTTCTGTCAAAGCTATTAGCATTGTGGGAGCACTGTCCCGATTCTGAATTGGAACCAGGGATGGGAAAAACCAAATCATAACCCTGTTTAGATGAAGCAGGAGCAGGGGATTGCTCGAAATTAAAGTTAGAATTAGAAGGGGAAAACTAAAATAAAGTCCCTCCTTTGAGAAGTCTGAGTAGGGGGCAACTCAACAAAAACTTGCCTCTTTTGAGTAGGAGTAGAGGTAGACTCGAACATAGGAGGATGGGAGGTCTCTAGAGAGAAATTAAAGCCCTGCTTTTCACTTGGACGTGTGGGGGAATGCTCGGGAAACTCCCCCCCGGATCCTGTAACTCAAAAGACATATTTCCACGCTCTAGGCTTGCTGATGGCCTCCAAAGATATTGTGGCTGGCTCGAATTAGAAAGCTGGGGATTCCAACTGATTGTCGAGCCGCCTTCTTTGTTTCCCCCTTGGGATAAGCGGGTGGGGGAGGATCCTAACCATACCTGTCAACCTTCCCGGATTGGCCAGGATTTCCTGTTTTTCGGTGCCGATTTTTGCCATTTCCCGCCAGGAGCTGCCGAAACCCCAGAATTTGGCAGCGGGGGGAAAGGCGTTACTGTGCATCCCTTCTGCACAGCTCGCTTCTATGCATGCATAGAAGGCTTTTACACATGCGTAGAACCCTTCTACACTTGCGTAAAACCCTTCTACGCATGCGTAGAAGGCTTCTGTGCAGAAGGGGATCGTAGAAGCCTTCTACGCATGCGTAGAAGCGAGCTGTGCAGAACCGTTCTGTGCAGGTCCCGTATTGTCCAGAGCCACGGTTGACAGGTATGATCCTAACGTGGAATTGCCCTGAGTGATATCACCTTGTACCTCTTGAAACTCCATTATCCTATGTCAGAGCTGGTCGGCGTGTCGCTGCCATAACAAACCAGTACCTGTTTTGACCTGGTAGGACACTGGTCCTGTTTGCTCCACCACAACATCAGGAACCCATGCTGGTCCTTCGGCCACATAGTTCCGACAGTGCACTGGATCTCCAGCTGAGAAGACCTTTTGTGAGGAATTTCCACATTAACACCCCTATCCTCCACCCTGGAAGGATCCAACCAGTCGAACAGCAAGACCGGTCTCCTGCACATTAAAAGCTTGGCTGGAGATAGCCCTGAGGCCAGGGGGGTTGTTCGATAGCACAGGAAGAATTGGCAAAGCTGCAAGTCAATGTCCCCCTGACCCATGCGGCGAAGAGCCTCTTTTGCAGTGCGGACTTGACGTTCCACCTGACCATTGGTGGCAGGGTGGAACGGGGCAGACGTTACCTGCCGAATAGCATTCCTTTTGAGGAATGCCTGGAATTCGGAAGAGGTGAAAGTTGTGGTGTTGTCGGACACGAGCATGTCTGGCAGTCTGAAACAGCTGAACAGCCTCTGAAGCTGTTTAATGGTGACAGCTGAGGAGGTACTGGGCATAGGAATAATCTCCAACCATTTTGAAAATGAGTTGACCACCAATAAGAAGAGCATGCATCGGAACGGATCAGCAAAATCAATGTGTATTCGTGACCAGGGTCCGTGGGCAGTGTCCCATTCCCGGGAGGGAAGTCGGGACTCTTCAAGTCGAGAACATTGGCAACTTTGGCAGGTGCCTCCCAATTGTTTAATGTCTTGGTCTACCTGGGGCCACCAGAAATAGCTCTGAGCCAAAGCCTTGGAGTGCACAATTCCTGGGTGGCTAATGTGTAGGAGCCTGAGTACCTTGGAGCGTAATACCGCAGGAATGACCACCCTTTGGCCCCACAGTAGACAACCTCTTTCGAGCGAAAGCTTGAACCACTTCCTAAAGAATGCTTTGAACTCCTCAGCAAGAGGAGTTGGTGGCCACCCTTTCCTGACCCAAGAAATCACCTGTGACAAAAGTTTGTCTTTTGCGGATGCCTCGGCTATGTCCGAAGGCACAACTGGGGGCGAATCGAGAGATTCGATCAGCAGCACCTGATGATCTTGTTTGACCTCACAGTCGGGTTCCCCCAGGTCTGGCAAAGGAGACCTTGAAAGAGCGTCAGCATGGCTGATGTCCTTTCCCAGGCGATGAATCAGAGTGAACTGATAGACATTTAGGAAAATGGCCCAACGTAACATGTGGGCGGACAATATTTGAGGAGTGGGCTTCAAAATAACAAAAATCCCTAACAACGGTTTATGGTCCGTTACAATTGTGAATTCCCTGCCATACAAAAAGTCATGGAACTTCTTTGTTCCAGCAACTATGGCCAGAGCTTCCCAGTCAGTCTGGGCATAGTTGCGTTCAGCTTTAGATAGGGATCTCGAATAGAATGCAATCGGGGATTCCTTCCCATTTTCGAGGGAGTGACAGAGGACAGCCCCCACCCCCACTGGTGAAGCATCACACACAAGGACCACAAGTTTCTTAGGATCGAAGTGAGTTGAGACTGCTTCGGAAGACAGAAGCTCTTTTAACTCATGGAATGCTCATTCCTGACTTTGCCCCCACCACCAAATTGCATCTTTTTAAAGTAAACAATGCAGTGGCTCCACTATGGATGCCTTCCTGGGCAGGAAGGAGTGATAAAAGTTAAGCAGGCCCAGGAAAGATTGTAGCTCAGGCTTGGCAGTTGGACGGGGGGGGGGGGGGGGGCATTGCGTACAGCGGCACCCTTAGAATTGGAGGGCTTAATTCCCTCAGGAGTTATCTTAAACCCCAGGAACTCCACTTCCCTTGCATGGAAGGAAAACACATTTGTCTTTTCTAAGATGTAACCCAGCATTCTCGAAAACCTGCAACACCCGGTCCAACCTTTTTGCAAGTTCGGATGCACTCCCTGCAGTAATAAGCATGCCATCAAAATAGAGGAGGACCCCGGGGAGACCCTTTAACAGACGTCCAACAAGCGATTGAAAAATGCCGGGGGCTGCATTTACCCCAAGCTATAGGTGAGTCACCTTAAAGGCTCCCTTGTGAGTAATAATCATCTGAGCCGCAACAGCAGTGGGCGTAACTGAAAGCCGCTGATAGGCTTGCGCTAAATCCAACTTAGCGAAGCACTTTCCCCCATGTAAAATAGGCGATAAGTGGCTCACTACCGGCACTAGGTATGCATTAGACCTGATGACCTTGTTAATCATACATTTATAGTCTGCACAAACCCTGACCTCCCTGTTAGATTTAACAGCAGTCACTATTGGTGTCTCCCATTCTGTGGAATCCACTGGAACCAATATTCCCCGACCCACAAGTTTGTCTAGCTCAGCCTCGATCTTGTCCTTCAGTGCAAACGGCACATGGTGAGGCTTGAGACGAATAGGCCGCACGGCCGGGTCAAGGTTGAAAGAAATGGGGGGGCCGTACATAATTTCCAAGTCCATTTCTGAACACTGTCAGGTGCACATTACAAACATCCTGCACTGGGTCAGATTGGACGGTGTTAATGCCGGATAGTCTAATACCTAGTGGTTCAAACCATTGCACCCCAAGCAAGCAGTTTGTGCCTTGTTTGACTACTACGAGAGGTAGTCTCATTGCAATGTTTTTGAATTTAACTGCAAAACCCCCCACCCCCAGAACTGGGATCTGGCAACCCTGCACATCTCAGAGGGATGTCTTGAAGGCCCACATCTTCGGGCATGAATTAGGGGGGGATCTGCAGGAATTCCTTCTGGGGCAAGATAGAATAGGACATACCCAAATCCACCTCCATCTTGACCGGAACACCCTGCAGTTGGACCTCCGCGAAGAAAGGATGGGACACACTGGACTGTGGGAATGTATCTGGATTCTGTCTCCTGTCTTCTGACACATTTTGTAAACAAAAGCCTCTTTGCTTGCATGAGAGACAACGCTCCTTATCTCTCCTTATTTGGGCCCTGACACTTCTGATTGGCTGTATGCCCTAAGTTTTGTTTCTGTTAAGTTTCGTTTCTGGTATACTCTGCTTGAATAAGTTTCGTTTCTGAGATACTCTGCTTGAATAAAGAGAAGGATTAGTATCCTTTGTGCAGCCAAAGACTGTAGTCCTGTTTTTGTCTCTCTCTGTTCTTTCCTTACTCTGAGCCTAATGAAGCTGGACTTCGTGGACTCTTAAGTTTCTATCTTAAAAGATCTGAGGATATAAATTGCTGCTTCATGAGACTGAATGAGAAGAGATCTTACATGAATCAGATTTCAACACTGGACACATGGCTGATGAGTGGCTCTGTAGCAGAAATCTAAGAGATGGACGCTCCCTTTTGCCTCGGTTGGTCAAACTGGTCCGGAGACTGCTTCTAGCACTGCCGGCAGACTTTTGCAATGTGGCCCCTTTTTCCACAGTGGTGGCAGTCAGCATTCTTGAAGGGACACTTTTGGCACTTGTGTTTTCCTCCGCAGCTGTTGCACCTCCGCTGGGCCCTCTCAACGGTGTGCTTGTCTGCCTTCCTTTTACGGACCTTCCGGACCTCGCCTTCCTCGTCGCTGGACCTGGAACCCGATGTAGACATGGATGCCAACGACGCAGGAGATGAAGATGAGTGGGGTGACGAGCAGCGGTGGGCCTGCATGGCAGACTCCAAACCCCCGGAGGCAACAGGGCAATGCTTGAAGGATTTGAGGCTGGACTGCACTGCCTCAGATGCCAATACCTCTCTCAGGACTGACTTGAAAGTGAAGACATCTCTGGTCATGAGCCAGCATTGCGTCTCCTCATCCCACTGGCCAGCGAGCAGGCGGTCATGGAGTGCTTCCTCCAACTTGTCCCACTGGCATGGAGTGGCAGGCAACCTCAGCGCGGCAGCATAGTCTGCGACAGATTCCTCAAGGCATTGGTCACGACTGTGGAACACCACCCAGGCCGGGAAGTGGCTCTGGAGAGCCATAAGGATGTCCGCGAGGGGAACTGCATCGATTTCCCAGGGCATCACCAGATGAATGGCGAGGTCGAGAGTGGCCAAGGCCGCATTTGGAGAGGAAACAGGACCTCTTCTAGCCCTCATTGACAATGCCTTCAGCCGCCATTGCGTGCCAAAACTGCTATTCATAAAGATTCTATCTCTCTGGCATGGCCACATCGAAGGGATCAATGGAAGATTTGTGGGACACCATATCCCATCCTTGTCGCCAATTTGATGTTCAGAAATTGAAGAGAAGCAGCCAGCATAACAGGGCCAAACACAACTTTATTGTAAGCAAACTGAACATGACCAGCAATGGCGCAGCAGTGCTTTATATGCAATATACAATGGATACTTTCAGGCGGGAAACAACAGGATTGGTTGGGAGAGAAGAGGAGTGACTGTGGGGTGACCAGAGACTGGGGAGACTTCGCGTGTCTTGTTAGAAAAGGCGGGAATGCAAGTCCCGTGATAGCTGAGCACCATGAAGAAGACAAAATGGAGGATCATCCCGATCCCACAATAATAATTACAAACTGTTTAAAGCAATATTTCAGTTACATACACAACAGCTAGCTCTACCAAGATTCATCAAGAGCCAATAATGAGAGTTTGGGCGTCCATGTCAGCTTTCAGCTTTCAGCAAAGTCTGTCCCTTGGAGGCGAGGGAACATTCTGCAATTGGACCTTTATTCTTCAGATCTGATGTTCTTCAACATGCTTCATCAGAACAGTCAAGGAAGGGATTAGATCAGTGGTTCCCAAAGTGGGGCCCATGCTTCACAGGAAGACTTCAGTTCCCAGAAGCCTAAGTCAGTATGTTGACCGATCAATACTTTAGGGAATTGCCTTAGACCTCTGGGAACTGAAGTCCAAAAACCAAAGGTTGGGAACACACTGCTGTTCAGATGAAGACTATTATCAAGGGTGATGGGTCCTTTGGGCTCTGAAGTCCATCTAAAGCTGTGGCCTAGCATAGCAAGCTATCTTACACTGAATCAGAACTCTCTTTCAGCACACAACGTAGTAGAGATGCACAGCTTTGGCAGTATGAAAAGCTTGGAAATGTGACTTTTTTGTGTGCTGCAGATCCCAGAATCTCCATGGCATAGTCCTGGTAAACCCTATTAAGGGTACCAAATGGGCCTCACCAGCAGGCCATGTTGTCAGTTGCCATGTCATTGTGCCATTCTGAAAGTTACAATTAAAAAAAAAACACCTCTTCAAAGCTCTCAGATTGAAATCACCATTTTTTTTTGATCTTGTCTTTTAGATAAAGTAACATTTTTTGCCCAGTCTTGCTGGGCAGTTCTTATCTGTATGTTGGTGATTGGGGTGGTTTTGGGGTGTGTGCGCACTCCCCCCTACCACCTGTTGTGTATGGAATGTAACTGCTGCATTATACCTTTAAGATGAATGTAACTATTTCAGGAAAGAATGTATCCTTAAGCAATCTGTAATAGAACACAATGAATTTCAGCTGCATAAGAATGCGAGCTTGCTACCAGAGATGGCAGCAGCGAGCATTCCACTCACATGGTACATATTCCCCAACTACCTCCAGCCGCGGGAACTATTCCCGCCACACATACACCTGGTGAAGAAGGCGTGACCCCAAATGACATCACGCCGACCGTAACCAATAGGCTTCCATGGTTCCACATTCAAATGTATAGTCACTGTATAAAAGGAGCTGTATCACCGCCATTACCTTGTGTTTGTTCTGTATACTATGCAATAAAGATCTGTTAACCTACTAAAGGCTATCTCCATTGTCTTGACTACTGAACACCAAATTGGTGACAAAGGTGGGATATGGCGTCCCACGGAATCAAGACAACACCTACCTCTGACATCAAGAACCCAGAACAATGGAATTGTTCGAGATGTATTTTTGGAGTGCGCTGGCGGTCACCGACATCACCGACGAGGCAAAGAAGCAGGCCCATCTCATCATGCTGATCGGGTACCTCACAATGAAGCTCCTGGTGAACTTAATGGCACCGAGAAAAGTGGAGGAGGTCCCCCTCAAACAACTTCTGGTGGCATTGTGGGGGCATTTTCAGCCAACGGTTTCCATCTTCATGGCCAGAGCTGCATACTGGAGGAGGGACCAGCACCCAGGAGAGTCGGTGGCTGACTACGCGGCCGCTCTCCACCTGGCAGTGGGGCCATGTGAGTGGGAGAACTTACAGATTGCCCTTAGGGACTGCCTGCTCTGCGGCCTGCGGGACAAAGAGACTCAAAGAAAACTGATGAACCATGGCCACGATCTGACCTTCCAAACTGTGATGAAAGAAGCGCAGGCAACCGAAGCGACAAGGGCTGGAGTCAAGCTGTTCAAGGCAAGGCCCCCACTGCTCGAAGGGGCAGCGACTGAGGTCCAAGCAGCCTGGCAGGCACCGCGCTCCCCGATGTTGCCTCCCTCGTCCTCAGAGGCCTCAGCGAATGCGGGCTCGGGCTCCAGCGAGGATGAAGACGTCCGGAAGGTCAGGAAGGAGTTGGCAGAGAAGCTTAGCAAGGGAGGTCGCCAATGCGACGGCTGCGGAGCATCCCACAACCGGAGTAAGTGTCCGTTCCGGAAGGCCGAGTGTCACAGCTGTGGACGGCGGGGCCACATCGCCAAGGTGTGCAGGCAACGGTGAGAGGAGAACAAAGGTCCACCAGAGCGGCCCCCACGGAGATCGGATGGCATGGCAGGATTGTCAACGACGGCATCTCAGAAGTGCACCATGAGTCTCGAAGATCCCTTGACGGAGACGACAGAGGCATGTACAGCGTGTCTTTGGGGCACCCCCATTTTTATGTTGAGGTACTGTTGCCAGGGGTCCCAGTTAGAATGGAGTTAGACTCGGGGTCATCCTACTCCATTATCTCCCAGCGAGAGTTCCTGCGCATTCCCCCCAATGCGCGACCCAAGCTAAGAGCCTTAAAGACTAACTTGCGGGACGTTCAAGGCTATGCAATTCCAGTATTAGGGGTGGGGGAGTTTACAGTTAAATTCAAAAAGTACACTGAGAAGCTGCCCCTAGTAGTCCTTAAGGAGGGGACCTGCTGCCTGGTGGGGACACAATGTTTCTAGCCACTGGGGATTGTGATAGAAGGTATTCATGCCGTCGGGGCCGACCCAATCCAGGACATGTGTAATGCACACCCGGCAGTGTTCGAGAAGGGGCTTGGGAAATACAAGGGCCCCCCAGTTTCATTCGACCTGGACCCGGAGGTCTGGCCCATGCGGCTCAAGCCAAGGAGAGTACCCTTCGCCCTCAAAGACAAAATAGAGGCAGAACTGGACAAACTGGTGGGCCAGGGAATTTTGGTCCCATTGGACTCTGTGGAGTGGGAAATCCCTATTGTAACAGCGCTCAAAGCAAATAGGGAGGTTAGGATTTGTGTTGATTACAAATGCATGATCAATAAGGCAGTTCGTCCAAATGCATATCCAGTGCTGGTAGTTAGCCACCTATTAGCCATGCTGCACGGGGGGGGGGGGGGGGAGGTGTTTCGCCAAATTGGATTTGGTGCAAGCATACCAACAGCTGACGGTAACTCCAGCTGCAGCAGCTGCGCAGACGATTGTCACACACAAGGGGGCTTTTAAGGTCACGCATCTATAGTTCGGCATTAATTCAGCCCCCGGGATCTTTCAGTCCCTTGTGGAATGCCTGCTAAAGGGGCTCCCCGGAGTTCTCCCATATTTTGATGACGTATTAATATCTGCGGGGAGCGAGTCGGAATTAGCCAAAAAATTAGACAGGGTTCTGGGCACATTCGGGAAAGCGGGGCTGAGGCTGAGAAAGGACAAATGTGTGTTTTTTGCAAGGGAAGTGGAGTTCCTGGGTTTCCGAATAACCCCTGATGGTATAAAGCCCTCCGAGTCAAAGGTCTCGGCCATTCAAAACGCCCCTCGCCCTGCCGTCAAGCCCGAATTGAAGTCCTTCCTGGGTCTGCTTAACTTCTATCATTCCTTCCTGCCCGGGAAGGCGTCAGTGGCAGAGCCACTTCACTTTCTGCTCAAAAAAGATGCAGTTTGGCAGTGGGGGGAACTCCAGGAAAAGGCGTTCAACGAGTTGAAGCGGCTTCTGTCCTCAGAGGCCATATTGACCCATTTCGACCCAAGGAAGCCTGTGTTCCTGGTCTGTGATGCCTCACTGGTGGGGGTGGGGGTAGTACCATGCCATGTGTTGGAGAGTGGGTGGGAAGCCCCAGTGGTCTTCTACTCTAGATCCCTTTCGAAGGTGGAGTGCAATTATGCACAAACAGACAGGGAGGCCCTTGCGATAGTCACGGGAACAAAGAAATTCCATGACTTCCTGTATGGTTGGCCCTTCACCATTGTGACTGACCACAAACCCCTGCTAGGCATCTTCACCACAGGTAACCCCACGCCACAGATTCTGTCCCCCAGGATGCTCCGATGGGCCATTTTTCTCAATGCCTACCAGCACACGTTGGTATACCGGCCGGGGAAAGACATTAGCTATGCGGATGCACTCTCCCGGTCCCCCCGACCCCAGCTGGAAACCCCGAGGACGAGGTCGAACAGGACCACCTGATCGAGGCTCTCGACTTGCCCCCGATAGTACCAGCTGTCCTCGCCAAAGCCACTGAGAAGGACAAAGACCTTTCCCTAGTTAGCTCCTGGGTAAGGAAAGGGTGGCCATCGGCTCCCCCTGCAGAGGAATTCATGGCATATTTCAGGAAGAGGACTGAGCTTTCCACAGAGAGGGGGTGTCTCCTCTGGGGCCAGCGGGTGGTCATTCCTGGGTCATTGAGGTCGAAGGTACTCAAGCTCCTGCACATCAGCCACCCGGGGATTGTGCGCTTGAAGGCGCTGGCCAGAAGCTACTTCTGGTGGCCCCGTATGGACACAGATATAGAGCACATGGTTGGCACTTGCGAGAGTTGCCAGGGTTCTTGACCCGAGGAGTCCCGATTCCCACACAGAGAATGGGACACAGCCCGCGGGCCATGGTCCAGGGTACACATTGATTTCGCAGGTCCTTTCAGGGGCTCCCTTTTCCATTTGATAGTGGATGTATACTCAGAATGGTTGGAGGTTATTCCGATGTCCAACACCTCATCAGCCACAACTGTTAAGCAATTGTGCAAGGTGTTCAGCTGTTTCGGCATACCAGATGTGGTTGTGAGCGACAACGCCAGTACCTTCACGTCAGCGGAATTTCAGGCATTCATAGAGAGAAATGCCATTCGTCACATCACCTCTGCCCCTTTTCACCCCGTGACTAATGGCCAGGTAGAGCGCCAGGTGCAGACCACAAAAGACGCCTTGCAGCGAATGGGCCCCAGGGATTTGAACTTGCAACTGTGCCAGTTCCTGTTGTGCTATAGGTCAACGCCGCTGGCGTCAGGGCTCTCGCCTGCAGAGCTTCTCATGTGCAGGAAGCCCGTAACACTTCTTGACCGGTTGGATCCAACCAGGGTGGAGAATAAAGGGAGAAACATAGAAATTAGAAGCACCAAAAGTTTCAAAATAGGAGAGCCCGTACATTGCAGGGACTATGCGGCAGCAGGGCCAACATGGGACCCGGGAGTAGTACTTGGGCAAATGGGGCCAGTCTCATACAGTGTAGAAGCCAGCATGGGCCTACTCTGGAGGAGGCATGCCGACCAGCTTAGACGATGGGCCACTGATGGGCAGGGCATAGACACCCAGTCAGGAAATTCAACGTTAGGGTTCTCCCCCACCCGTTTATCCCAAGGGGGAGACACAAGAACCTCCTCAGGTACAAATGCAGATCCGCGATCCTCACCAGGATCCATATACTTTGGAAGAGAGAGATGAGTTCGAGGAAGAGTT
Organism: Bradypodion ventrale; assembly: GCA_035047345.1. Taxonomy (NCBI): domain Eukaryota; kingdom Metazoa; phylum Chordata; class Lepidosauria; order Squamata; family Chamaeleonidae; genus Bradypodion; species Bradypodion ventrale. Next base: position 149,315,067 of record JAWDJE010000002.1, read on the forward strand.
TGATTTTGATTTGCGAAGCCGGTTTTTTTTTGTGGAGTGGTACCCCACCCGTCCGAGTGAGAAGAGGGGTTTTGAGTTAGTCCCACGTGCCCCCGGTTTCTCAGGGTTCGAATTCACCCCCACTTCCCCACGTTCCCAGTCCGGGGCTGCGCAAACGTGGCAGACCGCTAACGAGTCTAACTCTCCCATTGCAGGGTGAGAACCGAGCAGACAGAAAAGCCCTAGTGCCCACGAAACAAGCCCAGCAGCTGCGCGTCCCAAGCGCACTTGCGGGAAACCATATTGGATGAAGGACTTCGTTCCATCCTAGGGGGAGAGGGGTGTTGTGTATGGAATGTAACTGCTGCATTATACCTTTAAGATGAATGTAACTACTTCAGGAAAGAATGTATCCTTAAGCAATCTGTAATAGAAGACAATGTATTTCAGCTGCATAAGAATGCGAGCTTGCTACCAGAGATGGCAGCAGCGAGCATTCAGCTCACATGGTACACATTCCCCAACTACCTCCAGCCATGGGAACTATTCCCGCCACACATACACCTGGTGAAGAAGGCGTGACCCCAAATGACGTCACGCCGACCGTAACCAATAGGCTTCCGTGGTTCCACATTCAAATGTATAGTCACTGTATAAAAGCAGCTGTACCACCGCCATTACCTTGTGTTCGTTCTGTATACCATGCAATAAAGATGTGTTAATCTACTAAAGGCTATCTCCGTTGTCTTGACTACTGAACACCAAACCACCCCAACCACCAACACACAGATAATAACTGCTCGGCAAGGCAGGGGTGTCCAGTGTGTGAGTGAGTGAGTGAGTGAGTGCGTGCGTGTGTGTGTGTGTGTGTGTGTGAGAGAGAGAGAGAGAGAGAGAGAGAGGGGGGGGGAGTGGTGCTCCACATTCAGCCCTTGTCTGTCAGAGCTCGGAGAAAGCAAGCCCCTTCTCCAACAGACAAGTGCCGAATGTGGAAGGGTCTCGGTTCCCTCTGGGAGGTGAAGGCAGAGAACGGAATGCCATTCTTGGCCTTTGTTTCCCGGGGAAGTGGCTCGCTTCCCTTGGTGGGTGGGGGATGAAGGCACCAGTGCCTTTGGCCCCCGCCCCCCATGGAAGGGGCTCACTTCCCTCCAGGAGGCGAAGGCAGAGAACCGAGCGCAGTTCTCAGCCTTTGCTTCCTGGGGAAGTGGCTCACTTCCCTTGGTGGGAGGGGGACGAAGGCAGCAGTGCCTTTGGAAGGGGCTCACTTCTCTCTGGGAGGCAAAGGCAGAGAATGGAGTGCTGTTCTCGGCCTTTGTCTCCCTGAGGGAAGTGGCAGGTGTGCAGGGATAAGATGGGCTACCATCTTCTTCCCGCTATCCTGCCAAAGCCCCATTGGGCTGCTGGGCAGAGGGGTGGGGCAAACTATGCTGGGTCTAACATGTAGTGACAACCCAGTTTAGCAACCAGAAATAAGAAAGATATTCCTATGATACAGCTGGTCAAGTCAACAAGGTAGCAACCTCCTCTTGCTACGTGTGCATGAGAAATAGATGGAAGTATATGGGGTCGCCACATGGCCAGTTTGAGCTCTCAATGGGCCTGTCATCACTTTAGGTTTAGCAATCTTCAACCATACTATGTGCTATGCTAAAATATTTGCCTTAGGTGCCAGATCAAAGGAATAGTACGACATTTTGCTTAAGCTTCTGGAAAAAGCTATAAATAAAGTGAGTTTTGAAGTTTTACAGAACTCTTCATATGGCAAAAATGTATAAAACTTGTGAATAAAGCAGCAAGTTTTAAAATTGGGTCAGATGTGATGGAAGTAGTAAAGGTATCGATTTACAGGCAACCCTCCTTGCTGAAGACAAAGGTTGGGTTTGACCTCCTACAGAAAGGTCAAGGGGTAAATCTGAACCATCAGGCCTCTGTCCTAAGCTTGCTGCAGACAAATAAGGAGCCAGTGTCTATCTGTAAATCAGCAAAAAGCAGAATGAATGTAGGTATCACACAATATGTCAATTGAAGTCAAATCGGCTGTCACACCTAGTGGTCATCAGAGATAGAATTCTCACTGGAATTGTTTCATGAAAAAGCCTCTTCCTATGACAGCAGGACTTTTCTTCTGTCAAGAGATACAAAAATAACTGTACATAAGATGACATAAAAGCTGGAGTGCAGGCAGAATGTTCCTAAAATGGGGAAGATATGATGGCAATACTGAATGCTGTCGGTCTGTCAGAGAGGTTAAACAGAAATTAAGATGTGCTGTTTCACATGTTTAAAGTGAAAGGCTGTTGTCTCAGGTAGAGAAATGGCATGGCCCAACCTTTCCTGAACTTGATTGTCTCAGGCCATATGCCATCCATCTTTCTCAGAGATCAGGCAGACTAAGCAGTCAGCTTGTTGGCATGAAATAAAGAATTACAATTAACCTAAACAGTTCCCCTTTCTGCGATTCTAATAGCTCTGCCATTCCCTAAATCTAGCACTGTAAAAAGTGCTTTATCTATAAATTTGATCATGAATGAGGCAGCCAAGTGGACTGGGTGAATGAATGAAAGGGGTGTTAGCTGCCTCATTCATTATTGGGGATTATTCAAAGGATGAAGGTTTAACAATGGGGGACAAAGGTCTTTTTGATTTACAGGAATTTCCTCTCTCTTTCTCTCTCTAAATTCTCTGTTTGTTTTCAAGGCTTAGCTGTGTGTCTAATGGAACAGATTAGGGATCTAGCTGGTGTTTCCTCACTAACCTATATTCTACCTATCCTGAGATGCCAAGCATAGTTTTGGATGTGGTTTTGAAGACCTCCATGTTAGTATATCATCTTCATCTTCATCATCATCTTCATCATCATCATCATCCATCAAGTCAGCCATCTGTTCCAGTTCCAGCCAACCTAGTAGTTTGAAAGCAAAAAATTGTAAGTAGATAAATAGGTACTGCTTTGGTGCAAAGGTAAACAGTGTTCTGTGCACTCCAATGCCTTGTCATGCCTGCCACGTGACCACAGAAATGTCTGCAGATGCAGGCAGTGCTGGCTTTTTGGTTATAAACAGAGATGAGCACTGAACCTTAGAGTTGAATATATCTGGCTTTTGAGCAAGGACGACCTTTACCTTACCATCAGTGGTGTACTGCTCCAGGTTCCCACCGGATCCCAAGAACCATTAGCGGAAATTTCCCCAGGCCACACCCACTTGGCCAGTCATGCCCACATCCCTACCCTATGCCATGTTGTGTCCGGCAAAGTGGGCGTAGCCCACAGAGTTAGCCATGCCAACAAGGTTAGCCACGCCCAGGGTGGGGTAGTAAATTTTTTTGCAGCGCATCACTGCTTACCATTCCTTTCTTCTTGGGGTTCCCTTGGACTATGCAGCTTGCCCAAGGGCAGCACAGGTTCTTCTTGGAGGCACAGTGGGAAACCCAACTCTCCACATCTATATCTGCAGCAATATACCTAGACCACTGAGCTATCCAGCCAGCTCAATTAAATAAAACAAAAAAATAAGCTGTCTACCAGGGGTTGTGGTGGCTCAGTGGTTAAGAAGCTCACCTTTTTAGCTGGATGGCCAGCAAGTCAGCAGTTCGAGACCTGGGTACTGCATGATGGATTGAATGTCCATCTCTGTCCCATCTCCTACCAACCTAGCAGATCGAAAGAAAGAAATTGCAAGTAGATAAAAAGGGGCCACTTCAGTGGGAAAAGATCTTGGTGATATGAAAGAAGCCTCATCTGTGTGTCCCCTGAGCAGAGTTTCTCCAGCGAAAACCCTTTCAACCCAGAATAATTTCTGACATGAAATTATTATTATTATTAGCTGTCTACCTGACATAAGTTTAGAAGTCTGAATAAGAAGGTGTTAATTGAAGCAATAGTACTGCTTCTGTTTGAGATGGTGAGTGCTCCAAGAGAGAATCTGTCAGATCTGCTTTGATTTGGGTTCCTGCATTGAACAGTAGCCTAAAAGGCCCCTTCCAACTCAGTGATTCTATGATTTGTTGTTCAGTCGCACAGTTGAGTCCGACCCTTTGCGACCCCATGGACCACTGCACTGCTAATCATCTATGATACCTCCTACCCAATCCTGGACTTTAATGTGGAATTTTATGGCAGGTATGTCTAGTGAATTGAAATGAGTCACAGCTGAGTATTCTAAATACTTCACAAACTACAAATCCCAGGATTCCATAGGATGTAATCAAGTGAAATCAGACTGGTGACATATAATGTTGTTGGATTTTTAGAGGAGAAAACATGATATCATTGTGATAATCATCATAATAAGAAGAGGCAGAGAGCTCTGTCCCTACAGCTGTTATGTTCTGAATTTGCAAGCAGGAATCTGACCTATGTCTTTTGATGTCTGTGTTGCTTTATGTGTGTACTTAAAAATAGCAAGTTTGGTATTGACAGACCTATATATTTTCCAACACATCTCACTTGTTGCCTGCAGCTTCTTGTTCAGTGGCAAAGACAGAGTGCTTGGGGAAATGTGTGAAATACACCTCAGAAATAGAACAGGTGATGCCAACGTTGAAAGGAACTTTGAGGTGTTCTGTGCTCCTGTCCATGGTCATGATATTGATGCATTGTCTGTCCTTGTCCAAGTTTCCTGTACTAAAATAATATCAAACTGGGAGAGAAAGTTAAAAGTGTCTGCATCCTGATTGTGATGCCATCCCATGACGTTAAGAGAGAGAATTTTTATCCTATGCTGGTCGGTAAATAGTCATTGGGTAGGCTGGTAAGCTTAGGAGGCATATTCCATTCCTTCTCCTCTTCAATTTTCCCCAGTGCCATAGCTTGGGAGATGTCAGAATTGATAGCACTGATTCCCCTTTCGTCGTCTTCTTCGTCTTTGCCACTGCCACCACCTTCATCTTCTTTGTCGTTGTCTTTGTCTTCGTCGTCATCATCGCTGTCTTTGTCTTCTCCTTCTTCTTCTAGCCTGTCAGGTCTTGCTGTCTCTGGGGTTAGGGCTACTGAGGTTGCATTGTCAGGCTGGGTTTCCTCCCTCCCACATGGATCTTGATCACTTTCTTGCTCTTGTATTATATCTGGGTCTACTGATGGAGGTGATGTATTTCTTGGAGTGGTTAGAGTAGGAGTTTGTTGGTATGGGCTGGCTCTCAGGCAATAGGAGTGCAGTTAGCTTGTCAACATTTGGATCTGTAGCAAAGATGGCTCCTGGTCTTAAATCTGTGGAGTTGGTTACCACCACCTTTGGAGTGAGTAGGTAAGGATATTTACTAGCAGTTTTATTTATATTATTGATGTTGTTTGTTTCCTCTTGTCTATATTCTTTTCTGGTCTTTGACTGTAATAAATTGATTGATTGATTGCATTGTCTGGAGCAGGTCTTCTTTTCTCCTGACTTCTGTCTTAGGGTGTTATCAGATGGCTTCAAAGACACACACTTGATCCCACCAGAAAGGGTTGCTTTAATGCAGGGGTGGCTAAACTTTTTGCATCGTGGGCCTGACCACATCCCCTGGTCAGCTGAGTGGGCCAGACCATGGCCACTGGAATCAGAAGCAGGCACATTTACAGCTGTCGTAAATGAACCAGCTTCCTCATTTATGACAGTCATGGGTGAGTTTGTGCATGCACGGGCATGTGCCCGTGCATGAGTAAATGCATTCATTTCCACTTCCAGGTGTGGGGGAGAAGGTGATGGGCCTGATGGAATGATGTTGTGAGCCGAGTGTGGCCCACAGGCTGTAGGTTAGGCTTGGAAAGGCCCGGCTTGGAAACAGACTGGGGTTGGATTGGCGCATCATAATCTGATTGCCCGGATACTGACCAGACCACTCCATCAAATGCCAAACTTGTGTCCCAATTTTTCGTGTGACAACACCCCCTTAGTTGATAAATTTTAAAATGAAGATGGCTTCAGTGACAAACCCCATACCCACTAGCCTATGAAGAGTGCAAAAATACAGGCACCTGTGTTCTGTATTTAAAAGAACCAGCAATATTTGTTTTTTATAGGAATGGTCTCTTTTAAAACTAATGGGTCTTCGTTTTACTCTCAGAACCAAGCTCCCAGAGGATGCTTTGTGTTAAAACAGGAAAAACTCACAGCAATCAACTGTTGTTGACAATATCCACATACACAGCTACTGCAGTGATTGCAGCTAAGATGTGAGGATATGTGGCGGGGGCTGCCAAACAACATCATAGACCCGTGATGGTGAACCTTGGCACTCCAGATGTTCTTGGACTTCAGTTCCCAGAAGCTCAATCACCCTGTGAATCCACACGAATGGGTTTACTGTGATTCATCCAGCCCACGCTGCCCTCGTTGCTCTTGGAAACAGAAATAAAATGTGCTCATATGGGCATGTTTTACTTCCACTTCCAGGAGCGACGAGGGCAGCGCAGGCTGGATGAATAGCAGTAAACCCATTTGTGTGGATTCACAAGGTGCTTGGGCTTCTGGGAATTGAAGTCCAAGAACATCTGGAGTGCCAAGGTTCTCCATCACGGTCATAGACTCTGGCAATGAGGAAGTCCCAACACTCCTATCTTCTCCTAGATATGTGAGATGTGCTTTCTGGGGTACACAGAAAGAGCCTCTTCAAAGACTGTGGTATTTTTGAACCACAGCCAGGCGTGCCCTGGTAAGGGCAACCTTGTGTTGCTGGCTAATCTTTCTCACACAAGGTCAGGCAAAAGTAACTCCAGCATGAACTCACCATGTCTGACCTAGACAGGGAAGAAGAAGTGTGCTCAACTCATTGTGAACCAGAAATAAACATGTTGGGCCAGTCCATGCTAGAGAAGGGAAAGAAATTCTTAGAGGAGAGAACATGCAAGCCATTTATTTGTCCCTTTTTTATTTTGACAGCTTTGTGGAAGCATAAAAATGCAGCTGACATACTAGTTTAGTAAGGGAGGGAGGGGAGGAGGAAGAAAACCAGGCAAATTAAAAGCTGTTGTAAGCCTTCTTGATACACTGCTGGCAAAATGTTTCTGATGCCTGTTACAGATGACAGATTTCAGGCTACTGTATCTTCACAGGGTCTCCTGGAAAAAATGAAATAACCCCCCCCCCCCTTTGATGAGCAGGTTTCCATTCCTGCACAAACAGCCCAATTAACAAGTGCAAGTGAGTTGGTGGCATTAGCAGATAATAAGGTTTCCATTTCCTGCCTATATAATTAAGTGTGCACACGAGCAAGCATGTTTCTATACCTCTCTTGGCAATATCTTTTCTTGGCTCCTGCCCAGCATTCCCCAGGAAAGAAATATTTTGTATACAAACCTAATGCTTTAATGAAGCTTCTGTTAAAGACATGCTTACAGTTCTGAACAGGTGCGACATGCGCAGGTGCTGCTCTGTGGATTGCCTGCACGCTGGAGATTACGCAAATCGCTCACCAGCCCAGGGAATCTTCCTCTTTAGTGTTAACTGTAGGCTTCAAAATCCACCGAGGAATATCTTGAGGGGAAAGGAACGATGGTGTGTTATTGCAAAGATAAATCAAATATTTTGCAAGAAACAATAGTGGCCCAGATCTGCCAATTTGATCATTGCTCTAGTTTCTTTTGAATTTCTTGATTTTGCAATGAAAAAGTGGGGGCAAGTTTCAGGCTTAGAAGTATAAGCAAGTCCCCCTTATATTGAAGTAGAGCAGGCAAAATGATCAATCAAACAATAATAAAATGAAACAATATTTACTTACAAAGGTTATGCTCAGAATCTTGACTTGAAGGCATAGTATTGGTAGTGGTAATAGTAATTTCATGTCAGAGATTACTCTCGGTTGAAAGGATTTTGCTGGAGAAACTCCGCTCAGGGGATGCCCGAATGAGGCTCCTTTCCTGTCCCCAAGTGCAGCTCTCAGGTATCGAAACCCAACCTTCCATTCTCCGGCTCAGCGTGAAAAAGAAGGATCATTTAGTCTAATAATAAAGGAAATGTTTTCCATCCTCTACTACGTGGCTGTGGAGGGAGCTCCACAGAGCCTATGCCTCACAAGATGGAGGACCAATTGCAAGTCAGAGCAGACAAAAAATAGCAGTGACAAGGACTGAGTCTGGGAGTAGTGCAGATTGGAAACCCAATTCTTTTGACAGTTAAGACACACCCTAAGAGGATCATATGACCAACTGTGTTAATAATGAAGCCTCTGCATAACATGCTGGGTTGCTACATATTTTGCCACTTTCTGACCGGATGGAAAAGCACAGCGCAAAGGTTAAGACGTGCAAAGTTAGTTCCGGACCCAAGTCCCACTATTCTAGTCATGCGAGATTAAGTCATTGTGCAGGTGACTGTGCAAACAGTTATGCAGGAGATTGTGCAGCTGATTACACAAATGATTGTGTAACCTCTTGCACAACCAGTCCTATAAACTCTTAAACTTTTAAAAAAGTACTGGATCCCATCTTTGTGCCAATACTGGACTTATACAACCTAAAGCATAGTGAGACCTCTCCTAGTACAATGGGATCACTACTCCAGACTAGGGGTATACAAAACAAGCCTCCTTGAAAATTCTGGTATTTTTGAGCCACAATCGGGCATACTCGAGGCAACAGCAACCTTGTGCTGGCTAATCTTTCTCACACTAGGGCAGGTGAAAGGAACTATGGAATGAATTCACCCCAAGGTGGCTTCATTTTGGCAGTCTCATGTCTGGCCCAGACACAGAAGAAGAAGAAGAAGAACTACCTCAGAGTTTGAGAAAGTGACTTTGTGGAATATAGTTCCCAGAATGTTCCAGTCAGGGTGTTCATTCCAGCTGGGAATTCTGGGAGTGGTAGTCCAAAAACAATCCCCTCCTCCACTATGTTGTGTTCTCAATAATATGCCTTTAACATATATATCATGTGTTCTCAATACTATGCTTTGTGTTCTCAATACTATGCCTTTAACTTATATATCAATGTAACCCATTGCAATTAGGACGCGAGCTAATGACCACCTGGTGGCAATAGCGAGCGCCCAGCTCACAGGTCCCAATTCCCCAAGGAACCACAGCGCGGGAAGATTCCCGCCACTACCTCACCTGGACAAGAAGGGCGTGACCAGAAATGACGTCACGCCAACGGTAGCCAATGGGCTATCGTGGAGCCACATTCAAATGTATAACCACCGTATATATTGAGCTGCTCGCCCGCCATTACCTCATGTTCCCCCTGGCCACCATGCAATAAAGATGTGTTAAGCCAATCCTTCGGCTGTTCCTTTGTTTTGGTTCTCATACACTAAACACTACTAAGTAAAATTGGTTTTATTTCACATCCTCACCTCGCTGTAGTAGACTGTGGTTCCCCAGATCTGAGCAGCCTAATATGTATAGCATGTCAATTGTCCATTAGTTCCACAGATTTTACTGTCTCTTTTTGCATGAAAAGGTAAAGGTCTCCCTTCAGTTTTTAAATGTATGTGTGCACAAGCAGTGGTGGGCATCAGCAGGTTTGCACAAGTTCACCAGAACCGGTAGCAGAAATTCTGACTGGTCCTGCCCATCCAAGTTTTGAAATAAAGTACTTGTAGTCCTAATTTGGGTGCAATGCAGGGCTTCCCCTCTGGCCATGCCCACCATACCACACCCACAGTGTGGTAGTAATTTTTTTTGGAGCCCACCACTGTGCACAAGTAAATGGACTACAATTCTGAAAGGACATTGAAGAATTTATCTAGATTGATCAGTGCATAGGGTGCTATGGTGGAAGATCACTGTCCATATACATCAGTTTCAGGACCACTTCTAATAATAGTGGAGTAATGCTTTAAATGATAAACTTACTTGGGAAATAAATTTAAGAAAAGGGGTAATTAAAGAAAGTAAATTTCAGGAAATTTGGAATTGTTTTTTAGATCATATGTTGAATAAGGGGAAGGGATGTAAACCAGTGCCAGACCAACTTATATTTTGGAAACAAGAATAGTCGAAACGTGGTAACTTTGTCTCCATGGCATTGTAAATAGCACCGGGTGAAAATGTGTTGTAATGGTATTGTAATGTAATATAATATTATGTATTTGTATTATTTGTATTATGTACTCATGTGTTGTATAAGTTTTATAAATGTTTCTTGTTGTATATTTTTGAAAGCAGTTAATAAAATGTAATGTAAATTTTTTTAAAGGACCACTTCTAATGCAGAACTTGGCAAAGTTTTTCCCCACCCAGCTACAAATCTCAGAATTACCAAAGAAGGCACTCTGGGTTTCTAATCCAAAAATTAAAACAGTTCCAAGTTTTCCTGTAATGTGAAATATCAACCACGCTGCTGGAGATTTGTTAGCCACTCTTGGACAGCCATTGGCTCTCTTGCCAAATGTGTAATATGAAGATACTGGGCTACATTGGCCTCGGGTGCAGGCAAGACAATTTGCAAAAGAAACCAAGGAAAAAATGTGCTTTCCATGTGAAATAAACCCCATGTTAGAAAGAGCATCAGTGGTCTCTTTGTTGGGACCTATTGCTTTTGGATGGATGCAATAACAAGGATACTAAAATCTTGCATTTCTCTTCATTTCTTCATCACTTCAGCCTAAAGAAAGACCTCCCCCTTTCTGAAATGTCAGAATTTGCTCCAGATCAGGGTAGGATGGGTTGGTGCCATCCTAGAGTGATAGAGTAGGGCAACTGGACCAAGAGTGGATTCTCTTCTCTTTCTGTTTTCAGTGTTCTGCTTATGGTTCACAGGGATTTATTTTATTCTCAGATCTAGCCATTAACCAATTCCTCCCAGTTTAAGTGCAGAACTGAAGGCACAGAGGTGTACAGCAAGGTTTGTCTTGTTCATTCTGAAAACAACCTAATTAATGACAAGCCAGCCCTGACAGCATCGCTAATCAAGAAGGCACTTAAAAGCGTCATTTCCTATCTCACTGCAACATAAGTAGATGCACTTACATTTATTTCTCAAAGTGAGGCCTACTTAAATGCAAAATTGGTTAAGAGGGCTGTTATATTCTATTATATTCCAGTTGTAGGATCTAACAAGAGATGCCTAACTGCAAAGTTTTGTAAGGCTGAAGTGTGAAGAAAGGGTTCTTACATGTAAAGAAGCACAGATGGACAAGAAATGGAATTTTGTAATGCCACTGCTCTATGGAACTCCCTGCCAGAAGAAGTGGTGACAGCTGTCAGTCTTGACAGCTTTAAGAAAGGATTAGACAAGTTCATGGAGGACAAGGGTATCAATGGCTATAATTATGGATACCTAAAGACAACCTCCGGGTTGGAGAGATAGGCAGGATATCTCTCAATGCCATTTCCAGGGAATCCTAAGCAGGTGAAGGCATCTGCTTGAGAATACCCTGAAGCAAATGGTGAGCCACTGTGTGACACAGAATGCTGGACTGGATGGGCTGTGGCCTGTTCCAGCAAGGCTGTTCTTATGCACCAAGTGTCTTCCTGTCATTCTATAGCTCCACATGCTGAACATGGCAGCATTGGCCCATTTTCCTGTACAATTATTGTTCCTTTCAGCTCAACACAGACACAAGGCAAAAGTCTAATTCATAAATCATCTCACAGCTAGTGTAAAACACTGACGTTAATTTGGCACATATAACCACATTTAAACTTGACTACATTCTACACTAGATTAAACTACAGTACTTTATACATGGTTTAGTGAATCATACAACAAATAAAGGAATACTAGAAGAATTAAACTCCACCGTCACTTGTGGAGACTGTGGTGGCTTAGTGATTAAGACACTCAGCTTGACAACCAGAAGGTCGGCAGGTCAGCAGTTTGAGACCCAAGTGCTGCACAATGGAGTGAGCTGTTGTCACTGTCCCAGCTCCTGCCAACCTAGCAGTTTGAAAGCAAGAAATTGCAAGTAGATAAATAGGTACCACTTTGGTGGGAAGGTAAACAGTATTGCATGCACTCCAGTGTCTAGTCATGTCTGCTACATGTCCACGGAAACGTCTGCAGACGAAGACAGCACTGGCTCTTGGACTCTAAATGGAGATGGGCACCAAACCCTAGAGTTGGATATGACTAGCTTTCAAACAAGGTCGACCTCACTTGTGGTATTACAAATATTTCCCAAAATTTTATTTTATTCATTTCAGTGGGGCTTCAAGTGCAGCCACAGCCTTTTGACCCAGGTTGACGCAAACATCTCTATACAGATACAATTTAAGCAGTTGTTGCCTTTCATAAAGAAATGTTTCATTATCCAAGAAAATTGGTCACAAGTATCCAGCCACCACACAGCTCCACCTGCTATTTTGACCACCTTCTCCCCCAACCTTTTTGCCAGTAATCAAATCCCTTTCTTTTAATGTTTAGCAGGTGAGATATTGCTGAATTGACAAGGCATGACAAAGATTCAAAATAGTGCTGTATCAGTTTAGTACTGTATCAATGGGGGTGGGGAATATAAAATGTACAAATCTAATTGCATATATAGTCCTTACCAAAAGGGAGGCAAAAAAGGTATAGTGTTCACTCCCATACCATGCTCTTTGCATCCTAATGATGTCCTCTAGACATGTTCAGCAACTGCCCCAAAGGACTGATATGAGCAGGTTCAAAGCAAGACAAAAATGCACTCCAAGTAATTTTTATTCAGTTATGTTTTATTAAGCTGCATGTCTGGCATGAGATAGGAGGCTGGTTTTTTTGCCAAGGATTTGTATCCCAGTTTAGGATATGTGATCCGGTTTAAGCCGTTCCATGAAGCTGTATGAGCTTTGAAGTGGAAGGAAGTGTTGTGGGAATAACAGACTTGGGGATCACTGTACTATAAATCAACTAAGAATAACATGAGATGCCATCAATCCTGAATAAGAAACATCCCTCCTCCTGAATAAAAGACAAAAAAGGAGGAAAGCATGTCATTTTTGAGATCACCTATCCTAAACTAGAGTATAATTAATTTTGAAGTGCCATAATCACATTGAGGGGCAAAAGCACTAATGCCCTTAATTCCACATCATTCTTCTGGTCTTCTCATCCTCATTTATTTATTTGCACCTCAATCTCCATCAGCAGCATCCATAGTGGCTCACAACATATCAAATAACTATGTATAGCATTAAGGGCATAAAACAAATACAGTGGAACCTCATACAACACTCACCCTGTATAACAATGGAATCACATAACAATTAGGTTTTGGAGTGGGGTGGGGTGATGGTGGGAATGGCATCCTGCGTAACAATTTTCCCTATGGAAAAAAATCGTACAACAATTTTTCAATGGGAAATCCACTTAGCAAAAAATAGATAAATCGTTGTATGATGCATCCCATAGGGAAAATCGCTATACGATGAATGCAATTGTTTCATACAACAACGAGCCCCGTGGAACGGATTAAAATCATATGAGGTATCACTGTACTATATTTGCCAGCATATAAAATGCATCGGAGTATAAGACACACCATGTTATTACCAAAATAACACAAGATGCACTCCATTTTCCAGTGTATTTTAAGAGGAAAAGTGGGTCTTATACAGCAGCAAATACAGTACATATCCCGGAATCACTTCTGGGAGAAGTGATCTAAATAACTGAATGCTTAAGAAAAAGCACGGCACCTGTAAAATGACAGGTGTGTATGATATTCAGACATTAGGGCTTCAGATGCCCATCCCAAGGGAAGCCTGAAAAGTCGAAATGAGAACCAACATTATAGAACACATGGCCCTCAGTGGCTTTTTGGCCAGAAGGGTGGTGTCTCTCTGTCTGTCAGTCATCATCATCAACAACAACAACACAAGAAGGGGGAGAATGGTATCTCCCGCTTGCCCTATTGTCATTCTCCACATGTCGAGAGTAACAGTCTGAAAAGATCTTCTGCAATGCCTGGCCATGTCAATATCCTTTGAGACATGGAATAGCAGGGCTGCCAACTGCAAAAAGAGACCCGATATGTAAAAAAAGTCCATACTATTCATTGTATCTTATGGAGACTAGCCCTCTCCTCCATTGGTACTTTCCATGTGTGGGCAGCATTCTACACTGTCACTTACTCACACCTTTGAGTTAACATTTTTTGTGCTTCTGAGTAGGGCTCCAGAGAATAAAAATTCAAGTCTTTCAACATCTATTGGTTTATCAGATCGAATAGGCCTTTCTGAAAGTGCACAGCCTCTCCCCATGAAGAACCAACTTTTTCTATTCAAGAGGATTTCCCTTTTTCTTTGTATTGACAGCAAAGCAGCAGTGTGGGCCTTATCTATGCCAGGAATGTGGGCCTAATATTTGTTTTGCCACACCTGAAGGCTGATTTGCTACCTTATTCATAGTCAGTTTACTTAAACATTGGCTGCTACTAAATTTTTATGTTTGGTACTTCAATAAACACACCGAGGGCTTGTCTACACTTGGCCAGTGTAGAGCAGCTTTTCATAAGTCCCTTGAGGTCAGTGGGATGGAGAAAAAGGCTGCTTGGTGCAATCCTTGGGTCCAGACCTGTGGTTCCCAACATGGGGCACATGCACCACGGGGGGGGGGGGAATGGATTCAAGAATTAGTTAGACCAAGTTAATGGACTTTTAGGCTTCCTCCACATGAACAGAAGTTCACTTTTCGAATAATAAGAATTATATCTCACATGGGGGTGGGATCAGGATTTTAGAGATGCTTAGGTGGGGCATGATAAAAAAAAAAAGGTTGGGAACCACTGTTCCAGGCAGCTGCTTTTTCAATGGGGTTATAACTTTGTAGATGAAAAGGAAAGCCTTTCCCCCATCAGCTGCAAAGTGCATTAACTACTGCATCTGCTGCTGATTGAAGTCTGATTAGCAGGAAGCACAGCAGTAACAGCACTTTGCAGCTAATAGGGGAAGATCTGATGAACCAATACAGGAGGGCCCCCCATTTTATCCTATTCCCAGCATGCACATATGCTGGGGATGGAATGAAATACAGCAGAGCAATTTAGTTGAGCCCCCTGATGAGGTCTAAAAAATGGGGTGATTTGGAACAGATTGGCCCAATCGATGTGTGTATGTGACTGGACCAATCTGCCTCAACCCACTTCAAAGAGCAGACTATATGCCTGTAAAGACAACCTTTGAGTTAAATGTGCTATTACAGTTAAAATCCATTGATTAGCTTAAAAGTATTTAAAACTTTTAAAAAGATGTAGAAAAATGAAATGAAGAAACAAAACAAAATATCCATCCATATTCAGGTACTCGGTCATATTTATTTATCAATTTGCTGGAAGAGGTGGGTCTTCAATTGTTGGCAAAAGGCTGCAGAGAAGGCCTTCTCTTGTGACTCCATGAAATGTCCCTACAATGGTAATAGCAGTGAAAGAAAGCCTTATTCTGAAGATCTTAAGGCCCAGGAAGATTTAGTCCTTCAGATAGCCTCGACCCAAACCCTATAAAGCTTTATAGTTCATACACGTGACCATCCCATTGCTGGATTATTGGATTTTGTTACAGGCTCATTTGACTTGGTTTGTGGAAATGGCTAGTATGCCCGTCTCCTCCCCATAGGAATCTCCTACAACATCTTGTGAATGCAACACAAGAGATCAGGGAACCCTGATGAATGGGTTAAGCTCTGCTCGGAGTCAGGTGAAGGCATCTTCTATGGAGGGGGTGTTTGCCAAACATGGAATACAGGTGCCAGATCTAATCATAAATATACAGAAGAAACTGAATAATCTTTGCTTTAAAATTTCAGGGAAACGATAGAGTAGCTCCTGTTAAATCTATGAGGATTGAGCCTCACATTTAGTTTAAAGCTGTTAACAGATGCATTATAGACCTATTGTCCACTGGTTTACTTTCTGCAGATAAAGATGCAAACTGATGCACTAAGTGAACATGATTAATTGATCACATATGGGAAATGGCTATCTCCCATCTGCTATCCTTTGACAGATGACACTTTCACCACATGGGAACTAGAGTGTCAAGTTGGCCCTTAAGGACTTGTAAGTGAATGGAATTGGCAGCATAGAGGGAACTCTTTTACTCATCCCCCCCCTTCCAAATCCTCCCTCCATCAGAGGCCCTAGAATTATAAATACCTGATACTTTGAAAGCCCTTGGAGGGTTGCCAGAAGGTGGAAAAGGATTGGCAGCAAATTGTTATTATAGTTTCATTTTAAAAAGGGTGTGTGTAAATATTGTATAGGGCATCCCATAAGTTGCCATACATAGGAACAATTGCATAACAAAAGGTATCTTGGAACGTGTTCGCCATGAGTGGGGGTGAAGACTTTGTGTATACATGTAGAAAGAGGTGGCCAACAGGTAGAGAATATTTTGTAAATGTTTTGTAAAACTTTGCAATGAATATTTTGTCAATAAAGGTACATTTAGCCACAATTTCCCTGTGTATTGATTTGATGTATTGTATGTTTATAATTATTGGACCTGAGAGCTTTAAATGTCAATAGTACATAAAATTCCTAAATAAAATGTTGTCTATAACTAGTCTTAAGTAAAAGGTGTAACGTTATTACATTTTCCTGTTCCTATCTCTTTTTCATTAAATATACATGTATAACTGGACACTCCTATTTTAGCTATATTTTATTTATTTATTCATTCATTCATTCACATTTGCATTGCCGCCCACTTGGCAAGCGACTCTGGGCAGCTCACAGAAATCAGACATCACCCACATAAAAATTACTGACCTTAAAAACTTTAAAAATCATTTAGAACTATTAAAAATACCCTCCCAACCCCGCTAATTAAAATTATAACTAAAAGTGCGAACGGCCTTCAATGTATGAGCCAGCGAGTGGGGGCTGGCTTCACAATCTCCTCTCCCAGGCACATTGAGAAGTTGTACCTAACAGCACCTGATGAGTAACTAATCAAAATGTAAATGGCATAAATAGGAAGAGAGTGCGATTACCACTTGATCCTCTGATACAAATCTAAACAAATCATCTGATATAAATCTAAATAAATAAATAAATACTCTATGGACAGACAGCTTCACAATATTAATGAGTCTAACTGTGCTAAAGGAAGACTTTCATCTCTGTCATGCAGCCATTCCTGGGACAGATTGTAAGTGCCTTGTAGTTAACAGGCAATTACTCAGCCCCCACTCTTGTTCATTATCTTGAATGCCTGATGAATTACCAAGTGGTTTAAGTGTTAAGAAATCCCATTGCTTAGGGCTTAAAACTTCCTCATGGCTTAAAAATACTGTGGAAGCCGACTCTGAAAATTGCTGCCAGTACATTAAGTGTATATCCCAGAATGATTTATGTCACACAATTCTCATTCCTCTTGTCAAGAGGATGACTCATTTGTAAGACACCACTATGTTCAGGTTTAAGAACAGTCATCAAGTCCAGTAAAACTGTTCCGGGCCAGTGTCTACTTTAAATGTTATAACTAAGTGTGTGTGTGTGGAAAGTTCCTCTTTAAAACAGAGGTGAGGAAACACTGTCATTATAGATATTTGGGGTCGTGATTGCCACACTTCCTTATCACTGGCCATGTGAAAATGGGATGACAGAGAGTTGCTGGCAAAAACTTATGGAGGGCCTGAAATTTCCTGCTCAAAAATATTCACTGATAGCCAACATGAATGGAGAGGAATGGGAAGCAGTTGGAGGTAGATCAGATGTCTTTTCTAATCAGGCACTTAAAGTATAATCCTTAGCAGATGTCTCATGATACTCCCACCAAATATTGTATCAGTTGGGTCCCCACATCGGTGGGTTCTGTATATAGTTTCAGTTTTCTATGGGTCTAATAAATATATAATAAAAAATGATATAATAAAAAACCCCTGAAATGCATAATATTTATTTATGTATTTATGTATCTATGTACGTACTTACTTACTTACTGCCCATCTGGATGATTTTCCCACTCTGGATGGTGTACAACATTACATACATACATACATACATACATACATACATACATACATACATACAACAAAAAGCAAAACCTTATGGCGCATTACTGGAGCTGGCCATTAGAGGCCACTGTCTGCAATATAATGTTTAGAAGGAATGGAAGCAGATATGTAAAGGTAAAGGTCACCCTTGCTCGAAAGCCAGTCATAATCTACTCTAGGGTTCAGTGTTCACCTTTTGACTCTGCATGTGCTCTTAAGCAGAGCTGTTGCTGAGGAGAGCCAAACAAAGGAAGTGAGCACTGGTAAGTTTTGCAGTTGGAGTAGAGCTGCTTTAGAGGCCTCCACTAATTTAAATTGATAATTTAAACTGCTGAGAGCCACCTCTGTTCAAACAGAGGAAGCAGTTAGAAGCTTCCAGAAGCAGGGGGGCAGAGCCACACCAGGCCCTTCCCTGAACTGTGACTCATAGGGGCGGAGCCACACTAGCCTTTAAAAGCTCTGAGCTCTTTCAGGGTCAGCCCTTTTGACTCTGCATGTGCTCTTAAGCAGAGCTGCTGCTGAGGAGAGCCAAACAAAGGAAGTGAGCACTGGTAAGTTTTGCAGTTGGAGTAGAGCTGCTTTAGAGGCCTCCACTAATTTAAATTGATAATTTAAACTGCTGAGAGCCACCTCTGTTCAAACAGAGGAAGCAGTTAGAAGCTTCCAGAAGCAGGGGGGGCAGAGCCACACCAGGCCCTTCCCTGAACTGTGACTCATAGGGGCAGAGCCACACTAGCCTTTAAAAGCTCTGAGCTCTTTCAGGGTCAGCCCTTTTGACTCTGCATGTGCTCTTAAGCAGAGTTGCTGCTGAGGAGAGCCAAACAAAGGAAGTGAGCACTGGTAAGTTTTGCAGTTGGAGTAGAGCTGCTTTAGAGGCCCGCGTGCCTAACGGTGCGCGAGATTGCAAGCTAGTAACAAAGGAAGAATACAGTCTTACTAGGTAGAAAGGTAGTAAATGTGTACATTTTTGAGGCCCAGAATACTGCACTTGTTAAAATGGATTCTGAGGGAACAGCTGTAGTTACCTGCAATATTTGTGCCATGTTTGTGTTCTTGCCAAAGCATATGGAGAACTACACTTGCAGCAAGTGCAAGCTGGTTGCACTACTAGAAAAGAAGGTCCAGCAGCTAGAGGCCCGCATATCTAACCATCAACAAATTAAGGAGCTTGAGCTGTTCTTGGACAGAGCGGAGCAGACTATGCTGGACAAAGAGTTCTGAGGGAGAAGGCCCTTCACTAACTCAGGAGGGAGATGTTTGGAGGAATGTGACTCAAAAGAGGAGAAAAGTAGGGGATCACTCTGAGAGTCTGAAATTACAGAATAAATTTGAGGCTCTTTCCCTCATCACACCTGATGAGGAACACACAGAGGAACAACTGGTTCCACCTGATGATCTCTCCTTCATCACACTTGATGAGATCCAGGAAGAGAAACAACAGGAACAAACTGAGGTTCTCTCCCTTAATATGGTTGATGAGGTGCATGTAGATGAACAGATTGCAGGAGAGAGGCTCCTTGTACTAGGCGATTCAATAATTAGAAATACAGAGAAATGGATTTGTGATGCACATGATAACTGTATGGTGACTTGCCCGCCAGGTGCAAAAGTTGCAGACATCACAAGAAATCTAGATAGATTGTTAGAGAGAACTGGGAACGAGCCAGTTGTCATGGTACACGTTGGTACCAATGATGTTGGGAAGGCGAAGCGGTCTGTCCTGGAAGCCAAATTTAGGTTGTTAGGAAGAAGATTGAAGTCCCGGACTTCCAAGATAGCATTTTCAGAAGTACTGCCTGTCCCTCGTGAATGACCTACCAGGCAGGCAGAGCTCAGAAGCCTCAATGCGTGGATGAGGCGGTGGTGTCGAGAGGAGGGCTTCAGATTTGTCAGGAACTGGAGGACATTTTGGGACAAGCCAAATCTGTTCAGGAGGGATGGGTTGCATTTGAACCATGATGGGACCAGATTGCTGGCACTCAACATCAAAAAGGCTGCAGAGCAGCTTTTAAACTGATAACTGGGGGAAAGCTGACAGGAGCTGGGCAGCATCCGGTTCAGGAAATTGTGTACTTGAGTAGTGAGGAGGATGCAAAAATTACTGAGCAGAGCAAGGAGCTAGTCACCAGCACTCTGGCAGAAGGATGCAAGAGGCAGTCTAACAAAGCAACTGGACTCAAAAGACTGTATCAGAAAAGCATATATAAATGCTTGTATACAAATGCCAGAAGCCTCCGGAACAAAATAGGGGAGCTGGAATACTTAGCAATAGATAAGAATATTGATATTATTGGTATCACTGAAACCTGGTGGACGGATGATAACCAATGGGATACAGTTATCCCAGGCTACAAACTGTACAGGAAGGATAGGAAGGGGCAAACGGGAGGTGGTGTGGCCTTGTATGTCAAAGAAGTGATAAAATCGTATGAATTGGAATATCTAGGTGATTTGGAGTCACCATTAGAAGCTTTGTGGGTAAGAGTACCAGGCCACAAGGATGGTCTAACAGTAGGCATATACTATTGGCCTCCGACCCAAACTCTTGAGGGAGACTGGCAGTTGGAGAATGTTGTAAAGGAGGCATCCAAGAAGGGAAGCCTGGTTATAATGGGGGACTTCAATTACCCTCACATAGACTGGGTGAACTGTTGTTCAGCACATGATAAAGAGATAAAGTTCCTAGATATGTGTTATGTATGCATGCTCACTGTACTGTTAAGATAAGAATGTAACCACTCCAAATACAATGTATCTCAGCTGTAAAGGAACGCGAGCAAGCAGCCCATAGAGGGCAGCTGCGAGCGTTCAGTCTCACATGGTTCACATTGCTCAATCACGGACAGCCGCGGGAAAACCTTCCCCGCATTATCAGGAGGAGAAAGAACTACTGAAGAGAGGCGTGCCTGGGCGAGGCCACGCCGGTAGCGGCCAATGAGCTACCGTGCTACAAGATTCAAATGTACAATGCTACTGTATATATTGAGATGTATCACCGCCATTACCTCATGCTCCACTGGATCATCATGCAATAAACCTGTGTTAAGCCAACCCTTCGGCTGTTCTGTTGTCTTTGGTCCCATACAGTAAAATATGCTAAATGATTGTTCCCTGGGACAGATGGTTGAAGACCCAACTAGAGGTCCAAGAATCCTTGACTTGATCCTGAGTAATACTCAGGATCTGGTGCAAGATGTTAATGTGACTGATCCAATAGGGAACAGTGACCACAACTCAATTATGTTTAACTTGATCATAGACTGCAAGTCACTGATAAATCTAACACAGAGACCTTAAATTTTCTAAAAGGAAATTTCCCAAAGATGAGGAAACTAGTAAAAAAAGAAGCTGAAAGGGAAAATTGAGAGAGTCCAAACACTCCAAGAGGCATGGAGGCTGTTTACAAAAACAATAACAGAGGCCCAATTGGAATGCATACCCAAAAGGAAAAAGGGCACTGCCAGTTCCAAGAGGACTCCGATGTGGCTTACAGGAGCTGTTCAGGAAGTGATCAAAAGCTCATTTAGAAGACGGAAGGCTTGTCCAAATGAGGACAGCAGGCAGAAACATAAATTCTGGCAGAACAAATGCAAGGCAACAATCAGGAAAGCAAAGCAAGACTTTGAGGAGCGTATAGCTAAAAATACTCAGAGAAATAACAAAGACTTCTTTAAGTACATTAGAAGTAAGAACCCAACTAGGAAGGCCATTGGACCATTAGATGACAATGGAAGGCAAGGGGTTATTAAAGAGGAAACAGAGATTGCAGAGAGACTCAATTAATTCTTTGCTTCAGTATTCACTGAAGAAGACAGAGACCACATGCCCAAAACAGAGCCTATCTTCGTAGGGAGGGAAACCGAAGAATTAAGCAAGATAGAAATAACCAGGGAGGAGGTCCTTGCATGTCTTGTTAAGCTAAACACTAACAAATCACCAGGACCAGATGGCATCCATCCACGAGTTCTCAGGGAACTTAGATGAAATTGCTGATCTCCTAGCCAAAATATATAATATTTCCCTCAAATCAGACTTTGTGCCTGATGACTGGAAGGTAGCGAATGTAACACCAATTTTCAAAAATGGATCCAGGGGTGATCCAGGAAATTACCGACCTGTCAGTTTGACATGTGTCCCAGGTAAAGTGATGGAAACCATCCTAAAAGATAGTATTAATAGGCACATAGAAGAGAAGGCGCTGCTAAAGGAGAGCCAACATGGCTTTTACAAGGGCAAATCATGCCTCACTAATCTGTTGGAATTTTTTGAGAGTGTCAACAAGCATGTGGATAAGGGGGATCCAGTTGACATTGTTTATCTGGACTTTCAGAAGGCTTTTGACAAGGTCCCACACCAAAGGCTCTTGAATAAACTACCAGTCATGGAATAAAGGGATAGGTCTTGTCCTGGATCAGCAACTGGCTAAGGGACAGGAAACAGAGGGTAGCACTAAATGGACACTTCTCCAAGTGGAGGGAAGTAAAGAGTGGGGTCCCCCAAGGTTCGGTACTGGGACCCCTGCTTTTCAACCTCTTCATAAATGATCTAGAGGTAGGAGTAAAAAGCAAGGTAGCCAAATTTGCTGATGACACTAAATTATACAGGATAGTGAAAACTGTGAGAGATTGTGAGGAGCTCCAGAGGGATCTCTTGACACTGGGGGAGTGGGCAAAACAGTGGCAAATGAGCTTCAACATTAGTAAGTGCAGAGTGATGCATGTTGGGGCAAAAAAACCCAATTACATTTATAAACTGATGGGTTCTGAACTCTCTGCGACAAACCAGGAAAGGGACCTTGGTGTCCTGGTGGACAACTCAATGAAGGTGTCAACCCAGTGTGCCTCAGCAGTGAAAAAAGCAAACTCAATGTTAGGGATCATTAGGAAGGGTATAGAAAATAAGTCAGCAAGTGTCATTTTGCCTCTTTAGAAATCTATGGTGAGGCCCCATCTGGAATACTGTGTACAGTTCTGGTCGCCATACCTCCAGAAGGATATTATGGAGTTGGAAAAAGTGCAGAGGAGGGCAACCAATATGATTAGGGGACTGGAACACCTTCCTTACCATCTGAGGCTGCAACGGTTGGGCCTTTTCACTCTTGAACGACGGCGTCTAAGAGGTGACCTGATTGAAGTTTATAAAATCATGCACGGTGTGGACAAAGTAGATAAGGAAAAACTGTTTTCCCTATCGCACAACACTAGAACTAGGGGACACTCGATGAAACTTTTGGGTACTAGTTCTCAAACAAATAAGAGAAAGTACTTTTTAACCCAGAGGATTACTGGTCTATGGAACTCCCTGCCAGAAGAAGTGGTGACAGTTGTCAGTCTTAACAGCTTTAAGAAAGGATTAGACAAGTTCATGGAAGACAAGGGTATCAATGGCTATAATTATGGATACTTAAGGACAACCTCGGGGTTGGAGAGATAGGCAGGATATCTCTCAATGCCATTTCCAAGGAATCCTAAGCAGGTGAAGGCATCTCCTTGGGAATACCCTGAAGGAAATGGCGAGCCACTGTGTGAGACAGAATGCTGGACTGGATGGGCTGTGGCCTGTTCCAGCAAGGCTGTTCTTATGTTCTTATGTTCTTTGTTTATAGCCAAAGAGCCAGTGCTGTCTGCGTTTGCAGATGTTTCCATGGACATGTGGCAGGCATGTAAGTAGCTCTCATGTAGAATGACAGAGGCATTTGAAACCCTTCCCCCACTTCTATGATTCAGGTACAGTATATGTGTTAAATATAGGGTTTGCTGTTAACCACAGTTTCAGATATCTACAGAAGGTCTTAGAATATATCCCCCAAAGATACAGGGGGTGCATATGCTGTGAATATACTGTAATTAAAAGGCTATAATAATTTTAAATTGAGGCCTTATTATGCAATTGTCCTACCAAGGAATTTTACAAGAGATCTATAAGAAACGCCTGTTGGACCAGACTAAGGGCCTATTTAATCCAATAGTCTGTCTACACATTGGTCAAACAGTTGCCAAAATTAAGCCCTGTCTAGAGAACATGAGCGCAGCTATAACTTCCATCTTCAGTTCCCCAGCCATATATGAAGGCATACTGTCTTTGATATTCTGGATGATATATATAAAGGTAAAGGTCACCCTGGGATTGCAGTGGCTCAAGTGGCTAAAACACTGACTAGAAGGCGGGAGGTCAGCTGTTCAATTCCTGAATACTGCAGGACAGAATGAGCTCCTGTCTTTGTCTCAGCTCCTGACAACCTAGCTGTTCGAAAGCAAGAAATTGCAAGTACATAAATAGGGACCACTTTGGTGGGAAGGTAAACAGTGTTCTGTGTGCTCCGGTGTCTAGTCATGCCTGCCACATGACCATGGAAACATCTGCAGAAGCAGACAGCGCTGGCTCTTCGGCTATGAAATAGAGATGAGCACTGAACCCTAGAGTCGGATATGACTGGCTTTTGAGCAAGGGTGACCTTTGCCTTACCTAAAAGTCACCCTTGCTTGAAAGCCAGTTGTATCTGACTATAGGGTATGGTGCTCATCTCCATTCACAACTGTCTGCAGATGTTTCTGTGGTGATGTGGCAGGCATGACTAGACACCAGAATGCACGGAACACTGTTTACCTTCTCACCAAGGTGGTACCTATTTATCTACTTGCAATTTCTTGGTTTTGAACTGCTAGGTTGGCCAGAGCTGGGACTCTGTCATGCAGCACTTGGGTCTTGAACTGCTGAACTTCCAGTTTAATTTAATTAATTAAGTTTAATTTAATAGATTTATATACCGCCCTATCAAATGGACTCTGGGTGGTGTACAGGTTGTCAGGTTCAGCATCTTAACCACTGAGCCACAGCAGTCCCCAAATGATATATACTTAGCTTGATTTTTAGCCAATAATGACCCTAACCCCCATGGCAGAGATCATCATCTTCCATTTGCAAACCTATATATTTCATCACATCTCCCATCTTTTTTTCCCTGCCTAAGAAGACAAAATGGAATACTGTATCTGCTCTAGTGGTAGTATTTTTAGCTCTATTATTTATTTGTTATTTTAATAGGCTGCCTGTCTCCCTGTGGGAGACTCAAGGTGGCTCACAACATTTAAAAAAACTTAAATTAAAGAACAATAAATTATACATTAAAATGCCATGACAATAATAGTTAAAATACACTGAACAATGAATACAGGATTAAAACATTTAAAACTTTAAAAACAAGGCATTAACTTGGCATCCATGGATTAAAAGCCTGTTGAAGAGATGTGTGTTCTATTATCAGTGGAAGAAAAGGGTAGGTGGGGGTATGTAGAGCGGAGGAACTACTCTGTGTTAAAATACTACTCCCTCAGAATTCAGATAATCCTTTTTTCTCCACATGTTTTTTCTCTGCACCATGTGGCCACAAGGAAAAGACACAACTACTGTCAGCACTATGCTGTATTATGAGTGCTCAACATATTTTCAAATATCCAGAAAGAACCAATCAGTGATTGTTATTTTCCTACATACCTGATGACATCACCAAGTAACTGTCACCAACTGTCACTAACTGTCAAGTTCTCTCATTCCTCTCACTCACCTGTGTTAGTTGTATTGTTCTCATTGTTAGATATGTTAGTTACAATTGTTAATAAATAATTTAAAGAAAAAGGAACTAAAGACTTCTGAGCATTATTTATGCCGCAGTTCTTCAGAAGATTCAACAACAGGTATTTGGAAATACCTTAACAACCACCTATACCACCTATTTCTTGGTTGAAAAATGGTATCTTTAAAAAACCCTGTAAACTAGAGATAGACACACACACACACACACACACACACACACACACACACACACACACACACACACACACAGAGACTTCTGTGTATACAAAATGTTTGACACAAGATAAATTCTTTGTATGCCTAGGTCGTGTTTTTTTTAATGTAGGTCACATTCTTCACAGGCGTCATAATCAGGTACTCGGCAGCTCTTTTGAAGAATATAGTGGCAATGTATACCATGGGAAAGTCTGGCAGCATGGCTGCTTTAATCAATTGTTAATTCAACTGATTCTATGGGAAATAATTGTCATTTAATCTAGCAACAGAACCTGGGATGTTGATTTTTCTGTGTACTGCCAGCAGTATAATCTTGTTGATGGGAAAATTAGCTTTAATATCTGGCTTTTCTCTAAGCTCTTAGGTCTGAAGAAAGGAGAATTTCTCTCTATCATAATAGCTCTCCCCCAGCCAGATAACCTGAAATACATTGAACTACAGCTCTATTGATGGTTAGGGACTAAAATAAAGTTCCACACATTCAGTGGGTGACAGGGTTGGAAAGGCTGATGTAGAGAGACTTAGCGGTGCCGTAGTGTAGCAGGCAAAGGAAGCTATCCATTCAACTTTGCCTCAGGGGCCATTCAACAATTACGTGATCCTTGAGGGGTGGAGGGGATCTGCCATCTGAATTATGGAAAATTACATGGGTGTGTGTGGTGATAAGATTAGCATGACCCAAGATCATACTAAAACCATATATGATATTATTTAATATAAATAATTATAGCCTGCTGGGGCAGAGAGGAATTTTCTCTGAGGAGTTTTAATGACATGCTCTTAACTCAGAACAGTTCTCCAGGTGGGGGAATCACAGCGGGTTATAATTCTTAACAAATTAAGCAGGGCAAATAAACCTATGCTTTAATTGACTAAAGGGCAAATTCTGATTTGGGTGCAGGCTAATCCCCATTGTTTTACGTGTATGCTGCAAAGATTAACCAACTGGTTCCCTGACTTTTCTGGGGACCTTTGGTCAGGAAATCTTCCTGTCAACAATGGCTAGGCAATCATGGCCTGTTAGTTATTAGGGCACGAAAACAACTAGTTCTATTTGTTTGTTTTCCTGGAACCTTAGCCAGGTAATCCCTTTGTCAACAGAAGCCAAGCTAATTTACTTCTGTTACCTATGAAACACGTCCGAAGGGTAACTCTGCGTTTATTCAGCAGTTAGCTATTTTTGTTAGCCTATACCTTTTCTGCTTATAAAATTGGATGGGAAATAAACTGGGGGGGGGGGAGGGAGCCGTAACTCATTACCCATGAAATCTGTGTCATTCCTTCTCTCTGGTGGGTAAGGCTCATAGCAACAGGGGTGTGGGTGTGGGGTCAGGTCAAAGATTACATAATCCATTTGGAGCTGTTGTGGTTTTGAAACATGGCACTTTTTTAGGTTTAAAAATGATCTCTGGGAATTTTGATCCAATTTGAGATTATTGAATTGCTTGTGCAGTCTGCATTAGGCACCAATAGTGAAATGTTCTAAAAATTTGAGTTTCGATACAAAAGCTCTGGATTATGTAATTTTAAAGGGAGGGGGGGTTCAAAGTGAAAATTATGGTCAGATTACATGGGGGGAGAAGGGGGTCAATTTCTCCCCAAAAATGTATCATGTAATTGTTCAATGGCCCCTCAGCAATGTGCTAACTTTGTTTATCTCAGCAATCCCAGCATCTTTGTATGGTAGGCTTGGATTATCATCTCTAAAGGATGAATCTGAGAGAACAGAAGCTTTCTGTTGTTACCATTAAAACCAACACTCTCAGCCACTTGATCTCATAGTGCAATATACCTGCTCTGTTAAAAACACTGACTTCAAAATATGGTTCTGGGTTGCGTATAGGGATTGCCAGAAACATTTGCTTGATTTGGCCTTTGGCAATTATTTCTCTTTCCTATGCTGTGCTACAATCATGTCAGTTTTCTCCTTTAGGACACATTCCTAGTCCAAACTGAGGCCAGATGATTTTTCTCTCACAGACTTTTCTACTTTGAATAATATTTTGGATCATATTACGTGTTAAACAAAATAAGGATTTCCCACTACTGTGCCATAATAGTTTTCTTCAAGGCACGTAGCTCCTTCAAAACTTTGTTACATCTGAGCAAACAGATTTGCAAATGAAACCCATGTGTATGTTCTGATGACCAATCACAAAGCAAAAAAACACCTACATTGCAAAATGTGGCACTACAGTGGTACCTCACTTAAAGAGCATAATGTGTTCCAC
This sequence comes from Bradypodion ventrale, assembly GCA_035047345.1. Taxonomy (NCBI): domain Eukaryota; kingdom Metazoa; phylum Chordata; class Lepidosauria; order Squamata; family Chamaeleonidae; genus Bradypodion; species Bradypodion ventrale. The sequence goes on from JAWDJE010000002.1 coordinate 149,342,916, forward strand.
GAGATTGCTCTTTAAGCAATATGCTCTTTAAGCGAAGCACATTTTGCCATAGGAATGCATTGGAAATCAAATATTCTGTTCCAGACAAACCTAAAATGGCACCCACACTCCATTTTAATACAGTAACCCCCCCCAATTCATTTTAAAAACCTCCAACTGCCCCTCAAATCCCCCAAAACGAATTACATACTCCTTACCTTTCCACTGCTCAGCAAATCCAAAACTGTTCCCAAAAAATCCAGGAATGGAATGCTAAAAATGGTCGTGTGTTTATTCAGGGCTTTTGGACAGTCTCCGCTACCTCTCAGGGTGGGAACAGGCTTTGCAGAATCCGAGCAGTCCATTTTTCTAAATTTTCTGCTGCTTCCCTACTTGGTCGCAGCAGCAAATCTATGGCACTTGCAGACTTCCATTGGTGCTCAGCGCTGATGTCAGCACTTGGTTTCCCGGATCTTGGTTATTTCCTGGTTCAGCGCCGGGAAGTTTCACTTATCTACACTTCTGCTATATTATCTAATTTTACTTTGGCATGGAATATGTACCTCCAAAAGCCCCTCAACCTTCATCTCCCAGTTTACTCTAACCAGACCACAATGAAAGGTGTATACCAGGAGTTCTCAACCTTTTAAAGCCGGGTGCCAGGTCACACTCCCTCAGACAGCTTGGGTGGCTGGATGGCCATTTTCCCCTTCCTCCACTACATGGCAATTCCTGGTGTGGTGGAGGCGGTGGGGGGGGGGGACACATAAAATGGTGCCATTGGCCACATCCAGCCCATGGGCCGCAGGTTGAGAATCCCTGGTGTATACTATATGCCTGCATGACTGAAATGTTTCTCAGCCCCAGTGCCGGCATGATGGTCCCATGTGGAAGCTTAATATACACTCTTCTATATCCACCATGGCTTTTTGTAGTGTATGTGTGTGTGTGTGTGTGTGTGTGTGTGTGTGTGTGTGTGTGTGTGTGTGAAACACTATGTTTGGAAAGCAATCATTGGGTTTTCCATCACTTTGTGTGTGAGTGTTTTTTTTACTAGAAATCAGATGTACTGTCTTATGATTTGACTCTAACTGGAGAAGCAGTGCTAGGGAGGGAAGGTTAACCTTTTCCTTTCCGCATCATTTCTCCAATGTAAACCTCTTCTCAAGGTATTGCCACATTGATTGCATAGGATGTACACATACAGGGAGGGAAGAAGAGGGAAAAGGTTAGAATCCTACACCTCCTAAACAGGTATGTTTCAGGTAGTGCCCTTTATAGACTGAGGATAAGACTGGCCTTCTTCTAAGCCTTCCTTCCCTGCTGCAATGCTGCTGGGGGTGGTAATTTCATTGCTGTTTATTTTTTATAATTTAGGACATGGGTGCTAGATCAAGTACCCTAACCCTAAACTTAGAGGTGTTCTCTAGGTCTTAATTTTCTTAAAAATGGAAAAAGCACTTAAAGAAACACACCTTCCAGTTTTTCAGGGAAAAAAAGGAAGAAGAAAACAAATTTAGGCTTTGGATGAGTATCAAAACAGATGTCTTTCAGTCTTGACTTGCTTTGTTAAGTCTTCTGAGCAAGGATCATTACTGTACCTACTTTGTACATAGACTAGCTTTATAGCTAACAACAGCTACTTTTCCTTTTATATAAATGAAGGCCATCTGACAATTGCTTCAAAAGAGTTACTTTGGTTATTAAACTCACAGGCTCCTTTCTTAGAAAAGGATGAACAAATTAAATACAGAACATAAAAACAATCTAAGAATGAAGTAAAACAAAATGGAGCAACAGTGATTGTCTGAAGCTCACATTAACAATCTTGGGTATGACCTAGCCAAACATAAGCACCATTAAATGCCATTTATTTAATTGTCAGTGTTCTTACCAAAACAATGAGCACATCGGAAACTTCTCACTTATTGTGCTTTCTTAAATTGTATCCCTTTTCAGTAGTTTGCTGGAAAATCTCGGTGGAGCAGGAAAGTTCAAAGTTTCTTAAGACACAGTTTGGGAAAATTTTCTGTAAAAATATTGACTTTTAGTCACTGGTATAGCATACATGCAACAGCAGTGGCATCTGTGTCCTCAACCTCAGAAGGATTTTCTAGTGATCCTTGTACCCATGGGCTTGCCAGCTAAGCTGCCTGCTAGATGAAAAGAGAGAAGGCAAGAGCCTTCAAAAACAAAGAAAATTGAGTTGCTTGCACCTCACTTCCCATTAAAGGTAAAGGTTTCCCTTGCTCGAAAGCCAGTCGTATCCGACTCTAGGGTGCAGTGCTCATCTCTGTTTCTAAGCCGAAGAGCCAGCGCTGTCTGCTTCTGCAGACATTTCCGTGGTCATGTGGCAGGCATGACTAGACACCGGAGCGCACGGAACGCTGTTACCTTCCCGCCGAAGTGGTCCCTATTTATCTACTTGCAATTTATTGCTTTCGAACTGCTAGGTTGGCAGGAGCTGGGATGAAGACGGGAGCTCATTTCCGTCCTGCAGTACTCGGGAATCGAACTGCTGACCTTCCGATTCCCAGTCAGCGTCTTAGCGATTTGAGCCACTGCAGTACCCTACTTCCCATTGCTGAAAGGGAATTCATGGTGGTATCCCACCTGCGCTACAGACTGAAGAAGGTAGGTGGAGTTATCTTAGCTTTTGCCAGTACCTGAGACTGCTCTATTAACCCCTGGTTCCTTAGAGCCAGACATTCAGGGAAGAGACAACTCTGAAAAACTCTATAGGAATCCACAATGGCTAACCTTGGCACTCCAGGTGTTCTTGAACTTCAATTCCCAGAAGCCCTGATCAGCAGGAGTGCTGACTTGGGCTTCTGGCAATTGAAGTCCAAGAACACCAGGAGTGCCAAGGTTAGCATAGGTAATGATAGCTCTCTGGAGGGTTTGGGATCCTGGTCAGTGGTGAGATTCAATTTTTTTTTACTACTTACTCTGTGGGCATGGCATGGTGGGTGTGGCCATATTACTGGGTGGGCATGGCCATGTGATTTTCTGGGTGTGGCCATGTGATTGGGTGGCTGCACCACCCAGGCAGGAGGCAGGTGCAGACCTACGATCCAAGGCTCTGGCAACCAGATGGGGGAAGCCCAGGGAGTCTGCACCATCGGTATGGGAGGCAGGCGCAGGCCTATGACGTGAGGCTCTGGCAACTGGATGGGTGGGGCCAGCTGGAATTTCTACTACCGGTATGGGTGTACCTGGGCATACCAGCTGAATCCCACCACTGATCCTGGTGTCCAGCAGAAGTTGCAAAATGGGGAGTAGCATGCTTGTCTTTTCCTGCATTCTACCATTGAATTTTGGTGGCATCATGAGTTAAAAACCTGGAACTTCCCTTAAAAACAAACAAAAAGGGTCCTTTGAAATAGGATTGTTCTTCTGGGACCACAATTCTACTTTAAAACCAGATGCATACTTCCTGTGCATCATATTTTACACAGACATTGAGGGGGCATTGCATGTTTGTTGGGGATGGTGCCAAGGATGTAAAAAAGACAGATGAGCCACACGTTACTCATGGACATTTTGCCCATGTACTAAATGGACGTCTGTCAGAACCAATACATTAACAGAACTTGATGACAGAGGAAGTTCAGTGGAGATTATCTATATTGTATATATCTCTTTTGGGCCTTTAGCAATCTCAAATAACATACTTCCCTATAAGATTTAATGATATGGAGAAAAACCCCAACTAAATAATGGTACTTCATTCACTGTGATTCATGAAGAAATTCTCAATGCAATTTCCTCATAGACATCATTTTGATATTATAAACTAGAGTGTTGGGGGTAGGGAGTGAATGGCCTTATCAAAATAGCCTAGTTTGTCTTCATCGCTTTTCAACAGACAGATGTCTATAAAGAGCTAAATGTTATTCATTTAAACTATGCAGATTGAGGCTGTAACAATGTAATGGAAAGAAATAACTCAGTACACACCAAATTAAACTGTTCTTCTGGAATAATTTAAACTTCCTGTAAATGCTTGTCACTGTGTTTGCAATTCAAGGCATGAATGATGTTCAACACACAGTTGTTTAGTGCATGAAAAATTGTAGAACCGATCAGCTCCCTTAAGCAAGGCTTCACACGTCTTAATATCAAGTGCTCTGTTTCTGATTTGTGAAGAAACCACCTCCAAAGCCATCATGTAACTAATATCCTGCCCGGAGAGCTGTGAATTTATTTTGGGAATCAGAGATATTGAAGAACAGAGCACATTACTCATCCTTCGTTCTGATCTCCTTCTTCATATTACAAACACCTTTATTTCCTCTTTGCTATAGACATGAAGAATACTTATAAAATTTCTCAACTTCCTTGACATAGATTGTCTCAATGGGACTCTTTTACTAGGAATGTGGAAGCCCTGTGAAAATCCTTGCCTCTAGCCAAGAATGAGGTACTGTAGTCTTCTTTATTAGATTCCCCCATAATTTGAACAAAACTACCATCCTTTGTCCATGTGAAGTATATATTATGCACATGCAGATTACAGGAAGACTGATGGATTGTTAAGAAACACACAATTCTTACAAATTCATTAAAGAAAGCTGTTATCATCCTTGGGCACATTGTGCAAGAATGTCATCAAGCTAGGACATTGAAAGCCTCAGCTGATACTTAAACACATATATTTAGTGGCTAATAAATTTGTGAAACAACATAAATTGTTTTGGATTGCAACTTACCTTCCACATATCCATGTTTCTCCTGAGCCTTTCACGTCCAAACTGAAATGGAAAAGCTGGAGTATCAGGGATCAGTGAAGATGCTCCACCTTGTTGCAGTGTTGCACTATCAGTACCTTGCTGTTCTGCTTGGAGGAATTCTCCAGTGAGATGTCCTATGCCTGTTTGTTGCTTTTCTGCCCCTCTATCTTGCAATATAACTAACAGGACTTATTGGTGTATCTCTTTGCAATTTCTAAGAGCGGAGACTAGCTGAGCAAGTCATGTTCCTCCCTTTTAAAATCTTTAAAAAAGGTGTAAAGCCTTGATCAGTGCCAGTTAAGTATCAAGCCATTATAATGGCAATTTGTTACCTAATGAGGTAGTCAGGAATACGCAGAGTTTGGGAAGTTGGTTGAAATAAAAATGGATATAATGGTTGAGTTATGAATCCCAGAGCATTACTGTGCAATCGCTCAATGATGGATGGCTTCAACATGCCATCATATTTATTTTTCTTAGAGAAAACTTTCAAAATCTCTCTTCTTCCAAGGCACAACTACATTACCTAGTCCTTTTCAAGCCCTATCCAGTCATTAACCATTTATATATGCTTACTGTGAGTAGAAGGGAAAAACTCCAGCTGCACACCTTCTGTTTCCAGTTTTGATTCTCTCTTCCATATGTCTGAAGAAGACAACCTCCATTGTTTCAAGCGGTTTCCCCCACGAGTCAAGATACTAGTTTTCCAGGATTCCCCATCACACTGAGAGCCCCTACAGATAGTAGAAGCTCTCCTCTACAACCCTGGCACACTCCATGTATAGGAGAATGATGAATCTAGAAGCAGAGGGGTACTGGTGTCAAATCAACTTAATTTAACAATGACTGAATGGGTCTTCAGTTTCAGAGTTAACTGTATTCCAGTGGTGCAGCTGGTTTAGTATGCTGGAGCACAGAATTTGTATAGCACCTAAAGGATTGGTAGATTAATTGTGGCATAAACATTTGTGGGCCAGAACCCATTTTGTCAGATGCTAACTACAGTTAGCATTAAAGTGTGCACCAACCTGAATGATGACCATTGTTGGCACCAAACCACAGTTTATAAACCCTTGTCTAACCTGAGTTTCAAATGAAGTTTGGCATGATTTGTAGTTTGCACTAATGCCAGCACACATGAAATACTAATTAGAATTAGCTCTAAAACCAAAAAAGAGAGAGTGATATCCACAAGACAGGAATGAATGAACTTTGATTCAATTATCACATTGATGGTACCAGCAATGATCACTATATATGTACCTCCTCCTGGGTACTTCCTTCCTTTTTTTTTGTTGATAATTAAAACCTATGATACTATCACGTTAATTAAGTATATTTTTATATGTGCTAACATATTCCTTTACAAAGCAATGCATACAAAAGCATAAGCTGAGCCATCTTGGAATTAAAAAGACCTCTCTAATTGAAAGTTGTTTACTGCCAAGTCTGCTGTAGAACACACCCCAAAGGGTCTTATCTGAAATAAGCAGACATGTTTACCACTATACATGTTATAAACGTGACTAGCAAGAGGACAGGGTGACTGTACGTCATTGTATATGTGAGATAGAATGTGTAACATTAAGATAAAGGTGAAAATGCCTAACGCCCTTGGAATACCATCTGGACTGAAGAACATGTTTGTAGAGCTTCATGAAAGTATATAAGGCCAGCTATATCTCTTATCTAGGTCCTTGGATCCAATGGAATCAAGACCATGCATGTATGCATTATTATGATGTACCATGATCTGCTTTGACAGAAAAACTTAGATAAAATTCTCTTTTTCCATTTCAAAACCTCTCTGGCTGATTTATTATTATTAAAACTGTTTACTTCTTGGAGAGTGGGAGTGACACCTAAGCAAATGCAAAAAAAAAAAAAAAAAAAGAGCTCCTCAGCAATAGCCGTGCTACTGCTGGTGTAAGTCACCTTATGTTAGGGAACCATCAGAATTTGGAAACTTACTTTTAAAAGTACAGTACTGAGTTATAGTTATGTGCTCATTACAAGGCTGTTGTGTATCCATTCTGAATTTTAGTAGGTATTTTACAGGAGATACAGGAGTGTTGCACATTATCCCCAGGACAGGTACAGCACCGTAGGTAACTGACGAGATGTGCAAAATAAAACAAATTGCCCTCTTGTCCATCCTGATGTAATAGTGTTCAAACTTTGTCTTTTGATTGTATGGCATAATCTCATGGTTTGGTGACACTGCTAAGGCAAGCTCTTCCTGCTCTCAGATATGATCCCTCCTTCTTCTTGATATTCTGTCCTCCCTACGTGACACCCCTAGCCTCATGTGACTTTTGCAAGTTCCCCTTTTGTACCCTTGTATTCTTTGTGTATAAATATACAGTACCTGTTTTGAATTGTTCTGGGCTGATTCTCCGCTTTCGGTGGGATTTAGTTGCATAAATTCTTGGGCCATATGCAATAAAATCTTTTATTTTCCCCCACAGTTCTTTGCTTATTGGTCATGATTCCATCATGACCAGAGGGTTTTAAATTAAATGATACCAAAACGTTTTCTTTTAAAGGTATTTGAATAACATGTGTTTCCAGGGGAGTAGCACCCATCCACTGTGGATGCTCCAAACTTTGGATTCCAGCTGTTTCCAGGTAAGGGTGTCCCTCCAAAGGGGCACCATAAGAACTTCAGGTATCAATTTTGCCCTCTTACACCAAGGTGACTAAACAAATTACAGATTTATTGTATTGTCTGGCATCTGGCAGCTTTTGCTTTCTGATTTAGACTCTTTCACAAAACCAAGGAAAGAATTCAGGGTCTGCTCTCATCTTCATTCTCTGATTTTTTGAGAGGGAACCAAATCAAAGCAAGGAATCTGTCAGCTTCCAGACAACAAACAAACAAACAAACAAACTAACTAACTAACTAACTAACTAACTAACTAACTAACTGCAGGATAAAACTCTGATGTTTGTTTTGCCTTTTCTGCCAGAAAGCACTGTGAACCTGAATGTGTTTCATCCATGATAAACTTTAGTTTCTCCTAGACATGTGGGGTACTTGAATAATTTCTAATTTGTAGTGTTCTTCTCAGTCATGCCAAGATTCCTCATCAAAACTTTCCTCGGCACCACAAAAGATTTCCCCAGCTTCTTGTTTTCTCTTCTTATTTTTTTACACTTGGGCTTCAGAAGACTACCAGGTTCTGCACAGACAATACCTTTTCCAGCTAATCTTCTACCTCAATGATACCACTTTGAGCAGGTGTTGCAAAAACTCTATGCAGATTGTTGTCTCTTGGGGGGGGGGGGACGGGGGACGGACCTCTACAAAACTGTGAGAAATTAGGAGAGATTTCTTGGAAATCTCACTGTGGGAAGGAAGAAGAGCTTCCCACCTTTAAATCTCATTCAGGGCAAGAGATTGAAAAATTCATTTCCTATTTTCTACTCTGTGAAGTAAATGGAAGTTGCGAAACAAAAAAATAATTCAGCTTCCACAGTTAAATAGTACCTACTGGAAATTAATTACTTAAGCACATCATTTCACTCTGATTTTACTTCTAGCTCATCCCAGGAACATTTATGTCGCCCCTCATAATTATCATAACTACTCTAGATATGAATGCAAATTGTATAGTGTACCTCTGAAATGGCTTCACAAAGTTGGTGTTCACACATGATTGTAGGGTATAAAATAGGCTAGAGACGGCAGCTATGGGAAACCTTGGAGGTCTAAATTCAGATAATTTTAAAGGAGATTTGGTATTACAACTTACTTTGGCTTAGCTGATTTTGAGTGCCCATAAGCCAAAGGTTTCACACAACCAAATATTTTATGGATACATATGTTCAGGGACCTGCTCTGTTTCATGATCATGTCCAATGTTTTTTCATTTTTTCGAGGATCAGCACATCTTGTTTCATTTAATACAAAATCAAATGTTTTTGCCTAAGCCAAAACTGTTCTTTGCTTAAGTTGTGATGAACTTTCCCCTTTTCACTTTTAGCTTCTGTAAAACCTCATCTGTCCTACTTCCTAAGTTATGGGTTGTGTATTTACTGACAAGCTCTCCTGAAGATTCTCTTTGCCCTTTCATTTTTCCTTCCTACGTCATTCTCCTGTGGAAAAATCCTTTCTTGGCCACTGGTAATTGTACTGTATTTGCTGCACAATCTTTGGACTGTTTACAGAGGTTAGGGACAGTAGTCCTTTAAAAAAATTCTACCAACAAATGTTACATGCATAAAAAAGCCTGAACACAATAAATTAATGACACAATCAAAAGACACTTAATAGTAACAAAGTCCCCCACTAAAACAATCTCTCTCTCTCTCTCTCTCTCACACACACACACACACAGCATTGACTTTTCTCCTTTATTAATATAAAAGCAATAAATTATCCTCAGATATCTGTAAAAATATTCCTGATTATCAAACTATTGTTTACTTTAATATTATGCATTAACTTATCAATGATTTCCAGGGGTTCTCAACCTTTTCAAGCTGAAGGCTGGGTCACGCACCTCAGACAGCTTTGGGGGCTGGATGGCCATTTTACCATGTTTGCCACACATGGCACTTCCGGATGTGGCGGAGGCAGTGGGTGGGTGGGCACATGAAATGGTGTCATGGGCCGCATATGGCTCCTGAACCCCTGATTTATACCATTCATTTATTTAATCAAAAAGCCAAGCCTTACTTTCCAATACCTAGTTACCATTAACTTTGCTACTATTAGTAACTTTGAAGTTAATTCTTTTGTATTCCAATCCTATTGCTCTTTATTAAACATTGATAAAAGCACTATTTTAGTACACATCTTTATATTTAATTTTATTATTTCATTAATTTCATTAAAAACTAACTGCAAAAATTTCAATATGTTCTCACATTACCACCATCTTTACCTATAAATCTGAGCGTTAACTGTTGGAACTTGACAAAGGATCCTACACCCGGCCATACTAGCCCATACCGAGCATTCGTGCACTTGCCCGAAATGGGTCCGGAGGTCAACAAAGATGTTAGAAATGCGCCAGTGGGGCAGGAGACCCACAAACTCGAACAAAGGAAAAGAACCTCAATTCCCAACGTTCCTTGCACCGCACCGCACCACAGCCAATGAGGCTGAGAGGCGCGAGCAAAAAGAACGTTGGGAAATGCGCTGCGGCCAATCAAAATCGAGCCAGAGGGAAAAAAACGCCACAGAAACGCAAACCACAAACACAAAACTACACGTCCCAGCATCCTGTGTGCCATGAGCACGCAGAACGCTGTGAAAGCCGGCGCACAAAAAATAAACTTACAAAAGGCAATGGAAGCGCAGGTTCCCAGCAGGCAGACTCAGCGCCTCACAGCCACACAAAATAAACAGCCAAAAAATGCCACCGTGAGACACCCGCCGTCCTTCTTTCCCGGAGCAACAGGAAGAAGAGGGACTCCCTCTCCTCCATGCTACCCTGCCGAAGACACGGCGAGACCACCACCGGCCTCAAGGAAAGTTGAGCTGGGGTGGAAAAAAACCCAGAAAAACCGGAGGGGGGGTTCAAGGGAAAAAAAGGTACTGGAGCATCCCCCCCCTTTGAAAGCGAACCAATTCCCCAGGAAGGAAAGGCACCGAATGGGCCTCCGGTCGTTGCCTCTGCCTCCCAGAGCTCCTCACCCGGGCGCAGCACACACCTACTGGGCTGGACATTACAAACCTGCCCAGTGTGTGTGTGCGTGCACACCAAAACAACCCCTAAACAACAACATACACAAAAAGTAACCAACAAAAACAAACACCAAAACTATTACAAAATAATAAAACAAAAATAAATCAATAATTTAAAAAAAACATTAATAAACAAAAATAAATAAACAACAAAATACACAAACAAAACTTCCACAACACCACAAAACCACAAACAAAACACCTAACTACAACACAAAAAACACAAACAAACAACGAAATAAAACAAATTAAACACAACCAGAAATAATCAAACCAATTAAACCAAACTAAAAATAAACCAACACACAAAAGACCAAACAGAAACACTTCCCAGCACACCAACACAAAACCCAAACAAAGAAAAACCCCAGATGAAAGAAAACCAGACAACTTACCAGTGTGTCCTCCCTCCACGACGACAGGAACAGAAATGAAGAAACAAAGATGACTTACTGGAAGAAGCACCACCCAGAGGCCAGAAAAATCACAATTTTACACAAATCACAAATATATCTAAAAAATAATAACAACATAAAAAGATTTCTAAAATCCTATGTTTAGTTTTAACTCAAATAAAAACCCAAAACATCTAAACACAGTTTAAAAACATTGAATGTAAAAAAACATGTACTTTCACATTTTAAAAATTATTACCTACGATGCAACCATTAAAAAAAGGTCACATACTAAAATATTATTTGGTTAAATAGAAAATGTAGAAAAAATTATATAATCCTTTGTTCTTTTTTTAATCTACAAAAAAACCCAAACAAACTGATCACAGTTTATAACAGCCTGGCATGATAACAAAAATTAACATATATGTTAAAGCAAATATTCAAAAACACATTAGAAAAATTACAAAACACAAGTTGTTATTACTGTAAAGTATCACAACAATACAATCTATTTAACAAATGAAAACATAAAAGAATTGTGCATAAATAAAAAAATTTAAAAGAACAATTACAGACTAACCTCTTTTTTACAAATATTACCAAAAAATAAAGCCTTCCAACACAATTTAAAACAGCCCGGCACCACTGGGCAAACTCTGCTAGTACAGTATAAGAAAACAAGTGCCTGTTTTTCAAAACCTTTCCAAAACAGTATTTATTTGCTTTAATCTCACTCGAGTTAAAAACTAATTTATATGAAAAAAATCCTTCACCTTTACAGGTATAGATTTCAGAATTTTTATATCCCATATCTTATTTGTACCCCTTGGTACAAATTACTTCTCCCAAATTATGTTCCCATAATATTTTAAGCATATTTTGTTGATCTTCTACCTCTAAAACAATTTCTTCAAATTTCATACAATTTCTTCAAATTTCATAAGATCCTTACATTTATCATTTCTTTTTACCAAATCTTTTGTTCACTGCTTTAAATGTATAAGGTTAAATCTAGATATTCTCTCCATATTCAAAGTTGATTTTTTTTGAATAGTAGCCATGTTAGTCTGTGTTTTAGGCATATCAGAAAGCAAAAACTAAAATTAAAACTGCAGTATTTTTGTTTTTGCTTTCTGATATATCTCCATATTCAATAATTATTTTATTCTCCATATTTAATCTCAATCTTTTATCTGAATAACATGTTTCTTACTTAACACTGTTTCTTACTTTACTGTTGTTCTATCAAACCCAGAATATCTGATCCTTAAAATCATCTAATTTGTTTTTAATCTCTTGCTTCAATTGTTGATATTTTCCTTTTTCAAATGTCTTAAATTATTTGAAATACTGTACTGTATTTATACCTAAATTTAAGCTATAAGTATAAGGTCCACTGGGTTTCCAACCTCAAGAGATGATTCATCAGGTATACCTTTCTAAGTGGTCAGCTTAAAGTCATGGCTGTTGACTCCAATTTTGGGGGTGCTGTGAATCTATTATGGGATTTAGTTTGTACCTAAGTGAAGCTATCCAAACCAATGAAACATATCCCTAGAATAGATTCAGCATCCTAGATAACTCTGATAATATGTAGACTAGTGGTTTCCAACATGGGGCCCATGCCCCACAGGGGGACATCGATTCCCAGAAGCCTAAATCAGTACGTTGGCTGATCAGTGCTTTGGGGAATTGACTTAGGCTTCTTGGAATTGAAGTCTAAAAAACAAAGGTTGGGAAACACTGGTGTAGACAAAAGCGTGAAGCAGAATCACACCACCCCCAAAACTGTTATCAACTTGTCACTAGTTTCCTCACACTGCTGTTCTATATGCTGCTTATTATAAATGAATAAGACTGCACAGATCTTCACCTGGAGAATGACTACTGATCCTTCCTATTTATAAATAGAGATCTACATTTCATTCACAGAGATGGGAGAAGTTAATTTTTAGGTGGCAACTTGCAGAGCACTACTGCCAGCCTAGTCTTTGGTAACAATGTCTAGGGCAGTGATGGCAAACCTTTTAGAGACTGAATGCCCAAACAGAGGGGCGGAGTGAAATCTGTGCTGGGGAGAGGGAGGAAAAGCTTCCATTGGACTGCTGGCAGAGGGGTGGGGAAAACTCTGTGCTGGGGAAGGGAGGAAGCACTCCCATTGGGCCTCTGGACAGAGGGGCAGGACGAACTGTGCTGTGGTGACATGCCCACAGAGGGGTGGGTGTGCCACATCTGGCACATGTGCCATAGGTTTGCCACCACTGGTCTAGGGTATTCTGGAACTTCCAGTCGTAGAATTTCTGGCTGTACCTCTTGCAAGGGTCATAGCTTTTGAGTTATGCAGAGCTCCCATATTTGAATGATTTAAAGTAGGAATTACTTAAGTAGCATCTTTCAAACTCATTATACCGTAGTTCTCATGTTTTACCTTTGATTTAGGTTACAAAGCAGGAATGTTTCTTGCAATCTCCATAAAGTGGTGAACCATCAAACTATGTTTCAAGTTTGCTTGCATTACCTTGAGGTATGGATTTCTTCCTTTTCTTTTTAGCTTGTTTTCTGGGTTTGTTGCAGGCATCACTGCCATTGAGAAAGCCATCAGTGTTTAGAAGCCCCATAAAAAGGTGGTTCTATTCGTGAAATGCACAGCAGGAGGGCTTCATAAAAACTCTTTAGCTGAACACTGTGGAAGGATCTCATACAGATTGCCTTGTAACATCTGTTCAAAAATGTCGCAAGAATGGAATGGAATATATTCCCCCTATCCATGCATGTATTGCTCCCTGACTTCAATCCCCCCCATTTCTTTCCATTACACATAGGCTCTTTAAAGCATTCACACAACTAGCAAGTACAAGTTTAGATGCTAACCAGTAAGGAGGAAAATTGGCAAATGGTGTTTACGATTATTATAGGACTCCTGCAGGTTGTCAACAGTTTCTACAGAAATGCATGAAAAAATGTAGCAACCTGTTACGTTCACCTCAATATAACTATATCAAACAACAACAACAACAAAAATAAATAAAAATGTTGTTGCACTTTAAAGACTAATTGCTACATTTTAATGTGAGCTTTTGTGGATCAGGTCCACTTCCTCAGACACAAGAGTTAGACTTTATGGCAATAATTGATATATGGCCCCGTGACCAGTCACATGATTTGCAAGTCCATCTAATGTACTAACCAACCACTGTGTCCTTCTATATACCTACCTGATCATGGAGCCATGTCTAGATTGTTGCCATGAAGTCTCAGTCTTGTCTGATGAAATGTCCTTGATCCACAGAAATTAACATTAAAATAGAGTAGTTAGTCTTTAGGGTACCACATTGTTTCCCCCATTGTTTCCCCTTGTCTGAAGATTCCCCGTGCCCGGTTGGGCATCAGTGGTCTCTGGCAGAGGTTAAACCAGCGAGCAAACTCCTGGCCTCTGGCCCTTGTCAGGGCATAAGGGGGGTGAATTAATGATAGGGATTAATTCGGCTGCTTCTAGCCTGACCGACGACTCTGCCGAATAAGCATCTCGCAGACCTCAGTTACCTATTAGAGTAATCACTCATCTCCTGGCCAAGGAAATCCCCGGTGCAAATAGTGGCCATATTTACCCAGCCTCTAAGCCCAAAACAATAGGGCTTCCTCTGTCAATGTTTGCCCGCACTAATTAACTTCCCTTTGAGAGGTTCCCCAATTAACCTGAGTAAATAGGTGATGTGATTGACTTTCGGGTGATGGTTTTTTCTACCTGCCTTCTGATCTATAAAAGGTGTATGTATTTTCCCAATAAACCACTGATCTGATCTCGCTCCTGTTGCCTCGTGTTGTCATTGATCAGTCTCCTCCGGGACCTAAGGCCACCCCAGTGGCCACGATTCCAACAGCTGGTGACCCCGACGTGATTCTACTCGTGAGTAAGAGACCCCGGAGAGGTCTACTCGTGAGTAGCGATCCACGCGGTCCGGTTCTGCGCTTGAACCGCGACCCGTCATCCCGGAGGACAGCGTGGCGCTCCGGCCGGCAGCCAGCCGATCAGAGAAGTGGCCCGCGGCGAGGCATTCCAGAGAGACATTCCTACAGCTTCCTCCCCGCTTTCGAGGAGGTTTGCCATAGAGGGAAACGCGTTCCGCTCAGGGCAGCTGTGAGCCCCTGACATCGCAGAGGCCGACGAAGGGCCCGTGGCAGAAGGTCCACACTCCGAGGTCTACCCCAGACACCCGATGCCCGAACCTGTTGCCTGCAAAGACGCGTCGACTCGTCCCGAGGAGGAATCTTCCGGAGATCCAATCGCAGGTAATATGGGGACTTGTTCTCATAGACCAAGTCCGTCCGCTAGCCAAAGAACTCGTGAGGAAGAGTTCAGAATCCTGGCCAGGGTTTTTAAGTTACGCTTTCACAGCAGGGAATTAGCGAGACTTTTGGCGTACCTCAGGGAACACTGCCTACTTTACCCAGAAGTAGGTACGTTGACCCTGCAGCTCTGGGATCAGATAGGAGACTGCATTCAGCAACCCCCGAAAGCTCCAGGAGGGATAGTTCGTACTTGGAGAAAGTGTAGGAAGCTCTTAGCAGAGATCGAGCCAGTCCGGGTAGAGGCCAAAGAACCCCCGTTAGTCGAGCCATCAGGCAAGCCAGTCGAACCGACTGCGCCCACGGCACTCTATCCGTCAATTAGCTATCGGCAGAGTAGCGTAGGGAGCCTTCCCGCGGTGACAGCTGCAGACGTCACCGAAGGAACGCAAGGAATGAGAAGTGCAGGCGCTTCTCTGACAGCTCCGGGTTCCCTAGTCGTGAAGAGTGCCCTTCAGCGCACAGCTGAGATAGAACTTAAAAAGGGGGAATTGTCAGTTGAACAACTAGCTGAACTTAGACAGATTTGTCCAATCCGCATGGAGATGGACGCGCTCACGGGCGCACAGCAGATAGTACACTCCCCAGTCCCGAACAAGCTTCTCATGGCTTTACGGAAAGCAATTTCAGAGACGGGGCTCCAAAGTCGTTTTACTAGGGGCACGCTTCAGCAAGTGTGCGAAACCACCATGTGGATTCCTCATGACTGGAAAGCCGTCATGAGGATGATGCTAACCCCCAGCCAGTACATGATTTGGGACAGCGAGTTTCGCCTAGAGGCTCAAACTCGGGCTGCCAGGATGGGAGGCGCGGTAATTCCTGACCAGCTGTATGGTTCAGGTGCCTTTGAGCCCATCAACGCTCAAATCAACTTTCCTCTCGCCACTCTAGAAATGTCAGCCGAAGCTGCCTATAGGGCATACTTCAAGGTCCCAGCGTCTGGCAAAACGGCCAAAAATTACACCGCTATTAAGCAGGGAGCCCAGGAGCCCTACATGGACTTCATCAATCGCCTGGAGGAAGCAATTAGCAGGCAGATTGATAATGAGCAGGCCCAACAAGAGCTCATGATTAAGCTAGCAAAGGACAACGCCAACCTGGACTGCCGTAAAATCTTGCAGTCCCTGGGCAATCGCCCTGACTTGACCTTGACGGACATGATCCGAGCATGCTCCGACGTTGGCACAGACTCCTACAAGATGGGTCTGCTAGCGGCAGCGGTGCAGGGGGGGAGAAGACCTCACGGCAATGGCAAGATCAAGGGGGCATGCCACACTTGTGGCAAGGTCGGACACTTCGCTAGGGAGTGCCGATCCAAGGGAGGCGGACAAAAGTCCGGTCGTCCCAAGGCTCCGAACACCCCCTGCCCGAAGTGCAAGAAAGGCTATCATTGGGCCAGGTATTGTCCGAGTTCGGGAAACCGGAATCCGGGCACATCTCTGGCCCCAGTCCAAACAGAGGCTTCCTTCACCCAGATCCAGAACTCCCCAGAATTAGACTAGGTTCCAGGCACATTCCAGGCACTGCGAGGGCACAGGCCAGCCCCAAGGGTAGCACAGGGCTAGAATTGGCTTGCCAGGCGGACGTTACATGCGATCTGCCGGGCACAGTCTATCTAGTCGATTCTCAGTATATGGGACCCCTACCCAGAGGCTTTATAGGTTTAGTTTTGCCCCGTAGCGTAGCTGGAGCACGTGGAATTTTTATAATTCCAGGAGTCATTGACTCGAATTTTTCAGGCGTTCTCCAGGTCCAGCTTTGGACACACCTGCCCCAAACAATCCACAAGGGAGACACCCTAGCGCAACTGATCATGGTTCCTTGTCACTCGCCAGCAGGCAGCCAGAGAAGGCTCAGTGACAGCTCAGAGTCCAGTTCAGCAGACCGCTCGAGTGCGAGTGAGGCAGTGCAGGGATACCAGGTCTTGGCGACAGTGGAGACCAACATTGAGTGGAAGCAGCGCCCCGTTATCGAGGTATTTTTGAACAAAAGAGTGTTCTCAGGGTTACTCGATACCGGAGCGGATGTGACCGTGATAAGCAGAAGCCAGTGGCCGAAGGAGTGGGCCATTGAGCCGGTCTCCGATGTGTGGGGGGTAGGCGGAGTTCAGGAAGCGTTTAGAAGCCGAGAGTGGGTAGAAGTCACAATCCCAAGGGCTGACGGCACGGCGGTGATTCGGCCGCACATTCTTGACGTGCACGTCAATCTTTGGGGGCGAGACTTTCTACAACAGTACGGTGCCACCCTTACCTTCGGGTAATGGCGTTGCCACTTAAATGGCTCACCGATACTCCGGTCTGGGTAGAACAATGGCCGGTAGTGGGAGATAAGTTAGTTGCCCTCAAGCAGCTAGTTAAGGAACAGCTAGACGCAGGACATATAGAACAGTCCACAAGTCCTTGGAATTCGCCAATTTTTGTTATTAAGAAGAAGTTGGGGAAGTGGCGACTCCTCCACGATCTCAGAGAGATCAATAAATGCATTCAGCCAATGGGTCCGCTTCAATGCGGCATCCCGAATCCTAACATGATTCCCGAGGGGTGGGAGATTCTAGTCGTAGATCTCAAGGATTGCTTCTATACAATCCCCTTAGACCCCAGGGACCGGGAAAGGTTCGCCTTTACAGTGCCGGTTGTGAACCACAGTGAGCCCACACAGCGTTACGCGTGGAAATTTTTGCCATAGGGCATGCTCAATTCGCCCACCTTGTGCCAAATTTATGTTCACGACGCACTGGCAAAGTTCCGAAGCCTTTACCCTAAAGCTATTGTTTGTCACTTTATGGATGATATCTTACTAGCGTTGCCGCAACTTGGCAGCGAAATATTTTCAGACCTCCAGGCCAGCCTGGGGGACAAAGGCTTACTCATTGCCCCGGAAAAGGTGCAGAGAACCGAGCCCTTCTCATATTTGGGTCATCGGCTTCTCCGCTCTTTTGCAGCGCCAGTTTTGCCTCAGATCAACTTACAGGACTCAGTCACCCTCGTGGAGTTGCAGCAAGTTTTGGGAAACATTAATTGGGCCAGACCGTATTTCCGATTGGATACGGATCTTCTAAAGCCACTCTTCTCGCTGCTAACCTTAGGTAAGCAGCCGGCAGACTGGATAAAAATTTCTTGAGACGCGCGCTTGGCGCTCGAGAAAGTGAACCAAGTTCTCAGCCAGAGGTGGGTGGATAGGATCGCCCAGGGGCCATATGCCCCGATCCTGAATTTGTACATCGTACGGTCGGGATCCATGTTCACTGGGGCGCTAGGAGTAGACTCAGAGAAGGGAGCGAAAATCGTGGAGTGGGTGTACTTGCCTAACACTTCTTCACGGAACATCGTTCCGCCCCAGGAGCTAGTCTCCGCGGTGATCTACCGCGGAAGGCTGAGAGCAAGGGACATTTCTGGGCACGATTTAGCTAAGATTATAGTCCCGTTCACCAAGGAACAAATTCATCAGTTGATGCAGCTAGGTGACTCGCTTCCAATAGCTTTGGAAGGATTCACTGGAAGTTTGACATACCATTTGCCTAAAGACCCCAGACTTGTCTCGCTTCAAACAGGAACAGTCAGCTTGTTCGAATTGCTTTCGCTGGTCCCACTTCAGGGGGCCAGAACAGTTTTTTCTGATGGTGGACGCACCTATGGTGTCTTGACTTGGCAGGAGGGCGAAGCTTGGCACACGCTGCTAACTCTTCCACAAAAGTCCACGCAGCGGGCAGAGTTGGCAGCCGTGAACCTTGCTTTGCGCACCTTCGCCAAAGAACGTTTAAACATCATAACTGACAGCCTGTATGTTAGGAATTTACTTCACAGTCTACCGGGAGCTTACATCACTCCCGCGATAGACAAAAACTTGCTCAGTCTGTTTCTCACTGCTCAATTTCATTTGCGAAACCGCACTGAGCCGCTCTATATTGCCCACATTCGAAGTCATCAAGACCTACCAGGCCCGATTTCCGCGGGCAATAGCAGAGCGGCCGCGGCCGCAAAGGAAATTCAGCAACGTTCAGTTTTGGGAGTTTTTACTACTCCAATTCAGAGTCATGCCTTTTTTCACCAAAACGCCAAAGCACTCGCCAGACAGTTCAATCTGCCACTTTCTCAAGCCCAAGGTATAGTGCGCTCCTGCCAGCATTGTGCAGGGGTGCCGGGGGGGGGGGGCTCGTGGGGGGTCAACCCACGGGGGACAGAGGCTAATCAGGTGTGGCAGATGGATGTCACACATGTGCCGCAGTTTGGCAGATGGCAGTACATGCACGTCTGCATTGACACCTTTTCTCAGTTCGTTTGGGCAACGGCGCAGAAAGGGGAGACTGCCTCCCATGTGGAGCAGCACCTCCTTTCCTGCATCGCGGCGATGGGCAAGCCACGGCACGTGAAAACGGATAACGCCCCGTCCTACTGCTCTAGGCAGCTGGCCGCCTTCATGGCCACATGGGACATCAAGCATACATTTGGCATTCCCTACAATCCGCAAGGGCAAGCGATTGTAGAGCGGGTCAATCGGACGCTAAAGTCCTATATTGACAAACAAACAGAAAGGGGGGAGCCACCAGCCCTCCCCAAATCACAGGGACAGGCACAGTTTTGTCTGAATAAGGTATTGTTCACATACAATCACCTTAATGTTTTTTCGGATTGTACGCCGCAGGAGAGGCATTTCCGCCGTTCGGAAGCTCTCCCGCGACCTATGGTCCGGTACCGGGTGCCACCAGACCCTTCTTGGAGGGGCCCGGTGCCGCTCATAACCTGGGGAAGAGGGTATGCTGCAGTTATGTCTCCTACAGGTGTCGTTTGGATTCCAGCTCGGTGCGTCAAGCCTCATTTGGAACCTCATGGCGTGGACCCAGACCGACCCGAGTCCGATCCCGGAGATGGAGGACCTCACTCTGACCGAGGAGACCTACCGGGAGAAGCGGCGGCTGCGGACCCCAGCACAGAGGATAACCTGGGGGGTGGTCAAGACCCTTTGCAGTGAGGCCCAGGACGCCCTCCAACGCGAGGAGAAGGAGCCAACACCGGAGAACTTCGTTGCAGCAGTCTTTGCCCAGATTAATGTCAACTCTGCGATCTTCACCATCATCCTGGCCCTCTCCCTGCTTTTAGGGGGAGGCGTTCAGGCCGCCTCACTGGAGGCCAGCGATTTAATGCCAGGCGGAGACCTCTCTGCCCGGATGCAGTACAACATTTGGGAAAGGTTGGCTACCCTTGTCAACAGTCCGATTTTTGCCTCAGGCAGGACGTCGGCTCTGCCTCAATCCTCAGCACCTGCCTTGTCCCGGTGTGCCATTCTCCAGGCGCACACCCCCGGGACGGGGACTGGCTGGTGAGGCGACTCTTCAGCCCATACATCCCATCAGCTTCCTCGGAATATGCTCATTGGGAGATGCGGCTAACCATGACTTTGCCGGCTGATGCAGCCACTCTTCACACCCCTCGAGTGGCGGTCAGCCCGAACTCTACCTGCAGCCGAATACACGGTTGCTCTGGACCCGGCCGAACCCGGCGCCGCTGCCTCGATGTAGGCAGCGGCAATTGGACTTGCAATAACCCAGTGTCACTTGGCTCAAAGTATGCACATATCACCCTACCATCTGGATGGTTCTTTACGTGTAACCAGTATACGTTTAACTACATTCCTGCTAATATTACAGACTCTATATGTTGTATCAGTCGCTTGACACTGTTGCTCCCCACTAAGGATATGCTTGCCCCACGCACTGATGTTCCCAATGTTTCCAATGTCTCTAATGTTCCTTCACTCATACTGCATACTTGCACCACCCTGTTAGACAGCTCATGTGAAAGCAGCTTTAGGGTAATGAGACCTGCCGAGTATCTCTCTTTGGCAGTCAGCATCTTTGGCGTGCCAGGCTTGGCCGTCGGCAACGCAAAGAGGATTGGTCGCTTGGCCTGCGGCTTGGCAAGGGCCATCAACCATACCTCCTCAGCGATAGCGCTCCTCAATCAGGAGCAGGCGGAACTTCGCCATGCCATTCTCGATAATCGAGCGGCTATCGACTACCTCCTATTGTTGCACCACTTGGGCTGCAAATCTTTTCACGGTATGTGCTGCTTCAATCTTACGGACAACTCTCGTAAGATTCAAAGCCAGATCACAGATCTCCACACCATAGTCGCAGGCATCACAGAGGGCTCTGCGTGGGGGGCTTGGTGGAGTTCTCTGTGGAAATGGATGTGGTCATGGATTCCATGGGGGTGGCTTCAAACGGTAATCAAGGTGGTGGTGGGGGTAGTCATACTAGGCATTGCAGTTTGCTGTTTTGCTCAATGTATTCCCTCGCTGATCTCGAAGTGCCGCCTCAGAAGGAAACCCCGTGACGTCATTCCCGATCAACAGCTGATGCCGCTCCTGCGCAGAGTCGCCAGTCAGGCTCTTAATATAAAAAAGTAAGGGGAGGTGAAGATTCCCCGTGCCCGGTTGGGCATCAGTGGTCTCTGGCAGAGGTTAAACCAGCGAGCAAACTCCTGGCCTCTGGCCCTTGTCAGGGCATAAGGGGGGTGAATTAATGATAGGGATTAATTCGGCTGCTTCTAGCCTGACCGACGACTCTGCCGAATAAGCATCTCGCAGACCTCAGTTACCTATTAGAGTAATCACTCATCTCCTGGCCAAGGAAATCCCCGGTGCAAATAGTGGCCATATTTACCCAGCCTCTAAGCCCAAAACAATAGGGCTTCCTCTGTCAATGTTTGCCCGCACTAATTAACTTCCCTTTGAGAGGTTTCCCAATTAACCTGAGTAAATAGGTGATGTGATTGACTTTCGGGTGATGGTTTTTTCTACCTGCCTTCTGATCTATAAAAGGTGTATGTATTTTCCCAATAAACCACTGATCTGATCTCGCTCCTGTTGCCTCGTGTTGTCATTGATCAGTCTCCTCCGGGACCTAAGGCCACCCCAGTGGCCACGATTCCAACACTTGTCAATATACTTGCATAGACTAACATGGTTATCACTTCGAAAACTTCAATCTAATCAGCATATCATAGGAAAGTACATAAAAACTAGGCTGGTCTCTGTTTTGTGACTTACTTCTAATGCTACACAATGAGGCATTTAGGCTTCAACTTTACACTCACTTTTTACTCGCCAGTGCTTATGTTTCCATTTGTACTTATTTGTTTACATTGTTAACATATAATCAAACTATCTCCTACATATATTATTTTTAAGGAATTGAACAATAAAATATAAAACTGCTACTAATTTTTTTCACTGTGATCATGAACTATACAAATCAGCTCTCATTTTTTGGGGGGAGGGAGGGGCACTAAGCCTCCCTAATGGAAAAAGCAATTATTTGTTTTTTGTCTTAGGGGATAATTACAGGGATTAGAATCCTTGTGATTTGTACCGACAGAGTGTAATGATTCTGTAGGTGATGGCTGCATGATAGTTATGTAAGCCAGTGATTGCCCTCTTGACAGCAATTATTTCCTCCTGTTTCCTCCTTGTGTAAATTCTGGAAAACAGATAACCCTGTGTGAAATGTTTTTTTCATTCCCTCTGAGCCCAGCTGCAATTCTTGTAACAGCTTGGGAAAAAATAGATTTAGGCTAATATATTGTTTTAATTGTCTTTTCTTGAATGAATTTTGATCTCAATGGATAATAAAGACCCATTAGCTTTACAAAACAGCTGCTCCTGCTGCAAAGGTAAACTTCTATAGTGAGTTTGTTAATATTAATCAAGACAGCATCTTGCATATTTGGATTTGCTTTGGGAACTGCCAGGATGAATGCTTGTACAGTAATACCTCATACAAAGTCCGCTTCATACAACATCGGATTCATACAACATCGCCTAATTCCTTGAAAAAAGTTGCCTCATACAAAGTCGTGTGACTTTGTATGAGGCATTGGGATTTTCCCAGGTTGCATTGTGCCTGGGCAGTATAAAAGGCAGGACACATGCGTGCATTGCTCTTGTGGGTTTTGCATGAGGCGAAGAGTGTTTAGGAGTGGTTTTGAGCACGGTTTCGGATTTTTTTTGAATTTTTTCGTCAGAATTTTTAGAAGCATTCCTGGGATTTTCGCAGCATTCTTCAGGTTCTTGGACAATCAGGGTTGTTTGACATGTTTTTGTAATGTTTTTAGCCTTTAGACAATGATTTCTTAATGTTCTGTCAGTTTTCTGCCTGTTTCCTTGACTTTGCCCTGAAGTCTGTGCTGTTACAGTACAATGTATCTCTATGGAAATGACGGAAATGACGTATGAGGCATCGCGGCAAGGATTTGGACGTTGTATGAGGCATCGTGGCTAGGATTTTGCATGCCTCATACAAAGTCCAAATCTGTATAAAGTCCAAACTTGTGGAACCAAGTTTGGACGTTGTATGAGATATCACTGTACTTGAACATTTTCCACATCACCTTCAAGAATAAAACACGGTGGAGAGGGAGAGTAGAATTATTTTTAAAAAATGATTTAAATCAGTCACACAACCAGACAACTTTACTAGCCTGAATTAGGATGGAAGACTGAGTCCTTTTTTGTAAAGTAAAGGTAAAAGGTTTCCCTTGTTTGAAAGCCAGTTGTATCTGACTCTAGGGTGCAGTGCTCAACTCTGTTTATAGCCAAAGAGCATGCGCTGTCTGCATCTGCAGGTGTTTCTGTGGATATGTGGCATGCATGACTCAACACCGGAGTGAACGGAATGCTGTTTACCTTCCCACGAAAGTGGTCCCTATTTATCTACAGGTACTTGCAATTTCTTGCTTTCGAACTGCTAGGTTGGCAGGAGCTGGGAGAGAGACAGCAGCTCACTCCATTGTGCAGTATTTGGGAATCGAACTCCGACCTTTCAGTCGGCAAGTTAAGCGTCTTAACCAATTGAGCCATCACAGTCCTTTTTTGTACTGGGATCTAAAATGGGGCTTCTGCTACTCCATCCTGCTGAATGCTTGACTTAGAAATTTAGGAAGAAATCTTGTATCATGTCAGGCTCTTTGTCTGTGTGGCCCAAAATTGTCCAGGGGTTTAGGAAGAGATGGATCTTTCATGTTATTTAATCCGAACAGGAGGTGCCAGCGTCTGAACCTGGAAGGCATGATCCATTGCATTCCAAACAAGATATTTATCCTTTCAATGAGGTTGTGCTATACCATGGTGAAGCAGTCACGGCTAACAGAGGGGAAGGTCAGAGATTTTCAAAAGAGCTTTGCAACTCTTTGTAACGTCACATCTGGAGTTATTCCTGCACTCTGTACACTAGCTTGTTTTGTTTTGTGATGGTCCTGAATGTAACTGGATCTGCTGGAATCCTGAAATGATTTCAGCTGGGATGATGAATTCTCTGTAATAGTTAATTTGGTTGCTGTTCTTAGCGGTGATTGAATTCTTTGCACAGAATGAACCTCAATATGGGACTTCAAAGAGAAAAAGGGAACTGGCTTAATGTGTCCAATGACCTCTAAAATAGTAATTAAAGAGTACTACTACTGGTAGGGAGTGAATCTGGGAGTGCTGGCAATATAACACATGTAGTCTATCACCAAGTTATGGGTCCTCCCCTGTGTAACCCCACTTTCAGAAACAAGCACCCCAATTTTTTTATTTCTCTATATTTCTTTTAAATCGTTCCTTTATTATTTCAATAAAGTTATTTCTTTCCCCGTATTTTTATTTGCCATCCACATTTAGGCTTCCGTTTGCACCAAGCACTACTCTGACACGCACCCATTCACACACACTTGCAGGTACATAACCGCAAGCCTCCCTCGAATGTTCTTTTATTCCCCTTTTAAATCTGTTAAATTCCTTCAGCTAAAAGGGAAGACTGACAGGCGCAATGTTTTACACAACCACTAGGGGCAGACAACTGGCACAGCCATCTCCTTAAATAACCCCTACTTTTTATGAATGAAATCTGTATATGGTCAGTAACCCCACTCAAATATTGCGAGGCTGTCAAAGTAAGGCAAAAATCTTGTAGAGGTGTCAAAAGGCTTCCAGCCACATTGCCGATAATATATTGTTTAAAGTTGGACACCTGCACTCCTTTTCACGAAGATACTTTGTTTCCAATCTGGACGCCTGCCTCATTTCTCTACAGAAATGGCGGGAAATTCAAATAGCTGTCATATTTTGACAGCTCTGGAGGAGAGGTGAGACAGCCCCGCCCAGAGAAAGCTGTCAAATCTTAGAAAGTTTTTTTTTTTAAAAAAAAAAGTCAAGCTGGGTCCTTTTTATGGCGGTTTGACTTAAATCAGGTTTTTGAGGATTTTAAATCATTACTTACTCCATAGTATAGCTAATATGATTATTTGGTATCTAATTAGTTGATTAATTTTGCGGTTTTAATTAAAAGGTCCAAAACTCTATTAAATGATATAAAATTAAAATGTGTTGGAGATGTATGTATATATTGGGTACATATGAGCATATGTGGTGGAGTTGTAATGTGGTAAAAGATTTTTTGGGAAGAATTGAAAAGGAAGTTTGTAGTACCCTGGGAATGAGTCTTAAACTGGGGGCAAGTACCGCTATGCTGACGGACATGGATAATATAAATTTAGATGCTGAAAAAAAAAGTTATTGGCTATAATGTTGACAATGGGTAGACAATGTATAGCAAGAAACTGGAAAAGTGATGCAATTTTGAAAACTGAAGATTAGTATAAGGAAATGTGGGATCTTGCACTAAATGATATGTTAATTTGGGAATTGAATAAAAAAGGGTATAATTAAATAAAATAGATTCTGGAAAATTTGGCAATTATTTGTGGAGTCTAAATTAGTTGGAGGAGCGGGGGTTGGACCAGTACCAGATCAATTGAATTTTTGGAAACAGTGACAAATGCTGTGATATCCTGCATCCTCCAGGGCATTGTATGATACACAGGGTGTGTAGTGTGATTTTTGTTTATATTATATTTTTATTATTGTATTGTTACTGTGTTTTGTTTAGGGTGAAGCGTGGTAATACTGTAATAGTTAAGAAATTATGGGTAGATTAAAAGAGGTAAATACGAACATTTATGGGTATATTTAAATGAAGATGATTTGGAGACCAAACGTTACAAGAAATAGAAAATACTGCAAAAATGTTTTCAATGACACATATAAAGACTTAGAGTATAACAATCAATAGTTAGTGAAGGATGGGGAGGTATTACATTGACAAAGTAGAGTTACTGTATTGTGTTAGTGTTATTATTAGTACTGTTTAATATTTTATGAATTTGTATGTACTTGTATTGTATATTGTTTATGTATTTGTACTGCAATTCTTTATTTTTGTTTAGTTTTTGTTATTATAAATAAATAAATAAATAAATAAATAAATAAATAAATAAATAAATAAATAAATAAATAAATAAATAAATAATATAACATTGATTTCTAACATGTTCTCTTCTATGTTTCAAAGCAGGAGTCAAATTAACACCCAAAGCATTCCAGCCTACACAGGAAAACATCAATTATTTTCACCTATTGTGAACCCTGGCCCCTGGGAGCTCAAGAAAATCCATCTTAATCTTCAGTTTTCCTGTCACTGATTGTATTTGCTGTTACCTGCATAATTTGGGATGTTGGAAGGGGGCAATCCTGAGGGCAAACGAAATTGGGTAGGGTGGATATTGCATTCCTTCTGTACTTAATCTAGATAGTGCTTGGGATGAGACAGGATGAATGAATTCCTGGGTGGGAATGAAATGACACTAGCTCCTCAAGCAAGCTCAACATTCAGTGCTCCATGAACTCTTACTCCATGATGCCATTGGTCATCTTGAACTTCTAATCATGAACTCTGAAGCCTACATTGGTGCAAATTTACAATCCTCGCTCCCATTGGATGTCACATTGGAGACTCAAGACCTGCATTTGTTGAACTGTGAGCTCTGTCATTTCCATGTAATCCCCAGGGTATTTGCCCTACCTATTTACCTATTGTTTTCTATAATTAACTTTTCTACTGTAAACAAAAGAGTCGGGTGCTGGTATTGTTGAATCATTGTAAACCTTTTATTTTGTAACTATTAGACTACTAGTAGAGCTAGGTTGAGCTTCCTTGGGTGGAGGGTATAAAAACTCTTGTTAGAAAGTGTCTGGAGTGCTCTGCACACACACGCAAGACCTCAGGGACCAGAAGACCTGCTCAGTTGGAGGGAACTTTGAATAGGCAAAAAGTTGAGATTAGGACTTTTTCCAGCACCTGGCCAGTGAAGTTTAAACTCCCTTTCAAATAAACCACTTTTAATTTTGCCTAATTTAAACGCCTCCTCGTTCTTGGGATAAGGGTTCTGCCAGCGACCGGACCAAAGTTGCAACTGTATTCAGACTTGTAACGCTCCTGAAATAACATATAGAGGCAGTGAATTTTCTGGTAACACCTGGAAGGAACTGAAGGAGCTGAGAGTCACTGTTGCAGAATATTGCTTGGGGCAAAACAGACCATGATCATCCTTTTTCTCCTTTCAATGCATAAATGTCCATCCTGTGAAATATAGCCTTATCGTCTGACCAAAAGAAACTACTGTTCTCTGCTATCGGTTCTGTCATTGTGCTCTTTCCGATCCCTATTAAATTGGATTAGCTAATGAAATGTGAATGCCTCACCCACTTCTGGTTTCTCATATTCACAATGCAAGAATTTAGACTAGTAATTTTGTGTTCAAAACAGTCGCTGTGTGATTAGCCCCAATTGTTTGCATTTAAGTCCTCTCACTTTTCCCTTCTGATGAAATCATTCTGGCACTTTTGCAGAGAGAGAAAAAAAAACCACTTACAATTTTGCCTCAGTAAATTGCTTTCACTTGCTTCTAATTATAATAGCTTATCGGCTGTATTGGTGCACTTAACGTAATAAACAACTTTCTAAACCCCCATCCCCCAAACAGCGCTAACCTCAGGAACATCCATTTAAACATGGAAATAACTCTCCTCTCCTGAGCAACAATAAAACCCATCACTAATAAAGTGAACAGCGGGTATAGATTGCCTTCATAGGTTGTGCTAAATAGCCAGGTGTTATCTTTTTACATTAAAATATGGAATGGTGGGGGAGCAATATATCTACAGGGCAAGAAGGACAAAGTAAGGGGAAAAACAGACAATTGGTCCCATTGATCTTGCTTCACGAGCTATTAGCTGATGAGATCCAACCCTGATGAAGACACTGCAGTGCCGTGAAATGCCAATTCCATTTTCTTATAACCAGGGGATGAATGTTTATTTTGGTTTTGCCAGCAAGGAAGTACCCTTGGGTGATGTCCGATATTGTAACTTAGGACATGTTTCCATGGGAACATCTCATGTTTCTGATGAAATGCCAAGAGCAAAGGAAAAGAATTGGAAAGGGGATGGGGGAAGAGTAATCTTTCTTTCAATGGTTGAAACATAGTAGTAAGTTGCAATTAGAACAGGCCCAGCAGTGGCTCAAGTGGCTAAGATGCTGACTGGGAGGCAGAAGGTCAGCAGTTCGATTCCCGAGTACTGCAGGACGGAATGAGCTCCCGTCTTTGTTCCAGCTCCTGCCAACCTACCAGTTCGAAAGCAAGAAATTGCAAGTAGATAAGTAGGGACCACTGTGCGCTCCAGTGTCTAGTCATGCCTGCCAGATGACTACGGAAACATCTGCAGAAGCAGACAATGCTGGCTCTTTGGCTTTGAAAGAGAGATGAGCACTGAACCCTAGAGTCAGATAAGACTGGCTTTTGAGCAAGGGAAACCTTTACCTTTATTGAATCAATTGAACTTAGATAGGTGCTGAATCACCAAATCCCCACTGAGTCATTGAGCCTACTCTATGTTTTGTGGAACAGGATTTCAGACACTGCATGGAGTACTTCCTTTTTTGTGCTCTTCAGCTTCAGTTGATGGTTCCAGGATCTGGTTTTATGGTAAAGAGAAAAAAGCTTTTCCCCTCATTTGTTTTTGCCACACAGTACATAATTTTATGCAAACGTATGATTCTCTTTGCTTACCTGTTGCCCAAACTAAACAACCTCAGATAGTGTAACCGTTGTTCATAGATTACTTGTCCCTGATTACCCTGTTGGTCATTTTTACTCCTCACAGGATTTTGAGATTTTGGACATCTTTTCCAGATCAACAAAGTCCTTTGTCAGGTGTGGTAACCAGCTCCCCATCAATACAACTTGGGTCTTGTGAATCCAGGTCTAGTCGAAGGCAATTACATCGTATGCAGGGGTATAAGACAAGATTTGAGCCTCCTGCCTGAGATGTATAGAGAACCTGTGCGGACAAGTAGTTGAGCATTATGTCAAAGCTGACAACAGGACAGCTTCCACCACCCCATTGCATGGGAGGGCAGCAGTGTTCACTAAGAAAGTGAACTTGATCCACAAATCCTCACATTAAAACAGCAGTGAGTATTTCAGGTTTTGGTCCTTTTGCTTGTTTGCTTTGGTTGGTTTTGTTTCTTGTCTGATTTGGGGTGAAGGCAGCCTTAGAGCACACAATCCTTCATCTTAATATACAAGACTCTTTAATGCAGGAATTCTCAACCTGCAGCCTGCAGGCTGGATGTGGCCCATGGCACCATTTCATGTGCCCCCCACTGGCTCCACCATACCTGGAAGTGCCATGTGGTGGAGGAAGGGCAAAATGGCCGTCTGGCCCCCAAAGCTGTCTGAGGGAGTGTGACCCGGCCCCTGACTTAAAAAGATTGAGAACTCCTGCTTTAATGCTTATTCCTCTTATAACTCCTTTCATCACATTCCATATTATGATCTCTTTTGTCCCCCCTTTTCATATACTTGCCATATTTCCCTTTTTGCCCTCCCCATTTTCTAAATTAAATACTTCTAAAAATATTAATATCCAATTTCCATCTTTTTAGCTTCTTTATAATCACATTTTACTTTTATCTCCAAATCCATCATTGCATTGTCTGTAATCTTTATGATATCAATATCGGTAATAACAATTGACATTGAATTATTAGTACAAAGCTTCATCTTTACATCTAATTACTTGTCAAAAACTTCATGAGTTAAGCCTTATTCTCACAGAGGAGGTAGACATTTGACTGAGCTGTACTTCAGACAGCAGGCAGGGCTTTCCCTGTATAAGAACTCCTCTGCAGAGAAAACTAGCATTTCAGGGATCTGTCACTTACCGGTATTGAGAAGGATCCCAGGTTGATGCTGGGAAGGGGGAGCATTCATTTTTGAGATCGAAAGCTAAAGTGGTACAGTCCAAAAAGGGGTTTACCACCTTCCTGAACACCTTGTAAGCCCTGCACAACACTCCATTAAGAAGCCAGAAACAAGCCCTGTGTGACTTTCTGCTCCGAGACAGAAATGACTTATTATTCCTGCATAACTGATGACCTTGTCAATTCCATCTCATCTTCCTTTTTAAAAAAAATTCTGAGTCCCTCTGGAAAGCAAAGCTGCAGATCCCCTGGCCAATTTCCCACTGACAGTCTGTGCCTCACTTTTCCAATCGCTCCTCTCAAACTCCATCTATTCCCTCCGTTGGCTCGAACTTCACTGCAGCAATTTGCATTTTTATTGTTCATGTTGTGTCTGTACTTTGCTGTTTCTCGAACTATGTGTTCCATATATTAAGAAGATCCATTAAAATTCAGAGCCTGCATACAGCACAGCCTCCTTATTAAATAATGAGTGTGCTACATGAAGAGCTCTCACATACAGGCTTCTGTGTTTGTCAGAGACAGTCATGGGGAGTGTTAGTAAATTTAATAAAATTGTTATTATATGTTTTTCAACCATCCTCCCACACCAATTTCTTTCTTTCTTTCTTTCTGTGAAGAAAGGAGATGTGAAGATCATTTTTGCTATGAGTGCATAGCTAGGTTGGAAAAGAAAGTTTAGGAATTCCAAAAACCCTCACCTTTATGATATTGTTGACTTTAAAATAGGGGACTGCGGTGGCTTAGAGGTTAAGATGTGGAACTTGATGACTGGAAGGTCAGCAGGTCAGCAGTACAACATGTTCAACTGCTTCCTTCTTCAAAACAGTCAATGGGAAAACACAGAAGAAAGGGGTAAAAATGGAGGCAGAAGCAAGTAGGAGACTACTCTGTGATTGCTAGCTAAGGTACTCAGTTTTGGCTGGATCAGGAATACTTTAGTCCAGGGGTTCCCAACCTTTTCAAGCTGGGGGCTGGGTCACGCTCTCTCAGTTAGCTTCGAGGTCTGGACGGCCATTTTGCCCTGCCTGCATGATGGGGTGGCCATTTTGTCCCAACAGCTTCGAAGGGGGTGCTAATTTTGTTTCTTGAATGCCCTTGAAGGGGTGGGTGGGGTCACATGAAATGGCATCGTGAGCCGGATCCAACCCAAGGGCCTTAGGTTGGGAACCCCTGCTTTAGTCCAATGATTACCACAATGCTCTCTGTGCTCTTTCCCTTATTTTTGTGCAGATCTTTCTGACCATTTACCTTGAAACACATTTGCTTATCTTAATATTGTTTCTCCTCTTTCTCATTTGTCTTCTTTTGACTTCAGCAAAGTATTTATTCATTTTTTCTCCAAATTCTCCTTCCCAACTTAACCAGGTACAAGGAGTTTCTCTCTCACAAAGAGTAATTTATACTTCCTCAAAACCTGGCAGTTGTTTTTGTATATTATGCAAATTATTTTATCACTGTAGAAATCATGTAGTGGGTTGTGAAAGGGCTGACCATCAAGGTTCACACATACTGCTAATTTCCTGATCAGAAGCACTCTTTTCAAGTTTGTTTTGTTGCTTGGAAACAGAATCTGGGTTTTACTTAGACATGTTTATGTAATGCAGGGACCCACAACCTGTAACCCACAGTGTTTTGTGAACCCTTTTCTTTAAATTTAATTTAATTTAATTTAATTGTTTGATTTCTACACCACCCACTTGGCCTAGGCCGACTCAGGGCGGTTCACAATCACATATAAAAACATAATAAAATTAATTAAAAACTACCCACCCCCTAAAAAGGTTGCAGGGACCAAAGAGACCATGGGGGAAGGAATTATCCTCTACTAGCTATTTTGCCCAGCCTTGCCAGGCAGGTATGGATTGTGTTGGTGGTGGGGTGACTGCCAGCCCTTCGAAACATCTGAAGGGGTAATGGAAAGATGGCAACCAGCAATCCATCAGGGGTGGCGCCCTCCCTGATGGATCACTGGCTGCCGGCTTTGCATTTCCCCATCAACTGTTTCGAAGGCTGACATGAAACAACCTTCGAAACAGTGGTGGGGGAAATACAAAGGAGGCAGCCAGTGATCCAGCAGGGAGAGCGTCTCTCCTGACGGATTGCTGGCTGCTGCGTTTGCATTTCCCCCTCAACTGTTTTGAAGGTTGACATGAAACAACCTTTGAAACAGATGAGGGGGAAGTGGAAATGTGACAGCCAGCGATTCGTCTGGGGAGGCGTTCTCCAAGGCAGATCGCTGCCTTCTGCCTTTGTATTACCCCCTCTGCTGTTTCATGTTAGCTCTCGAAACAGCGTTGTGGGTAATACAAAGGAGGCAGCCAGCGATCCAGCAGGGAGAGCACCTCTCCTGACGGATTGCTGGCTAGCTGCTGAGGGGAAAAAGGCGGGCACAAGTTGGCCATTTTTATCTTGCACCATGCGCTGGCTGTCCTAACTCCTCTGCATTTGCGTCCTCATGCCTAATTGGCTGAGGCGTGCCACGGCGCAGAGGACGCTGGGTAGCATAGTTTTTATTTTTATTTTTCATTTGTGGGGCATTGGCCCCAGTCTCGGTTCCCAGACCCTTGCAGTGACGTTGTCCGGGAGGTAAGATAAGTGTGGCTGGCTTATTACGGGATGGGCTGGTCGTGTGTGCATTCCGGACATGCACGGCCCAACCCATTCTTATAGGTATAGATACTAACCACCCAATGGAGGTTATCCTTCCACCTGCACCCCATACTTGGCCCGCCAGCCAGGTTTTGAGTTCTTTTTCTGAAAGGCAGCAATTCCATCCGGAGACGTAAATCTGTTGGCAGGAGGCTCCAGAGGGCTGGTGAGGACATGGAGAAGGTCCTCCTCCTTGTGCCAGAGAGGCGAGCCCCTCTGGCTGATGGAACAATTAGAGAGCCCCTCCGGTCCGCTCTGGTTGGACAGACAGACGTCCTTAGGGCGATGTGGTCTCTTATTTATCCTGACCTACTACCATATAGGGCTTTAAAGGTCAAAACCAGCACCTTGAATTGCACCCAGAGTTATGCAAGACAAAGCTTTGAGGGATGTAGATGAAAGATATATCTTTTCCAGATATGAAATTTCTGCTCTATTTTGGATTCCACTTATGTTCTTATCCCATCTTCAAAAGGGGAATAATCACATTGACCCAACACTGGTTAGGCCTGATGTTAGGATTCCATAACTCAGGGGTGCCCAAATATTTGCGCCAGTGGCCTGACTATGCTTCCCCGAACTGTTGAGTGGCCTGACCACATCTCAGAAGTGGGCACATTTGCACATGCATGTCAGGAACCACTCCAGGAAGTGGTTCTGGATGTCTCTGTGCATGCGCAAATGCGTCCATGCCACTCCCAGAAGTGGTTTTGCCACTCCCAGAAATGGTTCTGGATGTTGTGTGCATGCGCAAATGCGTCCCCACCACTCTCGGAAGTGGTTTCGCCACTCTCGGAAGTTGTTCTGGATGCACATGTGCATTGGCGGGCTCATCTCCCATCCACTTCTGGGACTGGCGAGGGCACCCCTACTCTAACTAATACATTCTGAAAACATTTCAAAACACTACTGATAATACAAAATCATAGCAAAGGCAGAATTTCAAAAATTCTCCCAAGAGTATCTTTCCTGTATGAAAAGTATTGACTTTTGTTTTTAAGAATATCTCTTAATGATCAATTGTTTCTGAAAATGTGCAGAAGACTTCCCTTCTTTGGTATAAAGCTACTTTTTTCTTTAAAATCCAATAAACACTCTGGAATAAGTACAGTACTCTGAAGAAAGTATCATTGAATTCAATGGGATTTGTTCTTAAATAAGAGGATATAGGATTACAGTTTGAAAGGAAACTTCTACCCCGCTCCATCAATTCTTTCCCATATTCTCTGCTACAAACCCTCCCACTTTATTCCCAACAATCCGAGCAAAATGCAAAAGTTAGCTACTTCCTCTAAAACTCCCCCAAGTCTCCATCATTATTTATGTTAGCTGATGGGAAGTGGCCACTAAAAATATCTAGATGGCCTCAGTTGCCCATCTCTGCTCTAACGCGTGTTTGGGCTGCTCTCAACAACAATATAATTTAGTATGGCAATAAACATTGACTAAACTTCTATTGGGACAGCTTCATGGCCTTTTATCACTAATTAAAATTTCCCAACACCAACCATCTTAGGGATGGGTCTCGTTCATCCTGGAGAAGACTTTGGAGAGCATTGGAATGGAGGGTGAGATTCCAATATCCAAAAATTGCACCAGTGATCCCTTCACTCTCTGTCTTCCAAACATTTAAGGGATCAGGAATTCTCATGGAAGATAAGAAAGGCCACTCACTCATTTATGTGACATGGTAAGGCCCATTTAAGGTTTCCCTTGCTCGAAAGCCAGCCGTATCCGACTATAGGTTCAGTGCTCATCTCTGTTTCAAAGCCATAGAGCCAGCGCTGTCTGCTTCTGCAGACCTTTCCGTGGTCATGTAGCAGGCATGACTAGACACCGGAGTGCACGGAATGCTGTTTACCTTCCCACTGAAGTGGTCCCTATTTATCTACTTGCAATTTCTTGCTTTCGAACTGCTAGGCTTGCAGGAGCTGGGACAAAGACGGGAGCTCATTCCATCCTGCAGTACTCGGCAATTGAACTGCTGATCTCCCGTCTTCCAGTCAGCGTCTTAGCCACTTGAGCCACGGTGAAAATTGACACTGAACATCTGGTTGGTGAAAATGTCAAATTTCAAGTAGATTCAAAATTTCAAATATGTAAGATCTATAGCAAGCTAAACAGCATTGGAAATTGAGAAGTTGGCCCCTCTCCCTCCAATTTTTGAAGAGGCCCATCATAGATTTATAATCCTCTAGTTTTTTCCCCTAGGACTGCAGTGGCTCAAGTGGCTAAGATGCTGACTGGAATACCAAATACTGCAGGATGGAATGACCTCCTGTCTTTGTCCCAGCTCCTGCCAACCTAGCAGTTTGAAAGCAAGAAATTGCAAGTAGATAAATAGGGACTATTTTGGTGGGAAGGTAAACAGCGTTCTGTGCGGTCCAGTATCTAGTCATGCCTGCCACATGACCATGGAAATGTCTGCAGAAGCAGACAGCACTGGCTCTTCGGCTTAGAAACAGAGATGAACACTGAATCCTAGAGTTGGATACAACTGGCTTTTGAGCAAGGGTGACCTTTACCTTTACCTTAGTTTTTTCTTCCACTTTTTGTAAGAGAAAATATCAACAACATAACCTTCCTGGAAGGGCCATATTTGCCAATTAACTTGTGAACCACCCAGAGAGTGCACTGGGTGTTATTGGGTGGTATATAAGTGTGATTGCTTTGCTTTTTCCTTTTGCTTTAAAGAGCAATGTGCAGTATTTAGGACCATTAAAGAGCAATGGCTTTGAAGGTAACCTTCTTTACCCCCACTGAAAAAGTGTATTATATGACTGACACGGAGAGGTGCTAGCAGATAATGAATAAGGTAATACAACAATAATCCAATTCATGGACACCAAGCCCATGCTAAAATCAAAGAAATGTTTTTGCACACCTCTCAAGCTCTAATTAGTAAAAGAGAAGAGGCTAGAGTGAAGCTGTAGAGAGCAAAAACAACACACCTTGCTGAATAGATGAATGCTCCCATCAGACAAGATTCTGGCTGGACCATCTGGAAGTCACTTAATGGACTTCAAAGTGAAATAAGAAGATCATTTGGTCATTTGAATTTAATTACTATCTGTAAATTAAAATTACTGCAAGATATGCACACTGTCTTGGTCCCCTTAAGCACCCATGCCAAGTTTCACATCTTGAAGTTTGTTAGGGGATGTAAGTCTTCGTCTCACACTCTAACTGGTTGTAAGGCATATTGTGTCTGTGATGCCTTTAAGACCCTACTGCAGGGGCACACAGGTGCATATCTGTCAACTTTTGGCTCTGAAAATAAGGGAAATTTTGTGGGCGTGGCCAAATCGGTGCGCATGGTCAAATCGGTGGGAGTGGCCAAATTGGTGGGTGTGGCCAAATTGTGTGGCTTGCTGGGGGTGACCATGTGACTGAGTAGGCTAGCCGCTATCTAGTCATGCCTGCCACATGGCCATGAAAAAAATCTACAAACAGCACTGGCTCTTTGGCTGTAAATGGAGATGAGCACTGCACCCTAGAGTTGGATATGACTGGCTTTTCGAGCAAGGGCCAAGGGTGACCTTTACTAACCAGCTGGGGGTGAGGAGGAGGAGGAGCCTGAGCGGCAGGAAGGCTAGCTATCGCCACCGCCGCGAGACCTCTGTCCGGAGGCAGGCGGGGGCCGCCCGGACTGGAGCCCACCACCTCCAGCCGGGGGTGAGGAGGAGGACCAGCTGAGCGGTCCCCGGCTCCAGAGGACCTGCGGCGGCGGCGATAGCTGGCCTTCCCGCCGCTCAGCTGCTGTTTCAAAGTCGAAGAGCCAGCACTGTCTGCTTAAGCAGACATTTCCGTGATCATGTGGCAGGCATGACTAGACACCGAAGCGCACAGAACACTGTTACCTTCTCACTGAAATGGTCCCTATTTATCTACTTGCAATTTCATGCTTTCAAACTGCTAGGTTGGCAGGAGCTGGGACAACGACGGGAACTCATTCTATCCTGCAGTACTCGGGAATCGAATTGCTGATCTTCTCCCTCCCAGTCATTGTCTTAGCCACTTGAGCTAAGAAGGGACTGCAGTAGCTCAGTGGTAAGGAAGCTTGCCTTGTTAGCTGGAAGGTCGGCAAGTCTGCAGTTCAAGATCCGGGCACTGCATGACGGAATGAGTGCCCATATCTGTCCCAGCTCCTGCCCACCTAGCAGATCGAAAGCAACAAATTGGAAGTAGATAAAAAGGGACCACTTTGGTGAGAAAAAAAGATCATGGGGGGACATGAAAGGAGCCTCATTCGGGTGTCCCCTGAGCGGAGTTTCTCCAGCAAAAACCCTTTCCACCCAGAAAGCACCTTTGTGTTCTTACATTGTTTCTCAACCTTTGGTTTTTGGATTTCAATTCCCAGAAGCCTAAGTCAGTAGACTGGCTGATCAGTGCTTTAGGGAATTGACTTAGGCTTCTGGGAATTGAAGTCCAAAAACCAAAGGTTGAGAAACACTGCAAATAACAGTATTAAAAAACCACCTGAGCCTGAAGCAAGAGGCTGCCTTACCCCTGGCATGCATTGATGGACCGTTGGGCAGAAAAGAAATCAAATTGAGCTGCAGATCCGAAAGGGGTTGTTCTGCAGAAGAAGAGCTAAACCAGGGCACAGGGACCACTCAGCTGTCTGCAAAGGTGGCTCAAAAGGAAGAAGCACTGCACTTATCCAACTTGGTATGTTCCTCGGGCACTTCGGGCAGGGCGAGATAGGGCGGCCCCTGCACACCTGTCCGTTTGGGCCGAGCCACCTCAGCCAATAAGAAATGCCTACCCTCCGATACCGCCCTCCCACTGGCAACCGGCGCACGCCTTTGGCTTCCCTCTTCTTCACTCTCCCAAGGAGGGACCCAGGGTGCCTCCAACCCCCCCCCCCCCCGGACCCCCTCAAAAGGCACCTCGTATGTTTTCAAAACTTTGACTCTCTCTCTCTCTCTCTCACACACACACACACACACACACGGAGATGGGGGGCGTCCTCCTGCGCCAATTAGCTCCCCCCCTCAGTCATCATTGTGCCTCCTTAGGTCTCCCTTTGCTTGAAAGCCAGGTGTATCCGACTCTAGGGCTCGGTGCTCCTCTCCGTTTACCCAGCCCACAACCCCTGCGCTGTCTGCATCTGCCGACGTTTTCCAGGGACACGGGGCAGGGACATGGCCAGACAGATGCCCAGAATGCTGTTACCTTTCCCACCCAAGCGGGTACCTACTTATCCATTTGCAATTTCTGAATCTCCCCCCCCCCCCCCCGAACGGCTATGTCTGTTGGGAGTGCTGGGACAGGAGACGATGGGAGCTCACTCCATCCTGCAACACTGGTGGTCTCAAACTGCTGACCTGTCCAACCCTCCAGTCGTCAAGGTTCAAAGCGGCTCTTCACCACGCAGCCCTCTTCCTCTTGACGCCTTCTGAATGTGGGCGCTTCCGAGAGATAGAGAACGAGAGAGAAGAGCTGGGACTCCCCCCTCTTCCTGCCTCAGGACAGCATGACAGGAATGGTGTGGTGGTGGTAGATAGTTGTGAGGCGAGGAGGGTGGGAGGCGGTGCAGTGCCGTTCAGTCCGGCCGCCACATGAAAAGATGGGAAGGGGCTCTCTCTCTCTCGCCAACTCACCACTCCTGCTCGGGGCTTCAGCTCTGAGATGCTCCGAGCACCTCTTCAGCCTCACGGGAGGCGGTCCCCAGCCCTGCCCACATGCCTCACCCACCTTCGGCCAGCCATGCGCCCGCCCGGACCGGAGACAACCACCCCCAGCCGGGGATGATGAGGAGGAGCAGCAGCAGCTGAGCAGTGGGAAGGCCAGCTACCACTGCTGCTGCAGGGCCTCTGGAGCCGGGGCCGCTCAGCTGGTCCTCCTCCTCCTCCTCACCCTGGCTGGGGGTGGTGGTCTCTGGTCAAGGTGGCCCCCACCTGGCTCCAGATGGAGGCCTTGCGGCAGCAGCGGTACCTAGCTTTCCCGCCGCTCAGGCTCCTCCTCCTCTTCCTCACCCCCGGCTGGGGGTGATGGTCTCCGGTCCGGGCGGCCCCCACCCAGAAGGAAATAAGGGAAAATACAGGGAAATTAATAAAATGGTAGGGGGGCGGGAAGAGGGGTAAAAATAAGGGGTTTCCCCGGGTAAAACGGGATGGTTGACAGGTATGCACAGGTGCTGGGACTTTCCCCGGTGTGCTCCATGGGCCAGTGTATTTAGGTCACAGCAGGAATGCAGACTTCCAATTACAATGCTCAACCTTCCTCTGCTGACAGTCTGGACAAAGATTATTAGATTCCTGTGTCTTCCAGAACCTGCTACGAGGACTGAATCTTTGCACTGATCCTGATGATGGCTTTTGCCTGATATGCCCTCTGTGCTTGCTGGACAAAGAAGGACTACTTGGGGTAAGCCTCCACCAGGAGGACAGAAGCTGTAGAACTCTTTGGCTTTGTCTGTAATTACAGCTTGCATTTACCCTGCTGGACTGGACTGCTACTGAACTGTATGGACTTGTATATAGCACAACTGAACTGTCTCAGTGAGGTCACCTGAGCAGCCCAAGAGAATATATTTGTTTTGTGTTACAGTTGTTACACTGTATATACCAGCACCTTTTAACTTCCCGAGTAAACATATTTTGAGTTTTCTTCTGCACCAAGATCTGTCTGCCTGTTTTTCTCACAAGAGACCACCTTGCCAGGTGCGAACCTCTTGCTGGCCACTGCATACCACTCTGTTAACTGTTTACATCAACAAAGCTAATATGGAAACATGCTCACAAATATACTTCCCAAACTTTTTTGAGCCACAACCTCATTTTATAATAGCCAAACAACTTGTGACCCCCCCCCCTTTTCACATTTTCATGAAAATACATTTTTAATAGGGTAAAGAAAATGCATTTACCACAACATAGGCATTATAATTTCAACCTAATATTTAATGTGATTGTTGTATTTGGATGTCAAAATTCACAGCATCCCTCCAATTCTCTGGCCTGTTTGCTACTTCCCAACCTCTATCCAATCTGCTCACTCATCTTTGTGTAGGACGCTTTGCTCATGGAGAGGCTGTGGCGAGATGTGGGCTTCTGTCTCTATAATTTTGAGGGAACAATGAGGGTGGTGTGATTATGACTTTCAGGTCATTGCTGCTGCTGCTGCTGCCCCCCCCCCCCATGGTCCCAGGAACTTCCCCTCTAGAATCACTACTGCCACTGTGGTCAATAAAGACTCTGGACTCTCAGTCCAGGGGTTCTCAACCTTTTAAAGCCAGGGGCCGGGTCACGCTCCCTCAGACAGCTTTGGGGGGCCAGACAGACATTTTGCCCTTCTTCCACCTCATGGCACTTCCTGGTGTGGTGGAGGCAGTGGAGGGGCACATGAAATGGTGTTGTGGGCCACATCCGACCTGTGTGCCACAGGTTGAGAATCCCTGCCTTAGTCAAAGGCTGAGAGCCTCAGAGGTCCTGCCAATTTCCAGCAGGATCTGTTTGCTGCAAGACTGCTGTCACAGCAGGGAGAGAAGGCAAGCAGGGCATGGCCTAGATCTCCCCCTCCACCTTTAGAAACCATCAACAAGCGACAACTGGTGCTTTCTTGTCTCTGGGAGGTTTCAGATGTGGCAAGTCCCAGAAAACACTTGATTGTCCCCTCGGGGTGTGTGTGTTTATAATCCACCTGTGCTTTAGGGCCTGCCCTGCTGCAAAATGCAACACTGCCGATTCTTTGTACAGTATGGCAGAGGCAAAATGTTAATCAGATCAGCCAAGCTCATTAAAAAGCATGCACACAGCTCAAAGAATACCCTCTTCAGTAGCATTAAACCTTCCTGGTTTTGAATTCACACCACAGTAGATCACAAAAGGAGCAATAACAACAGTCGTTTTGTCACTGCCCTGTATCCATCCTTTACCAAGGACTGAAAGAGAAAGTAGGGGTTGTCTGAAGGGGATATGGCTGTTAAACACAAGGAGCTTTCCCAGGAAATGTTCAGCGGTTGCATCTGGCAAACAATCACAAGATGTGACTCCCTGGAGCTTAGAGGGGGGAAAACACCTCATGGCTGACTATTCCCAACATTTTTAGTACTGTATCTATCGCTTGGTTAAAAAATATATGGAGGAATTTAGAATGAGAAACAATTGGCAACGACAGCATAATTCACAAGACCCAAGGGTAATTTGTTTACAGTGCTCTCAAGCATAATGAGCTAGGCTGAGAATGGTAGATAGGAAGAAGGAACAGTGGGCTAATAGCAGGATGGGAGAGGATGACTGGGAGGTGTAGAGAAATCACTGAGGTGCAGGTGTTGAGGAAAGAGGATTGCTTGGTTCTCTCTCTCTCTCCTTAACTAAAAAAAACATCTGAGTGTCACAGCATGAGTTTCTCCCCCCCTTCTGTAGTTTGCAAATTACCTTGCTATGTTTGTAAGACTTAAATACGAGATTCCTCTAAAGTCTGATTAAAAAAACCCAAAGGCTGCTTTAGCCATGTCTCTCCAATACTAGTGTGCTTTCAGCTCTAATTACAGGCTATTTATGTTTTTTCTGCATTATGTCCTCCTTCCCCCATTTGATCTCTCTTTCTCTCTCTCAGTCTTTCCCTCTCTGATCCTCCCCTCAAAACCAGCCAGCCAGTCCCCAAACTCTGCCACTTCTTGGTATATCAGTGGTGGGCTTCAATTTTTTAACTACCACACTGTGGGCATGGCCAATTCTGTGGGTGTGGCCAACTCTGTGGGTGTGGCCAACTCTGTGGGCATGGCCAGGTGACTGGGTCGGTGTGATGTGATTAAACTGCTGTATAGTAAACCCTCAGTTAACGATGCCTTCGGTTAACGTCGTTTTCTGTTAACGACGTGACTTTTTGGGAAAAGTCATCTCTCGGTTAACGATATGCCATTGTTAACCGAGGACACCATGTTTCATATCCTACCTTATATTGCTGGAAAATCGCAGCTATTTCCACCTTCCTAGGTGCTCCCTGTGCCGCCCAACAGCTGATTATAGTTGCAGACGCCATTTTGTTTGAGTTTTTTTCTTTTTAAAAATGGGAAGGTCCTTTTTCATCACAGTGTAGCATTACAATGGTCAAAAGGGGATACAACCTGCTCATTTGTTTGCTTGCTTCTTCAGGTGATAGCTGAAAATATATATTTTTCGCCCACAACATGTGGCAGTCCATGGCTGTTAGACAATAGATGCAGCCACCAACCAAACTGAAAGCTGAGATACCGTTTTGCCAATATATGAGTTGGGGAAGGAGAACTAGTTTTCATCTGGTTGGGCCTTCCAAATGTATGTAATCTGATGGGGGGGATTAATGACACTATATCAGTGGCAGATTAAGCTAGCGCAAGGCCTGTAGCAAATCGTGTCAAGAAGCCCTTGCTTAGATTTAGGATACCTATGAAATAAAACACTACTAGTAAAAACAAACGCGCCAATGAGGCATCGGCAAGTCTCTCCAAGTGAACATTTTTTGAATATCCACGCAAATGCATGGAATATTTAAATTTGGATTTTCATTCTAACCGAGCACAGGAGCTGGGGGCCCCAGAGATGCAGAGCCCATAGCATTTGCTACTCCTGTTAAATGGCTGATCCGGCACTGCACTATATGTTCTAACCCCTTTTTCCTTTCCATTCTGCAAAGTTCAGATGAATGCTGCAAAATGCCATTACTCTGATTTATTTCTTCTGTAGGCCAGTTCTAAACTTTTTGCTGTCCAAGGATATTTACATTTCAGATCTGGAAATTACCAGACTAGTAGTTAAATTTTACTTTAGCCATGATAATTGCAGGGAGGGGAAATTCTTCTGTGGCACATTAGGGCAGCTTGGGGAGGTATGGTAGACCCGGCCTAAGACCTGTGAAGCTATCTCCTCCAAAGGTTAGCTGCAGATTCATACACTCCAACTATCATTTCAGATAGCTTCTACCATCTGCCAAATGGAAGGGCAAGCCCGGCCCCAGTAAGGACAGTAAATGGAAAGAAGGTCTGCTACTGAGAAATCTTACCATTTGACAAAGTGAGGAACCATTACTGGTCAGCAGACATGGATGGCC
Source organism: Bradypodion ventrale (assembly GCA_035047345.1). Classification (NCBI taxonomy): domain Eukaryota; kingdom Metazoa; phylum Chordata; class Lepidosauria; order Squamata; family Chamaeleonidae; genus Bradypodion; species Bradypodion ventrale. The sequence continues at coordinate 149,385,897 of JAWDJE010000002.1, forward strand.
ATGGCCTTCCAGGCTACATGTGGAGGCCCTCTTTGCAACTGAGAATACTGAAAAATCAGGGCTGTCATGAGGAAGCCCTAGAGACATGGTTCCCAATGTGGGGCACACTCCCCACAAGGGGGCAATTTGATTTTTAAGGAAAACAATTCCAGAATGAGTTATTGAGAGTGAATGGCCTTTTAGGCTTCCTCCATGTGAATAGTTTACTTTTTGAATAATAAGAATTATATGTTACGGAGGGGGGGGCATGCTTTAGGATTGTAGAGATGCTTAGGTGCGGCATGGCCAATAAAAGGTTTGGAATCACTGCCCTCGAAAGTAAGGGTAGAACTCTCTCAGTGTTCATATTTTCAAATCAGGCCATTTTGAGTACTTTTTGGAACAAGGACGTTAAAATGTTTTTGCATTACAGCCAGCTAAAGGCGAGGGGAGATGGGCTTTTGTAGTCCAATAATAATAATAATAATAATAATAATAATAATAATAATAATAATAATAATAATAATAATAATAATAGCATCCCATTAAGTCAATTCTGAACTATGATGATGACCAGTTCTCTGTATAGAATCCTCAGAAATGGTTCACCATGCTCTTCTTTTGAGGGCATCCTAGAAGGCACTCCCAGAAGAAGGGAATGGCAAAACCAGTTCTGAGTGCTAGGAAACTCTGAGAACGCTGCCCTGAGTCGTGTTTACCTGATTGGGTGGCATAAAAATCTAAATAAATAAAAAATAAAAATAAAATGAACCTGAGGTTCATGTTCTCCAAACATGAACCTCAGTTGGCAACAAGCTGAATGTACTATAGGAAACTATCATCAAGCTTCATGCCATTTCTAAGTTCTGGACAAACTATTCTCCGGGCCAATCTCTTTAGCCAATTCAAGACAGGAAAACGTCTGAACATGGCAAAGATCCACTTTGTGAAATGGGGCATGCCATTTACACTATCATTGTGTGAGGAAGTTCAGCAGAATGATTACATTAACACTGCATGCCGTGTTGTAAAAACAACAGCAACAAAAAGCACAGCAGGGGAGACCAGTCTTGTCACTATTTACCATGCAGATGTTTAATTGGAAATCTAAATAATGTATCATGCTCTCAGCTTTGGAGTCCGTTGCAGATGCTCTGCTGATCTGTTTCTGGATCACTGAAGAGTGAGATGAATTTCCAGAGACAAACTCAACAATTGCTTTGCTCTTAACGCAAAGGCAAACATTGTTAACATTTCACTTGTTTGTTAGTACAACAGAGCAAGGGCTTAACTCTTGGGCCCTGCATCCAAATGCATTCATGTTCAATCAAAAAATAAAATAAAATAACACCATGGGGGGGAAAACAAAACAAAGTGGGGTTTGTTGTTTTACGAAACAATTGCTATATGATGTATGCATCGTAAAGTGATTATGCCTATGGGATGCATTGTATAACGATTTTTTTTTGCTAAGTAGTTTTTCCCATTGAAAAATTGGTGTATGATTTTTTTCCATAGGGAAAATTGTTATGTGGGATGCCATTTCCCCCCAAAACCTAATTGTTATGCGATTTCATTGTTATATGGGGCGATTGATGTACTGTACTATCTGTTGGGTACCAACCAAAGGATTACAAAACTTTTGGGATGGAGATGAGGAGATGGGAAGACTTGCTGTGATCCCAATGGGATTAACACAAAAATAAAGGAAGGAGGGAGGACAGAAAGGAAGGAGAGAATGCAAGCGCGGCGCCAAAATGGCCGCCGTGCTCTTTGCGCCCCCCCACCGGACTTGGACATCTGGGTAGTTAGGGGGTGTGGCCAGCCCTCTTTAAAAGGGGTGGCCACGAGGCAGCCGAGCTGCCATTTTGCGAAAGCGATGGAGAGGAGAAGTTTTTGCTCCGTCGCTCTTCGCCTTTCGGGGAAGCCTCCTTTTCAGCGGCAGTCAGCTTGGCTCTTCGCCTTCTTCTTAGGCTTCCCACCATCTCGATTATGCCTTCCAAAAAGAAGGCTATGGCGAACTCGGTTCGCCCTTCAAGGAGTCGGCAGCCGGGTCGGAGGACCGCGACTGCGCCCCCTCAGCAGGCCCCCTTTGCCGGGGCACCCACCGGGACCGGTGGGATGGGGCCATAGCGCGGCCGGGCCACCGGCCCCTGGCCCGCATCCCCCGGCCATAGGTTTTAATCAGGGGGGAGGGCTGGGTTCACTTCCCTGGCAGGGCATGCCCCCGGCCCCTCAAGGGCCAGAGCTTTGGGCATGGCCATACTCGGGCCCAGGTTCCTCGGCACCGGGCCCAGGCCCTGCAGCCAGTGGGCCACCTGGCCCGCTTGGCCCACTTTGCGTAGGGGGCACTGTGAATGTGGATGCCCTACTGGCCCGCGTAGCGGCCCTGGAGGCATCCCTGGGGATATCTAACCCACCTGGGGCACCTTTTGGTCTACAGGTCACCGCGGCGGCTGCCAATCTTCAGCAGGCGGCCGGCCGGGCTGAGCTGCTTGAGGCGCACAGGTCGGCGCCCGCCGCAGCCTCGCAGCTCCCCACGCAGCAGACACCATCGGCAGGTAGTGGTCAGGTGTGTCCTCAGAGCTCGATGGCGGTCGCGAGCTCCGACGCCCACCGTGGGCCGGAACCCCCGGTGGGGGCGGCCCATGGGGGTGCACCTTGTGAGTATCCGGTTCAAGCTAATGCACCCGCACCACCATCCACTGCGGGGGAGGGTCTCCAGTGGCCATGGCCTCGTCAAGTCGGGACCGGGGGTCAGCTACCCCCGGCACACCCAGGTGCGGCTTTGCCGCTTGCAGGCCCCACATGGGGTGGGGGGGCCTTACGCTGCGGGGATTGCAACGGGGGTTGCGGGGCAGGTTCAGGTCCCTTTCTTGATGTCCCGCACTGCCAATGTGCCAGTGTCGGCATTCCCGACGGCTGGGTACTCTTTGCCCCTCGGGGATCATTTGGCGCAGGCCACCAAGGAGAAAATCTGGCGGGGAGAGTACGTAGACATTTTCTCCCTATTGAACAGGGAACCCACCAAGGAGGAGAGGGAGGGGCAGGATGAAAAGGACAAGGAGCAGTCCCGACGTCGTAAGCCACCACGCACGTGGGCCAACTGGTTGCCTGCATATCTCATATACATGGCGGTGTACCTCAGGGCCCGGCCTGATCTGGCCATTCCGATGGTTCAGTATTTGGACAACATTTACAGGGCAATGGTTGATTTCCCTGGCCCGTCGTGGTTGGCTTACGATGAGGAGTTTCGAATGAGAGTGCCCCTACACCCGGAGATGAGGTGGGATGAGCCCTGCCAGAAGCTGTGGCTTCTGTACATGACCCCCACGCGCCCTGCGCCTGGGGAGAGGTATCATTGTGGACATGCGGTCCAGCGAGCCGCTCCAGCTCAGGCACCCCGCCAGGTGGCGGGGCAGGGGGTTCCAGCCCGCCTGCTGTGTTGGAGCTTCTCGGCCAATGGTGCATGCAATAGAAAACAGTGCCGATACAAGCACGAGTGTCCCTCTTGCGCTGGCCCCCACGCCGCCACTGCATGTCCGCGAGCAGGCGGGTTTCAGGGCAGGGGTAGAGGTGGACAGGGAGCGGGCAGACCTGCCGCTGAGGGAGCTGGTCAATCAAAAGGCCCCCTCCCCAGTTAATGTGGTCATGTTGGAGCGCTGGCTTGCAACATACCCGAGGAGGGACGACGCAGATTACCTGCTTGAAGGTTTCCAGCGGGGGTTTCGCATCCCGTTCACAGGGGATAGGTGCCCCCAAGATGCGCCCAACTTATTTTCTCTTATGGGCAGGGAGGAGGTGGCCGCCCTGAGTATTGCTAAGGAGGTTAATGCAGGGAGGGTCGCTGGCCCCTTTCACGTCCCACCCTTTCCCAATCTCAAGGTTTCCCCTTTGGGGTTAGTGCTCAAAAAGACACCGGGGGAATTTCGTTTGATTCACCACCTGTCGTACCCGGCTGGCCATTCGGTCAATGATGCCATCCCTGATGACCTTGTTCAGTCAGGTATACATCATTTGACCAGGCCCTGCGCATGGTGCGCTCTTGTGGCCCGGGTGCACTATTGGCAAAGTGTGACATTAAGTCTGCATTCCATCTCCTGCCTGTGCACCCGGGCGACTTTGAGTTGTTAGGTTTCAGATTCCGGGGCAAATTTTATTTTGACAAAGCCATGCCTTTTGGCTGCTCCATCTCATGCTCGGCATTTGAACGCTTTAGCACCTTCCTCCAGTGGGCCTTTGTTCGTAGGTCAGGATCTCGGTCTGTAGCCCACTACCTCGATGATTTCTTGTTCGGGGGTGAACGGGGCTGGGACACGTGTACGCGTCTCCTCAACACATTTCAGACGCTAATGCAGGAACTTGGTGTCCCTTTAGCGCCCGAAAAGACCGAGGGCCCATCAACCAAGCTCACGTTCCTGGGTGTTGAAATTGACACGGTTGTGCAGGCATCCAGGTTACCCATTGAAAAGGTTTCCCGGATCACTGCATTGATCTTGGCCTTGATGGCCAAACGCAAGGTGTCACTTCGTGAGCTCCAGGTACTACATGGTCACCTTAATTTCGCTTGCAGGGTGATCGCACCTGGCAGAGCCTTTGCTCGACGCTTGTGCGACGCCATGGCTGGCTTATCCAGGCCCTACCACAGGGTCCGACTGAACAAGGGCATGAGGGCTGATATGCTGATTTGGCTTCAGTTCCTTAAAGAGTTCAATGGGGTGTCATTTTGGAGATCTGACCTTCTGGTGTCCCCTCGCTTCCAGGTTCAGTCGGATGCATCAGGGTCCCTGGGTTATGGGATTTACTTTGAAGGGAAGTGGGCCTATGGCAGATGGCCGCCAGCTTGGAGGGGCACGGATCGTTTACGCGATCTTACGTTCGTCGAGTTCTTTCCCATTCTGGGAGCTTTGATGCTATGGGGTGCGGAGTGGGCCATTTGGGTCGTTCATTTCTGGTGTGACAATGCTGCGGTCGTGCACATTGTCAACGCACAGACGTCCAAATCACCCAGGGTTATGGAGCTAGTGCGCCAGTTTGTCTTGCGCAGCCTACGCCTCAATGTGCTCTTTAGGGCTAGGCATGTACCAGGTATTAATAACGACATCGCTGATGCTTTGTCCCGCCTGCAGATCTCCCGGTTCCGTGCCTTGGCTCCGGACGCAGAGGACTTTCCCTCGCCGCTCCCGGACGAGATATGGACGCTTGGCAAGGAGAGGTGAACCGGGCGATCGGCATGTCGCTGGCGCCCCGCACGCGTAAGGCGTATCACCATGCATTCAGTAAATTCCAGGCCTTTTGTGCCCAGTGTCGATTGCCCGAGATTTGGCCTATTCCAGTGACACATGTTCTTCAATTCATGGTTTACCTACACAGTCAGGGCCTAGCTCCCCGCACCATAGCATCCAGGCTGTCAGCACTGGCATTCATGGCCAAGGTAGGGGGCTATGCTGACAGCACGAATGATTTCTGTATATGACATGTTTTGGAAGGGTGGACACGGGAGCGTGGACGCTGCCCGGACAACCGCCACCCAATTTCCCCAGGGGTACTTACCCACCTTGCACGGGGCTGGCATGACCTGTGTTTTGACAGGTATGAGGCAGCCCTGTTTCATGCGGCTACCACGTTGGCCTTTTTTGGAGTGCTCCGCTTCAGTGAGCTGGTGCTACTGTCTAAGGCGGATGCGACGCGTAGGGCACTGGAACTCGAAGATGTCTATGTTTCCGATGAGTGGGCTCAGTTGAGGATACGCTCCTCAAAGGTTGATCAGCACGGTGTAGGCAGTGGTGTAAGACTGCTACGATGTTCCATGGCAGACATCTGTCCGGTTGGTGCCCTACAAGAGTTCCTTGCACTGCGTGGTACGCACCCTGGCCCGTTTTTCTGCCACCGAGATGGGTCTCCTCTTACTAAATTTCAATTTTGGAAGGTGACCGGTAAGGCGCTATCCAGTGTTGGCCTCTCCGGGGCTCGTTATGGCACCCATTCTTTTAGAATAGGAGCTGCTTCTACTGCAGCTGCCTTTGGGTACTCTGGGGCTGAGATACGCCATATGGGAAGATGGGGATCACAGTGTTTCCAGTTATATGTTCGCCCTCTTCTATTGTGAGTACCAGTTAAGTCACTGTCCTGTTTCCCCCTTTTTTCCTGACAGACCCTGCGTGTCGACTTACGCCGGTGGCAGTATGGCTGGTGGGCCACAGCTATGTGCACAGGGCAGTGCAGTATGCTGCGGTGACAGAGTGGGGACCCCAGCTGGGACTACGTGCGTCCGCATGTCTCAGATGGTACGGTAAGCGCGGGATGTTATGGCGGGAACTGTTGCCATTCCTTTTTTCCATCAGGGATGCTGACCTGCCTGATGTTCTGGTTATACACCTTGGGGGCAATGATTTAGGCCAGGTCACGGGCCTGTCGTTGAAACATGCGATCTGCGATGACCTGGCTTACTTGCATTATGTGTGGCCTGCCACAACCCTGATTTGGTCGGACATCATACCGCGTCACGCTTACAGGGGGGGCATTAACCTCCAGGCCCTTGACCACGCTCGCCGCTCGGTGAACAGGGCGGTAGCCCGGTTTGTTGTAGACAAGGGTTGGGGGCGCGTCATCCGACACCCCGACATTAGTCTTCAAAATTGTGATCTTTATGCAGGGGATGGGGTCCATCTGTTGCCAGGAGGTATGAACCTCTTTTTGGAAGATTTGCAAGCAGGCCTGTTGACCGAGCTGACGGTCTGGGGGGGGGGGGAGGGCGGTGAGCCTTTATTGAAGCCTCCCCGTGTGGCGGGTAGCACTGGTAAGGTAAATATTTATGACCCACAGGTATCCGGCAGGTTCGCAATTGACTGGCCAACACTAGATAGGCACAAGTTGGTTAACGTTGTCCGGTCAACGACGAACCAGGCAATGGGGTGATGGCACGAGCTAGGCAGCATGCATCACCCCATTATTTTACGGATACGCATCAGAGGGTGGGGTCAGTAGTTAGTTTATTGACTACGGTCAACAATTTGTTTGTTGTCAACAAACAAATTAATACTAATGGATACATTGTAACCAATTGTCGTTGGCAATTTTGGGAGGAACCTTACCAGTGTTACTGCGGCCTGCTTGCCTTAAGAATTATAATTGGTTGAATACCAATCGAAATTTATAATTCGGACTAGGGCATGAATCAATAAATGTGGCCCAATGCCGTTATCCACTTTTACCAGTGTCTGAGTCCTTCTTTTGGGGGGTGCGCCTGCAATGAGATTTCCATCTCAAGTGGCAAATTCACGATATTATAAAAGAGCAGAAGATGTTTAGTTATTCTTATTCACCAGAATACTGTTGCTAATGGTCTGTGCATAGAATGATTTGTTCTGTAGTTAATCTGTCTTTCCTCACCATTTGTGCAAGTCCACTAACCTTAGTCTTGAGCAGAGCAAAATCGCCATTGTTTTCAATGGGGCAAACTCCAGCTTGCAGTTAGTCTGGTTGCTGGACCAAATATGGAGTTCTCTAGCCATAGAACCCTTATGGCCCATTTGCCAACAGGACTGTGACAATAACATATGGATGCCCAGCCTTATCTGCCTCATAAGAAGCTAACATGAATTCTAGATAGGCTGTTGGGTAGGGGGGTGGGGGAGCTGTTTCTCTACAAAGGAGTACAAATCCAATAGGAGTTACTTATGTGATTGCTGCTAACCATTGCTACTTGGCTTCCAACAATTCCTTTTTACAGAAATATAGCTTCAGGAGAGGGAATTCTTACAGTGCCTTCCCAGTTTTGCGAAAGAAGTGTCCTTAAGCAGCATAATTGTATTTTAGAATTGTGCTTTACATTGGCTGTGAAGTACACAACTAACTTCCCCACTTCAATGTTTTGCAAATACTTCTATGTTATTTTTTACATGTCACAACAAAACAAACGGTTTGGCAGCACTGGGAGGAAAACATTTATTCTGATCAAGTACAGTGGACCCTCGCTTAATACAAAATTTGCATAACAAAAGGAAATCCATAGAAAATAGTGGCCTCTGGAATGGATTAATTGGATTTCAATGCATTCCTATGGGGAAATGAGTTTTGGTTAACAAATGTTGGTTTTCAATGCATTGCTATGGGGAATTTCATTCAATTCATTCCTATGGGAAATCTGCTTTACAAATTTTTCATAGTACAAAAGGTCCTGGAGAATGCATTACATTTGTTAAGCGAGGGTCCATTGTACAGTTCTTTTCACTTTCTCAAATAAAAACAGCATCCTAACTATAGGAATATAGTAAGATTTACTGCTGCTGATACAAGGTTAAACATAGTTACCCGGATAGAAGCTCCATTTTGTTGTAGAAAAGGAAATATTGTTAACTTTGGATATTTTGAAAGGAAAATCAAGAAAAACTGTAAAAAGTAGAATTTATTAAGTGAATATTTATAACCATCAGGCATGTGCATAGGGAAAACTTGTGGTTTTGAATCATTTCTGATTTTCAATTGGTTCCTCATTGGTTTTTGTGTCTTTTGTGTGCAGCCCCTGTTTGCAGACTCCTTGCTCATGGTCGCACATTGCTCTGGTCACCTCTAGACAAGATTATTGTAATGCGCTCTACATGGGGCTGCACTTGATGACCATTCGGAGGCTGCAGCTGGTCCAGAATGTGGCCGCCCGGGAGGTGGTGGGGTGTGGAGGTTATGCCCGCACCTCGCCACTGCTTCGGGAGATGCACTGGTTACCAGTTTGCCTCCGGGTGCACTTCAAGGTGCTGGTGATGACCTTTAAAGCCCTACATGGTAGTAGGCCAGGATATCTAAGAGACCGCGTCTCCCCAAGAAGTCTGCCCATCCAACTAGAGCTGACCGGAGGGGCTCTCTATTTGTACCATCAGCTAGAGGGGCTCGTCTCTCTAGCACAAGAAGGAGGGCATTCTCTGTGTCAGCACCAGCCCTATGGAACCTCCTGCCAATAGAGCTATGGCTGTAGACGGAATTGCTGCCTTTTAGGAAAGAATTTAAAACTTGGCTGGCGGGGCAGATGTGGGGCACTGATGGAGGAGTGAACCCCACCTGCTGGCTTGTATAAGACATAATCAAGATCCTCTTTTACAGATGGCGTGCGTGGGATTTTAATGGGGATGGTTTTAAATGATTTTATTGTGGTTTTTTGTATATTTTTTACGTTTTTATTTGTGAACCGCCCGGAGTCGCTTCGGCAAGGGGGCAGCGATACAAATGTGAACAATAAATAAATAAATAAATAAATTTAACATGGAAAGGATTGTCTCTTTCATGTTCTTTGAGTTCATGTTTCTCATTGCGTTTTCCCACATACTGTAGTCTTGTTCCATCCCCTTCCCTGCCTTTCAAGGTTGCTTCTCTATATGCTACAAAATCAGCCCGAGCCCTATTCTCCCAAGGGAAACACACCAAGAGGCCAGTTAGCCCTCTTATGCCTGCTTACTTACCATGAAAGCCACCATTGTGTGGATGGCCGAACCAGCTTGCCAGCTTCCCCAGAGCTTTTGCTAGAATGAGCTGTGGCTGTCACAGCCATAGTAACAAATAACGGAAATAATTGAACCCGGCCCAGCCACCTTGCCATGGCCTCCTCTTTTCTTGCTTTGTGACAAGCCCCTCCGAGCAAGGAGTACTCATATTGCCCAATGGGCTGCTCTGTCTCTCAAGCCAAAAACTGTTACCAGCCACAGGTGTAAAGTAAATCTCATTGTCTCTCCCTCAGCAAGATGCTGGCCACAACATAATGTGCGGGCTCATTCTCTGGCAGCAATGCCACAGCATACCTGTTAACCATCCCGTTTTATCCGGGAAAACTCCTTATTTTTACCTCTCTTCCTGCCCCCTCCCTGTTTATTAATTTCCCCGTATTTTCCCTTATTTTTAAAACAAATATCTTGACCTCACAGGCAAAGCTGCAGTATTTTTTTCCGGCCACCAGAGATCGCTGTGTGGCAGGCTTTTCGCTTTTGGAAGGGGAGAGAGAGAAGGTGGTGGTGGTGGTGGTGGTGGGGTTTCTGTAGTTTTCTCTTTCATTTTTCTCCTGCCAGCCACATGTACAAGATGGCGGCTGGTCGGAAGCACCATGCTGGGACTAGGGACGGGAGTCTACTCTAGAGGTGAGCGATATTTCATTTATGCAGGGGCAAATCAGATCTTGGTCTGGGGGCAGAGACTTCTCTCTCACTCTCATGCTTTATTGAGCTGTTTCTGCCCCCTGCCTCTGTCCTAGCTGGAGTATTCGGTTTCTAGAGTTCTAGAGTTAACTTGAGAGGGGGGTGGGTGGGGGTGAAGTGCTTGATCACTATATGCTAAAGGTAAAGGTTTCCCTTGCTCGAAAGACAGTCGTTTCTAGAGTGCCAAGGTTCGCCATCACAGTCAGAGATTCCTACACTATATGAGAGAGAGAGGGTGTGTGTGTTCCGTTTCTGTTCTAGAGTTAACTTGGGAGGGGGGAAGTGCTTGATCACTATATGCTAAAGGTAAAGGTTTCCCTTGCTCGAAAGGAAGTCATATCTAGAGTGCCAAGGTTCACCATCAGAGTCATAGATTCCTACAGTGGCCAATTTTTAGAGCAAGTAGCTGCTTTTTGTACGAGAGACCAGATCCAAAATACACGGGGAGAATTATCAGAGCTCATAGATCCAGTGTGCTTGCACGGGGATCTGAGTTAGGTAAAGGTAAAGGGTCGCCCTTGCTCAAAAGCCAATCATATCCGACTCTAGGGTTCAGTGTTCATCTCTGTTTCAAAGCCAAAGAGCCAGTGGTGTCTGCATCTGCAGACATTTCTGTGGTCATGTGGCAGGCATGACTAGACACCAGAGCGCACGGAACACTGTTACCTTCCCACCAAAGTGTTCCCTATTTATCTACTTGCAATTTCTTGATTTCGAACTGCTAGGATGGCAGGAGCTGGGACAAAGACAGGAGCTCATTCCGTCCTGCAGTACCCGGGAATTGAACTGCTGACCTTCTGCCTCCCAGTCAGCATCTTAGTCACTTAAGCCACTGAGCAAACAAGAAAGAAAAGAAAACAAAAGTCCCCCAAGAAAATGGGGAAAGGGTTTTTTGGCCCACACAGCTTTGTGCCCATTGCATCTACAATACCACCTAACCATCTTATTTTGGCCACCCCCTTCTTTTGTCCTCAACCTTTCCCAGTATCAAGGCTTTCTCAAGTGAATCCTCTCTTCTCATTTGACGTCCAAAGTACTTTAGCGTCATTTTTACTATTTGACCTTTAATGAGCAATCAGGGTTGATTTCTTCTAGGATTGACCTATTTCTAACACCACATTTCAAATGCATCTATTTTTCTGCACTCAGCTTTCCTAATGTTCCAGCTCTCACACTCATACATTATCACCGGGAATACCATTGCTTTGACTATGCAATTTTTTGTTTGCAAGGTGATGCCTCTACTTTTAACTACGTTCCCCAGGTTTCTCATAGCTTGTTTCCCAAGCATGTTGCCTTTTTATTTCATGGCTGCAGTCACCATCTGCAGAGATCTTAGATCCTAAGAAAGTAAAATCTGCCAGTCGAATCCAACTCTAGGGTGCAGTGCTCATCTCAATTTACATCCAAAGAGCCAGTGCTGTCTGTGTTTGCAGACATTTTCATGGCCATGTGGCAGGCATGACTAGAGCCCAGCAAGTCACATGGCTATATTTGGCCACACCCACAGAAGGGTGTAGCCAAAATTTCCCTTATTTTCAAATCCAAAAGTTGACAGGTATGTGCCACAGTGGTAGTTAGGTACCAGGATGGGGCAAAAAGGTGACCATCATCAGAGATTAGCCAGGTGCCAACCAATACAGGGCCTTTTATTGATTCACAGTTTGCCCCCTATTCCTCCCTGACCTCGATATTCTGGCTGGATGCCAACAGCAGCTTTTGCAACACTATGGACTGAATTCCACCCCTCCCTGGAGGATATGAGTCTAGCCAGGTTATCCTGCTATGGTAATAGACCATACTGTCAACGCCGAGTGTCAGGCGGCGGTTAACTAACTGGACAACCCTGAGGACTATCGGCTTTGGGTGCCGAAGTCCACAGGGAAGGGCGATGGTCCTCAAGTGGATTACCATATTTTTTGGACCATAAGACACACCTGACCATAAGACACACCCAATTTTAAAAGCAGGAAAACAAGAAAAAATATTCTGAACCAAGTAGTACTGTATTTGCACCACCAACTAGTGGTGGCACTGCAGAGGAAAATGGGCGGGCAAGCCAATTTCACTGAGGCAGGAAGCAATGCTCTAGCCTAGCCTCTTGCTTTCCTTGCAACCAGGAAGCATGTCTTCCCCCTCCACTTTGTCCACATGGAGCAGGAACAAAGGCAAGAAAGGTAAATGAAACCCTTTCTTTTTATGCACAGGTTTGGTTTCCCACTGAAATGCATTGGAAACATACAAACAGAAAAGCTTTAGAATACTGTACAAGAAATAGATTTCCAATGCATTTAAGTGGGAAATTGTGATTTGAGCCCTCTTGTGGCCATCTTTGGCAATGGCCCGCCAAACATATGTTTTTCTTTCCCCGGTCCGGAACAGCTGTGGTGGTGGCAGTGGAGGTCTTCAGCCAGCTGCGGCTGTTGTAAAATATCCTTTTACAACAGCCTTGCTGGACAGCATTCAGACTATAAGATGCACCCTCATTTCCTCCCTGCTTTTGTGGGGGAAAAAGTGTGTCTCATAATCCACAGTCCCCAAGGTAGTTTACAAGTTTCTTAAAAGAGTCTTGGTGAGAATAGGCACATGCTTGCCACTGTCACCATTCACTCTCAATATGGCCACCTAGAGAATTGTGGATGTCTGCCACATATCCACTCCTCATTTCAGCAGTGCCCTCAAGGAAACTAGGTTGTTCATATTTTTCATGTCTGCCTTTCTATTTATGATTTAACAATTTCTTAGAACATACTTTCTTGTAAGTCTCATTCTCAACTTTCCTCTTCACTTTTGTCTTCCTTCTACCGGCTCTCTCACTCACGACCTTCGATACCTTCGAGTCATTATCCAGCAAGGAGGTCCCTGCATGAGTAGACATCTCCATGATGACATTCTGCATGACCTCCATCCATACCTGTCAAGTTTCAGGAAATTTCTGTCAAATAAGGGAAATTTCCCGGCAAAACGGGAAACTGGACAGCTATGCTTATCCTGTGCTGGCCTCCAGTCTAACTCCAGTCTAATTGCAGTTAAACTAATACGGGATGACAACGGGAAAGTGTGTAAAATACGGGGGTTTGACAGAAATTTCCCGAAACCTGACAGGTATGCCTGCATCCACAATGATCTGTCCCTGGCAGTTCTTCTCCATCTTAGGACACACTTCTTAAAACAAAGATTTGTGCAGGATACAACAATAGGAGGCTTTCCATTTCTTTTTCCAATTTATGGAAATAGGATGTCAATGGGTAAACATGTGAAGAAAGGTTTGAAACCACTGGTATATAAGATACACACACCAGAATAATAATTTTATCAGCCTTTATTTTTATAGGAAAGTATTTATTTTTGCGTCTCAACAGATGAAATTTATAACCTTGTTTTCTGGTAAGACAATTCAAACATACAAATCAGTTACAACAATGTGCTTTTCAGCTTTTTTCTTTTTGTCATTTAAATAACCAACAGTTTTGAAGGACACAGACAATAGGGCTTTAGCAGAATGATGGTACAATTGAAACGGCTTTCAGTGAAAAGCAAATGTCAGTTTTTTCAAAGGGGAAATGCAGAAGAGATTTCTAATATGCTTGTTGCTTTTTCCTCACCAAAGACAAGTTTAGAAAATTATTAATATCAGGGTAGGAAAGGGCAGTAAGAATTCTTTCCTGCAGGAGACCTGGAAAGCATTCTTCACACTGAAACAACACAGATAATGGCAGGGCTAGAAGGCTGAAAAGAACAAATCTCTCACAATAAAGTATGTCATTCAGTCTTCACGCTCACTTTTTCTCCACAGTACATTAAAAGACAAATTTTAAAGTCTCCTGTTTCCTTATGAGCAGCTTGCAGTTATCATAATATATCTATTATATCATTTGTAAATGTATTCCTTCATCAGTATTTGTTTAAAATACTTCCCTCTTTGAGGAAAGAAAAAAACTAAAACAGTTACATTTCACACGGTGGACACCTGAGATTGTTTCACACGTTTCAGTCCTTAAGAGCTGTATCCAGGCATCTCATATCTTTAATTGATCATCATCTTCACAATAGAATACCCAGTGTAGTTTAGTGGACAGAGGGATGCGCTAGGACAGTGATAGCGAATCTTGACTCTCCAGATGTTCTTGAACTTCAGTTCCCAGAAGCCCTGATCAGCAGGAGTGCTGACTTGGGCTTCTGGTAATTGAAGTCCAGGAACAGCTGGAGTGTCAAGGTAAAACTACATCTTAAAATATCTCAGTTACCTTGAAAGCCCCATTAGGGTGCCTATAAGTCTGTTCTGATTTGACGGCATATAACAACAGCAAATCTTCAAAATATATTTGTCAATGGGCAGCATGGCATATCCATTTTATTCATAAAAGACAGAATCATGTTTGGCCCATAGTGAGATTTGTGTAACATTTGATGAACTGGTACAAGGAGGTATCCTTGCATAATCGAAAGCCCCATTGGTGTCAATGGGTGATCTCGACTTGTACAAGAGAGAACATGTGCAGCTGTGCCTATGAAGCACTGCACTTGATTCACAACCAACTGAATTCTTCTTTATTTCTTTCACACACTCTCTCTTCCACTCTTTCAAACAACCCAGTTTTGAAATTTACTATTTCTATTAGCCCAGGCAGCCTCCAGCTTTGGGCCTCCACATATAACACACAGCACTGGATATTTTGGCCCCTTTTATCCACTCAATGTTAGCCTTCAGTGATGAACGTCCATGGCAGAAAAGCGGATGTAACACTGGTACGAACTGCAAGCAAACTAATGCCTTAAAATTATTTGTCAGTGAATTAAGGGGTCATTGCCATTTGGGATGCTAAGGCTCCGTGCTGTAGGAACACTGTTCACATTTAGATTTCATATGAATGAATATGCTTGGTTTGTATCAATGCCCAATGGGATGACTGCACTTCTCCAGGATCCACTAATTTTGACCACAAGTGGGCCTTTTCATTGGTAGCATCACAGAAGAACAGATGCCTTTGAGATGTGGTGTTGGAGGAGAGTTCTGAGAGTACCCTGGACAGCAAGGAGTAGTTGGTAGTTCTGTCTCCACATGCTGCTGAAGTCTCTCCTGTATTATCTTGAGTATTACCTTGCTGGTGTGTGGGATGAGTTCAATTGTTCGATAATTTGAACATTCTTTGGCATTGCCTTTTTGGGGGATTAGGACGTATACTGATCTTTTCCAATCCTGTGGCCACTGTTTTGTTTTCCAAATCTGCTGGCATATTGAATGCAGTAATCTGATTCCTTTTGGGTTTAGATAGAATAAGTGTCATGAAAACATAGGATAATACCATTTTTGATCTGTAGAGGACCTCAGTGAATCAGGACTACTTTTTATAGCAAGGGGGCAACTTCCTGATGTTGATAGCTCAATGGACCATCTCCCCACACACACTGGAAGCCATATTGTTGTAGCTGAAATTTGGGGGCTACCAATGAGATTGAAATTTAGAGGTTACAGGATGATGATACCAGGGCATCCAATATAGAGCCTGGGATAGCACAGTGTCTCTTCTACTGGAAAGGAAGGTTGAGAAGAAAGGTAAGGGTCTCCCATGCTTGAACGCTAGTCATGTCTGACTCTAAGGTTCAGTGCTCATCTCTGTTTACAGCTAAAGAGCCAGCACTGTCTGTGTCTGCAGAAGTTTCCATGGACATGTGGCAGGCATGACTAGACACCGGAGTGCATGGAATGCTGTTACCTTTCCTGCCAAAGTGGAACCTATTTATCTACTTGCAATGTATTGCTTTTGAACTGCTAGGTTGGTGGGAGCTGTGACAGATGATGGGAGCTCCCTCCATTGTGTAGCGTTCGGTTCTCGAACTGCTAACTTGCTAACTTTCCAGTTCTCAAGTTCAGCATCTTAACCATACCTGTCAAGCGCAGCTGCGGACAATATGGGACCTGCACAGAACCGTTCTGTGCAGATCCCTTTTACGCATGCGACGAAGCCTTTTACGCATGCGTAGAAGCCTTTTACGCATATCCTTCTGCGCAGATCCCTTTTACGCATGCGAAGAAGCCTTTTACGCATTCGTAGAAGCCTTTTACGCATCCCCTTCTGCGCAGAACCCTTCTATGGATGCGTAGAAGACTTCTACACATACGTAGAAGGGACCTGCACAGAAGGAGATGTGCAGTAACCACTTCCCCCCACCGCCAAATTACGGGATGGCGGCGGCTCCAGGCGGGAAAGGAAGAAAAGCGGTGCAAAATTACAGGAAATCCCAGCCAATATGGGATACTTGACAGGTATGGTCTAAACCACTTAACCAGTTCTGAGAAGAAATGGGGTGCAGGATTTTGTTTTTGTCTTTTGTTTTTGTAATGCTGATGAATTTGGGTGGTACAATTTTGTTGGCAGAAGTAGTACCATTGCCCACTTTGATGGGGGAAGATGGGAAGTATATATAGTATAGTTATTAAATGTTATGCCTCTTATACAAAAATAGAATCCATTTGGTATGAATGGATAGAAATCAGTTTTGAGTATAATTGATTTCTAGCTTAATACAGTACTAAACATTCCAAGTACTCCTCAAATGTATCAGTAAAACAACATTCATAAACATATTTGGATTAGGTGGAAAAGACCAAAATATTTTCAGCTTCTGTCTCATGTCATTTGAAGCATGCTGGGGAGAAATGAATGAATGAATAAATAAATAGATACCAGAAAAAACCTTGACACCAATGGTGTATCAACCAATTATAATCCATGTTACTGTATTTGAGTTTCTCAAAAATTCTTGGGGCTTTAAAAGTATTTTCTTCAAAGAATACCCACTCTGTAGTAGTCATCTATGGTTTAGGTGCTTTGGAAAAAGAAATCCCTTGTGGGAAAGAAGAAATTAAGATGCATTCAAGCCAGTGAAGAGCAGGCCAGTTAAAACAAATCAATCAAATCAAACATCTGAAAAACTATTAGGACATTGTTTAGAGCATGACAGAAGGTGAGACAATTCTAAAAACCAAAAATTAGGAAGTGACTTGGAAAGAGGGTACTGGGAGAGAAATAATTTGTATACAGGACTTAAATTTACTTTTGCAACTGTCACAATAGCCAGAGCACTTGGAATTTCATGCCTCATGGAGAAAGTTGGAGATGTTTTAATTGAAATGTTTTAATTGTATTGTATTTCTGATATTTTGTATTGCTGATTGCCTCTGTTTGATGGGGTTATACTGTTGCCTATTGTAGTTGAATTTCTATTATGTATGATTGATTAATTGAACTATGTAACTATGTATATGTAATTTTTTTTGTCATTTCATGTCTTAGTAAACCGCCTTGAGTCGGCCATCGGTCTGAGAAAGGCGGTACAGAAATATTAAATGAAAAATGAAATGAAAATCTTTGATCACCTTTGTACATAACAAGATATAGGTTAGTACCTTGAAAATCAATCAGTCAGTCAGTCAGTCAGTCAGTCAGTCAGTCAGTCAATCAATCAGTGTGTCATCATTATTGTCTTATTGTTAGCTGCATCTTTTCATAGCCAGTAGCTGCTAGCCTCTTAGCAGAATGGTGAAAAAACAATGACTACCCAGTGGAATGGTATCACTCTGTCCTTCTTGAATCTACTTGTTGGGCTCATGCAGCAAGAAAAGACCTTTCCCCTCTCATGGCTGGCATGGAAACCAGGAAGCCTGGTGGAGAATGAATGGGGGCAACTTCTCCTCTTCTGCCCATTAGTTGACTCAACAACATTGAACTCCTAATCACCTGTGGCTACCCAATGGCTGAATTCCTGTGCATTCTGGTGTACAGTAAGATTATGTCAGCAGATGTGTGTCCGCTATTACATGTGGGTCTACTTGGTCCCACGAGGTATGTAACTGATGCAGCCTTTTTAAGGACCTGTAATGCCCCCCCGCCCCAAATTTGCATCTCAAAAAATCTTCCACTGCCGGCTTCCCATTTTCATGGGATTTGAAAAAACAGTACCACCAAATTGAGCTTCAAAGTTCCAGGAGTTAGATAGAAGATGGTACACGCCAATGCACCACAGTGGAAGGTGGCAGCAGGCGAGAGAGGACAAAGTTGCTATCTTTCTCGCAGTTATGTAGAATAGGGTGTTTCAGCAAGTGCAGTTTTTAATGCAAGCAACACCTGCTGAAATGTCTTCCTCCACACAACTATTAAAAGTATAAGAATCCTATCTCTTCCTTGCCCCCCCCTCAAATTTGTACATCCTACCACAGCAGCTTATACTTTTCTGCTTCCCTACCACACTCCTGGGATTCCTTATCCATAGCAATTCTGAGGAAAGCAGTTATGGTCTGAATGGGGAATAGGATGCAAAGGGCAAAGATATTTGGGAATTGTGTCATGGCTTTTGAGCATAGTGCCATTAAAGAAGAGCAAAGTAGTTTCATCTGAATTCTTTCGCAGCACTTTAAAAGCACAAATGTTTCCTTCAAAACCAGGCAATCAATAAAATGCACATAAAACATTTGCTCTTGTAAATCAAAAGGCTATTTCCATTGCTGTAAATTTTTGCTTGCTGTTGCTTGTTCTCATGAGGGCATTAAACAAGATGCATTGCACAGATTTCTGTAAAACATGGCCATCTTTTAAAAAACAAAATGCGGTTCGTTTCTTAGCGATAGCCAGACTTTGCATAATGCATGTAATCTGTTTAGTCTTTGTATGCTCAGCTAATAACGGGTACCAAAAGCAATAGGTTACAGTTGCTAGCATTTCTGCCCTGATATCTATAATATTGTTATGGATAAAAGCTTGCAGGACTTTTCAGTCCTACTGAAAATAGGATTTGTGTTTTTGTAACCAACGTGAACAGCAAAGTTCCTGTAAAACAGCTTAGAAAAAATATATGTTGCCTCCTTTCGAAGAGATGAATTAAATAAGACCTTCCAGTTAATGATTACAATTCTAGCTAAATGAGTCCCTCAGGTATCAATTACTGATCCTGTTCTTGCAATTCAAATATGGACCCTCAGGTACTCAGGCGAGGTGTTAAGTAGCCTATGTCACATCCACTTTTGTACAAGATTTGTTTTCCTTTCCTCATTGTTATCCAGCTCGAGCCGGTACTATCTTGTTACTCTGTTGCACTTTTTCCTTAATTACTTGGATAGAAATTATCTGTTGCTAACATGGAGGAGAAAGGAGAAGAAAGATTTCACCTTATTGTTGTGGTGAGAAAGAAGGCTCACTCGTTGAACCAGATGAGGTAGCTTGTCTAACATAAATGCATTAACAAGATTGTACATGCATGTGTACATTATATGAGTGGATGCGTGTGTACGCATGTGGACTATCTGGTTCAGCCCAATGGGAGGGGGAAACACACACACACCTGAGAGGGGTCTTTGTTATGATGCCCCAGGTTTGGAATATCCTCATTAAACAGGTGAAGAAGGAGATGATAGTCATGATACTCATGCTAAAATCAATCTGTTCATTAAAAAGGTGCGACAAGAATCTTTCTTTTCTGCCTGTTTGAACAGGCATGCAAAAAGAACCAACTCAAATGAATACAATTCATCATGAAGGAAACAGAAGGTTACTGGGTTTTACACCTGTACTGCACCGCAAAAGCCACATCTTGATAACATGCTTTTTTCAGGAACGTTGTTTTGTTCAGTCGCAGTCGATTCTGACCCTTTGTGACCCCATGGAGCATTGCCCACCAGGCACCTCTGTCCTCCACCATCCTCCTCAAACCGTCCAGCTCTGTGCCCGTTGCGTCTACAATACCATCTAGCCATCTCATTCTTTGCCACCCCTTCTTCTTTTGCCACCCACCATTCCCAGCATCAATGTAAATATGTTTCCCAGCTGCAGTTTAGTCTCTCCTTCCCCATTTTAATTTTAAACAACAAGCTACTTAAGCATTTCTGACTGGGAGAGTATAGAATGGAAATGGACACGGACTAGGTATTCCAAGTGTCATTGGGCAAATCCCAACCCCTTAAAAACAAAACCAAACAAAAAAAATGTCAGAAAATCCCACTCTTTCAGCAAGAACAAAAAAAGCATCAGATGAGGCCTTGTGCTGTCTGGCAAATGGAAATTTTTTTTCAAAATACTCCACGCTGAACTAGGTCCTGAAACTGAAACTTTGTGTGGACAAGCCATAACCAAGGAAACTGAGCTAGCAAACTTTTCAGTTCCTGCTCAAGAAATTTTCGTTTGACCAAACATTTTCATGTGGCTTTAAGGCCATTTGTTTTATCATTGTAAAAAAAAAAAAAAAACCAAAAAAACCCCCAGAAACACATTCTGGTTCTTAGTTTCATTGTTTGTGTTAAAAATTGGGCTGTATCCAGTACTGTCCTTGCATGTGTGAAGGCAATTTCTGTAAGTGTTAGAGGAAGGCAGAGAATACCTCTCTCATCTGTAGCCACCCCAAATCAAGCAACCAACTCTGCAATTTTGTATGTACATGTTTCATGACACTGCAGTTCATAGCAAGTGCTTGTGAAAATGGAGGTAAATCTATGCCAGAAGTCCAGATTCTGTTTAGAATGGAACAATTCCAGAATGAACCATGAATCTGTCTTAGTCTGGGAGTGTGGGTTTGGTCCATGTGAGGCCTCTCCAGAATCCACTCTCAATTCTAATTCTAATTCTAATTCTAATTCTAATTATAATAATAATAATAATAATAATAATAATAATAATAATAATAATAATAATAATAATAATAATAATAATAATAATAATAATAATAATAATAATAATAATAATAATAATAATAATAATATAGTGTCCGAAATTATTCTGGATTGAAAGGATTTTTTTTCTGGAGAAACTCCACTTAAGAGATGCCTGGATAAAGCTCCTTTTATGTCCTTAAGATCTTTTCCCACCGAAGTGGTCCCTATTTATCTACTTGCAATTTCTTGCTTTCTATCTGCTAGGTTGTCAGGAGCTGGGACAGAGACAGGTGCTCAATCTGTCATGCAGTACCCAGGTCTCGGACTGTCGACTTGCTGGACATCCAGCTAACAAGGTGAGCTTCTTAACCACTGAGCCACCACATCCTCTTCTCAAATTCTAATGGAGCAGAATGAATCACTTCTTGCCTCTGCCAAAATGCTTTCAGAGACAAACCAAGCAGTTTATTCAAGTAGTTTCATATTTAACAGCACACATTGTACCTGGGGTGGTGTGGTGGGCCAGTTTCTTCAGGTAAACTGACTCACTTACAAAAAAAATGCCTGGAAGATATAAAGTGAGTCTTGATCTACTATGGCCTCAACCTAGGTTTTCTGGCTCTTCAATTGCTTTCATACATAGACTGTAACATCTGTAGCACAGTTATCAGTGGCCCCATCTCTAGCACAGATAATAATAATAATGACAGCACTGACCATTATTTCTTATGACTAGTTTCTACTTGGGCACATCTTCACCTTCTTGGCCAAGCTCATACTAATGATTCAGCACCAGGTTCTCTCTGAATGTGTGGTCTAATTCATTCTTGAATTGCCCCCCTTAAAAATCAAATTGCCCCCATGTGTGCCCCATGTTGGGAACCATGGGTTTAGATGAAGATTTAATACAAGCTTGCATAGCTGTATGAGTCTAGATGTTATAGAAGCCAATGAAAGTCTTCAGACAGAAACACATAATTACATGGACAGTAAATCTTATGAAAGCAAACAATTGAAAAAAACAACAACAACCAAAATGAGATTGAGAAAAAAGCACAATTCTATTTTCTGGTGAGACACAGAATGTCTCATTCTGCTTTAAATTAATGGGTAGATGATATCTAAATTGCCAAGATGACTTTGAAATATCCTTCAGTAACCAGCTATATAATTAATTGGGCTATCCTTAATATGTGCTATTCCCAACAGTTTTTATCTAATCTTTAACCTTGCTACACAATCAATCACAATTTGTATAATTTCTGTCTTGCTTAAACTGGTATATTTCTATCGCAGATAGTGGTTAGATTAAGTTTGTGACAGCGAGTGTATGATTAGGGTAGATCAGTGCTAGATCAGTGGGAGATCAGGAGTATACAAAATAAATGAGAAAATGACCATATGATTGCTGTAACTCCTAGTAAGTTGCTCATTGTTGGTAGCACCCTAATTAAGTCTTCCTTAACAGATGCAGTGCATGATCCAAAAGACATGATATACTTCCTGATCTTTAAAAGGAATCTCTCTTTAAAAATCTCTAATTTTAGCTGATTTTTCTCCTGCAATTGTATATCCTCGATAATATGAAATTTCATAATTGGTTTTGTGAATATCAAGCTTTTAAATTTATTTATTTAATCTACTTCTGTATATGAGTTTCGTGTAAATGCTGCTTTAAATTTCTCAAAAGGAGATGAACTAAACTGTCATCACAAACCAATGCTTAATTGCTCCTGCAGTGACAAATTAGTAGTAAAGACAGCTTTCAGTAATTATAGTAATAACTATATAAACTGTAGTTTTGTGCTTCATAAGAGTATTCATTATTGGGGCATTTATGTCTAAGCGACAGAGTAACACAGTTTGTGTTACTAAAAACTCAAATACATTAACACTGAAATAAAACACTCACTCAGTCAATCAATCTTAAATTACAGAAGTGTTAAGTTAATGAGGTTTGAGAGGACCTTGTAAACTTCAGATGTCTATCTCCCCAATGTAATGAGTGTTCACAGCATCTATATTTTTAATGTACACACATATATATGGAATCACTTGGAAATAACACTGCTTTAGATTGTTACATGTGTTCCACTGGAAGATGTGAAGTTTGGAGGTTCTGTTAACCAGGTCTGCATATAGCTTGCCAATCTGAATGGCTTTGTGTCCCCCATCGCCTGTATTATCTTCTTCTTCTTCATAAAAATCCATAGCTTTTGAGAAGTCAGCCCTTAGCTATGGGAGGAATGTGTCTTTTTTAGAAAGCATATCAGCAGCAGAAATGCAGGACCATTTCTTGATTACTGTGCAGTTATTATTCATGCACGGAGCGTAATCTTGGATCTTCCAGTTTTCTGCACATTTATTTATTTCACACTGATTAGAATGAAGAGACAAGCTACATTTTGAGATGGAAACTGTTGCTTGCTTTGTCTTCTCTGAGCTGTTTTGCATATCATGAATAAGACTTCCTTGAGATAATCATAAAACAGTGGAACATATTTTCTTGACTCTGCCAAGGGCTGTTTATTTATTTTCTTTGGAACTCCCCCCTCAAAAAAAAAAAAGCGGTGGGTAAACAAGCAAAAGCGATTCTCATTATAAACTGGAATTTTTCAAAAGTACCGCTCAATCCAAAACCATTAAAAGTTGCCAAAGGATTGTTGTCAGTTATGTGATTCTTTCAAAAGCAAGGAAGGATGCGCAAAAAAATCAACTGGTTCCTTTTTGTGGGGAAGCCTCAACAAACCTGCTGTTTGCATCTATATTTTGAAGGCAATGTGTTTAGGTTAGCTTTGCTTCCTCCAAAAGAGTTCATTTTCTTCTCATTGAATTGGATCTTGTAGTGGCACTCCAAAATACGGTACTATTACTAAACTAAGAATTTTCTCAGGGGCAGAGGCTCCATTAAAATTGTTCAATATTCATGGCATTTGCAGGTAGCTTAAAGAAAGCTTGGGAAAGGTTATATATCTATGAATTGTATAGATTATTTGTATCACATCCTTACATTTCCCTGTTCACCACCTATTATGTAGCCCATGTGGAAATGTACAGTTAGTGCCATTTTCAGGCTTTCTGTTGAAGTGGCCAAGTTCGACAGCTTATACAGTGATACCTCATACAACGTCCAAACTTGGTTCCACAAGTTTATACGGATTTGGACTTTGTATGAGGCATGCAAAATCCTAGCTGCGATGCCTCATACAACGTCCAAATCCTTGCCACGATGCCTCGTACAACGTCATTTCCATAGAGATACATTGTACTGTAACAGCACAGACTTCAGGGCAAAGTCAAGGAAATAGACAGGAAACTGACAGAACTTTAAGAAATCAATGTCTAAAGGCTAAAAAAATTACAAAAACATGTCAAATAACCCTGATTGTCCAAGAAGCTGAAAAATGCTGCAAAAATCCCAGGAATGCTTCTAAAAATTCTGATGAAAAAATTCAAAAAAAATCCAAAATCGTGCTCAAAACCACTCCTAAACACTCTTTGCCTCATGCAAAACCCACAAGAGCAATGCACGCATGTGTCCTGCCTTTTATACTGCCCAGGCACAATGCAACCTGGAAAAAACCCCAATGCCTCATACAAAGTCGCACGACTTTGTATGAGGCAACTTTTTTCAAGGAATTAGGCGATGCTGTATGAATCCGATGTTGTATGAAGCGGACTTTGTATGAGGTATTACTGTATCTACAGGGCTTAGAACATAAGAACATAAGAACAGCCTTGCTGGAACAGGCCACAGCCCATCCAGTCCAGCATTCTGTCTCACACAGTGGCTCAACATTTTCTTCAGGGTATTCCCAAGGAGATGCCCCCACCTGCCTAGGATTCCCTGGAAATGGCATTGAGAGATATCCTGCCTATCTCTCCAACCCCGAGGTTGTCCTTAAGTATCCATAATTATAGCCATTGATACCCTTGTCCTCCATGAACCTGTCTAATCCTTTCTTAAAGCTGTCAAGACTGACAGCTGTCACCACTTCTTCTGGCAGGGAGTTCCATAGACCAGTAATCCTCTGGGTGAAAAAGTACTTTCTCTTATTTGTTTGAGAACTAGTACCCAAAAGTTTCATCGAGTGTCCCCTAGTTCTAGCGTTGTGCAATAGGGAAAACAGTTTTTCCTTATCTACTTTGTCCACACCGTGCATGATTTTATAAACTTCAATCAGGTCACCTCTTAGACGTCGTTGTTCAAGAGTGAAAAGGCCCAACCGTTGCAGCCTCAGATGGTAAGGAAGGTGTTCCAGTCCCCTAATCATTCTGGTTGCCCTCCTCTGCACTTTCTCCAACTCCATAATATCCTTCTGGAGGTATGGCGACCAGAACTGTACACAGTATTCCAGATGGGGCCTCACCATAGATTTATAAAGAGGCAAAATGACACTTGCTGACTTATTTTCTATACCCTTCCTAATGATCCCTAACATTGAGTTTGCTTTTTTCACTGCTGAGGCACACTGGGTTGACACCTTCATTGAGTTGTCCACCAGGACACCAAGGTCCCTTTCCTGATTTGTCACAGAGAGTTCAGACCCCATCAGTTTATAAATGTAATTGGTTTTTTTTGCCCCAACATGCATCACTCTGCACTTACTAATGTTGAACCTCATTTGCCACTGTTTTGCCCACTCTCCCAGTGTCAAGAGATCCCTCTGGAGCTCCTCACAATCTCTCACAGTTTTCACTACCCTGTATAATTTAGTGTCATCAGCAAATTTGGCTACCTTGCTTTTTACTCCTACCTCTAGATCATTCATGAAGAGGTTGAAAAGCAGGGGTCCCAGTACTGAACCTTGGGGGACCCCACTCTTTACTTCCCTCCACTTGGAGAAGTGTCCATTTAGTGCTATCCTCTGTTTCCTGTCCCTTAGCCAGTTGCTGATCCAGGACAAGACCTGTCCCTTTATTCCATGACTGGTAAGTTTATTCAAGAGCCTTTGGTGTGGGACCTTGTCAAAAGCCTTCTGAAAGTCCAGATAAACAATGTCAACTGGATCCCCCTTATCCACATGCTTGTTCACACTGTCAAAAAATTCCAACAGATTAGTGAGGCATGATTTGCCCTTGTAAAAGCCATGTTGGCTCTCCTTTAGCAGTGCCTTCTCTTCTATGTGTCTATTAATTCTATCTTTTAGGATGGTTTCCATCACTTTACCTGGGACACATGTCAAACTGACAGGTCGGTAATTTCCTGGATCACCCCTGGATCCTTTTTTGAAAATTGGTGTTACATTCGCTACTTTCCAGTCATCAGGCACAAAGCCTGATTTGAGGGAAAGATTATATATTTTGGCTAGGAGATCAGCAATTTCATCTTTTAAGTTCCCTGAGAACTCGTGGATGGATGCCATCTGGTCCTGGTGATTTGTTAGTGTTTAGCTTAACAAGACATGCAAGGACCTCCTCTCTGGTTATTTCTATCTTGCTTAATTCTTCGCTTTCCCTTCCTACGAAGATAGGCTCTGTTTTGGGCATGTGGTCTCTGTCTTTTTCAGTGAATACTGAAGCAAAGAATTCATTGAGTCTCTCTGCAATCTCTATTTTCTCTTTAATAACCCCTTGCTTTCCATTGTCATCTAATGGTCCAATGGCCTTCCTAGTTGGGTTCTTACTTCTAATGTACTTAAAGAAGTCTTTGTTATTTCTCTGAGTATTTTTAGCTATACGCTCCTCAAAGTCTTGCTTTGCTTTCCTGATTGTTGCCTTGCATTTATGTTTCTGCCTGCTGTCCTCATTCGGACAAGCCTTCCATCTTCTAAATGAGCTTTTCTTGCTCTTGATCACTTCCCGAACAGCTCCTGTAAGCCACATCGGAGTCCTCTTGGACCTGGCAGTGCCCTTTTTCCTTTTGGGTATGCATTCCAATTGGGCCTCTGTTATTGTTTTTGTAAACAGCCTCCATGCCTCTTGGAGTGTTTGGACTCTCTCAATTTTCCCTTTCAGCTTCTTTTTTACTAGTTTCCTCATCTTTGGGAAATTTCCTTTTTGAAAATTTAAGGTCTCTGTGTTAGATTTTATCAGTGACTTGCAGTCTATGATCAAGTTAAACATAATTGAGTTGTGGTCACTGTTCCCTATTGGATCAGTCACATTAACATCTTGCACCAGATCCTGAGTATTACTCAGGATCAAGTCAAGGATTCTTGTACCTCTAGTTGGGTCTTCAACCATCTGTCCCAGGGAACAATCATTTAGCATATCTAGGAACTTTATCTCTTTATCATGTGCTGAACAACAGTTCATCCAGTCTATGTGAGGGTAATTGAAGTCCCCCATTATAACCAGGCTTCCCTTCTTGGATGCCTCCTTTACAACATTCTCCAACTGCCAGTCTCCCTCAAGAGTTTGGGTCGGAGGCCGAAGGTATATGCCTACTGTTAGACCATCCTTGTGGCCTGGTACTCTTACCCACAGAGCTTCTAATGGTGACTCCAAATCACCTAGATATTCCAATTCATACGATTTTATCACTTCTTTGACATACAAGGCTACACCACCTCCCGTTTGCCCCTTCCTATCCTTCCTGTACAGTTTGTAGCCTGGGATAACTGTATCCCATTGGTTATCATCCGTCCACCAGGTTTCAGTGATACCAATAATATCAATATTCTTATCTATTGCTAAGTATTCCAGCTCCCCTATTTTGTTCCGGAGGCTTCTGGCATTTGTATACAAGCATTTATATATGCTTTCCTGATACAGTCTTTTGAGTCCAGTTGCTTTCTTAGACTGCCTCTTGCATCCTTCTGCTACAGTGCTGGTGACTAGCTCTTTGCTCTGCTCAGTAATTTTTGCATCCTCCTCACTACTCAAGTACACACTTTTCCGAACCGGATGGTGCCCAGCTCCTGTCAGCTTTCCCCCAGTTATCAGTTTAAAAGCTGCTCTGCAGCCTTTTTGATGTTGAGTGCCAGCAATCTGGTCCCATCATGGTTCAAATGCAACCCATCCCTCCTGAACAGATTTGGCTTGTCCCAAAATGTTCTCCAGTTCCTGATAAATCTGAAGCCCTCCTCTCGACACCACCGCCTCATCCATTCATTGAGGCTTGTCTTTCATAAAAGGAGAATATGCAACTCTATGTGCATGATTTCTTCACATTGTACATGTGAACATTTCTTTTTAGCAGGCAATGTTAAAATCACAAGCAAAAAGGAGCATCACCTAATAATAATAATTTTGTGTCAGAAATTATTCTGGGTTGAAAGGATTTTTGCTGGAGAAAATCCGCTCAGGGGACGCCCAAATGAGGCTCCTTTCATGTACCCAAGATCTTTTCCCACTGCAGTGGTCCCTATTTATCTACTTGCAGTTACTTGCTTTTGATCTGCTAGGTTGGTAGGAGCTGCGATAGAGGCGGGCACTCTTTTTTAAAAAGTTTACCTGTGTCATTGCATGGCTATTCTAAATTCTTTATGTTTTCCATTTGAGAGGAACCGAGAGGAACAGGATTAGATTTCTGAACAAACAAAAATTAAACAAGGAATAAAAATGGATACCTAGGAGAGCTACAAAATACATTGCAGCGGTCAAAGAGTAAAGTATTACCTGCCTAGAAAAAGGAAGCAATCACAATGTATAATTTTTGGCAGACTGATGGTTACATTTAATTTTATGTAGCAACACAAATCAGATAACCATACAGCAGAGAATGACTTTACTCATTTCACATAGGTTTGCCAGGTTCATCAATAGCTTCAAAACAATGTGTGACATTATTTTTTTGCTTACACACCTGTTCATTCAATAGAAAAATGTATTTTCCATGTCAATCTGGGTAAGACTGAGTCAGGATTCTGGTAGAAATGGTATTAAACAAAAACACCAGCTCCCCTAGTGGCTTAATGGTTATGTCACTAGGCTTGGTGACTGGAAAGACGGGTTTGATTCCCAAGAGCTGCATGATGGGGGACATGAAAGGAACCTTATTCGGGCACCCCCTGCAAAAAATCATTTCAACCCAGAGTAATCTCTGACACGAAAACAAATGAACCTTGCTCAAGTTATGGTACCAATAAATAAAAGGCATGATGATTATTTTTAAATGGATTGCTATCGGTTAATGGCAATTATGAGGGAGAAGTAAATGAAAATGTCTTTAAATAGCCATTCTACTGTCATGAACCTTTATCTGACTTAATTCTTTTACCTATACAAAGGTATTAGCAGTGGTGGGCATCACCAGTTTGCCCATCCAAGTTTTGAAATAACGTAGTCCTAATTCGGGTGCAATGCAGGGCTTCCCCCCTGGCCATACCCACCATACCACGCCCACAGTGTGTTAGTAAATTTTTTTGGAGCCCACCACTGGGTAAAAGAATTAAATTTTTAAACAGAGTTAAAAAAGTTTGTCATGTAGTTTTCAGAAACAACCTGTTATTTTTAGAGAGTAAACAAAACAACAACAAAAAAGACAAAACGTTGTGGCACCTTAAAGACTAACTCCTGAATTTTGAGGTGCCACATCAGTTTTTGTCTTTTGGTGTTGTTTCATTTACTCTCTGATATGCTTGCACGGACTAACAGGCCTGTCACTTAAAAAATTTCAACTTTTTTTTTTAGTTTCTTTGGTTTGGCTCTGAGTCATCTAGCATTATAGAAAGTCCAAAACAACTCACATGTGTGACAAAATATTAAAAATTGCTAGGGATAAAAAAAATTGCTCAAAAAGCAAACCACTAAAATCTTCTATAGACTCTTTGAGGAATGTACATAAAGAGATGTATCAGTATAGATAATTCAAAATCCAGTATTAGCCCAAATTACAGTAGGCTGTGTGAAATTAATTGATTTACTTGCAACTAACATCCCTTTCAACATGTCTAGTCTAGGTGAGATTAACAGTGGATTTAATCATACAGATAAGCAAAACCTTGACATTGGTCTGTTGTTCTGATCCTTTCTGTTCCCCCACTTACTGTATGTGATTCAGAGTGGGAGAGATTATTGAATAATCAGAGCTTAAAAGAGAAATGACCAATGTACAAAACATGTAGGACTTCCTGGCTCACATATCTAAACAATTGAGTTGGGTATATTTTATTTGACCTAAATATTTGGATAGGGCTCACCTCAGGCAACAACAAGGGTGAAGGGAGAGATTTCTTCCCAAGCTTGCTAGAATTGCAAATCATACCACTCTACAAGCCTCTGGCAAAGAATCTGCCCTTTAAAGATATTTTCATGGCTAGTTTTAAACTTAAACAATTTTCTTCTATAAGGCCTGTTAAAAACTTATTTACTTCTGGTTTATAAATAAAGTCTTTAAAGGCTTACAACTCTGTTTGAGGGGCCAAGTTAGGCTTAAGAGGCTATTCATCCCCAAAAGATGATAGGGCAGTGATGGCAAACGTTTTAGAGACTGAGTGCCCAAACAGAGGGGCAGGGTGAACTTTGTGCTGGGGGAGGGAGGAAGTGCTCCCATTGGGCTGCTGGGCAGAGGGGCAGCCAAACTCTGTGCCATAGGTTTGCCACCACGGTGATAGGAAATACTAGTTTCAAACTATTTTGTCAGGTCAGATGGACAGGAGGTGACACTGAAGGTGCAGGATGACAGGTTCAGGTGGCTTATATTTGACCTCCTTTCCTCTGAGGCCCATTATGTGGTTCTTTCCCAACATCCTCCTTCCTTCCCACTAATTGAAGAGATGTGCAAAAAATCATGAAATTGGCTCCATGCGTGTCATGATGTTATCCAGATTATTTCAATGCCGGGTGAAATGAAGCTGCAGAGAGACAGCTTCAGAGCTGCCATTATAAGTGTGAATTTGGATTAATGGCTAGTTCTAACTTAATGGAAATTATTGTGCACTTATTGCAGTTCCCTGGCTGTTTCTCATGGTGTTTTGGCATGGTATGAACAGTGTGGCTGTGTGAAAAGACCCAGTAGTTCAGTTACCCTCTACATCCAAAGATACTCATCCTATGCTTTTTCTGTTCTAGTATTACTAAAGTAGAGCACAGATGCATGTCAGTAACATGATAAGATTGCATCACTAGACATGGTGTACCTTTTAGATGGGATGCATGAAAAGCTATGTGGGAACAACCATGCTGAACATAACATTATGCTGACTGTTTAAGCATATGCACACTGATTCAAAATGCCCTGATACTGATTTGGAAACAAAACTGTAAATATCACAGAGCATGTTATATTTTGCCTCCATTGCATTCTAAATCATATGGGTTATTGGGGGGGAGGGGGAGAGGAAATCAACTATGAAGCTGAATGTAAAATGCACTAAAAGATGTCAAAACTGCTTTGAAATCTCAACCATAAGCAACATGATTTTCATGTTTCTTACGCTGACTGAAAGATCAAATATAGAATTTGGATACATGCTTCTACAGAAGTGTCTTAAATTCCATTCATGTCTTTCAAATAAGTCATAGCTAATTATAAATATCTAACACACACTTACCCTTAAAACATCCAAAACAAAACAAACTGCTTACTCACTGCCTATCATTCTTCACAGTTTCAGCAGATCACATAGATTTTTTTGCCAAATTCTAAAGAAACAGATATAGGCAATGGCACCTAGAGTGTTGGGATGTTTTAGCACAAGCTGAAGCTATTGCCTTGATTTTAGTCATTCTAATATTATGCTATATTGCCCCTGCAGTCTAAATCTCAAGCTCCTTGCCACATGATCTTGAGGGGGAAAACAATACATAGCACAATACATAAATAAGCAAGCAAGCAAGAAAGCTAGCTATCAAGCAAGCAAGAAAGCAAATCAATTGATCGCTCAATCAGTCAATCAGTTCTGTCATATACATCATTCCCAGTATTCCTGCCCTCAGTGTATTTGCTTTTATACTTGGAAAAGTACTTTAGGCAGTGGAAGTAGTAAAATGACAACAAAACAGTTAAAGCTGTCATGGATTTGTAACCATTATTAAACCATGATTTAATTTAAGATTTTACCTTTCTAGGAGTCAGTTGAATCCCCCTTCCCCACAGCCTAATTGCTGTTTTCTTTGCATAATCAACATATCTCTTTCTCAGCCTGTGGTTTGGAGGAGATTGTATCATGCTGTTAGGACATGTTTGTCTGCTGATTCCAAAATGGTTTCAATACTCTTTAGAGCAGGGGTGCCCAAACTATCGCCCATGGGCCAGATCCAGCTCCTGACGTCAATTCATCTGGCCCACAAAATGCATCCGTACGGGCACATTTTACTTCCACTTCCAGGAGTGACAAGGGTTTTGTTGGGCAGATGAATTGGCATTGGGGGCTGGATCCAGCCCATGGGCTGTAGTTTGGGCAAACCTGGTTTAAGCAAAGAAAATGGCAGCTTAAAAAATTTATTTCATCCAGTTGCAAAAATCCTTCTGGAGGGAGGAACCATGTGACTGGCCCACTAAACCATGTGACGAGCCCGCTAAACCACATGACTGGCTCACAGCCTGAAAAGTTTGGGCACCCTTGCTTTAGAGAGATGCTGTGACTGGAGAATCTCCTGGAATGTATACCCACAGAATATCACAGTTGATGCAGTATCCTTCTCTCCCTGGTGCGTCATTCTGAGATAGTGTCTTCAGCACTCTTCCTCAAATTCATTTCTAAAACCAAATATGAATTTTTTTAGGAGTATCCATCTTGCAGTGTTTTTTTGCACAACTGTTTATAAATGAGCTTGGACTACAAACTAGATATTTATGCCAAAGGCCTAAATTCTATTCTTTCAAAAGGTGCTTTTTTGTCCTGGATTGCACGTGTATTATCCATTTGTTATAGGGTGTAACTAAAACATCAATGACAAATGATTTAAAATATATAGGGCCAATTGTTGTTTCGTGTGTGTGTGTGTGTGTGTGTGTGTGTGTGTGTGTGTGTGTGTGTGTGTGTGTGTGTGTGTTTGGGTGTGTGTGTGCATATGCATATGCACACATATGGCCAGAATCATATTGGTATCAACACTGGCATAAATACCATGGTGTAAATCAGAGCAACCAAATGCCACTAGTTAAAGAGTTGCTACTTGCATTACTTAGAGCACAAAGAATAATATAAGATGCAATTTGCTAAGCAGTAGTTTGTACTTACATCACTGTAAACAACCAATTCAGGGGTGATTTCTGTCTCTTTAATACACAGAGACACACACACACAAACCCCCTGTTCAAGAATAAACTTTTGCTAACTCTTATCTCACAACGAGCTCTTTGTTCTCCTATATTATTGGAATCTGATATGGTACCGCTAGGCCTGTTCTCCACAGGTTCATTTGCCAGGGATTGTTTATGAGAGAAAATGAACAATAAAGGGATTTGTAGGCCAGGGGTGGCCAACCTTGGTGCCCCAGGTGTTCTTGGACTTCAATTCCCAGAAGCCCTGATCAGCAGGTGTGCTTACTTAGGCTTCTGGGAATTTAAGTCCAAGAACATCAGGAGAGCCAAGGTTGGCCACCCCTGCTGTAGGCTTATCAGTTTACAGGGCCTATGGACACAAAACTGACACTGGCTTGTAGTGTGGTAGTACTTTGGCTTTTTAGAAGTTATCAAGTGGGGAAAGTTCTGCTGAGTCGCATCTCCTTTCATAATGCCCAGCTACTCTGGTTTATTGGCATCTGGGCAGAGTCTACTCCTTTTTGTATATTCTCATTTGCTTCTATAAATATAATGCCGATAGCGTTTCACTAGGGATATGGCAGAGTTTATTTTTCTGGTTCTTTATTCCTTGTACATTTTAACAATGGGTTAGAAATTTTAAAAAGAGTATGTGGGAGAGGACGAGAGACTGTCATTCAAATGTAAGCTGCCAGCTGCCAAATGTAAGCTGTCAACAAAGATGAGAAAGCTGAACCAGGGACTCTTTTACAATAAACTGGTCTACAGGGTGGCCCATAAGTCCCTACCAGGTAACAATGAAAGTAGGGCTCTGCTGGGGTAGGGAGGAAGTGCTCCCATTGGGCTGCCGGGCAGAGGGGCAGGGCAAACTCTGTGCTGGGAGGAGGGAGGAAGTGCTTCCAATTGAGTGCTGGGCAGAAAGGCGGGATGAATGCCCACAGAGAGGACGGGTAGGGACATAGGGGCCGGGTAGGGACTTACGAGCCACACTGTAGTGTGATCTCACAGATATTTTAAATAAAAAATTCCATACTATATCAAAATTAGGCACATGCCATTTCTTCACAGGAAGAAAAGCGCAACAAGACATGGGGTAATTCTGCCTACCTTAACAGTTATTCTCTGGTCTTTCATATAAGATTGATACCAGGCAATATTGTTCATTGGCGACTACAGAGGTCTGAATTTTAGGAATTTGGCTGTTACTTATGGGAAGAACCACATTACACTAGGGTCAGTTACTGTGGAAGGAACAAAACATCTCATTTGTATTGCTTTAAAATGTACACAGTAAATATGTATATTAAAAAAAACACGATTAACATACTAAATCTCGTGATGCCGAACCAACTAGAAGGTATGTAGGATGCGCGGCTTTAGCAAAGCTATAGATACAAATTTCATTGCAGTGTATGTTGTAGACAAATGTCTCTCTGTAAATATGAAATCCTACACTGTAGGGATTTTTCTTTTTGTAGTGATAGAAAATGTTTTGAACAATCATCTGTGAGCATGAGCTGACAGTTCGTTACTGAGATCCCCAGAATGCCAAAAAATTTGCAATGCAAACAATTAATACTGTATGCCAATTCTGCAAAAAGCCCTAATACACACACACAGCCTCAATCCCACGAGGCTCAGAGATACAACCTCAGAGATTAGTCTTTTCTGATTTCTGTGTACCATTTGGACACTGTGACAGCCTATGCAAAGCTGCCCTCAGCTTGGCAATTCCTACGTGCCAAGCTTGTTGAATTGGTTAGAAATGCCACAGGACGGGGGGAGGGGGAGAGAAAAATAATTAATGCTAGCAGCACAACCATCAGATCATTTTCATATTGAACCTGCGTGGTCCTGGAACTTCCCCTTCTACCACCGCACCATTGTTTTTCCGAGGGATGTACTCTAGGTCAATGCTGGCTTTATGCTTGCCTTTCCCTCGGCTCCAGACAAAAAGTAGTAAGAAACAAAATAAAACCACCCCCAGGAACGTGAAGCAGCCCATGGCTGTTGACACCAGTATTGTCTTAAGGTCCAGGGAGAATGTATTCACATTGGTCCCATTGGAACTGGTGTCATTGGAATCTGTCATGTACATGGGAGTCCTGTTAGCATAAAGGAAACGATCTGATGCAAACCCTTTGACGGTGAGGGTGGCAGACATGGTGTCATTCCCAGCAGCATTGCTGGCAACGCAAACATACAGCCCGCTGTCTTGATCTTGGGCAAACCGGATCTCCAGCGTGCCACCCCCCAGCACAGTTGCTCTTCCATTGGATTTTGTGGTGACTAGTCTTCGTCGTGGTGTCAGCCAAGCGATGGTTGGCTGAGGATCTCCATCAGCGTTGCACAGCAATTGTACTGTTTGCCCTTCATCAACCACCAGGTATTGTAGCTTCTTGTCTCGTATCCGTGGCTTCTTACAAGTGAAGAAGAAAGAAAGGGCAGTACTGTGGAAGTCTTTGAATGGCCTTTCTTTGACGCTGTCTGGCCCAGCACACATGGGCTGCTGGCCACCAAACTGCAGCGTTGGCTGCCTTTGTAATATCCAAAGCAAGCGGCAGTCACAAGCTAATGGGTTGTGGCTAATGCAAAGGACTTCCAAGGCTTTGGTAGAATAGAATGCATTCTCCTCAAGGGTCTCCAACAGGTTTTGGGAGACATTTAGCACACGAAGGAATCGAAGTCCTTGAAAAGCATGGGGCTCAATAGTATGCAACTGAGCCCCAACCATGTGAAGCTCCTGCAGGCGCAACACATCTGCCAGCATGCCTGACTCAATGGTGCTGATGGGATTGTAAGAGAGGTTAAGGTGGGTCAGGTAAACCAGGTGCTTCAGAGCAGAATAAGGGATGACAGATAGGTTGGTATTGGTGATAGAGAGAGAAGTGAGGTTCAAGCCATATAGGCTGTTAGCAGGAATCATGTCTAGCATAGGCCAGTAGTCAATTTCTAGGTTCTTCAGGTGAAACAATCTCTTAAAGGCATATGCAGGTAAAAGGTTAATGTTGAGATGTCTCAGATGCAGGCTGATGAGGCTATGAAGGTGGGAAAGGGCTTCTGTTGGTACAGCTGTTAAGTTGCATTTTTCTAAAGTGAGCTGCTCCAAGCTAAGCAGTCCGCTGAAGGCCCTGTGGGATATGTAAACCAGATCATTATCTCCAACCTCGAGGGACTTGAGGTTGTGCAGATCCTGGAACATGTAGTCCAGCAGAATGACAATCTTGTTCTCACTGATATCCAGCTTTGTTAAGTTTGACAATCCAGTGAAGACCCCTAAAGGGACCAACTTCAGACGGTTGCCTTTCATTCGCAAGGAACGCAAGTTAAACAGATTGTTAAAGGCTCCGGCCTCCACATTGGTCACAATATTGTCACTGAGATCTATCTCCTCAAGCTGCGGGAAAGCAGTGAACTCCTCTGGGTTGACACTTTTCAGCCTGTTTTTGCTCAGATCTAGGATCTTTGTCTCAATGGGGATGCCCTCGGGGATGGCAATCAGGCGCCTCCGGTGACAGCTGACAGACTTGTTCTGTGCTGAGCACTCACAGCGGGCTGGGCAACCAATGGTGGAGCCCATGAAAATTAGCAGCACAGCCAGACCTATAAATGGCTGCCAGCATGATATGGCTGTGTGAAGCATGACTCCACTGATGTTGTCTAATCCTCCGTCACAGACCTGCCAAGAGAGAAAGAGGAGAAACAAAAATAAAAGAGTTAAAGTCTCATTCTCAGATTAGGTCCCATTCATTTTCACTTAAAACAACAGTAAAAATAAGCACATTCTATCCCTAAAATTCAGGGATGTGTTTACATTAGGGGTGCAGTTTTACTTCTGCGAGCGGCAAGGGCAGTGTGGGCCAGATGAATTGGCTTCTGGGCCAGATCCAGCCCATGGGCCATTTTGGGCATCCCTGGTTTAAGCAGAGAAAATGGCAGCCTAAAATCTCATCCTGCAAAATATATCTGTTTCAAAACAGATTGCAAAGTGCGTTTTACTCCCACTTTCGGTGGGAGGAACCACATGACTGGCCCACTGAACCATATGACTAGCCCATGGTCCAAAATGTTTGGGCACCCCTGGTTTACATTTTGGCCTCTTTTCACTTCCTCCATTTCCTTCCCAACAGATTTTGAGCAGATCATCATCATCATCATCATCATCATCATCATCATCATCATCATCATCATCATCATCATCATCATCATCATCATCATCATCATTAATTTGGGCTTGTATGCTGCCCACTCACAGATGTGACTCAGAGTGGCTAACAACAATATCACATCCAATACAATATAAAACAAGATACAATTAGCATACACTAGAGAACAAGATACAATTAGCAGAATACAATTAGCATCTTTACCTATAAAAAGAGGGTTGTGTGGTATGTGTCCGGCATACGTGGCCACACCCGGCCCAACCATCCTGCGCCGAGCCACCCACACTTACCTTTAGACCTAACTAACATCGCCGCAAGGGTCCGGAAACAGAGAGTAGGGCAAACGCCCCACAAACACGAACAACAAAAAGAACTACGGTTCCCAGCATCCTCTATGCCATGCAACCCCTCAGCCAATCAGGCTGAAGGGTGCGAGCGCTGAGGAGTGGGGTAGCCAGCGTGCAGGTAAAAAAAAAAAACGGTCACCGAGGGAAGTCTTCCGTGCCGCCCCGGTGATGAAGGCCGGTGCCGGCCTCGCCGCGGCTTCGGCAGGGTTCCAGGGAGGAGGGGGAGCCCCTCTTCTCCCCTGTACCTCAGCAACAAAGGCCGGTGCTGGCCTCGCTGCGGCTTCAGTGGGGTAGTGGGAAGAAAAGGGGGAACCCATCTTCTCCTCTCATGCCTGCCGCTTCCCTAAGGGAGACAAAGGGAGGGAAGTGAGCCCCTTCCACGGGCGGCGGGGGCCGAAGGCACTGCTGCCTTCGTCCTCCTCCCACCGAGGGAAGCGAGCCACTTCCACAGGAAGTAAAGGCAGAGAACGGCACTCCATTCTCTGCCTTCGCCTCCCGGAGGGAAGCAATCCCCTCCTACATTCGGCTCTTGCCTGTCGGAGAAGGGGCTTGCTTTCTCCGAGCTCCGACAGACAAGGGCCGAATGCAGAGCACCACTCCCCCCACCTTTCTCTCTCTCACACAAACACACACACACGGCACCCGTGCCTTGCCGGGCAGTTATTATCTGTGTGTTGGTAGTAGGGGTGAGTTTTTTTTGGGAGGGGGTGCGCACACACCCCAAAACCACCCCAACCACCAACCATAGCTGTCAAGTTTTGGATTTGGAAATAAGGGAAATTTCCTGGCAAATATGGGATACTTGACAGCTATGCTTATCCTGTGCTGCCCTCCAATGGTGGCAATGGGCATTGCAGTCTAATTAATAAGGGATGACGGCGGGAAAGAGGGTAAAATAAGGAGTTTTCCTGGCCAATAAGGGATATTGACAGCTATGCCACCAACACACAGCGGGCAAAAAATGCTAGTACAATATTAAAAGTCACCTAAGTCAAAACATCCCAAAACAAGAATTCGACCTCAAGAGTCCAGGCATCAGAGTCTAAAGTCTAGGCTGGGCAGGGGGCAATGTCCTTACAGGATCCCTATAAGGTAGATCAGTAAAGTATTAACACTATCTTCATACTGTACTTAGGGAAGAGGGACTGAGGTCTTCACTTAATAAAGCACTGGCTAAGATGCTGTTGCCATAACATATGCTCTGTTACACTAATGATGCCATCAGTTGTTGTGGGGTTTAAAAAAAAGAAAATAAATATTTCTGACTTCTTTCCCTAAAATCCTGCTCAATGCAATAACCCAAAATTAAAGCAAATCTTATAGATGGTTGTCCAATTTTCTCTTGAAAGCTTCCAATTATAGAGCATTCTCCCCCTCCTCAGGTAATTGGCTGCACTGTTGTACTGTTCTAACTGTTAAGACATTTTCCTGATACTGTATTCAACTTATATCTGGCTTCCTTTAACTTGACCTGTTATTACATGTCGCATACTCTGAAGTCATCCACATTAGGATTGCATCAGACTTGTGTATAAATAAATTCCACTGCAAATTCTGACAATACTGTATATTTGTTTTGAACACCAGCAACCCATTAACTTAGTGTTCTTTCTACACATTTGTCACAATTCCTCTGTCATTTCTTTATTGTTGTCCCTGAAGCAGCAGGAAAAAAAAATGTTTTTTTAATGGCTCTGTTCTATCTAGGGAATATAAAAAATGTCATTAAACTCTGAAAACGAACAGTTGTATATTATTACCCCAACTCTGTCTCATTCTGATGTCACTGCTCTGAAAACTCAGTGCAAAACTTAGTAAAGGCCTGCCTTGCTCGGGGCGGTACTCATCTCCATTTACAGCCAAAGAGCCAGCATTGTCTGCATCTGCAGACATTTCCATGGTCATGTAGCAGGCATAGTGGAATGCTGTTACCTTTCCTCCCAAAGTGGTACCTATTTATCTACTTGCAATTTCTCATTTTCAAACTGCTAGGTTTGCAGGAGCTGGGAGAGACGACAGGAGCTCACTCCTTTGTGCAGCACTTGGGTCTCAAACTGCTGACCTGCTGACCTTTTGGTTGTTAAGCTCAGCATATTAACCGCTAAGCCACCGTGACCCCCTAGTGCAAAACTTAGAAAGGTAAATGTTGTAGAAGGGCAATAAGCTGTTTTAATATTTTTCTTTCTTCCTAGTTAATGTTCGGGTCACAGTGTTGGATCCTCTAAAATCATTATAGGCATTCTGCAACCCCAACCTCTGGTGTTTGAGGCACATGATTCTCTTTCCCTGATGGCAGAGACAATTCTACATAAGATCCACTGTCACAGTCCCAGATCCTGTGAAGTCTTTTTCAGGTTTAAACACTGTGTGTTTCCACAGTCTGCACAGCCTAAGTTCAGAACCCAGATGTACATTCCATGAATAAAGCTCAGAGCCAGTTCACACTTTGCTGCTAACATCGCGATATCCAGCAACTCCCAGAGATGGGACAACGCAAGAATGGGTCCGTTGTTCCTTTGAATCTTGGTAGTTAGAAGAAAGAGGATATATTTTTTTCATCACTTGATAGCCATTTAGAATTCTCAATGGAACACTTTGTACAGTATACAATACACTGAATAGGTTATATGGGTGAGCTTTCCCTGGGCACTACATGCTAAAGACAATTTCCCAGCCCCTGCGTGTTTCTTATGGTACCAGAAGGGAATCTTTTTCACTTTCCCCTTTCCTTCAAAAGTTCACTCAAAGAGGAAAAACGATAGGCGCCTCTTACTCTTGTGAAGTGGACGTAACAGCCAGCAGAGACATTGTGTGAAGAAGTGGCATAACGCACACAAAGACACACCCCTGCTTCTCACAACTGCGTAAACATACCTCAATCTTGACTGCACACAGCCTTTCAATTTTGCTGCTGGGTATCTTTTCTGCTGAGCCTGATGGCAGGCGATGCCACTCCACTCCACTCTAACCCGAAACCATAAACGAAGGCCTCTTGATGTTAGATGACCTTAAGAGGAGATTGCTACACTGCCTGGGATGGAGAAGCTGCTGAGATTCATTTATGCCTCTTCCCTCCCCCCACCCTTGAAGCCAGGCAAGGAAAAGAATTGCTCGCGATGTCCAGCTGTGTCAAACTCACCAAACTAAACGTTGTTTCATTAGGAATTAAGTTACAAGTGAAAACCCATCAGGCCCAGTGATTTGAGCCATTCCTGCAAATTCTGATCAAAAGGAACTTTCAGCCACTGTGATCATTAGTTCCTGATTGCAGCCTGGAAGGACAGCACTGCTGCTACTTCTGCTGTGCAGGGAATTCATTTCCTATCTTCGCCATCTAATAGATGAAGCTGAAAGTAAACAGGCTCAGAGGTAGGCCAGCATCCACCTGTGCTTGTTTTCCTTCAAGAAATGTGAAAAGCTTAACTTCAGACATCCATGCTATGTGATAACAATAAATAAATAAATAAAATGAAAAAAAATCCTCTTGAGCAGTGCAGATTTGATCATCAAATATAATAGACAAAAGATCTCTATAAAAGTACAGGTCTGGGGCTATGCCAGAGGTGGCACTCAAAACCCTCGCTATGGGCACCTCTGCAGTCACCCCAGCACAGAGTTTACGCTGCCCCTCTGCCCAGCAGCCCAATGGAAGTGTTTCCTCCCTCCCCCAGCACAGAGTTCACCCCATCCTTCTGCCCAGCAGCCCAATGGGAGTGCTTCCTCCCTCCCCCAGCACAGAGTTCACCCCACCGCCCAGCAACCCAATGGGAGCGCTTTCTCCCTCCCCCAGCACAGAGTTCACCCCGCCCCTCTGCCCAGCAGCCCAATGGAAGCGCTTCATCCCTCCCCCAGCACAGAGTTCACCCCACCCCTCTGCCCAGCAGCCCAATGGGAGCGCTTTCTCCCTCCCCCAGCACAGAGTTTATTACACTCCTCTGCCCAGCAGCCCAATGGGAGCGTTTCCTTCCTCCCCTGTTGCTGTGTTGGCACTTTGTGATAAATAAGTGGGTTTTGGGTTGCAGTTTGGGCACTCAGTCTCTACAAGGTTCGGCATCACTGCCCTTTGAGGTGTGGGCTGCATGTTGGGAAATGCTGCTATAGTCAAAGATTATCTGGAGAGCCTTTCTCCCCGTTATATCGGGGTGGGTGGGTAATGAGTAAATGTTATTAATTAGGCCCAAGTATGGAACATTATACTGTACTTAAATATTCAAGGGTCTGCGCTGACTTAGTGGTTAAGACACTGAACTTGACTAAGGTTGGAAGGTCAGCAGTTTGGCACCCGAGTGCTGCATGGCTGAGTGAGCCCCTGTCTCTGTGCCAGCTCCTGCCAACCTAGCAGTTTAAAAGGAAGACATTGCAAGTAATGTAGATAAATAGGTACCACTTCAGTGGGAAGGTAACATTGCGCTCCAGTGTCTAGTCACGCCTGTCACATGACCATGGAAATTTCTGCAGATGCAGACAGCTCTGGCTCTTTGGCTGTAAACAGAGATAAACACTGTACCCTAGAGTCAGATATGACTGGCTTTTGAACAAGGGAGACCTTTACCTTTAGAACATTAACAGCTGTTATGTTATTCTTTAAAAGTAAAATTATTGGAAACATCATAATTCTAGATGTAATGCACTACATGTGGTGGGTGGTGCTTGCAGTATGGTACTTCAAAACTGGGAGGAGAGGTTGGCTGCTTTGGTCTTTGTCTTCTAGATCATGGGCGATCATTGTTAAGCTCCTAAATCTATCCTTTGAAAGCTCAGTAAACACATCTGTTCCTTATAATGTTGCTTTACTTACATTTGCATGGAGCTACTGTTTTGGAAATCACTGTTTAAAAAGCTCTGTTTCTTATGCTGAGGAATATATACTGTCAAGTACATTATTCCAAAGAGCGAAGCCCACTTTTATCATTCTTGTTCACCACCCTTTCTTCTACTTATATAGTGTTTCCATTCACTGATACAAATCAGACTTTGTATGTCTTTGAACACAAGACTGAACATGGGGTTACTACACTGGTGAGCAATGAATAAAGCTGTTTTAAATTATTAGTTAACAGCTCTGTTTGATCTTCCCA
Organism: Bradypodion ventrale; assembly: GCA_035047345.1. Lineage (NCBI taxonomy): Eukaryota > Metazoa > Chordata > Lepidosauria > Squamata > Chamaeleonidae > Bradypodion > Bradypodion ventrale. The sequence continues at coordinate 149,428,381 of JAWDJE010000002.1, forward strand.
TCAGCACTCAGCATTTGTTCTTGGATCCTTTGAAATGTAAACCTGATTGAAAAAGAATCCAGTAGTTTTGAATCTGAATTTGGACTACATTATGTCAGACGGTTTGGATGCAACCAGTGGGGCTATTTTTGTTACAATAGAGAAAACCCCACAGTATGTCTCATGATGATATAGGAGAAATGGCTTCAACACAGAAGTAGGTCACTCCCATCAAATCTTTTATCAACACTTGTTCATTAGATTTTAGGTGTTGAATGTCAACAGGATTTTAGGTGTTGAACGATTTTATGAGTTGAATGTCAATGGGAAAAGGAAAAAGGGTGAATGGTGATGTGAAATAGAATGGTGTATCCTGGAAGAGTTTGACTGGCATTTTGAACAGTAGGACTTTTGTCAGAAGATGATGGCAAGCGCGGCGCCAAAATGGCCGCCGCACTCTTTGCGGGCCCCCCCATTGGACGAAGGCATCCGGGTAGTTAGGGGGCGTGGCCAGCTCCCTTATAAAAGGGGTGGCCATGAGGCAGCCGAGCTGCCATTATGCGAAGCGACGGAGCGGAGAAGTTTTTCCCCTCTTGCCTCCGTCGCTTTTACCTTTACCGGGAAGCCTCTTGGCTGCTGAATTTTCTCGTTTTCGGCTTCCCGTCGTTTGGCTGAGATGCCCTCGAAGAAGAAGGCGGCTGTGAGCGCGGCTCGTGCGGTTCGGAGGCGCAATCTGGGTCGGAGGACCGCGGCTGCGCCTCCCCAGCAGCCGCCTTTGCCTGCACTCACCGGGACTGGTGGGATGGGGTTAATCCCCCCTTAGCCGGAGACCGGGGGCCCACGCACGGGCCCAGTAGGGGCTGCAGCCCTCGGCCCGCAAGCGGTGGACACCGCTCCTGGTGTTGCCCATTCCGCTGGGCCTTCCTCCATAGGGGCACAGCTCGCTCAGGGGGCTTCCAGCCTTGGGGGGTGGTGTGGTCCCCTTCCCTGGCAGGTTGCTCCATCGGCCCTACCAGGCCCAGGTTTGGGGTCGTGGCCCTATTCGGGCCCCGGGGTACAGGGACCTGTACCCATGCCTGTAGTAGGCGGGCCGGCTGGCCCTTTGCCCCATGTCAGCGTGGAGGCTCTACTGGCCCGCGTTGCGGCCCTTGAGGCATCCCTGGCCCGGGCTAGCCACCCTGGGGCCCCTTTTGGGGTACAGTTCGATACGTCGTCTGCTGGGCAGCGGCAGGCGACGGGACGGGTCGAGCTGCTTGAGGCGCGTGGCATGACCTCGGCCACTGCCTCGCAGCTCCCCAACCAACAGGCCGGTGCGGGTCAGGCCCCGTCGACGAGCTCCACGGTGGTCGTGAGCTCCGACGCCCCCAGTGGGCCGGAACCCCCGGTGGGGGCGGCCATTGGGGGTGCAGCATGTGAGTATGCGGTCCAAGCTAGTGCACCTACACACGTGGCCACGTTGGGGGGGGGGCTTTTCAATGGCCTTGGCCTCGCGCGGGTGGTGCGGCGGTCCAGCCGATGACGCCCCACCCGGCGATGTCAACTACCACCCAGGGCCCCGTGGTGGGGGGTGTTTCTTACCATGTGGGGAATGTTTTGGGGGTGGCCGGGTTAGTCCAGGCCCCTTTCCAGATGCCCCCAGTTTCTGCTGTACCTGTGTCGGCCTCGCCGACAGCGGGGTATTCCTTACCACTGGGAGACCATTTGGCCCAGACCACCAAAGAGAAGATCTGGCGGGGGGAGTATGTGGATATCTTCTCCCTCCTCAACAGAGAGCCCACCAAGGAAGAGAGGGGGGGCAGGATGAGAAGGATAAGGAGCAGGCACGTCGTCGCAAGCCACCATGTACGTGGGCCAACTGGTTGCCGGCCTACCTCATATATATGGCGGTATACCTTAGGGCCCGGCCGGGTTTGGCGATTCCGATGGTCCAGTATTTGGACAACATCTATAGGGCGATGGTTGACTTCCCGGGCTCGTCGTGGTTGGCTTATGACGAGGAATTCCGTATGCGGATTCCCCTGCACCCCGAGATGAGGTGGGATTAGCCCTGCCAGAGGCTTTGGCTTCTGTACATGACTCCCACGCGCCCCGCGCCTGGGGAGAGATACCATTGTGGACATGCGGTCCAGCGTGCGGCCCCAGCACAGGTCCCCCGCCAGGTGGCGGGGCAGGGGGTTCCAGCCCGCCTGCTGTGCTGGACTTTCTCGTACAATGGTTCCTGCAATAGGAAGAATTGCAAATACAGACATGAGTGTCCCGCCTGTGCTGGCCCCCATGCGGCCTCTGCATGTCCCAGGCCTGGAGGGATGCGGGGCAGAGGGAGGGGCGGACAGGGGGCTGGCAAGACTGCCTCAGGTGGAGCTGGTTCACTGAAAGGCTCCCTCCCCGATTATGTGGACATGTTGGAGCGTTGCCTTGCATTGTACCCGAGGGGGGCAGATGCAGTTACCTGCTTTGGGGTTTTCGACTGGGGTTCCGTATTCCTTTCATGGGTGGTAGGTTCCCCCAAGATGCCCCCAACCTTTTGTGCCTCAGGGGAAGGGAGGAGGTGGCTGCTGCCAGCATTGCTGAGGAGGTTAATGCGGGCAGGGTCGCTGGCCCTGTCCCTGCACCCCCGTTCCGGGGAGCATATTATTTCGATGATGCCATGCCTTTTGGCTCTTCCATTTCGGGCTCGGCATTCGAGCGTTTCACCACCTTCCTAGAATGGGCTTTTGTCTGCAGGTCAGGGTCCCGGTCTGTAGCCCATTCCCTGGATGATTTTATTCGGGGCTGAACGGGGCTGGGACACGTGCACACGTCTCCTCAACACATTTCAGACGCTAATGGAGGAACTTGGTGTCCCTTTAGCGCCCGAAAAGACCGAGGGCCCATCTACACAGCTAGTATTCCTGGGGGTGGAGATTGACACGGTAGCCCAGGCTTCTAGGTTGCAGCGGGATAAGGTGTCGAGGCTAGTGGCCCTTATCTCGGACTTGCTGGCCAAGCGCATGGCATCACTGAGGGAACTGCAGGTGCTACATGGTCACCTCAATTTCGCTTGCAGGGTCGTCGCACCGGGCAGGGCATTTGCTCGGCGCTTGTGCGACGCCATGGCAGGATTATCCAGGCCCCACCGTAGGGTTAGACTTACCCGGGGTATCAGGGCAGACATGCTTGTCTGGCTACAGTTCCTGAGGGAGTTCAATGGGGTGTCATTTTGGAGGTCTGAGCTCTTGGCTTCCCCTCGCTTTCAGATACAGTCCGATACCTCGGGATCCCTGGGTTATGGGATGTACTTCAATTGGAAGTGGGCCTATGGTGGGTGGCCACCAGCCTGGGCAGGCACGGGTCACCTGCGTGGTCTCACGTATCTGGAATTTTCCCTATCCTGGGGGCTTTGATGCTATGGGGCGAGGAGTGGGCCAACTTGGTCGTCCATTTCTGGTGTGACAATGCGGCCGTTGTCCACATTGTCAACTCACAGACTTCCACATCGCCCAGGGTCATGGACCTAGTGCGCCAGTTTCTGTCGCGCAGCCTGCGCCTCAACGTCCTCTTCTGGGCCAGGCGTGTCCCGGGGGTCAATAATGATATTGCTGACGCTTTGTCCCGCCTGCAGATCTCCCGGTTCCGTGTCTTGGCCCCGGATGCGGAGGAATTTCCCTCGCCACTCCCGGACGAGATATGGACCATTGGCAAGGAGAGGTGAACCGGGCGAGTGGCTTGTCACTAGCGCCACGCACGCGTAAGGCGTATCACCACGCATTCATTTCTTCAGAGCATTCTGTCCCCAATTCCGGCTGCCAGGAACCTGGCCGATCCCAGTGATCCATGTACTGCGGTTCATGGTTTACCTGCATGCCCAGGGCCTTGCACCTCGCACCATAGCATCTAGGCTGTCGGCGTTGGCTTTTATGGCCAAGGTGGGAGGTCGTGTGGGCAGTACCACTGACTTCCGTGTGAGACATGTTTTGGAGGGGTGGGTGCGGGAGCGTGGGCGTTGCCCGGATGACCGCCACCCGATTTCCCCAGGGTTTTTTACCCGATTGGCCCGGGGCTGGCCTGGCCTCTGTTTTGATAGATATGAGGCAGCCCATTTCATGCGGCTACAACGGTGGCCTTTTTTGGAGCGCTCCGCATCAGCGAGCTTGAGATGCTGTCTAAGGCGGATGCAAGTCGTAGGGCTTTGGAGGGGTGGGTGCGGGAGCGTGGGCGTTGCCCGGACGACCGCCACCCGATTTCCCCAGGGGTTTTTACCCGATTGGCCCGGGGCTGGCCTGGCCTCTGTTTTGATAGATATGAGGCAGCCCATTTCATGCGGCTACAACGGTGGCCTTTTTTGGAGCGCTCCGCATCAGCGAGCTTGAGATGCTGTCTAAGGCGGATGCAAGTCGTAGGGCACTGGAACTCGAAGATGTCTGTCTGGACAATATTGGGCTCAGTGGGGATACGCTCCTCTAAAACGAATCAGCACGGCGTAGGCAGTGGAGTAGACTGCTACGATGTTCCTTGGCAGACATCTGTCCGGTTGGTGCCCTACAGGATCTCCTTGCACTGTGTGGCATGCACCATGGCCCGTTTTTCTGTCACCAAGGTGGGTCTTCCCTTACTAAATTTCAATTTTGGAGGGTGCTGGGAAGGCACTAGACAGTGTTGGCCTCTCTGGGGCTCGCTGCGGCACCCATTCGTTCAGGATAGGGGCGGCTTCTACTGCAGCTGTTTTTGGGTACTCCGGGGCGGAAATACGCCGCATGGGAGGGTGGGGATCACAATGTTTTCAGTTTTGTGTTCGCCCTCTTCAACCGTGAGTACCAGTTTAGTCACTGCACTGTTTCTCCCCCCCCCTTTTTTCCTTGACAGACCCTGGGTGTCGTTTTACACCGGTGACAGTATGGCTGGTGGGCCATAGCCACGTGCACAGGACAGCGCATTACGCTGCACGGGGCAGCGCGTTACGCTGCACAGGGCAGCGCGTTACGCTGCACAGGGCAGCGCGTTACGCTGCGGCGACAGAGTGGGGACCCCGACTGGGACTGGGTGCATCCGCACGTCTCAGGTGGTATGGTAAGCGCGGCATGTTATGGCGGGAACTGTTGCCATTCCTTTTCTACATCAGGGATGCTGACTCGCCCGATGTCCTGGTTATGTACCTTGGGGGCGATGGCTTGGGACAGGTCACTGGCCTATCGCGGAAGCTTGCGGTTTGCAGTGACCTGCCCTACTCACATTATGTGTGGCCTGCCACATCCCTCAATTGGTCAGACACGATACCGCGGTACGCTTACAGGGGGGCGTTCGGCCTCGAGGCTCTTGACTGAGCCGACGCTCCGTGAACGGGGCTATTGCCCGGTTACTTTTCAACAAGGGCGGGGGATGCGTCATTAGCCTCCCCGCCATCAGTCTGCAAAATTACGAGCTTTACTCAGGGGATGGGGCCCATCTGTCGCAGGGAGGTATGGACCTCTGGTTAGTGGACTGGTGAGCAGGCCTGTCGACCGAGCTGACGGTCTTGGGGGGGCGGTGAGCCTTTTGGGAAGCCTCCCCGTGTGGCGGGTATCACTGGTAAGGTAAACATTTATGACCCACAGGTATCCGGCAGGTTCGCAATTGACTGGACAACACTAGACAGGCATAAGTTGGTTAAACGTTGTCCGGTCAACGACGAACCAGGCGACGGGGTGATGGCTACAGCTAGACAGCATGCATCACCCCGTGATTTCACGGATACGCGTCAGAGGGTGGGGTCATTAGTTAGATATTGACTACGGTCAACAATTTGTTTGTTGTCAACAAACAAATTGATACAAATAGATACATTGTAACAATTGCCGTTGGCAATTTTGGGTGGTACCTTACCAGTGTTACTTCGGCCTGCTTGCCTTAAGAATTATGATTGGTCAATTACCAATAGAAATTTATAATTCGGACTAGGGCATGAATCAATAAATGTGGCCCAATGCCGTTATCCACTTTTACCAGTGTCTGAGTCCTTTATTGGGGGGTGCGCCTGCAATGGAAGATTTTACTGTAGCTTTTATTTCTAGCTTTTATTTGAAGTCTGTCTGTCTATCTAAGTATTATATGATTTTACCTGTCATGGTATATTATGCTTATCTTGGTAGATTGTAGTGGGGAGGGAGAGCTTCAACCCCTCCTAGCATGGCCAATGACAAGTGATGATGGGAGCTGAAGTTCAGGTCTGTGGGGTTAGGGTAAGGGGTGGGCAAAGTTTTCAATCCCTTTGTTACAGGATGAGCCTAAGAATGGGATGTGTGTGGATATATCTATGAGTTCTCAAATTGCCGAATTTTCTATTTGCAGAATCGGCTTTCTTTTCTCTCTATAATACATCTTCAGGGGGACATAGGTCCATTAAGAGGTTTCTTCTGTCAGTTCACCTGTGTCACAAGCTAGTAGGAAGGAGTGAACTTTCAAGTTTATAGATGTCATGATTTGCAAAACTGCTAAAAAAATAAAAGCTAATCTTGGCCACAGAGGGCAATTTTAGTTGAGGGCACAGGAAGTCAAAGCTAATTAAAAGCAGTATATTATTTTTACAACTAAGGTCAGCATTTGAGCACTAAAGAATATTATTCTACTCATGAATAATTAGTAAGACTATTGTAAGCAGTGCCTTCTAGAAATATATATATAGAAATGCCACATACAGAAACACAAATGGATTTGGGTGGAGAATTTTTTTAAAAAAGTTATATGTAAGAAGATGCTTTATATTTGAGACTCTAGAGTCACAAGGTCACACTAGAAGTTGAGCAAACTGTGCATTCTCTGTAATTAACATGAGACCCCCTAATGATAAGATTTCTTCAGAGGTATGTGCATCAGTAATCAGACATGCAGTGTAAACTTATGTTGTCTTTCTGATAACCAATCACAAAATCAAACATGGTTAAATGCAAGTTACTAAGGTAAAGGAAAGCTTTGACAAAGACTTTACCCCCACTTCCATAAACATTACTATCAAATTGTAAGCTCTACTGTTATGTTACAATTAACATTATTAATATTTATTAATAAATATTAATAAATTTTAACATAACATGGCACAGTTGAAAACATCAGTCATCCATCACAACACATTTGTGCTCAAGGGAATGTTGGCCTTCTTTTAATTTCAAAAGCAGGCTCCTATACGTTAATACAGTAGAACCTCAGATAAAGTCCAAACTCCGTTCCACAAGTTTGGACTTTACCCGAATCAAATGGGTGATGCATCGGATAACGTCCAAAAATGGACTTTATCCAAGGTACCTATACCAAATACCTCAGATAACGTCCATTTTTAAAGCAGTTTTGTACTTTATGCGATGCATGATGTGTGCATGAAAACTGCGACTTTATCCGAATTGGACTTTATCCGAATCGGACTTTATCCAAGTTACTACTGTAATAATTTCAATCATTTCTAGCCTTAGGGAACAGCTTCCTCTTGAACTTGCTCTCTGAGAAAAATCTACATGTCTGCTATAGGATTCCTGTGGATGATCTAGGAAGTAGAGGCGGGCAGGATGGTGTCTTGTCTAAAAGAAGGCTAGTACACCTCAAGCAAATCAGGTTCAGGCACTTCCTTGCTTAGAACACTGGGGTATCAGTGAAGGTAGGCAATGGCAAATCTGATTTAACTGCTAGAATTTTGCATGATATGCAATAGATGCAAAGGATTTCCTTGCGTAGTGTGCAGTTCATCCTAAAATTATGGCAAATAGGAAATTGTAAGCCATTTTCTTTACCCCTAAGTCACCATTTTGTCTCTGGCTCTACCTGGTAGATCTCAAGGCTTTATTAAAAGAACTAAGTAACAGAGTCCAGAACATTAGGTTTGATTATTCATCTGTCAGTTAGACACAGTAGTTAAACTGCAGTGCCACAGCCAAAACTGGTGATGTTGTGAGTTTGATCCTGACCAGGTTGACTCAACGTTTCATCCTTCCGAGGTCAGTAAAATGAGGACCCAGCAAGTTGGGAGCAAAATGCTAATTACCTTGTGAACCGCTCAGAGAGTGCACTAAGCGCTATGGGGTAAGAGTAATTGCTAATTAGTTTTAAACATTAGAAAATGGAAGATTGACTTACTGTTGTTAATGCTAGGAGATTAAATTGTTCAATTTGTTCAGTTAGCACTAATTAATATGTTAATTAAATCATTTGTTGTGGGATTTACAGGAAGCGGTGTGATTGTTACAATTAATCCCTAGAGATATTTTTTATTGGCTCTTTCAAAAATGTTCTGTTTTGTTCTTTCAAAATTTGTTTTCCTCAATTTGGCATTCTTTCTAGCTAGATCCAGATTCCCTAACACAGTTGTTGGCTGAAAAGGGTGGGGTCCAACATATGTGCCCTGACAACTGCCTCTGCCCTTGGTTTTCTATTTTAAACAAATAATAAAAGATAAAGAACGGTTAAGCACGCTGGCAGACCACAACGTATGGTTGTGGCTGAGGTTGCAGTCTAGTTTCTTGCAAATCGAAGGTTGGGGAGGTCTGTCTGTCCTAAAGCACTGAATTTCACTGTACACGTTATTCAGTTACCTTTCCTCTATGATCTGCATCATTCTTCTTTCCATTGCCTACCTGCACCAACCAGATGTATCAATTTGTCCCATAATTATTCATATACTGCAAGCAGCTTCCCGCAGTGCCTTAGTGGTTAAGGTGCTGAGCTGGAGACTGGAAGCTCAGGTTTCGGTACCCAAGAGCTGCACTTGGGGATATGAAAGGAGCCTCATTGGGCATCCTCTAAAAAAATCCTTTCAATCCAGAGTAATCTCTGACACAAAATGAAACTGACACAGATTTGGAAAAGTGTTCTGCAAGACCTGATTGCAATGGTCCAAAGCCTACAAGATGCATGGCTTACCTCTATAACAGGGCTGGCCTCTTGCTTGTATGTTTTTGTTCTGAAATCTCAGAGAATGATTTCTTCCTTAATCGGAACAATGGCTTCCTATATAACATGGCTAGCTATGTTAACAGGAACAGAGGGAGCCTGCAGAACGTGTTTTGTGACTTTTTGAATTTTGGTTCTCAATCCCATCAGTAGCATGGATTTTTCCCTTACTTTTTCTGCCTGGACAAGAATATTGGCAGCTGTTCTAGCAAAATAAATAAATAAAACATCTGTATTAATCCAGTGGTGGGCTCAAATTTTTTTTATCATCACACTGTGGGTGTGGTATGGTGGGCATGGCCAGGGGGAATGCCCTGTGTTGTACCTGAATTAAGACTACTTTATTTCAAAACATGGATGGGCCGTGCCAGCCAGAATTTCTGCTACCGATTCTGGCGAACTGGTGCAAACCTGCTGATGCCCACCACTGTATTAATCCTACCAGGCAGAGCAAAACATGTGTTCTGCAGGGCAGTTGTGTTTGGAACTGTCAGAGTGGAGCCTCCTGTGGATTTTAGAGAAGAAAGTGGCTGACTGGACCCTGCTGCTGTCAACCATATTGCATCCAGAAAGGATGGAGAGTACGAGGCACTGCCATCAGATTTAATTTTGGGATTCAGGCATGAGGAACCACAGTGCTGTTTTTCACTGGAAAAGCCCTCTTTGGTTGCAGAGAGAATGAAATGGGCACAACAGGTTTTTCTGAAAATTGCTGTTGAAGCTTGGAAGCTGAACAATGCAAATACCAAATTGCCTGCCCCCAGATAACAAACAAATTGCAAGGAGACTTGAGCAACCGGGTTGAGTACACTGCTTAACTTTAACTTGTGTAAACTGTGGCTCACCAAAGTTAGTGTGGAGATGAGGAGTTAAACAGGGACCCCAAAAATAATTTCTCCACACAAGGCCCAGTTGACTTGGGCTCCAGGAGAAAGGCAGCACAGAAATGAAACAGATCAATAAATATAGTGCACACTCACCCCAGATACTGTCCTAACAACTGATTCACTTTGGTATTTATTTACTACTACTCCTCCCAAAAATAACGAAATATCATGATTTGCAAATTATAGTTGAGCATCTATGTAGGAAGAAATCTGTTGTTGTACCCATAGTGATTAGAGCCCTTGGGACTCCCTAGATATTTGGAAATTTTGAACCTTTTGGACTTGAACATCCCAACGATCAAAAAAATAAAAAAACAATTCTACTAGGAACTGCATATATACTTAGATATAACAGTTCTTAGGTCCTTGGTTAGGGCTTGAACTGTTGATTTTCTACCAGACCTTGACTGTGAATCAAACGTTAAATTTGTTTAATAATAAGTCAGTTTGGTATTTTCATTGTTCAGCTTCCAAGCTTAGACAGCAATTTTCAGAAAAACCTGTTGTGTACACTTCATTATCTCTTCAAACAAAGAAGGACTTTTTCAGTGAGCAACAGCACTTTGGTTCTTTATGCTCGCATCTCAAAATGAATACAACTTCTTTATCTTTTACTTTGTATTGAATATTTAAGTATTGTGGTGGCTCAAGTGGTTAAGATGCTGAAACCACGACTGGAAGGTCGAAGTTCGATTTCCGAGTACTGCACAACGGAGTGAACGCCCGTCTCTGTCCCAGTGCCAACCTAGTAGTTTGAAAGCAAGAAATTGCAACTACTGTAGATAAATAGGGACCACTTTGGTAGGAAGGTAAACAGTGTTCTGGTGTTTGTAGTCATGCTTGCTACATGTCCATGGAAATGTCTGCAGATAGTGCTGGCTCTTTGGCTAGAAAACAGAGATGATCACTGAACCATAGAGTTGGATAGGAGTGGCTCTCAATCAAGGGCAACATTTACTTATTGAATATTTGGTGACATTCACATATACAGCTACCTGTTAAATTGTTTGAAGCATGTCTTTGCAACCACCACCACCACCACCACCACCACCACTACTACTACTACTACTATTTGTGTCAGAAATTATTCTGTGTTGAAAGGATTTTTTCTGGAGAAACTCCACTCAGGGGACGCCTGAATGAGGCTCCTTTCATGTCCCGAAGTGCAGACCTCGGGTATCAAAACCTGACCTTCTAGTCTCCAAACTCAGCGTCTTAACCACTAAGCCACTGGGGGAGCTGCTGTCTTTACAATAACAGATTGTTGGTCTCACAGAACTCTATGAGTCATTCTCCTGCTTTGTTTCTATCCAAAATTTCCAACAACCTTTGTTTCCATTGTGTTTCTTACTATTGCATTCCAGTCACCTAAGTTTAAAAGAATGTCTTGATTTGGAGTGCGACAATTTCTTCCTGGATGTCTCCATAAAAGTTTTCATTTTCCACTTCTTCAGCATCAGTAGCTGGAGCATAGACTTGAACAACTGTTATGTTATAAGTTTTCCATAAATTTTGATTGATATTATTTGGTCAGATCCAGTGATGTACTGAGGCCGGTTCTGAACAGTTCTTGCGAACCGTTAGTGGAAATTCCAGGCCACACCCACTTGGCTGGCCACATCCACCTCTCGGCCTTCCCCTCCCAGCGCCACAGGAAACATGTCCCATGCGCCTCGCCCAGGGCTGAAGGTGCGCTCACCTCCGCACTTCCTGCGCGCCCTTGGCCCTTGGCGAGGTGAATAGGATGCATTTCCGGCGGTGCTGGGAGGGGGAGGCCGGCACCAGGCCACCAACCCACCCCGCTCACCTGCCAGCAGTGCCGCTGGTGAAAGCGTGCCCGGATGGTGAGGAACTGACACTGACCCGCCAGCAGTGCCTGGCTGCTCTGGGACTCCTACTCATCATCTCCTCGAAGCAAAAGAGCAAGGTAGGTTTCTTTTTTTTTTCTGGGGTGGGTGGGTGGGTGGGTGGGTTTTAGGCAATGCCCACAGATAGTCACACTGACAGATAGCCATGCACACCGAGAGGGTAGTAAATTTTTTTACAGTGCATCACTGGTCAGATCTTTAATTAGATCGCCTAACTACCTGTGCGACATCTTGCCTCAGTATCAGAATCACTTCATTTCTACTGAATCTGTCATTTCCAGTGTAGAATCCTTTGTAGTTGTCAGATTGAAAGTACCGTGACCAGCCCATTTTAGTACACTGATATCAAACACTATAATGTGTATACATTCCATTTATTGTTTTAAAGCTTCTGGTCTGCCTTGATTCATTCTTCTCACATTCCATGGTCCAATCATATCTGTTGTGCAGCATTGTACTTTTCTTTCACTTCTGTGCATGTCAGACACTAATTGATCTTTCAGCTTCAATTAAGTTGCATCATTAGCAGCAATGCTATTCATGCCTGCCCTTTGTTTTTCCCCTTTAGTTGACTGAGTGCCTTCCAATCTGGGAATCTCACTTTCCAGCCCTAACTTTTGTTTTATTTCGGAGGATCATTGGTTTTTCATGGTACATGGTTTCATTCTTGTATAGCACTGGATGCTAGCACCTCATCCTGATTTTGAACTGCTCAGTGCTCAGGTGCATACTGGAGCTGCTCTCTAATTTTGTGAGCCAATCTGATAGCCCACTGAGATGCAGGTCTAGCTACCTGACTGGTTGATACCTGCTTACTTCCAGAATGGCTGCCCTATTGTGGTAACCTTTGTCATGCTTTCAAGAGCAAGATTTATGTTCTTGTTTCCTGAGATGAAAGTCTCTGACATGAAGCCTCATTACCTGGAGTATAGTTCCCACACCACACTATTTATCATTTGTCTCCACAGGGTACTGCAGTGGCTCAGTGGTTAAGAAGCTCACCTTGTTAGCTGGAAGGTCAGCAAGTCGGCAGTTCGAGACCCGGGTACTACATGACAGTTTGAGTGCCCATCTCTGTCCCAGCTGACTGGGAGGCGGAAGGTCAGCAGTTCGATTCCCGAGTACTGCAGGACGGAATGAGCTCCCATCTTTGTCCCAGCTCCTGCCAACCTAGCAGTTTGATAGCAAGAAATTGCAAGTAGATAAATAGGGGCCACTTAGGTGGGAACGTAAGAGCATTCCGTGCACCCTGGTGTCCAGTCATGCCTGCCATATGACCACAGAAACGTCTGCAAAAGCAGACAGCGCTGGCTCTTTGGCTTTGAAACAGAGATGAGCACTGAACCCTAGAGTTGGATGCGACTGGCTTTCGAGCAAGCAAAACCTTTATCTTTACCTAAATAGGAACCACTTCGGTGGGAAAAAGATCTTGGGGACATGAAAGGAGCCTCATTCAGGTGCCCCCTGAGCAGAGTTTCTTCAGCAAAAATCCTTTCAACCCAGAATGATTTTTGACCCTAAATTATTATTATTTGTCTCCAAAGCCACTTGCATAAAACATAGTCTAGTTAGAAATTTCACACCGACCTAAAAGCATATCTACCAACAGGTATAAATATGGTGAGTTAGTCCTGGAATCAGTAACTATTTATTGCAGCGATACTGAGTGTGGATGATTATAATTACGTGGTAATTGACATTTTCTCTGGAGGCCATGTCTCCACTTAGCCCTAATTATTATGATTCTTCTTGCTGCTTCCTCCCAAAAGGGAAAAAAAGCTAGTACAAGAAACATGGCATGCAGTGCAGTTTCAGAACCAATTTTCCACAATGTTTGGGTACATTCGAAAAATATAGTCTTCCATACAACATCTATTTATTTTCAATGGTGCATCTTCTAGGACCCTACTTTTAGAAGGTAGGCCATAATTTTAAAGATAAGCTAAAAACTATTTTAAAAGCCAAAGCTCTGGCAAAAATAACAGTTTTTACTGGCTGTTGAAAATAGGAAAGAGGCCAACCTCTCCACAGTTGCCATGGCCTGCCATCTCATCTCATGTACCAAACAGACCCTTCTCAGTGGTGGCTCGGCATGCAACAGAGTGTAGAATAAAAATGTCAACTTCCAAGCTCAAATAGGAGGAGATAATTGTTGAGGAAGCATGATACTAAGCCATTTAGGGCTTCATTGGTCAAATCCAGGACTCGGAATAAAACTCAGAAAGACATGGAAAGCCAGCAAGGTTGACTGAATAGACAACATTGTGTCTAGTGAGATTAGATTGTAAGAGGGATGTGTTCATGACCCCTGTGCTGGCATTTTACATAAGAGTTACTGAAATATGTCAGCAGGGGAGCACTACAGCCCAGCTCTTTCCATTTTATTCACACAAAAATCACTTAAACTGAAGAGAACAGCCTAGCGGAGGCAGGATCATGATTTTCTAAAGTGGCGAGCTATCGTGCACACAGAAAGTTCTCCATTTCAAGCCTATCAATTTCTTCATGAGAAAGTGATGGCAGAAGGATGGAACCACACCAGTCTACTTGCCTCCTCATGTATTTGGTTAGCCCTTATGTAAGAACATGGAAGCCATGGTAGCTTAGTAGTTAAGAAGCTGAGCTTGATGACTGGAAACAGTTTGAGGCTCGAGTGTTGTGCAACAGAGTGAGCACCCATTGTCTAGCCCAGCTCCTGCCAATCTAGCAGTTTGAAAGCAAGAAATTGCAAGCAGATAAATAGGTACTACGGGAAAGGTAATGGTGTTCTGTGCATCCCACCATTGTTATGTCCGGCGCTTGCAAGCAATAGTCCAAACAACGATGAACAGAACAGCAACAAGTCTTTAAATAACAGTATATTCATGATGAGCTTACAAGGCGTTCCAGACACAGAGTTGGCTATACAGTCCCATGGAATCAGTCCCTCCTGACTCTTGCCGTAGCGAGGCAATAAACTAGCTAGCATAGGAGCATAGCATAATGGAGGAGACCCAGGCTGGCACGTTCCTGGCCACCTGTACGGAGAGGGAAGTATAGATCTGGTCCAGCCCCCCCCCTTGTTTACACGTGGGGCTTATATAGTGTGTCCCTGGCGGTGGCTCCTCATTACAAAGTAACGACCCGCTGGATAACCATAATTAACCAATCATAACAGGGAATATATGTATTTAACCAATGGAGAACAGGATCCAAAACTGTAGCCAATCACAGGACTTTGATTAGCATAATAAGCGCGCCCCGTGCAGGGGTTTTCGCACCACTTTGTGTTCCTAATTTGGATGGCAGGAAACTGCCATTTTCCTCTTGCAAGGCGCTGCCCGCACTACTTGCAAATGTGCCTGAATACACAATAGCCATCTAGTTGTGCCTGCCACATGACCATGGAAAAGACCACTGGCTCTTTGGCTGAAAACAGAGATGAGCATCGCCCCCTAGTCTCAGACACAACTCACGTTCTAGCAAGGGAGACATTTTTTTACCTATATAAGAACACTTCAATGGGATTTAGGAGAAACACTAACCCTGTTATCTAGTAATGACTTAAATACTTAATGCTCTTCTTTTAACATAGGAGGCTACAGTGAACAGAGGGTTGCCCCATGTACAAAAGGGAGTAGTGTGATTCATCACTTGTGCAGTTTTCAAGCTGACAGACCAACAACCTGCTCTTTGCTTGTTGATAAATAAAGGAGGTTACATATAAAAGACATATAAAAGTGGCATTTGACTAAGGAGTACTTAATTTTCAGACAGAACTCTCTATCTCTTACAGTGAAGGAGTCAGTGAGGGCTTTCCTTTTCAACAATGAATTCTCTCCACCCACACAGTGCAGAATGTACAGTATGACCTTTGGACTAACTCATGTTCTATGTTAATGGAAAACCATGAACCTCTGAACGGTGGGAGCTAGGTGGGGAGGGGGAGATCTAAATGTGCACCTGAGGCTCTCACAAAGCTTTCAGTTTTGAATGGCAAGCGGTAATTGATGTACTGTTGCTTGCAAAATAAGATCAATCAAAGCTATCACATTCGTTCTGTTCCTCACAGCAAGCAGTACCACCAAATCAGCATTTGTGCTTGAGAAATCGAAGGGCCATGAATGTACAGAGGAAGAAAAGAGTTGTGTGGATTTCTCTTCTTCTCAATAAGATAGCACAATGCTTGTGGTGGGCTCGTTCCTT
The DNA here is from genome assembly GCA_035047345.1 of Bradypodion ventrale. Taxonomy (NCBI): domain Eukaryota; kingdom Metazoa; phylum Chordata; class Lepidosauria; order Squamata; family Chamaeleonidae; genus Bradypodion; species Bradypodion ventrale. The sequence continues at coordinate 149,444,189 of JAWDJE010000002.1, forward strand.
GATCCAGACCAGGATACCAGGCTCAGACCAAGCACTAAACATTTAACTGTCTGATCTGTAACAGCTGATGGCATCACCCCAGGCATCAAATTCTCTAGTACTTCAAACCTGCCAAGTTCTTTTGTGATACCCACAACAGAAAATCCCAGAAGACTTTTCCCAAGCAGGGTTGTGATTGGGGCAGAGCAACCTCAGGCTGTCCAAATGTAAAGGGTGATGAAACCTAAAGGTGAATCTGTTGGTTAGTGACACCAAATATCTGCTGCTGAGGGTTATGGTCCATCCAGGCACATTCCTCCATACAGTCAATTGCTAAAAAAGTTGAATTTGTGTGTGTTAAACTGCCATACAACAATGCTATCTCCCCACTTCCTCTGCCTTCTCCTCAAACTCCATTGGCCATTTCAGTTTGTCCACAGCACATAAAAATGTGCTGTAATGCCACTCAGTGGAGAACATGCTAGCATTTGAAATAGAAGAAGGGGAGGGGGGGAGAGGAGAAAGAAAAGAAAATTAAAGAAATCTTGTGAAGTGCCAAGAACTCATCTCATTACTGAAAGCAGCTGGTGTGGGAATAGAAAGAGTGAGAATCAAACACCTGAAGGGCTATCAAGATTTCGTCTCTCACTAATTACTGTCAAAGGGAAGGGTTCCATGTGGCAGAATATGTGGGGGGTGCACATTTCACTCGCTTACTTTCTACCTCAAAAGCAAGAACACAAGAAGCTCTTCTTTTCCTCTACATCTGTGTTATCTACCATTAGCAAGGATTTTTCCACCAGCTCTGCCACCCAAAAAACTGTGTGGCTGAAGCTTTTATACAAGTCCAGTGCGCCAAAAAAAGATCAGTATCCTCTTTGACATTAGTTCAGTTCTATTTCAAATACAATAATACAAAATGAGACAGACAAACAGATATAGAGAAGGGCATGTTTTAGGTTCCTATTAAAAGCTTACACGTTCACTCCATTTTTCTGACTGTGAAACCTTGTCCAAAGCTTAGACTGTATGCACTTTGCAGGCGCACCCCCCCAATAACGGACACAGACAACATTGAAAGTGGATAACAGCATAGGGCCACATTTATTGATTCAATGCCCTAGTCCGAATTATAAATTGTATTGGTAAAACGACCAATCATAATTCCTAAGGCAAGCAGGCCGAAGTAACACTGGTAAGGTACCACCCCAAAATTGCCAACGGCAATTGGTTACAATGTATCAATTTGTATCAATTTGTTTGTTGACAACAAACAAATTGTTGACCGTAGTCAATAACTAACTTATGACCCCACCCTCTGACGCGTATCCGTGAAATCACAGGGGTGATGCATGCTGGTTAGCAATCATCATCACCCCATCGCCTGGTTCGTCGTTGACCGGACAACGTTTAACTAATTTATTCCTGTCTAGTGTTGTCCAGTCAATTGCGAACCTGCCGGATACTTGTGGGTCATACTGTTTACCTTACCAGTGCTACCCGCCAATGTGACCAAAGTCAACAGTAGGAACACAGAAAGACCCCTATATCAAACCATAGCAACAGTGTGGGATGGGCAAAAAAGCCAGGACCCGGAGCCAATATGGGTCCCAACCAAAAATTCCCACCCGGCCCCGAAGCGACCATAATATCACACTGTTAACTAGGGAGGGGGTGGAGGGGAAAAAACTTCTCCGCTCCGTCGCTGAGGTAAAATGGCAGCTCGGCTGCCTCGTGGCCACCCCTTTTATAAGGGAGCTGGCCACGCCCCTAACTACCCGGATTCTCTGTCCTGTGGGGGGGGGGCCCGCAAAGGGCGCGGCGGCCATTTTGGCGCCGCGCTTGCATTGCAGGCGCACCCCCCCAATAACGGACACAGACAACATTGAAAGTGGATAACAGCATAGGGCCACATTTATTGATTCAATGCCCTAGTCCGAATTATAAATTTGTATTGGTAAAACGACCAATCATAATTCCTAAGGCAAGCAGGCCGAAGTAACACTGGTAAGGTACCACCCCAAAATTGCCAACGGCAATTGGTTACAATGTATCAATTTGTATCAATTTGTTTGTTGACAACAAACAAATTGTTGACCGTAGTCAATAACTAACTTATGACCCCACCCTCTGACGCGTATCCGTGAAATCACAGGGGTGATGCATGCTGGTTAGCAATCATCATCACCCCATCGCCTGGTTCGTCGTTGACCGGACAACGTTTAACTAATTTATTCCTGTCTAGTGTTGTCCAGTCAATTGCGAACCTGCCGGATACTTGTGGGTCATACTGTTTACCTTACCAGTGCTACCCGCCACACGGAGGGGCTTCAAAGAAGACCTGACGCCCCCCCCCCAGACCGTCAGCTCGGTCAACAGGCCTGCTCGCCAATCACCCAACAGGAGGTCCATACCTCCTCGCGACAGATGGGCCCCATCCCCTGCGTACAAGTCATAATTTTGTAGACTAATATCGGGGTGATGACTAACCCGTCCCCAAGCCCTGGTGGCAAGAAACCGCGCCACTGCCTTATTGACCGCGCGCCTAGCGCGGTCAAGGGCCAGGAGGTTAACGCCCCCTCTGTAAGAATGGCGCGGAACAATGTCCGACCAAACCAGGGTTGTGGCAGGCCAGACATAATGCAAGTAGGCGAGTTCCTCGCAAATCGCATGCTTGAGCGATAAGCCGGTGACCTGGCCCAAATCATTGCCCCCCAGGTGGATGATTAGAATGTCAGGCGGGTCAGCACCCAGGCCAGAAAAAAGGAAAGGCCGCAGCTCCCGCCATAACATCCCAGGCTTACCATGCCATGCGAGACTGGCGTGTTCACCCAGTCCCAGTCGGGGTCCCACTCTGTCGCCGCAGCGTAACGCGCTGCCCTGTGCACATAGCTGTGGCCCACCAGCCATACTGTCACCGGTGTAATACGACACCCAGGGTCTGTAAGAAAATTGAGAAAAAAGGCGGTAAGGTGACTGGATTGGTACTCATGGCGGGAGTGGGCGCACATAAAACTGAAAACATTGCGAGCCCCACCTCCCCATGCTGCGTATGTCAGCCCCAGAGTACCCAAAAGCAGCTGCTGTAGAGGCTGCACCAATACGGAACGAATGTGTGCCATAACGGGCACCTGGTAGGCCCACCCTGGTGAGGGCTCTGGCCGTCACCTTCCAAAACTGAAATTTAGTAAGGGGAGACCCATCTTGGTGACAGAAAAACGGGCCGTGGTGCATGCCACGCAGTGCCAGGTACTCCTGTAGGGCACCAACCGGACAGATGTCTGCCAAAGAACAACGTAGCAGTCTTACACCACTGCCTACGCCATGCTGATCTGTTTTAGAGGAGCGTATCCTCAACTGGGCCCAGTCTTTGGCAACATAGACATCTTCGAGTTCCAGTGCCCTACCACTTGCATCCGCCTTAGACAGCATCACGAGTTCGCTGACGCGGAGCGCTCCAAAAAATGCCACCGTTGTGGCTGCATGAAAAAGGGCTGCCTCATAATGATCAAAACAGAGGCCTGGCCAGCCCCGGGCCAACTGGGTAAGAACCCCTGGGGAAATAGGGTGCCGGTCATTCGGGCAACGCCCGCGCTCGCGCACCCACCCCTCCAAAACATGTCTCACCCGGAAGTCAGAGGTGGTATCCACATGACCCCCCACTTTGGCCATAAAAGCCAACGCCGAGAGCTTGGATGCTATGGTGCGAGGTGCGAGGCCCTGTGCATGCAGGTGAACCATGAACCGCAGAACATGGTCCACCGGGATAGGCCAGGTCTCTGGCAAGAGAAATTGATTAGCAAATGCCCTGTACGAATTGAATGCTTGTTGATACGCCTTACGCGTGCGTGGCGCTAGTGACAGGCCAATCACCCGGTTCACCTCTCCTTGCCAATAGTCCACATCTCGTCCGGGAGTGGCGAGGGAAATTCCTCCGCATCCGGGGCCAAGGCGCGGAACCGGGAGATCTGCAGGCGGGACAAAGCGTCAGCAATATCATTATTAATCCCTGGGACATGCCTGGCCCTGAACAAGACGTTGAGGCGCAGGCAGCGCAGCACAAAATGGCGCACTAGATCCATGACCCTGGGCGATTTGGAAGTCTGTGCATTGACAATGTGTACAACAGCCGCATTGTCACACCAGAAATGCACCACCGAATTAGCCCACTGTTCGCCCCATAGCATCAAAGCCCCCAGAATGGGAAAAAATTCCAGGTATGTGAGATCCCGCAGGCGACCTGTGCCTGCCCATGCCGGTGGCCACCCACCATAGGCCCACTTCCCATTGAAGTACATCCCATAACCCAGGGATCCTGAGGCATCAGACTGGATCTGGAAATTGGGGGATGCCAGGAGGTCAGACCTCCAAAATGAGACCCCATTAAACTCCCTCAGGAATTGCAACCAGACGAACATGTCTGCCCTGATACCCCGGGTAAGCCTGACTCTGTGGTGGGGCCTGGATAACCCTGCCATGGCGTCGCATAAGCGCCGGGCAAAAGCCCTGCCCGGTGCGACCACCCTGCAAGCAAAATTAAGGTGCCCATGTAGCACCTGCAGTTCCCTCAGGGATGCCTTACGCTTGGCCAGCAATTCCGAGATAAGGGTCACTATCCTGGACACCTTATCACCCGGCAACCTAGAAGCCTGCACTACTGTGTCAATCTCAACTCCCAGGAATACTAGCTTGGTCGATGGGCCCTCGGTCTTTTCGGGCGCTAAAGGGACACCAAGTTCCTGCATTAGCGTCTGAAATGTGTTAAGGAGACGTGCACACGTGTCCCAGCCCCGTTCACCCCCGAATAAAAAGTCATCCAGGTAATGGGCTACAGACCGGGACCCTGACCTGCAGACGAAGGCCCACTCTAGGAAGGTACTAAAACGCTCGAAAGCCGAGCATGATATGGAGCAGCCAAAAGGCATGGCCTTATCGAAATAATATTCCCCCTTAAATTTAAAACCCAGCAATTCAAAGTCGCCCGGGTGCACCGGCAAGAGGCGAAAAGCCGACTTAATGTCACACTTGGCCAGCAGGGCACCCGGGCCACACGCGCGCACCATGCGCAGCGCCTGGTCAAACGATGTATACCGGACTGAACAAAGGTCATCAGGGATAGCATCGTTGACCGATCGGCCGGCTGGGTAGGACAAATGATGAATAAGACGAAACTCACCTGGGGACTTTTTGGGCACCAAACCCAGTGGTGAAACCTTAAGATTGGGAAACGGGGGTGCGGGGAAAGGTCCAGCAACCCTGCCCGCATCTAACTCCTTTTTAATGCTGGCCGCAGCCACCTCCTCCCTTCCTCTGAGGGATAAAAGGTTGGGAGCATCCTGAGGGGACCTATCACCCATAAAAGGGATACGAAATCCCTGCTTAAAACCTTGAAGTAGATACTCCCCGTCCTCCCCCTTTGGGTACGATGCGAGCCAGCGCTCCAGCATGTCCACCTTAATTGGGGAGGGGGCCTTTTGGAGGGCTAGCTCCATCCGCGGCAGCTTTGCCAGCCCACTGTCCACCCCTCCCTCTGCCTCGTGCCCCCCCCAGGCCTGGGACAAGCAGAGGCTGCGTGGGGGCCAGAACATGTGGGACACTCATGCTTATACCTGCAATTCTTCCGATTGCAGGAACCATTTGACGAGAAAGTCCAGCACAGCAGGCGGGCTGGAACCCCCTGCCCCGCCGGTTGGCGGGTAACCTGCGCTGGAGCCGCTCGCTGGACCGCATGTCCACAATGGTATCTATCCCCCGGGGCAGGGCGTGTGGGTGTCATGTACAAGAGCCACAGTCTCTGGCACGGCTCATCCCATCTCATCTCGGGGTGGAGAGGAATCCTCATACGGAATTCCTCATCATATGCTAGCCATGAGGGGCCCGGGAAATCAACCATTGCCCTATATATGTTGTCCAAATATTGGACCATGGGGATAGCTAAATCCGGCCGCGCCCTCAAATATACCGCCATGTATATTAAATAAGCGGGAAGCCAGTTGGCCCAGGTACGCGGCGGCTTACGGCGGCGTGCCTGCTCCTTATCCTTCTCATCCTGACCCTCCCTTTCCTCCTTGGTGGGCTCTCTGTTCAGGAGTGAGAAGATATCTACGTACTCCCCTCGCCATATCTTTTCTCTAGTAGCCTGTGCCAAGTGATCACCCAATGGCAAGGAATACCCTGCCGTCGGCAAGGCCGAAAAGGGGACAGCCGGCCTAGTAAAAGGGGCCTGAGCTAACCCAGCCACCCCCAGAACATTCCCCGCAGTGTAAGGACCAATGCCCACCCCATTGCCCAAGGTGGCAGTTGTTGTCGCCGGGTGGGCCGTAGACAGCGTGGCCCCCGCACCACCCGCGCGAGGCCAAGGCCATTGAAAGGCCCCCCCTATATTGGGAATGTGTGTGGATGTACTTGCTTGCACTGTATACTCACATGCTGCACCCCCGCGGGCCGCCCCCACCGGGGGTTCCGGCCCACTGGGGGCGTCGGAGCTCACGACCGGCCTAGAGCTCATCACCGGGGCTTGACCCGCACCAGGTTGCTGGCTGGGGAGCTGCGAGGCAGTGGCCGAAGCCGCGCCACCCGCCTGCAGCAGCTCGACCCTCCCCGCCGGCTGTTGTCCTGCTGCCGACAGCACCTCAAAAGGAACCCCGAAGGGGGCGCCCGCCTGACTGGCCCGGGCCAAAGACGCCTCCAGGGCCGCAATGCGGGCCAGTAAGGTGTCCACGTTGACCATGGGCAAAGGGCCGGCCGGCCCGCCTGATCCAGGCACGGGTACAGGTCCCTGCACCCCGGGGCCCGTATATGGCCATTGGCCAGCACCGAAGCCCGGCAGAGCTGGTGGAGAAACCTGCCAAGGCAGGGGGCCGCCCCACCCCCCAAGGCTAGAGGGCCCAGGGAGAGGCTGCGGCCCAAAAGGAATAGGCCCGACGGAGTGGGCAGGAGGAGGAGCGGTGTCCACCGCTCGTGGGCCGCGGGCCGGAGCGCCATCCGCGCCCACACTCTGCTCGCCCACAGCGGGCCAAGGGGCAATAGACCCCATTCCGCCGGCCCCGGTCGGGGCTGGCAAAGGTGGCTGCTGAGGAGGCGGCACCACGGTCCTCCGACCTGGGTTGCGCCTCCTAACAGCGCGAGCTGAACTCGAAGCTGCCTTCTTCTTCGAAGGCATCTCCACCGAAGCAAAAAAGGGAAGCCGGCAAGGCAAAATCGCTACCAAAAGGCTTCCCGGTAAGCTAACGAGCGACGGAGACACAGGGGAAAAAACTTCTCCGCTCCGTCGCTGAGGTAAAATGGCAGCTCGGCTGCCTCGTGGCCACCCCTTTTATAAGGGAGCTGGCCACGCCCCTAACTACCCGGATTCTCTGTCCTGTGGGGGGGGGGCCCGCAAAGGGCGCGGCGGCCATTTTGGCGCCGCGCTTGCATTTTGTGACCACCCTCCCCGGGGCTTTTTATTATTTCAAGCGTTTTATCTGTTGACTAATATTTTATCTGATCTTTATTTTATTGTTTGTATTTTATTGATTATATTGCCTCTTTTCATTGATTCCCCCCTTTTGTGTACTAATTCAAAGTACTGTACTAATTTACATATAGTAAGTGGTGAAATGAAATAAAGCCCAGTAGGTAAAAGAAGAAAGTGCCAAAGCAGGACCGCGGTTGACATTATGAAGACAAGAATCACAACTACAGGAAAAACTATACCAGTTTAATATTGACAAGGAAGAAGCTGAAATAGTGAAAGATTTTGTATACAGACAGAAACCTTGGTTTTCATTATTGACAAACAGCCCCCTTGTGTGGACTGGATGTTGGCTAATATGAAATATGGTTCATGACTTAGAATTCTTTTATACTCTTACTACATTAAATTATTCTAGAAATGTCAACACTGTTATGCTAACATATACCCAGAAACCAACAAATACTTCTAAAAGCATTGTACATGTTTGTGAAACTTATTTCAAGAAGAAAATGAATTGGGAAAATGTTGTGTATTCAAGTTAATTGCAGGTTGCTCCAGCAATGCCTTGAAAAAGGCAAAATGGCAATTTTCCACCATTAGAAGTAGCAGCTAGATTTGGCGCGTATTCTTCCCTTCTGGGTGCGCTCTTTATGTTAATTAGAGCTCAATGATTGGGTGCAACTTTGGATCCTGTTCCTGATTGGTTTAAACTGGTATATCATGTTATGATTGGTTAGTTAAGGTTGTCCGGCAGGTTACTACATTGTATCAAAGAGTCACAGCTGGGGAGACACTATATAAGTCCCATGGGTAAACAAGGGTGGGGCCGGGGCCAGGGCTGGATCTATGCTTCTCATCCCCACTGCAGGTTAGACCATGGCGTGCTAACCTGGGGTTTTCTCCATATGCTTGCACACAAGTGTAGCTTAGTAGCAAAGGATGGCATAGTTCGGAGAGACCAATTACATGGGACTTGTGTAGCCATCTGAGGGTCTGGCTATTCCTTGTAAGAGTAACCAGAGAGACTTTACAATAAACAGTTGTTCATTGTTGTGATCATTGTTGCTGGACTATTCTTTATAAGGGCTGGACACGACATGAAAACATCAGTCTGTCGCAGTGAGATTACATACAACAAAAAGGGTTTTATTTCATTTATGCTTGAAGAATTTGTTCACCCCTCAAATGATGATGAGAGAGCATCTTGGTTTAAAACTAGAAGACCTTAGGACAGTGGTGGCGAACCTATGGCACCCATGCCAAGGAGGGCACTCAAAGCCCTAGCTGTTGGGATGCACGCCGTCACTTCCTCCCTCCTCTCACCACAAAGATCACCCCACCCCTCTGCCCAGTAGTCCAATGGGAGTGCTTCCTGCCTCCCCCAGCAAGAGAGATCACCCCGCCCCTCTGCCCAGCAGCCCAATGGGAGTGCTTCCTCCCTCCCCAGCAGAGAGTTCACCCCGCCCCCTGCCCAGCAGCCCAATGGGAACATTTCCTCCCTCCCCAGCAGAGTTCACCCCAACCCAGCAGCCCAATGGGTGTGCTTCCTCCTTTCCCCCAGCACAGAGTTCGCCCTTCTCCACTGTTTAGGCACTTGGTCTATAAAAGGTTCACCATCACTGCCTTAGGACAACACTTGAGGAGTGTTACTTTCATTCCTATTTTCTAGTCATAATCCTATTGTTTAGTACAGTAAATTGTATTAAAGTAGGCCCATTGAATCGATGGAGAGTTGGTGGGTCAACTCCTCTACAGAGGAGTACCACTAAGTCAAACAGCCCTAGTCTTAAGGTGACATCCTAAGCTAAGGAACAGGAGTTTGGCTACAGTATAACCATAATTGAAATTTCCAAAATAACTAAATGTAATAATAATATAAATACAGTAATTGCAAGACACGAGTCATATTCCCTGTTATCCAGTTTCGAGCCCACACTGGTATAGGGCTTTTCAGTGAAGAAATCCAAGGTTTCTATCTGGCAGAAGCTCCCTCCCTCCTCCTAAAAAGTTCATCCTTCAAGAAGTTATTACTCCTGATTTGAAGCCAGACCTGGCAGGTGGCAATCTATCTCGTTTGGAAAGGGGAGTATCATTTGTAAAGAAGCCATTGCCCAGTAAGTAGAAACGTTCTTCTTCCCAAACTATAACAACTGCAAGGAGGAATGCTGCTGGTGTAGCAATGGGGCTTTCAGCCAAAAATGGCAGTCTGCACTTTGTATCCAATTCCACTCAGAAATGAGTTCTTGAACATTAATTTGATTGAATGGTCTAATTTGGGACTTAGCTCCAACTCTATTGGAAAAAACACATGGACAGGTGAGTAGAGACAGATTGAACATACAAGTGTCTGATACCCTTCCAGCTGCCTCATCTGTTTCTGCTATGTACAGCTTGGCATGAAGATTGGGAAAGACCAAAGTTGTATCTTGAGCTGCCTGGAACAGCTTTCCAGCAACCTTTCTGCTTCACAGGTTCTGCATCTCATTTAATAATCTCAGCAATTTCCTTCTTTGTTTATGACTCGTCCTCTGCATTCTCTGTAATGGCTTTAGTTTGTTCGGAAAGGCAGTGGGAATGCCATTTGAATGACAGAGGTCTCACTGCATTAGCCACAAAGCAAATTTGAACAATCTCTTGACAGTGTAGTTATTACTGTCATTCATGGGGGTAAGAACCTGTATACTTCTACTAGTCCCCAAGGCAAGATATTATCTTGGGGCACTCTTTTAAAGGTGTTTCCTCACACCTCTCATCATACCCGAGACTAGCATGGGCACAAGTCAATAACTGGATGGTCTAAATGTGGCTTTCCTGTATTGCTGTAGAAGGATATATATTCATCCTGTGCTTTTGTGTTAGAAATGAAATGGAAATTTATTCACAAAGCTGTGTCCAGGAGACAACAAATTCTATGTGTATGATACAAACAGATACTAGGTACAAATGGTTACCCCATCTTTAGAAATGCTAGAGAGCAAACCAGTTCTCCATAATCCACAACGAGATCACATACAGTATACTCACAGAGGAGTCTACATTGGATGGGTGTTTCAAAAGGGCAAAATATTAGCTGCACAATCACAAACAATTCCTATGAAAAAGAAAAGGAGGTGACACCGAAAGGCACTGAGGTGGCTGTATAAGGAGCTTTTCAGATAAGTAAAATTTAAAGGAGTCATATCTACAAAATGGAAGGAGGAGAAAATTACCAAGGGAGCACACAGAAGATTGGCCAGTAATTGTGGAGAGAAGAGATGAGAGCAGTGATGCACTGCAGCAGGTTCTGTCAAGTTCTGGAGAACTGGTAGCGGAAATTCCCCCAGGCCACATCCACTTGGTTGGCCACACCCACCTCCATAGCCCATAATTCAGGATGTTTGGCCATGCCCACAGATTTGGCCAGCCCACAGAGTAGGTAATAATTTTTTTGCAGTGTATCGCTGGATGAGAGAGCTGCTTTAACTGAATTCAAGTCTCCTGGACCAGATGCACTGAGTCCCTGTGTTAAAGGAACTTCCAGATATAATCCCAGAACTTCTGTTTTTCTGAAATTGTGGTGAGAGGGCTAAAAGTTCGGAATGAGCTCAGACTTGAAAGAGAGATGTGTTGTTGTGTGCCTTCAAGTCAGAAGTGATTTATAGTGACCCTATTAGGGCTTTCAAGGTAAGTGAGATATTTAAGGAGTGGTTTTACCAACTCTACACTAGCAGTAAGATTACATATAACAAAAAGATTTCTCCCCAGTTATGCTTGAAATAAGAGTAATAACAGGAAATGGTCAGTCTGCTGGGAGGAGGGGGATAGAGAAGTAATAACTCAGGGAATGGGGCAGAGAAAAAGTGGAACTGCTAAACTTCAAAAGGGAAAAATGCTCAACCTGCTTGTATTAAAATAAAAGAAGAAGGGTACTGCTCCTGAAGAGAAGTGCAGAGAGACTATAGTTGCTTTAAATGAATGCAAGTCTCCTGGACCAGACAAACTACATCCCAGTGTATTAAAGGATATAAGCTCAGAGTTCTGTATTTAATTTTTGGGATTTCTTGAAGAACAACTGAGGTCTATGAAAACTGGAGGTGAGCAAATGTCATTCATATCTTCAAATAGCTGAGAATAGGAGATCCAGGCAATTATTAGCTAAACATTTTGACAGCAGTACCAGGAATGGTTCTGATTGCATTATTGAACAGTTGATCTGTGAACACTTAGAAAATAAAAGACTATTAAGATTTCAAAGATCCAGAATGCATTCCCCCCCAAACATACCATGCTAAACTAATCTCTCTCTCTTTTTTTTTACAGAGACACAAACTTGGGAAATGAGGGAGATCTTGTGACTAGAATGTATCTTAAAAACCTTATCAAGGCCTGTCATGATACTGTATTCTGGCAGTCAGGTTGATGAAAAGTGGGCTAGATGACAGAATCATAGAATAGAATAATAGAATCACTGAGTTGGAAGGGGCCTTTTAGGCCACTGAGCCCAACCCACTGCTCAAGGCAGGATTCAAAATCAAAGAAGATCTGACAGACAGTTGTCCAATTCTCTCTTGAGTGTTCCCAGAGTTGGACCACTCACCACTCCTTGAGGTAGTTAATTCCACTGTTGTACTGTTCTAACCATTAGGAAGTTTCCCCTCATATTCAGCCTAAACAGTATCTGGCTTCCTTTAGTTTGAGCCCATTATTACGCATCTTGTACTTTGTGATGATCAAGAAGAGATCCTTCCCTTTCTCTTTATGACCATCTTTCAGGTATTTGAAGAGTGCTACCATCACATTCCTTCTCAGTAAAAAGCTACAGTGTTGATTTTCTGTTAGGCTGGCCAACCATTGTGTGCCTCTGAACATGATGTGTATAAATTGATGCCATGAGGTCTCACTTACTGTATATCTGATGAAGTGGACTTGATTCACAAAAGCTCACATTTAAATACAGAAGTTAGTCATTAGGTTTCCCTTGCTCGAAAGCCAGTCATATCTGACTCTAGGGTTAAGTGCTCATCTCTGTTTCAAAGCCGAAGAGCCAGCACTGTCTGCTTCCGCAGATGCTTCCGTGGTCATGTGGCAGGCATGACTAGACACCGGAGTGCACAGAACGCTGTTTGCCTTCCTACCAAAGTGGCCCCTATTTATCTACTTGCAATTTCTTGCTTTCGAACTGCTAGGTTGGCAGAAGCTGGGACAAAGATGGGAGCTCATTCCATCCTGCAGTACTCTGGAATTGAACTGCTGAGCTTCCGCCTCCCAGTCAGCATCTTAGCCACTTGAGCCACTGCAGTCCTTAAAGTGCCACAATTTTTTTTGGTCTTTTTTTGTTGTTCTTTTGTTTACGCTTTGATATATTTGAATATAGGGGACTGGAAGTCAGATTTTTGCAAGTTCAGCATGCAAAACATTCTGCCTGAATGGAACTTCATCCATTTTTTTCAGTCCACAAGCTTCCAATTTCACATATACAGTGGTACCTCATACAACGATTTTCATCCATTTCCACGGGGCTCATTGTTGTACAAAATAATTGCTTTCCCTATGGGATGCATGGTACAATGATTTTTTTCGCTAAGTGGTTTTTCCCATTGAAAAATTGTTGTATGATTTTTTCCCATAGGGAAAATTGTTATGCAGGACGTCATTTCCCCCACAAAACCTAATTGTTATACGATTTCGTTGCTATATGGGGTGATTGTTGTATGAGGTTCCACTGTATACTGAAATCTGAGGGATTTGAATGTTTTATATTTGAAAAGAAAAACACCATGAAATTGTCACCTATCCCTATCTCTGAGTGCTATCAGTGTAGTCATTGTGGGTACCTGCCTCCACTATTTGCCAATCCTTGACTCAATCAGCAAATCATGTCTTCACTGGTTAACTCTGTCATCTGTTATACATCTATGCATGGAGTTAAGAGGTAGTGATATAGCACCCTTTGGGTCTATTTTTATTGTGCAGAGGAAGTCTAGGCAAAGTGTCTGAAGCCATTCTTTGAACAAAATGAACAAAAAAAAAGCTGTCCAGCTAAGAATATGCTGTTAACATTTGATGTTGAAAAGTTTAATCAATAAGCCTAAGAGCATTGCAAACAAAACCCTCAAGAGACACCTTTGCATGCTGCCAGCCGGCTTGAGCGATATGAAGTGTGGCTCTTTGTTCTGCATGCTTGCTGAAACTTTTTCAAGTGGAAAATCTTTCCTTTTCTCTTGTCCCAGGTTCTTTTTTTTGTTGGAAAATGACTGCCCCATGAAATCATGAGATGTGCAGCCAGTTTTCCTTGGCAATCATGTTGCTGAAGTGGAGGGCTCTGTAATTGAAAATGAATTTCTAATTAAAGTTTCTGTCAGGGCCAGTGTTGTCCAAATCAACACCTTGAACCAAAAAACATGTTCAGAAATGTTGTTGAGTTATTTATTAAAAATCATAATATTTTTTTCTCTCAGGTGTTTTTGCCTGATCAAACTTTCCTGGAAAGGTATAATTGGAGATTGATTAGTTGATTAGTCTATGCATGTGAATAATGATAGAAAATATCCCACTATCTTACTTTATTTGTGATCAACTGATTCCTCCTGCCTGTGGTGTGAGCAGGTGGGATGTCTCCACTCACATTGGAAAGGTAAGCCTAAGGCACCACTTAGACCGTGAGTCAATTATGTTTCTTCTCTTTTGAGCCTCATGTTCAATCTATGACAAAATCAGTCGCCTTCTTCCCTGTCCAACAGTATTCCTGGCACCAGAAACTCTAGTTAATCTGTGAATCTTTTCTACTTATCAACAGAAGCTGTTTTATTCCTATCCAAACTTTTCTTTAAGAAATGATGTTTCATATATCAAGATCTTATTTACAGGTTAAATAAGAGGTGAAATACATTTGGCCTTCTATTTCTTCCAGCTATAACTTTTACAGCCACTTTCTGTTGGCCAGAACGGCTAAGGCTTTGATGGATAAACCCGCCTCTCTATGTGCTATATTGCTAGTAAGGATGCTTCCCACACCTACAATTAATGAAAGTAAAAAAGAAAGCTACGAGGTCTGATTATGTGACATGCCAACTTTGCAATTAGAAACAGCTCTTCCATGAAGAGCAAAAGATACTCGATTATCCTAGCATTGGAAAGCTGCAAATTAGCTTGCTTTTGTTGATGATTGGCCATTGAGAGGCACAAGAGATCTGAAGGAGTGTATCCCTGAAGGGAAGATATTTATTACATTCTGAAGCTGGCATCTCATATAGTCCAGAACTAACTGATTCACAATGAATGTAATGTCTGGCTTTAACTAGGGTGGTGAAGAAGAAACTTTGGTCCTCTCCATATTCTGAACTCCAAATCCAACCTGTTCCTCCAGCATGTCCAGTTGTAAGGGATCATGAGAGCTGAAGTCCAAAACATCTGGAGGGGAAGGATTCCCCAACCATGTCCAACATATTCTTATTCAGAATTCTTAGAGAACTTGTACATTATCCTCATGGTCCTTATCACATCACAACAGCCTCCTGGCCTCATCTTGTCACATGTATGAAGATGAAATATCTGTGGCCATGATGGTGAACCTTGGCACTCCAGATGTTCTTGGACTTCAATTCCCAGAAGCCCCAGCACCCTGTGAGTTTACTGCGATTCATCCGGGCCATGCTGTCCTCGTCGTTCCCGGAAGCGGAAGTACGGGCACATTTTACTTCTGCTTCCGGGAGTGACGAGGATGGATGAATCACAGGATGAATCACAGTAAACCCATTCGTGTGGATTCACAGGGTGCTGGGGCTTCTGGGAATTGAAGTCCAAGAACATCTGGAGTGCCAAGGTTCACCATCACGTATCTATGGAATCATTCGGAACTTGAACTTCCCTTGCCTGAATAGGCTGGAAACAAACAATAACCCATTTCCCTCAGATTACTTGAGGTCTACGGACAAATCAGGGTAAAGGATGATGATAATTATGAGGATGATGGTGATGGCATAGGAGAATGGTTGGATTCATTGACAGCTATATGTCAGTGTTAAACTGCAAGGTTTTAAGGCCTTAACTTAGATAAGGTTAATATGGTGACTCTTTCTGGGACTTTCCAGATAGAGTAAATCCCATTAAAACTAATAGAAAAAGCTGGTTGTGGCAGCATGCTTTCAAAGGGACACCTGTAATTTTAGTTTACTGTGCTTTAGTGTTTTGTCAGATGAAAAGTTTTTTTAAAAAGCTGCTGAGTTCTTCCTTCTTTCCATACATACAAAAACACATAGAAACCCACACACTACCACCTTATATTTTTGTACACATTCTATGCTTAACAGAATCCATAGCTCTATTCTTATAGAACCTTGAAATATTATTTTTCACAGACTATGATGGCACGAGGATCTGGTGAGTTGTAGTCCAAAAATAAAACAACACCACCCTTTCAAGCTCTGAATTTCAGTATACAGCTGCATAAGGGAAATCCATGGATTAAGTAACTGTGTTTATGTGTCTAGTTATTTCCAAGTTCTATCCTGCTCAATATGTTCAAATTGCAAGCAATTGAGATTATGTATATTTTTTCTATGGGTACCTGTATCTGAGGGTCAGTGTAAGGACTTTAGAGCACAAACTGCATCTGCCCTGCAAGTGTGGATTGAGAGAATGCAAGCGTGGCGCCAAAATGGCCGCTGCGCTCTTTGCGGGCCCCCCCACCGGACGAAGAGCATCCGGGTAGTTAGGGGGCGTGGCCAGCACCCTTATAAAAGGGGCGGCCACGAGGCAGCCGAGCTGCCATTTTGCGAAGCGACGGAGAGGAGAAGTTTTTCCCCTCCACCCCCTCCCTAGTTAACAGTGTGATATTTTGGTCGCTTCGGGGCCGGGTGGGAATTTTTGGCTGGGACCTACAATTGGCTTTCGGGTCCTGGCTTTTTTGCCCATCCCACACTGTTGCTATGGTTTGATATAGGGGTTTTCTTTCTGCT
The DNA here is from genome assembly GCA_035047345.1 of Bradypodion ventrale. Taxonomy (NCBI): domain Eukaryota; kingdom Metazoa; phylum Chordata; class Lepidosauria; order Squamata; family Chamaeleonidae; genus Bradypodion; species Bradypodion ventrale. Next base: position 149,460,560 of record JAWDJE010000002.1, read on the forward strand.
GCTGTTGACTTTGGTCACATGGGCGGGTAGCACTGGTAAGGTAAATATTTATGACCCACAGGTATCCGGCAGGTTCGCAATTGACTGGACAACACTAGACAGGCACAAGTTGATTAAACGTTGTCCGGTCAACGACGAACCAGGTGATGGGGTGATGGCAAGAGCTATGCAGCATGCATCACCCCGTTATTTTACGGATACGCATCAGAGGGTGGGATCAATAGTTAGGTATTGACTACGGTCAACAATTTGTTTGTTGTCAACAAACAAATTGATACAAATGGATACATTGTAACCAATTGCCGTTTGCAATTTTGGGTGGTACCTTACCAGTGTTACTTCGGCCTGCTTGCCTTAAGAATTATAATTGGTTGAATACCAATAGAAATTTATAATTCGGACTAGGGCATGAATCAATAAATGTGGCCCAATGCCGTTATCCACTTTCATCAGTGTCTGAGTCCTTTATTGGGGGGTGCGCCTGCAATGGCTTTGAGTCTTGAATAGAAACAAACCCCAATCTCTAAATAGTCAAAGAAGGTGATCAGGTGATAAGTGATAAAGGAATAGAAAATTATATCCCATTTCTATTACATTTGGGTAGAGTAGATGAGTTGGTTGGTTGGACAGCTCAGTAGTTAGGGCAGAGTCAAATGTTGGGAGTTTGATTCACCACCGTGCCTCCTGAGAGAACAACCAGACTGTGTAGTGTTGAGCAAACACTACAGTGCACCCCCAGAAGAAGGGAATGGTAAACTATTTCTGTGTATTCTCTAGCTAGAAAACCCTGAAAAGGATCTCTATATGTTGGAATCAACTTGACAGCACACAAAATTATTGTTAGGGTACGTGGGATACCTACTCAACGTTGCTTCAGTAATTTTCAAGCAGAAAAATACTCTTCACAACTTTTGGATCTAGGAGATTGGCCAGTGATAATCCTTTTGCTACCCAATCCCCCCAAGGAGCAAGCATGCAACCATTTCTTTGATGAAAAACATGGACCACTTTATTAATTAACATAATAATATTAACAATACAATATTAACATGACCTGCAATGGGGTATCGTAGTGGGTAAATGGACTTTACTTTATGGGTACGCCTACCCATGTACCAATTATTCATTATGACCCTGTATGGAGTGATGATGTCTCACTCCATACCTCTTAGGTCACAATTTTACATCAGGCTAGCCAGCCTGTTCCTTTTGTAATTGAGGGTTCCTTTACCAGACAGTAGACACCTCCAGCACCTATGTCATTCTGTTGTATGAAGGAACCCCCATTACCTAAAATCAATTGAGCATAATTTTGATCACCATTTACCACACTACCGCCCACATTCAGGTTTACACATGATACCTCTATCTCCCCTCGTAAGTAGGGAGAGGGCGAAAAACATTACCACAGGTGCCAATTTGCGGTAATGAAAAAATTCCCTCTCGGTCCTGAAGCGACCACAATAGTCATACTTAGGAAAAAGGGAGGAAGGGTGGGGGCGCTTTTGTGTGCTTGTGCAGAAGAAACGAAGAGAGAGGGTGAGGCGGGAAAGAGCCGTACCTTTATAGTGCCTTGGCTCCTCCCCATGACACCAGTGGCCCCTGGGATAATTGCCTGCCTAGGGAGGATGCACCTGTTGAATCACGCATGCACCTGTTGAATCACGTGACACGGCCATACTCACATTTTGAACTACATAACAAGAGTACAAAATTATCAATCAAAAACTAGATGCTTTGCCTATCCCTGACAGAACTGATACATGAAAAGACTTCCGATCCTGCGGATGTTGAAATCCTGGGAGAGACTTTTGATTGATGAATGATTTTAGCTTAAAGGAAGTGGAGACTGAAGGGCAGTGATCAGTCACATGTCTCTGCAAAACCTGGCTGCATCAACTGAAGTGGTACATTAAAGGTAAAAGGTAAAGGTTTCCCTTACTCGAAAGCCAGTCGTATCCTGAAGAGCCAGCACTGTCTGCTTCTGCAGAAGTTTCCGTGGTCATGTGGCAGGCCTGACTAGACACCGGAGTGCACGGAACACTATTTACCTTCCCACTGAAGTGGTCCCTATTTATCTACTTGCAATTTCTTTCTTTCGAACTGCTAGGTTGGCAGGTACATGAGCTGCACATTACGAAACGTTGTTGAAGTACAGTACTTTTTTTAAAAAAAAGATATATTATTAGTCATTAAGTAACTAACAAAATTTTAAAAACTAAGATGATTCTTCAGGTATCTGAGAAGTGTGTTTGAAATTCAGAAAGAATAGCAAACAAAGCCATAAAAAGGAGGAATTATACTCTTTTTGTAATTACACTCTACTGAATCTGAGTACAGCACGGGGGCAGTGCTAGTTCATCGGCAGGAGACTGCAGGTATTTTTTTTTTACAGATACTCTTCTGTTCCTTCATATGATACTAATATAACTGCTGCTTGTGGTGAGCAATAAAGGAAGTAAAAGAGGCTTGATGGTGCCCAGTACACCACAGACGTTCATTGGAGAATTTTAGTGTGCATTTACAAGGTCATAGAGGCCACATTCATGCATTTCCTAGCTCAGCATTTTTCAGACAGCAGGAGCATTCTCATATTGAGGGAGAAATATCTTTTTCTGCTTCACATGAGGCATCTATAGTCACAGCCTTGTACTGATCAGAGGCCCTCAATAAACACAAGTTAAATAGAATATGGATTATAAAATTCTAATTTAAAATTGTTGTGTCACTCCCGCCCCCCTTTGCTGTTTTATATAGAGTACTTCAAAGGCTGGAATCGTATGGGTGTTCATGTAAAGTTTGGCCAATTTGTTGTGGCTAACTGTTGCTGATTGGCAAAGTGGTGTAGTCAGGTGCGTGATCAGGCATATGATCTAACATGAGTGCCTAGTCTGTCGCCCTTCCCAGTGCTCCTGGGCCCCACCCCTTGGACCGTCTTAAAAGACTGCTGTGGTGGCAGGTGGATGGACTCTCTGCTGCCCCCACCCTCGGACTTGCCCCCAGTTGGGGTGAAGAGGCCCGCTGACCATGAGTGCCTGGACCATCTCATCTGCTGGTGCTCCCTGCCCCCCGTCACCCAGACCGGACTTGGAAGGGTTTGTGTTGAGGGGCTTTATTGCATTATTGTATGTGGACTTGGGATAGGGTACTGACTGTGTACATTGTGTAGATTATTGTGTATTGTGACATTGCTTAATTCCTTATTTATATTTTGTATTGTATTTTTCTTATTCTGGATATTTTGATTGTATTAATTGTGCATTGCTTTTTGCATTTTATTATATATTTTGTTTGTTTGTTGGCCGCCTTGAGTTACCCATTGGGTAGAGAAAGGCGGGGTACAAATTAAACTTGACTTGAATTGAATTGAATTAACATGTACCCTGGCACCTTGTCAAATAGTCACAATTAGCCACACAGCAAGTTTATTTATTTATTTTTGCACATTTATATCCCGCCCTCCTGGTGGGTACACCACTCAGGGCGGCTAACAACATAATAAAAATACAATAAAAACAATTCAGCAACAATAGCTAAAACAAACCTAACAACCCCAATTAAAAACACAAACTTCCAGCCCTATTTGGACTTCTAGAGAAAAGGGGCAGTCAAAAATTTTGATAGAACATATTAATTTGGCCAGGCAGTTGGATCAGATACCTTCTTTATGGGAAGAATATGTTGTGCTGCTGGGCTATGACCCATGATGACTGTAAGCTGATTGGGTTCATCTGAGTCTGTGTTAATCATGCAACAGTGGGCTTAAAGGATATCTAACAACATGGATCCTACCCAAAGCCTTTTACCAGTTGGCTCCTTTGAATAAAATTCATTTAAATGGTCCAGTATAGAAAATTGTGGGAAAGCAGATAATCACTAATAGTCAAGGATCACCTATACATGTACATTCAGAAGTCCCATTGTTTCAATGTAGCTAACTTCTAGTAAAGGAGTAGAGGATCTCAGCCCTTAAGAAGCAGTAGAACATAGCACTGGATTTTATAGGGATGCAGCAAGGTATTTACACAAAGCATACCTAAACCCCAGTCGGATTCAGGAGGAGCATAACTAGGCATGCTCCCTCTAGCAAATCTTTATGGGTTCTGCTTTATGCCTTGAAATAGTTGGGAGATACAACATTCCTTGCAGTGACACGCAGCAGTGAATGTTTGTTTATGCAAAAAAAGCTGCAGAGCACCTTTCTAGATGTGTGTTATCTCGGAGCCTTTTATCTTGCAAAGAAGAAAAAAGGCTGTAGCATGTCTAGAAGCATCCTTTCAAACCCAAGAATGACAATCTAGTATCACATTTTTCATCTTGGTTGAGTGCATTCCTTACTGTTTTTCACCTCAAGTCTGACAAGAGAAAGCCTTCTTTCTTTCCCCCACCCAGAACAGAGAATAAAAACACAGCACTTTCCCCCCAGAAAGGCATTATCAAACAGAAGTGCTAGTGTCAAGGGCACAACATTCCACTGTCACCTACTTTGTGCTGAGATTATTGGAAATTGATTTACCTGACCAAATTGCTTGTCAGACCTTGCAGGAAGGAAAGGGTGGGGCTCAGGAACCAGCCACCTCAGGACCCCAAGGAAACATCTGGTTGTGTTGATAAGTCATTATCACCAAAGTAAAAGGAGATTAGATAAAGTCCAGGTCTGTCCCAGGGCAAGGAGAGTAAGATTTACTTTCTGAGTTATCAGGGTTTTATTGCTGAACCTTCTCTGGATCCAACAGTGAGAGCTGGAGTTTCTTGGAATCAATTGTCGATCAAAGCGAGGAGCTCAGTTTCAAAATGAAAAAGCCTTATGCCAAGAAATAAAACTGAGCCTGCCCTCCATTCATGCTACAAACAAGCAGAGCAATGTTTTAGAGAAAGGTGGGAACGTTTTTGGTATGATTGTCTCTTTCTTGGGCTGGAATGGTGATAAAAATTTAAAAAAAAAATCAGAAAGGAAGGGAAATTCAAGTGAGATGGATGAGAGGCCACAACACACAGGCGCACAAGAAAGGAAAATGGGCAGAAATATCTATGCAATAGCAAAGGCACTTTTTCAAACCATTACAGATCAAATTATCTTCTCCAAGCCATTTTTCTGACCACAGGTATAAGCTGGTTCTTTTATACAGCTGCGGGGAAATGGGTTGGAGTCTATCAAAACCATATGAAATGGTACAAAAGATCAATTCAGGAAGCTCAGCAAGGGATTTTGGTGACAGAGAGATAAAACGGGGTCAGAGAAAATGCATTTTAACCACAGAGAAAATTATGCAGGCACATGCTAATTCCACCTTTGTTTTTAATGCAACACTTTAAAAAGGAAAGGTATTGAGATGCTAGCTAGAAATATACTTCCTCTTGTCTTTGTGCATTGAGTTGACATGTGCAGTTTCACTCCCATGCTACCTATGTTGCTATTCATAGGCTTGTTTCACTGCACTTATGCTCCGCACTATTGTTATCTTTTCCCAGTTGTGATTGTATAAGAGTAGCGGGTGGGTAAAATACCGGCTCTGCTCAAGCAACTTGTAGTTGTGTTTAATTGATAACAGTTATAGAAACAAAAGCAAGAGCTGTCATAGATGAATTTGAAAGTCTCCTTTGGTCTAGGCTCATTTCTTTCCAAGTTTGACATATTCACCCCCCCTCCCAAGTTCTTTCTGTCTCATTTGTGAAAACACTTGGAGATTCTGCCATGTTCTTATTTTTTTTAAAAAAATGGAATGACATTCTCACCTATCTAGACCAGTCAAATTTGATATGTAAAGCTGACTCCAGCATGTGGAAAAGGAACTTCTTTTTCTGCTTCTTAAAAAGGTCACAACTTTAAGTCAGCCCCATAAATGTGACAGACTACATAAAGCTTCCAAACTAATCTCTTTAGACTGGGGGTTCTCAACCTTTTTAAGCTGGGGGTCGGATCATGCTCCCTCAGACTGTTGGTGGGCCGGACTGGTGTTCCTCCTTGCCGCTGCCACCGCTGCCATCAACACTCACCCCACACTACCAGTCCAGCCCACAAACACTCCTCCCCACGCTGACGCCGCTTCCCTGCTTATCGGCCTGCCCCAGAAAAGACACAGGTGGCCCTGGGCATCTGCCACTGCTGTCCTTCCCCCCTCTACCTGGCTTGACATGTCCCTAATGCCGCTCCATAGCAGGGCGGATTTTGTAAGTAGGGTGGATGTTGTAAGCTTCTTACAACATCCAACCTGCTATGGAGCAGTGTTAAGGACACACCAAGCCAGACGGAGGGGAAAAGGATGGCAGCAACAGTGGGAGCAAGGGCTGGATGGAATGGCACCAAGGGCCAGATCTGGCCTCTGGGCCAGAAGTTGAGAACCCCTGCCTTAGACCTTACACTCACAGCACCATATTCGAATGGGCAGATCTATCAATTTTATTTTATACGGCTTTCAGTTTCTTTAAATGTCCTGTTCTTTCTGTCCCGCTGCTGAAGAAATTTACAAACATGCTAAGTATCCAAACCAAATCAGATCAGACTCTCTCTTGCCTTAGTAAGTGATGGAAAAAATATCTGAACATTCCTATGAAGTTGTTAGTTTCTGCTTTTATCTCAAATAAATCAGAGATGGGAACTATGAAGAAATTTAAAACTTGGGGAAATTTGGTAATCAAACAGGCTCTCATTCAATGTCTGACAGTTTTGTGTGATAAAAAAAGAAAACTTTGTATACTGGCAAAGCTTTCTAGGAAACCTGAGCTCTGCTTCACAAATGGGACAGATTTTGGGTGAAACAGCAATTCTGATGAAAAAGACTGACAAGATTTTGTGTGCACACCGGGCTGCAAGGTTAGCAAGGTTTTGCATGGAACATGGTCACTGGTTTGTGAGTTGGCAAAAATTCTGAATTAAATCGCAAGGTCTTTGTGTTCAGACTGGCCTAACTTGCCAGGAAGAAGTTGTTGCAGTTGCAATGAGCATGATTTTGCATGCAGCCATAATTCTGGGTTCTGGACCATTTTTGGTTTCATTAAAAAGTACTGAACCATGTAACCACGTGTGAAAATTTCATTAACTATGTGCTGTCAAGCTCTGGGACCATGCACCTATCCAAGGCTGCGTCGTTGCAAGCACATTTATCCTACAACCCATAATTACTCCAAGTGATCTTGGACATCTCCTCTCTGAACTCCCACTTCTTCAGCTGGGCATTTCAACCCACTTAGCTAGGTGGTTAGTAGAGATGAAGCAGGAGGTTTTTAAAAACCTAAGTAACAACAAAATGACTGCAGTGGCTTAGTGGTTAAGATGCCGAACTTGACGACTGAAAAGCTGGCAGGTTGGTAGGTCGAGACCGGAATGCTGCATGACAGAGTGAGCTCACACCTCTATCCTAGCTCCTGCCAGCCAAGCAGTTTGAAAACAAGAAATTGCAAGTAAATAAATAGGGACCACTTCAGTGGGAAGGTAAACAGCATCCTGTGCACTCCGGTGTCTAGTCATTCATGCCACATGTCCATGGAAATGTCTGCAGACCAGTGTTGAGCTGCTACAGGTGCCCACAGGTGCCCGCGCATCGGTAGCAGAAATTCCCCCAGGCCATGCCCACTTGGCTGGCCATGCCCACCTCCCTACCCCAGCCCATGGTGTAGGGAGGCCAAGAGGACATGGCCCACAGCATTAGCCATGCCCATGGTGGGGGTAGTAAAATTTTTTGCAGCGCATCACTGCTGCAGACACAGACAGCAGTGTCTATTTGGCTATAAGTGGAGTTGGTTACGACTGGCTTTCAAGCAAGGGAGACCTAACAACGAAACAAAACTAACTTTTAAAAACTAACTTAAGACTTTTAGCTCTGTCTCAGGCAGTAAAAGATCCTGATCTGAACACAATGAAGATGTCGTCTGTTCTAGCGGAACAACAGGAACCAGTGGGCCAGTACTCTTCTCTCCTGATCAGGTTCCAGCACAAGTATCATCAGATACTGTGCTCTAGGCTGCTGCCACAAGATCAAAGAAAGCTTTTAATTGCCAAGGGAATCCAATTATGCATTTTCCATTCTTTCAAGCTTATCCGTCTTGCAGTGCTATTCTATGCAAATCTATTCAGAAAAACATCTTAGTATGTTAACTGTGTTAAAATCAGATAACTATACAGTGGTAGCTCATACAACGATTTTAATCCGTTCCATGGGGCTCGTTATTGTATGAAACAATTGCTATACGATACATGCAGCGTATAGTGATTTTCCCTATGGGATGCATCGCACAACGATTTTTTTCGCTAAGTCGTTTTTCACATTGAAAAACTGTTGTACGATTTTTCCCATAGGGAAAATTGTTATGTGGGATGCCATTCCCCCCCCCAACCTAATTGTTATGCGAATTCGTTGTTATACGGGGTGATTGTTGTATGAGGTTCCACTGTATATAAGATTGTAGATGGAAGTTATGGATGTGGAACAGAATCTTTATGTGTCTATCTGTCCATTTGTTTTGATGAGTGGGCAGTGCTTTTGCCACTACTGTAAATCCATAGTGATCCACATAGTGATCCACTCTTTCCAGTCAGGCTTCAGGCTGGGTCATGGTACGGAGACTGCATTGGTCACACTGTTCAATGATCTCTGGCGAGAGCGAGGTGGAGGGTACCCCTCCATTCTCACTCTTCTTGACCTCTCAGCAGCTTTCGATACCATCAACCATGGTATCCTTTTGAACCGGCTACAGGGGTTGGGGATCCAGGGAACCTTGTTGACCTGGTTCTCCTCCTTCCTGAGTGGCCGGACCCAGTCGGTGTGGATTGCAAGCATGGGGTCGAGTCTGAGGCATCTCATGTGTGGGGTGCTACAGGGCTCGGTCCTCTCGCCCTTACTCTTTAACATCTTCATGAAGCTGCTGGGTGAGATCATCCGATCCCACATAGTGAGATATCATCAGTATGCTGATGATACTTAGTTGTATATCTCTGCCCGTGGTGATCTCAGTGATGCAGTCAAAGTCCTGACCAGCTGCCTAGAGGCGGTTAGGGTCTGGATGGGGGACAATGGACTGCAGATGAATCCTGGCAAGACTGAGTGGCTGTGGGTGAGGGGACCCGGTCCTCATAAGGAGTTATCACTGCTGGTTTGGGATGGGGCATCATTGCCCCAATCCGACCCAGTGCGCAACCTGGGGGTCCTCTTGGATTTGTGGCTTCGGCTCCAGGAGCAGGTACCGGCCGTGGCCAGAAGGGCCTTCAGGCAACTGCATGTTATTAATCAATTGTGCCCACTCCTGGACTGGGAGGCCCTGCTCACAGTCACCCATGCCCTGGTCACCTCCCGTTTGGACTATTGTAATGTGCTCTACATGGGGCTGCCCTTGATGACCATCCAGAGACTGCAGTTGGTCCAGAATGCAGCAATCCACACAGCGGTGGGGTGTAGTCGTTTCACCCGCACCATGCCACTGCTGTGGGAGCTGCACTGGCTGCCTAAATGTCTCCGAGTGCAATTCAAGGTGCTGGTTGTCACCTTTAAAGCCCTTCATGGTAGCAGACCAGGATACCTCAGGGACCGCATCATCCCTAGAACATCAACCCATCCCACGAGAGCAAACTGAAAGGGCACCCTTCAGGTACCATCTGTTGGAGAGGCTCACTTCTCCAGCACAAGGCAAAGGGCCTTTTCGGTCATAGCCCCCACACTATGGAACCTCCTCCCGGTAGAACTATGCCTCCAGGCCCAGTTGGTACCATTTAGGAAAGAATTGAAGACATGGTTGGCAAACTAGGTCTGGGGGCCTGGATTGTCAACAAGCTCCCCTTTCTGGCTTGTCTGAGGCTCCCCCTCCTGTAATTAATTTTCTATTCATTTTTATTTATTATTTATTTATTTATTGTAAAATTTCTATGCCGCCCACTCATTCAAAGCCGAATCCGGGCAGTTCACAACAGTGGGTAAAAACAGATAAAAACAAATAAAGCAGATAAAAACCAGCAATAAGAACCCACCCCTAAAAAGAGAGGGGTGCAGGAACTGAAGAAACCGTGGGGCAGGCATCCTCCCCTATATTAACCACCCAACAGAAGCCACCCCTCTACCTGCACCCCAAACTTGGCCCGCCAGCCAGGTTTTTAGTTCTTTTCTAAAGGGCAACAACTCCGTCTGGAGACACCGTTCCACAGGCAGGAGGTTCCAAAGGGCCGGTGCGGACACAGAGAAGGCTCTCCTCCTTGTGCCAGAGAGGCGAGCCCCCCTGGCCGATGGCACTATTAGAGAGCCCCTCCGGTCCGCTCTGGTTGGACGGACAGATGTCTTTAGGGCAATGCGGTCTCTAAGGTAACCTGGCCCACTACCATATAGAGCTTTAAAGGTCAAAACCAGCACCTTGAATTGCACCCCGAGGCAAACGGGTAACCAGTGCAGCTCCCGCAGCAGTGGTGAGGCATGGGCATAATGTCCACACCCCAACACCACCCGGGCTGCCGCATTCTGGATCAGCTGTAGCCTCTGAATGGTCATCAAGGGCAGCCCCATGTAGAGCGTATTACAATAATCTAGTCTGGAGGTCACCAGAGCATGAGTGACCATGAGCAAAGAGTCCCGGTCCAGTAGCGTGCACAACTGGCGAATCACCCGAAGTTGGGTGAAGGCCCTCCTGACCACAGCCGCCACCTGTTCTTCTAGCAGCAGCCACGAATCCAGGAGGACCCCCAAGTTGCGCACCGGGTTGGTCTGGGGCAAAATAGCCCCATCCAAAACCAAAGATGGTAGCTCCTGGGTAGCACAGGACCCCCCATCCACAGCCACTCAGTCTTACTAGGATTCAGCTGTAACCCATTCACCCCCATCCAGACCCCAACCGCCTCCAGACAACTGGAAAGGACTTTGAATTTTTTTAATGTTAAGGTTTTTAAGATTTTAGATTTGTTTTTAGATAGTAAATGGCACAGCGGGGGGTAATATTGCTATGTTTTTAAGTTTTTTTAATTGTTTTATATTGGTTTTAACTTGTGTACACCATCCAGAGCCCATTTTATAGGGCTGTATATAAATCTATTAAATTAAATTAATCACATTCACCTCCTCCTTTTCCTTGGGAGACTTCACAGTGATGTGTTAGGGCCACATGAGCAGAAAACAATGCTGATTGTTCTGAGTGTCACAATTGTTAAGGAAGTTTACTTCTGTCAGACTTAAATCTGGATTCCACTCAATATGTGTTCTCTGTTTCAGTATAAGAATGATGGGGCAATGGCAGAAAAGACAATAGTGAGTAGGCTAAGAATGCTTACTCTATACAGTAAGTGATACCTGAATAAACCATATTTCTTAAATAAACTGTAAGAATAGAGAAAAACTATGAAGGTTTCCATTAACCTCATGTTTTACTTCTGATAAAATTATATCTCCTGTAAGAAAAATGTAGAAATACAGTCAACCCTCACATAACAACGTGTTCGTATAGCATCATTTTCGCTTAACAACGCGTCGTTATGCCCCACGTGTTCCCCTGCATAACAGTGTTTTTAGTGTCATTGTCCGGACAACAATGCTAAAATAACCAGACAATGACGCTAAAAATGTCGTTATGCGGGAAACTCCATAGAAACCCGCATAACAACAAAATTCGCTTAGCAACGCTACTTGGGGAACCAAGTAACGTCGTTGTGCAAGGGTCTACTGTAAGTATTTTATTCATGTTAATCAGTTTTAGCCTTTTAGGAAAGATGTGAATAATAACCTTCCAGAATGGCTTAGCTGCTTATGAATGGCTTAACTGCTTAGGAATTTCAGCATCTCTTTAAACTGGCCTTTTAAATTGTTTTACTGACTACTGTGATGATTTTAATTGAACATAAGAACATAAGAACAGCCTTGCTGGAACAGGCCACAGCCCATCCAGTCCAGCATTCTGTCTCACACAGTGGCTCACCATTTCCTTCAGGGTATTCCCAAGCAGATGCCTTCACCTGCTTAGGATTCCCTGGAAATGGCATTGAGAGATATCCTGCCTATCTCTCCAACCCGGAGGTTGTCCTTAGGTAGCCATAATTATAGCCATTGATACCCTTGTCCTCCATGAACTTGTCTAATCCTTTCTTAAAGCTGTCAAGACTGACAGCTGTCACCACTTCTTCTGGCAGGGAGTTCCATAGACCAGGGATCCTCTGGGTGAAAAAGTACTTTCTCTTATTTGTTTGAGAACTAGCACCCAAAAGTTTCATGGAGTGTCCCCTAGTTCTAGTGTTGTGCGATAGGGAAAACAGTTTTTCCTTATCTACTTTGTCCACACCGTGCATGATTTTATAAACTTCAATCAGGTCACCTCTTAGACGCCGTCGTTCAAGAGTGAAAAGGCCCAACCGTTGCAGCCTCAGATGGTAAGGAAGGTGTTCCAGTCCCCTAATCATTCTGGTTGCCCTCCTCTGTACTTTCTCCAACTCCATAATATCCTTCTGGAGGTATGGCGACCAGAACTGTACACAATATTCCAGATGGGGCCTCACCATAGATTTATAAAGAGGCAAAATGACACTTGCTGACTTATTTTCTATACCCTTCCTAATGATCCCTAACATTGAGTTTGCTTTTTTCACTGCTGAGGCACACTGGGTTGACACCTTCATTGAGCTGTCCACCAGGACACCAAGGTCCCTTTCCTGGTTTGTCGCAGAGAGTTCAGACCCCATCAGTTTATAAATGTAATTGGGGTTTTTTGCCCCAACATGCATCACTCTGCACTTACTGATGTTGAAGCTCATTTGCCACTGTTTTGCCCACTCCCCCAGTGTCAAGAGATCCCTCTGGAGCTCTTCACAATCTCTCACAGTTTTCACTACCCTGTATAATTTAGTGTCGTCAGCAAATTTGGCTACCTTGCTTTTTACTCCTACCTCTAGATCATTTATGAAGAGGTTGAAAAGCAGGGGTCCCAGTACTGAACCTTGGGGGACCCCACTCTTTACTTCCCTCCACTTGGAGAAGTGTCCATTTAGTGCTACCCTCTGTTTCCTGTCCCTTAGCCAGTTGCTGATCCAGGACAAGACCTGTCCCTTTATTCCATGACTGGTAAGTTTATTCAAGAGCCTTTGGTGTGGGACCTTGTCAAAAGCCTTCTGAAAGTCCAGATAAACAATGTCAACTGGATCCCCCTTATCCACATGCTTGTTGACACTCTCAAAAAATTCCAACAGATTAGTGAGGCATGATTTGCCCTTGCAAAAGCCATGTTGGCTCTCCTTTAGCAGCGCCTTCTCTTCTATGTGCCTATTAATTCTATCTTTTAGGATGGTTTCCATCACTTTACCTGGGACACATGTCAAACTGACAGGCCGGTAATTTCCTGGATCACCCCTAGATCCTTTTTTGAAAATTGGTGTTATATTCGCTACCTTCCAGTCATCAGGCACAAAGCCTGATTTGAGGGAAAGATTATATATTTTGGCTAGGATATCAGCAATTTCATCTTTAAGTTCCCTGAGAACTCGTGGATGGATGCCATCTGGTCCTGGGGATTTGTTAGTGTTTAGCTTAACAAGACATGCAAGGACCTCCTCCCTGGTTATTTCTATCTTGCTTAATTCTTCGGTTTCCCTCCCTACGAAGATAGGCTCTGTTTTGGGCATGTGGTCTCTGTCTTCTTCAGTGAATACTGAAGCAAAGAATTCATTGAGTCTCTCTGCAATCTCTGTTTCCTCTTTAATAACCCCTTGCCTTCCATTGTCATCTAATGGTCCAATGGCCTTCCTAGTTGGGTTCTTACTTCTAATGTACTTAAAGAAGTCTTTGTTATTTCTCTGAGTATTTTTAGCTATACGCTCCTCAAAGTCTTGCTTTGCTTTCCTGATTGTTGCCTTGCATTTGTTCTGCCAGAATTTATGTTTCTGCCTGCTGTCCTCATTTGGACAAGCCTTCCATCTTCTAAATGAGCTTTTCTTGCTCTTGATCACTTCCCGAACAGCTCCTGTAAGCCACATCGGAGTCCTCTTGGACCTGGCAGTGCCCTTTTTCCTTTTGGGTATGCATTCCAATTGAGCCTCTGTTATTGTTTTTGTAAACAGCCTCCATGCCTCTTGGAGTGTTTGGACTCTCTCAATTTTCCCTTTCAGTTTCTTTTTTACTAGTTTCCTCATCTTTGGGAAATTTCCTTTTTGAAAATTTAAGGTCTCTGTGTTAGATTTTATCAGTGACTTGCGGTCTATGATCAAGTTAAACATAATTGCTTTCATTATTGTGGTTTTATTGTTTAATCTCTTCTTAAGTTGTTTTTAATTTGTTTTTAACATGTTTTAATTATGCTTGTTAGCCACCTTGAACACTACGGTTTTTGATGGAACAGTGGGCTACAAATGAGATAGACAGATAGATAGATAGAAAGGACAATTTCCACTTATCACATTTAGGAGCTTACTAGAAAGGATGTCTGATACAGTCTTCAAATCAATGGACCTATTTTTGTATCAGGCTTCAGCTTTGTATACTCTTAAGCTCACAATAAAGAAATCTGAGAAGTGCCCTATTACATTTTCCCAAGAACAATAACAGCAAATTTATTTCATAGGAATTCCTAAGTCCAGAAAGAATTTCTATTTATTTTTAGTAAAGGTAAAAGTTTCCCTTGCTCAAAAGCCAGTCGTATCCGACTCTAGGGTTCAGTGCTCATCTACGTTTCAAAGCTGAAGAGCCAGTGCCGTCTGCTTTTTTTGCAGGCATTTCCGTGGTCATGTGGCAGGCATGGCTAGACACCGGAGCATATGGAATGTTATTACCTTCCCACCGAAGTATCTACTTGCAATTTCTTGCTTTTGAACTGCTAAGTTGGCAGGAGATGGGAGAAAGACGGGAGCTCATTCCATCCTGCAGTACTCGGGAATCGAACTGCTGACCTTCCGCCTCCCGGTCAGTGTCTGAGCCACTTGAGCCACTGCATTATTTTCACATAATATTTTCACTGCTTTATTTTCACATAACGAAACTTCACTCAATGTACAGCTGGTATCTTGGTGATTTTGTTACAATGCATTCATGCCAGCAATCTGATCCCAGAATAGTTGTGCTTAATGGATGAGCTTTTGGTGAATTGCTAAGAGAATTGGTGGGAGCACAGAATGTAAACGTGAAAACTGCATGCCAAAAATAGTGGCACCCCTCCGAATCCAAGAGAGATGCTTCTGAC
Source organism: Bradypodion ventrale (assembly GCA_035047345.1). Taxonomy (NCBI): domain Eukaryota; kingdom Metazoa; phylum Chordata; class Lepidosauria; order Squamata; family Chamaeleonidae; genus Bradypodion; species Bradypodion ventrale. The sequence continues at coordinate 149,475,686 of JAWDJE010000002.1, forward strand.
ATAAAGACAGTTTCTTGTTTAACTTGATGCATCCAGCAGTTTCAACCTATTTGAAATTTCACATTCATCTTTAACACAGCTCCAGGAGGGCCTGCAATGGGTTCTAGTTCCTGTTTCATGGTTGGTAAACACTATTAAAAGTATTACTTGTTTCTACAGAGTTGATTTAGTAAAGTCACAGCTTGAAAAGACATTGCAAACTTTTGAGTAAACAGAAATCTCTCTATGATTTAAACATTCAGGAGTAGACACTGCTCTGTAATGTTTGTGATAATATGGGTGGGGATCCGACCTTAATTACATAGGTCAAACTAAGCAAAACCTCAGAGGTTACAATCTTTCCCATTATGGCAAGGTGTATTTTTTTCAGTCTAAATTATAATAATTTTGAAAATTGCATCTACTGTAAATCATATAAACTAGCAAAGCAAATTCTATCCTTTATGTCCTCTTTCTTTTGGTGATGCATTTCTTCTTCCTTCCTTCCTTCCTCTTCCTCCTCCTTCAATATGTAAATGACTCCTCAAGCATCATCCTTTCTCCCCAAACACCCCCCAATTAGGCATTGTAACTACAATCCTAATCTCACAAAAATACCAGATGGGAAGTATGTTCCAGTAAGCCCCCCTCCCCATTCTTGGGTCTTTTTGGGGTTTCAAAGATAGAGAACAAGTGTGGCATGGGGGCACTGTTCTAATCAGGGCCCAATTTGACTTTGACAGGAATCCTTTATGCATACCTGTCAAGTATCCCGGATTGGCCAGGATTTCCTGTATTTTTCTGCTCATTCCTCCCCTTTCCCGCCCCGTATTTTAATGGTGGGGAAAGGGGTTACTGCGCATGTGTGCCCATTGCAAATGGGCTTTGTGCGTGTGCAGAGGGGTTCTGCACATGCACAGATGAGTTGTTGCGGTGCATGCGCACCCAGGCCAGAGCAGTTCCTGTATTTCCAGGAGACACGCTTGACAGGTATGCCTTTATGTGACAATCCATTTCCTCAAAATCCCTTGTCTATCTCCAAAATTAGCTGGCCCATAAACAATTCTGGCTTCTTTTGAAACTTGCCAGCCACATCTCTGGCATCACAAGGAAACGTCCCTTGGTCCAAAGATTTAGCGAACCTTATTCCATTTTAGGGAATAGGATTTTGTGATGTTTTCCTGCTATGTGAGCTGCCACATCCAGCCTGGCCAGTGATGCATAATCAGGGCCGTAGCCAGGATCCTAGGTGCAGATGGAGAAATATTTTTCAGGGTGGACAAAGCTTCTTTTCAATTCATTCCTATGGGAAACCATGCCTTGTCAGGGTGGGCAAACTGCTAACTCAGGGTGGGCCAAGCCCTGGCTGTGGCTCTGTCCATAATTATGGCAGTTGTAGCCAAAAACATCTGGATGGCCAAAGGTATCTCATCCCTGGGGTACCTCCAGTGGTGGGCATCAGCAGGTTCACACCAGTTTGCCAGAACCGGTAGCAGAAATTCCGGCTGGCCCCGCCCATCCAGGTTTTGAAATAAAATAGTCCTAATTCAGGTGCAACGCAGGGCTTTCCCCCTGGCCACACCCACCATACCATGCCCACAGTGTGGTAGTAATTTTTTTTTGAGCCCACCACTGTGTACCTCTGCACCTTCTCATATGTCTATATTCTCTTTTTATCTTTATTGAAATATATACTACTCCAACCCTCAAGATAAGGGAATCACTGGCCTTTATGTTCATTTTCTTTACAAACTAAAAACCAAGTCAAAATTGCATGGGAGATGCCACAATTTCCCTCCCACTCTTTTTGACTTTTTCTCTTTTGCAAATTGTCAAAGGGCATATGAGAATTCTTGCTGAAAAAAGAGAACGTGAAACACTGAATTTCTTTCAAAACACAAGATATTAATATTAACAATTGTTGGTAAAATAATAGGTGCCATTATTTAGCCATCACTAGTCCTGTCGTTGGCATGCATGATGTCACATATCCTAGGCAGTAGTTGAATTTAGTTATTTTTCTATATGTTGTGGCTGATGTTCAGTTGGAACTGTGGTGGCTCAGTGGTTAAGAAGCTCACCTTGTTAGCTGGAAGGTCAGCAAGTTGGCAGTTCGAGTCCCGAATACTGCATGATGGATTGAGCACCAGTCTCTGTCCCAGCTCCTGCCAAACTAGCAGTTCAAAAGCAAGAAATTGCAAGTAGATAAATAGGGACCACTTCAGTGGGAAAAGATCTTGGGGACATGAAAGGAGCGTCATTCGGGCATCCCCTGAGCAGAGGTCCTCCAGCAAAAATCCTTTCAACCCAGAAAACACCTTTGTGTGCCTCTGACATGATAAAAAAAGTCACATAGTTGAGTCCGACCCTTTGCGACCCCATGGACCACAGCATTCCAGGTTCCTTTGTCATCCTCTATCCCCTAGAATCTGCCTGGTCCATGTTCACTGCATCAATGATGCTGTCAAACATCTTGTCCTCTGCAGACCCCTTCTCCTTTTCCCTTCAATCTTTCCTAGCATCAGGGCCTTCTCTAGTGACTCCTCTCTTTTCATTTGGTGGCCAAAGTATTTGAGCTTTAGCTTCAGTATCTGTCCTTCTAAGAAGGAATCAGGGTTGATATTCTTTAGGACTTACTGTTTTGATCTCTTTGCACTCCATGGGACTCTCAAAAGTCTTCTCTAGGACCACAGTTTGAAGGCATCTATTTTTCTGCACTTAGCCTCTCTCACAACCATACATTACTACTGGGAAGACCATCGCTTAAAAAATGTGGACTATTGTCGGCAGGGTGATGTCTCTACTTTTTATTTTTCTGTATAAACAAATACATCCCAACTACTTGATTTAGCATTCCCCGCGCTCAAAACATATAAAATAAAAAACATTTCCACTCTTTATTGAATAGAAATTCTCTAACTTTGCTGTCTTTCCAGCCAGAGGCTGGAAAAGGAACCATTGGAAATATATAGCGTGATGGCATACAGCTATTGACTGTTGACATTTTTAATAGCCTTTCCTTAGAGGTGGTGTCCTGTTACAGCTGGAGTTTGTTCCATTTTATATAGCAAAGCAGATCATCCCGAGAGATTTCACTGTACATGTCGAAAATAGGTGACAGTTTGGTGTAGCCATGTAAACTGGTCTCAGATAGGGGTGGTGACATAAAACATCTTCCAGAAACCTGTTATATCCAGACACATTCCAATTTAATTGTCAGTCTTTTCTGTTGTACTGACATTTTTCTGTGATGTGAAAATTACCGCAGGATATGGCTTATAACTCTTGAACCTTTACTTTGTTATTCCTTCTAAACCTGAGAACTGCAAGGCACAATGCAACTGAACAGCTTTCTTTATAGGGCCTGTCATATTCGGACAGTGTAAAAATAACAGCAGACAAAACATTGCTAAAAATGCTTTAAAATAATAGTTTTGAAGGCACTTGATGACAGGACACTTCAGCATTATTACAGGTGTTTTGTCACCAAAACATTGTAAAGTCTGTTTTTTCTTTTAAAAATTGATCCCAGTTTCTCAAAGGTAATTCTACACCTAGAGCTAGATTTTTAATAAAAGTCAGTGCCTACCTTTCAGTGAACATCACAGCATCAATCTAAGGGGAAAACAAGAGGGGGGGGGGGCGAAATCTAAAAGGCATTGTATAATACTGATCTTTGATTTAGAAACTGGCCAACATCAGACATCATGGCTTTCTAGGCCATGGACAGAAAACCTGTGGCCGTTGTCTTCAGCTCATGTGGCCCTCAATCTAATAGTAAAATCTGTTTTGAATTGGGCAATTCATGCAGGCCTGTCTACCACTGATCTACCTCTTCTCAGCCTCCTTGGAGACTGTGGTATTTTTCTTACATTAGGTCAGATGAAAGAAACTGCAGAATGAACTCACCAAACGGTGCCTTCATTTTGGCAGTTTCACATCTGGCTTAGACATGGAAGAAGAAGCTGCCCTTGAATGACGCAGAGAGGAGAGTGTCACAGAAAGAGAAACAGCAAACTGCATTCTTTGGTCCCAGCCAATGTTGGATCAGCTCCATTTGCTACTGGCATCTGCCCAAGGCAAATATTTCCATGATGCTGCTGATCCTTCTTTTATTTGCTCCATTTCCTACCCTACCTTTGAGGTCTCAGGCCGGCAGCAAAATTATAAGGTGTGTTGAGTTCCTGCCAACATTGCTGTTACCCTGAGTTTGGGTTGTAGGGTTGTAATTGAGTGTTTGGTCACTTTCCATAGGCTACATGACTCCAGCTGAATGGGTGGTGGTGGTACTCCTCATAGAGCTTGGGTCTCAGAATTAATGAGTTATAATTAAATGTTGTTATGGATGTTGAAAAAATGTAATACTTACATATGCCTCGAGCTACATAAAATTGGACTTACATAATGATTTTGTGCTAAAACCATGTCCCAATTTACACAATTTCCTATGCTTCAAGTTATGTAAAAATTCATTTCCCTATGGGTTTGCTTCAATTTACATAAAAATTTCATTTTTCCTATGGGTTTGCTTCAAGTTATGTAAAAATATTTTTTCCTATGGGTTTGCTTTGAGTTACATAAAAAGCTGATTTAAGCAAAAGCCTACGGAACTGACTTTTTTTTTGTAAGTAGGGTTTTTACTGTAGTTTAATTCATTAAGCACATTAATAGAAAGGAACATTGTTTAATCCCCTTCTTTACAGAAGGATCATATAATTTGGCACTCCCATTCCCAAAAGGAAAAGAGGCCCATACCTTCCTTCCAAAACTTAATTTATATTAGATAGCCCAAACTGGATCCTGTAAATGCATTACAGTATTTATTTATTGCATTTTTATACTGCCCATCTGGGATATTATAGAACTATAATACTCAGAAACATTAGCTACAAATTGTTAAGAGCCTATCTCATTTCTCAGGGCTGGGTTATGATTTTGTTCCAAATAGTGTTACTACCTATGGGATACAAAACCCAGTATGTCTTAATGGTTGTGGACAGTGCTTTCGAAGATAAGATAGATAAGATAAATCTTTATTGTCATTGTCCTGGACAGAACGAGATTGGGGAACTGAACCATGAACTGAAGTTTGTGTGCAATAGGAATTGGTCACTCCCATCTCAGCAGCCTTTTTAGAGGGGGTAGCTAGATCTCTGAGATCCATTTTGTTTAGGCTTATTCTTTCAGTTCAACTTTCTTACAGCTAGGCTAGAGAAGAGTAACTTCAAGTGGCCAAATTGCTCTTTATAGAACAAAAGTTTTCAATCTACCTGTAGAGTTTTTAAAATCACTTTTATATGGCCAAAGTGAATGAGTTTCTACTTGGATTTTCACATGTGCAACAATACCCCAAACTAGTGTGTACCCAAAAATCCAAATAGGGACTTGTTCATTTGTAGTGAGAAATTGAAGCAAGTTACACCAGCTGTTTTCTGCAGGAGGAACTAAGCCATAGGATTTTAGCCTATAAATCCAAGAAGCTCTGATAAACACAAAAAGGTTTTAGCAGTTGTAGCTAAAGCATCTGTATAATGTAGGCCAAATGCATTTGAAGTTCTAAAGTTGGGCTACAGTATAAATTTAGTTTGGGGGAGGGAGATCTAGAGCTCTTTTCTTTTTGAAAATGAAATGTTACATTTTCCTGCTGGATAAGGGAATGCCTCAGAAATAATGGTTTTAATGAACAAAACTCTCAACAATACATTTGAAATGTTATTTTCAGAACATTGCATTTTAAGAGCCTTTTTCTGGCTTTGGTCTGAAAAAAGTTTTTAAAAAACTCAATGTTCTCACATGTTATTTCAAAGCTATGGCCCTCTTCAGCATGCACAGGTGTTGTTATGCCTTGCAGTAATATGATATGACTAAAATCCTTATCAGGTTTAACTGAAAGCCGTAACAGGGAGAGCGTTGATAAGGGCCTTATCCTTTTGTCTATTAATATCTCCACGGGGAGAAAAACAGTCTGTAGAGGAAATCTTATGCTCCACCTAGAATGAAAAATATGGGTTTTGAATTGTGTAGAAATAGGTCTAGAATAGTCTTCCTTCTCATATCTTCAAAGTAATGTTTTTAAAATGCATATTTCAACATACCTCACAATTTTGATTTCACTGTTTTATCTTTTCACTGAACATCACCCATATTTTTCTTCTATCACTGTTTTGGATTGTGACACTTCATTTTCTCCTCCCACGTTGAAATGTGTGCACAGTTTTAACCAATTCCCCCCTTAATGTGTTCATTTCCCACATTATTTTATCTCATGTATACACTCTGTTCCTGCCATACTAGCTTTAGTACGGTTCTGTGTATTTTGTTTAATTATGCACATTTTAATTGTTCACATTTTAAAATGTGTGCATTCATTTGTGTGCACTTCACTTCTCTGAAATGTCCCAGAAGTCTCATAAATGTTTAAGTTCTCGAGTTGGAGGTTTTCGCCCCTCCCCTCAGCCTTTCTCCTGAACTATGAAAAGACAAATTTCTTCAAGGGTGTTCAATCCAATGAAATCCTTTTCCATCTCTAAGTATGACAAGCTGGCCTTGTAGCTGGAGATGCAGGGGAGAAATGCAAAAATAACAGGGACCCCTTGCACCATCCGTAGCTGTGTTTCAAAAGTGGCATTTTGCCAAGTGTGGCTAAACAAGGCAGGTGAGAAAAACTACGCTGGTTGTAAAATTATTTCTCCAGCAGAGCTGTCAAAAATAGGGGTCCCTGTTCTCCTTTGTACCCAGTTGTCCCAGTCTATGCTATTCTTACTATGTGGGTGCACAGGATGAAAAGATTACATATGCTTATTTAGATTTATAAGCTGCTTGGCTCTCAGAAGCACAGGGCCATAGCCAGGATTCCAGATTTGGGTGGCTGGGTGGGTGGTCCAAAAAAAATTCAGGGAGGGGGCAACAATGTCACATTCACATATATAACATTGGCATCATGGGGTGGGGTGGGGGCCCCTGTTAGCTCAGAAGGGGTTTCAACCCCCCCAGCCCCCTTCTGACTAGGGCCCTGCAGAAGCATCATGCCAAAATACTGGGCAGAGGTAAGTGGGTTGGTGGAAGCGGCAGGCCAAAAGCTTTTCAGAGATGAACATCACCAAGCTGCTGCTACCTGTCATGTTCTGAGAAATGAGACTGAGAAATCAGACGAGCTGCTATGAGTCACATTGGGACCAGCAGTTGTGCTGAGCATCCTGTATCTACATCTGGCTTGGGTTTCATCTGGTACTCATTAGAATCTCAACAGTCTTCGCATTGTGCATTTTGCACACAAATGCTTCAAATAATGGAGGCGGGGGGGGGGGGGAGAAACCGAAACATGGTGTAAAGTCAGCTTTCATGTCTTGTTGGATAAACTTTAGCAAAGTCCTCGGAGGCTGTCTCCCTTCTGTGCAACAAAGTGCTCTTTGTTTTCCTTGTTAATTCACATAGGACAGCTAATGCCTGGTTTCTCCTATTTCATCCTTAGGTAAAGGTAACCTTTGCTCGAAAGCCAGCTGTATCCAACTCTAGGGTTCAGTGCTCATCTCTGTTTATAGAAAAAGAGCCAGCACTGTCTGCATCTGCAGATGTTTCCGGGGACATGTGGAAAGCATGCCTCAACACCGGAGTGCATGGAACACTGTTTACCTTCCCACCGAAGTGGTCCCTATTTATCTACTTGCAATTTCTTGCTTGTGAACTGCTAGGTTGGCAGGAGCTGGGACATAGATGAGAGCTCACTCCATCATGTAGTACCTTATCTAGATACAAAAGCAGAGACTGTACTTACAAAGGCATATAACTCCTCCCTCCTCAGCTGCTCATCATAGATCTAGTAGTTTTTAAAAGCTCATTCACACCGATTCAACTTTCTCCTGGAGTGAAGTTCTAACAGAATGAAAGCATCCCCTAATTTATGATCAAAGTGTTTGAAAAGGGGTGTATACTGAGAAGGCCTGATTTTTCAAAATTATGGAAAAATAAGGCTTTTTTTACACCAAGAAAAGATGTCTTCTTCATCATAGGATACTGGAATGCCAAAGTAGGAAGTCCAAAGCTAACTGGAATAATGAGCCAGTTTGGCCTTGGAATAGAAAATGAAACAGAGCAAAGGCTAACAGAGTTTTGTCAGGAAAACACACTGGTCATAGCAAATACCTCCTTCCAACAACCTAAGGGGCAACTCTACACATGGACATCACCACTGAAATTATATTGATTATGTACTTTGTAGCCAAAGATGGAGAAGCTCTATACAGTCAGTAAAATAAGATCTGGAGCTGACTGTGGCTCAAATCATGAGCGCCTTATAGCAAAATTGAAGCTTAGAATGAAGAAAGTCGAGAAAACCATTAGGCCATTCAGGTATGACTCAGATCACATCCCTCTCACATGCTAGCAAGGTCATGCTAAAGATAATACAAGCTAGGTTTCAGCAGTATGTGGATTGAGAGGCAGGGGAACTAAAGAGCAAATTTCCAACATTTTCTGGATCATAGAGAAAGCAAGGGAGCACCAGAAAAACATTTCCTTCTGTTTCATTGACAATGCTAAAGCCTTTGATTATGTGTATCAAAACAAACTGTAAGTTTTTTAGAGCAACATTTACCAAACTTTGGTTTTTGGACTTCAATTCCAGGAGTTTAAGTCAATTCCCCAAAGCACTGATCAGCAAATGGACCAGCTTCTGGGAATTTAAATCCCCCTGTGGAGTGTTGGGAACCACTGCCTTGGAGAACTGGGAGTACCAGACCACCTGATATTGTCTTCTGAGATACCTGCATGCAGGTGAAGAAGCAACAGTTAGCGAATGGATATGGAACAAATGAATATTTCTGTTAAATATTCCTTCTCTTTGGACATTCCCAGCCCATCTACGTATTTGTTTTGACTGTGCCAACAGAAGCTGTTGCATTTCTTAATTGACAAACTATTCACAACATCGCAATACCTGGACAACATTAACAGCCAAGTACAATTAAATTCTATGAAGAAAATGTTAGATGTATTCATTTCTCTGAATAGCTCTTCATTATCTCAAATTTTGAGCTGGTGAAGTGCGCAGAGCATAACCACCCCTTTTGGAAAACAAGATAACCTCTCTTGTCTAGTACTAATGTGTGTTTCAGTAATAATTGCCATAATGGTCCCAGGCACAAGTACTAATTTTTGGCTAATGTCTGCCCTCGATCCATTAGGTACCCCATTTTTCAAGCCGCAGCTAGCGTGCTTGCAGACAAACAGAGTGTTCTATAATTGTGCTGCAAGAACATGGGATTCATGTGCTCTGCAGAGAAAATTTGGCGGTATGCTCAGCTAACTACCTATTAGGCAAGCATCTACATTGGAGCATAAGAGTGCTAATTAAAAAGACTGCACCACTGACACCACAGTTAGTCTTACAATCCTTTTAGAAAGTGAAGCAAAAAGGTAGGCGTGTGACACAGAAAAAGAACAATTCTGTTCCATTGTGTGACCCCCCCCCCCCGCCACATTTGATTGAGATGATCACCTTGAAATTGCAACATCTGGCCAACACAAGTCTGGAATTCAGAAGCACTGCTTCTCCCCTACAGAGTTACCAGGGAGGAATAGTAGGTACAGGGATGTTTACTTCTCCAGGCTGAGGCAGAAAGATATGTACAGTATTTACTAAAGAAGGGAAGGTTTAGTGGGTGTAGCTGAGATCTATGGCTGGAAGAGTTGCAAAGTGTTAGTACACAGCAACTTTCTCATCCTTCCCTATTGTATATTACTGTATATCATAGCTGTCAAGTATCCCTTATTGGCCAGGGAAACCCCTTATTTTACCCTCTTTCCTGCCATCATCCCTTATTAATTAGACTGCAAAGCCCTATTGCCGCCATTGGAGGGCAGCACAGGATAAGCATAGCTGTCAAGTATCCCTTATTTGCCAGGAAATTTCCCTTATTTCCAAATCCAAAACTTGACAGGTCTTGAACTGCTGACTTGCCAACCTTCTGTTCAACAAACCTAACCACTAAGTCACTGTGGCCCTTTGTGAAGCTAGCCATCCATAAAATAGCAAGGAGGTCAGAACAGGCTGATTGATTACAAAGCCACAAACAAGCCTGTCAGTGCATCTCTACCCCTCAGCAGCCAGCCTGGCTTACAATCCTACAATTAAGTTATTTACTGGAGGGGTGAAATGGGTTGCTAATGATCCTGAGCATGTTCTAATGCTTAACACCATCTAAATGAGAACATCATTGTTTATCATTGCTCAAAGGAAGTAATCATATTTCATAATGTGTAGATTTTATTCAATTACTCTCATGCTTTAGGCTGATGAGAATTTATAATCATACAAAAACTACATGTGCCTCTGCAGATAATGCTGGGATCACAGCAGGTCAAATTTTTAAAAGAACATAAGAACAGCCTTGCTGGAACAGGCCACAGCCCATCCAGTCCAGCATTCTGTCTCACACAGTGGCTCACCATTTCCTTCAGGGTATTCCCAAGCAGATGCCTTCACCTTCTTAGGATTCCTTGGAAATGGCATTGAGAGATATCCTGCCTATCTCTCCAACCCGGAGGTTGTCCTTAAGTATCCATAATTATAGCCATTGATACCCTTGTCCTCCATGAACTTGTCTAATCCTTTCTTAAAGCTGTCAAGACTGACAGCTGTCACCACTTCTTCTGGCAGGGAATTCCATAGACCAGTAATCCTCTGGGTGAAAAAGTACTTTCTCTTATTTGTTTGAAAACTAGTACCAAAAAGTTTCATGGAGTGTCCCCTAGATCTAGTGTTATGCAATAGGGAAAACAGTTTTTCCTTATCTACTTTGTCCACACCATGCATGATTTTATAAACATCAATCAGGTCACCTCTTAGACGTTGTCGTTCAAGAGTGAAGAGGCCCAACCGTTGCAGTCTCAGATGGTAAGGAAGGTGTTCCAGTCCCCTAATCATTCTGGTTGCCCTCCTCTGCACTTTTTCCAGCTCCATAATATCCTTCTGGAGGTATGGCGACCAGAACTGTACACAGTATTCCAGATGGGCCCTCACCATAGATTTATAAAGAGGCAAAATGACACTTGCTGACCTATTTTCTATACCCTTCCTAATGATCCCTAGCATTGAGTTTGCTTTTTTCACTGCTGAGGCACACTGGGTTGACACCTTCATTGAGTTGTCCACCAGGACACCAAGGTCCCTTTCCTGGTTTGTCGCAGAGAGTTCAGACCCCATCAGTTTATAAATGTAATTGGGGTTCTTTGCCCCAACATGCATCACTCTGCACTTACTAATGTTGAAGCTCATTTGCCACTGTTTTGCCCACTCCCCCAGTGTCAAGAGATCCCTCTGGAACTCCTCACAATCTCTCACAGTTTTCACTACCCTGTATAATTTAGTGTCGTCAGCAAATTTGGCTACCTTGCTTTTTACTCCTACCTCTAGATCATTTATGAAGAGGTTGAAAAGCAGGGGTCCCAGTACTGAACCTTGGGGGACCCCACTCTTTACTTCCCTCCACTTGGAGAAGTGTCCATTTAGTGCTACCCTCTGTTTCCTGTCCCTTAGCCAGTTGCTGATCCAGGACAAGACCTGTCCCTTTATTTCATGACTGGTAAGTTTATTCAAGAGCCTTTGGTGTGGGACCTTGTCAAAAGCCTTCTGAAAGTCCAGATAAACAATGTCAACTGGATCCCCCTTATCCACATGCTTGTTGACACTGTCAAAAAATTCCAACAGATTAGTGAGGCATGATTTGCCCTTGTAAAAGCCATGTTGGCTCTCCTTTAGCAGCGCCTTCTCTTCTATGTGCCTATTAATTCTATCTTTTAGGATGGTTTCCATCACTTTACCTGGGACACATGTCAAACTGACAGGTCGGTAATTTCCTGGATCACCCCTGGATCCTTTTTTGAAAATGGGTGTTACATTCGCTACCTTCAGTCATCAGGCACAAAGCCTGATTTGAGGGAAAGATTATATATTTTGGCTAGGAGATCAGCAATTTCATCTTTAAGTTCCCTGAGAACTCGTGGATGGATGCCATCTGGTCCTGGTGATTTGTTAGTGTTTAGTTTAACAAGACATGCAAGGACCTCCTCCCTGGTTATTTCTATCTGGCTTAATTCTTCGGTTTCCCTCCCTACGAAGATAGGCTCTGTTTTGGGCATGTGGCCTCTGTCTTCTACAGTGAATACTGAAGCAAAGAATTCATTGAGTCTCTCTGCAATCTCTGTTTCCTCTTTAATAATCCCTTGCCTTCCATTGTCATCTAATGGTCCAATGGCCTTCCTAGTTGGGTTCTTACCTCTAATGTACTTAAAGAAGTCTTTGTTATTTCTCTGAGTATTTTTAGCTATACGCTCCTCAAAGTTTTGCTTTGCTTTCCTGATTGTTGCCTTGCATTTGTTCTGCCAGAATTTATGTTTCTGCCTGCTGTCCTCATTCGGACAAGCCTTCTATCTTCTAAATGAGCTTTTCTTGCTCTTGATCACTTCCCGAACAGCTCCTGTAAGCCACATTGGAGTCCTCTTGGACCTGGCAGTGCCCTTTTTCCTTTTGGGTATGCATTCCAATTGGGCCTCTGTTATTGTTTTTGTAAACAGCCTCCATGCCTCTTGGAGTGTTTGGACTCTCTCAATTTTCCCTTTCAGCTTCTTTTTTATTAGTTTCCTCATCTTTGGGAAATTTCCTTTTTGAAAATTTAAGGTCTCTGTGTTAGATTTTATCAGTGACTTGCGGTCTATGATCAAGTTAAACATAATTGAGTTGTGGTCACTGTTCCTTATTGGATCAGTCACATTAACATCTTGCACCAGATCCTGAGTATTACTCAGGATCAAGTCAAGGATTCTTGGACGTCTAGTTGGGTCTTCAACCATCTGTCCCAGGGAACAATCATTTAGCATATCTAGGAACTTTATCTCTTTATCATGTGCTGAACAACAGTTCACCCAGTCTATGTGAGGGTAATTGAAGTCCCCCATTATAACCAGGCTTCCCTTCTTGGATGCCTCCTTTACAACATTCTCCAACTGCCAGTCTCCCTCAAGAGTTTGGGTCGGAGGCCGATAGTATATGCCTACTGTTAGACCATCCTTGTGGCCTGGTACTCTTACCCACAGAGCTTCTAATGGTGACTCCAAATCACCTAGATATTCCAATTCATACGATTTTATTACTTCTTTGACATACAAGGCTACACCATCTCCCGTTTGCCCCTTCCTATCCTTCCTGTACAGTTTGTAGCCTGGGATAACTGTATCCCATTGGTTATCATCCGTCCACCAGGTTTCAGTGATACCAATAATATCAATATTCTTATCTATTGCTAAGTATTCCATCTCCCCTATTTTGTTCCGGAGGCTTCTGGCATTTGTATACAAGCATTTATATATGCTTTCCTGATACAGTCTTTTGAGTCCAGTTACATTGTTAGACTGCCTCTTGCATCCTTCTGCTAGAGTGCTGGTGACTAGCTCCTTGCTCTGCTCAGTAATTTTTGCATCCTCCTCACTACTCAAGTACACACTTTCCCGAACCGGATGCTGCCCAGCTCCTGTCGGCTTTCCCCCAGTTATCAGTTTAAAAGCTGCTCTGCAGCCTTTTTGATGTTGAGTGCCAGTAATCTGGTCCCATCATGGTTCAAATGCAACCCATCCCTCCGGAACAGATTTGGCTTGTCCCAAAATGTTCTCCAATTCCTGACAAATCTGAAACCCTTTTCTCGACACCACCGCCTCATCCACACATTGAGGCTTCTGAGCTCTGCCTGCCTGGTAGGTCCTGCGCGAGGGACAGGCAGCACTTCTGAAAATGCTACCTTGGAAGTCCGGGACTTCAATCTTCTTCCTAACAACTTGAATTTGGCTTCCAGGACAGAACACTTGGCCTTCCCAACATCATTGGTACCAACATGTACCATGACAACTGGCTCGTTCCCAGTTCTCTCTAACAATCTATCTAGATTTCTTGTGATGTCTGCAACTTTTGCACCTGGCAGGCAAGTCACCATACGGTTATCATGAGCATCACAAATCCATTTCTCTATATTTCTAATTATTGAATCGCCTAGTACAAGGAGCCTCTCTCCTGCAATCTGTTCATCTACATGCACCTCATCAACCATATTAAGGGAGAGAACCTCAGTTTGTTCCTGTTGTTTCTCTTCCTGGATCTCATCAAGTGTGATGAAGGAGAGATCATCAGGTGGAACCAGTTGTTCCTCTGTGTGTTCCTCATCAGGTGTGATGAGGGAAAGAGCCTCAAATTTATTCTGTAATTTCAGACTCTCAGAGTGATCCCCTACTCTTCTCATCCTTTGAGTCACGTTCCTCCAAACATCTCCCTCCTGAGTTAGTGAAGGGCCTTCTCCCTCAGAACTGTGCCCTGTCTCTTCTTTGTCCAGCATAGTCTGCTCCGCTCTGTCCAAGAACAGCTCAAGCTCCTTAATTTGTTGATGGTTAGATATGCAGGCCTCTAGCTGCTGGACCTTCTCTTCTAGTAGTGCAACCAGCTTGCACTTGCTGCAAGTGTAGTTCTCCATATGCTTTGGCAAGAACACAAACATGGCACAAGTATTGCAGGTAACTACAGCTGTTCCCTCAGAATCCATTTTAACAAGTGCAGTATTCTGGGCCTCAAAAATGTACACGTTTACTACCTTTCTACCTAGTAAGACTATATTCTTCCTTTGTTACTAATTTGCAATCTCGCGCGCCGTCTCAAGCTCTACTCCAACTGCAAAATTTACCAGTGCTCACTTCCTTTGTTTGGCTCTCCTCAGCAGCAGCTCTGCTTAAGAGCACATGCAGAGTCAAAAGGGCTGACCCTGAAAGAGCTCAGAGCTTTTAAAGGCTAGTGTGGCTCCGCCCCTATGAGTCACAGTTCAGGGAAGGGCCTGGTGTGGCTCTGCCCTCCTGCTTCTGGAAGCTTCTAACTGCTTCCTCTGTTTGAACAGAGGTGGCTCTCAGCAGTTTAAATTATCAATTTAAATTAGTGGAGGCCTCTAAAGCAGCTCTACTCCAACTGCAAAACTTACCAGTGCTCACTTCCTTTGTTTGGCTCTCCTCAGCAGCAGCTCTGCTTAAGAGCACATGCAGAGTCAAAAGGGCTGACCCTGAAAGAGCTCAGAGCTTTTAAAGGCTAGTGTGGCTCTGCCCCTATGAGTCACAGTTCAGGGAAGGGCCTGGTGTGGCTCTGCCCCCCTGCTTCTGGAAGCTTCTAACTGCTTCCTCTGTTTGAACAGAGGTGGCTCTCAGCAGTTTAAATTATCAATTTAAATTAGTGGAGGCCTCTAAAGCAGCTCTACTCCAACTGCAAAACTTACCAGTGCTCACTTCCTTTGTTTGGCTCTCCTCAGCAGCAGCTCTACTTAAGAGCACATGCAGAGTCAAAAGGGCTGACCCTGAAAGTATAATTTTTCAAAAAATTATACTTTTGTGCACTTTTGCTTTATTTTTTTTTAAAAATCAAAGTTCAGGGAATCCAGCTAATTAACCAGTACCGTTTCCCCTCCCACATGTCTGGGTTGAACTAAAATGTGTGAGGCCCTTTAGCAGTATCACCATACCTCAAATAAGTTGGGTTTAGCAGCAATGGAGAAAGAGGAGATTCTAAAAGATGGGTCAAGCAAAAAACTGTGTGTACATATGCTACATGTACACATAGTGAAAAGCAGAGACATTACATTGCAAACAAAAATTTGCATAGCCAAAGCAATGATATTCCCCGTGGTAATGTATGTTTGTAAGAGCTGGATGATAAGGAAAGCTGAGTGCAGAAGAATAGATGCCTTTGAGATGTGGTATTGGAGGAGAGTTTTGAGAGTCCCCTGGACAGCAAGGAGATCAAATAGGTCAATCTTAGAAGAAATCAGCCCTGACTGCTCCTTAGAAGGTCAAATAGTAAAGATGAAACTGAAGTACTTTGGACATCAAATGAGAAGAGTGGATTCACTTGAGAAAGCCTTGATGCTGGGAAAGGTGGAGGGTAAAAGAAGAAGGGGGTGGTCAAAGATGAGTTTATTTATTTATTTATTTATTTATTTAGTCGTATTTATATATGCCGCCCACTCAGGCAGAACCTGACTCAGGGCGGCATTACAACAAATTCTAAAAACATATAAAAACACTTTTAAAAACCCCATATCCCACCCAATTAAAAAAAAACCTTATCCCACCCATCCATCCCACCCACTCTAAAAAAGGAAGAGAGAGTTCTTAATTCTTTACGTAAGCCAGCAGGCGGGGACCGTGATCCCATTCGGGCCCCACACCTGCCCTGCCAGCCAGGTCTTCAATCCTTTCCTGAAGGGCAGCAATTCTCTTTGAAGTCTTAGATCTGTTGGCAGGAGGTTCCAGAGACTTGGTGCGGCCACGGAGAAGGCCCTCCTTCGGGTGCTAGACAGATGTGCACCCCTAACTGATGGCACCATTAGAGAGCCCCTCCGGTCCACTCTGGTTGGACGGGCAGACACTCTTGGGACGATGCGGTCTCTAAGGTATCCTGGCCCACTGCCATATAGGGCTTTAAAGGTCAAAACCAGCACCTTGAATTGCACCCGGAGACAAACTGGTAACCAGTGCAGCTCCCGAAGTAGCGGTGAGGCATGGGCATATCGCCCACATCCCATCACCACCCGGGCTGCCGCATTCTGGACCAGCTGCAGCCTCCGAATGGTCGTCAAGGGCAGCCCCATGTAGAGCGCATTACAATAATCTAGTCGGGAAGTGACCAGAGCATGGGTGACCATAAGCAAGGAGCCGCGGTCCAGGAGCGTGCGCAACTGGCGAATCACCCGAAGTTGGGCAAAAGCCCTCCTGGCCACAGCCGCCACTTGTTCTTCCAGCAGCAGCCGTGAATCCAGAAGGACCCCCAAGTTGCGCACTGGGTCTGTCTGGGGCAAAACCGCCCCATCCAGTACCAAAGGTGGTAACTCCCTGGATAACACGGGCCCCCTTATCCACAGCCACTCTGTCTTGCTGGGATTCAGCCGAAGCCCATTGGCCCCCATCCAGACCCCAATGGCCTCCAGGCATCCGGATAGGATTTCAACAGCATCACTGGGGTCCCCACGGGCCGAGATATACAACTGGGTGTCATCCGCGTACTGCTGGTACCGCACCCCGTGGGAACGAATGATCTCACCCAGTGGCTTCATGTAGATGTTAAATAAGAGGGGAGAAAGCACCGAGCCCTGAGGAACCCCATACTTGAGGGACCTAGGGCTGGACCTCTCACTCTCTAACCACACCGACTGGGTACGGCCCTCCAGAAAAGAGGAAAACCAGGACAACACAGTGCCCTGGATCCCCAATCCTTTGAGCCGTTCCAGAAGGATACCGTGGTCGACCGTATCGAAGGCCGCTGAGAGGTCAAGAAGAGCAAGGACGGATGGATAACCCCCGTCCCGCTCCCGCCAGAGATCATCCATTAGTGCGACCAATGCCGTCTCCGTACCATACCCGGGCCTGAATCCTGATTGAAAGGGGTCTAGATAATCCGCTTCCTCCAGGACACTCTGCAGCTGGCGCGCCACCGCCTTCTCTAAAACCTTACCCAAAAAGGGCAGGTTGGAAACCGGCCTGTAATTGTTAAGGACAGCTGGGTCAAGGGATATTTTCTTCAGGAGGGGGCGCACCAAAGCATGTTTTAATGGTGCAGCAAATACCCCCTCCCGTAAGGATGCATTTATTATCGCCCCAACCCAGCCACCTGTCACCACCTTGGAGGCTTTCACCAACCAGGTGGGACAGGGGTCCAAAGGACATGTAGTGGCACGTACAGCTGCAAGGAGCCTGACCACTTCATCAGGGACAACAGGATCAAACTGATCCCAGATCGTACAGCAAGACTGTGCTCCGGCACCCCCCCCCGACCCTCCCCATCCACGCCGGGACTCAGTCCTGAACGAATCCGATCGATTTTCTCCACCAGATGGTCAGCAAAGTCCTCAGCCGAACCCTGCCAACCGGGCACCGATCTCCCCCTACCGAGGAGGGACCTGGTTACCCGGAACAGAGCGGCTGGGCGATTATCAGCGGAGGCAATAAGGGTGGTGAAGTATTGATGCCTCACTACCCCCATCGCCACTAGGTAGGCCCTAATAGCAGCTCTAGCCAGTGTCCAATCGGAGTCATCCCGGGTCTTCACCCAGCGGCGCTCTAGGCGTCTCTTTGCCCGTTTGAGATCCCGCAGTTCATCTGTGAACCACGGGGATGACCTAACCCCACGGGCGCGGAGAGGCCGCAGTGGCGCGATTTCATCCAAGGCTGCTGTTGCCGTCCTGTTCCACAGGTCGACAAGTGCCTCGGGTGAATCGTGGAGCCGATCCAGAGGAACATCCCCTAGTTCCCTCTGGAATCCATCTGGATCCATTAGTCGCCGAGGGCGGGCCATTTTAATAGGCCCTGCCTCCCTACGATGAAGCGTCGCCCCCAGGAAGTCAAGAGTCACCAGATAGTGATCTGACCATGGCACAGGTGAGATGGCTAAATCCTGTAATCTCAGGTCACTCTGCCACTGCTCCGACAAGAAAAATAAGTCTGGCATGTGACCACTGCCCCTGGTCGGACCCCGCACTACCTGAGTCAGGCCCATGGCTGCCATGGAAGCCATGAACTCCCTTGCCACCTCAGAAGCCATCCCCAACGATGGCAAATTGAAGTCCCCCAGAACCATAAGCCTCGGGAACTCCAACGCCAGAATCGAGGCGGCTTCGAGGAGCTCAGGCAGGGCATCCCTTACCCTGCAAGGGGGCAGGTACAAGAGTAAGATCCCCAACTGACCCTTGGGGCGCAACCATAGAATCAGGGCCTCACAACCAGACACTTGTGGAGCAGTGGCCCTAGCAATTCCCAAGGACTCCCTGGCAACAATGGCGACACCACCGCCCTTCCCCTCACCTCTAGGCTGGTGCCAGATACCGAACCCAGCTGGACACATATCCGAAAGAGGTACTCCATCTTCAGGTGTCAGCCAGGTTTCGGTGATGCATGCCAGGTCGGCCAGCCCCTCCTGGATAGCATCTTGGATCAGGGGGGCCTTATTACATACCGATCTGGCATTCACCAGCAGCAGCCTAAGGGTGGGGTCACTGTGGATCTGCTGCTCAGGGCCTAGAGATGTACCTGCAGGGCTGGAATGAGGGACCGCACTTAAACATCGGGCCCGCATTCCCCGAGTGCGGCCCGCCCCACGGTACCCGCCATACCGCCCCATGCCCGTCACAAGACCTATATGGATCCCTGGAACCTCCCTAGATGGAATGCTGCCCCTCCTTCCTGGCTGGCAGGACCAACTCTCTCTCTTCCCACCCCATCCACAATCCCCCCTGGTTCCAGCAACATGCATGGGCTCCCAGAACGAGCAGGGAGCGCTGGCAAGTCCCGGCGTCGACATCTCCTTCTTCTTCCCCCCAGGTGGGAAGGGCGGAGGCAGGGGGCGGGGGGGGGACGTCCGTGCGCGGCGGCAGTGTCTTCGGCTCCCCAGAGCCACGGGGAGCCCTTTTAAACTCCCGGCCCGATGGCAAGGGGCGGGGAGGGCCTTCCGTGCGTGACGGCGGCATCTTCGGCTCCCCAGAGCCACGGTGGGCCCTTTTAAACTCCCTGCCCGGTGGTAGGGGTCGGGGGGGGACGTCCGTGCGTGGCGGCGGCGTCTTCGGCGGCGTCTTCGGCTCCCCAAAGCCACGGGGAGCCCTTTTAAGCTCCCCGCCCGATGGCAGGGGGCGGGGAGGAATGTCCGTGCGCGGCGGCGGCGTCTTCGGCTCTTCAGAGCCACGGGGAGCCCCTTTAAACTCCCCGCCCGATGGCAGGGGGCGGGGAGGGACGTCCGTGCGCGGCGGCGGCGTCTTCGGCTCTTCAGAGCCACGGGGAGCCCTCTTAAACTCCCCGCTTGATGGCAGGGGGCGAGGAGGGACGTCCGTGCGCGGCGGCGGCGTCTTCGGCTCTTCAGAGCCACGGTGGGCCCTTTTAAACTCCATGCCCGATGGCAGGGGGCGGGGAGGGCCTTCCGTGCGTGACGGCGGCGTCTTCGGCTCCCCAGAGCCATGGTGGGCCCTTTTAAACTCCCTGCCCAGTGGTAGGGGTCGGGGGGGGGGGCGTCCGTGCGCGGCGGCAGCGTCTTCGGCGGCGTCTTCGGCTCCCCAAAGCCACGGGGAGCCCTCTTAAACTCCCCGCCCGATGGCAGGGGGTGGGGAGGGACGTCCGTGCGCGGCGGCTAGATGGTATTGTAGACACAATGGACACAGAGCTGGGTGGGTTCAGGAGGATGGTGGAGGACAGAGGCGCCTGGAGGACAATGGTCCATAGGGTTGCAAAGGGTTGGAATTGATTGTGAGACTGAACAACAACAACACACATCAGGGCAGCTGCAAAAACTGTATAAAACCAGAAAGAGTATGGCTCTCCTCAGATTCTCTGGTGATCATACATCGCCTTCCTCATGACACCATGCTTTGAAGATTTAATTTCTTGCAGTGAGATTTCAATCCCCCTATATTGTCTTTTGAATCAATTAGTTTGAAGATTATGAATTGCGTTAAGTATTTATTTATTCTAATTTTGTGGAGGAGTAAACTGTCAACCCACTCTGAGGCTACATGGTGGGGGAAGCCAATATGTGTATCAATGCAGCTAAATCTGGAGTTCTCAACCTTTTAAAGCTGGGAGCCGGGTCACACTTCCTCAGGCAGCTTTGGGGGCCAGATGGCCATTTTGATCTTCCTCCACCACATGGCACTTCCTGGTGTGGTGGAGGCAGTGGGGGGCCACATGAAATAGCACCGTGGGCTGCAGGTTGAGAATCCCTGAGCTAAATGAATATATTTAAGAGATTTTTCTTAGAAGAGAGGTTTATCCTAACTCGTTAGCATTCCATCTTACTACCTTTATGTTTTAAACCCTATTTTCTTTATATTATTCTCAACTTGTATGCTCCCTTGTGTGTCATTACCAACATTAATTTTAATTCTTAACCTATTAAAAGTAAAATTGCACAACAATAAACAAAGTACATATACAAATACTCCAGTCTCTCTGGAACATTTTGTAATATGGAAAAGCAATGCATCACACTTTCGCTTTCAAAACAGGCAAAGTTGCTATTTTTGCAGATGTTACTAAAAAGTAAACAATTCCCATTATTAAAAAACAAAACAAAACACCATTGGACTAATCATAGAATCACAGAATAATTGAGTTGGGAGAAGCCTATGAGGCCATAGAGTACTGTTCTATGCAGGAATCCAAATTAAAACAGAACTAACAGGTGGTTGTCCAATTTTATCTTGAATGCTTCCGGTGTTGCAGTGCTCACTATTCCCCAAGATAATTTGTCCCATTCTTGTACTGCTCTAACAGTTAAGATAAGATAATGGGACAGAATGGTATATAACAAAGGTTGACCCACTATCCACCCATTAGGCAAAGCGGGGCAACTGTGCATTGTGGCAGAAGTAACAAATTTCTGCACTCTTTCCCTACCCTACTGCTCCTCTTCCGCCTCTTCTGAGGAGAGCCAGTTTGACACTTCCCCCGATTCTTACCATGTGTCACTGCTTCTTGTGCCAGTTAGTGTTGTTCTTTGTTCTATGAGAGCCCTTGTGGCATGATGGTCAAAGCACAGTTCTGTGGCTAAAACTCAGCTCGTCATCTGAGCTCAATCCCAATGAGCTTAAGGTTGACTCAGCCTTTCATCCTTCTGAGGTCAGTTAAACAAGAATCTATTTGTTGGTGGCTAACTGTAGTTTGCATAATTAACCTTGAAAACTGCCCAGAGTGGAATTAACAGCAGCAGTACCAACAACAACAATATACTCAGTGTGCAGTTTTACACAGAGGTTACAGCACATTGGGAAGTGTGTGAGGAGCAGAGGGGAATAAAAGAGGAAGGACAGGAGGGACGGAAGGAAGGTGGACATTTTCAGATGATCCTGTTTTGGTGTATGCAAACCAAGACACAGGACACAGCCTCGGGCTGGGTTAACTCAGGTTTATTGCATCGTGGACAGAGGGAACATGAGGTAATGGCGGATCGATAGCTCTTTATATACAGTAGTAATACATTTGAACGTGGTGCCATAGTAGCCCATTGGCTACTGCCTGCGTGACGTCATTGCTAGTCACGCCCTTCTTGTCCAGGTGTAGGTGGTGGCGGGAAAGCTTCCCGCGCTGTTGCCTTTGATGATTCTGACCAAGAGAGCTTGGACGCTCGCTGCTGCCAGCTGGTGGTCATCAGCTCGCGTCCTCATGCAGGGTTCATATGATACAGCTGAAGGTTACATTGTTGCTATAGGCAAGGTTACATTGGTTCAGATACATTGTAATCCATGTGGAAGGTAAAACCCTTAGAACACAACATCCCTCCCCCCTAGGACGAGACAATGTCTCGAGCCCATGCTTCTAGACACTCCCCCCCTAGGAGACAAAATCTTTCAGCCAAGATGGCTTGTTTCGAACACGCTGGGGTCTCGATGCGGGCTGCCTCTCCCCGGGTTTGCTACCTTCTCTTTGTCCCCTGGTTTCCTGTCCTGTAATTTGAGAGGGAGACTCGTTAGTGATCTGCCGCGGCTCCGCGGCGTTGTTGGGAGGTGTGCTCTTACTTAGGGAGGAACCGGGGGCACTGGGGACTAACGAAAAACCCCTCTTCTCGCTTGGATGGGTGGGGGAACACTCCTGAAAACCCCCCCGGTTTGCTAAATCAAAACCAAAATTCCATTCGGGGGCAGCGGTCGCGAACTCCTCTCCCCCTTCCCCGGCCTCTGACGGAACTGGCTTATCAAAAGGGTATGAGTCGGGGCCGCTGCTTCTTCCTTCCCCCCTTGCTTGGGACTGTTGTCCGCTGCTGTCTCCCCCTTGGGTTACGCGGGTGGAGGAGAACCCTAACGCTGAATCTTGTAGGAGACCCTCACTGACTGGCCCACTGACTCGGTGCCTCAGTTGGTCTGCGTGCCTCCTCCAGAGGAGACCGGTGTGGGTTTCGACCCGGTACGACACTGGCCCCGTCTGTTCTACAACCGTCCCCGGCACCCAGGCTGGCCCCGCGCTGGCATAGTTCCTGCAATGAACAGGGTCGCCGGCGGCGCAACCTTTCGAGACTGCCAGCCCCACGTTTTTTCCCTTGTCCTCAATTCTTGTGGGGTCCAGCCTGGACAGGAGCGTAGTCAGTTTCCGCCGCATCAACAGTTCTGCCGGCGAGTAACCTGACGCTAAGGGGGTCACCCTATACGCCAATAGGAACTGACATACTTGATGGTTCAGGTCCCCGGGGCCCATGCGCCGAAGCGCCTCCTTTGTTGTACGCACCAACCGTTCCACTTGGCCATTCGTAGCCGGGTGAAACGGCGCGGACGTGACATGCCGAATGGCATTCGCCTCCATGAATGCCCCGAACTCTGAGGAGGTGAAGCAACTCGCGTTATCGCTGACTAAAGTGTCGGGTAAACCGAACGTTGAAAAGACTCTCCGTAGTTGGTTAATTGTAGTGGTGGAGGATGTGCTCTTTACCGGAATGACCTCCAGCCACTTTGAGAATGCATCCACCACCAGGAGAAACATGGTTCCTCGGAAAGGGCCAGCGAAATCTACGTGCACTCTGGACCATGGCCCCCTCGCTGTGTCCCATTCCCTATGCGGGAGGCGGGCCGCCTCTGGTCGGGACCCCTGGCACGCCTCACAAGTGCCGACCATGTGCTCAATGTCCTCGTCAAGCTGTGGCCACCAAAAGTAACTGCGGGCCAGCGCTTTTGAGCGAACGATGCCCGGGTGGCTGACGTGCAGCAGTTTGAGAACCCTCGGCCGCATGGGAGTCGGGACCACCACCCGTTGGCCCCACAACAGGCACCCCCTTTCTATGGACAACTCTAGCTTCTTCCGAAAGAATGGGTCGAATTCCTTGCCTGGGGACGATGTTGGCCACCCTTTCTGCACCCATGAGCTGACTTTCTCCAGCGTCCTGTCCTTGCTTGTCGCCCTAGCTATATCAGCCGGTACTATTGGGGGTTCGTCTAAAACCTCGATTAGCAACACCTGGCGGTCTCTTCCTATTCTGGCTTTTTGGTCGTCCGACAAAGGCAAAGGAGATCTCGAAAGCGCATCAGCATGGCTGATCTCCTTTCCGGGCCGGTACTCCAACTCGTGTTGGTATGCGTTAAGAAAAATGGCCCATCGCAACATTCTCGGGGATAGTATCTGCGGCGTGGGCTTGCCTGCCGTGAAAATCCCTAACAGGGGCTTGTGATCCGTCACGATTTTGAATGGGCGGCCATACAGAAAATCGTGAAACTTTTTGGTCCCCGCTACTATTGCCAATGCCTCCCTGTCGGTTTGTGCGTAATTTCGCTCTGCTTGGGACAGGGACCTTGAGTAAAACGCCACTGGGGCCTCCCGACCATCATCCAACACGTGGCAAAGCACTGCCCCCACCCCCACCGGTGATGCATCACAGACTAAGACCACCGGCCGTTTGGGGTCGAAGTGCGTAAGGATTGCGTCCGATGTTAAAAGCTGCTTTAGTTCGTTGAACGCCTTCTCGTGCTCGTCACCCCACATCCATGTCTCCTCTTTTTTAAGTAACCGATGGAGCGGTTCGGCCACGGAGGCTTTCCGCGGAAGGAATGTATGGTAAAAATTGAGGAGCCCCAGGAATGACTGTAGTTCGGTTTTGGATGTGGGGCGAGGGGCCTTCTTAATGGCTTCCACTTTGGATCTGGACGGCTTAATACCCTCAGGTGTGATCCGAAACCCTAAAAACTCGACCTCGGTTTCGAAAAAAACACATTTGTCCTTCCTCAGTCTCAGCCCCGCTTTCTCGAACACAGTTAGCACTTTATCCAATCTCTTTGCCAGTTCGGCCTCACTCCCCCCTGTTATCAATACGTCATCAAAATAAGGTAACACCCCCTCCAGCCCCTTCAGGAGGCGTTCCACAAGCGACTGAAAAAGGCCGGGTGCCGAGTTCACGCCGAACTGTAAACGCGACACCTGGAACGCTCCCTTATGTGTGACTATCGTTTGTGCCGCGGCCGTGGCGGGAGTTACGGGGAGTTGTTGATAGGCTTGTGCCAGGTCGAGCTTAGCGAAACACTTTCCCCCATTTAGCCTGGCCAAAAGGTGGCTGACCACTGGCACCGGGTATGCATTAGGGCGAATCGCCTTGTTAATTGTACACTTATAATCAGCGCAAATGCGCACCTCCCCGTTAGCCTTCAGGGCTGTTACGATTGGAGTTTCCCACTCCGCGGAATCAACAGGAATGAGAATCCCCTGGCCCACCAATTTGTCCAGTTCCGCCTCTATTTTGTCCTTTAGTGCGAAAGGCACCCTGCGCGGTTTGAGTCTTATCGGGCGGACCTCCGGGTCTAGGTCGAAGGCTACAGGGGGTCCCTTGAATTTTCCAAGTCCTTTTTCAAAAACGGCGGGGTGCGCGTCACACACCGCTTGTATCGGATCCGCGCCCACGGCATGCACCCCCCCTATGAACAAACCCAAGGGCTGAAACCACTGCGTCCCTAGGAGGCTACAATTCCCCCCTTTGAGAACGACTAAAGGGAGTTCTGCGGAATGTCTTTTATAACGAACCTGAAATTTTCCGACCCCCAGCACTGGAATGCTGTTCCCTTGTACGTCCCGTAGCGTGGACCTCAGAGTCTTAAGTTTGGGCCGCGCTTGGGGGTCGATCTTCAAGAACTCTTTCTGGGGAATTATGGAATAGTAGGACCCCGAGTCAATCTCCATCCTAACAGGGGCCCCTTGTACTATTACCTCAATGAAGTAATGGTTTTGTCCCGCGGACACGCTGAACACGGGGGCGTCGTCCTCGCTGCCGTCCGAGACGCGACCCACGCCGTCCTGCTTCCTCGTGGTTCGGGCGCCATCTTGGGGTCTCGCTGGACGATCCGGTCTGGCCGAACGGTCTTTCGACTGCCTCCGGCCCTCTCTCCGATTTCTGCATGCCCTGGCGATGTGCCCGCGCCGGCCACAGCTGTAACATTCGGCTTTCCTGAAAGGGCACTTCGCACGCTCGTGGGCCGCCCCACAACCATCGCAGCGGCGCCCCCCTTTCCGGACCTTCTGTACCTCTTCGCCGTCGCTGCCATCTGTAGAGGATCTCGAGGTTCGTCGGGTCGCGTGCACCGGCTGTCCTGACTTGCCGCGCACCGAGCTTTCCGCTTTGCTGGCCCTAGGACGCCACTCACGCCACTCGTGTATTTCGTCCACTCCCGCATTCGTGGACTCCGCGGATTCCGCGGTCTCTACGACCTCGGCCAGCGTGGGTGGCGGCTCCCTGTTCATCAGGCGGCGCTGCACTTCCTTGTCCTTCAGGCCACACAGCACGACGTCCCTCATGATCATCTCCAGGTTGTCCCACTTGCAGGGAACGGCGGCTACCCTCAGGGCCTCCACGAAAGCCTCTACCGACTCATCCGGCGCTTGGACTCGCCTCCAAAACGCACTCCTAGCGGGAAACATTGCCTTCGAGGGTTGGAAACGCTCACGCAGCAACTTCAGTATGTCGTCGGTTTTGAAGTCGTCCAACGTCTTCGGTTCGATCATGCCCACCAGCGTCCGCTTGGTCTCTACACCCAGCATTCGGGTGAGGATGGCCCTCTTCCTTTCCTCGTCGTCTTTGACTTTGAGTTCCACCAAGGCCGCCTTGAAATCCATGTTAAAGATGGTCCAGTCTTGCGGCTTGGTAATATTGAACCCGCTCTGTGTCCTGGCGCTTTGGGAATCCATTAATCCCATCCTCGTCGCCAATTTGGTGTATGCAAACCAAGACACAGGACACAGCCTCGGGCTGGGTTAACTCAGGTTTATTGCATCGTGGACAGAGGGAACATGAGGTAATGGCGGATCGATAGCTCTTTATATACAGTAGTAATACATTTGAACGTGGTGCCATAGTAGCCCATTGGCTACTGCCTGCGTGACGTCATTGCTAGTCACGCCCTTCTTGTCCAGGTGTAGGTGGTGGCGGGAAAGCTTCCCGCGCTGTTGCCTTTGATGATTCTGACCAAGAGAGCTTGGACGCTCGCTGCTGCCAGCTGGTGGTCATCAGCTCGCGTCCTCATGCAGGGTTCATATGATACAGCTGAAGGTTACATTGTTGCTATAGGCAAGGTTACATTGGTTCAGATACATTGTAATCCATGTGGAAGGTAAAACCCTTAGAACACAACACCTGTAGACTTCAGGAAATGTCAGCAGCTGTGAAACAAGACATACAAACGGAACAGCAACTTTACACTTTTGAAATTCAACCTTTTGAAGGTGATACCTAAAAAGTGACACACCTAGCAGAGTTTTAACTTCTTGTCTCTGCCAACATTCACAGATGTTGCCGTTATACCTTGGATGGCAGAAAGCATGACCGAGGAACAGCTGCTGTTCCAAAGGGACCGCAGTTTTGTTCACTGCACACTGAGGGTTCAAGAAACAGAGCCTCCCCACCCTTAAACACTTTAACTAATGGACCTCTCTACACACAGTACAGAGATCTCGTCCTGGGGAAAAAATACACTCCCTTCTCCAAACCCAATCATTAGAAATCTGCAACAGAATTAAAGGCAATACTTTTTTCTCCCCTCCTGTTATCTCAGTCCTTTTTTTCATTCCTTCCAGTGTTTTCAATCTGGCATGAAGCATTCAGCACACCAGTGAATTCTCCGTAAAAGACTCTGGCACCCTGCCAGTCTAGAGCTTAGTAAACAGAAGCTATGGAAAAGTCATAGGCACCCAATGGGACTCTGCTGTGATGTGTAACAGAGAGGCTGTTCAGCCAATCTTTATAATGAAAGGGTACCTAGCTGCTTTATTCATACAAAGTCAGACAAAAATTTAGTAATCATAGAAGGAGAATGTCTATTCCCCTGACATATGGAAGAGCCCACCTTCCTTTCTGCATTAGAAAAGGATGTCTTAGGAATATTTTAAATATATCCTCCCCCCCAATAATAATAATAATATTCCCTTATTCTAAATGACTCTCTCAAGAGAGGTACCTATGTTTGCTTGTGAGAAGACCAGTAGAAAGATGTAATCTTGATTTTGTAAGCTGGCTATGCCAGGAAATATAGATATACTTTTCTTATTTATATCCAGGAAAAAGGGAAATGCAAAAATGTTATTTTTCTATTTTTGTGATCCTGCACTTTGATCTATTTTCCCTTCAAATAAAACCCAATAGGAGCACTGGTGGCACAGTGGTTAAACTGCTGTACGGCAACCAAAAGGTTGTGAGTTCAGTCGTGGTCAGGGCTCAAGGCTATTTTGAATAAAATGTGAAGATGGTATTAATTAAAGAAATATTGCCAGCTGTAATTCCCCTGAAATCCACCCCCCTTTAGAATTGGGTTAGCTAATTACATGGTTCAGTAGTGTAGAGGGGAGGGAAGAAGGGGAAGAGGCGGGTATGGCTATTTTTCCATAAGAAAGAATTAGTATGTGTGTATCTGCACAGGCACGCACAAACATGAACACCCACTGGTGAAATTTTTAGCAATAGACAAATGGCTCTATCTTTCAGTGTACATCTTGGCTTGAACATACTGTTTCAACAGATGACACCTGGAGCAATTTACAGCAAACTCTTCTTCCCCTTTCGTTTCTGGGGGGTTGACACAAGGACTGGTTCATCTCTTCTTCATAAACTCACTTCAAGTAATGCAGTGGACTGCCTAAGAATATTAAGAACACTAAATTGAGCAGGATACAAATCTAAACAAACAAACAAACAAACAAACAAACAAACAGATAGCCCTGCCTCTTGGTTCCAGTATCATGGCAGCCTAGTAGATAAATAGATAGATAAATCTTTATTGTCATTGTCCTGCACAGAACAACGAGATTGGGGGGGAAAACACTTAACAACCCAACAAAACCTAAACAAAATACAACTATACAAAATTATCAACATACTCCCACCCCACATATACACATTTAACCCCTAAAAGCTCTAAAACTCTAAAAACTCTAAAACTCTAAAACCTTAAAAACTCTAAAAACTATATACAGAAGCTCCCTCATAGACTGCATTTCACTGTATTCAAAGCCAGAACCGCTTTTGGGTAGAAACTATTTCTCAAGCGGCTGGTCCTGGTCTTTATGACCCTATACCTTCTTCTAGAAGGCAAAAGCTAAAAGAGATCATTTCCAGGGTGCGTACTATCTTGTGCAATCTCTACAGCTTTCTTATAACACCTGGTGGCATAGATTTGATCTAGAGTGGGAAGAGTACGCCCGATTATCCCCTCTGAAGTCTTTATGACCCTGGACAGCATTGTTCTTTCCCTAGCTGTACAACTCCCAAACCATACACACAGACCATAGGTTAACACACTCTCTATGGTACAGTGGTAGAATGCCAACAGCAGGTCCTTTGAAAGATTGTTCTTCCTGAGGATTCTCAAGAAGTATAACCTCTGCTGTGCTCTCTTCATCAGAGCTTTGGTGTTTGCTCCCCATGTTAGATCATCCCTCAGCTCCATTCCCAGAAATCGAAACACTGAGACCTGTTCCACACAATTCCCTTCAATAATAAGTGGCTGGATGTTCAATTTGCCTTTTCTAAAGTCCACAATGATCTCTTTTGTCTTTTTTACATTGAGGAATAAATTGTTTTCCCTACACCACTCCGTCAGCATCTCAACCTCCTTCCTGTAAGCTGACTCCCCCTCTCCAGCAGTAATCAGACCCACCACCGTTGTGTCGTCTGCAAACTTGATGATCTTATTGCTGGGATAACTGGGAACACAATCATATGTATAAAGCGTGTACAGAAGTGGGCTCAGCACACACCCCTGCGGCGTCCCCGTACTTATACTGAGATCTGCAGAGACATGAGAGCCCATCCTGACCCGTTGGGAATGATCCGATAGAAAATCTAGTATCCACCTGCATATGCATGGCAGAAGCCCCAGATCTAATAATTTGGGCATCAGTCTATGCGGAAGAATAGTATTAAAAGCAGAACTAAAATCTACAAATAACAGTCTCACATAAGTCCCTTGTTTCTCCAAATGGGTCAGAACAGCATGTAGGGCCGTAGCCACAGCATCCTCCGTGGATCTCTTTCTCTTATATGCAAATTGACAAGGATCAAGTCCAACTGGTAAACGAGCCATAATACGGTTCCGCACCAACTTTTCAAAGCATTTCATTATGACAGGTGTAAGCGCCACAGGGAAGAAGTCATTCAGACTATCTATGTTAGGCTTTTTAGGCAGAGGTATAATAGTAGATGATTTCAGACAAGGTGGGACAATGGTTTGGGCCAAAGACCGATTAAAAATCTTCATAAAAGTTTCTGCCAGCTGTTCTGAGCAGTCTCTCAGTGCCCTACCAGCCACTCCATCAGGACCCATAGACTTGTTTGCATTTATCCCTTTTAATATTCGCCTCACATCTCCCTCTTCCACCCTGGCAACATTCCCTAAGGGGAGTAATGACGATGACTCTGGCAACACTGCTGGATCCACTGCTGGTGTCACCTCAAATCAGGTGAAGAAGGTATTCAGCTCCTCCACCAAAGAAGCACTGCTCTCTACAGGTGATGAATTACTGGGTTTGTAGTCAGTAAGGTGCTGGATCCCCTGCCACACTTGCCTGGTGTCGTGACTACTCAGGTGATCTTCAATTTCCCCTCTATACACAGCTTTTGCCTTCTTTATACCCCTCTTCAGGTTCGCCCTTTCTATACTATACAACACCCGGTCTCCAGTTCTAAAAGCAAAGTTTCTGGCCTTCAACAGTCTCTGAACTTCACTCGTCATCCAGGGCTTCCTGTTTGGATACATGTTTACATGCTTTTCCCTGGTGACGTTGGCGGTGCAGAATCTAATATAATCCAGGACCGTTGATGTGTAGGTCTCCAGATCTTGATGGTCAAACACATTCTAATCGGTCTCCTGGAAACAGTCCTGCAGCTGTTGAGAGGCTCCATCAGGCCACACAGTAACAGTCCGTGTTTGTATCTGGGCTTGTTTCCTAAGGGGTGTGTATGCTGGTGTCAAAAGCAAAGACACATGATCTGACCTACCAAGGTATGCCAGGGGCTTAACCTCATATGCCCATTTAATGTTCGTATACACCTTGTCAAGCGTATTCTCCCCCCTAGTTGCACATTTAATGTGCTGATGAAATTTTGGGAATACTGCCTTCAAGTCTATATGATTGAACTCTCCTGCGATGATCAGCATGGTCTCTGGGTATTTGCTCAGTTTAGTATTGATGTTTTCATACAAAATATCCATGGCCATGCGTACATTTGCAGTTGGTGCCACATACACCACCATTAATACTACTGCTGTAAATTCCCGGGGAAGATAAAAAGGTCTACATTTAATCATTAAAAACTCTACCTCCGGGGAACAGTGGCTATCCAACCTGACCAAGTCCTTTCACCAGTTGTGATTTACGAAGATACACACTCCCCCACCTTGTTTCTTGCCAGAATCCTTTGTCCTGTCCAACTGGTGTGTAGTATAGCCTTGCAATTCAATAGCTGTGTTGGGAATGAAAGAGTTAAGCCATGTCTCTGTGAGTAGCAATGCACAGCAATCCCGAAAGTCTCCCTCAGCTCCAACACGCAGCCTCCATTCGTCAAGTTTGTTCACCAAAGACCTCACATTGGAATAGTATGATGCTCACAAGTAGGACAAGAGCTTTCTTCCACTGGGGCTCATTAACTGATACAGTACCTTCCAGAGTCCATATTTACTTGTTTGTTCCATTAACATCATAGCCTTCTGCCAAGTGGTTTAAGGTGACATCCATGGCTTCCTATTCCCAATTTTATATTCACAGCTATCCTGTTGTGAGTTTGAGTGATGATGTAACAGATTTTATAATTTGTATTTTAACAACAATGAAGTTGGGGTGAGGGTTTGTCAATAGGAAAGTAGTCTCCTTGTCACAAATCTTGTATAAATTCACAACCAGTTTGGAATCACTGTACTGTAAGTGGAAAAGTGGATGATTTTAGCCATGATTCCTTAACCAAGTCCAAAAGTGATGAGAGTATGCTGATATGCATAGGTGTGGATGCATTTCACCAGATCAGATCAAGGTGGTTGTGGATGTTGAACCTTCTGGTATAAAGATATGGTCTCTCTGAAAAGTCTGAATAGGACCTGAAGGGGACGGAAGGTTCATATCTCTCACAGCTGATGCCATTGTCATAATGAGCATATATGGCGATTCCTTAGAGAGATAGGTGTCAGAGTTAGAATTATGGGATTTATGGTAATCACCAATAACCTCACTGTTTTGTTCTTCAGAGGACAGTGGATCTTTATCCTGTATCTTTGTCAATGGTGAGGGTGAAGATGGAGGGGGGTAGATACAAGTTTGCTTTGTTTACCTGTGTCTCTTGACTTGCCATTTTCCTTTGTCTGAGATTGAGACTGTTCAGAATAAAGTATGTTTACCCTAGTTGTTGTTATCTTTGATGTACAGTTGTACTTTGCTTAAAGAACATAATGCGTTCCATGGGATTGCTCTTTAAGCAAATTTGTTCTTTAAGCGAAACACCATTGTAAGTGACCAATTGTGACTTTTGGTGGCGGTGATGGGAAAAATTGCGAACCCTGATTTAGTTGTTAAGCGAGTTTTTGGTTGGTTTTAGTTGTTAAGCGAGGCGACCATTCAGAGAGAATTTTCTTCTTTAAGTGAGTTAGCCTCTAAACGAGGCGCTCTCTATGTGAGGTTTTACTGTACCTGGCTTATGATGCCTTCAATTTCAACCAGTCTCAGAGGTTCACATTGAGTATTCCTTTTGTTTTCAACACGGAACTGACGTTAGTGCCAGAGACCATGAAGGTGAGGAGGTGATGGTGGAGTTTTGGTATCAACACTGTCTTTGATGTCAAAGGTCCGTCTCTGGTTTTGAGGGTGAGTATTGCAGTTCGAAAGCAATAAATTGCAAGTAGAAAAATAGGCACTGCTTAGGCAGGAAAGGTAACAGGTGTGTTCCGGTGTCTAGTCATGCCTGCCACATGACCATGGAAATGTCTGCATATGCAGACAGCGCTGCTCTTTGGCTGTAAATGGAGATGAGTATCGCCCCTATAGTTGGATATGACTGGCTTTTTGAGCAAGGGAAAACTTTACCTTTATTTTTTTATTTGCAGGTAGCTTGTGCAGGATCCAATTTTTGCAATGGTATATCAGAAGATTCACCCAAAGTGTACTCAGATTTAATTTCCTACATAAGGATTTGAGTTGAACAGGTTTTGTAGATTGATGGGACTGGGAACTAATAGATTTTTTTTAGGCTCTGGAATGTCACAGAAACCATGAAGAAGAAATACATGGATTTTCCAGTCCTGACCAAAAATAAGCCAACCGTCTCTTGGTGTCCCACAGTGAGGGGAACTTTTGTTTAATTCACCTCGGGAATGAATTCTTCTTCTTTCAGATCTAGGTCAGTCTTTAAACTGGCAGTAATCCCTGGTTGTTATTCAACCCTGCTCTGAAGCTTGGCTCTGTTGAGTTAAAATGGTTGCAAAACAAGCAAACAAAATGTTTGCACAGACTAACATGGCTACCACTTCAAAAATTTGAGCTATGGTGTTTCTCTTCATTGGCATGACTAATCAAGAGGATTTCAGCCATTTTTTTAAAATCTTAAGAGCTTTTATCTGACATTGGCTCAAAATCTAACTTATTTTAATGGGGCCAGTCAAACAGTGTAATTGCTGTGGCAAGCCTCTTCTTCTATGTCCTGATCAAACCCTGGACTGCCAAAATGACGCCAATTTCTTAGCTTTGTTATTGGCCAATCTTAAATCCTAATCGGTGCCTTTTTTCTGGCAGTATTATTTATTTACTAGCATAGGTTGCCCAGCATTGCCGGACTGTTATAAATTGTGTTTTGCTTTTTTGGGTTTTTTATTTATTTGAGTTAAAAATCAACAGAGGATGCTATACATTTTTTTTATTTTATTTATGTGTAAACTTTTGATTTATTGGTTTTTTTATTTGTTTTTACTGTTGTAGCCTCTAGGTGGGGCTGTTGTGTTTTTGACTTGTTTTAATATTCCAGCCTGCAGGTGGGGCTGTTGGTTTTGTTTTCGTTTCACGTGTTTTTTCTCTCCTGTCCTCTAGGTGGGGCATCTTCCAGTAAGTAGTCTTTGTTTTTTCATTTCTGTTCCGGTCTCGTGGAGGGAGGACGTCCTGGTGAGTTCTCTGGTTTTATTTATTCTTTGATTTTTCTTTGTTTTGATTTTGTGGTGGTGGGCTGGGAGATGTTTTGTTTGTTCTTTTGTGGTTTTGTTTGGCTTTAGATGTGTGTAATTGGTTTGTTTATTTCTGGTGTTGTTTATTTTTGTTATTTCGTTGGTGTTTATTTGTGTAATTTGTGATAGTTGTGTTGTTAGAGTTAGGTATTTTCGTGTTGTAGTTAGGTGTTTTGTCTGTGCTTTTGTGGTATTGTGGATGTTTTTGTTTGTGGATTTTGTGGTTTACTTTTTTGTTTATTAATGGTTTTTAAAACTTATTTATTTATTTTTGTTTTATTAATTTTTATTAATTTTGGTGTTTTTTGTTGGCGTGTACTTTTGCGTGAAGAATGGGCTGCCTGTCAGTTCCTCTTTTCCCCATTGCTACTTCGAATTTTGGGTTCGATGCAGCAATGGGGTAAAGGAGGAGCCGGCAGTCAGCTGGCTCTTCCCCCGGTAAGGTTTGTTAGGTAGGTTGGGGAGAAGGAGACAGAGAAGAGCTATCTGCCTGATTATGGTTCTCTCCTCTCTGTCTCCTTTTTCTCCTGGCTTGCTTAACCGGAGATCGGCAGGCAGCAATCCGTAAGGGGTGGTGCTCTTCCTTGTGGATTGCTGGCTGCTGCTTTTGTATTACCTCTGTCAGAAGTACAAAGGCAGCAGTCAGTCATCTGCTAGGGAGGGTGCTTCCCCGGATGAACTGCTGCCTGCTGGTGGTATTTTTTTCCACCCCGGCTCAACTGACCTTGAGGCCGGCAGTGGTCTCGCCGTGTCTTCGGCGGGGTAGCATGGAGGAGAGGGAGTCCCTCTTCTCCCCATTGCTCCAGGAAAGAATGCCAGCGGTGGTCTCACTGTGGTTTTTTTGTGGGTGTTTGTTTTGTGAGGCTGTGAGGTGCTGCATCCGCCTGCTGCGGACTTGTGCTCCCGTTGCATTTTCTAAATTTATTTTTCGCGTGCCGGCTTTCTCAGCGTTCTGTGCACTCACAGCACATAGGATGCTGGGACTTTGAGTTTTGCATTTTTTGTTTGCGTTCATGCAGTGGTTTTTTTAATGCAGCTCAATTTTAATTGGCCGTGCCGTGTTTGCCAATGTTCTTTTTGCTCGCGCCGCCTCTCAGCCTGATTGGCTGAGGCACCACGTGGCGCACACGACATTGGGAATTGAAGTTCTTTTCCTTTTTTCGCATTCGTGGGGCTCTTGCCCCACTGGCGCCTTCGACAACCCTGCAGTAACCTGCGGACCGGGTTCAGGCGAGTGCAGGAGGCTTGGTATGGGATAGGATGGACGGGTGCAGAAACATACAGTAAGTTCCAACGGGTAACTCTTGGATTTATAGGTATAGATTTGTTCAAATTTATATAGCCACCCCCTCACCGGAGCGACTCTGGGTGGCTTACATCCACTAAAAATCCCATAAAAAACTCATAAAACACCCACCCACCACCCACCCACCCCAACTGAAGGAGGGGCATTACTTCATGAGCCACCGTGCAGGGGCCACCTCCCCATCCATGCCCCACACCCACCCTGCCAGAAAGGTTTTAGTCCTTTTCTAAAGAGCAGCAGCTCTGTCTGCAGCCGCAGTTCTACCGGCAGGAGGTTCCATAGGGCACGGAGAAGGCCCTCCTCCTAGTGCCAGAGAGGTGGGCCTCTCTAGCTGTCGTTACCACTAGAGAGCCCCTCTGGTCCACTCTGGTTGGGCGGGCAGACATTTTTGGGGCTATGGTCTCTTAGGTAGCCTGGCCCACTACTATGTAGGGCTTTAAAGGTCATAACCAGCACCGTGGAGGAGGCTGGGAAAGCCGGTGCGCATGCTAAAACAACCCGCAGTGGCGCTGAAGTGCCACAAAACACTTCCCTCCGGGAGACACTTCGTCTCCCGGAGGGAAGCCATCCCTGCCATCCCGGCGAGCGAGGCTGGCGCTGGCCTTGCCGTGGCTTTGGTGGGGTTGCAGGAAGATGGGGAGCCCCTCAACTTTCTGCAGCCCCACTGAGCGAGGCCACCTTCCCCACTGGAGGGGAGAGAAAGGGGGGGAAGAAAGAGGGGGGGAAAGATAGAGAGAGAGAGAGAGAGGAAAGGGAAGAAAGAGAGAGGGGGAAAGAGAGAGGGGGGAGGGATAGGAGGGGTGGAATCGAGAACGAGATACAGTGGGGGAGATAGATAGACGGGAAAGCATGCAAGACATAGAGAGGGGAAAAGAGAGAGATAAAAGGGGAAAAAGAGAGATAAAGTGGGGGTAAAAGAGAGAGAAAGAAAGAAGGGGTAAAAGAGAGAGAGAGAGAGACGGGGAAAGCACAAGTGAGAAAGAAAGGGGTAGAGAGAGAGGGAGGGTGGAAAAAAGAGAGAGGGGGAAGAGAGAGGGGGAAAAGAGAGAAAGTGGGGGGAAAGAGAGAAAGAGAAAGAAGGGGTAAAAGAGAGAGAGATGGGGAAAACGCACACAAGAAAGAGAGAGGGGGAAAGTGAGAGGGGGGATGGAAGAGAGAGAGGGGGAAGAGAAAGAGGGGGGAAGAGAGAGAGGCGGAGAAAGTGCGTGCCTTCCCCACCAGCGATGGCCCTGTTCGGGCCTTGCCTGACAGAGGAAGGGAACCGTCTTCCCCTCAAGGCAAGGGCTGTACGCGCACGTGTGTGTGTTTGTGTGTGTTGTGTGTGTGATTGTGTTGTGTGTGGTTGTGTTGTATGTATGTGTTGTGTGTGTGTATTGTGTGTGTATATTGTGTGTGTGTGTGGTTGTGTTGTGTGTGTGTGGTTGAGTTGTGTGTGTGGTTGTGTTGTATGTGTGTATTGTGTGTGGTTGTGGTTGTGGTTGTGTGTGTGGTTGTGTGTGTATTGTGTGTGTGGTTGTGTTGTGTGTGTGTGTATTGTGTGTGTGGTTGTGTTGTGTGTGTGGTTGTGTTGTGTGTGTGTGTACCCCCCAAAACCACCCCAACCACCAATATACAAAAATAAACCTGCCCGGCAGTAATTTATAAGCACAACCTAAAATAAATGAGAAGTGGATGGAAAAACCTGGGTTGTTATTGTTGTGGTTTGCTCATTGACAGCAATAGGAAATGGGCTGGGGGATAGGGAATGAGAATTTGGCCAGATGTTCATAGGGCTCCTGATTATTAATCTGCTTTGTTTCTCATGTCATACTTCAGAAACCTGAAATTTAGAAGTGCTGTATCTTTATTATCTAACAACAGAAATGTTAATTTTCAGTGAGAGACAGATTCCTATTGATTTTTTTCTCCTATCTTTGGACAGTTTCCCTCCAGCTTTGGACAATCAACTGCCAACTACTGTAAAGTTTAATCCAGAGAAGTGCAATGAAATAGTCTATAGAGCAGTTTGGCATTAGTGGAGATGCCTGGAAGAAACCAGGACCTTGACTTTTTTCTGTAGCTACCATGAACTGAAATGATCATAATAAGAATCTTTAGATCTGTTGGATAATCTTTGCAGGGTGGTGTATCTAATGCAGGGGTCACCAACCTTTTTAAGTAAGGTCATGCTCCCTCAGACAGTTGAGGGGGTCAGAATGGTGGTTCCCCCCCAGTTTATGGCTCTCATAAATGTGTCTATGGCTGTTGTAAACATGTTTATGATTGCCCTAAATGAGTCCGCAGCCGATTCTGGCGGTGGTGGCAGGAGCGAGGGTGGGGGTTGGATTATTTGGTGCCATGGGCCAGATCCAGCCCATGGGCTGTAGGTTGCCTACCCCTGATCTTGTGTGTATACTTTGAAATGCAAGTCCTTCAGCAGTTCACTTCATCTTAGTTGCAAACAAAAAGGAAAGAAAAATATTTTAAGGGAACAATGATTGCAAGAGAGTACTGGTCATTAACTTTCTGAGACTAACACATTTTTGGTCAAAAAGAGACTGAACAACTGAACCACTCAGAGAGAAAAGACAGAAAGACTGAACTATAACTCCACCCACATAGAGAGTTCAGCATATATACAGAGCGGAAAGCAGTTACTTCTGGAGGGAAGAAACATTTAGCCAGCTGATTGGCTGTTTAGATTCAAAACAGATAAGGACTAGGTTTGTTAAATGCTGGTCCTTACCATCTATATGCTAATATACAAAACAAACACAAAACATGATGATATCAGTGTTGTGTATGCATGTCTTGTACTGTCAGAATGTAACCACCCCAATTACAATGTATTGCAGCTGTAATGGAACGCGAGCAAGCAGCCCATAGAGGGCAGCTGCGAGCGTTCAATCTCACATGGTTCACATTGCTCAATCACGGACAGCCGCGGGAAAACCTTCCCCGCATTCAGCAGCAGGAAAGAAGAACTACGGAAGAGAGGCGTGCCTGGGCGAGGCCACGCAGGTAGCGGCCAATGAGCTACCGTGCTACAAGATTCAAATGTATAACCCTACTGTATATAAAGAGATGTATCACCGCCATTACCTCATGCTCCACCAGATCCCCAAGCAATAAACCTGTGTTAAGCCAACCCTTCGGCTGTCCTGTTGTCTTTGGTCCCATACAGTAAACTGGCGACGAAGGTGGGATTCATGGCTGCCCACGGGACCAAGACATGCGCCGGCTACGAGATCCGGAAGCCGGGAGACTTGGAGCTGTTTGAGATAGACTTCAACGGAGCGCTGGTGGAGCTCGAAGTCTCAGATGAGGACAAGAAGAGGGCCATCTTCGTCCGCATGCTCGGACACGAGACAAAGAGGACTCTGGTGGACCTGATCGCGCCGAGGAGGGTGGGCGACTACAAAGCCAAAGAGCTTCTGGCTGTGTTGCGCGCCCACCTCCGGCCCGCAATAGCGATGTTCCCCGCTCGGAGCGCGTTCTGGAGGCGAGTCCAAGCGCCCGGGGAATCGGTCGCCGAGTTCGCCGCGGCCCTGCGGCTGGCCGCCGGCCCCTGCAAATGGGAGACCCCAGAAGTCACCCTCCGCGACTGCCTGCTCTGCGGCCTGAGGGACACCGAAACTCAGCGCGCGCTGATGAAACAGGAGCCGCCCCCCACGTGGCAAACGGTCCTCGACACAGCGCAGGCCGCGGAAGCCACGACGGCCGGCGTGCAAGAGCTCCAGGACTGGCGGCCGAAAACCGCCAAGGCAGAGAGCTCGGTGCGCGCGGCCCGGCGAGTTTTGGACTCAGCCA
Organism: Bradypodion ventrale; assembly: GCA_035047345.1. NCBI lineage: Eukaryota > Metazoa > Chordata > Lepidosauria > Squamata > Chamaeleonidae > Bradypodion > Bradypodion ventrale. Next base: position 149,514,962 of record JAWDJE010000002.1, read on the forward strand.
CGGAGAGCGGCGACGACGACGATGTCCGGAAGGTCCAAAAGGAGGGCCGGCGCTGCGACGGCTGCGGCGCCGCCCACGCCCGCACCAAATGCCCGTTCCGCAAGGCCGAGTGCCACAACTGCGGCCGGCGCGGGCACATCGCCAAGGTCTGCCGGAAGCGGCGCGAGGCCAAGAGGAACTCCCCAGACCGCTCGGCGAGGCAGGATCGCACCGCGAGGCCCAAGGACCACGGCACCCGGACCACGAGGAAGCGGGACGGCGTCGGACGCATCTCCGACGACAGCGAGGACGACGCCCCGGTTTTCAGCGTTTCCACGGAGCATCCCCGATACTTCGTCGAGGTAGTAATGCAAGGGGCCCCTGTTAGGATGGAGGTGGACTCGGGTTCTTCTTACTCTATTATCTCTCAGGGAGAGTTCCTAAAGATACCCCCCCACGCGCGGCCCAAGCTCAAGGCGCTGAGGGCCACACTAAAGGACGTGTAAGGGAACCGCATCCCGGTGTTCGGGGTTGGGAAGTTCCAGGTCCAGTTCAAAAAGCGCACTGCAACGCTTCCCCTAGTCGTCCTCAAAGGAGGTAAATGCAGCCTCCTCGGGACTCAATGGTTTCAGCCCCTGGGGTTGTTCATCGGGGGGGTGCACGCCGTGGGAATACACGCCGCCGGGACTGATCCAATACAGAGCGTGTGTGAGGCGCACCCCGAAGTTTTTAAAAAAGGACTCGGAAAGTTCAAGGGCCCCCCAGTGACTTTCGACCTGGACCCTGGAGTGCGTCCAATCAGACTTAAACCGCGCAGGGTGCCTTTCGCCCTAAAAGACAAAATAGAGGCGGAGTTGGACAAATTGGTGGGCCAGGGGATTCTTGTTCCTGTTGATTCTGCGGAGTGGGAAACTCCAATTGTAACAGCACTCAAGGCCAACGGGGAGGTCCGCATATGCGCTGATTACAAGTGCACCATCAATAAGGCGATCCGCCCTAATGCTTATCCGGTGCCGGTAGTCAGCCACTTGTTGGCCAGGTTGCACGGGGGGAGGTGTTTTGCAAAACTCGACCTGGCCCAAGCCTACCAGCAGCTCCCGGTCACCCCCGCCGCAGCTGCTGCGCAGACCATAGTCACACACAAAGGGGCGTTCCAAGTATCGCGCCTCCAATTCGGCGTGAATTCGGCGCCCGGGATTTTTCAATCACTCGTGGAACGCCTCCTAAAGGGACTAGAGGGGGTGTTGCCCTACTTTGATGACGTGTTGATTACGGGGGGGAGCCGGGCAGAATTGGCAGAAAGGTTGGGAAGAGTCCTAGAGAAATTTGAAAGGCGGGGTTGCGGTTGCGAAAGGACAAATGCGTCTTCTTCGCAACCGAGCTCGAGTTCCTAGGATTCCGCATTACTCCCGAGGGAATAAGGCCATCCCAATCCAAGGTGGCCGCCATCAAAAAGGCCCCTCGCCCCACCTCCAAGCCCGAGCTGCAGTCGTTCCTTGGGCTGCTCAACTTCTACCACTCCTTCCTTCCTCGGAAGGCAGCCGTGGCGGAACCGCTACACAAATTGTTAAAAAAGGACGAGGCATGGAAGTGGGGCGACGACCACGAGAAGGCTTTCAATGACCTGAAGCGACTCCTGGCATCAGATGCTGTACTGACCCACTTCAATCCCAAACGCCCAGTGGTCCTGATTTGCGATGCATCCCCGGTGGGGGTGGGGGCGGTGTTATGCCACGTGCTGGAGAACGGGAGGGAGGCCCCGATAGCGTTTTACTCTAGGTCCTTGTCCCAAGCGGAGAGAAACTATGCCCAGACAGACAGGGAAGCACTAGCGATAATTGCGGGGACCAAGAAATTTCATGATTTCGTGTATGGCCGCCCCTTCACCATAGTGACTGACCACAAGCCCTTGCTAGGCATTTTCACCGCAGATAAGCCCACACCCCAAATCCTGTCCCCGAGAATGCTCAGGTGGGCCATTTTTCTCAACGCGTATCAGCACGCGTTGGTATACCGGCCCGGAAAGGAGATCAGCCACGCGGATGCCCTGTCGAGGTCCCCCATTCCCCGGGATTGCTGCCACGTGGGCGAGGAAGAGAGAGACCATCAGGTTTTAATGATAGAGGTCCTAGACTCCCCTCCAGTAGTACCGGCCGACATCGCCAAAGCGACCAGTAAGGACAAAACGTTAGCTACAGTTTGCTCCTGGGTACAGAAAGGGTGGCCCGTGTCTTCCCCAGCAGCGGAATTCGACACATTTTTCAAAAAGAAATTAGAGTTGTCCCTAGAGAGGGGTTGCCTTTTGTGGGGACAGCGGGTAGTGATCCCCACGTCCCTCCGGCCGAGGGTGCTTAAACTGCTGCACGTCAGCCACCCCGGAATCGTCCGCTCTAAGGCACTAGCCCGTAGCTACTTTTGGTGGCCCCAGCTAGATGCCGACATCGAGCACATGGTCGGCACTTGCGAAGCATGCCAAAGCTCCAGGCCAGAAGAGGCTCGTCTGCCACATAGAGAGTGGGACGCAGCGAGGGGGCCCTGGTCCCGGGTTCACGTAGACTTCGCAGGGCCGTTCAGGGGAACGCTTTTCCTCCTAGTGGTGGATGCGTTCTCAAAGTGGTTGGAGGTCATCCCAGTCTCGAGCACCTCCTCGGCCACCACAGTTAGACAGTTACGGAGGGTCTTTTCCACGTTCGGTTTACCCGACACCCTCGTCAGTGATAACGCTAGCTGCTTCACGTCCGCCGAGTTCAGGGAATTCATAGATCTCAACGCCATTCGGCACATCACCTCCGCCCCTTTCCACCCGGCCACCAACGGCCAAGTAGAGCGCCTCGTGCGCACCACTTAAGACGCGCTGCGGCGCATGGGCTCCGGAGATCTAGACCGACAACTATGCCAGTTCCCACTAAGGTACAGGGTCACCCCACTAGCGTCAGGATACTCCCCCGCGGAGTTGCTAATGCGCCAGAAGCTGGCTACGGTAATCTCCAGGCTAGACCCCACCAGAGTAGAAGACAAAGGGCGAAATGTAGAGATGGATTCCTCAAAGAGTTTTAGCGTAGGCGCCCCCGTGCATTGCAGGAACTACGCCAGTGGGGGACCAGCCTGGGTGCCCGGCATTGTAATAGAACAAACCGGCCCCATCTCGTACCGCGTGGAGACCGATACAGGCCTCCTGTGGAGGCGGCACGCAGATCAACTCAGGCGGAGGGTCCCCGGAAAGCAGGACGAAGACGAGAGTAGCAACGAATCAGCGTTAGGGTACTCCCCCACCCGCTTAACCCAAGGGGGAGGGAAAGGGGAACATGGGTCCCCACCAAGGGGGGAGGAAAGGGAATCGATCCTCAGAAATCTTTTGCGGGAGTTTGCGGCGGAAAGGAAGAGCCCCGAACATACACACATCCCCCGAGAGCGTTCCCAAAATACAGAATCCCCAAAAAGTTTAGATTTTAATTTACAGTGCCAGGGGGAGTTAGCGGAGTGGTCCCCCACCCGTCCTAGCGAGAAGAGGGGTTTCAGTTCAGCCCCTGGTACTTCCAGTCCCAGAAGCCCCTGTGAATTAGAGTGCAACATAGCGCCAATGTCCCGGAGACCGACACCCCCAAGGCAGGAGGCGACGGCGAGGCCGTCCGCCACAGTCTCAAGGTCCCCCGAGCGGGGGACAGAAGGGAGCAGAACCACAAGGGCATCCTCATCGGTCCCGCGGTTCACGATCGGAGGGTCCCCGGGGTCCGAGGGAAACAGACAGGGGTTCACGTCCCAGTTGTTCATCCCATTCCCTTCCCCCAGCGCAAGGCAGGCACAGACGCCCCACAGAGCCACTAATGAATCCCCGTTTCCCGTTGCAGGACAAGCACCCACGGAGGCAGGGATCACAGGCTCTCCGGTACTAGGGCAGGCGCAAGCACGCCCCAAGCGAATGTGCGGCAAGCCACATTGGTTGCGGGACTTCGTCCCATCCTAGGGGGGAGGAATGTTGTGTATGCATGTCTTGTACTGTCAGAATGTAACCACCCCAATTACAATGTATTGCAGCTGTAATGGAACGCGAGCAAGCAGCCCATAGAGGGCAGCTGCGAGCGTTCAATCTCACATGGTTCACATTGCTCAATCACGGACAGCCGCGGGAAAACCTTCCCCGCATTCAGCAGCAGGAAAGAAGAACTACGGAAGAGAGGCGTGCCTGGGCGAGGCCACGCAGGTAGCGGCCAATGAGCTACCGTGCTACAAGATTCAAATGTATAACCCTACTGTATATAAAGAGATGTATCACCGCCATTACCTCATGCTCCACCAGATCCCCAAGCAATAAACCTGTGTTAAGCCAACCCTTCGGCTGTCCTGTTGTCTTTGGTCCCATACAGTAAAATCAGTGAGTAAACAAAACAAAAAGACAAAAACATTGTGGCACTTTAAAGACTAACACGGCTACCATTTCAAAAAATGCAACAAAACATGATGAGATTGCCTGCTGTAAGGTCGGCAAGATCAGTTGTGGGGAAGCTTGTGCTCCAAATATTGTTGGATTATTTTCCCTTGCCAGCATAAACCAATGGAGAAGGCTAATGGGAGTTGCAGTCCACAAAATCTGGGGAACGCATGTTCCCTATCCTTTTCCAAAGTCACACATCAATCACAAAAATCCCAGTGATAGTGTTGTACCTTCTCTCATATTTGTACCAATTCTCTCTCTCTCTCAAAGGTTGGAGAGGTGGATCTATAGATATACCTGTATTTTGAAATTCATTTTAGAATTAAATATCATGGGCTTCAGAACCTTTACACCAGGAGTCTACAAGCTACGGTCCACAGGCTGGGTCCTGCCCACAGTACCATTTCATGTGGTCCACCGCCTTCGCCATTGCTGCTGCTGCCGGAAGTGGTGGAAGTGGTGAAAACAGCCAAAAACACACCGCCCTCACTCCCGCTGCCACCGCTGGGAGCAGTGGAAGTGGCGAAAACAACAAAAAATGTGCTGTAAATGCACCTGCGGTTGTCATAAATACATTTATGACAGCCGTAGATGCATTTTATGGCAGAGTTTACAGCGGGGGAACCACGTGTCCAGCCCACTCAGATGTCTGAGAGGGCATGGCCAGGTCCATGGTGGGAAAACATTGAGAACCCCTGTTTTACACTGTGATGACAGTAACCTAAAGGTCAGAAAGCTCCAGATATTTGTCAAATGTAAACCACAGTGGCTTTTAATATGTGTTTGAGGCAACTTTTTGATCCCTTGTAAACCTACCTGGATTTACTCATTGACAAAATCATAGTAGAGTTACTTAACAAGAGGATCAGTGGTGATGGAATAAACCCCTTAAATGGCAATTTACTAATCACCAGTTGTCCTCTGCAATATGCAGCTATACAGATATGTTATGTGTTTAGGGCAGGAGTCCTCAACCTTTTAAGCTGGGGCCCGGGTAACGCTCCCTCAGACTGTTGAGGCTGGACTGGTCATCCCTCCACCACCACTGCTGCCACTGGCAGCAGTGGCAACCACCCTAAATTCACCACAAACCCTCAATTGTACATCTCGGCCCGTGGGGACCCCAGTGATGCTGTTGAAATCCTATCCGGATGCCTGGAGGCCATTGGGGTCTGGATGGGGGCCAATGGGCTTCGGCTGAATCCCAGCAAGACAGAGTGGCTGTGGATAAGGGGCCCCACGTTATCCAAGGAGTTACCATCTTTGGTACTGGATGGGGCTGTTTTGCCCCAGACAGACCCAGTGCGCAACTTGGGGGTCCTTCTGGACTCACGGCTCCTGCTGGAAGAACAAGTGGCAGCTGTGGCCAGGGGGGCTTTTGCCCAACTTCGGGTGATTCGCCAACTGCGCACGCTCCTGGACCGGGGCTCCTTGCTTATGGTCACTCATGCTCTGGTTACTTCCCGACTAGATTATTGTAATGCGCTCTACATGGGGCTGCCCTTGACGACCATTCGGAGGCTGCAGCTGGTCCAGAATGCGGCGGCCCGGGTGGTGATGGGGTGTGGGCGATATGCCCATGCCTCACCGCTGCTTCGGGAGCTGCACTGGTTACCAGTTTGTCTCCGGGTGCAATTTAAGGTGCTGGTTTTGACCTTTAAAGCCCTATATGGCAGGGGGCCAGGATACCTTAGAGACCGCATCGTCCCAAGAGTGACTGCCCGTCCAACCAGAGCGGACCGGAGAGGCTCTCTAATGGTGCCATCAACGAGGGGTGCACATTTGTCTAGCACCCGAAGGAGGGCCTTCTCCGTGTCCGCACCAACCCTCTGGAACCTCCTACCAACAGATCTAAGACTTCAAAGTGAATTGCTGCCCTTCAGGAAAGGAGTAAAGACCTGGCTGGCAGGGCAGGTGTGGGGCCCGAACGGGACTATGGCCCCCACCGGCTGGCTTTTATAAGACTCTCTCTCTTTCCCTCTGTGTGGTAGGTGGGACGGGTGAGTGGGATATGGGTTTTAAATGGGGGTGGATGTCGGATTTTTTATTGGGTGGGTTTTTTATTGGGTGGGTTTTATAAGGTTTTACAATGTTTTTATGTATTTTTTGGAGTTGTTGTAATGCCGCCCTGAGTCGGGTTCTGCCTGAGTGGGCGGCATTTACAAATGTGAATGATAAATAAATAAATAATAAAAGCCCCTTCCTCCTCTGCTCTCCTGCCTACCGGCCTGAATGATCTGTGTTGTGTGGGTGAAAGAAATGCACCCAGAGCCACTGGAAATGCCCCTGCGGCCGCTTCCACAGCCGCCGCTGCCTCAATCCTTGTCTCCTCCACTTGGCTAACAGCGGAGGAGACAAGGACTGAGGTGGGAGTAGTGGTGGTGGCAGCAGCTGGAGCGAGGACATGGGCCAGATGATTTGGTGCCATGGGCCAGATCCAGTGGTGGGATTCATTTTTTTTACTACCTACTCTGTGGGTGTGGTGTGGTGGGTGTGGCCAGGGGGAAAGCCCTGCATTATTTCAAAACTTGGATGGGTGGGTTCAGCCATAATTTCTGCTACCGGTTCTGGCAAACTGGGGTGAACCTGCTGAATCCCACCACTGGCCTGACCTGGTCTGCAGGCCATAGGTTTGAGGATCCCTGGATTAGGAGATATTCTGCATTCAAATGGGACAATAACTAAACTAGTATCCTGAACAGTCCTAGGAGAAGCCAGATATGTGTTGGTGATGACTGATTATTTTCCAGCATCTGAAAGGAACATATCCCCCAACTTTGCTCTAAACAGCAGACACATCCAAACCCCAGTGTTCAATTGGAATGAAGTATGTACACAGCAACAGAAAATGTAGAAAAATGGCACAGAAAAACAAGCTATGGTAAGTCACATGCTCTTCAGACTGGGGGAAGTGGTAGCTAAGAACAGGTTCAGATGGGCATTTAGCTTGCTCTTTGGAACTCTTGGGGGGTTGGTCTACTTTTGCAGACAGTGGAGTACTGCAATAGGAGGAGTCTACTCAATGCTAGGGATCATTAGGAAGGGTATAGAAAATAAGTCAGCAAGTGTCGTTTTGCCTCTTTATAAATCTATGGTGAGGCCCAATCTGGAATACTATGTACAGTTCTGGTCTCCATACCTCCAGAAGGATATTATGGAGCTGGAAAAAGTGCAGAGGAGGTCAACCAGAATGATTAGGGGGCTGGAACACCTTCCTTACCATCTGAAGCTGCAACGGTTGGGCCTCTTCACTCTTGAACGACGGCGTCTAAGAGGTGACCTGATTGAAATTTATAAAGTCATGCACCGTGTGGACAAATTAGATAAGAAAAAACTGTTTTCCCTTTCACACAACACTAGAACTAGGGGGCAATCCATGAAACGTGTGGGTACTAGTTCTCAAACAAATAAGAGAAAGTACTTTTTCACCCAGAGGATCACTGGTCTATGGAACTCTCTGTCAGAAGAAGTGGTGACAGCTGCCAGTCTTGACACCTTTAAGAAAGGATTAGACAAGTTCATGGAGAACAAGGGTATCAATGGCTATAATTATGGATACCTAAGGGTTGGAGAGATAGGCAGGATATCTCTCAATGCCATTTCCAGGGAATCTTAAGCAGGTGAAGGCATCTGCTTGGGAATACTCTGAAGCAAATGGTGAGCCACTGCGTTAGACAGAATGCTGGACTGGATGGGCTGTGGCCTGTTCCAACCAGGCTGTTCTTATGTTCTTATGTTTATGTTACTTTTGTACAACCATCCCTTATACACTGTTCCCAGCACCTGTGGATGCTGGGAACCGCATATATGGGGGTGTTGCAGCCATCGAAGGCTGCTTTTGGGGTAAACATCCAATATGCTGAAGGCGATAATGAGCACCTTTAATAAATTAGATGTTTGAATGAAACACTTCCCCTCCTCCCCTGCAGAGGTGAAGAGAAGGTATAATTATTTTGCCCTCCTAACTGCCCTCCTACATTTCCCCCTTTTATTGCCAATTGAAACTGTAGTTGCAATCAATTTTTCAATTGGCAATAAAAGAGAGAAACTGAGAAATATTTTTTACCTTATACAACAATAGGTTAGGTTTAAGAGCACTGTCATTCACAAGTAGCCCTGATGTAGTTGAAATTAACCAAGGAGAACAAAAGACTCACAGCAAATGCCAGTCAGCTTGCATAAAAGTCCTTGCATTTTGTATATAAGAGGAAAGCAAAATGATGCACTCTTTAAAGTTTTCAGGATACAGTCATTAAATCCAGAGGCTGTGAGCATTAATATGCAGGTTAATTGGAACAATCTGACATGCAGTCCCTTAGGTCTTGAGTGCTAAAAAGTATAGAAAAACTAACTAAGTGCACAAGGAAGATGTTGTTCCATCAAGATGAAAAGAAGGACATTCCATTTCTGAGTTCCATTTTCCCTGTCAGCTTTTATCTACTATGATCTTCCTTAGTTGTTCCTTTCAGAGGTAATGCTGCTTTGTTGGAAGTGAGTCTGCTCTAAGCCTTAAGATACTGTTACTATGTGTCTCACCCATGCTCCCTTGAAGGCCAAACAGTATGCTGTATAATTGAAATATGAGTTTCCCCCACAGGGTTGCACTAACATTTGATTTAGTTCTTGATTTAAGTAAAAAGAAATCGAACACAGCACATCCCTGAGGGGAAATATAAATTTTAATTAAGGAATATTCCCACTAGAATTGCCCTCAACCTTGCTGGGCTTGACTTTTGTTTTTGAACATGGTTTTGCCAGAATTTTTGATAATATTTTCAAAATACAAAAGCACATGGTTTTATTCCAGCTCTTGAAAAGGTTCCTTTTGTGAACTACGATGCCTTAAATCCCTTAACAACACTATAACTAGCCATCATGCCCAAGGGGAGCAGAGAGGCTGTGACTTGTACTACAGAAAAACAACATTTTTATTCTACTGTCTTGATGATTTAAGGAAGAGGGAGAAATAACAACACTGAACATAAGCCAAAATTATCAACTAATCATAATCCTTCCCCCAAGGACCGTTGCCTTGCCATGGCGAGGGGGCTTGTGTGGTTCAATGGGGTTATAGGCTATGCCATGTAGGGCCAACCAAGATGGAAAGACCATAGCAGAGAAGTCATACTAAACATGATCCACTGGAGAAGGAAGTGGAAACCCACTCCTTGCCAAGAATACCCCATAGACAGTATCAAAAGGTTAAACAATATGACATTGAAAGATGAGACCCTCAGGTCGGAAGGTGTCTAATATGCTACTGGGGAAGACGAGAGGGCAAGTACAAGTAGCCCCAGAAAGAGTGAAGTGGCTGGGCCAAAGCAGAAAGGATGTTCAGCTGTGAATGTGTCTGACTGAAAAGAAAGTCCGATGATGTAAAGAACAATATTGCATAGGAACCTGGAACGTAAGATTTATGAACCAAGGTAAACTGGATGTGGTTAAACATGAGATGAAAAGACTGAACATCAACATCTTTGGAATCAGTGAACTAAAGTGGAAGGGAATTCACAAATTTAACTCAGGGGACCATTTTATCTACCATTGTGGGCAAGAATCCCTTAGAACAGGGGTGCCCAACCTTTTCAAACCAGGGGCCGGGTCACACTCTCTCACTCAGCTTTGAGGGCTGGATGACCATTTTGCCCTACCTGCATGATGGGGGTGGCCATTTTGTCCCAACAGCTTCAAAAGTGTGGCCATTTTGTTTCACAAATGCCCTTGAAGGCATGAAATAGCAACAGGGTCCAGATCCAGCACATGGGCCTTAGGTTGGAAACCCCTGCCTTAGAAGAAATGGAGTGGCCCTTATAGTCAATAAAAGAGTGAAGAAAACAGTAATAGGATATAATCTCAAAAACGACATAATGTTCTCAGTCCGAATCAAAGGCAAACCATTCAACATCACAGTGAGCCAATAGATAGATAGATAGATAGATAGATAGATAGACAGACAGATAGATAGATAAATCTTTATTGTCGTTGTCCTGCACAGAACAACGAGATTGGGGGGAAAAACACTTAACAACCCAACAAAACCTAAACAAAATACAACTATACAAAATTATTAACATACTCCCACCCCACATATACACATTTAACCCCTAAAAGCTCTAAAACTCTAAAACCTCTAAAACTCTAAAAACTCTAAAACCCTAAAAACTCTAAAACCCTAAAAACTCTAAAAACTATATACAGAAGCTCCCTCATAGACTGCATTGCACTGTATTCAAAGCCAGAACCGCTTTTGGGTAGGAACTATTTCTCAAGCGGCTGGTCCTGGTCTTTATGACCCTATACCTTCTTCTAGAAGGCAAAAGCTGAAAGAGATCATTTCCAGGGTGCGTACTATCTTGCGCAATCTCTACAGCTTTCTTATAACACCTGGTGGCATAGATTTGATCTAGAGTGGGAAGAGTGCGCCCGATTATCCCCTCTGCAGTCTTTATGACCCTGGACAGCATTGTTCTTTCCCTAGCTGTACAACTCCCAAACCATACACACAGACCATAGGTTAACACACTCTCTATGGTACAGTGGTAGAATGCCAACAGCAGGTCCTTTGAAAGATTGTTCTTCCTGAGGATTCTCAAGAAGTATAACCTCTGCTGTGCTCTCTTCATCAGAGCTTTGGTGTTTGCTCCCCATGTTAGATCATCCCTCAGCTCCATTCCCAGAAATCGAAACACCGAGACCTGTTCCACACAATTCCCTTCAATAATAAGTGGCTGGATGTTCAATTTGCATTTTCTAAAGTCAAAGATCTCTTTTGTCTTTTTTACATTGAGGAATAAATTGTTTTTATTGTAGGGCCAAGTTTATGGCCCTACCACTGATGCAGAAGAGGCCGCGGTTAACCAGTTCTACAAATATCTACAACAATGTCTAAAGCTGATATCAAAATGAGATGTCCTTATCATTATAGTAGACTGGAATGCCAAAGTAGGAAGTCAAAAGGTAACTGGAATAACAGGCAAGTTTGGCCTTGGAGTACAAAATGAAACAGGGCAAAGGCTTTAGAGGTTTTTGTCAAGAGATTGCACTGGCCATAGTAAGCACCTCCTTCCAACAACCTAAGAGGCAACTCTACACATAGACAACACCGAAACCAGATTTATTATGTACTCTGCAGTCAAAGATGAGAAGCTCTATACCAGGAGTTCTCAACCTTTGAAAGACAACGGCTGTGTCATGCTCCTTCACACAGCTTTGGGGGACAGACAGCCATTTTGCCCTTCCTCTACCACATGGCACTTCCTGGTGTGGTGGAGGTGGTGGGAGGCCACATGAAATGGCAATGTGGGCTGAATTCGGCCAATAGGCTGCAGGTTGAGAATCCTTGCTCTATACTGTCAGTAAAAACAAGACATAGAGTTAACTATGGCTCAGATAATGAGCTACTTATAGCAAAATTCAGGCTTAGAATGAATAAAGTAGTGAAAAACCATTAGGCCATTTAGGTATGATCTAGGTCACATCCCTAATGAATATACAGTGGAGATGAGGAATAGATTTAATGGCTTAGACTTGAGAGACAGAGTGCCTGAAGAACTATGGGCAGAGGTTCATAACAATGTATAGGAGGCAGCAATTAGAACCATTCCAAAGAAAAAGATATGCAGGAAAGCAAAGTGGTTGTCAGATTAGGCTTCACAAATAGCTGAAGAAAGAAGGAAAGTGAAAGGCAACAGTGAAAGAGAAAGATTTATCCAACTGAATGCAGATTTCCAGAGAACAGCAAGGAGAGATAAGGGGGCATTCTTAAATGAACAGTACAAAGTAATAAAGAAAAACAACAGAAAGGGAAGGACTAGAGATCTCTTCAAGAAAATATGAGAAATTAAGGGAAATTTTTGAGCAAAAATGGCCATGATAAAGGGCAAAACAGTAGTGATCTAACAGATGCAGAAGAGATGAGGAAAAGGTGGCAAGAATACACAGAACTATACAAGAAAGACCTTAATGTCCCTGACAACCACAATGGTGTGATCACTGACCTCAAGCCAAACATCCTGGAGTGAGAAGTCAAGTGGAACCTAGAAAGCATTACTAACAGCAAAGCCAGTGGTGATGATGGTATTCCAGTTGAACTATTTAAAGCCATAAAATAGGGGTTCGCAACATTTTCCTGCCAGGGGTCAGTTCCCGCCGCAATGCTCAGCTGTGTGGGCCGGAGGTGTGTGGGTGCCCACTACTTATGTTTTTGGCAGCATGTGCCGCCACTGCCAATCATGCCATTTTCATGGCTTTTTCCACAGCCTCCACCGCTTCCCAGGGCGTCTAGAGGCTTTTCAGAGCATGTTCGCTCCATTTTGAGAATTTTCCGCTGCTTTTCCGCTGTGTCTCAGCAGCTAATCCACGGTGCTTGGAGATTTCCTGGTTCCGTGCTGGGAACGCAGGTACTGATGTAAGCTCCGCCCGGCATTGGAAGTTGCAAACCGCTGCAGTTTAGGTGCCAAAACGCAGTGGAGAAATGGTGGAAAATTCCCAAAATGGAGCAAACATGCTCCAAAAAAGCCTCCAGATGCCCTGGGAAGGAGTGGAGGCTGTGGAAAAAGCTGCAAAAATGGTGTGATCGCTGCCGCCATGGTAAGTGACATTTTGGACTTCTGGTGGTGGTGGGCAATCCTAGTGGTGCCAGGGTGGTCACCACAGGCTGGATTAATTTAGATGCATGGGCCGGATTAGGCCCATGGGGCTGTGAATGCCTAAAAGATGATGCTATTAAAGTGCTGCACTCAATATGCCAGCAAATTTGGAAAATGCAACAGTGGCCAAAGGATTGGAAAAGGTCAGTTTACATTCCAATTCCCAAGAAGGGCAATGCCAAAGATGTAGAGACATTACCCTGCCAATACAATTCTGCATTGTTAAAATGATGGTCTTCCCAGTAGTAATGTATGACTGTGAGAGCTGGAAGGCATAAGGAAGGCTGAGTGGAGAAGAATAGACACTTGAACTGTGGTGCTGGAGAAGACTCTTAAGAGTCCTCTGGACTACAAGGATATCAAAACAGTCAATCCTAAAGGAAATTAACCCTGACTGCTTCTTAGAGGGACAGATACTGAAGCTCTAACACTTTGGTCACAAAATGAAAAGAGAGGACTCATTATAGAATGCCCTGATGTTAGGAAAGATCGAAAGCAAAAGGAGAAGTGGTTTGCAGAAGATGAGATGGTTAGAGAACATCACTGAATGCTGTGGGAGTGGATCTGGACAGACTCTGGAGGATGGTGGATGACAGAGGAGCCTGGTTGCTATGGTCCATGGGGTCACAAAGATTTGGACTTGACTGTGTGATTGAACAACAACAATCATGACCCTCAGTTAAAATAGTAACGAGGGTTAGGATTAACCTCCGGATTTAATTGAAGTCTT